>OX424491.1:24386754-25785754 GCA_949152395.1 Agrochola litura | reverse complement strand
ACCTCTGCACAACCATTCGGGGAAACAAGGCGTGATGTTATGTTAATAATGTTATCTATTCAAAAGTAATCTAAAACTACGTCAATTTGTTACCTATATGTTTTGAAGTAAAAGTAAATTATTTAAATACTCTGGGTATTTTTTGAGAAAATCAGTTTTTTGCGTCTCCTGTAAAGTGTGTAAAAAACACATAGCGATTATGGAAAGCGCAGCGACGATATGCATAGTAGCTACACCCTTGTTAAACTTATAAGCAAAGCTCATACACAAACTACAGCAATTTTTCTCCACAGCATGGACGACATTGAGCTGAAGAACATCCAGCTGCAGTTCCCGAGTGCGCTTCGGTTGAGCGGCGAAGCGGGCTGTGCGGAAGTGCGTGTGCGCACTGATCGCGGCGACATCGTCGTCGCCGTGCAGGGCGACCGCTCCAAGCCTGCCATCATCACATACCACGATCTTGGGCTTAACTGTAAGTACCTATGTTTACAATTCATCCCGTCTTCCTTGCGCTGTCTTGGCTTCGTGCCAGGGTCCGCTTTCTAGCTGTAGTCTATCTTACATGTGCGAATGGCGCGCTTGGTCCAAGATGTGACAGAAAGACCTGATGGTTTTGTTGGCGTTTTAGTTTGTACAAAACAGTAGAAACTTCAAATGGCCGTCAGGATGTAAGTGCCTTAATTTTATCCTCATTTCAGATTGGTGTCTATATTTTTTTAACACATGACTATTTTTCTACCATAAAGGAGCCAAATAGAAGCGCAATTTTTATAATAAATGTGGCCTTGCATGTAATGTATTCAGTGCATAATGTAAATCCTCGATTTAGTCAACAGTGCAATCTGATAAACATGTTTGTGCACTGGGAAGCCTTGTGAGCGATACGTATATATTAGCTTGGAGAGCAAATTTGCCGCTCGCGCCCCACGTCTTAGCACCGTTTGTACACGACCCAGAGGGTACGTGCACGATATGCATGTTCATGCGTGATACTTACGTGTCGGGTCCTTTTCTCGAAACTTCTGCAACCATGCAAAAGTACAAATTTTATAGTTCTTTAAATAAATTATAAAAACGCTTTATACTTAATCCCATAGCTTCTCAACAAAAATGTCTTATGTTTTTCCACCTCCTCGTTTACTCGTTAAGAAACACCTCTTTAATGGTTAATTAAAGCAGTCTCTAACACCTGGAAATGCCGATGTATTCCGCACCTAATAACTACAATAATAAAAGAGCAGGATAGCCAGCCATTTTATGTAATACGAAATGACAAAATTGCCCTTATAAACGTAGAGGGCAATTGACCAGTGCCACAGATTAGTAATTTAGTACAGATGGTTCACTCCGCAAAATCATTTAAATAAAAAGCGAATCTTGCTACGACACAATCAAGTGCAATTCAGGTCTCACAGCGCTAATTACCAACAGTTATATTCACCTAGAAGTTGCCTCTTTCTATCGCGTAACTCTTATATCTTCTGACTACGTTACGCCCACTGAATTCGTCAAGTCGAGCTCGCCACGTACCTACTTGTAGCTTCATACCTAAAATGCGGAGTGAACCTTCTGTATTCATCTGTGGAATAGTGATGCAATTTTAAGATTGATATTTTCCATCTTCTGCCCTGTTTTAAACCAAGTTCGGAACTTAAAATAACCAATTACGGCAGCAATGTTCTGCTTTTTTCTTTGCGTTGAGATTTGTCTAGTAAAACTACAGATGTTTCATAGTGCTTTTGTGCACGTGGCCCATCATCAGCAACTTCCTTTTAAGTTTTTATTGAATAAGTATAACTCTACTAGACTCATCATAAACAAAGGTTTTGATCAAATTCCTAGGTTTGCTTAGTACTATGATGAAATGAGGTTTTCTCACGTTGAACGCGATACAATCTCATTTTGGTAGCGGAGAATTCTTCATCTAAAAGCTTTTGTCATAGGGGTGAAAGCTTATTTATTTTTCAACGAAAAATAAATAAGCGTTGTTGCGTCGTTTAGCGTTTTGTCAATTCATCAAAATGTCGATGATAATTTCTCCATAGATTTTTTCACTCCTGAAATAGTTCTAACTTTTCTATTTCACCAAGAAAAATCATCTAGGTTTTAATTTACGTTAGTCATTAATAAAAAAAAAATTCGCACCCAACAGTCAAAAATTCACCGAGTATATTGTGAGTATAAAGTTAACTTTAAATAGGTATAGTTAATTGATACTCTTAACAATTTGTGGTTATCATTGTTTCGTGATGAAAATTGTAAATACTTGGTTTTTTTATATGTCGGCTATGGCCGTCGACGGCTCACAAAAGGTAGGAGAGAGAGGTCGTTCGGAAAATGAGATACATTTTTACGGCAGCTACGAGTTTTTCAGGTTCGTTCTATAAATAGATTTACGCTAAAGCGAGAACGTATTTTGTGATAACATCATTCATATTTCACTCATTCAGTGTATAAATATTTTCTTATACAAGATTGTCGATGGAAAAGACGTGAATATTTAGTTACATCGACCAAATCTAAAATTCAAGGAATTCTATTCGTTGGAGTTTTATGGCGATTATACAACATTATCGTCTTGTTCATCCATAAAACAGTAGTAGGAAATGTAGAATACATGCAGTGCTAAATCATCAGAACGTGAATCTAGATCCTCATTGTAATAAGGCTTTTATTGATTACGTAAGTTTTGTTACGTAACTTGCGTGCTGCTTGAAAGTAAGACGACGCTTTCAGGTAGAGTACATTTACATTGCTGGGTATAGAACAAGATATTCCTTGTTCAGGAATCATGTTAAGCCGTAGTATAACTCAATATCGGTAGTGGTGGCATAGTTTGATGGATTACGTAAGGCACCAGGTGGAGCGTTCCGAGTCGCCATGCTTTCTGAACAATTCGTTATTACACGCCGACATCTTTCATTGAAACTGTTAATTTGTTGTCGAAATGCAAATTGTTCATGAAATATCAGAGCTTCACCTTGAATTAAAATGATCGAACACAGAGGTATTGAATTATGTTTGTACAACAAATAGCTTCGGTGATCCAATATCTAGGATACGATACGACACGACCAATCGATTTAACAATACTTCTTCAGTATTATAATTTTTCAGCTGTCGTTGAGACATTCCATGCCTTAAAAAAATACTTAACCTATTCAGTACATTTTGGTTTTAGCCTCACAACGAAAACCTTTCAGGGTTCATCTACGAGGGGCGACCCGTTCAAAAAAATTTTTTTTTAACAAATATGTTTCTTACATACTACAATGATGATATTACATCTACACCAATATTATAAATAGGAAAGATTTGTATTTTTGCATGCAACAAATAAACTTAAAAACTAATGGACCAATTTCAAAAATTATTTTGCCGTTAGAAAGCTACATTATCACTGAGGAACATAGGCTATAATTCATAAAGATATCACGCGGGCGAAGCAATATTGCGGGCGAATATAGACGTTCTAAATAAAAAGTGAATGGATATTTCTAACTTTAGATCGAAGTTCCTTAACACACACGGTTTGCGGTAGAAGTCGACGGGTAGAAATCATCACGTAAGGAAAAAGCGTTATGCCCCCTCCATGTGACTTTTTCTTTTTTATGATGGCCAGTGATTTTTGCCGTTGAGATTTTATTTTACCTTTGTTACTTTTTTTGTAACCTAGTTTTTAATAACTCTGGCAGGATCAGCTTCTAATGAATGTAACCAGATGAGGCGATTTCTAAGATAAAATATTAGTATAGTTTATTTTTGGAATGAAGTTTCTTACCGCTGCTTGCGGTAGGAGTTGAGTAGTAGAAATCGTCACGTAGGGAAAAAGCGTTATGCCCCCTCCATGCTACTTTCTCTCTCTCTGTCTTCTTTCCTTGTTACCTTTTCGTTTTATATACGAGTGTGTGTGTGCGTGCGGAACTTCGTTCGAGTATCCCCCGATCGAACAGGTTTTTTTTTTTAACGCTGTACGATACATACTTCACTTTAAATATTCTGATTAGTTTTATAATTAAGTACTCCTCGTGTAGGTAGAGGTACAAAGAAATGACGTATACCTAAAGAACTTCAAATTATAATACAGTGGAGATGGAGATTATGTACTTCAACGTTATTGGTCAGTCATCAAAGTGAACTCGACTTGAAACTCGTAATTGCTATGTATAAAAGGTCAAACATCAGGAGCTTTTGTTGTCCATTACATAATAAAGAATAATCAGCCGTCCCATACATTTGGGTCGAGTAGGTACCTATTGAAGTTTTGTATGGGACAGTTGATAATTTTTTCGCGATTACGATTAGTCCCATGGAGAAAGTTGTTCAGTTTGATAGTCTGTACCTACGGTTACCATCCGTCCGGATTTGTTCGGACATGTCCGGATTTTTGGCCCCCCGTCCGGAGTATTTCCGGCTTTCTAATTTGTCCGGACTTTGCGATTTAAGGGGATTTTTCTTTAAAAAGATAAATGATTATTGAAAAAAATAAGATTAAAAAGTTAACTAACCGGACTTTTTTGCAAATGTCAGGAAATTTCAAATTTTTAAAAGGTGTACCACACTCTTAAATATGACCACGGCTTTCTAATATATGCTGTATAATAGTCTCTATATCTCTCTCTCTCTTTCTATCTTTGCCAAATATAAACTGATGGCATAGAAATGAAATTATCGAGACAGGGTGCATCGTACGCCCGGCAGCTATGACTGGTTGCGTGATTTTGAACGCGTTCGAAGCGTATGATACGTTCAGCCAGTTAGTGTAGGTGTCAGGTATAATCCTATTATCACACGAGCTAAAATTATAGGGCGTAGGATTATAACTCGATTTGAACACGTTCGGGAGAGTATAGCTTTTATACAAAGTTATTATTCCTTCCATTTTAATTCTTTAGGCCAATTACGTCATAGAATTTGCAAACTTGACTATATATGATGGAGTTATGCCCGAACCTACATTAAAAAAAAATCGAATTGGTAACCTCTACCTTTTAGAAGTCGGTTAAAAAGAGAACACACGTTAGGGAAAGAGTTTTGCTTTACACAGAGTTATTATTTCTTTCCTTTTCCATTTATTGGCCAATTACGCCATAGAAAAAACAACCGACTTCAAAAAAAAACACTATTCAGTGAAAAATAACTTTAATTTCGGAAGTTCGGTGTCTTTGGATCTGTATTTTAGATTTTTGCCACCGAATTTCGAAATGAAAGTAATTTTTCACCTTACAGTGTTTTTTTGGAAGCCGGTTGATTTTTTCCGTTGCATTTTTTTCCACACCCATTCGTATACCACTACTTGCTATGTAAACAACAGTGACACCAAGTACTACAACATCATCAAGATACAGTGGATTAAATACGTACTATCGAAGCTAACTCAACAAAAACCCAAGTAAAGTTAATAAAATTTTATGAGGACCAACGCTATGATTTTTCCATCTGGAATTTCTCAGTAGCAGCCCGGAGTCTGGATTTGTGCCCGGTTGATGGCAATAGGCTCGCCCCTGTTACATGGAACTTAAAAACATAACTGGCGAAATGTGGGAGTACTTAGGTGCACCTCTGCTTAACCCTGCGGAGAATAGAGGCGTGATGTTATGGTTATTACGTTTTTTTTTTAATGAAAACTGCTTTAGGTGCGTTGGGCATTTTTGAGATGGATAAAACAATTGAACTCGCGACACCGTTACCGACACCTTATTTTTGTAAACGCGATTGTGCTCTTTATTTATATTACGTTACGGATCAATGTTCTATGCAAGTATTTTTACTTTAAAGGTTTGGAAGTATTTTTTTGTAAACGCGATTGTCCTCTTTATTTAGATAAGGTTACGGACCAATTTTCTTCCACCAAGGCGATCTTGTTTAAGTTTTCACTTCTGTCGGCACTCCCGGAGTGCCACTGTTTTTTTTTTTAAGTTTCTGATAGTTTTAGTAAAACAAGGAAATCTATTACGTTCATAGAGTTCCTGTAAGTATTAAGTACTTACAAAGTAGCCTACGCCCGACAAGCTGCGTATGCGTTTCCTGAACATTTAGTTTGAATATGCATTAATTTAAATGATCACACTACACGATTCCTACCTGTTTACTTATTTTTAGAAGTAACTAGGAACTCGTCATTCGTATTAGCTACATTATTTTCCTGGAATGCATCCGTAGTTCAATATCATTATCATAATACTATCCTATGATTACGAGTAAGTTTGTTATGTTGTCGGATTGTGAACATTTCCCGGAATACAAACATATTCCGGGAAATGTTTACAACGGACGAAATGCATTTTTATCGTAAGTTAATAGTTTATGTGCTCACCTCATAAGACCACTACTTACACATTTACAAAAGAAAAAAAAAACTGCTGATGTTTCGAACTAGTTCCTATCAGAAACATTTCTCTGTAATATTTTGTAAGCTGCTTGCCATCTTTGCTGGTTGTTTCGCTTCCGCAATAAAGCTCAAGTACAATATACGTTGCAATATAGTAGATAACTCGTGAGCCTTTATGACTTCTGCAATAACCGCCGACGACGTCAAAAAAACAATTTTCGGCACCATAAAACGTTTCGAAATCAACTGGAAGTTACCGAGTATCTACTGAAGAACCATCAAGTGAAATGGATCTTAGGACGAAAACAATTCACAAGTTCTTAATGCTTTTGAACCTCCAAAGTTCGTTAGAAAATAAATGAACACTTCATTGATTAGCGCTTTATTTCCTTCGGCTCGTATCAATTTTCCAACCTTCAATATGTTTTTGTCATTTCCTGTACAATGAAAGATTGTAATTGCTTACTTTAATTCGTTTTAATATCGATTCCCGGGACTCGACATTTGTCGAGCGAGCAAAATAGGTAGATAAACAAAAGACGCAAGTCAGGGTCACCCCGACCCGGCTGTAGTTCGCCGGCTATGGAGTCCATTACTGGTTTCGGAAAATTGGTAAATTAAGTAGGTACCAATCTAATAAATTGCTTAAACAGTCTGCGAACAAAATTACTCACTTAATCATAAAACGTATAAATCCTGTATTTCATGTATTACTCATGATTTACGTGAGTTATTATCGCAACCTACACTCAGGGCGACAATATAATTGGGCAATTAATTAGTGCGGTTGTTGAGTTAAACCAATTAATTGGCCTGATATCACTCAAACTATTTCCAACCACCGTATTCATTAAAATTCAAAGTGCCAGATTGTCACAGATGTCGGCACAAATTAAAACGCGGATGCAGCATCCATCCTATTACCTATTCATTAATTAAATTTTCATCGATCGATCACTATACCTACTATTCTGTCCGCCAATTAAGTCGTACCTATCAATTTTCACCTATGGCAAATCTTTATCATACATTAATCCTGCGCATAATTTTGTCACTAGTGTAGATGTCTCATGAAATATGATTGTATTTTATATGCAATTCATTTAAATTATAAGGATTTGGCACCAAAAGGCAGGACAATCGAGGCTGCGGTACGGGTTCTTGCTGGCTTTCATTTCAGATTTCACGAGTCGCCAATATCGCACTGTTGAAATCTTTTAAAATAACGTGCTGTCTTACATATTAGAGTTGTACTGACTAGCCGCTGACTACTCGGGAAAACAGGACATATTTTTAGTTGGTAAAAAGCGCCGGCTCTTTGCTTTATTTATCTTCATATGCTTAAAAATAGGGTGATTGAAACAAAATCGTAATTTTTATTTTAAAATCAGCCTTACAGTTTGTTATAATAATATAGGAATAGGTCTTTCCTTAAAACAAATAAAATCTAAACGAAAGCTTCTACGACTCTGAATAAAGAACGTACGAATCTTATTGTTTATTTTAGAATCACAGTTTCGGCTTTGTAAACCCGAACTTTACCGAAAGCAATGATCGGCTTTTCCAACTAGTTGGCTAATCAGCCAAAGCCATAGTTACTAGTAGATACTTCATATTGCTTTTACTTATAAACGTATTACATTGGTACAATTTTGTTAATCTCGTTGAATGGTCATTGTCGCTTAGACCACATCAACGCATTACGTAATTAAGTTCAGTATGACAATTGCCCATGTAACTGTATCTATTTGAAGGGGATCCCCTGTTCATTCGTTCATTGCCTTCAGGTCATTACGATTTGCACAGCTTACAAGCCAAAATATCGTGTTTATGAATTTGAAATAGGTACTTACCTAAACGATCGATTTGCTAACGGAACATTCCTAGAACCATATTATTCGGAATTTTATTGGGTTCTACTAGAAATATCATGAATTCATGAGTTATTGATTAGGACATTTCTGTGGAAACATCGATCTTGCTTTATACTAGACTCTAGAATAAAGCAGTAGGTGCTCTAGAATCTACAGCACCTACTAGATTCTACGTTTATAAGAACACTGGCGGACGTATATATAGATAGATATACGTAGATATACGTAGATATTCGATAATTTCCCACCAAAAAAAAATGTACACATCAAGCTATACATTTCCAGTTTATGTTTATGATCTCGCATTGCATAGAACTTCCGTACAATGTGAGGTCAGCTTATACTGGAAATGTATAGCTTGATGTGTAGCCGTGTGTACCATTTTAATTAGTCATCATTACCTTTCTAAAACTCTGTATGTTACTCTCGGGTTCCGGAATACGCCATTCACGAAATTACTGAATAATATGATTTTCCTTAAGTACCCATTCTATGTATAATCTTAGAAACACTCCAATAGGCGTCAGTAAGTCTTTTGCGAATTCGGCACGACAGCCATTTCGATTTTGTTAAAATCCGTTCAGTAGTTTAAAAGTTATAATGATATTTGAAACTGAAAGCGAGGCCATTAGGGGATTTCGGTGAAAATTGTTAAAAATGGCACTTTATTTTGAATTCCTTATTTAATGGCAGTCTTTCTCAATTCGTTTGGGGAGTTTATTATTTTTTTATAGCTAAAGATAAACTGAGCTCAAAAGTTTTATGCCAATCTTTTTATTTGCTGTTCTTAAAGAAATTGAAATTATTTTGTAATTGTTTTATTTTTTCAGCGTTATTTTCATATGTTGTATTTTTTCACGTTTTCCCTATTAATAAAATTAATTCCTGGAGACCGAGCTCTGCTCGGGTAAAAATAGAGAATGCTCATTTAATAGTATAGGATAGTTCATACTAATTCCATGGTGCCATGAAAGTAGGTACCTACTTACTAATTCCATGCTGCCATGTCATTATTCTAAGGTGGCCATCTTGTTCTAAACTTTGAGCGGTCGAGTTCTGCTCGGGTGAAAATACGGAGAAAACAAATTTTCCCTGATATGAGACCTAGCTAGATCGATTTTTCGCTTCCGAAACCCCCTTTATTACGACTTTCATTGAAATCGTCAGCGCTGTTTTCGAAAACGTGATTACATGTATATATATGTCACGGCAAAAACCCGAAGTGCGGCTACACCTAGTTTTAGCCGGCTACAACTAGGTGCGGCCGGTAGCAGTTGGTTAAATTTAGTTGTAGCAAATGTAAATGGCTGAATGGTAGGTTAGGTTAGGTTAGAACTGTGACCACATAACACACCGCACGAGCCGAGCGAGCGAAGCGAGCGGTGCCGCGGTAGCGGCCGGCGAGTGCCAGAAACCATTTAGGCAAGTTTATCCAACTGCTACCGGCCGCACCTAGTTTTAGCCGGCTAAAACTAGGTGTAGCCGCACTTCGGGTTTTAGCCGTAACATATATACAAATATTGCTCATGGTTATTGTCGAAGTTCATTGAAATACATAGGTACCTCACTCACTGCGTGTGCCAACGCTAGTAGTAATTCGTTGCTGTAATTCAGGTCGGTACTTCGGGCCCACAGTGTAAAATACGTGCTACTGCAGGCGAGTGTTCCCGGCAATACATTACAGGTACTAAGTCAGGCTGCGCTAGTGACCGCCTTAATGATACTTAATATAACATTATCGAGTTAGTTCCTCTCGCAGGCGGTCGCCAGTATTAAGGGCCTATTAACGGCAAATTATAACGAAGTTTTATTATATTAACCCTTCAGGGTAAATTTAATATTTTAAAGAAAACAATGAAGATGTTTTTTTGTTAAATTTTCCGCGTAGTTAACCTACTTAAGCTTTGTTTTAAGTAGGTACGGAAAATCATGAGTAGTAAAAAGTTACCTACAGCCTAAAAAAATATGTTTAGGAATAATTATAATGTGAAAGTTTTAATGTGGCGGAGGAAATTACGTTCCGATACAAACAGAAAAAATAAAATGGTTATAATAGTAAATTATGAAAGGAAATTCATCTAATCGATATAATCAATCAACTTCTACAAAGCGTTGGTTCACAATATCCGTTGTCCATAGGTCATCATTATCATTTAACTATTGATACGAAAGCCCGAGTTGATTGTACTTTTTTTTTCGATATTATTATCGATTCGTTTTTGACATAATTCTGTGAAAAGTGAAACTGCTCAACAGAAAGAGCATTAACCATAACGTTTATCAATTAATAAGTAACCCAATCAACAGGTTAATCGTTTTACCTACTATCTAAGATGAAGAAAATACCTGCTACGGAGCGCACTATAATAATTCCGCGTAAAAGTATTAGGAGATGGAATGTTTGTTACTCAGCATCCTCTTACTCTAATGAATGTTGCTGTGTTCACACTTCACAGTAACCGGCCGATTCGTCTTGTTTGAACGACAGCTTTTTCGGTTTCACTTTGTGACACGACACGAGTTCCTACTTTGGCAACATCCCGCCTGTCCCGCGACGAACACAAAGCAACACCCTGCTTTGTTAAAAAGATCCTCCCCGAGTATTAAGGTTCTGATTGAAAAATATTTTCGGTGAAATTAATCGCAGTACTTTTCGACCCGACATTTTTGATCGCGTGCTCGCTTTATTCGGATGACGTCAGAAGGCAACGTACCCTAATGTAACGTAAACAGCTGTTCGCGCACCCTCCGCGGAGACGGCGCTGATGTCACTGCGCTTGATTGCACCACCAGACGCTAATTTATTTACCAACGCCTCGGGAAGCGCACGCTTAACCCTCGTCTTGATATTTTAGTGTTAGAGGGCCCGGTGTCCAGTAGACCGTGACGCTCCTGGTAAACGGTAAATTACAGAATATCGATAAATCTTCAACGCTTGCTAGAGCGTATCATTTATATATCTAAAGCTTGTAAAAGTTTCAGCTGTGCGGCTTATCCTCCACAGTACAGCCTGTTGCCGCCTTCCGCCTCTTCCGCCACGATATTAATTAATATTTTGCACTCGTTATTTTTACAACACTCAATTTGGCGTTCGGGAAATATTTTTTGTAGGAAGTTATTGGTCAATTGGTCAAATTGAATAAATAACTCGATTGGTTCGGTCGGTCGGGTTAGGTCACATTCAACAAACATGAAGCTTAGGATGAAGCTTACTCGCCTCAACTTGCTTCGACCCAAGTTCACGAACATGAAAGGACACGTGGACATTCTTTAAAAATTTCTTTGTCATCTAGTCGGTGTTCGTTGAACACAGATTATCCCTTTTAACCTATTCCTTGTAAGTAGCTATCCCTTGCGGCTTGGATCCCATTCTGAGCCCAATCAAAATACACATAGATGTTCTGCGAGGGTTTTGTTATTCAAAGCAATATTATGAACTACTTGAAAATACCATTTCAAATTATAATAATATATTGCTGTTTATACCTACTTATTTATTTAATTCTGAACAAATTCCCAGCGAGGTTATTTGAAGCTGATGAAAAATAGGCGAACTTTCTGAACTGCGGGAATAAGATAAGTGATTCAATCAAACCCTGACCCACAAAGAATGACAACAATATGAACGAAAACATTTTGGCACCACCACTCTTCAATTTCGTAAAAAAAGGAGTTTTCGTCTTCGAACTTTGAATGTCCACTAACTTCAAGGTTTCCGGTGGGAAAAAATTCGTACGGGAAATTGAATTATACAGAATATGCTAAAGTCGGACACAAATTATGCAAAAAGTAATCACCAAGTGATTAAATGCGTCTTCAGAAAAAAATATGCTGCTAAAAATAATCCATAATGGCCTTCTTCGACACCCACCAATAGATTGGACGTGATTATAACTCCGTGTGGAGGCTTACAGTCCACCTGCAGCTATAGGTAGAACCTTTGCTAATTAGGACCACGGCTCATAATATACACGTGGAAATCTCAAACTTAAAAGGCATTTCTAATCACCTTCTATTTACACATTCAAATTACTTGGGCTCAGTAAATGCAGCCGAGCAGTAGTTTCCTTCCTAAAATCGCAGTCATTGAAAATATTTACCTTAGCAGAACTGGGAAGCCTAAAAGCTTGTCAAAATCTGTTTTTGAGTAATATTTGAATAAAGACAAAAAGGACACATTCCGAGCACGCTTGATTGAATTGGCTTTGATACTAGACGGGGGTCAATTGATGCCGAAACGTCCATACTAAAAATAAAAATGCGAAAGTAACTTAACGGATCAACAGATTTTGACAAAATTTGACACACAGATTGACCATGACCTGGGTTAAGACATAGGATACTTTTTATCCCGATATTAGCGAGACCCACGCGGCCGAAGCCGCGGGCAAAAAATTTTAGATTATATTTTCTTTTCGAAAAGTTTAATAGAAAGAATATTTATAGACTACATTGTTTGTTAGGCTGCAAAAAGAAGAAACTTTGTTTACTACGTTTTTAATAGACGGGAACCGCAAGTTATGCTGGACTCAAATTCTATTACTTGCAGTACATCTTGGAGCCTCAATCTACTTAGAAGGTTCCAATGCTGCGGTTATAAGATTGACATCGGAAATCAGGATAAAATGTTTTATTATAAAATTGAAGGGACGATGTTCCAACCATTTTTGAAGTGAAAACCTCTTTAGGCGCGTTGGGCATTTTTGAGATGTGAAAAAAAATTGAACTCGCGACACCGTTACCGACACCTCATTTTTGTAAACGCGATTGTGCTCTTTATATTAGGTTATGGATCAATGTTCTATGCACGTATTTTACTTTAAAGGTTATGGAAGTTATTTTTTTTGTAAACGCGATTGTGCTCTTTATTTAGATAAAGTTACGGACCAATGTTCTATGCAAGTATTTTTCTTCCACCAAGGCGATCTTATTCAAGTTTTCACTTCTGTCGGCACTCCCGGAGTGCCACTGTTTAATTTATTTTCATTTTTATAAATGTGTGTTGTCACCTTTGCACTGCAGTGAGACAACACACGCGGGTAACTTCAAACCATTAAGATTATTTTTCCTAGCAAAATAATCATTGCATTTAGATGAAACGTAGAATCTATTTTTCAATATTTATTTTAAACAGAGCCTGAGATTAAAGTCCGTAACTCCGTACTAATGAGGTTAGTAACTTTATCTGTTGCTTACTTAGCATACTTTAAAAAAAATACAACAGACAGAGCTTTTCTTTTACTAACCCTCTGTTAGATTATCTACTAAACCATTTGCCTATCCATGCCCAAGCTGCAAAGACATACTTTACAATGAAAAATAAAAAAAATAAGCACCCCTGCTGAATATGACTTGAATAAAAAGGGGAGCAACTCGTTTAAAAATAAATTCTTTCATTTAGAAAGAAAATACGTTTATTTACGGTTAACATGACGCAAAGAAACAAATACAAAAATAACTACTTGGGGGAAATATGCATCACATCCACGCAAAACGGCCATCGCTCAGCATAATGCTGAGCTGCTATTTGTAAGATTATACAATCAGGGATCTCAGACTTAACAATTAAGGTTTTATTTCTCCTTTCTTCCTGATTAAAGGTGTTTCTTCAGAGAGAGCGGAACATACCGTGAAGTTACAATCACGTATGCGGTGAATGCGTCTGAAGAGGAATTATGTAAAGCTAATCAAGTGATTAAATTATCATAAACTTGACATTAATATCACCTCTCAAGTTGTTAATAGGTTCGCGTTTAATCATTCAGAAGCACTTAGCTAACGAAGGTCCCAATCCCATGATTGTTTTAAATTATTACATAGGTACAGCGACACTTCTATCCAATGCCAGGAAACAAATTACTGTAAAATGGTTTGCATTTGTACACTTCACTTAGATGAACTAAAAACATGACATTCACTTTAAAAGAAAATTCTCGACAACAATCATACTACGGGTAAACCTACTTTTTGAAATACAAGAGTCCTCTTTTCTCTCATTAATATAGGTAGGTATTGTAAAGCGTTCTTGTTGCTAGCTCCTCCGAGAATGATAACAAATTAAAAGGCTTCTATTTTAACTTTTTTAAAGAAGAACTTCAGTTATGTATAAATTATTACCCCGTCGCGAAATGAGCAACGGGTGAAGACACAAAGTTAACGATAAAAGAAGAGGAGAATACGTTTATTTGTGGTAAATCTGACGCGAGAAAGAACACAAACAAAAAACAGAACATGTTGGGGGAAAATATGCGTCACATCCACTCAAAACGGCCTTCGCTTGTAGGCTTAAAAGAGGCCTAAACATAGGTTCCGACCAAAGAGACGAGCTTAGTTAGCATAAGTCCAGAGAAAACAATAAGAAGCTCCGAAAGTTTGATCCAATACCTTATCGTTATGCTTGTAAATATCATTTGTGCAAATTCCCGAAGTTCATTGTTTTGTAAACACTTGATTCTCTGTGATAATGAGCCAAATAAGTAGTAAAAGGACATGATTAAACATTTCAAGAATGTTTAACAATCACTCTTTACAATCTGGCAAGGTGTCCAAACTATTTGCTACGGTACGTTTTTATACCTCACTAGCTTTATCTTGGTCTCATTCTCAAGCCTCCCATAGAAAAACCGACGTTAAGGTTTTCCTGAATTTTCCGGGAAACTTTTTCTTTCCATAAAAATCAATTCAGACTATAACGAACATTTTAAAACAAATAATAGCCAAATCGGTCCAGCCGTTCTGAAGTGATACGCTTACCAACGAACAGTATGTCATTTTTATTTACGACGAGTATGTACTAGCTGACCCGATAGGCGTTGTCCTTTCCAAATTTCAATAATTTATACAAAATTCCTATAGAAAATGAACTTTCAGTTTTTCCAATTTTGCCGGCAACTTTTAAAATTTTTCTTTCCGTAAAAATCAGATTCGGACTATATTGAACATTTTAAAAGAAAAATTTGCCAAAGCAGTCCAGCCGTTCTCCGGTGATGCGCTTACCAACGAACAGCATTTAATTTTTATTAGAGATGAATATAGAATATAGAGAAGTGTGTTGCTCATCTGAGAAAGCTCTGCACGTTTTGTACTTACCGGTTACGTCGGTTACGTAACATGTTACCTAACAATAGATGCGTAAACTTTCATTTAAGTAGTAGTTAATTATATGATTCGGAAAAACTCCATACACTACACAATTTTCTCCTATTTAGGAAGTAGCAGGCGAAAATCAGTAAAAGCCACATTTTCCATTCGAGTTTCATTTTCATTCGGATTCCCGACGTCGAATTACGTAACAGTTTCCTTTACTTCGACCTCGGTCTCGCCGCTACTACAGCCGCTACTCTAAACTTGGTCACATCTTTTTTATATAGTTGCTTTTATACAAAGCAGTAATAGTGCTAAAAGAAAAAAACGTCGCCTTCAGTGGTGCGTGCACAAGTTTATTTGAGAGTAAGTTGAGATTTACCACAAGTGTTTTAGGATATGTATAAATAATTTAATAAGTAAATCTATGATCATGATTATTTTAGGATCTGAAATAAAGTTTCACGAAAATCACGGGATGTACAAATCGTGTTAAATGTAAACATCAATTTGGTTTTGTGGTTAAATTGGGTATCCAAAACGAATTGATTTTGAGTAATACATTTTGGAATTTCTGTTTTAATATACTTCGTAACATGGAAAAGGTAAAAAAAACTCGCTGAAAGCCGTAATTGGGAGTTTCAAAGTGGATAAGTATCATATACGCGCATAATGTAATGAAACATTTTATGTTGATCAGGTTATTACATGCAAAGCTCGCTCCACTGAATCTAGTAATTACTGATAGCGACCGCGAATAGATGTACTCGTAAGTCCGCCTCTTGCCTGCCTTTGTAATAACCAGATAGCGGCCGTTGTCGGCTGAAGTAATCAAACTGACACACCGGTTGATTACTTGCATTGTGCCATTGACTAGAGATCGCCATGGAACCTCTTTCCCCTCTTCACTAATTTGTTCTACTATCGGAATGAATGATGGCCTATCTTAGTCGGTATTGGTATCTGTGAAACATTCGTAATTGAGGGCTTGTACATGTGAGTTAGTAACTAGTAATTGGACGCGGCTTAGCTAGTTTGCGAAGTAACGAGAGCCACTATTTTAGTTTGACATGTTCAATGTTCATGCCCTTACAAAAGAATGCTACAGCAACCCTTGTTTAGGTTTGTTAGGGTTCCGTAGTAAACAAGGAACCCTTATAGTTTCGGTCATGTCCGTCTGTCTGTCTGTCTGTCTGTCCGCGGTCTAGCTCCAAGACTGCTAGTACTAGAAAGTTGTAATTTGGCATGGGTATATATATTAATCATGCCGACAAAGTGGTAAAATAAAATTATGAAAAATATTTTTTTAGGGTACCTCCCCTACACGTAAAGTGGGGATGTCTTTTTTTTTTATATCCCTTGGTATGGGGTATCGTTGGAAAGGTTTTTCAAAAACAATGTGAGTGTGTTAAAACCATTTTTGAATTCAGAGATCCGTTTGCGAAATATTAAGCTTTAAAGTGCAAATTTTTGTTAGAGTTAAGTGTGTGTCCCCTGCCAGCTAAATGGTTGGTTTTAGATATGTGAAAAAATTCACGGCAGTAGCTTATATAACGAATTTAAAAGGAAAACTATCACAGCTGAGTAGGCTTTACAAGTTAACGAGTAATAATCGACCAACTTAGATTTGCGGTTGTAAAAACATGTTCTCCCATATATTCTGTATGAAAGATTTTTTTTTTACTACAAAGCTAAGTTTGTTCTTGGGATAAATTCATCCCAACTACGGAACCCTACATTGTGCGTGGTCCGACATGCACTTGGCCGGTTCTTTTTTGTTTAAAGATTCGGTGCGTAAAGCAAAACACTAATTGATATTACAATGGTCTATGTGACTAGATAGATATCTACTATAATCTAGGTCAAAGAAAAGTATCAGAAATCAATAAATTCCAAGCTGACGCATACCGCTTCGCTCCTGATGACGTAGCCTGATTTAAGCATACCGTATAGGTATAAATCCGGAGATAACAAGGAAGATTAAAGAAGTATTTCGATCCGGCGTTAGTTATTTTTGCTCAAGGAACATTGTGTATCCTGCGATAAACAATGTTTTCTTTAGAAAAAATAACTCGCGTAGTTTTCTTAACGGATATTGTGTACGCGTTTTGAATATCATTGTGTGCGTGACGGTATACAGATTTGTTGAGTATTTATAAGGAAGGGATAACGTGTTGTTATCAGCGTGTGATATTGAAATGGTGAGCTTTTCTGGGACACCCGCACCTCTGGCTGTGAATGAGATCTTTTCACTCATTCACGTCAACACATTCTGAAGAGCTTCAAAGAATAGTTGAAAAGGACTTTCTGTGACAAGTTTATATGAGTTTAAAACGCGTTGAGAATACTGAATGTTCCTCCTTCGCTCGGTTTTTGGGTCACTACCCTGAATTGGTTTGTTACTGAAAATGGTTTTATCGTTATCGGAGTGGAGGCATTTTGTTTCCAGCTTTGTACTAAATTGCCGTGTCGCTGCAGTTTATGAACCTTTCTTTATGTTCTTTTCTCCGTTCATAAAACTTTCCGCCACTGATACTTTCTGGATTCTATATACATACATAGCATAACATCGCGCCTTATTTTACTACTAGCTACTGAGAAATCTCTGGCTGGATTCTTTATTAACAAAATAATCCAACATTCATATTCTGTAGTACGTTATAATACCCAAAGATTTAGGTTTTAGATTTTGTGAATGTGAGAACGTTGTGGCTGAGGACCATTTTCTATTTTACTAAGTACCTGGTACTTACTTGTTGATAAGCCTACACTGTCCTCTCATACCACAGATATAGATAAACCTAGATAACGCAAGTATCACGATCTGTATGAAAACCAAGCGTTTTGACTGCCTACTATGACGTCACAAGCACTAGGAAACGTTTCTTTTATATTTTCTCTTCGCATTTGCACAGTTTTTACAATTTATAACAGCGCAATTAACCATTTTCAATTTTTTAACTGACGTCCGACAAGCGTGGCACCGAACAGACTGAGCGCGAAAGTGGCAGCTTACGATTATTGTACGTAAGCTGGGCACGCGAAGTAGTTACTCTTGCGTTATCTAGGTCTATCTATATCTGTGTCTCATACCTATTAACACTGTAATTTGAAAACAATGTAGAAACCATTTATTTTTAAAAGAGTAACCGTGGAGTTACTTGCCGGCTCTTCTCCAAAGGAAGCGACCAATTGGAACCGTGCACCTAGCTTCTGACGTTTCATACGAAAAAGTGCCCTTGTAGGTTTATGTGAAATAAGATCTTTTGAATTTGAATTTAAAGCATTATTTAATTTACATTCCACATTCAAATGCTCAGTAGTTTATCGGTTTGGTCGTTTTTAGATTGGTTGAATACTTCGATGCTTAAAATAAGTTGGTACGGCATAGTATCTACTTACCGAATATTGATACTTACAACTTGTGTTAGGTACGCTTAGGGAGACAGCGTCAAAGAAATATCTCGGTTTAAAATTGCTGGAGCCGCCCGGATGCAATCTGACGAGACATTACAGGTAGCAGCCCATCTTACGTCGATCTTGCTTGTATGAAGTTTACATGCAATCTTGTGAAAATGAAAACTCTTTGCTCGTCTTTACGTAGGAGCTTAAGTGAACTGACAAAGTTTTATAAGACTAGCGCATTATTTTAAGCGAATACTTGTTGTTTCAAGAACCTTGATATGAGTATAGTTTGTGACAGAATAACTGACATGTTCTCCGGCATGACTTTGTTGTTGTTTTGTAATAAAACTCGTACGAAAGTTGCGTGAAATATTTAAATATATTCATACAATGTATAGTTAGGAAAACTAGATGCTGGTGTAGTTCCGTTCCGACTCGTGGTTGTTTACAATGTAGCGTCAGTATTTTCATTTTTCTACTACCGTGTTTCATAGCAGATTTAATTTAATATTTCATTACCATGCAGTTCCAGTTACGCATTAACTGGAATACGTTCAAATTAAATCTATACATTTACACAAATAAATAAAATTGAAGTGTCTGTTTGTAATGTCAATACGGTACTGAAAACAAAAACTGTCTGTTCTTCCGTCTGTTTGTTCCGGCTAATCTTCGAAACAGCTGGACCAATTTTGACGGGACTTTCACTGCTGATGTCATAAGGAGTGACTTAGGTCCACGCGAATTATATTTAAAAAAATGGTCTAATCTCCTTGGAACCTTTATGAAAATACAGCGAAATTAGCGTTAACCTGCTTCTGCTACTCACCAGTCCCTTGCCCGATTGGTTCACTTGACATTAAGGGATAAATAAAACAAAATCATGTTTTAATTAATTGCAAATGCAATTAAACCACACCACACTATTATGAACCGAAAATTAAACTACATTTATAGAGAATGTTGTTTAATTTTCGGTTAATTGATAATAGTGTTGTGTTTTGTCAGTGAAGAGATCAAAATTTCGAATAGCTGTCCGAAAAATTGCATTTTTAATTATTTGATGGGCATTGGTGTATGGCCTGAACTTTCGCATGAAATTTAAACTACGCGCTGGTGTTGCCGTAATTAAAATTTTATTCAGCATTTATAAGCTTTTATTCGATACACCGTCTGTCCAAAATATCAAATACAAATTTATTGTGTAAAAATAAGGTTTCATGCATAACGGAGATCTACGTTTTGGAATGGGCTTCAACTTTCTGACTAACTGACCGACTCCTTGACAATTTAAAAGTACCTGTAAATCATCATTATCATCATCATTTCAGCCGAAAGACGTCCACTGGTGAACATAGGCCTCCCCCAAGCACCTCCACTTCGACCGATTCTGTTCTTTCCGCATGTGAAGGCGCACCTTGCGAATGTGCACCTTGTGAAGGCCGCAGGAATCCGCTGGGGATTCCTGCGGCCTTCACAAGGTCATCGGTCCATCTTGTTGTAGGCCTCCCAACGCTACGTCTTCCGGTACGCGGTCGCCACTCCAGAACCTTTCGGCCCCATCGGCCATCTGTTCTGCAAGCAATGTGCCCTGCCCATTGCCACTTAAGTTTGACAATTCTTCGGGCTATGTCGGTTACCTTGGTTCTCCTGCGGATCTCCTCATTTCTGATTCGATCACGTAGGGAAACTCCAAGCATAGCCCTCTCCATTGCCCTTTGGGTGACTTTTAGCCTTCTGATGAGGCCCATTGTGAACGACCACGTTTGAACCTGTAAATGGTTTAATTGAAATAAATGTACCTATAGTTCCAGTTTGAAAAACATGAATATAGCAATATTCGAACCAGTCACACTTGCAAATGCTCGTGAACTTCCAAATCGGCCATTTGATATAGCGAAGGATAAAACAGCTAAATGGCACTTTACGGCTTTACGATTAGGTGCGAATGGAAGACGAGATAAAGTTACCGTTTGATAAATGTACATCAGCTTCGATATAAAAATGGACAGCTGCAACTATGCATTTTTAAATAAATAACTTTCTGGATAGGTACCTCACCTGTTTGTAATAAAAATTTGCAACAACAAGAACGTGGAACTCAGAGCCCGGAACGAATTACAAAGGTACTGTAAAAAATTTGAATGGTCTGAATGAAAATACTTTAAATTGTAAGAGCAATAACACCGCGTGGATTTTTAATTAAAGTAGAAACGTTTATACTATTTTAACTATCTTTGTCCACCGTGGAGGCAATTATTCAATCTGCAGACAGTTAATTAAACGCGTTGACGTAAACTGGCCATGAGGTCCTTATTATATTGGCAACACTATGTAGGTATGTGTTCGCGGCTGCCCATACTGTGTACACAGTATGGATACCTACATACACACAAACGAATACTATGTACAGTAAGCGCTCAAAAGTGCATGAGCACGCTAAGAGTCGTATTGCTGTGAACACGCGGTATAGTCCGTACATTTGTATGTGTAAACAGTCAGACGTCTGTGGTGTGAGTGCCGTACACACACCACAGAGAACGCAGTTTTGAACTACACACTATCGTATCGTCACGGTTCGCGGGCGCCGCACTTATATTTCCATAACTTTTGTTAGCACGCATCATACTCGTACGCGTGACCTTGGCCAGTGTATCACATTGCTAAAATTCGAAAGTAAATTATATGTGCAGATAGCAGAAGGCGTTAAGCGTTGGTCTTAGATTTAAGATGGCTAAGGTTCTAATCTCGTAAATCACAGCGCTGTTTTTGCAAATATTATTATTTTTGTTTGCAATAATAATATTTTTAAATATCCTGCCTATTTATTAATGTTGTTATTGCAATAAAGGGTTTAGAATAAAAAATGCGTGATATGTTATAATAAAAATAAATAATATTTATTCGTTATGTTTATTTTACTTAAGTATAGTTATCAAACTGCTACAATTATTTATCATTACTTCACCTGAATAATATGTGAAATAGATGTCTAGAAACTTAGAAGCAATTTGTATTATTTTGACATATTTAAATTTTGAAATGTTTTAAATTTTTAATGGATTTTTTTGCACCATAAATATAAAGCTTTGATCATGGTCTAAGTAATTAAGCAATAAATAAGAATATTAGACTACTTAAAATGTAAAAAAATCTACTGACAAAATTGTTGATTTTATGGTTAAAGGCAGTTGTTCATATTAATTATTTTAAACTTTATTTGGCTTTAGTAAATATTGGTTGGTATTGAGGTTATAGCTTAAGTATTCATTTTCTTTACGAAAAGAAGATTGAAACTAAACCTCAAATTTTAATCCTAAAATAATACTATTACTAAAATAATATTAATCAATTTCGGTATATCTGCAAGAAATACGACAAACACCCTATTGAAACGTGCTTAAAAAATTCGTTACCATAAATTCATGCAATAACGAATCTGTTGTTTATTAAGTTGGTACGGTCAATATTTTAAGGTCAAAAACGGTTTTCTAGCTGGTCTTCAGTGATGCAAGCCTTCAGAGTGCACGGCGAACGGTTCATAATGACGTGTTTTTAATAATTCAGCAAAATATCTCGTTGGTATGAAACCATTTGTTTCATTCACCATTTGACGTCGCTGCTACTCGATAATAAGCCCCTTCCTCATATCTCTTAACCGTCACAGTATTTCTCTAGAACAAAGAAAAACATTGTTTTTATTACACATAATACCTAATTATTTATTATTCACTAATCGAATTAAACCTCACAATGAATTTAAAACTTTAAAGGCATCTTCTGTCTCAACAATACCTCTGTTCTATCAACAATACCCTTGATTAAGATTTATGTTTAGTAAAATATGAAATATATAAATGATAACACTCACACTTAGTCCGGTTTTATTAGATATTCACTTCACTTTTACGCAGCGCAATAATATTCTCTGATCTGATCTGATCTCTTCAATATATTTTATGCCTGCTTTTTGATAATAATAACCACAACACTGCGCTAAATGCTCGTCACCAATATTATCACGGCACGAACCAACAAAGTTCTATTAATTGAATACTTGTAACAAACTGCATCTACCCCACAGAAATCGAAATAATTTACTTAGTTTTTTGTGGTCTACCTGCTAAACTTTAATATTTATGTGAACAAGACGAATGAAACTAAAAACGAATGATGATTATCGAACTAGTCATTGGTTGCAGACAAAGTGAGTGTGTGTGTGTAATGTGCGTGTCTACAGTATTGTAACAACTTATAGAAGAAGGTCGTAAGTCAAACCGAAGCGTCAGTCTATTGCTTTGTGAGATTGCTTATGGACTTTTGGTCGGTACTGTACATAGTATTCTATAATACTATGTACATAGTATTCGTTTACGTAATTTGATTGCATTCCTATCGGGAGCATTGCCCAGGCCTCCCGAATTAATTTTAATGATAAATCGATATTTTCAGTTTTGCTCAACTCAATAATTATTGTTCAAATAGGAAGCGGCAAGGTTTACGGGATCAATTTCTGCTATTCCTCTTTTCTGGGTAATTGATGAAATTGATGATATTTTAATTAAAGAACGCTGCTCAACCCCAGGTCCGCCACAAGCTATCAGCTGGCGACAGTCTTTTGAGAACAGGTTTCGGGACTTCAAACCATGTCTAAAAATATTTTTCTTCTTATGAACCCATTCTAAATTAGCCAACAAAAAAATATATTTACTTGATTTTATTATCTCTCTGATTTGTCGCCAAATATATTGATAGCATAAAAAATCTTCTTCAGTAAAGAAAATCAAAGAAAGAAAAGAGTGAATCAGTGAAGTTTTTTAGATTATTCAAAGTATAAGTAACTTAAAGTTTTGTTTAATTTGAATAGCTAGGTACCATAACTGTAGGCAGGTTTTATTTACTAGGTGGCCCGCCGGCTGACACGGAATCAAAATTAAACAACCCACCCATATTTAATTAGTTGGGCAGCAGCCTTGATTTAAAAGAATAAATTAATCGTTTCGGTTTCAAAACAGGCTTTCTTACTAACGTGGAAAAAACATGTTCTGTAATATCTTTTTCCCGGATTCACTAAAACATACAACACATAGACACAGTATATTCCAGAAATCCCTACCAGTGGGGATTGTTGTTTTTTTTTCCAGAAATCCCCCCTTGTTAAAAGGTTAGGTTAGAACTGACCCCCTACGCGCGAGCCGAGCGAACGAAGAAAGCGGTGCCGCGGCAGCGGCCGGCGAGTGCCAAGAACAACTAGAATATTAGAAAAAAAGGCCGAGTTTATTTAACTAGTGGGGATTTCTGGAAAAAAAAACAATCCCCACTGGTGGGGATTTCTGGAATAAACCCTATATAAGTATAATATACTCGTATGTAGTAGGTAGACACCTGTATAATTTTTAAACTTGGGTTCACTTCGAGACTCGTTTGTCTTTACCATCGCGTCTAGGGCTACTGACTTTTGAATTCGTGTACGCTTATAGACCTGAAACCATAGAAAACGTAGGTACTATATCTATGTACATCCATATATGTTTATGTGAAAACATATCGAAGATGGCGAGATCACGACACTCTTCCTAATAAAAACGTGTCGTCGTAACGAAAAAGAATGGGACGTAAACTGTCTTACAAAACGGGCGAGCTCTGTCGTGTTTTCAATTTCACCCGCATGCATATTGATTTGTAGTGATTTACATTTTCACCTTACTTCGCGTCGATACATTTCACATTACACGTCAGCCATCAAGAAATTCATACACGCTTTATATATATTCCACTCTAAAAATAAACATGGTATTCATATACAAAACATGATATTTCGCCTTAGTGAAAACGAAAATAATTTCATTTTCATTAGATATAATTATATTAATTTATTTATTTATCGTTCTTCTTTCTGAACTTCTATCGATCGTTTCTGATGGTGTTTGTTACTCCAAAGACTTAAAAGAAACATATACTTGTCTTTGCTGTCGCTCAGTCATTTCAAATAGGAAAGCAAACGGTATTGTAAAACAGGTACTCACATTTCACGTAACATAAGCTTTGGTGTTTTCACAAATTCATTTCTTTCCGTTTTACGTAAGTAATCATTACTGCCCAAGTTTTAAGTTACATTTTTGCACTGTTCGCGGCAAATAGGTCGCAGACATAACGTCGCCAGTTTCACCGGCAGTTTCAGTTATATAGCTGACAAACTCGTGAAACAGTTAGACTTAAGAAAACGAGGAAGTCATATGTATAATAATTAGAACCTAAGAATAGGTTGCTATTATCCATTTTCAAAATCAAACCGAAGAAAAGGTACCTGTTGAAAGAAATGAATAGCTAGCTAAAGGAATGCTAATCAAAGAGTAGAGCTTCGAGTACTTACCTATCAATAAAGCACTGCAGCAACCAACTATATATTAGGAGTAACAAGCGCCTTTGACGAGAAATAACGAGGTCTGAGTTCGGCATGTGTAACCGCTCAAATAAATGATTCTTGAATACGGCTCAAGCTAGTAACGTTTTCCTAGAAAAATAAAGTTCTTATTTTATGAATACACCAGTCTGCAACTGCCTCCGGCTGTACTTAATTATCCGGCTCTCTGAATAACGGATTTATAAAAGTCTACGGCCTTCTGTATGTTAATAAAATACTATACGCAACGTTTTTATTTGCTTTTTAATAAAGGAATTTTCAGTTTCACTAAATACCTTTCTCCCATCTGAATCATTATAATATATCAAACTAGCTTCGGCCCGCGATTTCGTCCGCGAGCCAAGAATTGGGCTATTCAATGCAAAAAGATTTTTGAAGTGAAAACTTCTTACGGCGCGTTGGGCATTATTGAGATGGGAAAAACAATTGAACTCGCGACACCGTTACCGACACCTCATTTTTGTAAACGCGATTGTGTTCTTTATTTATATTACGTTACATATCAATGTTCTATGCAAGTATTTTTACTTTATAGGTTTCGGAAGTTTTTTTTTTTTTGTAAACGCGATTGTGCTCTTTATTTAGATAAGGTTACGGACCAGTGTTCTATACAAGTATTTTTCTTCCACCAAGGCGATCTTGTTCAAGTTTTCACTTCTGTCGGCACTCCCGGAGTGCCACTGTTTTTTTTTTTTCAAATCCGACGGTTAGTTTCGGAGATTACCCCTTACATACAAACTTACATACTTCTTTATAATATTAGTATAGACTAGCGACCCACCTCGTTTTGTACAGTTTTTACGACTTGACAAAACATCGAGTTTTCATTCAAGATTCATAAATGTAGGTATATATCGTTGGCGTAGGTGGAGAACTAAATAACAAAAAAAAAAACTTGTTTGGAGAAAATTGCGATTTATTTATGCGTCATGATTTGGGTGTTACGAAAATGATGAAAAGTCAATTTGACCAAAATCGCTGTTATTTAGTTCTCCACCTACGCCGACGATATACTCGTATGTATAGTACATAAACTTTCCAGAATAAATTATCTAAATGATGGTGAAAATGGACATGAAAAGCGTCTTTAATTCATAATGTGTATAGATTAAATACTGTGCATTTCGTTCCAAGCTGGAAAATATTTATAAAGCTCTGAAAGAGGATGATAGTGTGATATCCGCGGGCCATGAGCGTCGAGATTGTGTTACTATTTTTTTTATTTTATAAAGTAAATGTTTTACGTCGTTTAACCACTTTTACACTTATTATTCGGGCAAGTACGTCCGGCAAATAAATAACCCTGAAGAACTTTCCCCAGCTGAAATTGAAAATTGAATATTGAGGCTTATGGAGCCAATATCACCTGAACCAGATGCCAAACAATGGAAAAACTTAATTGTTGCTCGAGTCCATGTCGATTCGCAATTCTAGTAATATGGTTCAATGCACAAGTTTACCATTACTAATTCAAATGCTGGACATAAGCGGCTTAGAGACAAGAGACAAATGGAATTGCTTGTTGTTGAACTTTGAAGTATGATATAAATTAATCTAACTGGTTCTATTTATTTCTATGTTTCTATATTAGATAAAATGAACATTGTTATAATTGTGGGCATTTTTCCTTGACACTCGTGAAAAAAGGCTTATGGTTTTTAACCTTTTACAGTTTTGCAGACCCCATGTTAAACAGCTAAAGTATTCGAAAACAATTGAAAAACTCTTTGATGAAAGTAAAAACTGTCACAACGTGGACGTTTTTAATTTCCCATGACATCGTTATCATGGTTAATTACTTATTTAATGGTTAAGTTAGGACTTGTGAATTGTCCTTTTTATGCTTAGAACAGTTAAGTCACTGTTACATTCAACTAGTTATGTTACTAATGTAACCTCGGTGTTATTTTGGCGCCTACTAGAGCTTTTGACCACAATATTATGCTGTCTCTTTGTAATCCTCTTTTGGTCGCTGGTTTGCCTAATTTTGCAAATTTCCTACATTATTTACATAACACAACTGACTCTTACAAAGTAATGGGGTAGTAAAGATTTTTTCATTTAACCTACAACAAGGATACAGTGGAAAAATAGACTAAAGAATTCGTTTTTAGTTTTTAAATGTCCAGCGTTTATCTATCGTTCCACACTAGCATGTGTAGTATGGCGATAGCAGCAGAAACAATGGCATTCGTGCCATATTGTTATTGAAGTATGCCACTCGAAAATTCCGCTAAAAGCATGCTTGCGACCTGCATCGCGAACATACGTGCCATTGTAAAACAAGGCGAGTTCACGAATACTGCATTGCGATTTCGTAACAATAAGCTTTGCTCGAACTATCAAAATGGTTATTAACATTGAGCGAATGTAATTTAATAAGAATTATACATGAAATGTAAAAGTTACACAAATAATACAAGCAAACTTTTGTTGTTGTAAGTATATAACTTCTCTTTGATAAATAACAAAGTTATCTCAACGCTCACACAACTCGATGAGATATACGAGCGAGCTTAACGTTTAGCAAAGTCTAATTATTTCCTAACTGATCCGTATTTATGCTTTCTATTCAGAGCGGTAAATGTATCTCCCATACAATGTTGTTAAATTCATTAACTATTCCACAACGTGTGTCAAAAATAAAAGACCTATTAATTAATCAAGCAATGCAAAACATTCGGTAGCGATGGTCACGTAACTGTATGCCTTATGACTTTGTTTTAAAGTCTAATTTGTTTTATGTGTCCACAGATGTTTGCTTCCAACCGTTCTTCAACTTCGTGGACATGAGGGCCCTGTTGGAAAACTTCTGCGTGTACCACGTGAATGCTCCGGGACAAGAGGATGGGGCCCCGAGTCTACCTGAAGAGTGAGTACTTAACCTTAGACTCTATCAGCTAGCAGCATAGTTTCATAAGAGTACAAAGAAAAATCCCTCTTAAACGGCTCTTTGGCATATTTACTTGTGGCATTTAATGTTTCAGTAATAATACAGTTACTTGAAAAGCAAACCGTTGTGTGTGTTTTCATGTTACTGTACTACCTTAATATTACAATTGCACGCTTGTGTAACTTTTAAATAGATCGCCTTCAGTATAAAGACCTAGAGAACAGTTCCTAATTTCTACGGTACTAAATTTTATTGATGTCTGTTCAGCGCGATTAAGTGGCCCAACCCACAACAGGGATCGATATGCCTATCTACAAGCTGAATGACAGTTCTCCTGAAATATCACAATGTCACTTTGATAATGACGTAGTAAATTACGCCGTCCACAGAAAAATACGTTCCTTATTACTGTCTGGGTACTTTAGATTAGGCAACTTTTGAGGCAATTAATTTTAAAATGTTGACTCTACGCGTTCTAATTTGGTACAGGGTGTAGTTTTGATCGTGATATTTGAATTCAAAGGGCACAGTTTACCACTTAGTACATAGACAGACATGGTCTACAGCAAATGAAATGCACAAACACCAGTCGACACGAGTAACTTGTGTACATACACCTACGTCCTACGGGCGTCGCATTAATTCTATTGCGTTTAAACAGTTTACCCGGCATCGGAATGTGCCACACAATGCAGACTGCTTTGTAATTCACATAATATTGCCATTCCTTCTCACCAGCGTCTTCTCCAATCCTGAACCTTCAGATTTCATTGTGGTTGAGTGAAATGCATTGCTTTCCCGTATGTATTTGTCCGAAAAAGCTCATTTAAACGATTAATTGTGAACTTTGAAATAGTACAAATTAATGCCGTTTAATAAAAAAATGAAACCTCAGTTTTATGTGTGATTTGACCATATAAACTCAATAATTTAATGTATATTACTGATATTACTATACAGGGTGGCGGGGACATCGACGCGAAAACTGTTACAACGGATTCTGTATATGATTCTGAAGTCCCCTGCGTTGAAATTTTTGGTCGGTTTAAAAAAAAACAGCTTTTCCATACATTTGACCGCATAGGTATTGCAATTTTCTATGAAACAGCAAATTTAAAAAAAAAGACCCGTACGGGCCGCCCGCACACGGGAGACCCGTACGGGTACGGGTTAGTACGATATGGTTGCTAGCGTTGTACGGGCTCTACCCGGAGCGGATCGCGTACGGACCAATCCGCGTCGCTGTGAAACAATGTTTCGAGTTTCTGACGAAAAATTTCAACGCAGGGAGTTCAGAACCATGGTAACAGTTTTCGCGTCGATGTCCCCGCCACCCCGTATGAAAAAGAAACTTAATGCAACAACCGTTAAAGTTGAAATCGAAAAATATCCCCCCAACCCTACTATTACCGACTGTGCTATTTAATTGAATGGTCTGTCTGGAGCAGATATTTCGATGTTTATCGAATATTTTGGCGTTTGCATTTGCCATTTTTTGCTTTAACGAACCACGCAAACTTTTTGTGACTGGTGTTGCGTTAACTCAAACAAGTAAATATGAAACGAGTGAGTTAACACCAAAATAAAAAAAAAAACAAAATCAAAATATTTTATTTCACATAAACCTACAAGGGCACTTATGAAACGTCAGAAGCCGGCAAGAAACTCCACGGTTACTCTTTTCAAAATAAATTGTTTCTACAATGTTTTCAAATTACAGTGTTAATAGGTATGGGAGGACAGTGTAGGCCTAACAATAAGTACCAGGTACTTAGTAAAATAAAAAATGGTACACAAGTTTACAGCCTACAACGTTCTCACACATAACACATCCGGGTACAAATCGCGGATTTAGCACGTTGGGTAGATATAGATTACTAATGCAATTTAAACTATGCTCCGTGGAGATGCAAGACTTACTCATCTTGCGAAGAGGTATATTTGATTACTTATTCTGGTTGTAGCCGTCGGCGCAAACACCAAAGTTTCATAAACCATTTTAAGTGGTAATATCGGGCTCCTGTAAGGAGTTGGGAACTAAGGACGTGCCTTCATCAAACGAGGCTATTTGCAGATATGACACGCGCTATAACATTTTTCGCGTTGCGCTCTCTATCCGGAAGTATTCGTGTCACAATTTAACCGCAAACCGCGTGTAGGCTCCAGAAACCACGTGCTTTCATCTAACTTACTATTACCTTTATTTTTTAATCAGTTTTGCTTCATCCATCACGGTTTGATTAAAAAAGTTATACTTACAGTATTCAATACATTATTTGAAAGTACCTACAATAGTATTTGGTTCTACTCCTATAAAAAAATCTCGGGTACCTGATTCAGCTAAAGTAATATCGAGATAACTCTCAAGGCGGGTTTCACAGCTGTCTGGGAGACCCGTACGGGCCGCCCGTACGGTCTTCCGGAACGGATACACACGTGAGGCGATAACATTGTTTCACAGCGACGCGGATTTGTCCGTACGCGACCCGCTCCGGGTAGAGCCCGTACAACGCTAGCAACCGTATCGTACTAACCCGTACCCGCGTGCGGGCGGCCCGTACGGGTCTCCCGGACAGCTGTGAAACCAGCCTAAATGACCTTTCTATGAGATCAAAAAATAAAAAAACTTCAGGTTCTTTTTATTATTATTTTATTTCAGTCAATATCTTCCTGCCCTTGTCCCATGTTACTTGTGGTCGGCGCAACACGTTTTCTTTTTCCACTCTCCCCTGTCAACCGTCACACTATCATTCACTCCCTTCTCTTTCATATCATTCCTCACACAAACCATCCATCTTTTCTTTGGCCTTTCTCTCCCTCTCCATCCATTAACATTTATACTCATATCGGTAAAAACGTTCCGGCGAGAGATCCATATAGGTACAGGTCTGGAGAGACCGCCAAAATTACAAAACAAATACTCTGTTTTGGTCTGACTTAATCTCAGGCCAATTGTCTCCAGTCTTTCCCACCTCTTCCCTTCCCTTAAGCCGCTCTCAGCAACCAGCACAATGTCATCGGCGAACAGTATACACCAGGGAGCCTCTTCCTGGATATCCAACGTAAGAGTCCATTATCAATACGAAGAGATAAGGGCTGAGTGCCGACCCTTGGTGCAAGCCGACAGCCACATTGAACCTGCCAGTGTAGACAAGACATGGGTACTGCATCGACTGTACATCGCTCGAATCAACTGCACATTCTTTCCTGGCACACCCACAAAACTTCACGAGGCACTCGGTCGTATGCCTTTTCGAGGTCTACAAATACCACGTGCAAGTTTTTATGCGCACCTCTGTATTTCTCGCACTGCTGGTGGAAAGCAAAGATCTGTTGTTCCTCGACCAAGCATAAAACCGAATTAGATTTGCGAAATTTCTCTCTTTTCTCAGTCGCCTTTCAATAACTTTCTCCAAAGCCTTCATACTATGTGACATTAGCTTTATTCGTCTATAGTTATTGCACACCAGCACATCACCTTTGTTTTTAAAGATAGGCACCAGCGAACTGAAACACCATTCTTCAGGTATGGCTTCTTCCAACAACAACTTATTGAAGAATAAAGCTAACTACATCCATTCATCTACCCGTAATAACTTCCACACTTAACTGGTATTCCGTCCGGACTTATTGCTTTACAATTCTTCATCCCATTTACTGCTATTCTCACTTCATTCATAATAGTATTCTCACTAACCCCGTCATTTACTGGTTTATTCTCAAACCCACCGTTACAGTAATTCTCCTAATTCATCAGTTTTCCAAAATAGCCCTTCCACCTATCCTTAATTTTCTCATCATCCGAAAGAACTCTTCCATTTATCTGACAAACATCCCTCGTCTTTCTTTTTCTAGCTCTAGCAAGGCTGTATAGTTTTTTTTTTACCTGCCGCTATTTCCAGAGCTTTCTTGGGTTTTTAGGGTTCCGTACCTCAAAAGTAAAAAACGGAACCCTTATAGTATCACATTGTTGTCCATCTGTCTGTCTGTCAAGACCCTTTTTCTCAGGAATGCGTGGAGGTATCAAGCTCAATATCAAATACTCAGGTCTACTGTCCCTTGGAGTTGTGAAAAAATCAAACTTCTAAGCCCACGCAATCAAAAGATACAGCCGTTTATGCTGCAAATTTTCGACACTCGCAAGAGAATCAAAACCTACAGGGTACTTCCCGGGAACTCAGAATCTTGAAATTTGGTACGAAGCAACGTCTTATAGCACAGATAAAGGAAAAATTACGAAAAGCATAAATTTTAAGTTACATCATACAATAAAAATATTTTTTATAATTTTAAACTTACTACCCCTTTCCTCATGAACGCGGTTTGTACGGAACCCTCGGTGCGCGAGTCCGACTCGCACTTGGCCGGTTTTTTTCATTAGAGCCTCTCTTTTTTTCTGCTTTCAAACTAACATTCTCATCTTCAACACTGCCATTCCTTGAACTTTCTCTTCTTATCCTGCAACACATTCTGTATTTCTGTCGACCCCCACCATGTATTTATCGTACCCTTTCGTCTCTCCCAAAATGTCTTATTTCAGTACGAAAATTTAATATCTGAGATTTAAGCGATAAGTATCATCTATAAATGTTTTATGCTGAAAAAGGAATACTGAGCACTGGAACTTCCTGTTTTAATTACATCGTTAGAGCTCAGAAAGTAACTCGATCTAAGCGGTATCTGTCGATATTACAATGGGACGCGAAGGTCCATTGTCGGGGCTTCCTTTGTTCATGTAGTTATTGCAAATCATGTTTCACCGCCCGTGGCAGTAATTACGTGCTTACCATGGTCTGGTTTGCTTCAGGCTCCAAATCCTGCAGAGTCAATTAGTAACGCAACACTGCTGTTCTGCTCATTAAATAAATGAGCTCGCATAGCTTGCCTCGGTCCCGGCTGTCATTCGTAGATCTTTGACAGTCGTGAGGGGTAGTCAGAAGCCCGAATGTCTTATAACCAGTCTTACCAACGCGGATCGTTTTATCCAGTAACTGGGTTATGGAGGTCAAATAGGCAGTCGCTCCACGTAAAATAACTGATATTCAGCTGCATTCAGTTCGACTGGTAGCCGACTCCAACATAATTGGGATGTTGTTTATTTAATACTAGCTGAGCCGACCGACGATGTCCTGTCCAAATTTCAATAATTCATACAAAATTCTTTTAGAAAATTAACTTTCCGTTTTCACGAATTTTTCATTTCCCGGCAACTTAAAAAAAAAATCCGTAAAAACCTGATCATTCCGAACATTTTAATACAAACATTTGTCAAATCGGTCCAGCCGTTCTGAAATCATTTCAGAACGGCTGGACCGATTTGACAAATGTTGGCGCTTGCCAAAAAACAGCATTCTAGTTTTAGTCCTTCCTTAGTCAACAAGGAGCCCTTATAGTTTCGCCATGTCCGTTTGTCTGTCCGCGGTTTAGCTCAGTAGTACTAGAAAGCTGTAATTTGGCATTACATAGAAAATTATATTAACGTCAATAGGACTATCGCGTACATTGTTCAATCATAGTTCAAATTTTGGTGTAGCAAATGTCGTAACAAGTACAATTTTAATAAAAAAACTCCGTCACAAACATTTCCTCATTTCTCTTTCCTACTTCATCACCAGACCCTGTTCACCATCTATCTATAACCTATTCATTGAGGTCGTTTAAGAGGTACGGTGCCACAGACAGACACACACAAATAGTGGTCAAACTTATAACACCCCTCTTTTTGCGTCGGGGGTTAAAAATAGATAGATTAACAGTGGTTTGCAGTATCATAACCAAATTCCTCCACTAAAAATAGAAAACCTCGTCTACTCGTACAATAATAAAAGAGACAATATTCATTACAACTCATTGTTCAAAGCTTATCCGTCTATTCGGCGCACAAATACAGGATTGTCTTAAAGTCAAACAGTTTCTAAACAGCAAGTCGCTCCGAACTCGCCGTCTCGGTTGCTAGATAACGCCAAACGGCAACCCACACCGACAGTCTGAAACTACGCACAACAATACAAAACATTCATTTTCTCGTAATGAGAAAACTGACAAAATTATTACAAAAGTAAAACATAGAGCAGAACCATTCTAATTTAGCCTCGCAGCCTTTGAAAGATTACCCTAATGATGTTTAATCCTGACCTCGGACTAGCATTACTCTCTGAGTTTGCGTGGTCAGTTCGCTTCCAATAGTTTTGTTTTGGTATCCATCACCAGTCGCTACCTTCATGATTTATGAATGTAGACAGACTTCGAAACTATTTGAGTGTTGCTAACGCTGAAATGACGTAACTATCTCTCTAATTATAATTCTTCTCAGTTATGTTTAGTTCTTGGAACGCAAAGCCTTCAGTTTCTGAGACAGATTTTGTACGCGATGAATAAGGTTGATGTAGCAGAATTTTTTGTTCAATTTCTTCAAAATCTCGGTCCAACAAGACTTACCAGTCTCAGCAATATAAATTATAAGGTGTACCGAAAACGCCCGGAGGAGACCAATGGTTGCCGGTCCATGAAAACCCAAGATTAAACCTGCCTCTGAGTTTTACAAAAATATAGCTAAATCTAATACGGCTAAAAAAGATGGCCTCAAAATCGCAGATGAGGTTTGGTTATTATGGCCACACAACCACTTAGTAATTTTTGGTTGTAAAGTCCGCCAGAATTAACAAAACCTCTGAACTTGCTCACAAAGTGAAATAAAATTGACCTCGACCTGTAGATTTTATTACGCTAAATTCGTATTCCTTATAACAATCCACTTTGACTCGTCTAAAATAAAATAATAAAAGACAGAAATGAAATGCGACTTTAAAAAGTGTGGTAAAACGGAACAGGTCAAGTTATGCCCCCGGCGCTGTCTTAGGAGTGCTTTCTTTTTTTGTATTTTCTTTGGCAGTGGGGCCGTGCAGTGGCTTGGCGAACCGTCGTCATAATGAACGCCCTGGAACGCAATAACTTTAAACAGGTCGGGAATCCAGGGCATTATTGACACCTGGCTAAGCACCCCATTGTAAGGGCTACGCAGCCCTTATAGAAAACGCTCAATGAAGAGTTGCAGCATATTTGCCTCGTTTCGCGGGAAATATGAGAATTCTAAGCTTGGTTTGTTTGCTGTGGAATGCATTTTAATATTTTTAATTCAAGAGCTAAACCAATCATCAATCATGAGTTCATGACGGCCATTTGGTCAACTTTCAAAGCAAATAGCTTAGCGGTTCAATAACTGCTTTGCAAACATGTGGTTGTAACTTCGATTCTTTAGGAAGGCTATAGGCTATTTAACATCACGCTAGGGCCCTTAGGAGCCGAGCAAAGCTAAGCGAAAACAAAGTTTAGGCCACTTCTGTCATCTATAGTTATAATAAAAATAAATATATATATGGTTAGATGACTGTTAATGAGAAATCCCATGTGTTTACAATCTACTGTTATATTATTGAAGTGAAAACTTCTTTAGACGCGTTGGGCATTTTTGAGATAGGAAAAAACAATTGAACTCGCTATATTTTGGCAGCTGAGACCAAAACTACTAACGTCTTAGGAAGGGAAGTTTAATAAAAATGTGGCTGTTATTTTAGTATATTGTGAAACGATTTCAACGCAAAAGAACTCACGGGGAGAAGCTAGTATAAAATATAGTCTAAAAATGAATATGTAATGCGAACCACCTCTCTATTTCTGCACCACTACTCCGGCGGAAGACCCTTACGCGTGCAATGGTATAAAACTTAGCTATTTTTTAATTACTGAGTTTACGCAAACGCTATTCATCTGCGGAGAGGGAACCGTGACCTTTGCAATACATAAAAACGTAGTACGTTTTCCCTATGGCTTTTGAGTTCCTTTTCAACTATTTTTGTTGTTTTATTTTTTCATTCATCCAACCTTCTGCCCATGTGCAATTGTTTTATACAATGAATAAATAAACGAAGATAAATAAGTTAGTGTATTTACATTATAAATCGTCAACTAATTACTTTCTAGCAAATTAGAGTAAAACTCTCTCAATAAAGCAGATGTAACAAGAAAAGTTATTTGAAAGGAGTCAGTATAACTTGACTAAGTTTATGGTATATTTAATACAACCTGTGAAGCAGCAGCAGCTGTAATCTGTGCAGCTTTCGGCGCACACCTTCCTTATGAATAGGAGTTTAATTAAATTTTATTACTTACATAAGTAAATATTCAGATACGGTAAAAACTCGCAGCTCCTTCAACCTAAGTTAAGAAATGAGTGCACCGACCGCTGAATCAAGATAGAAATATCAATCTTAATTAACGAGAAAGAGTAAAGCTGTGTTCGTCTTAAAGTATTTCTTAAGATAGTAGTGTGAATGGAACTGTTTCTGTCAATAGCAGTAAACAGAAACCCGCTGAAGATGCCATCAATCCTTGTTTAGCTTAGCTGTCGATTTGACTTAAACGCATCACGGGGTAACCTACATCTGATACGAACTGTATAAAGTACGCTTAGCTAACGTGTAGTAAGTAGGAACGTCTGCTTCAGGACGACAGCTGTGCGATGCCAAAAGATAGAATGATGCGAACGGTACTCTCTATACACAAAACAGCTGTAACAAAATGCAAATCGATGCTAAAGTGCGCAACAAAATTGTATGTTTGTATCTTGAACTTGAAACTTGTTTCAGACTTCGGATAAGCACTAACTAGTAGGTATATAATAATCTGCAGATTACCACGAAAGATGGTGGGAACTGGCCGTAAATATTACAGCTGTAGACTGTTTTATTTATACAGGGTGGCAGGGACATCGACGTAAAAACTGTTAACGGATTCAGTACATGATTCTAAACCAACCTGCGTTGAAATTTTTCGTCGGTTATTAAAAAATAAAAACAGCTGTTTCATAGAAAAGTGCAATACCATGTCCTGAATGGTAACAATTTTCGCGTCGATATCCCACCACCCTGTATTTACCAAATTAGGTTTTTTGACGACGTAGCGGACACAGCCAGACAAGCCACAACTGAGCCCGCATGCAAGTTGTGAACCGGTCGAAAGCAAACAAGGGGTTATTCACTAAAGTCATCGCCACACAGTCCTCTTTTGTCACGGACCCACTGCGTGTATTCTCGTTTCCACGCAAACTTCGTTCAACAAACTAGGCGGGAACGCGCGGGAAATGACAAACAAACCATGCATTTGGAAAATTGACGCAACAATGCTTTGTTGCTTTTGCTCTTCACAACTGAAGCAAAATAAATGTTGCTGTTCGAAGTTGTTTAATTTTGTTACTCAGTGGTTGTTTGTTTTGTGGTCAGTGTAATAATATTTTGTATATTACATTGGTTATTACTATTTTGTAGGACCACTTTGTCTTTAAAGGTCACCAACTTCGAGATTGGAATACATAATACATAGGACCGACTGGATAAGTTTATGCCTTTATTTCAACAAAATATTTAGGATGTACCTAGTTTTGAATTTAGGAATCTGTTAAATAGTAAGTAGTTGGTGAATAGAAGAGTATGAATGGCGGCATTTTACCTATTATTTTTATACTGAAACGGAAACATACTATGGTCCAAAATCCAAGCGTGGTGATTATGCCAAACTCATTTTTTCACCGTCCATAGATGAAGTTTATGAGGCCCGTATCACCTCTTTTACGGTCGCATCGTAAACAAGAGGTGATCTGAAATATAATTTTTATTTTTTAGTTCAATACACAGCTATATTCCAAAAGCAAATCGAATTGTATAAAGTTCTTCAAAAATAAACTTGCAGTCTTTTTTCGGGTTTAACTTGAGCTAACACCGGCAGGTTTTCATCTACATTTCACCCCTGTAATAAAATTTATAAAAGGGAAATAAAAAAGCTTCCGAAAAAAAATACAAAATTTCCTAAAAGTCAATGTGTTGTGCTGCAAAAGTTAGTGACAGAAACGAATCGCTGCAAAACCGACTCCACGTAGTCTTGTCTGCCCTACCCCTAGAGTGTAATTTAAGCCCGCGTAGGCGCGGAGGGGCGAGGCGGCCCGCGAGCTTATCGTCGCAGGTGGGTTCAACGCTCACCACCGCAGCTTCGGCCTCAGCCTCAGCCGCGGACGGCGAGCGTTAAAACCATCTGCGACGATAAGCTCGCGTGGGACCGCCGGAGCCTCGCAGCGCCGGAGCCGTGACAGAAACCATGCCTGCTGCATATTGCATGCTCGCTTTCATGCTGCATGCATGGTTTATGCTTGTTTGCATGTTTGAAAAATATTACGTCAACAAATTCTGTATTGATTTTTCGGAATTTTCAGTATTTTTTTCGGTCGTTTCTTTATTTGTATTCGCATATAACTTATATGCGAATACAAGTCGGAAAATTAGTATTTATAGCAGTAAATTTCATATTTTGAGTATGCACAATTTTTTTTCGAATCTTTTGTTACTACCTCTTATAAAATAGTAACCAAAACCCAACACAGAGCGCAATTTTTAAATAAACCTTTTCGACGTGTTTTAATAAGATTATCCTGAAGAGCTAACCCTAATCCGGTTATAGTTTTATCGGTTCATCTTGGAACCAATGTTTGTAAATAGAAGATCTATAAACTGAATCGAAATGGAGCAGATGACCTACTTACGTGCTCACATAATTCGATACAGATTTATAATGAACTACGGTATATGTGGTGCCTATTTTTAGGGATTAGAAGTGAACTAACCTGGCAAACATAATTATAAGGTATAAGAAATCCTTTAGGGCTTTCGACTAAAAGATTTTCGACAATCACAGCATGCGACGTTCCCGAACTCTGCAAAAAATTCTACGACCAATATAATGTTTTGTTCTTATTTTCCAATGTCTACCTACCTACTCAGATACCGATTCATTTTTGTACGTAGAAATTTTAATAAACTTCGTAGTTTTGAAGAACTGCAATTTCCCGACGTTTCATGAAGTTGCTGGTTTGGGAGAACTTTAAAACAAAAATTTATAATCAAGCCTCAACCTGCAATGCCCAAAACAAAGTGTCGCATGTGGTGACTGGGTGAGTTGCCGAGTCCAGAATCGGTCACCATTTGCGGCTCAAAATTCAAGCCTCGGTACTGAGAATCAGTGAGTTTCTTTTATGGGAACGATTTGCTACGAGTATCTGAAATTTACGGAATTAATTTGTGTTTGTTTCCAGTTAAGTCTTCTTTTACACAAAGGCCGTTACAAAAATATGTCAGGTCCCTATTAGTGGGATATTCGCTACTTCACAATTTAACTTAATTTCGGACAGTAATTTCAAAACAGCATCACGTAATATTAGTTTATTTCAATCAATCATCGCGAAGACTTTATACGTCAAAAGCGTCCGCGTCGGGAAAGCCATTTCTGATCAAAGTATTACCGACACCCGCGGCGAGACACAAACAAAATAACACCACGCTGTAATATAGCTCAGCATTACAAACTCGTAGCTTCACCGATAGCAAGTGCGGTATTACGTCTGGTAATGGATACCGTCCACATCCCTTAACCGATATCCCTTCCGTCCGCTACGCTAGATAAACGACTATCATGACTCTCCTAATATGAAAATCATATTTTCCCGTCATCCTACCGTACTCTGGTTGAAAAGGAAAAGTTACGTCATAGTAACACGAAAATGTATCCGAATCGGTGTCTGCAGTTTTCAGCCACGTGGGCGTCGTAAACTTTGGATTAAGATTTATATCTCAACGTGAATTATTTCATATTTGATTTGGTTGGATTTCAATATTCGCTATTACATAGGGTACATCCTTGATGAAAGTTCTGTAAACCTTGTGCCCTTTCGATCCCTGCTGTTGCTAGATATGATTTACGAAAGTGCCTCCTCCCGGACCGTGCTGCTTCCACTATCTAATGATAATACAGTACCATCTCAAAAACACCTACCAAACGTACTAATTACACTAATATCCCCAAGTTCATTGTACGAGCCTTCGGGGAACAATAACATTCAGCAATGGAGGTTCACGAGCTGTTATGGACTTCATTAGGTACCCGTAACGTATAATTTCAACGTCGATGAGAAGTCAGTCGTTAATTTTAAATCCAGAAAGAAAAGGCCGCGATTCGATCTGACAGGGATGTGCGAATCTGAACTCGATAAAATGAATTTAGTGACGTAAGTTGTAGTACCATTTAGTTAGTTAACCGTTTATTCGGTGTCCTTGCGAGCGCGAGCGAGTCAGGGCCCGCGGGTTGTATTGATTTTTTTGAACGGCACGCGCCACCGACTACGTCCAAGTAATACTATTTGAATAATGCCTTCTTGTCCCGCTATCAGTCTTTTTCATTTTCACATATCATAAGATGTAGAAATTATAACCTTCGTGACCCTTTAGTAATCCCTGAACTTGATTTCTGGGTGGCACGGACCCTCCAGACCACCCTACCCTGTGTAATATCAATACAAAATACATAACTACAATACTACCTACATGTTGCATCCAGATCACTACTGTGACGTTCATAAACGCCACTTTTATTATATCCGACTTCAATAGGTCTTACGTCTTGCTAGCAAGAAATTAAGTGTTAAATCGCTCGGATTTGTCGTAAAGCGATGGTCCTCAATTTTAATGTCGCTTCGGAAAATGCTTGTTCAAGATCAATATAAAATCTTCCAAGAAACCCTGCCTTAGGATCGCTAATATAAGGTTACTCTTCGCAATCGATATGGGGCGTTATATTAGTATTCGACACGGTGGTAGAAATTAGCATTTCCACAAAGATGTCTAAAGCACACGATATTTTATTGTAATTCCTATTTTTGTGTCTTTAATATTATTTATTTTGTGGGAGTAGGTACATAGGTACGACATAAAGGGTGAAATAAGAGATACATACATATTGATTTATAAATTGTGTAAGAGGCAGCGATACATTCGCACCCCTCTCAGAAATTGACACCTATCATATTTAAATCATGAGTGCTCGTATACAACAACGTTCTCAAAACTTTTATAAACATTATATGAAATAATTTTGCAAACTAGTTTAACGTTGCCCGAATAGTCGCTTTGTATGTACAATAATGAGTTTACTTGACGGTGGAACGCTAATACTTTCTAGTTTACAAACAATGTCCTACTCGGATGCTCTATGTATGTTATGAATCTTGTGAAGCGTGGACATTCCTGACATGATCAATTTGCAACTTAGTTCAAGTTAGTGGCGGCCGCTCCGCGCCTTGTCGGCTTTATGTTAGCAAAGTTTATTGTTCTAATTAGCGCCACAATAGTCAAACATTTTGGCAGCGACCCTGCGGCATACTACGAATAATTTACGTTTAAAGTAAACACACACTTACCTATACTAGCAGGACGCTGGAGGAGATGCCTGTATAAACATATCCCAAATCCCAAGTGATTATATCATAAATAGCTCCACACATAGTTTGAGATTGTAAGCTAGTAGATTCAAAGATTCTATTTATACATCTATGTACCTACTCGGGTAGTATAAAGATGCTTGAAAACTGCATCAATTAACGGCTTTAAATATTTCAAATAACCTTAACCTACATTAGGTGTTGAGAAGTGGAATTTAAAATCTGTGCTCCGGATAGTTCATGAAGTTATTTTAAAAATCTGGTCCACATATTATACCTACCATATTGTTTACATTTTCAGCCAAAATAGGCTGCTAGAATTAGGACAAATTCTCTAAACTTGTTTTTATTTATTTTATTTTTTGGAAAACTTACAGCTAAACAGACACAATAATTAATATTTTAAACAAAATATGGCCAATTACAAGTTTCCACATGTAGTTTATACTTAATTAACTCATATGAAAACGACAAAAAAAAAAAAATGACAAATACACAACGAAAACAGAAAAAAGACTATTTACGCTCGAAGAGTTGTAGTATAGTCTTGTGTCCAGTTGTTCTAATATAAGGAAGTAACTCAAAATAAAAAGAAGTGGCACTCCGGGAGTGCCGACAGAAGTGAAAACTTGAACAAGATCGCCTTGGTGGAAGAAAAATACTTGTATAGAACATTGGTCCGTAACCTTATCTAAATAAAGAGCACAATCGCGTTTACAAAAAAAAAACTTCCAAAACCTTTAAAGTAAAAATACTTGCGTAGAACATTGATTCGTAACGTGATATAAATAAAAAGCACAATCGCGTTTACAAAAATGAGGTGTCGGTAACGTGTCGCGAGTTCAATTGTTTTTCCCATCTCAAAAATGCCCAACGCGCCTAAAGAAGTTTTCACTTCAAAAACACGTTAGGAACTTACGAGCAGTTTTTTTAATAGATTTCCCGCATACAGTACCTACATACACATAGAATATTTCCCTTACACTCATGCTGTGACTGCTGTGAGCATTCACTAGGTAGCAGTTAAAAGAGGGCCATGAAAGCGTCTAGACCGACAAAAGTAAAACAGACTCGTCTCGCTGGCACTTCCGCTCACTGCCACGCAAGTACGCACTGCTCACGATTCACACCTACACTGTACTTGAGAATTGTTTTGTAAAGAAGTTTTGTGTAGACATCAGACATCAGAGTCGTCAGGTACTTCATAAGGACCTACACTACCTTCACATAATAACAGCGATTTTAAGATAATATCACTAATTACTGGTAACAAAATTATCTATCCCTTTTTCTAAAATGCAGTCCGACTTCCAGTTAAAAGCCTTGTTGATTATCCAATCAACCGATAGTGCAGTGCAATCGGCTTATGGCGCTGTGTGTACACTACACTTTTAATTAGCGAATGGATGAAGTCTCGTGTATCTTGAAAACAATCTGAACCGAGACTACAGAATAGGACATTGTTTCGGTACCGGTCCTCGATTTTCGAGCCGGATTTGGACTCCCGAAACGAAAACCAAAAAACATTGAAAATTTTAACTGAAAAATGTCACGTTATGTTGTGTATCTGAAACAGTTTCACAATAAAGTGACCTTTTATTGGTTTGGAATGTTTGTGATTATTTCAGTTTGCATTAGATATCGATGCTGGCTCATAAAAAAATGTTTTTATTTTGGAAAATTTTGTTAGTTTTCACACAAATTTTCAAAGTTATAAAAAACCGAACACAACATTTGACGATTGAGGCTACTGTGGCGCGAGATGATAAATAAACATTTATAGAACATGTTTGCACTTCGTTCTCGAAACATCACGAAGTCGCCTCGCCTTTAAACAGGAGGTTTCGTAACAAGTTTTACGAAACCCCTGTTAAGGCGTAAAACAAACATCCATTACGGTTCCTACGTGTAAAAAACCTTCCTTTAAAAATATGCTCCGCACCGCGTACTTCTGCCATTTTTCTTCGACTAGATTTTTTTGTAACACAACGACCGTATGATGTAACTTGACGCCTGGCATCCTTGAGCTCGTAATGACCCATCTATTAGTTACAGAGGGATCCTGAGCATTATTCACATAAGTCCTGCTCCTACAACCAAAGGGTAACATTTATTTACTTTTCCAGTGGCTATTCCATGTGTTAAACTGTTCGGATGTCGAAGAAATGCGTTGCGTATCAATTGTGTGGTCCTCCCGCGCAAATGTTTAGAGTACCTGCCTAATTGACGAATTCGGGTCACTTTAACGTTCGTAAGTGATGCTGCCAATCGAGCACTACTTAGGAGCAATTGTCCTTTTAAAGTTTGGTCCAGATGCAGTCCAAGGTAAGGGGCAAAGTTTGGAAATTTTACTGCAAGCTGTTTAGTGCTTGGCCTCTTTAGACAAACAGCGAAATATTCTTTCGGGTTTGAACAATGTTTTGATCAACGGTTTCCTGTCGTCTGAATTCCATTATTGCAATTACTTCGGTGTCGATTCACCCCCGGGCCTCTTGCTTCGTTGATGCCTTGTTGGCGTCCACTAAACCTACAAGACTTAGCAAACAAAGGTCAACAAGCCCTTTTAGCACGGTATATCAGTGGGTATATTATGCACATCTGTATCGTGAGCACTTCACCCAACGAGTAGATCGGCTTGATTCTGCAACATCAGCACACATTAATACATAGTTTTATGTAATACCCTACCACATTACTGATCACACTTATTTTCCGAGGCGAAATTAGCATTACCTCGGCTTTCCCTATAGTTTGTGAAATAAAGCTTTCGTTAATCAAGACATGTTTTTCTTTAATTCCATTCGTTTGTAACGGATATGCTGCACGCAATGTAGACATAATTTAGTATAAAAAGTGACTCATACAGTTGGAATTTCAAATTTGTGAACTATTTTGGTCGCACTATTTGTTAACCTTTCGCCAATTTGGTGGCTCATAATTAGAATAATTAAAACATTCAACATTATTGCTCGCAATTAGTACAATAACGATTTTGCCATTCAATTGACCGTAAAAGTTCTATTCCGTAGGGCATAAAGTATAAAAAATATACGGCTGAAAAAATCAAAGTTCAGAAAAGACCAAAATATAGCGCATCAAGTGTTATTGTAGATGGAATAGATAGAATGTATTTAGGAGCCAACCCCAGCTGTTATGAGAATAATTTATTGAGGAAAATGAGACTTAAGTCATTGTGTCATTACTACTTCTCATGTGTTGTTACGTAAAAGTCAAGCAGCATTTTACTATACACATCGTTTGCAATGGACCCTACTTAGAAAAATGACGTGTCGTTCACATAAATTGAGGAAATGATTACCCACAAATCGCGACCCTATTAGAGTTTACACGAGTGCTAAAATGGAATTATTATCTGCGACGCTTGGCAGAGTTGTCATTAAGTCGCAGCCGCCGGGACATCCGGCCTCGATGAAATCTCAACAGATACTAGTTGCCGAGCGGCGAGCTGCGTTGCTCATTTGATCATTTCTGTTCTTCACTGCAACGACTCATAACTCCGCATTTTATTATTTCCCCGCGTTGGTTTAAAACTGAACTAGAGTTTCCATATATCCGGAAAGAAAATGTAAATTCAGAGCATAGTTTAAATTCCCAGGCAAGTTTTAATTACAATTAAGCACACCACAATGTTCTGTAAAAACTGGCAGCCACTTTCAGACCTATTGCGGCCTTAAACCAACACACTGGCACAGGCTAGCTCTTTGTAGATTCTACAACCATTAATCTTTTGTGGTAATTTCGGTCTCTTCTTATACAGAAATTTAATTATTTAAATCATAAAATGGTTTAATTCCTTACGACCTTGAAATTTTGAAGGATTTGAACAACCACCTACAGGTACAAACATTACATAGGCCTACAGCCTTTTTCTGCCATAAAATTGAAAAGCAAGGCTTAGAAAAGTATAAAGCGTGTCACGCATATACATACGAGTATTAATGCAGTATATCAACATGTATTTGCATACCTACCCTTTCTAACTCGCCCTACCTATGTCAATTACCTACTTTGACCGACTTACGTACGCTACACTAAATCGCACCACAAAACAAATTACCTTTAAAGTCTTTTCTTTTCCTTTGCCCACTTTTCCTGGTAGGTACCGGCAATCCCTGGTAGTCATAAAGTTTTTTGCACCACCATTCTTATGCATAAATAAGTTCGGTTCTTGGTGCTCGGTCACATAATTATGTAGCTACTTAACTGTAGCTACTTAAACTCAAAACTTACTGCATTAAATGGAACAAATACCATTTGATCCGTCTCGTAAGAAATTACCCTAAAATAGTTAAAAGAGCTCGAAAATCCCAGACATAAACTGCGGATACTTATCAGCTCATTCTCTCCGATATTTTATACCTGAATAACCCCGGTTTCCAGTGCATGTTTTAGTTTATCGATTTAGCTACTTGACGTAGTTTTATTGTCATAATGCTGAAAAGGAAACTTACTCGTACATTTTAGCTCAACTCCCGGATTCAATCTGCATTGAGGATGAAGCAGATACTTTTAAAGCACCATTAATTTGATAATTAAAAGCAAAGACTAATTTAGTGATAGATCTTAATTTCCTTTGGGATCGTGACGCAATCACAGAAGAGTACCTTCACAAACTGTACTAGTACGTATTTGCGTGCTGTCTTCGAGCAAGTTTCGAGGTCAACGCGAATACTTGTGAACCAGCCGCTGCTGTTGAGAAACTCTTCGTTTAAGTTTTTCAAACTACTGCAGCCGTTCTCAATGTCATGAAACTACGGGCCTTGTTAAATTTAATTTCTCTTTTAGAACGAACCTTGAATATAAGTTATGCTTTAAGAAATCAAAAGTGTTCTCCGGCAAAATTTTAAACATAAACCTAGGAACCAGTACAGACGGGCATTAAAATTCATGACATCAAAGCCACCAGGATACCTTCTGTTCATTTTTTCACATTGAAAGGACGTTATAAAAATGCAAAATATACATATACAAAGGTCGGGGTGCTTTGATCGGAAAACAAAGATGTCTTCCAATTCGTTTTCCGACACCTGTTCGTATTGTGTTTTACTTATATGAAATACTGTAACTACTGATGATACGATATTGTTAACAGCTTCTCGAAGTTTGTGTTGTTGTTGCGCAAAATCTGTATGAATGTAGGTACACAATTTGTGGTGTGTGTACTTCGACGTTGCTAGGAAACTAAAGGACAGCGTACTCATTGTATTTTATCAAGCTGCAATACGGCTGCCGTTCATTGTACCTACTTCCAACTAAGTTTTTAATAAATTAGTAGCGCAGGACACTAGGGCGTCTAAACCTGGCATAGTACCTAGTTGAATACATTCTAGAAAGTATCGATCTAAATGAGGCCGATTGCTTGTTATGGTTAGAAAATCAGTATCGAGCCAATTTAGTTGTGTCGTTGCCACCGATCAAACATCTTCGTAAAGGGACAACCAAGTACGACGATGTCTGACGGAAAAGAGCGTTCAACCTTTTAAAAGGTCGGGACGACATTTATAAGGTTTACAAAACGGCGGGCGTGCTTGCATTGGAGATCGTCGCGCGTAGTTTTGTTCAATTATGTATTTAATCCTTTATTAGAATGCCTTAGGGCGATACAAAATTTGATTTTATCGTTGGTTATTATAACCTAAACGACATATAAAAAAAGATTCCGACGGACTACGAACCTCTTCCTTTTTTTAAGTCGGTTAGAAATAACTACGTATAAATTCTGCTGGCGGGCACGAAGTTCAGGTCGCTCATTCCCCTTTATAATTCTATTCAGATTCAACCATTAAATTAATCGTAAGCAATTTTACGTGACCGCATCTTATTATTGGACAGCTATAACTCGTAAACCACAATTAATGTCACATCGTTGCTATATTGACAGCTAATAAAACAGTATGAGCTTAGTATCGACCTGAATTCTTGGAGATCCGTCAACAGCTCTCGATATATAAACGCTCAAACGGCAATAAGTCTTACTTAGGTGCTTATTCGTAAAAAGGGATCCAGAAAACCGTAAAATAAATAATGCAGTAAGAATTTCTCCGAGATATATCTGATACTAGTTTCCTCCCGAGACAGAATTTAAGTTTTATGAATTAGTCTGGATCCAACTTAAGAAAGATTGTTAATGCTTGTCTGATGTACATTCCCTAATTAAATTTTTATATCATGCTTTTAAAGTGAAAGCAAATAATGCTTAGATTCCTTGTTTCTTGATTGAAGACGAGGGCTTTCTCAGTCTGTAAATATATGAAGTATTATATCCCAGTCGGAGCGCTAGACTGGTAGACGCCAGTAACGTGTTGTTTATATTGGAATTAAATCATTTATTAGCAACTTGTTCAGATACCTATCTATAATACTATAACTTTAAATATTTTAATTAAAAGTTCTGCTAATATTTTTTTCAAACACAGTTTCAACCCAGTTTGAATCATATTTATGTCCTTTAGAAAATTAATGTTTAATAATGAAGCTATGAAAGTTCTCACAAAAAAAAAAACTTGAATCTTTACTTACGTACTTAATTTAAATATCTTGCGTAATCATTGCCTAACGCAGCTTGCATGATAACCTGAGGTAAATCACTGAACTAGATTAACTGTGACAGCAACCGGTATAAGGGACAGGAATGAGTAATGAAATGACAATGAACAGTCTTCCCCGTGGAGGGTAGGTGAATAAACTGCATTAATGGGGCGTCGCGACACATCGGCGCCAACTCCGCGCGTAACAAATGTATACAAAGTACATCTGCTCCTAAACAAATGTTATGTATGAAGAAAATAAGTTGCGCATTAATTAAACATTTATTTGTACCACGTTGGGCGCCAAGTAGCTCTTGGCGCCCGACGTGGGTCTCAACTTTACTAAAATCATGATACTCAACACGTTTTGGCCGCAACTAATTAGTTTCCGTACTATTGTTTCTAGTCAATCTTAATTGCCTTGCGCTTTCGAGAACAATTAAATTTTCTACACTAAAATAAAAGGAATATAGTTACAATATAGTCATTACAGTGACATTGTTTTCCATTAAGAAAACTACGCTTACTAATTAATTAATTTACAAATCATTTTATTGTTCTTAAGTTCTCGTTTTTCATTGAAAACAGCATGGTAAATGAAACTATACAGGTAGGCATACAATTCTGAATGAGCTTAAAGTTAGCAAAATACGTAGGTAATGTTCCACATGAGTAGACACATGATATAATTCGAATAAGGTTCGGTTATTTGTAAGGCGGAATAGAATCGGCAGTGGGTCTCGTACCGCAGTGTTATGTAACAGACTGCCGCTCGATATAGACTGTACCTACTTACTACATGACGGCGGCGCGATGGCTACCGGCTGACGACGTCTGGTCATGCCGGTTGTTATCCTCCGGGACTTTAAGAAATCACTCACTGGAAAATTGTATCGCCATATTTAGGCGTTTTATGCACGGGCCCGCTCCCCCATATCATTCGCTCAAACTGCCCTACATTCCGCCTAATTTCTGATTTACAACATTGTATTAAAGCTTTAATCCAGTCCTTTATGTTTCTGTTCCGTTATTAACGTCCCTCGGCTGACGTCATGAATTTCTAATGTTAATAGGTAGCCATTAGCGTTTGAGTCTTGGGTTGCATGCGCAGCGATTTTATCCGTTACACTGGGTTAAAATCATTTACGGAGTGACGCCATACTTTGGATCACAAACTTCGTACAGCAGTATTTAGGTACCTATACTAAATTATGTCCCTCGGTATTTCTCGTTTTTTAGAAGTACCAAAATTCCAGGCAACACCTTGCTCTTTGATGTTAGAATTTTTGTCATCATTTATGTTTGTTTCATATTGATAAATTGACAATTTATTCCAAGTTTCGAACTCGAGTCTCAATATTGTCAATATTGTTTCGAACGAAAAAGAATTATAACTGCCTTTTCTTTGCGCACTTTTGTACGACACTCTTTGTTCTTTCAAACATGAATTTATTCTATTTGATACTATCTTTTCCTTCGAAAGTGCTCGTGAAGAACAGCCGACTGACTGTATTATTATTGTTTTTTTACACGGGCTTGCGTGTTGATAAAAAAATATAGGAAAAGAAGTGACGTCTGTTTCACAAAAGCATCCTTTCAAAATCAAAATCAAAATCAAAATCAAAATATTTTATTTCACATAAACCTACATGGGCACTTATGAAACGTCAGAAGCTAGCTTTATAAAAGCTGTCAACAATTTCTTTACCAAATGAACCAAAAAAATCATAAATCGACTTCCAGGTTGCTGTCCTTGCTGTATTCAGGGTCCTTATAAAAATTTCTAGCTTAACTCCGCAAACGTGATACGGTATAGAAATCTAAACATGATCATTTAATTTGATCCTCTAGATTAACGTTAGCCAATAAAATCATCGAAGTCAGGCGTCAGGAGGCTATCTGATCAACAAATTAAGAGTGATAATTAAAATTCTAGAGAGCTAATAGCGGTGAACTGGTAGCAATTCACCGCACGGCTAGCACATATGGCGGGTATTCTACATTCGCCACAATATGCTCTCATCAATCTCTGTCAAACACGCGGTTCCACTTTTGAAAATGTTATGCTGGTTAGTAAAGTGGGTATTATTTCACGGAGCCGAGGTCTGCAGGTCCTAGATTACGTTTTGCAAACACTCTGCAGAGTGGAGACCGCTTAACTTACTTAGGAGTGGTTTGAGCAATGTGGTTGTCTCATAGTGGATCTTAAACTTCAGAGATAACTTTGGTAGTGGCATGGTTGTCTCTGTGACATTTTGGAAATATGTATGTAGATATAATGTAGAAGATATATTTACAATTATATCAGTGGGGCGCTTTGAAGATCGTGGCATTTATTTAAAAAGCTATCGATACGTTTGTCGGCGGGGAGCTGGTCTCCCGGGGCCTATTTGCAGTCTGTACATAATTCATTAATTTGCCGCCGCAGTGTTATGTAATGACCGCGGCCGTCAGCACCATACGGTTTTATACTTTGTTTTATAACTTTTTGTCACAGTAAAAATCAAAGGAAAACAATCCTAAATTATTATTGCAGATCAGTAGGATATGCTCGCTGGCTGGCTCAGGCTTTAGGTTTTATGAAATATTGGTTCCACCGTCTCTGTTCACATTTATTACATCCTACTCTTCGTAATTTCATATTTTGAACACAATAACGACCAACAATTTTAAATTTATATTTATACACAAAATTAATATGGACGAGGTATGGGAAAGTGATCCGTCAAACATAATTTGTATTAAAAGTTGTTAAATGCTATTGCATTATGATACTTACATGTTTTTACTGTTAAATATCATATGACTGAACATCTATTGATTATTTTGGTTACTGCCTATTTTCATCATTGTTTTTCTTTAAAATACTGATAGCCATAATTAAACAAAGCCGTCAGTGTGCAATGCATTGGTTCTAGCGTCCATGGTACTTGATAGCGCGCTGTTATTTTGACACTCTTGACATTTGTTTGGAGGTTTGAAGAATTATTGAAATATTAGCGATGTCTCATTTGTTGCAGCTACCTATACCCAACCATGGATGAGTTGGCTAACCAGCTGAACTACGTGCTCGGCCACTTCGGGATCAAGTCGTTCATCGGGTTCGGGGTCGGCGCTGGCGCTAACATCCTCGCTAGATTCTCTCTAGTACACCCTCGGAAGGTAGGATATTTAGGGGTATATTAAGTAAATTTAGGGGTATGAGGAACAGGGTGTAAAGTTCACTCATCCACCATAGAAAAGGGAGGATCCTCCGACCAGACGGGTGTTGTGTCTGGCGGGCAACTGCCCAACGGTTTGAAGTTGAAATCTTGTATCCATGTCGATCGCTCGGTAAACTCTTAATTGCGCGATGCAGGATTTGTGTGACGTCATGTCTATGATGCGTAGTTTGTATGTGGCGGTGTAACCGCTACAGATATAGGCAGATGTAGACAGATTACTAATTTGGCATTTAAGGATATTTAGACTGGACGCGTCGCACATGAATCTGCCCAAAATTGATAATTGGATTTGTACCGCAGCTGTCGTTGCACCGACATACGGAAAGTTATCACCGCTACTCCCAAAGTGCCCAATGCATCGATGGTAGTAAGATTTAGGTTTCAGTGAGAAACTTAATGATGTGCTTCCCTTTATACAACTGAATAAGTCATTCAGAGAAGAACCTCTTGATGGAAATCTGATAAAACAATTCACCTCGCTTTTAACTTTAGTGGAAACTTGCCACTTTTACTTCGTCGGAAGTCGCACTTGATTATTTCCATCTTCAAATCAGAGCACTTATCGCCTGCTTTTTATTCAACAACTTAGTTCCATTCTAAAGGTGAAGATTAACAAAGCAACCATTATTTGTAACATGTTTTACACGATGTTCCGATAGTTGCGACAGTAAACGCTGCGAAGAACTTCAGTCAACATCTTAAGAAGCTCTCTCTCCGTAATTGGATTGAGGAGCTGATACAGAAAGCGGTAACACGGCTGGGCGGGCGCGGCGGTGAACCGGGTGGTTTACACGACACTTTGTCCATTGTGTACATTTTTTACGTTTTTAAAATCATTTTATTCTTTATAAATACGCCAACCTTCGCATTTCTCTTTAAAATTCTTTCTGATAGACGCAAAGGAAACATTGTTAAGTTACGAAGCTCTTTGAATGCATGAGCTGGAGTTGTAAAGAGTAATATGTCACGCGTCGCCATACAAATGCAAGGCTTTCAATTCCTGTACTCCAGGCACATTTGAACGGAGTCAATGCATACATGGTGTGCTCCACTGATATTGGAAACCTACGTACCTATATATTTGTTGCCCCTCTGTATACGATGCATCCATTCACTGTATACCATGGGTAGGTATTGTGCGTTGATCCGCAGACTGCTAGCACTAAGCCTCTTACTTCCAAATGGTGCTGAAACTCCCGAAATTGTTAAATCAGCTGATCCAGCATTAAAAAGGTTTGAATCGCAAGTTATAATTTTTCGTTAACAGTGTTTACCGAGATCGTGACCGCTGAAAAATGCCCAAACGTCAGAAAAAGTTAATTAGTTAAAAGGGTCTATCCTGAAAGTTGGCAACGTCGTAAATAGCTGTCAAATATTTACCTGTTTTGATTAATTTGGCAATATTACTGTATGGAATTAAGAAATGTGGCTAACTAGGGAACTAAAATATTGATTTAGTTTTATATGTAAAAAAAGTATTTGGAAACTTTACAAGTGCCTTTTTTACATCTAAAACTCAGTGTTAACACAATCAAATTCAGTTTTATAATTGCAATTCATTATTAATATTCTAGTTCGGTAGTTAGCCACGTTTATTATTTCCATACAGTAATATTGCCAAATTAATCAAAACAGCGAAATATTTGACATATATTTGCGACGTTGCTTTTCACCGAAAAGCCGTACTTTATTTGTCATCTTTATTTATCTTTCACTGTGTTAAATTCGATAGACGGTTATTTCAGGACGAAAAATAGTAGCATCCTTCTATATGCATAGTTTTAGCACTAACTTTTACTTGTTAGGGTTCCGTACCCGAAGGGTGCCAAACGGAACCCCGCTAAGCCGGAACTAAGCCCCCGCTGTCCGTAAGTCGCCGTCGCACCGTGGATCGAAAAAAGGCTCTCGAGGACATAGGAGTTTACATTTTAAAGTATCGATTTTTGCTTGAAATGGCTTCTGATAGCTAATATCATGCTTAAATATATCATGGGATTTTTTTTGCTAAAATGTATGGAGCTAGTGCTTATATCTCCGGAACGGAGAGAATAACCATAATATCCTTGCACAAGGTGATGTAACTATTTAATTATGACTTTTTGGCATACTTGATTTTTCAAATTCATATTATTATTATTGTATGATTTTTTTTTTCAATGTCTATTATATTGGCTATTAGAAGCCATTTCAAGCAAAAAACCGACATTTTAAAATTTAAGCTCCTATGTCTTAGAGCCTTTTTTCGCTCCACAGTGCGTCGGTCTGTCTGTCAGTGCGTTGTATTTCATGAACCGTAATACGTAAACAGTTGAAATTTTCACAGATTGTGTATATCTATTGCCGCTAAAACAAGAAATAATAAAAATGTAATCAAAGTAAAATTTAAAGGGGGACCCCCTTTAATTTAATTGTACATACAAGAAACGTGTTTTATTAATTAAAGTATTTTTTTAAATGTAGTTTAAATCTTGTACGGTGGCACGGAACTAAAATCACGTTGTTTTACATGACATAACCTGTACGAGTATTCGTTGACCCGCCGCATTGATAAAAAAACGTTTATGCAATTCTGCGTGTAAAGTTAAGTAATTATGGAAAATAGCTAAACGTCCTTCAGCTGTTTTACATAACGGAGCTGTTTTGTAAAACAGCTAGCGGTTATGTAAAACAGCGGATTCGACAATCCATCTGCGACACATATATGAAGTGGAAAGACGTTAAAATAGGTGGGAAACAAATCCGCGCAGTTACAAACGTGGCCTTACTCGTAGTGTTGTGGATTATACTCGCTCCAAGGTGATACTCGTTGAATACAGGCGATGAGTGATCGCTTATCACACAGACAGAAATAGGTCGCGTTCGGAACACGTCCGGTATAAAAGAATTGCAGGCACAAATCCGCCTTTGTTTACCTTCCTCTTTCAAGATACATTTCTGTTCCACCGTTCCACAGTGTGCACTGGGATACGGACGCATTCCCGGTATTACGAAATCCAACCAATCCGCTTTGTAAACACTTAGTTTTATTTTAACTTGTAATCCATTATATTCCACCTTTCATAATATTTCTATTTTTGTATTGTTTCGCCGTCGTTGTCTATCAATATAGCAGCCTGATTCCGTAATCTTTTGTTTTGACAATTTAATCATTATATCTGGATGACCGAGCCTTGCTCAGTTTAAATTTTTTAGAACGTCGTTTTCCAAAAAATTAAACCTAGCTAGATCGATTTATCGCTCCTGAAACCCCCTGCATACTAAATTTCATGAAAATCGTTGGAGCCATTTCCTAGATTCAGATTATATGTATACATTTAAACAAGAATTGCTTGTTTAAAGGTATTAGATTCATTACGTTATTTACGTCGATGAGCTGACGGACTTTTCATACAAATGAAGCAATGGATTATCAATTTCCTTCACAATCCATCGGATTGGGATTGTAAGTGTGTTACACAATTGGAGTGCAGATGTTTTGTAAACAAAACAAGCCATGCTTATAAATAAATTGGTATAATCTGTTACTGAATTATTTATCCGAGTTAATCCTAAAGCCGATTGGCTTTATCGATACAAGGTGGGGAAGCGTTTGTCCCACTCATTTTTATTTTGAGGATTTACGGAAACAATTTATAATATCGGGAAATCGTGGCGATAGCCCGATGTCTCAAGTTGACACTAACAGTTTTATCCGATCCTTCATCAAACTTTTACAACACAAGTTTTCTTCTTTTCAGCGTCTCTAATTGATTGTTAGATATTATTCCAATGAATATCCGATTTTCAAATCGGAAATTCCGATTTGAATGTCGATGAGGATCGGATTCGTCAATTAAAATGTTAGTTTCTCTGAGTATTGATTTAACTTTATCTGATTTGTTATTGTTATCGATGTTCCTCACAATTCATTCTCATGCAAATGTTGTATTTAGGCTAAATCATAATTCTACCAAATATCGAGGACCATCGTCACCGAATGAACAGGAGATGTTATCTATAGATGTTCGAACGATACATTACGTTCTTATTTATTTTCCACATGCGGACTGTTTGAGTCCTCATTAAGCGCTTATTGATCCTGGCAGTACCTACCGCAGGAATTGTTCTGAATTCGATGTGACATGTCTTACGACACACAAGTAAATATAACGGTAGTTACATGAGACATCTGAAACGTGATAAATCACATCTTAATAAGTTATGTGCTCAGTCCATGCCTATTATATTAGGATATCTAGGTATATTTCGCCTCATGTATCAGCTTAATAGCTCCCGTTGCATACATTAAATCAGAGTGTATTGTAGATTACCTAATGTATAATCCGTACGTAAAATAAAATCTTTTTCGTGCTTGGTATCACAGAAAAAGCCCCAGCTAGGATCTAGTATGAATATACTACTCTAAGGCTATTTATTGACAACATGTCAGCGGGCGCGGGGAGCGGCGCGTTTCAATGCATAGATTTTTATGGAACTGGCCTCGAAGGCAGCGGCGCGGGAACAGTTCCATAAAAATCCATGCATTTGAACGCGCTGCTCTCGCGCTGCCGCTGCTGCCGCCTCGCAATCGCTGATTTACAGACCGAGGCCTTAAACCGCTATTTTAATTTCAGTTCCTTTGCAAAATTATTTGGAACTAGCTTTTGCCCGCGGCTTCGCCCGCGTGGATGTCGGAAAATATACCACGGGAACGTACTACCGGGCAGTACCTACCGAGATTACATATCTAATAGTTCAGGAAAAGGTCATTGACTAATACACATGACATAATTATTTTGTTACGCGTAATTTTGAATCTGTGATATCTTTTAAACTTAAATATATTTAAATGAAATGATGTCAAGGCACATTTTAATCTAAATTAAACGCTCAATTTAAGTAACATAGTTTATTGGATAAGGATTAATATAATACCGGTCAAAATAGCTTCGGAATAACAATGAAATTTTTATCAAATTCTGAAAGATAAAAATGGTTATTGTGGGTCATCCTTAGAAGATAGACATATGCTATCGCGGACATTTTGTTGAACTTTTTAAGATGAACAATACTGTAGAACATACATTTTATGTAACTTTTACGATACCACGCCAAAAAGGTCCCAGTCGGCATGATTTTTTCCGACATCTTCAACAATAATCGTCAAATTTTAGCCAATTTACACAAAACCTTTAATGGATTACACTAAAACTTTCCGCATGATTCACTCCGTCCATTGGTGAAAACCGTTTGAAAATCCGTTTGGTAGTTTTTGAGTTTATCGCGCTCAGACAGACAGACAGACGCGGCGGAGGACTTTTTTATAATATGTAAGGTCATTCAACCGCGACCAACAGCTAGGATCGCTGTTGCCCACGGTTACTCACATCTTAGGGAAACTACTGCATGTACGCGGATAAACAATATGATATATATTGACCTAGCTCATGGTCTCTACTCTGTGCCAAATTCCGTCTATATCCGTTCAGCTGTTAAACCGTGGTTGAGTAACAAACATACTGACTTACAAACTTCAAAACTCTCACATTATCATACATAACATTCGATCTATTATGTTTATACCGGAATAGGGATGATGCCTGGGTAATAAAAAAAACCAGTAATAAAAACAGATAATAAAAAAATATTAGACACATATTTTTACACGACTGCCCAAAAAGGAGTGTATTTGCTTTATCATTTTTTTTTTTTTTTTTTTAACCTGTTTTGTCCCACTGCTGGGCAAAGGTCTCCCCCATAATTTTCCAGTCTTCCTTATGTTGTACTTTCTCCGGCCAGTACTTATAGGATGCATGAAAACAGATGGGCTTTATCATATTAATAAAAAATTACTTAGATAAAACGTATTAAAGTTGGGGAGTGGGGGTCGCTACGTCACAAGTAAGTATAAAATCTACATACTCCTGACTCACGGCACATTATAACTCAATGTATCGCCGAAATCTTTTGATTACTTCAAAAAGAAATAATCTACATGATAGACAAAAAAAATGTTATCATCCCTATTATCATTATTTATGTTACCTCTAATTCATCAGCTACCTACAGTTTCTAACTTGGAGTAAAAGAAGAATTTAATGATGATGATGTAGTAGAAATCTGGTAGAAATACACAATACATTAATGAACGCCACTAATTCCAAGGTTGTATGGAGCGGGGTATCAATATGACAACGGGCAACTGGTATCGATTACTTCGATCAATATATTGAGCTATAATTTATTAATGACATTGCATTCTAATAATCCAGTATTAATTTTCATTTGTCCTTCGAAATTATTTTCTAGGAAATGTAGTAGAAACTTTCATTAATTGTTCTTGAAAATTATATTATGTACCTACACAGTAGCTTTTGCTGGGATTAGCTTTACCTACTTACCTGACGACGCACAGGCAATTGTCTGATTGCCTGTATGGTGGCCTAAATCAGCATGGATTATGCAAATCCAGACGCACTGTACTCATACGCGCATAAATTAGTTCAGTCTGCTCATAATAATTCATTGTCGATGAATATGGACGAATTGGGCACGACGTGGGAACGCGTCGGCGGTACAATTCAATCGTACCTAGGGTTACCATACGTCTGGATTTATCCGGACATATCTGGATTTTTGGTCTTTTGTCCGGACTTTTCAAAGGAAAGGGAAGACTTTTTGCAAATGTTCGGCATTTTGTTAGAACTTCTCGAATTTTGACATGGTATACCTAATCATACCACTAAATACAAAGTGTAAAGAAATTACGCCTCAACTAATATATGCGTGCTAGTATACCATTATGTGCGACTCAACAATAAAGTATAACCGTCGAGGGTACAATGTATATTTCTGGCGACTTTTCAAATGGGTATAAAAACCTTCTATTCACTACATGGAATCCAGTTTTTCTACGAACTACCTAACCACATTAAAGCAGGGATTCTGAAAACGGTGTGTCACCTACACGATTTTATACGTAGAATAGAATAATTATTTATTGTTGTCACAGCTATTTACTTATAAAACTTATGAAAATAATGTATTTATTTCCAAAAATCGAGTGATACGAGTATGTTGTATACTGTGCTTTTTGACATTCAAAGGTTGCCCCTTAAACTGGTCTCCAGGCACCCTAACTAATTTTTAACCTACTTGTGGCTCAAGAATCAGTGAGACTGTTTTACTATGAGCTACATTGTCGTTCAAATGTAATATAATAACTGAGCGTCTTTTTGTGACCCCCAAATAATTCCCATTTTGATTTTCTAAAGATAATAATCGGTACGCTAATACAGAGTGGGCAGGGACATCGACGCAAAAACTGAAACCATGGATTCATTGAAATTTTTCGTTGGTTATTAAAAAAAAAAATCAGCTGTTTCATAGAAAAGTGCAATACCTACGCGGTCAAAATGTACGGAACAGCTGATTTTTTTTTAATAATCGGCCAACTATTTCAACGCAGGGGGTTCAGAATCACGTACTGAATCCATGGTTTCAGTTTTCGCGTCGATGTCCCTGCCAGCCCGTATATTCGATAGTATTTTTGTGATGTGCCCTAGCTTGGTAACCACGACCAACATGGTTGGTCAAAAAGTGTTAAGAGGATCAAAAAAGGCGATCACTATTAGAAGGTCAATAATTTTTCAGAGGGTTAATTAAATATTTCCCCCCAATAAATTCCAGGTGGATGCCTTGGCCCTCATCAACTGCACTTCAAACCAGGCGGGCTGGATTGAGTGGGCTTACCAGAAGATGAACTCCCGCTCCCTGAAGAACCGCGGCATGACCCAGGGCGTGCTGGACTACCTGATGTGGCATCATTTCGGACGGGTATGCTTGAAATTTAGACTTTGGCGTTAATATGACGCATCGAGCTTTGTGGCAGTGAGGACGCCTGCAAAGCCGAAATTGTTGTTAAGAGCGTTCTTTCCAAAAGTTGGCAACGTCGCAAATAACTGTCAAATAATTACCTGTTTTGATTAATTTGGCAATATTACACACATACATAAACTCACGCCTTCTTCCCATGGGGGTAGGCAGAAACTACAGAACGCCACCTGCTACGATCCTTACATACTCCTTTTGCCTCGTTTACGTTCATACATCTGGTCATACACGCACGCCGGTTGCGAGTACTACGCACCTGGCCTTTCTGAAGAACATCACCAATATGGTCAGTATATGTCCTCCTAGGGCGTCCCCGCCCGGCCTTTTCCTTCACATCAGCCTCGTAAATACATTTTGTTAGTCGCCTTTCATTCATCCTCTCAACATGCCCAAACCATCACAGCATTCCCTTTTAAATGTTTAACCCTTTGCAATATTACTGTACGGAAATATGAAAAATCGCTAACTAGTGACCTAAAATATTAATAATGAATTGCAATTGTATGTAACACTGAATTTGATGTGGTAACCGTTTTAGGTTTAAAAAGGGCATTTGGAAAGTTTCCAAATACTTTTTTACGTCTAAAACTAAATATTCGGTGTTATGATACCTATTAATTATTGCATTTCATAATCAATATTTTAGTTTACTAGTTAGAGATATTTCCATACAGTAATATTGCCAAGTTAATCAAAACAGCGAAATATTTGACAGCTATTTGCGACGTGCCCACTTTCAGAATGCACGCTCTTAAACTCGAATGTGCCATTTTTAACGACCACGTAGTTATTTGAGTTGTGTACTTGTTTTCAGGAAGACGGCGTAATAGGTGTTTCTTTTCAGATCCGATTTCATATTTTCTAACAATGTTGTAAATCGTGATGTTTTTCTATTCGTGACTTGAGGTAAATGTAGGGATTGCCTGTTTTCTAAATTCTGCGGTGCTTGCTAATGCGAATCTATAAAAAAAAAACTGTTTTTTTGAGTCTCAAGGATGTGGGTGAAAATAATTTATAAAGCATAAATAACCAATTAATTGGCTACGCGATGGTAAAACGAGCTAACTGCTTTTGAAATTTACAGGAACATCCTTGAGACACAGCTGATGTAAATTCACTCAATGCTCACAATTTTTCTAGAACTAAGTCAAGATAGTTTAACAAAACAGTTTTTGAAACATGTATACGGAATACGACCATGCATACATCAACCATCCCCATAAAAGTCAGACATTTATATAACAAATCAATTTAGTGTATAAGTTGCTCGCTATGCGCTTGCGATCGCGTGGCGAACTTTATGTGCTGCGTGCAAACGCGATGCCGACATTTAATATTTTATTCAGAAATGACTGTGACCGTGACCGATTCCTTTACGATGCTCCGTGCCCTTACCCCTAATGAATGCAAAACGGATCAATTATCATGTAACTATCAACCTTGTACACGAAACTAAACTTCAACTATTCAGTTTCAAAACCGAATTTACTTTGTAGGCATTCTACAAAACGATAAATGTTTGGACAGAGTACACATTATTGTATCCTTTAATTTCTTGGCACATTGTGTGATGTTAGCTATTGGGGCCTTAAAACTGCGTCGCCGTCTATTGATTTATCGATCCGTTTCCAGCTTCGTGTGAATAGCATCACGTTTTCAGAACATAATAATTCTAGCTATTATAATCACAGCGCTACTGGAAGAAAAGAGAACCAAACATAATTCACAACGCCGGTCTCGTATTTTCCCAACCTTTGTTCTCTTCCCGTTCGAAGTTTAAATGAATAATGGTCATTTGCTGCAGTTCCCGGAGGAGCGGAACCACGACCTGACCCAGATGTACCGCATGTACTTCTCTCGTAACGTGAACCCGACCAATCTGTCGCTGTTCATCGACTCGTACGTGCGCCGCAATGACCTGGGCATCGCGCGGGAAAACGAGACCATCAAGGTGCCTGTGCTGAACATCACCGGGGCGCTGTCCCCGCATGTGGACGATACCGTCACCTTTAATGGACGCCTGAACCCTAACAACTCTACTTGGATGAAGGTAAGCTCATCAACTCTTCACGGTACCCCCGAGTCCTAACCAAAACGGCAAGTCGCGTGAATACGCGATTGTCATTTGTTCGGACAACAAGAAGGCGCCGTCTGTTGCGTGACGATGCGTTCGAGTTTGCCGAACCAAATTAAAGCGACGATGAGTGTTCGCGCGACGGTCGCTGTGGTTAGGACATGGCCTACGGAATACTTTCGGAGTCCAATGTCTACGACTCCTCCATCGCTGTTGATAGATTTTTTTAAATTCGTTTCAGTACGCATTTATGTTTTGTAAGTAATAGGGATTCTAGTTTAATTAATTACTAATTATCTTTATTTTCTATTATGAAAGTAAGACCCGAACTCAGAACAAAAACTGACATTATAAAATACTTACGGTTCATTCGGAAAACTAAGCTCATTAGAAGACTTGGTCGCTCTGCGTCACTAACAATAACTGATAATTACGCTAACTAAGTCAAAGAAAACTTTTCTCCTTTCTAAATCCTAGTAACGATTCTAAAACAATATTTCAAAATGAAATATTTCTTCTATGACGACGAACTTATAAAATGGAAAGTGAAAAACTTTTACGACGTAGCGCAGAGGCCGTGCAGTTTGCACTGATGGAGTTCCTACCGCCATCTGTGGGTTGCATTCAGAAACATTACCGTCATTAATTAATATTCACAACCGCCGCCACCGGATACCCATTGAAGCTGCTCTCGGACGCTGCATTCATAAAGTGTGCGATTTTAATTATAAGCCACTTGGTTTTTTACCTTCTTTGCGTATTAAATTAAAGGCGCTTTTCATGTTTGTACGTGTGGACCGCGTTGTTCTTCTAAACGACGCAACGGATTTTGATGTGGTTTTCAACATCATTTAGAAAATTTATTTCAGAAAGTTTACGTGTATAAAACGTTATCATTAAACTTACATAATTATGATAAAGAAATCTCGATGTTTTGTCAAGTCGTAAAAACCGTGTGAGGAACGAGTCGCTAATTAGGTACGTAATAAATTGAATAGAAACTTTAGATGAGTAGGTAATAAATATTATTAGCTACAATTGTGTTTTGAAGACTAGTTCTAGTTATCTATAAATGTAGCTAATTTCTTTCTTCAGGATAGTCTGAAAAATTATGCCAAAATAAATTTACATTTTCATTCATCAGAGTGAAACTTTTCGACGGCGGGATTGCGCAGCTCATTGGGGCAATACTTTGTTGCAAGTTAATCTGTTTGTCACCGAAAAATTTCCAATAATAAATAGAACCGCAGTTATTAAAAATTAAATAAAATGTATTTTTGTCCTAAATATGCATCAGAGTGACAGTTTTCAACCGCGGGTTGGCGCTGCATAAGAGTCTTAAGGGCACGTTACAAGTTAATCTGCTTGTCACCGCAGCGCGCACAATAGAGGCAAAGTTCAGGAATATAATACTAAATACTATTGTGCGCGAATAAAGTTACACTGACCGTGACCCACATTCTGAGGCTTATTGTTGAAGATATTAAGCTGAGCTTAAATGTGACCTGCTTTTATATCTGAGGGTTTAATTAATTACTGCACAAAATATGGCGGCTGGATTTAATGAATGTGTAGTTTCTGTTACCAATGTTATGAGACTTGCTCAATTAATAGTTGAAATAAGTGTGATCTTCAAAGAAATTCGTGAGAATACGGAAGCGGAACCCCATTATAGGCTGTGTCATGATTTCTTTGCAACAACCTGCTGCCTTCAGCACCTAAACGAGAACAGACAGATGTTCGTTTGTTCAGCGGATTTAAAATCCCGTCCTGTTTAGACCATAAACATATTCGGCCTCATTTCAAAACAAGATTTATTTTCGGAACATAGTTTAAACCATCGAGTTATTTTTGAATTTCTAACTCTACTCTGATAGAATTAAAGTTCTAATTACAAAAACTGTCGTCAAACCTGAGTCTTAAGTTGTCAATTTTGTATTAAGAACTTTACTGTGCTCTGAACAAAGTCAAAAATACAATAACTGGCTCGAAAGTTTGGGCTAGAACTAAAATTAGAACTCGTTTTGTAGTAAGACAAATTGACTGTACAAAATCTTCTGTACACATCTATGCCTATTCAGACTAAAATTTTCACATTGGGACACAGACCTCCTCTTTTTGAGAGGGAGTGATAGTTTTCGAATTTTTGGTTTTAGGACATGCCGGTTTCCTCACGATATTTTTCTTTACCATTTGAGAGCAGTGGTGATGAAAATATTTACACAAAGTTGGGCGCCATCCTAGCTTCGACCCTACGACCTACAACTCGTAGGTCGGGGCCGTCAGCACTGGGCCACTACTGCTCACACATCTGTGTTGATTTCAGATCTCGGATTCGGGAATGGTGCTGGAGGAACAACCAGCTAAGATATCCGAGGCCTTCCGCCTGTTCTTGCAAGGCGAGGGCTACGGTAAGTGAACCACGTCACACCATCGACGAACTACGTAGACGTACCGATGCAAGCTTAGCTTTGCATTGCAGTTCGAATGTTTGACAATTGCACTCAACACGCCACGCTCAATAGATGCAATATCGTAAAAAATATTTATTAATACCACGATTCGCTAACAGCAAACGCCCTTGCTATATAGTGAGATGTTTTTCATCCAAATATATGTAAAATACAAACGATAAGTGCTTGACACTATAAATATAAAGTACGTTTACGAATGAAGCTTCTAAGGCAAAGTTATTATGTAACATTTCGACATCATATTGCATCTATTCTGCAGCTTATGTAAATATGTTTGATATGATTAATGTTATTCATTTTAAACGTTAAATATTGACCAAATAATATTAAATATTGATAGTTCATTGCCATATTTTACTTTTAGATACGTTTATTTTATTGAAAAACGTTTACTTCGCAAAATCTAGTCTATATTACCTTACTTTCTATTTGACAAACTGCCGCCCCCTTCTAATTATATAATAATGTAAAAATATGATATGAATATGATTATACGCTTTACTAATTAATGGTAAGCTAACTTATGTTTTGTACGTCTGAAGCCTGAAAGTTTATTTTTATTGTCCTGTTTATGTTTGAGCCTGGATTTGCGATAGCGTTATGCAGTCCCTAACAATTGGTATGTACTGAGGGAGCTTTCCTCCTGTAGCGCTAGATGAGCTTTCAGTCCTGTGGTACTATTGTGGTAAAGTTTGTAGATAGTCCCTTGATTACTTTCATAATTTACGTAGTTTGTGAGACTGTATTATCATTCCTTTTAATTAAATTTGATATATTGTGATTGTGTTAGTATTTTGATGTTGCTAGCTAATACATTTGTATTTTTCTTTAATATACGATTCTGGAATAATGAGTCATAAACAAGATAATTTGTAAATCATCTGAGATTCTAACCAGTCTAGTGAGCAGTTCATAATAATATTTGTGTCTAAAGCGAGTAATTTTGTAGGTCCTGTATTTCATTGACCAAAACTATATAACATAATACATTTGGATGCATACTGTCGTACACTCCAGATGTTTCCAGGCAAATTTTTGACAAAGCTTCACAAGTCAAGTTTTCACTTTAATCTTCAACATCTATATCTTCTATGCAAATAAATAAAATTGAAGTGTCTGTTTGTAATTTCAAAATAACAGCTTTTAACTAAACGTATATGAAAGTATATACCAAACTTATTACAAAAAAATATTTTTTTTTTTACTTTTTGTCTGTTTTTCTGGCTAATCTCCGAAACGGCTGGACCCACAGATATAGATAGACCTAGATAACGCAAGTATCACGATCTGTATGAAAACCAAGCGTGCCATTTTTTTACTACCTACTATGACGTCACAAGCACTAGGAATTTTTTCTCCTCGCATTTGCACAGTTTTTACAATTTATAACAGCGTAATTAACCATTTTCAATTTTTTTACTGACGTCCGACAAGCGTGGCACCGATGCAGACTGAGCGCGAAAGTGGCAGCTTACGATTATTGTACGTAAGCTGGGCACGAAAATGGCACGCGAAGTAGTTGCTCTTGCGTTATCTAGGTATATCTATATCTGTGGCTGGACCCATTTTGACGGGACTTCCACTGGCAGATAGCTGATTTTATAAGTAGTAACTTGGGCTAATTTTATTTTAGAAAAAAGAATTAACCTCCACGCGGGCGAAGCCGCGGGCTGCAGCTAGGTTTAAATAAAATTGTATTGGTCATTGGAAAAATAATCTTACGTACACACGGCTACAGATCAAGCTTTGCATTTCCAGTATTAGCTGACCTTGCATTGTACGGAAATCGTATACGGAAATGTGTCGCTTGATGTGTAGCCATCATAACCATTTATTGATTGTGCATGACAAAACATATTTTTACTAAAATATGAGATGTTTGCAATATGTACAGTACCTACTTCATCAGATACAAATCGTCTGTTTCAATAAGACCATCAACCTTTGAAAGTTAAAAATTACCTAGAATTAAATTCAGTTGAATTGCAAAACATCTCTTATTATTTACACTGTCTTAGATTTGTAATTTATTTTGTAGATGCACACTTGTTTATTTAGGTCGCTGTATCTTGCGCTGTTCATTTACTTGCAATACGTCAGTACCCGCTGTTAAACTCTCATTAATATTTTAAACAAGCTTTTTTGTGTCTGAATACATTTTAAGGTCGTAGAAACAGACAAATGCCTTGTCTTGTCATTTGGTACAAATGATTAAATTTTTAATATAATTTCTTAAATTCTTATTTGTGCCTGCATTTATGCACACAAATGAGAAATCCTCTGTTTCTAAAACAAATAGACGCAGAATACAGCGATGCCATAAACAATATACGTGTTAACTATTTATTTTTTAAATTATTATTTTTTTCTCCACACTCGTAGCTGTGTTAGCACTGAACAAAACAATCCGGCATGTTAGTTCGTCATCAACATCGAGCATAAACATCAGTTTGCCAGTTGCATAATATCCAGCTTTCGTAGACAAAGTAAGTGTTTATTCTTATAGCATTCATCTGTGGTACGCGGAAGTTATCTGAATTTAAGTAGATGTGCAGTTAATGTGTAATAATATTCTCGAGTTTCGTCACAACTAGTCACAATTTTTTTAATGTAATGCACGTATAGCCGGCCCTTCTCATATTATACCTCTATATAAACTAACCTGACATACAATTTCTCGAGTTTACCATAAAATTGTAATTTATCACAAAACTTGCAAGAATTTACAAGCCGGGGCCCGCCCATATAATGTAAATCCAAGGCCGTAACTATTCATACTATCAATCAATTTCGATAGCTTCCGCTCCTTTTGTAAATCATTATAAGGACGATCACACAAAGCAGGGCTGTTTGAAGGTCTACACTCATATATATTAAAATGTAACATGATTATAAACCTTAATAATATTCTGTGTGATAGTCCTTTCTATTGTAATAATAATTATAATTGATGTGTATAGAATCACTCTGTATATGATAGATTGCACCGATTTTTATTAAAAAAAAAACATATGTTCATTACGCTCTTACGGTCTTAAAGAATCACATTTTTTACATCTACGAGTATTTAGATATAAAATGTAACAATAATTAAATTATAGTATGAGTGAAGGCATCTCTGTGGCACTGAAAGAAAATTAGATGAAAGTTTTTTTACAAAAACAATTTGCTAACATGTAAATATTTACTTATAATTGGTGGTTAGTCAAAATGGTGTGTTGAATTTGTCCGGATACAAACAGTTCCTCATTTCTCTTTCCTACTCCATCACCAGACCCTGTTCACCATCTATCTATAACAGGGTTTCCCAACCTTTTAACATACGCGCCCCCCTAACTTTCTTTTAAAATCACTACGCCCCTGTGTTACTTTGTCGACATAAGCAGAAAATCATAAGAATGTAAAGCAAGCGATAGTGAGGTCGAAAATATTTGCACCCCCTTAGGATAGGTTCGATTTTCTTTTGATCATTCAAACAGAAATAGAAGTTACCTACTTTGTCGAGTTTTGCAGAAAAACTCAAGAATTATGAGAATGCATACTGTAAGAGCGAGCAAAGCGAGCTCGAAAAGTGTTGTACAATTTCGGATTCGTTACATTCCTAAGTAAGTAAATTGAATGGTTTGGATTTTGGAAACTAGTCTTAACCTTTTCTAATACCAAAAACATAAAAATTTGTAAATCTATACTTTATTAATGGAGCCACCGCGCCCCCTATTGGCACACTACGCCCTCCAAGGGGGGCACGACGAATGGATTGGGAATCCCTGATTTATAACCTATTCATTGAGACCATTCCAATGAGCCCAAACACGATACCTGTGCTGTAAGTTGGTAAGAGAGTTGGGAATCCTGCAAATTCCAGGTGATGCTACAGTATCATTTCAAGGTTACTATGTTCTTCTAATATCAATTATTTAACAGAGTAACAAATTTCAAATCAATCAGACCTGTAGAAGACGCTCACATCCATTCATCAACTAGAAAAGAGCTGATAATCTTCAAACGGCTGAACCGATTTTGATAAAACATGTCGTAAGAACCATTGCTAGTAAACCTGCTTTCAAAAAAACGTATTCAAATCGGTTCACCCGTTTTAGAACTACGGTGCCATCGACAGTCACGTACACACACAGCGCTCAAACTTATAACTCCCCTATATTTGCGTCGGGGGTTAAAAACAATACTCAATGTTCCTTTCCGGTTCCGTTTCCTTGATTATGAGCAGAGGCGTTTTCCTTGTAGTGGGGCAATTACTGCCTGATATAATCATGTATGTGAGAAACATCTACGTGAATAAACATCATGAAAATAGCCACCTTATTGATTTATACAAAAATACTTTATTGTACACCAGAAAAATACATAGCGAAAAATATATTAAATACTACAAAACATACAATGGGCGGCCTTATCTCTTTCTGTGATTTCTTCCAGAGAAAAGTTGCTTGCAAGAAATGATAGACACCTTATTTTTTTACAAGTTACATATCTGAATTTGCTTATATGTTCCAGTGGCGCCGCTGTCGCCGACCAAGATCACAGCTTTCCGGCGACTGTCGGACGCCGGGCGCCGCCGCCCGTGCCGCCACTCGCCCGTCATCCGCATCACCGAGAACCCCATCTCGGAGGCGGTCGTCTGCTAAACAATCACCCATAGCCTCGCTCGCACCGAGATAACCCCACGAATGCCAGACCAACACAACCAAGAAGCTTGTAATAATCCCAACAGCCAGTGATTCTATTTTTAACAACTAGAAGTAATATTCGTATATGTAGAGTTATACAAGGATATTTTGCCGCCTGAATGACATTGACAGGAGGCGTTGTTTGTAAACATTTGTGGAATTATCACAGAAATCGTATTGACAAAACAAGATGGCGACATTAGTTACGATTTGGGCCACGCGCTAAAATGAACTTGCAGCATTGTACCTAATAGTAAGGCTGCCTGTCCACTGGAGCGGAATGAGGCAGCGGAGCGGAGAAATGTGTCAATGTTAACCAATAGAATCTAAACTCCGGTTCAGTGCTCCGCTCCTATTGGTTTAATATTGGCACATTTCTCCACTCCACTCCAGTGGACAGGCAGGCTTAGCCTTACACATTCGATTGTTACTTCCCAATTTAACCATCACTTGGCTAACGTCATATTTTATACCATGATTCGTGGGGCCGCGTGCTCGAGCCGGCCGGGAACGGTAACATCTAGCTAAGTTCCTCACATCTAGTGAGTCGCACTGTTGAAGTTATATCATTTATCATTTAAGGAGAATTTTATTAGAACCCACTGATATTATACATAATTAAATGTACCACTATCGAGCGTTATATCATTCAGTTAGGCTAACGTTACACGTATCTATACGTATTTATTTACGCGACTGTGTAAGGGAGTTAGTTAGCGTGGTTATTTTGTAATTTAGTAATAAATTGAACACGAGGGGCTGCTGTGAGAGCGGCGCCGGGTCGGCGATGCAAAGCACGCCACTGAATATGTTGACATGGAGTCCTCACTCATAGCACCCAATTCAACATTCGAATACCTATTATTACAGTTGAATACTTATGGTTCACTCCGCAAAATCATTTTAATAAATAGCGATATTCATCTAGAAGTTGCCTCTCTTTCTATCGCGTAACTCAACCAGCCAGCACAAACCTTCTGAGTAAGTTTTGTTTAACAGCAGTCATAGAAACTAATCGCTGAATAAGACTACCGTAATTAGCTGATTTGGCGCTTACTCAGAGGTTATTCATGCAATTTGCGCACAAAATTATACTGCTAATAGCTGTGTATTAGCAACGTAACAGATGAATAAGTTTTGAATAATTGTACGACAAGCTGAGTATCTTCTGCATAAAAGCATTTTGTTCTTTAATACAAGTATTACAGCTCTATTAGCCAGATGATGAATGAATGATGAATGAACTAATGGTTAAGTCCTTCAATACTCAGATATTTAGCGTTTAGCTCATTTCAGTATTTTTATCAAGAAGTTAATCAAATTAAATTGAAATTGACAAATCCGAACAGCGTCCCTAATATATATGGCCAAATTATATATACCTATCTTAAATAAATTTTACCCTTATTTATGCTTAGAGGAAGAAATTGTTGGTGCGCATGCAACTTTGCCGTGTATTTATACATACATTTCGTGTAAAATTTTCACGCGCTACCTGATAAGCCGGGTTTTGGTGAAATATTTTTTTATATTTTATGCAGTTTAAGGGTTCAAAAATAACCTTGTAATACTTTTATAAGAATATTATACCGATTTCGTTATTAAACTTGAGTATTTGAGTATAAAATTCCACATCATTATAATAGGTTATGTTATTCGATATGGCGACGCTCATTCTGAATAAAATCTGATTGCACAGCGGCTTATCGTCTTATGTCTGTATAACAGACCTTATGTGTCCACTTATTAAGTTGTGCTCTGGTTAAAAGTGGTCTGCACTCAACATTTTTCGGTAACTGTTCTATAATCACATTCGTACTGTAAATCAAACAGGATTCAGTCATAATTATAGTAATGAAAACCCACAGTATAGGTATAGTATTTGTTCTTTTTAGCTCTTATCAAAGCAAGCACTTTCTTCGTATGCCTCCTGGGGGCCTACCACCAGCTCATAAAGCAATATTATTTTAATTTTACTTCAGTGTGGGAAAGAGATGAAACTCTACAGGACGTATAGCTCCATCTCTTTCTCCCACTGAAGTAATATTAAAATAATACTGCTTTTGAGCTGGTGGTAGGCCCTCTGTTCTTTTTCTATTTTTCCATGAATGTAGATATATAAAAAAAAAATTGTAAGGAGGCATTTTCACTCAACCACTACAAAACAAAGCGCAGTTAGCCGCTTAAATGCTGACTAACGTTCCGGAACAGTTCTTCTAGCTTAAAAAAAAATCTACTATTCGTGAATACCCAGCAAACTTCTGTATAAGAATCTGTTACTATTGCTTTAACCACAGTTAGTAATTTCGTACTTAAAGCGGCATAAAGTAGTTATAACAGCTATCTTAATTTCTGTTAAGTTACTAAATGCTTCATAACAGAAATAACGCCTATTTTATACAGCAGCTGAATAACTTTCAAGATGTGGTGTGTAATACAACTAAAAAAGAACAGAATATCACTTATCCAGAATCATGCTTGATAATGGAATTTTATACCCATATTATACAAAAGGTTACACAAACTCTTGAGTAACAAACAGGTCTTTTTATGATGATTATTCAGTTTTAAGAAAAAAAAACCGCAAATTACATAATAATACTAATAGCATTATTATAGCAAAAAAAAACTAATACAGAACTTCTTAATACACACAGCTTCTATACATATATAAGCTTAAACTCTGCATGAGGTTAAATTGTTGGCCAGTTATCTGACTTGTGTGCTGCCTGGGCATATCTTCTAACTACGATACGCTCACTGAATTGGCCCGACAAGACGAGCCCGCCTCGTTCTTGTAGTTTCAAATCTAAAATGTGTGTGAAAGTGAACCATCTGGATTCATCTGTGCTATTTTAAAAAGCTTTCTAACTATGGTACTTGAAATTGCGTTCTACAAGTCATGCGATTTTGGGAGATCCGTTTATAATGATGTACACACGGCTACACATCAAGCTATACATTTCCAGTTTATGCTGATCTCGCATTGTATAGGATTTCCGTACAATACGAGGTCAGCTTATACTGGAAATGTATAGCTTGATCTGTAGGCGTGTGTACCTAATTTGGGTATTGTGAGAGAAGAGTCCACGTTAATGTAACAGCTAGTGGTCGCGCTGAGTGAGCCGGCGGCGGCGCCGCGCGCGCGCTAATACGTCGCTGGGTGCTATGCTAAGACCAAGATAGATTTTGAACTTGATCATTTGATGACAGGCGTTTTGGAACAATTTTAGCTTCGTTTTGCATTTTTGCATAAATATGAGATCTTTTTTTGTTTATATATAAGGCCTAATGTGTCTTGCCAGTCGTGGTTGCGACCAAAGAGGCAGTCTGTTTTTAATATTATTTGAATCATGTTTAATCAGTATTAAGTTTTTTTTTTTTTACTACTAGTACAGTAATCATTTCTTTTTATATTAATAAGTAGGTATTTATCACCGCTTCTAGTAGTTGACCTAAATAATGTTAGTGAACAATAAAGTTAATAATCGTGCAACAGCTTATAAGTATTTTCCTTTATACTAAGTATTTATTGTTAGTATTAAATAATTGTAACTTTACGAGTATGTTAGAGGAAAGAATTGTGCTTAGTTTTAAACCGGAGGGATAACGATTGTGGCGTGAAGTTATCATGTACCTAATGTGAAGATATACCAAGCGCGTATCATCATAATAATATACACTTCGAATTTAACGTGAATATAGATGACTTACACGCCGCCGGTAGATATTTTACTGATCTTTTGGCCGGCTACTTCTAAATGAATATTAGTGATTGATTGTCTGATTAGCTAGGAGTACGCGAATGTAATTACCAGCCGGTTGTGTTGGAATGAAAGGAGGACGGCCGTGCATAGATTGTTCGAATCAGTGTTTACGATGGTGAAAGATTTCTCTTAATAGTTAGAATCTTGATCAGTAGCGGAATCTCAGTAGATCTGTTTGTTCCACCTCCACGGTATGGCGCGCACATAGAGACACGCAGAGCAGCGACACGCGTCATACGTCACACTCGAGCTCGCCTCTGCGCTTTGTAGACGTACAATCTTTTAGTTCATAGAATTCAACATTCTACTACTGTTTTAGTTTCAAGTGTAGAAGGTGTTCTATTTAGATGATTTTTGTGTGAATTTATTATTGGTCTATTAAAAGTGTTTTTATAAAGAATTTTGTTGTTTTATTGACTACACGTCGATATTCGTTACCTCTATACTATACATCGATATACGTTGATGTTCCTTTGGGTTCCGCATCTCAAAAGGAAAAAACGAAACCCTTATAGGATCACTCGTGTATCTGTCTGTCTGTCACAGTCAATTTACTCCAAATGTAATGGACCGATTAAGTTGAAATTTGGTACACATATGTATTTCTGTGACCCAAACACGGGCGTGTAACGTAAATAAATGAATTTTGAATAAGGAGGTCTTTTCTGGGGGGCAAATAAGAAAGTAAATAAAAGTTTTGTGAACTGTAACCGTGTGACATATCAAATGAAAGGGCTTATTGGGAGAATCCCAATTTTTATTAAGCTATTGCATAGCTTTTATCGCGGGCTTTGAGCGCGGCGACCGAATCAAGAAATTCCGTAACGTAACGAAAATAAAACCTAACACCCCCCACTCCGCCTAATTTAATGGTAATTTAGTGCACGGTTCCCATGACAACGTGATGTTGTCATGGGAACGTAATTTTTGTTTTATGTCATCACGTCATCATCCCAAGTGTAGCGTTGACAAATAGGAAGTATGGAGGTTGCAAATGCTATGCAATAGCTTCACCGCGGCAGTCCCCGAGTGCCACACGTTTTCTTTTATTTTATAATTTTAAAATAAGAAAATAGATGAAAATTGACCGTTCCCCCCTCATCTCCGAAACTACTGAGCCTAAAAATTTTAAAAATATATCGAGAATAGTTCTATGCTTATAGATTACAGGAAAACCTATTAGAAGTCTATGGTCTTAAAATAGCATGGTAAATCACTCAATATTGTGCGTACAAACTTATATTTGCAGTTGGAATGTAATGGGAACATGTTTTTCAACTACAATTTTAAGTTTGTTCTTGGGATAATTATATTCATCCCAACTACGGAACTCTTCATAGTGCGTGTTCTGATACGCACGTGGCCGGTTTTTTCAAATAGGTACCATTGCTATAGATTTGTATAGTATAATTATCACATTGGTTACGGGATAAGGAAGCTGCTTCCTATATCATGATGGTATTATAGAATGTAGCTTCATCAATATCATTTTCTGTGTTAAATTTAACCTTAAGATTTACTTCCATTCAAATTCAAAATATTTTATTTCAAATAAACCTACAAGGGCACTTGTGAAACGTCAGAAGGTAAGTGCACGGTTCCAATAGGTCGCTTCCTATGGAGAAGAGCCGGCAAGAAGCACGGTAACTCTTTTCAAAATAAGTGGTTTCTACAATGTTTTCAAATTACAATGTTAATATATAGGTATGAGAGGACAGTATAGGCCTATCAACAAGTACCAGGTACTTAGTAAAATAAAAACCCATGTCCAGGAATTCAGTAAAAGCATTCCAATCAGTCTTATAGTCATCTTTGGTTCTCGTAATATCACATTGGAGTTAAGTTATGAACTAAAAATGTCTGCTGACAACCTCATTGGGGGACACTGACAACTATTATGACGTAAGTTTTGCCGGGACATATTGGACATATCTGACCACTCTCCTATCATAGGAACCTTTACCACAGATGAATGCAGATGGGACGAATTCACTGGGCGTAACGTAGTCAAATCAAAAGATATAAGAGTTACGCGATAGAACGAGAACAACTTCTAGGTGAATATAACTGCAGGTTATTAGCGGTGTGCGACCTGAATTGCACATTATTGTGTCGTAGCAAGAGTCGCTTTTTATTTAAATGATTTTGCGGAGTGACCCATCTGTAGTAATCTGTGGTAAAGGTTGAGAGTGGTCATATATGGGTCATATATGTCCCGGCAAAACTTACGTCATAATAGTTGTCAGTATCTGTGTCCCCCAATGAGGTTGCCAGCGAACATTTTTAGTTCATATCCTCGAGTTGCTCATAACCCCGTGTGTGTTTGCAACTTCAATCACCTCCACGGATCGCGCCGCCGCCAAGACGAGCAAAACAAACACAAAGGCACAGCCGTACCATCTTTTCTCGAAGCCATTCAGGACATTTCGAACTCCTTTAACTTTGTTGTGGATAAAGCTAGAAGCCTAAATTTTCAGTGACCAATAGGGCTTAGTATAACTAGGTATATTCCTAAATTACATTCAATTTTAACCTGTAGTTTAAGAACTTTTTTTTTAGGTCAGTTTTTGTTAGGCATCTCGTAGTTGACCTCTGAGATCATGACTACTTAACCTGTAGGTGCCTTAAGCTACTACAGTTAAAACCTCCAGCCAGGGGTTATTCAACTATGCCAAGTTTAAGAACTATTGCAGGTCAAAGTTCCTTAATTTTGTCACTGACATACTCACCGATCATCAACATTCTAAGGTACTTCTAGCAGACACACAAGCTTCAAATTTTGAACATAATTAGTGTTTAGCCTATAAAGCAAGGAAAAATTAAAATATACCGCAATGTTTTTTAGATATACGAACTGCTTATGTAACTTTGTAATCGTATATTATTTATATAGGATTACAAAATTACTTGTGCAGTTGTCAAATTAAACTGCATTGAAATTGAATGAAGAAGCAACATTAATTAGGTATAACAACCTTTGGGATTTACCTACGATGCCGCAGATAGACACAAATCCACACGTTTTATTAAACTGATGTAGGATCAGTATCAGCATCGGGGCATACTAAAAGAAATGAGATCCCTTCAAAAATATAACATGTAAAAAATGCAAGTCTCACAACGCAGTTCTTCTACCGTAAAAAGAAGTGAGATCTAATATAAAACCAAGTCTGTTAATTGTGTTCAGTACCTATTTGTTATCTTTATTTCTTTAATAAATGGAATGACTTCACAATCGCACACGGCAATAGAATCTACATTCTACATACAACAAAATCTACCTAATATTAGCGCTGCGCTTTATTTAAATAAAACTATTTAAAATATTAGATTATTCTTATTTGATTATGTTGCCGTACGATGGCCAACCCATTATATTACGTCCTGAATAAAATGACAAGAATACTAAGAAAATAATGCTCTCGTTCTGGTTCTATGTTCATTTGGTCTAAGCCGACATTTACAGAAAGAAAAATATAAAAGTTGCCGGGAAAATTTAAAGTGCATTTTCTATGTGAATTTTGTATGAATTATTAAAATTTATACAGGACAACTTCTGCCGGGTCAGCTAAAAACAAATAAAATAATAATAAATTCTTTATTATATATATTTTAAAGTAAAAGATATGAACAAATTGTGTTTAATATAAAACATGGACAACTTTACATTTAGAATATAATACATTGCGAATTTTACACTAACTATCTATACATGAAAACTTATAGTTAAGCATAATATCTTAAGCAAATAAGGGAACTTAAAGACAGATTTATTAATAATAATAATCAAGTTACAATGGCTTGGAAATAAAATGCCAATAGTTTTATACACATTGGTATTACTATTCTTAACGCAGACATGTTCACGTTATATTAAATATAAGAATAATTAAATATATACAGAGTGTAACAAAAACTTTTTCCGATCCGTGAGGGTGTTGTTAAGAATCATACCGAGTCTTTTTATGTGAAACAAAATCCGCCATTTTTTTTATCAATGGTGAATTTTACGGCTTTATTACATGGGGCGCGGTCAGCCGTAGTTTAGCGGGTGTCTACAAGTCATAACTTATGACCGCTGTTGAAAATTTAACAATTTTTGAATGGGTTTCGGATAATTTTGGTACGAAAAACGTGAATTTTATATAGCAATTACTTTTTTTATTTTCAATAATAATAACTTTTTTTATTACTTTTTGGTAATGGTATTGCAGTACCTATGTGCACTTTTGGATCGGACAGGGTTTTTGTAACACATTGTGATCTGTACCTAATGATAATAAACGCACCATTCGAGCGATAGTTGGTTTTTCTATAATATTGTCAAGCAAAATAGCTCCACACAATCGCTTTTTGATTCTAACTTTAAAAATAATACATTTGATTAAGCCGAAAGGTTAATATGTCTGTCGATTTAACATGTATTTTTATTTTCGAATACATGTATTTTGTTAAATGAGTTGGGCCCAGCAGGTGGCCTTGAACATATACAACACATATATTACTGAATTTGCAACACAGATCTTACATCTATTTAGAATCATGATCTATTGCAGTTATTCTATCCACTAATTGTGACTACCTCTACCAATATGATTTCAATATGCATGTTAAAATAACGTGTTATATTAGGTTATTTTTAGGAGGTAGAATCTACTGTGTTTTTCTTTAATCAAGGGGGGGAGGGCGGAAATCATTAAGTATTTTTATCTTATTATTGTTTGAATATCTACCTGGATACAATAGTTACATACGCATATTATTTGAGAGTAAATACGGGCCCTACAGGTTAGTGATTACACGAATATTAACGTTGTATACTAGATTGGTACAAATAGACTTTAACATACAGGTATAGATAGTGCAATCCACGAAGACGCGCCTCACTCCGCTCCGCTCCGTACTTAAGTACAGCTTACAGTACAGTAATCGCGGAGTGGGGCGCGTCTTCGTGGATTGCACTATCTGTATATGTAATTTTACTTCATTCGCACAATATTGCGCCCTACTACAGTTTTAATAATCATGATGCAGACGTATCCTTATGCGTATAGCAAACAGACACGACTAGCTCCGAGCAAATTGTGATCATATTATTCATTGTTTCAATAATATTTTCCACTCGCTGTAGCAAAATAGCCAATAGGCATACGCTAGCTTAAATAAACACCATGATGACCCGCGATTTCTTTAACACAAAGGGTAGACTTATATTGAAAAATAATAAAGTTACAGTACCTATCAATTAAAAATTTAAAATAATATATGAAATACACTCGCGAAACGAAAACGCTAAACACTTTCCAAATCCCACATTATGAATCAAATTCTACTGTCAATAATAATATTATACAAAGTGCATGATATTTTCGTTCCACGAGGTTTTTTCTTCTAAATACATGCTGGAAGAATACAGTCGCCTGCTAAAATTAGGTACTTAAATTCGCCACAAAAAGAATTTATTGATATAATTATATAATCTCTATCCATAATATATTGGCAACAGATTGAAGATACAATATATAAATATCACTTCTGCTGCTTCTGCAGGATGTGTCTTCAAACCGATGCCGAGTCGCCTTTTATTTATACATGATAATATATGATTTTATATACAATTTCTAGATAGAAGACGTCACCTTAAGATTTTTAGGGGAACTTAGAACCAAAGACTAAGAAGCAATAATATAAATATATTTTGTGGGTTACTAAGTTCCTCTACCTTTTCGTAAAATGTACGTTAAGTGATATTAGGGTGAGCGTGGGCGCGTTCACTTGTGGAATACGATGATAAGTATGATCGAAATGATGATGATGAGGGCAAGGAACAGGTATACCTTCTTCTTCCTCAGCTTATTCTGAAAAAAGAATAATCTCATAAATACAAAAAACAAAGGTATCTATGGCTAGTATTTTTGGTACAACGTCTAACAAGATTTGACAAGCATGCGGTACACGTAATGGTAAGTACACAATACAGTAATTACGCAATATTGTCTTTGGTCCGTGGCCTTGACATCAACCAATGAACCAGTTTTTTTTTTATATAAGCTATGAACAACATTGTCATACTTTTATTGATTGAATACGAGGCTTTTGGCTGCTTTTGTAAGTATGTATTTTGCCAAGTTTAAAAAAAAATTGCATCTTTTTGTGCAGAATAAACAAGTTTTCTTTATTTTTTATTTTCTTTAAGTCAGGCCACCTGCAATATCAGAGGCTTCGCAGTTGCGTTGCCATCCCCGGCAGACCAGAAATATCTCACGTGCCTGTAACTACCGACATCTATACCCTTTACATCGGATGCGTAGCGGAATAAATAAGTATGGCGGTGGTATTGTCAAGTATAGAGAAAAGTAAATAGGTAGCTAATTTACAACTACTTTTAAATAATGTTTCGAGTGTGCTAAGTAAGTAAATCAATTCTTTTAAGGATTATTTTATAAGTCGTGGCCAGATCTTAGAATTGTCCATTTAATGAAATGGCCAGCTAAAATTTACCATATCGTTTAAACGTCAACGTATAATGATTATGTCAGTTAACGTTTGGCGTTATCATTAATGTAGAGTATCCACGAAAAATAACCAAGTAACTGCGATCAACTTGGAAGCGCGGTTGTTCACAGTTCTAACCTAATCTATCTCATTTAATCGGAGTGCCACATAAGCGGCCTAATATTATTTTTTTACTAATTTTAAGTGCTATATTGCTTTTTACGCCACAACAGCGGCCGGCGAGCGCTATTTCCAAGTTGATCGCTTTCCATAATATCATATTTGGAAACCCAATAAAAGTCCATCGACTCTTTTGCGTGGTCACCCTATTTTGTTTGATTTACAATTTGTTTACCGTAACATTATAAGCCTATAACGTTCCCACTGCTGGGACACAGGCCTCCTCTGTAAGAGAGAGTGGGCCATAATCCACCACGCGGGCCCAGTGCTGGTTGGTTTACCGTACTTCCCAAAAGCTACACGAAAACTATGTTGCTCTACCTTGTAATTGGCTGCCTGTCTGAGTTCTTGCGTGCCACTCTCTACATTCACGGAGGCATATTCCACACTGGTCTCAATGGAGTTTACTACTTCACCTTGCGCGTGTATCATAGTGCCAAGCTCCTTGAAGATTTGGTTGACGTCCATTATGTCACCCTGGAAATAAGTAAGCGTAAAAAGATATAATGAAATAAAGTTAGGAAGTCCAACACTAGACAGTCAATGATGTGTAATGGTAATAAATATAACATGCGTAGCATTTCATGGTAACCATTCGAAATTTGACGGGCTTTCAGTTCTGGTTCAGGAGTATATAGCTCTGAATAAACTGGTTGGGTGTAAGGGACTCACCCAAGTAAATAGTACATAATACCTACTTAATTTCATTTGATTTGAAGAACGCAATAAAATGCAGCTGTTTGTACATAATGATGTCTAGAAAGATACTTATCAGAGGTTTCTTTCTACATGTGTAGTTAAAGTGAGAAGCATTTATTTCATAATTAAACTAAGCAAATGTATTTAAACAACTCTAGCTTGAATGCCTATCAAAATTTCCCATAATATTCGATACAATGAATTATTATGTCACCGTAAGATTATGAGCATCATTCGTTTATAATCTAACTAGCAAGATTATAATACTACTAACTATAGAAAAATTATGAACTGTTACAACATAACACATACATTTTCGATAGTTTAAAATCTGTCGATGGTAAACCGACAACTTGTGAACTGACCTGCACTTATCGACAGGGTCCATAATCTGTCCGATTGGTCTGTGGATAGGTCTTGGCGGTAGCCGAAGTGGCTGCAGTAACTTAAGCCGAATCACCCCGACCATCTGGTCGGTCAAGCACGCGAGCAGAGCGAACGAAGCGACCGGGAGCGGTGCCGCACTAGAGCCTGCAAGCGCTTCTTCCAAGTCGGACGCAGTTACTTCGCTATTTAGTATTAGCGCAAGGTGCGTTCGTCGCATGCAAGTTTGATACCAATTCACAATTTGTCGGTGTGCAATCGATAGATGAACTATCGAAAAATAATGCGTCAAATTATTTTAAACTTCACAATTGTTCGATAGTTTATAATCACGGTAGCTAGATAGGTTATAAACGAAAAATATTTATAATCATACGATGACATACACATTTGTCAACGCTATTGTAAGTTTTAGTAAGATACTTATAAAAATGTTTTGATACTAGTATTGCGAAAGCAAAATAAAGATGCGATTCAAATCAAAATATTATATTTAATTTGGTATTGTTGTGAAACCTTTCATGGCTGAATACATCCATTAACTTAATAGAAATCTTGTTATTTAGTCTGCCTAGGTTTCCGAGGTCGCTTGGAAGGAGAATCGTGCTAATTTGACATACTAATGTTTCGCAATTATAATATCATTTTAACATGATTCTAAACTACATTTATTAATTTCCTTGTTACACCTGTTCCTATCAACAGATGATTCAAATAATATGTGTTAGAGCATCATCAGTTTGTGTTAAATAACATCATAATGTGTTTCAATAAGTAGTTATTTAGCACTCATAACATAACTGATATAATTCAACATAAAAATAGCATGAAAGCATACAAATGTATTTTTCCTATTCAGAGATTTTATCTCAAACAGATGTTAATTAAAATGAACAATTTGCGTTTGAGGATAATTACGTAACAGATATTGTATATCGTTTTGACTCTAAGGACTAAGTACAACGTTCGACTAATGGTGCACCTATATACCATTAGTTGAACTGTTAGATCTTATCGATTCGTGTTGCTAATTCGTTCTTTGATAAGCATTTTATTCGGTTTTTAAAACAAGGAATTTACTTGAGATGAAGTTACAAATTTTTCATTTACATTTGCATGTTTCTGAACCACAGTAATAGACTTGATGGGAACTATTGGTATTACTTGTGAGTCTCGCATAATATATCCAGCTTCGTTTCTCTGTGACAAGGAACCAAAAATCCAACAGCTGACTGACTAGAGTGGTAACTTAGGTAGTCTTGCGTTCGGCCACTATCTCACCTGATACTAAAGCCGATACCAAACGCTTCATTTTAGTTTTATTCCACGTTTGCACGACACCGACAAAATTATTTAGAAATGACCGGTTCACCCGCTCCTTCTACGATTATTCTGTAGCCTCTGTAGGCGAGAAATCCAACATCGTTGGATCGGTTCACTAATGAATATTTTCAGACGTTTCACTTCCGAATGAAAAGCAAAAATGCACGGAAAGTGAAGCGTCTGATTTCAGCTTTATGGACCTTTTCATTAGACAGCCTGGCGTTTCACCAGCATCTCGCGGCGAAGTAACCTAATTTCATCGATGATCGGTTCGTACCTCGAGTTGCCGAATGTCCCTCTCTCGTTCCTCCAACTCGACAAGCGCGCGCTCATCCTGCATCGTGATCTGCTCCTGTTTGCGCAGGTTTGGCTCCCCCATCTCCATCAGCTCTTTGTTCTGGTTCAATGTTGCTGGAAAAACGGGCAATCAGTCATGCTGTCTCTGTCACTTTAAGGGCGTGTTGTTGAGACAAAAATGCCAAATAGACAACAACGGCATTGTCTATCAAGTTTTCTTCCAAAATCCATTCATGATTTCGTAATTTCCATAACACATCTGCCATAGGCAGAATTACTGGTATCCGCACTCATTGCCACCAAGAAAAAACAGAATAGACTCAAATCTACAACATGTATAGGGCATAGCGGCAACATCACTACACTGATTGGACTAGGTGCACATAACTACATTATCTAACGTTATATCATCAAAGGATACGAGCCTCATAGTGCGATGACACGTTTGTTACGGATAGAAAATACTAATAGGTACTTAAAATGAGATAAGTTCGATGCGTGTATTTCAATCTCTTTTTCGATGCTTTCTTTATCATCACAGCCTTGTTCTACCCACTGCTGTGTATATGAATCTTTCTTTTTATTATACCACTTGTTCCTGGGCCGCAGAGGCGCAGTGCAAGAGCGAGATGGAGCTATACAGGACGAATACCACCATCCCGTTCTTAATAATAAGGCTTCTGGTCTGTGCGGTCATTCAGGTCTTATCTATGGTTGATGCTTAGTAAAAAAACAAATAACAAGTAAGGTATGAAAGTACTTACTACCCATAGCGAAGGGATCCCCGATGTTCACGGACTGCGCTTTCGACTTCTTCACATCTTCTTTGGTTTTCTGCGCGGCCAGCCTTTGTGTCGCCTGCCAAATAAACATTATACCCTTCATCTTTACTGAACTAGTGAAAACTACACTCCGAAGATGTTGCAGAATAAAACCTTTACTTTAGATTACAGATTTAAAGCCCAGCCTATAATAATGTTGACTCAAACAATTCCGGTCTAAACACTCATTTTATACAACTTTCCTGTGCATCGCTGGATGTTTAGGGATACATAATTAGGGACACGAAAAAAGCATCGATACTTTGTGGTATCGAGTACATTTCCATTCGATACCGATACTTTTGTACTCGATACTTTGCATTCGATACTTTTACTCAATGAGTACTTTTTGGCAGGTATCGTATCGAATTAGAAATTAAGTTTTAAATGGGTAATCTTAGAAATTACCCATTTAAAACTTGCGACCTTACGGCTTATGTTTATGGTTATGGCAACCCCATTTAGTTCACTCGTTCTGAACCTTCTAAAACATTACATCGATCTTTGCCTGAAATTGTTCCTTCCGTTCACAGTTAAATTCCTAACCTTTCCTTCATTTATTTACTACACTAATCAATCACTCATTCACTCACTCGTTCACCGTTGTCATTTGTTTTTTCATGTCCTGCCCTACTGAAGTTATTATTACGTTATTTACTGACTGATATTGACCTATGCTCTATGCGCATTAGGCCTTAAGAAAAGTACTCGATACCTTGAAGTATCGATACTTTTGTTTCGATACTTTTATGAGTACGATATTTTTTTTCGATACTACTCTTGAGTACAGTATCGATACTTTCTATTCGATACCGTGTAATACATAATAGACAAAATGTTTAGGCCGGCATGACATTGGGCCTTACGAGGATAAGGATATAAAGTTTTGTTTGAATTCAAAATATTCGGATAGTTTTGAATTTTACAAAGTTCAATGAAGTAAAGAATCTTATAACAACAACAAAGGAGGAGCTTCCCAATTCATCTGTTTTTTTTTCTAGTCAAGTTCAGCCCAGTTCAGTTTGATTGAATAACAAATATTATTTGCCAATTACAATAATGTACAGACGCCAGCACATCAAGCTACCCGAAACTGTCAAATTTTCCCAATCAACTTTGAACCTTACATTTCAGCAATAAAGTTGAAAATCTATTAAATAAATTTGACAGATTGTAGTAACCTGATGTGCTGGCGTATGTACTTCGTATGATATACCATAACGCTACAAAGACTATCGCTTACAGACAAGTTTCAACAAAATTTACAAACAAAACATTCTTCAATTTTTATAGAAACCCCTAACCTTTTATAAACAAAAGGTACCTTACATAATATTTCCTTCTTAGAAATTACTTTCAACGAAAGACCTACTTTATAAGAGTACGGCATAAGACAAAATTAAACCACAATTAAAAAATATTTGGTTTTTAGCCCAATGGAACCAAAAAAGGGAGTAATTGGTTCATTTGTTTGTACCTACGTTACAGCGCTTAGTATAGTGCGCGCCACCACTGAAGGCCCTTTGACGTGGCGCTAGTGTCTATGCCATTGCATTAAAAAAATTGTAGTTCCTCAATTTTCCGCGGGCCTTCTTTCGTGGCATGCACTATACTTGGGTAAATTTAATTCTCTTCATTCTGTGAACCCGCGTTTGCGTCATTCCATTTCAATAAACGTCATACTCCTTCATAAACATTGGATAGGGTAAAAGCCCTTCTGGGTTAATACTGAACTCGTTGTGAATATTGTATTTATTTATATAATTTTTTATGATTAAAGTTTATCATAAAAGATTGGCAATTACAGTTCAATACAGAATTAAGCACTGTATAGTTTGGCCTCGAATTGTAGCCCTTCAAAGTAATCAGTAGAAAAATTAATTGTTACTTCCAGTGTTGGCTACCTAGAGCTATAGTGAGTTCGATCCTCACAAATTGCACTATCAGCGCGATCCTAGTTCTCAAGCATCATAATTCATAACACTAGTAAGTTACTGGTTAATATAGAATACCAACTAAATAAACAACCCATGTAGAAATTTTTGTTTTAATGATTGTTCCACAGGCAAAAGTAACGCCTAACATGTTTTATCTTTGGATAAAGTTTTATCAAATGCTGTTATCAACGAATAATTAAATTGATTCGTTATAAATATTTTAAACAGTCACTGATTTCAAACATTCATTAGACTTTTTAGCACTTTGGAACTACATACAGGTTTAATTATTGTATTTAAGGATTTTGATACTTTCGCGCTGTCGCAATCAAAATTTTAAATAAAAGAATGGTTTCACAATCTCTTGCAAGTCGCCTATAAGACGGATGCTCTTGTCATCCGCTTCCTTCGATTCGTCAGTATAGTGTTTTAAATATTTACCTACTTCTTTTTTTTTTCATTTAGTTATTATGCGTTCGTATTCATACTCCGATGTCACTTCGTGGACGATAGTGTGGGTTATACGTTTTTTCGACTGTAATATACCTAACTACCTTTTGTAAATGCTGGAAGGTATAACTGTTTTTTCCCAAATAAATTTTAAAAAATAAACTGAAATGGTTATTTTGGCTTTTTTCTAAGTTCTGTTGGCACGTGCAATATTGTTGCTAACCCTCAGAGTAATGATCCCGCCTGGATTTTTGCTCTGAGTTAGCAACAATATCGCTCACATACTCGTAGTGGACCCCACTACCTCGTTGGTCTAGTGGTCGCAAGCGCTACTCTCCGGGTGACGACTGAAAATCAGCGCTGTGCTGTGGGTCCCTCATAGCACAGCATCATGCTGAGTGGCAGTGGAGGCCCAGTGGTAACGGCCGCGACTTACGAGTTGTAGGTCGTAGGTTCGAACCCAGACAGGCGCTTTACTTTGTGTAAATTATTTCATCACCACTGCTCTCAAAACGGTGAAGGAAAACATCGTGAGGAAACCGGCATGTCCTAGAACCGAAAATTCGAAGACATGTGACATCTACCAACCCGCACTGGACTCGCGTGGTGGATTACGGCCCACTCTCTCTCACAGTGAGGAGGCCTGTGTCCCAGCAGTGGGAACATTTATAGGCTGATGATGATGAAGATGACGATGCTGAGTGAAGCTTTCTTGTCACAGTCATGTCGTGCAGCTGCCGCCTAAGTAAATTCTGTTCTATGCTCGTGATTTGTTATGTACCTTTGTGTTGTTCTCTGATTACTCTTGTCTTTTATGCACGCACGTGTTTCTGTGACAAATAAACCTATTTTTCTTTATTTTTTTTCTTTCTTTCTACTGTTGAGCATGAGGTCCTGGGTTCGATTCACAGGTGCTATTGAGTTTATCCATTAGAGATTTCTCAGTAGCAGTCCGGAGTCTGGATTAGTGTGTTTGGCTCAGGGAGTGAGTCTATTGCCGACCCTATTTGTAATGTGTTAACCTGCAATACCTACGGAGGTACTGATTAAGTGCGTTTACTTTATATATGTCAGAACTTTGTTAGTTTATAATCTATCAGTATAATTTCCGTTAGATTATAAACTCTCGAAAAATTGTGAACTGCAACCAACCATTTACAATTTGACGCATTATTTTTCGATAGTTTATAATAATGTATCCATGAAAAACTGACAAATTGTGAACTGGTAACCAACTTGTTTGCGACGTAATGCACCTTGCGCTAATATTTAAATAGCCTGCGTGGCTGCGAGCAACTTGGAAGTAGGGTCGCGCGCGGTTGGTCACAGTTCTAACCTAACCGAACCAATTTCACCCAGTTCACAATTTTTCGACAGTTTATAATCTAACGGAAATAATACCGATAGATTATAAACTTACGGTTCTCACAATCTTACGGTGACATATACATAAGTTTGGCTTTGTAGTCAAACAAGGTAAACTGTATTGTTTACCTTGTTTGACCAAATAAAGTAAACGCACTTAATCAGTATCTACGTAAGCATTGCAGGTTTAATATTAAAAGGACAATATGACACGGTATCCTTCCAAATACTTTAATGTTTCTCTAGTAATCAATTACTAAGGCTTGCCGAAGGCTTGACGCTGTTACAGTGGCTGCGAGGCAATTCTGAGAGTTAAGAAAATTCGTAAATACACAAACTTTCTTGGAAACAGTCGCTATTCTCGTGAATCCAATAGCAAACGTTCGCATTCTGTAGTTATTTACAAATACCTCTCAAGACAATGCACGATGACTAATCCTACGTCATGAATAGTTAGTTATAGTTTCATGGAATTTTCGATACTAAAATTAACGAAATGCATACCTACAACAATATTTATTTACTAAATAGTTAATTAAAATATTAACTTATTAATTATATTATTGATAATTAGTCAGACTTTTATAGCAATATTGTTTTTAATATACTTACTACTCAAACTAAAATTATTAATAGGTAATACATATTCAGAGTAATTATTTTGTTGAATATATCGCCCTCACCGGCGAATAAAATGGTAATGTGCTATGCTATTACGATAGTTTAAACTTTATTGCATATTCGATATTGAAGAGGTCCGATTACACTTTGTCAATTTTTTCATTTCCTACGGTTATTTCAGAAGTTACGAGATTTTAAGGTGTATTGTAATGAATGTAAAAAATTACTTTTCTTTTGGTATTTGAACAATTTCGCTATGTATATTAATTATTAAGATTCACAAAAAACAGTTTTTTATTTTTTCTGTAAAATTTAGTTTGTACGATTACGATTTTATTCGCCGGGGACAGCGATATGTTAAATGAGACACATTTTATTATTATTTCGATTCGTTTCGCTAGAATTTATTGCAATCTATAATGTCAATGTGGCAGTGCCACGGCTAAGAAATGTTTTAAAATATACTTTCCAGCCTCTTCTTTCTCTAATGCACTCGTTAATTTTAGATATTTGCTGAACTTGACCTAGTTTCACTGATCAATACTGTTCTGTCACGCTCAGTCTTTCATGCAGGAAGCAGGTCAACTTTTTATAACAATAGGCACTATATACATACATAAATTCACGCCTTCTTCCCATGGGGGTAGGCAGAAACTACAGAACGCCACCTGCTACGATCCTTACATACTCCTTTTGCCTCGTTTACGTTCATACATCTGGTCATACACGCACGCCGGTTGCGAGTACTACGCACCTGGCCTTTCTGAAGAACATCACCAATATGGTCAGTATATGTCCTCCTAGGGCGTCCCCGCCTGGCCTTTCCGTTCACATCAGCCTTGTAAATACATTTTGTTAGTCGCCTTTCATTCATCCTCTCAATATGCCCAAACCATCTCAGCATACCCTTTTAAATTTTTGTCACTACATCTTCTTTTAAATCACACCGCTGTCTTATCACATCATTCCTCAGCCTATCATTCATAGTCAGACCACACATGCTTCGCAAGGAACGCATTTCTACAGCATTTATCCTACTTTCATGCTTGTTTTGCCACACCCAACATGCACTTCCATACATAAGCGTGGGCACCAGCACACCATTGTGAACAGCTAGTCGAGCCTTTTTAGACATCAACTGGTCACAATACTATATTTAGGTACTTATCTTTTATACACAGGTTTATTAACAGTTTTAAAATGATTTGGAGCATGCCTTTTACACATACCTACATTAGAAGGGTATATTATGGGTATATGTGAAGGTAATTCAAATGAAGTAAATAATAATTGCTTTACCCAACGTTTTCTATAAGCATAATCAGCCTATAATGTTCCCATTGCTGGGGCACAGGCCTGCTCTCGGTGAGAGGGAGTTTTTTATAGTAAATATATAAAATGACATGTTTCGACGACCCCAAATAAATTGAGAGAAGGGCCTGAAAATGATGTTGATGACATAAAGTTCCCCTATTTTTTACTATTGTTCTTTTTGTAAAGACTGACTACTAAAAAAAATCAAACTTTTGGAGATTCATAGTTTTTGACTAGTATAAGATGCAATAATTATTTCGTGAAAATGGACACCGGGCTAGCCGAGGCGTGCCAAATAGGTATCCTTATTGACTTCATTTGACCTGTAGCGTGACGAGAAGAGGTTTTATATAACTGTTGGATTATATTAGTGATTCTGTACGTAATTCTACATAGAAATATAATAGCGGAAGTACTACAACAGCACGAATGCTATATTAATCTACTAACAAATACTATACACCACCCATTGTTTAGTTACCTTTGAAACTGCTATGATGATAGTAGCTATAGTATAGTATGGGTTACAACAATGAATGAAAATAAACATCAAACCTTAATATTGTGTATCAGAAAAGAACACGAAATATTCAATGGACTTCCAGCATTGACATCATCAATCAAATTGTTGCATTTTATGTTTTTATTTGGTAACAAAGCAATTGAGTTTGTTAAAAATGTTTGGTTTACAATTTTATCTTTAACTAGCTGACGCGACAGACGTTGTGCCGTCCAGATTTTAATACTTCTTACTTTTTGTAAGAAAAAAAACAGTTCTTCCCAAATTTGAAGATTTTCCGGGCAACTTTTAAATTTTTTATTTCCGTTAAAACCTAATTTGACCCAGCCGTTCTCAAATGATGCACTTCCAACGAACAGCAATTCATTTTTATTTTTAAACATTTTAAATTTAATTTAAGAACTCATGAAACAAACAAATAGTAATTTAGTCAATCTGTTTGAAGATTTTGATGAAACTGGTCTGAAAGGTAGCTTGATACCACTGACTTAGAGCTACCGGGCTACCGGGTTCAGTCATCAAGATTACGATAAGCAGCAAGACGAATGTGATATGACAAACCTGGAAGGAGTTGAGTGTGATCATGTATTCATCACTGAGGCGCTCTTTCGTCAGTTTGTTGGCAGGCTGGTCCGTAGGCAGCTTCATCAACTCCATAATGAGTGAAGACGTGTCCTTGGCCAATTTCTGGGTGTAGTTTTGTATTTGACGCCTACAAAATAAAGTTTTGATAGTGTGCTGATCGATTTGTATAATATCAGATATGCAATTCAGTTTGAATAATTACGCACACCGATAAAATATAAAATAACTTTTTACCATTGAACATGTAACCATTAAGTGAACAGTTATGCACTATGTTGGGTTACGTATGCCATGTAAATTGTAATGTTTAATTGTAAATTGATCATGAATGCACTTACAGTTGGTTCCGAAGCTCTTGCGAGTCTTGCGGTGTCTGCAGCTGGTTGACCATCTTTGACATGGACGATACTGCCAACAGAAGCCCGTAGTTATTACAGGTAACAATGATAAATAAAAAAGGATACAAACCATATAACTAAAAGTCAAAATAAAATTATGAGAGAAGAAGACAATTTGTGCCAAGTATGTATTGTCTGTCTACTCTGGTTATATTATAATGATGATTCGTAGTAAATTATGACAGAACAAAACCTTGTTTTACTTTTATTTGACATCATTATACCTACATCAAAGAAATTTTGATCTTTATTTTAAAAACTGTCTTTCCTTAAATATTATGCCACAGAGCTCTAAAATAAGCATTTAGGATCGTTTGCACCGCAAAACTGTAAATGGGTTTAGAGCTTAACATATTTAAATCTTTGTTCCATTTCTCAGAACTATGTTTTAAACTTGTTTAGCATTGTACTATGTAGTGCAAGTGGGACTAAATATGTGTCAATGAATTGAAATGAAAATATAAAAGAAATTGAATGCAATTAATTTTTGATCATTACAGGATCAAACATCTACACAATAATTTTGAAAGTCCTTTCTGGGATGTCATTTCAAAGGCCTATTTTTGTAAGTGCTAGCTGGTAGAATAATGGAATGTTGTCATACAATGTTTTGCTGTTACATTATCTTGCAACGAAACAACATTCAGAGACATCATTTCAAGAAAGAAAGTTATGCATAAATAAATTATAGCTTTTGGTAATGCCTAGTGTAGGCAGGAATCTAGAGCTGAAATAAGAAAAAAAAACTGGAGCGACAAACAACACATTATAAAAAAGGAGATAAGACGAAGAAACAATATTATTTGCCCTGAAAACGAGTTATGTTTTGAATATGTATTGCTATCTACCATACCACATGCCAAAATTACATTATGGAATTTGGCACATACATGTGCAGAACGATATAAGAAACTATACAATAATGTACGAAGGAAACAATGTATAATAAAGTGATTAAATCTGAACTGATTTTTTATTAATGTCTCAATAACAAACATAATGCTAAAATGCTCAATCATTTTATGCAAAAACACAATGACGCTAAAAGAAATTATATACATTAGTAGCATCTCCACTTGTCTGTGTGAATTATATGCCTCTTCAAGATGACAATAGAAACACAAAAATACATGCATGACTAATAATAAACAAATAAAAAGTAACCACAAAAGATATTATCAGTGATAAAAAATTGATAGTGAAAACAATAGAACTACTTACCATTTTGTGATATCTTCTTTATATTGCTGGCGATAGTTTGCGATAGCCGCTGGAAGTTGCTACTATTGTCTTCGTAGGTCACACCTCCCTGGTATGAGGAATCCATCCTGACTTTGGTACCTACAACATTGACACTTTAGTAAACACCAGCGACAACTCAACCCTCTAAACATACTATCAACAGAAAGATAATTTTACTTTGAGACGTACCACTAATTGAGTTACACTATTATTAAGAAATTATAAAATTGTGACGTGCGTTGTTTTTCCTATCACAAAATACAACTAGTCCAAGTACTATTCCGCTTTTTTACTATAGTACAAAGCATAGAACTTTGAGAGAAATAAACAAGAGTGAAAAATATACCAAACAATAATAAAACACGAGACCTTTTGATCTTTTTCGAAGAGACTTCACGATAAATCGTAATAAAACTCAACGTACAGCAGTCAAGTCAGCCCAGACAATTCTGCATAATTTTTTTCATACGTGCACCTGTCATTCATTAGTCATTTAGGCTATGTGCACATGATTCAATTTCAGTACAAATCGACTAAATTATAGCCTATACCTATAGTATGGGCCCTATACACTCTGACTGGCCACAATTTTCTTGCTGCAATACTTCTACAGACTGCTTTATTAGTAGTAAAGCTCTCCATACACTGCCCGACAGAACTTTTTTAACTTTAAGGACAAACTTTCACTCTCTTTTGCTATTGAATAATGCGTTTGGATGCTTTGTTCAGACAGAAACGGTGGCGGTGGCAGACAGTTTGTTGACAGTAATTGTATACCCATCCCGGATTTCCACCTAGGCCTGCAAGGCCCCAGCCAGCCTGGGGGCCCCACTCACTGATGGATGAGTGACTGGACTGACTGGGGACCTGGTCAAGGTAGATGTACAGACGCCAGCACATCCACCTACTCCAATCTGTCAAATTTTCCCAATCAACATTGAATCTTATTCTTCAGACATAAATGTTGAAAATCTATTAAAGAAATTTGACAGATTGTAGTAACATGATGTGCTGGCGTCTGTACCTTGACCAGGGGGCTTACTACGAGCTCTTACAGCAGGACAGAAGTTGAACTGCGTTGCTTTTTTGTACTATGACATCCTAATAGCAGGCCTGCAGCAGGCCAGTTGCGTTGACGTTTACGAAAACCGTTCACCTTTTTTTTTGTATAGAGTTTTCATACCATGACGCGCTATTTGACAACAGCAAAACGACTATTGGACGTTTGTAATGTCAAAATAAACCATCTTGAAAAAGTTAGTACAAGCTTTTTCAACATTGTTTTGTTGAAAAATTGATAATATTGTTACTACTATTTTTAATTTTATTAAAACAACATTATTAATTTTATTTGAGGTTCGAGGTAAGCTGTTGTGCGGAGGACCCACTTAAAATTTTGCCGATTTATGATGGGAAATGATTTTGTTGACCTCATATCACAGAACTTATTTACCCAATGATTTTGGATCATGTAAATGTATGATGTTTCATGACTATGGGTGCTATATATGTACAAATGGTAGCACGCAATAGCTTATTATTCCTGTGAAAGTGCTACAAAAGCGATTGAGCGTAATTAAATCAATAAGTACCTACTCAAAATATTTGTGGAGGCAGTTGGCGAGACTGGTCTCATTCCAATTGCATATCAGACCAAGGATCAGCATTCCAGTCAGCCTTGAAAAGTCTTCAGCAGGACACTAGAAGGGTGCAAATACTTGCAGAAGAAAACATTGGTAATTTGTCTTTATTTAAATTCTCCTGGATTAATGAAATGTATAAATTTCGCACATCTCGTTCATAGTGATGTAAAAAATATTCGCAACTCGATGTGCCACATTAGCGGCCTCATACTGTACCTAGATGCATTTGTTGTTACCTATTTGTTTTTAATCACAATACCTCACCAAACCCTCACCTTACCAAAAAAAGATATTCACTTCCTCATTCACTAGCACTACCGTCATAGTACGAATATTATCCATTCAAAAGCAGGCCTGCTTTTGAACTGACTGGAAATTGAACGTTTTTCTAAAAGCTCATAGTAAGCCCCCAGGTGCTGGCTGATGGAGGATGCAAAAATTTTTGGAGCGCACTCTTATTTCTTCTGCTTTTCTGCTTATATCGACAAAGCAACTCACATTTACATGTCACTTATATTTCCGGTTAATAATTAATTTTCTGTACTAGTATATTTTATTTGCAAAATTTCCAAATTGGTTTTGGTATGGGGGAGGCAAATGCCAAGTGCCTAGGGGCCCTAGATCCCTACCAGTCCAGGCTTGTGTATACCTATGCCTGAGAAAATGGCAGACGACTTATTACTTACCCTCTGGTTCATTTGATCCACTAACAGACTGTCCGCCGAAGGTGGAGGAGTCCACCTTTGTCTGTATACATACAACGCATGATATCGATCCGTGGTCAAGTTAGGTCATCCAGCTAGCGTCCATAAGACTACCCGTACTAATAAACTATCCTTTATGCATGGGACCTATGCAAGGGACGCTCCAAACTAAAATTTATTACGTACCATTCAAACTGTTAGAGCTCAAAACAATTTTCATAGACAATTGCTATCTTGCTAAATGGAACAACAATAAACCGTCACTGTGTTTTGTGAAATGTAGAAACAATTTGATTTAGTAGGATAACAGTTGTAATCTATGACCACTGATATTCTACGTTCTTCAGAATACTTACGTTTACGAACTTGTATACGTATGTATGTGTAGCGTAATTTTAATGTGTATTTGTCTTCGTGTCCCTATGCTCTGTTTTTTTATTTAGAAATTATAAAAGTAATAAACTTGTTGGAAAGTCTTTAATCCGGCATGAATTGATCGATTGTTTAGCGACTGTTTTACACACAATCCTTGTGACAATGAGCTTAGTAATCACAATCAAGTATTTGTGTATCGCTTGATTTTCTGTCACGGGCATTTAAATAGTGTATCAAGAACATAGAAAAATAGAAAAGAAAACGAAAATGTCCGAGATCACGGTCAGCCGTTGTGATGTTTGAGATCAGTAAGATAAGTGTAACAGATGAGGAAGATGGGTTGTTGATGATCAGCCAGATGAGCGAAGTTCAGATCGCGTAGCTTCACCGAAACGTCAAGTCGTGCTACGGATACTAGCTGTCGGTTCGCTTTATTTACACAAGCCTTTTTCGTTATTCATCATGAGTTGGCTGCACCGTGAGCTGGAAACTATGGATCCCTCGATATTTTTACAATATTCGCCCTCCCCTCCAAATGGGCTACCACAGGAGTCGAAATTGGCGACCTACATGGTGAGATAAGTTTCATACTTTTGTGTTGATGTATACCTTTGTGGTCAGTGGTGACTCATATTTGGATGTTTCAGAATCGCTCCACTTCGACCCCTACAAGATCCCTGAACCAGGCACTTGGGAAACTCAGTCTGGAGTCCTCACCTACTGCCATCAAGAAGGTGATGATTTTTTTAATGGTGTTATTAAATAATTTGGGAGCATTACTTTCACAGAGTGCTGTTGGACTCATTTTGTTGTGATCTCTGTTCTACTAGGTGGTGATTACAGAATTTGTTCCAATGAATTACTTCACTCAACCAAGCATCATGCAGCCTGACTCACCAGAGAGTTCATCACCCTCTACAATGGCAGGTGTTCCCAACACATCCCAAGTGCACCAGGTAAACATAACTACTTCTTATCTTATTAATTACTTTCAGATATAAACCAAGGTAGTGACTAGAAACTGTTTTGTATCTGCAAGTTGAATGAAACCATTGTGTTATCCTAATTAATATTATAAACGCGAAAGTGAGTTTGTATGTTTGTTACGCTTTCAAGACTAAAACTGCTGAATGGATTTGGATGAAATTTGGCATATGGGTAGCCCATGACTTGAGTTAAGATATAGGATACTCTTTATCCTGATATTCTCACGGGATCAAGACTTATGCGGGTGAAACCGCAGGGCGCAGCTAGTATTACTATAATTAAAGTTGCAATGACATTGATAAATGTTTATTGTAAAAGTTATGCAAATGAAATATTTAAATAGAAGAGCAGTTTATGATCATGATAATCAGACATTAGTAAGCTACATGGAAGTGCATCAGTAGCAACTGTGTTATGGAAATGTAGTTGTTATCAGCAGCGTTAGTGTAAAGGTTCAATATCCATAACTTTGAAGTACAGCTTTAATGTGTACAACCAGTTATCCATGACCAACTTTTAAAACTTGATCTGAATTTCAATTAAAGTGTCTTGCTGGTTCTCTTTGAATAAAACAACAGAAATCGGCCATAACACATTGAAATATAAATAATTCAACACAAGAATTATCCTTTAACCTCATTTACAAACTTTAGTTAAAATTGAAGTTTACAATTCCATTTCTGCCCAATACTCAATGTGTATGAGGTTGTGAATTAAGACAATCTTAATAAATTAATAAAAAATTGTTACAGGAGAATGTAGGTGGGACAACATATTTTTACTCTACAAACTCTGACAGCCTGAACACATCTGGAGCATTGAATTCCTCTGCTTCAATTGGTAAGTAGAAAAAAAACTACCATAAAGCTCTATGAACAAACCTATACAAATAATCTGCAGTTTATGAAATGGTTACTACAGTTTACATTAACTATGGTCAGTTATCAGTAATTTTACAATACATGTTTCTTATCATTAAAACCACCAATGTTTCAGATACGGTTAAAATTTATACTTTACCATAGTAAAAGGAAGTACTATGTTCTTATCAGAATTGAACTTAAACTCATAGTTTGTCACATAGAGTAAACAAAAAACAACATAACATCACGCCTTGTTCCTCGAAGGGTTGGGCAGAGGTGTCCCTGTAGCAGGTACACCCACATTTCGCCAGTTATGTTTAAGTCCCATGTAATAGGGGACGAGCCTATTGCCATCAACTGGGCACAAATCCAGACTCCGGACTGCTCTGAAATTTCAGATAGAAAAACACAATAACACTTTGTCCGACCCGGGAATCGAACCCAGGACCTCATGTTAAGCAGTAGCGCTTGCGACCACTGGACCAAAGAGGCAGTCGGTAATCAAAAAAATTGTGTGAAAATGGGATGCTACCCACCAATGATTTTGCAGAAACCTGTTTCTGTGTCTTTTTGCATAAACTGAACCAATCTAAAGTTTAGAAGAAAGGTGAATTGAATTTATCAAGTTACTTGTCTTACTGAAAAATAATAAAAACTTTAACCAATCTATAAAATATGGAGCAAGGGAATATAGATTTTGCCAATTGCTGTGACATTTCCCAGGTTTAACAGGTTGCGTATGAGGCGCGTTTTCCATGTCGAATAGAAAGTAAAATAGCGTGAATCATGTTGATAATACCGTATGAGTTCACGTAGGCATATGTGGAAGGCAATATATCGATAGTTGCGAATCGCGACAGTGTATTGGGCAAGCAATACTTGTCTGCTTATCTCATACTTTTTATCAACTCACAAATCTTGATATTATTGCTTTTATTGCGTTAAGACTTTGAGTCACGTAATGCGACTGCAATAATCATGTCGATAAATTGGTATTTAGCTAGAACAAGGCATCGCCACCAAAGATAATATTTAACAAAAGCTTCAAACTAATTAATATTCAAGATAATTTTTGCGCCGCGGGTTGGTAGAGTTAATAGATCCCTAATATTATTGTCTTAGAAATAATCTCTACTATAAATGCGAACTCTGTATGTATGTGTGTTGCCTTTTCACTCCTTAACAAATAGATTTGGATGAAATATGGCATCCGATACTTTTTTAGGTTAGTAAGTAAGTAAGTAAGTATTTATTTGTATAAAACATGGTATACATGGTGTTACAATAATTTACAATAAAGATCTTACATGTTTTGCCAGAATTGTAGTTAGCATGCATATGTTCATTTAATACTAACATGAGAATTTGCTATCCATAAACTCTTTAAGACTATAGAAATTTTTCAAGTTTAACCAGTCAAACAATTTTCCCTTAAATAATCTGGAGTTTAAGTTTTTTATGCTACTCGGTATTTTATTATATATACTAACACAATTATATAAGCAGCTTTTATTATATTTAGCAAGCTTGGGAAGAACATAGGATATTTTTTATTACAGTAATATTGTCCCGTGGGGTAGCTTCCGACCTCCATCCGGGTCAAGTTGCGGGCAAAAGCTAGCTAAGTACTAAATAAACTATGTAGTTCGGGAAACACCGACGAACCTAGCAGAAAGTAGCATTTATTTGATTTAGAAAGAGAACGCACCTCCAAAATCTGCAGTAATTTCTAGTGATGTACCGACTAGTCGGGAAAGTAGAGGTGTGACTAATATATTCGTAATAGGTACAGGTATTAGAATACAAGCCACGTATATTCATATTAGGATATGCGAATATAGAGTAATAGGTTACCAGGTATTAGTCAAATAATTAGGGACGCGGTCGCGTAATAGCGAGGCGGCTCGCCACGCTCGCTGGGCTATTATCATATATATAACTGAAAACCTATTAATTGTACCACACTAAGTTCTCATACTCACCCTTCTACACACACCCACTCATCTACATTCGACACAAAAGGAGGTCTACTCCACACCCCACTCCACTTTACTTAATTTTTACTTTATTTGCATTCTTATCTTATTTTATTAGCTACTAGTTGTTATAAAAGTAACGAAATGTGTCTATTAATATAACAAATTTGAACTTGTAAGCTTTTAAATGGTATTTTAGGAATGAGCGCTGTTGTTTGAGATACAGATATTTATTTATCTAGTTCAGGCACAGATGTCTTGTCGAATTTTTGTTAGTATAAGATCCTTAAGATATGTTTTTATTTATGATGTACTTACTATATTACTTGAATTTGAAATAAATTATTATTATTCGTTTAAAAATAAAAAAAAATAGAGTTCCGCCGGTGTCGGGAGCAGGGTCCAAGCTACCGGTGGTTAGGGCTGCAGAGACAGGAACCTCCTCACAATGCGAGCCGTATCGAGGAGTACTGCCTTCTGAATCAGGCGCTTGATCCAACCGCCTAACGAGAGCCTCGAGAGATGTTGGTCGAGGCTTTCGGCCATCAGGCCATTAGCCGTTACGACAATCGGCACAATGATAGCCGAGCTCACATTCCACATGTCAACAACCTCGTGTGCTAAGTCGAGATATTTTATTTGTTTCTCTTTCTCAGCTTTCACGAGGTTCTCGTCATGTGGAATGGTAACATCGACTATCATTGCGCGGCGCGCTAATCGATCTATCACTACTATATCAGGCTTATTTGCTACAATAGTCCTGTCAGTAATGATAGACCGATCCCAGTACAACGTGACATGGTCATTTTCGAGAACTGGGTCGGGCACATACTTTTAATACGGTACCTCAGAGTCCACAAGTTTATATTTCAAAGCAAGTTGCTGGTGAATAATCCTAGCCACTTGGTTATGTCTGTGCAAGTACTCGCCGTTAGCTAGACGCGAGCAACCAGAGATAATATGTCTGATGGACTCACCCGGACGATGGCATGCCCGACACACGTCAACCGTACCGTCCTTCATAATATGTCTCCGGTAGTTATTCGTCAAGATAACTTCGTCCATAATTGCACAGACGAAACCTTCGGTTTCCCCGAAAAGGTCACCGAAACGTAGCCAGGATACGGACGCTAGGAAATCTACACCAGGCTCATGAAGAGCTCGATAGAAGCGCCCGTGAAGCGCCTTGCTTTGCCAAACCTCCTTGCGGTCATCTGTAGTAAGTACTACAGGTTTGCGCCAGTTCTCTTTAGCCATGGAGAGCGGGGTGAGCCCGTTGTCCACTGCGACCACATCACGGTGCATACCCACATCGGCTTTAAGAAAGTATTCCCTGAGGCTGCACACCTCGCGGTTGTGGAGGGTCTTCGCATTTAAAAAACCTCGACCCCCGCACTTTCGCGGGATGTACAGTCTCATCACCGATGAACGTGGGTGATGCATCCGGTTTGCGGTCAGGAGTGTACGGACCCTCCTGTCCAGGGCGTCGAGTTCAGTCTGAGTCCATTTGAGTATGCCGAAAGAGTACATCAAAACCGGCATGACCCAACCGTTGAAGGCGCGCATCTTGTTTCCGCCTGAAAGAAGACTATTTAATACCTTTTTCAGGCGACCAAAGAAGCGCTCCTTCAACGATTGCTTCATGTCAGCAACGTTGATGCCTAACGCTTCCGACATACCCAAATACATATAGCTTTCGGTTGAGGAGAGGGATCTAAGGTGTATGTGTATGGAGTCCGAGAGTTGGGTCCCCTCGGATTCCATAATCTCCCCTCGCTTTACATGCATGACTGCACATTGTCCACACCAAATTCCATACTGATGGCGCTACTGAATGTTTCAGTTACCTTCAGTAGCTCCATCAGTCGCAATTTGTTGGGGGCAAAGAGTTTCAAGTCATCCATGGAGGTGAGATATGACCTGACCTCCTCTCCTCAATCTATAGCCCAGACCTGAATCCTCCAGCAGTGTGCTTAGAGGGTTCAGGGCTAAGCAGAACCAAAGTGGACTTAAACTGTCGCCCTGGAATATTCCCCGTTTAATCCATACAGGCTCGTCATTCTTCTGGATCTGTCGACATCCTGGGTAGCGAAGGACTGTCCTCCATTGCCCCATACACGACATCAGGAAGGTGCGCAGAGTTGCATCTATCTTGTACAGCTCCAGCACCCTCATGAGCCATGTATGTGGGACCGAGTCGTAGGCCTTCTTATAGTCTATCCAGCATGTCGACAGATCCTTGCGGGATCGACGAACCTGTTGGCTTATGGCCATGTCGATAAGGAGAAGCTCCTTAGTACCGCGGGACCCGTTCCTACATCCATTTTGAGAGGCTGACATGATTGAATTACTGTCAATGTGTGTGTTAATTTTCGTTCTCAAAATGGATGTAAGAAGTTTATAGACCGTCGACAAACATGTGATCGGTCTATTATTCTTGGGTTCCGCGGGACTACCTGACTTATAGAGCAGGTGAGTAACGCCTGTTGTTAGGAACTGCGGTAGGATTACCTAAAAATGACCCTAATATAACATCTCTACGGGAAAGCCGGCTAGTCGGCCCATTTTTTACTCGTTATATGCTCAAAAATTTAAAAGACGGTGATTGAAATGAAATTGAAATCTTGAGTGAAATAATAAACACTGTGTTAGCTACGTAAATACGTAATAAACGCCGCTCGTAAATAATAGAAAAAACGCAATGTAAACAAAAACATATCCCGACAAGTCTGCCTAGTCGCCGGGCACCTACGAGCCGAAAGCGTAGTCACGAACATTGCCGGGGTCACCCGAACTCAACCAAAAGCAATGATTGGCTTTTGCAGCCAACTAGTCGGCTAGTCGGCCAAAGTCATAGTCGGCCCATCTCTAGTAATTTCTTATCGAAATGTATAATCTAGGATTTTGTTTGCTGTCAGCTAAACAAAGTGACGCGTAAAACAGTAGTAGTTGTTATTTCGATATGCATGGGCCGTGACTTATCAAACAATTTACCACTGTGTCTCATGTCCGACATTGACCTCTGCCGACGAAGTTTCCCTTAGATAATTGCCTGGTCAGAAAATTGCTTTTTTCACGGTACTGTTTTTTTTAAATAATGGGACCTATTTGATGTCATTGTTTCAGGGGCTCCAGAGTCATGCATGAGCGGAGCCGTGGGCGCCGGCGCTGCGTCGCCGTACGCCACACAGATCTACTCCGGAACTCCGACCCACATCGGGCCCATGACTTCGAAATCAGGTAAAGGATGACTTAGTTACTGCTGTCAATTTTATTTTCAGATGTTTAGTAAATAAAATCTTGTAGGTTTATTGTTGACCCTACGTTGTGTGTCTCGAACTGGGTAGCACCTAAATCTTTCTCAAAGTATAGTGTTGGCGGAAAAACATCCTTAAAGGCTCTTTCAAACGCGTGTCGCGCTGGTCTGCACAAGCCTTAAATCGAACTGCACTTCCACGTAAATAACTGTTAACCTACTCGTACTAATCCTTCACTCCTTCACGCGTCGATTTATCATTAGAATTACATTACCTGCTAATGAGTTCTTAAGATACGCATAAGCTCCTAGCAAAATACTCCTATATGCACCATACAAGCATTTTATCGAGAATAAAAACATAATTTCGTGTATATTTCTGACACTTGAAAACTGCGCCTTGGGTAAATTTAAAATACTTGAAATGGGTCAATTTTAATCTCGCTGGCTATTAAATGAAACTATAATAATAAAAAAAACTCGACCAGTTGCCCAACTGGTCGGAATTACATTACCTGCTAATGAGTTCTTAAGATACGCATAAGCTCCTAGCAAAATACTCCTATATGCACCATACAAGCATTTTATCGAGAATAAAAACATAATTTCGTGTATATTTCTGACACTTGAAAACTGCGCCTTGGGTAAATTTAAAATACTTGAAATGGGTCAATTTTAATCTCGCTGGCTATTAAATGAAACTATAATAATAATAAAAAACTCGACCAGTTGCCCAACTGGTCGAGTTTAAAAAAAAGTAAGCCAAAAAGCCGACAGCTGTGCATAGCTTCAGCAAAATAAACATACTTCAACAAACAGCGAATTCCGAAATAAAAGAATTTTATTATCATTTCTATTCGTTTTGCAAACAAGCATTGTAGAGCTACATCGTCAATTAGCGAGATGTTTGGCCAAGCTAGCAAAATTGACCTCAGAGATACTTGTCTCATCGCTCAATAATGTAATGTAGTATTATACAATGGCTTCTCAATATAACTGGCTCAATTTAAGTAAATAGCGCTGTGCGGCAGGTCAATAACACAGATGCAGAACGAACAATCGTCAATCTAATCACAACGTATAATGGTCGTTTGCACTGTAAACTTGAATGCGTAATTATATTTTATAGCTGTGGTTCCTACTTTTTCCGCTATCATTACAATATGTCGTAGACTCTTATGCACGCGAGATTATATTATTAAAATTAATACAAGGAATAAATAGTATTTGTCTGGCGCGCGTGCACAAAAATGCTTTCATCTGCGACAATGCTTGCATATTTTATACGTTGATTTTCTATGAGAGAATTACTTAGTGGGTATTTCCTGATAAAAATATAAGTTTTAAGCCAGGGTAACGTTTGTATTGCAATTTGTGCGCACAGATGCGTTTGAACATACCTAGGATCTAGAAATAAACAATAGTGAATCAATGGATTAGATAAAAACAAGCAAATGATGCAATTTCTATTGATTTAAAAAAGAATGTTGCTTATATTTCTACATACCTTAAGTGCCTTTTCATACGTCCCGGTCGCCGGGTAGTCGGCGGCTAAGTGTATGCATGTACGAGTACGTTATCTTTCTCACAACACAACTCTTTAAGCATGCCCATACACTTGACCACCAGATAACCGGTATCGGCTATCCGGCAACCTGGACGTATGAAACGATGATATTATAAAAATACATTATCACCTTGGCTTTAAATAAACAAGTAATTTAGATTAAATCACCAAACACTTGATTAGTGATGCGCTTGTAACTGATAGCAGTAACCCTATAAAGGAAATCAAGCGCAGTGTAGCTTGTTATTTCCACAGACGGAAATTGGAAAATTGCTCTTGATAGCCGCCATTACGGCGGCTGCGAATCAAATGCAAATTGTCGTGGTGGTCTTGTGAACCGGTGACATGTAATCATTAATGTGTCAGAATCTGAAGGAATCCCCTTCCGCTATGCCTAGTGTTGATGGTAATTGAGCCATGGGAACAGTTGTGTGCTGCACTCATGTTACAAGCGCATTTATGCTAGATTATACGAATCAATCTACGAGTCACGTTGCACGGCGCTTCAGGAAGCCGTTATCAGTTATTATTAGAGGAATATGATATTTGCTAGCGCAACTATGACTGACGAATGTACTCTCTATGCTCCGCGGTAAGAGGCTATGAACTTCCATCGGATCAGCGGTCTCAATACCTTGCAAAGATTAGAGCTATCTAGAAAGAGCAAAGCAGGTGACAGCCATCTAGCCGTGACTGAGGTTTCTAGAAATATATATCAATGCGCTTATAATTATGTATAGCTAATGCGAGTTTCCCCGATTTACAAAACTTTGAAATTCAAATGTCACGGTTTGCTATTCTAGCGATCGCGATTAACATTATCATACGCATGTCTAGGTTTACGTCATGTTAAATTGTGATAGGTCATGGTTTATATTGCTTACTGCGAACTTATGAGGTCGATACTTTTATCAATGGTTTTTTTTATAATTTACTACCGAACGTATGATTGCAATGAGTTTATTGCATTTTCGTAGTAGCAAAAGTCGTAAAGATAATAATGCCCGTATTCACCGACAACTAAGTAACATGACAAAAATGTGCATTGGATTTTCAACTCTCAGTGCTGAGCCTAGGGTTGGAAATCCAACTGTGCACTTTTATTTAGGTATTTATTGAAGTGTTACCTATTGAAGGTGAAAACGGGCATAAGGTTAAAACTTTGGTGTAAAAATTAAGAATCTAATATTATGCGCTAGCGACTTTAAAACGGGGAATCCCCTAAGTTTTGGCAAACTTTGACGGCATTTTAGCGAGGTGGGTGCAGAATTTTAGCGAGGGCCAAAATAGATTAAGTATTGCTATGCGGAATTCAGTCAAGAGGATGAGTAAAAGAATGTTTCTTCGAGCTAAAAACAGCGTCTCTTATTGCGGCCTAGTGGGGGGCTCATATTCACTATATCTTTAGGCATATTATGACAGTGACGTTTATCAGCTGAGCAGAATTATAAAATGAAAGTAGTTATAAAAACTCTTCTACTATTTATTTCTGAATTCATCAAATAAAAATATTATATTATATGCTTATCAGTGCATCCACTTCGAATGAGGTGAATGAAGGCTTCGTCAGCCTGGATTATTATGCACAAGAAAATGTTGATCTAGAAAGCCAATACTTACAAACTTCTCAAGTTTTCATGCTGGCTGTGATTATTAATTAATTTTCGGTTTTTTAGCCACCGACATTTTACAATGTCACACAAAAATCTGACTACAATTTTTATCTTGCATATATCAAAAAACACCCAGTCCTTTTTTTAACAAGAGTAAAATGCTTAGCGGCCACATTCGTTATTTTGAGTAATAATTACTAACCAACGTAAACGGTCGAGTCGATGTATCAAATTGCACCTGTTCAGTGTTTACCTTGCAATGCGATTAGTCATACAATAATATTGCTACTGTGCTGTGTGAGCCAATAAATTTTACTTTATCAAAATTATATTTTACAAGCGACCCGCCCCATACTTCCCACGTGTGCAATCTACTGATATGGCGACAAATCAAAATATTGAGAGGTCTGTGCTCTATCTAAGTTAAATATTAATAATGTATTGTACCTCTAAATGATAGTGAAAGCCACATCAAAATTCATTATGTACTTTAGAAAAACTGTGAGTCGTCACACAGACACGAAAAGCGACTTTTTTATACTATTTATGATACAGTGTTGTAAATAAGGTAGGTAGTATATAAAGTGTAATTTCTTTTGCAACATTTCTGCTTTATGCTAGTGCGAATATGTTCATTTATTCTCATTTCGCTGTTATATTTTTTATCGCTAAATACAAAATAAGCTGCCCGTATATGAATACGATAAAATCGTGTATATGCAAAAAATAAAAAGAGAAATAAATAGTTGCATTAGAATTGTTTAAAAAAATGTTTAAAACTTAACCTTCAAATGTACACTAAAAACAACAACAGTTTTCTTTCTAATACAAGTCATGTGCCCGATGGGGTTACCTATCGATAAAGTACAAACTTTCATCCCCCATTTATACCCATTTAGGACCCCCTAAATGGGTATAAATGGGGGATGAAAGTTATTAAATTATTAAATTCCTTTAGGGGATGAATATTCAAGAATGTTGCCTTAGTTACTCTCTTTCAGTACATTACAAACTTGTCCAAAATTGTATGCATCTAGACTGTGCTAGAACCAGCGGTTTAGTCTGTGCGTTGTTTGTCAAAAAAATAATTTTATTTTTAAATATTTTTTTATACTATCGTAAAATATGTCTGCACCTGGATACCTGTGCTGCACTCTCATCTGTGTATCTATCTGTTTATTTTTCCGGGTGATTTTATGCTTCAACCAGTAGTTATACCCAGCAAATTATTAAGAGTATAATGTTACAATACTTGTCTATATTGCCAAAAGCGACTGTTGTGCTTCCTGATATGTTATATTAAACTTTTGCACAATATGACTGTTTAAAGGCGCACGGCCAAAAGTTTTACTGCTATATGTAGCTGCAACATCTTCGAGTATGACCCGTACCCTAATTGCGTAATACACGATCAATCACAATCTGTTTCGATTTGAAACAGATTGCGAATCCATTGCTTCATAAGTTGGAAAAAAAATCTGCTCAACAACGTAAATAACGCAATGAATGTTGTTGAACTGTCAAAATAAAACAAATTAGGCATAATCGTTTACGAAAATAAGTTACACAATTAGGGTACTGGTAATTTTAGTGCAAAATAGTTGAAAGAGTTACAGAAGTACTTGCAATATTACCGAGTTTTGCAGCAATATTCTAATTATTGTAGATCCACACTTGAAACATGCTCGCAATGTGTTGCAGCAACACAGGCGGGAAAATTTGGCCTGTTTCGGAGCGCCTTAAGGTGCTCACCTTTAAGCTAAACTTGCTGTATTATGGTGTATCTTATGTTTATATAGACGTATTTAGGTCCTTCTGAACGTTCTGCTTCGGTGGTAAACCGTCTCACCTATCTTTCATTATCATCTTTATTCGTTGCTTCTTCACTTTATATGTTTTTAAGTCACAACAGTCCCAGTATTTCAAGACAAATTTTCCCTTTAATAGTAAAATAAAAAAATGTGTATATAACTATTTTCTCTGTTGTGTGAAGGTCTCGCCGCATCGTTCTACATGCCCGAGACGATCCGTTCCGAGATTTACGAGAGAAATGACGATGTGTTCCTGCAGACCGATCTACGCCAGTATCCAGGTATGTAAACCTTTGCTTATGAGGTTTATACATGAATCAAGCAGGTTCATAACATAAGTTAGTCTCAAATCAGCCGATGAATTCTGTAGTGAAAATTTGGTGAAGTGAGCTGTCAATAGTGTCCGCTAGCATCAGATGGAATGACAGGTCACTTCAAGCTCGCTTTGCCTGAGTTTTCACAATAAGATTTTTACAGAATTAGACCGGCAGTTCCAGCTGCATAGGTACTATCGAAGAAACGCATATCTGTACTCTGTAAGGACTATTCTTGCTTGCATCGCTCGGCCGCTATTAACGCTTACCTACGAAAAAAAGGGTCGTGTGTACGGGACTTTGTTTTCAAATTGGTTAGATATGTATTACCCCGATGGTACTCTAGTATGTTACTCGTTTAACCTTATTCTTGAATTTTATATAATAACGTTTATGGCATCGTATAAATAACATCGAAATCAATAGTCGTTTCCATTACGTACTTATAACGTGTATCTTTTTGCACCCAATTGTATCCCTCTCTGTCCAGATTTACCCGAAAACGTGGAGATGTACTCTGAACTGACTCCTCTGGAGAGTGCAGCGCCGCACGCCATTGCGACGTCATACCGCGCGACCCACAGGCAGACCGGTGAACATTACGCTCTGCGGCGCCTGCACTCCTACTCCACCTCCGTCACGAAGCGCCTGGAGATGTGGAAACAGATCGACCATCCCAACGTTGTTAAGCTACACGATTGGTTCACTACCAAGGCGTTTGGAGACCACTGTGAGTATGCATGCATATGTCGCGGAGTAATTGGACAAATCGCTTTGAAATGACGATGTCATAAATTGACTCTTAGATTAGTCAATCAGTTACCCAAGTTTCCAATCGTACTAAACAGACAGACGAAAATCTTCCTTAGTTTCCAATAATCATACATTGTTCAGCATCAGCATTATCCTTAAGCGAAAGACATCCACTACTCAACGTAGGCCTCCAAGGATTATTTCAACGACCAGTCTTACGCTGTTCGCATCTAGCGGATTCCCGGATTCCAAATATCATCCATCATCTGCTTAACCTAGCCTTTTGCCAACTTTATTGGGAACTGCTTCCAGTCTACGCGATTATAGCTGATTTCCAGTAGTTTACATGGAGCGACTGTCTGTCTCACCTCGTGCAACCCAGTTCTTGGGTGACACGATGCCCAGCAGTAGCACCTGTCAGTTTACTTGAGTAAATTAAAAATTCGACTGTAAGATAGTCCTGAACGCGGACTACGGCCGCAATTTCTGGGCTCCTGACCCCCCTTCAGCTTATGATGGTTTAATAATTCATTCCTCTGCGAGTTGGACTCGGCCCCTCGTATGCCTACCAAAAGTCCGGGATTCCATGGTCCCGAGATATACGAAACACCAAATTTTCCCGCAGAAAAATAAATAAGACTCAAGTCCGGAATCAAGAGACATCATAGCAGGCTGCACAATATCAATTACAAATAATTGCTCTGTGATAGTTCAGTCAATTGCATGCCATTGTCTTCCTAGTATGTTCTTAATTGCACTGCCGTGTAGCCACGCACGCCATAACGCAAACAGTTGTTGCTAATTGAAGACCAAACACATAATTAACGTTACGTGGCATTTTTTCTTACTGTGTAGTATTGTGTTTTTTAAACTTTATTTGATCAGATGGCTTTATTTAAATGTTGGCAGTTTTTCTTAGTCGTGTGCGGTTGAATTAAAGATTAAGAAGACTTTTATTTAAAGGCTCTTGTAGCGAAGGGCGGCCCGCAAGGAGGCGTCCTCTCGCCGCTTCTATGGAACCTGGTTATAGACAACCTCTAGCCTCATCAAAATACACAATGACCAAGGTTACTTCACCGTAGGCTACGTCGATGACATAACCATATACGCCAAGCCTTGAAAATAAACTTTTTGGACAAATAGCTAAACTGGGCAAAATATACCAACTATGTCACTACAAAACATATCCCTGTGGCAGCGCAAACCACTGCTCGGCAGGAATTGGGGGATTAGCCCCAAGGCCACTTACTGGCATCGACGTCAGTCAGAGACGTAATCAACTTCTGGAGGGCTAGTTGGAATAACCACCGACGGCCGCCATGGCCCACGCACAATGGTCCGGAAACCATACACACCGTAGAAATAAAATAAAAGCAAGTTTTATAAAAAAAAGTGACGAATGGGCTGTGCAGTGTTTATTGCAATGTAATGATTGATTAGTTATTTTAATTGAATAGGTAACTGTTTTCCTGGGCTATGTTACAATAAATAAATGATGAGACTCGCACAGACCAGGGAAGCATGACACACAAGGGACGAGGCCTATATACTCAGAAGTGGGTGGAACAAGGCTGCCAGTGATGATGATTACAACAAACAACCCGTTTTTCTCGGTTTGTACCCGGTTCATGACAATTGTCTTGCGCCTATTACATGAAGCTTAAACATAACGGTCAAAATATGAGTGTTCTGCATATAATTTTATGCTTTTTTCGTACGACAGCGATGGTGTTAGTTTATACCTACCACCCCGCGTGCACGACACTGATGAACAAATACTTGTCCGGTGGTGCCGGCAACTCGAGCAACGACGCTAATGGCGCCTTCCACGACCCGTTCTCTTCCGATCCGGATGCACCCCGTCCATATACTCATCAGGTTTGTAGATCTTCGCTCACAGCTCAGTGTAGGTACACATAAGGCTGCCTGTCCACTGGAGCAGAGAGGAGAGGAGCGGAGTGGAGCTGTGCTAATATTAACCAATGGAATTGCATAAAATCTCCGCTCCGCTTCAGTGGACAGGGATTTTCGAACTAGTTTAAAAATTCACACAAAACCGGAATGCAGCGGGGAAGCAGAAAAAAACCGGCAGCGGAGTATTGCCGCCGCGGGGCCTAGCTTCGCACAGTCCTCAACTTCGCTCCGCTGCCTCGCTCCGCATAGTCCGCAACTCCGCTCCGCTGCCTCGCTCTGCGTCAATGGACAGACAGCCCAAAAGCGGTGCGATGCAAAAACTTCGGGCATTTCCTTAAGAGAGTGTTTCCGCCGATTTTTGTCGCAATGCTTTTGTGTGTCGTTGTGTGTTCACCAAAGTGATAGAAGTGAAAATATCCAAAATGTCCACAATGACGCATTAAAGTTCAATTCATTGGCTTTGACCTAATAAACCTCGGCCTGAGAATTGATTCGACTACGTTCGAGAACACTAGTGTAGTCAACAGATTGTCAATCAAAATAACGTATTTTTACCTCGATGACCTGCAACGAATGAGCTTCTTCGGTGTTTAACAAATATGTTGATGAGCCTTTTGCAGAGTTAAGAAAGTGCGCATGTTTAACATGTTATTGAGTTGGCTGGCTAACGAATAAATACGGCGACAAAAACAACTCATGACACAACAACCGCTTATTTAATGCGTTGAAACCTTCACCTAACCTGACAGCATATGCAAGTGGAAGGATTCAATAAAACAGACGATAGCTGCTTTACAAACAGCGAGAAAAACATATGCAATAGCATAAAGACACTCTGAGTCATAACTCATATGCTATTGTATATCATCAGTCAAAATCATACTTACAGTTGGTTCTAAAAGTATCTTCTGAAAATGTAAACAAATGAATTATAAAACGTACCTAAGAATGGCAATTTGTAATGCTTGCCACTTAGAAATAAAATTTTGATAATTTGAAAAAAAAAACCCAACATTCTAATTTTAAATAATCTTTAAGATGCTTTTCATTTGACAATTGGGACAAATTTTATAACCTCATTTTTCGCCGATGTAATTGTTTGTTAAGTGGATGAGATATAAAGTTGAGACCTTCTTAATACAGATGAATGTGTTACTAATTCCCTTTAGTGAGCGATTGCGTTAGAATTTAACCTGAAAAAGGTTGATTTACACTTTCATCTGATACTTTCGAAGATACCATAGTTTCAAACCCCTCTAAAAATTATTTAACACGAACAGAAAAACGCGATGCTCCGTGCGGTGGCGAGCGGTGCTTTGCTGCCCGAAGCCGTGTTGTGGAGTCACCTAGTACAGCTCACTTCGGCCCTAAGAGCGGTACACACCGCTGGACTTGCGTGCAGGTACAATACCCGACGTTATACACCAGCTTTATAACACCTGACTCTTTGAAGTACGTATATTTTCTTCTCTACCTAAATATCCTTTCAGTCTCATATCTTTGCTCGTAGTAGGTACCTTTTTCAGGTTTTACACCTGATTTCTTAAGACTCCGTGCACGAAAAAAAACCCTGTTTTGTTAATTACTTATCTAATTGTGAGAAAGCTTGAAATAATTGAAAGTTTTTCATCATATTTTTTCTGCTATATTTTGTATGGAATTTGAAAAAAATGGTTCAGGCACATGTAGACCATAATTATAATGATGTAGAATGATATTTATAAATTTTCAAAATCAAAAATAGTTTCTTGTAACAAAATGATCAAACGTTAGTCTCGCGCCATTTTTCGTAAACTTGTTGCGAATATTAGTGATTTTCCATGAAAACTTAATTTATTTGAAAAATCCCTTTTAGCCACATGCAAAACAAAGAACTCGACTTTTCAAATTACAAATAGTTTTGTTTAAATTATTTTTCCCTTTCTCACAACCAATGAACAAAATTGATTAAAATCAGTTCGTTTCGTGCACGGCGTGGCGCCTTAGTTGAAAATTGGAAGTTCAGAATTGCTCTTTCCTTGGTTTTTTTACCGGAGCAATATAGAATTTGATTAAATGAAACTGGTCTGGTAAACCAGAATGAAACACGTAACCTTGGCTACAGAGAAAAAATTTAAGCACTTCGACGTGCACCCTTGACCGAATACCTTGTCCAACTACAAACACTGATCAATGGTTGTATGATAATTGATAATACTCTTAATTGAAAACCGACTAATCCATCTCATACCCTGGCAAAATCATCAAAAATTCGTCGATGAACTCGTAAATTTAAAATTTTTGCTGAAAACTACATCTTGTTTTACTGAAAGTATGAACGTAACTGAAGCAAAAGAAGTGTGTAAGAATCGCAGTAGATTGCGTTCTGTAGTGTCTGCCTACTCCCATGGGAAAAAGGCAGTACTTTATGTATGTATGTATCGTGTTTTATAGAAACATTTAATAGGACACTTTTTCCCATAGCCTCGAACCTACGAAGGTGGTAATGAATGGCTGCCGTGTCCGTATATCGTGGTCTGGCGCTACGGACGCCCTTCATGCCAACACTAACGACATCGCACAGGTAATAATTTTGAAGAATTATCGTAAATTTCTCAAACTCAATGCATTTATTTCAAAGCCTGCAAAAAAGTGCCTGTTGAAAGGCCCTTTTGAATTTTTAAGGAGTCGGTCAGTCAGAAAGATGAAGGTATAGTTTGACCGGGACGGGGCGTCAGTGTAGGCCGGTCATTCATCAAAACTCACGGCGCGCGGTGTCCCGCCCGCCTATCATTGGTCAACGCTACCCCCCACTCGCCGCGCATTCCTAAAGCGTGGAACAGCGATCCCGGTCAAACTATAGTTGCCCATTCCAAAGATATATAGTATAATAGGAACCTACTGTGGTTTAAGGTTGTCTGTAAAAGATCGCTTTTAACGGTTTATTCCAGAAATCCCCACCAGGGGGGATTGTTATTTTCTTTTTCCAGGAGTCCCCACTAGTTAAATAAACTCAGCCTTTTTTTCTAATATTCTAGTCGTTTTCGAAGGGGGTCACAGTTCTAACCTAACCTTTTAACTAGTGGGGATTTGTCGGTGGGGATTTCTGGAATAAGCCCTTTTAACGATAAGACCGCCCATTGTGTCACCCAATATAAAATTTCTAAATTTATGTGTAATTTTAATGGTGTACATAATAAAGAATATTCTATTCTATGGTTCCTATGGAGAAGAACGAACAGGAAACTCTATCAAACATTTTTCTTAACTTATTCCTTTATATTGTTAATACCATTTTTAGGATTTCTTATCACAAAAGTAAAAACGGAACCCTTATAGGATCACTTTGTTGTCTGTCTGTCAAGACAAGACCCTTTTTTTCAGTAACAGCCCGCAGCCTGGATCTCAAAATCAAAATATATATTTCCACATACAAGGCATGGCCACCTAAGAAACTAACGCCAGCAGGCCTAACATGACACACGCGACATATATCCACTCTCGCGCGACAAATTTTTGTCTATTTGTGTAGTTTTATCGATTTCTGACAGCTCCGCCATACAAAATACTCGACTCGTTCTGTCAAACTTGATGTTTTGTCGACAAACCCTAACATGACACGTTATTTATCTCGATTTTTGACAGTTCAACACGATATAATCAGTCATTTTGTTGTATTTAGTCGTCGTCGATTTTGACGACGATAGAGAGTAGACAAAACGACAAAATTATGATACATAAAAAAACTCGAAAAAAGATGGCAGATCATAGTCGTACTTATTGTAAATTTTTTTTTTTTTTTTTGTACATTTTTTTTTTTTTTTTTTTGATATGTGTTTGTACACCGGTGTACTATAGTGGAGGGAAGCACTAGATGACTATTACTTTCAGTAATAACCAGTCGCTTTGCCAATTATGGTGATTAAATTAATTAATTAACGAAATCTATTACAATTATTATTATGTACAATAATAAACTTCTCTTTGTCAAATTGCGATCGTCGGCCCATTTGTCATTTGTGGTTATTATGTAATGAGTATAGATGCCACTAATTTTAATTACCGTCATTTTGTATTTTAATTTCAGCATGCCAAAGAAATCATTTAATTTTAATCAAAAAGTCGGTTACATAAAAAACTAATCATAAATAATTAAAAGAGAGAATAATTAAGAGAGAGATACGTTTATTCAATAAAATACATAATCCATGCATAAAATTGAATAAATGAAACAAAACTTCAAGCCGATGTTGCTATCATAAAAATAATTTGTTTTTAATAATTTGCAACATCGGTTTATCGTCGCGCGATAAAGAAGTGTCAAAGTGCCTTTGTCGAGTTTACTCGTCGTTTGCGGTCATGTTAGGGATTAGAATGACGTCAAAATCGTAGACAAATTACGATAAAACGAGAAAAAGAGCGTTCTCGCGCTTGTCATGTTAGCCCTGCAGGTTCCTATACTCCCTAAACGATTCATTTTGTTTACGGATGGTAAAATTGTCTACAAGACGTAACCCAAAACCGTTCCTTTAAAAATCGTTTCATAAGCGAAGTTACCGTTGGCTTGCTACCTACGGATGGAAGGGTTACGAATAACGGATAGTCGGGTAAATGTATGGAGATGACAGCTTGTAGTGTTTCTATAAAATTTTTGAATTGTTAGCCAGCTGTCAAACTTACTAGGCGTATGTTATTTATTTATCGCCCTAAATTGGTCGGTTTTGTACTAAAGCTTTACGTATTTTCGTTATTAACGTTAAAATAAATTAAAATGTCTCATTCAGTGTGAATTGAGTGATCTAGAAATGTTATCGGACTGGAATAGCTCATATTCCGATGATGAACGTGGTATTAATCGTAGGAATTACCATACGATCGAGGGTTAACAACTACTTTTTTTTCTTTTTAGTGTTTTCAAATTTATTTACTAGTTATGGAATAATTGTAATGATTTAGGATAGTATTTAATCTTTGGGAAAGACTTTTTTACAAATTACTGGCAGTGTTGTGTTCTCATTCATTTTCATCGCCACAAGTTGCGTTTTGTTCACTTCGGCTAACATAATTTTTTTAATAATATGAAATTATTTCTTTAGCAAAGTCAGATCAAATTATTAAAAATATATATTTTACAAAACAAATTATAGCGAATTGCAAAATATTTATTCATTTCAATTTTAATTCAAAAAAGCTTGTTGTTACAACGAAACTCATGAACGCCGGTCAGATGTTGTCGGAGAGCTTCGGTCAGCAGGTAACCAACATGTGTTCGTCGCATGTAGAGGTCGAAAAAACTTTTAGGAACGTCTTTAGCGGCTCGTTACTCGTGACCCAAAATGATTGGTTACTGATGTACACTAACGATTCGTAAAATAGAGGAACCGGGCATTTAGTGCATTTGGGCCTGGTTGATGGCAATATGTTCGTCCCTTATTACATGGGACTTACACGTAACTGGCAAAATTTAGGTGAGGTACGTACCTGCCTAACCCTTCGTGGAATACAGGCGTTATGATATGTTAAACGCATGTTTCTTTCTTTTAATATATTTATGTGACAGGCTCAACAAGATGACCTCACGGCGTTGGGTCGGCTCGCTTTAGCGATAGCTTGCCGCACCATCCACTGCGACAACCTCGCTGCCTCCATGGAGCTCGTCGCGCGAACATACTCCGCCGACCTAAAGAACCTTATACTGTATGACCAAATCGTTACCACTACTTTACCATCTAAGCTTACGTGCAAAACTTTCCCTGATTGATCATGATTTAGGGAGATTATTTCGCATTTGATTGTATTCTCAATGCTTTTTCGTTCTGCCAACAATGACCATTCATATACAACTTTACAAACTCACACCTGCGTGAAAAATTGCGAAATAATCTCGTACAGTTTTCCTTGAAACTTGATCTAAAAATTCTTTACTTCTTTTTCTTGCTTAATTATTTTCATTAATAAGGCCCACTTACACGACATTTCACTTATATCATTTAGTGATTAATGTGTTGAAAACATCATTCTAGGTCTGTCTACTTCAAACAATTAACATGTAATAAAGTTTGAAAATACTAAAGCCCGTATCACAGAATCCCTGAACTCAAGCATTACTTAATACTATTTTAAAGCCATTTGATTGGTTGAAATTAGTTTTAAGTAATAATTTTATTATATAATTTATTTAGGCACACAAAGGTTTTGTAGTACATGAGGGACTTACAAAGTATGCATTATTAATTACATGGTGTATACTCGATTTTTTGGGTGAAGCGCTGCTCTCATAGCTCTCTGAGTAATCTGTATTTAGGAGAGACAGTTTTGACTCCCTATTTGATTATCACAATAATCATGTTTTTATGCTTTTGGAGCCTACAATATAAAACACTTTTTGGTTTTTGTGATGTTGAGATTGCTTAGGTCATTTAAAAAGATGAGAAATAGCGTAGGGCAGACTATACTGCCCTGCGGTACCGTAACAAATCGGGAGCTCGTCGCTGCAAAGGTCACCAATTATCAAAATTTGCAGTCTATTTGTCAGATAAGTTTTGAAAAAATCAAGCTGCTTTCCTCTGACATCTGCTCTCTCTAGTTTGAGTAAAAATGTAGAAATGGGAACGGTGTCGAAGGCCTTAGCAAGATCAAGTAAGCACCTTTTTGCGACTGTAAATTTTTTCTACTATGAAATTCGTTACTTCATGAACTGCATCACTAGTTGTTTTGTTCACAATTCAATCCGCAACACCAAAACACTATTGGTACTGGCCAAAAATGGTATTTGCTTGCTAAGAAGTCCAGTATCTTTACGTGCTAATGACGATAATGACTCAGTTCTTTGTATATGAAGGTCACTCACTTCGCACAATCACACAGTTTACGCAGTTTTAAAATGTTTTTTGTTGATAACTTGAGTAATAGTTTCAGTACTGGTATAGTTTATGGACTGTTTTGAAAATATTGATGATAATCCTATTTTTTTTAACCGCAACTGAGAATTTCTTCGTCATCACACAATTTCACCTGCTGGTAAGTGACGATCAGGCCAAAGGTGAAAACGAGCTTCACCCGGAATCCTGAATTAAATTACTTTTATAGTGATATCTGCACTTTTTACTACAATTTTACAATAAAATATCCGGAGGACTCAATAACATGACCGCTCGCGAGAATGTTAGGGGTAGAAGTCAAATTAAAGCTTGAGTCTTGAGTGATACGCTGTAATACGCGCCTAAGTGTTAACCCTTTATAAGGTAGTGGCAACTTTTTGCCACTATGACTTTTATGTTGTCTGGCTTCTCTTCCAATTTTTTGTCGAATGAAATAAGTGAAATGTCGTGAGCGAGCCCTAAAATTAATTCGATAGCAATGGAAAGTTTTAAAATTTGCTATTTAATAACATCTCATTCTAAATAATTTATTTTTTCACTACTATTGGAGAGACCAGTTACTTAAGTCTTGTTGAGTGTTATAAAAAAACAGAGTTCCGAAACCGTAGTAAGATCGAACAAAAAACGCCGAAAAAAACACGTTCTTGAAGGGGACCCTTAATTATTAATTTTTATTATTTGTTATTATAGTGGCAATAGAAATACTAATAGAAATAGAAATCTAATCTGTGAAAATTTCAACTGTCTATCTATTACGGTTCATGAGTTACAGCCCGCTGACAGACAGACGGACGGACAGCGGAGGCTTAATAATAAATAAGGAAAATGTTACAGCAACCATGTTGTTGCCCCCTTTATCAGCAATCTACCCAACAAGACCTATTTAACTTCCAATACATTTCCTTATAATTTGAGCAAGTGTCTCTGAATAATAACCCCCCACCCTCTATAACTTGTCTTGTTTTCGTATGAGGCAAAAAGAAAGGTTATTATCATTTGGCATTGGCAGGGTTAATATCAGAAACCTGATCAGTCACCGTGTCGGACTACAATCGCCCCGAAGTCTGCCGGAACTGGTTTCGTAGCTCTAGTAGCTAACTTAGTAAAGCGACTCGAGCCCATGCTGAGGAAGAAGAACTAGTACTCCCATTACAAAGATTTTAGCATCAAACAGTGCATCTGGCACAGAACCGCTAAGGGCCCGTTCACACGTACCACGACCACACCACATCGCGTGTGAATAGAGTCGCTGCAAGTTCTTGCAGTTGCGTTGCCGTTAGTAGTTGCGTTGTGACAGCAACGTGGTCGGTATCGCCGACATGGTTGATTTTGACGGAAAAATGTGGTTCGTGTGAATTAACTATTAATTTTCATACAAATTAGCGCCCGACCACATGTTGTCGTTGTGGTGTGGTCGTGGTACGTGTAAACGGACTCTTCGTATGTCGTTGGAGTAATCTTTCAGATTGAATATGTCTAATACTGAATGGATGTAAATCATTATTTATTTGTCCGCTAGTCCTCGGTGTTGAATACTTTATTCGTGAAGTTAATAGGTACTTTAAGCAGTAGCAGCTTTCGATGTTTCAACCCCATATGTGACCCGTATGCGTCCCTCTATATGTGATATCATAACTGTGCGTACTATGACTGCAACACTTGAGATTGTTGTTTCTGTATTTTGTTAAATTCCATTTAGGTATTTATTATCGTCGTCGGCTGCTCGCCGCTCCGTCACTGATCTCATGCCGATGATAGGCGCAAGGTTTTACACACAGGTAAATTCAAATGTCACATATTAATGTACGTTTCACATTTTCTCTGTGAAAGTAGATTTTTAAATCACAGGTAATATTACTTCTCTTGATAATAATGCATTTTTATATTGTTACTGCAGTCGTTCATCCCCATGTAGTTCCGACTGACTGGAATATAAGTGTAAATTAGCATGTACAGTATGACACAATTTAGAAATATCATTAATTTGATCATTTGCATTCATGTCGTATTCAGTCACGAATCGTTTGACATATCTTATGTTGCAACCTCTGTTATTTATGGTTGTAGTTAGTCGAATTTGTGTCATTATTAATAGTAAATTCCTGTCTTCTCCACCATCGAAGGATGAGATATTGCGGGCGGGATAACTTGAGGTAAAACCACAAATTAATACAGATTTGACACTTCGCAAAATGCTTTAAATAAAAAGCGACTTTTGAAACGACACAATAAAGTGCAATTCAGGTCGCACAGAGCTAATCACCTAGAGGTTGCCTCTCTTTCTATCGCGTGATTCTTAGGTCTTCTGACAACGTTACACTCAGTGAATTGGTGCAGCAAGACGGACCCGCCGCGTACTTCATACCAAAATCCGGAGTGTCCCATCTGTGTTCATCTGTGGTAAAACTAAATATTTGTAGTACACACAAGTTAAAAGAAGAATGAAATTAATTTAGTTATTAAAAATCAGTGGAATAATACTAATGTGATTGTAGGTGGAGGCCTTGGAGCGACGCGCGGATGTTTTTGAGGACCAACTGGCTCGCGAGATTGACAACGGAAGACTGCTACGCATACTGATCAAATTAGGAGTTGTTAACGAGAGGCCCGAGTGAGTGACAGTCAATCTGGTCTGGCGCACTGGACTGGCTATAAACTGCTTATGTTCAAGAAAACAACAACACGATTTTTCATATTAGTACCCAGAAAAAGATATCCCCTTTTAGACAAACTATCAACTAGTTTGATAGTTTCATTTTCAAATTTCTATATCTTAGTCTGCGTTAATTATTTTACTACCCCACTGCTCTCAAAATGGCGAAGGAAAATTTCGTGAGGAACGAAGACATGTGACATCCACCAATCCGCACTGGCCCACGTGGTGGACGGCCCACTCCTCGCAGAGAGGAGACCTGTGTCCCAGCAGTGGGAATATTATAGGCTGATTATGCTTATACTTGTCTGTGTCCGTGAAATTCTATTCTCATTGTGTAGGCAGAGTAACATTAACGTTGTAGGCATAGAACACCTTACTAAAGCACCCTTTGTAGTTCTCCGCGTGCATGCAATCAAGCACAAGAAACGATAATTGATCTGAAAGAAAGATATGTCTGAAAATTTCGTCCTGTCTTTTTCTTTAAGTCATCTCGGCGGTCATTCCTTACTAGAACGGCAGGACTAAGTTGAAAAACGTTTTATCTCGGTTCTGAGTCTCTGTGTGCCCTTTGGCGTAGGCCTCCTCCATCCCCTTCCAATGCTCCCCGTTCCTTGTCTGTCTAGTCCATGTCTTTCCCGCCGTCCTCACCAAGTCATCCTGCCATCTTTTCAAAGGTTTCCCTTTCCTTCTCTTCCCCTCGCTAAGGTACCATAGGGTCACTTTTTTGTTCCATTTGTCTCCCCCGACGATGATTATGGCCATATAGCCAAAATCAATGAAAAAAATTTGAGTAAAGTAACACTTTCCCGACTATTAATAGGTTGAATCTCGACGCGTCTTGGTCGGAGACTGGGGACCGGTACATGCTGAAGCTGTTCCGGGACTACTTGTTCCACTCGGTGTCTGACGATGGAAGACCTTGGCTCGACCAGGCGCATTTGGCACACTGCCTCAACCAACTTGACGGCGGCACCACTGCTAAGGTATGATGATGAGTTATAGGTACTTATAAACCTATCACATAAGATATAACGGGTGTAAAAGGCACTTTTTTGTACTGGACCATACCTGGGAAGGGAACCTTCTGGTTACTTACTAGGGAGATATTAACGGGCAAAGTTCCAAGTTTTTTTTTTTTTTTTACTTGTACGAAACCGATGTGTCGCGGCGATACGCGTGGCCTGCTGCTGCCGCCTGCGGTCGGCAACGGAATCGTACCTTTAAATGTTATAACTTGACTATAAAACTAAGATAAAACTCATGACCCCTGTACCGCTGCATGCAGCCATTAGTACAATGTTTCACGTGCGTTACATTCAGCGAATTTTCAAACCAAAAATAAAAAAGTCGTTTCTCAGCAATTATTTTTGCACAAAGTTACTTAGTTTGATGTACGGAATGCGTACTTCTTTACCCTCAATATGTTCATGCCATACGTACTCGTATACTGCCACCATACATACTCACACAGCACGTATAACAATACACCCTCAAGAAATTAGCTCTCCACAGTGTAAATACCCACCACGATATTATATTGTCGCTAAGAGAACAGTCCACAGAGGGTTGGACTGGTGAGTGAGATTTCCAGAGTCACATCCATTGCATCTTGACGTGAACAGACTGCTAAAAACATAACCCTATCTTTGCTGTCGCGGAAAAACGTCCTTCTTATATGATGGGACTTTTGGATTGTAGCATTTCAAACATGAACAAATTCATTGCCATGCAGCCATGCAACTTTCCTGCAAGGCAACTAAAACTTCCATAAAATTTTACTACTATACAAGATTATATATAGGTAAGATTTCCTTTTACCCGACTACGGCGAAGCAAAAAGTAGGGTTATGATTTTGAACAGTTTGTATGAATGTATGTTCATCTGTTACCTCATAACTTCTAAACTACCAATCATAATTTGACAAATGAGGTATCATTGGAAGCGTCTTGACCGTCCGCTGGAAATCAAGACGGGTACAAAAATGGTCAAGGTAAAGCCGCGGTCGCATGCCTGTACACCTACAAAATTATAATGGCATGCGACTACGGCTTAACCTTGACCAGTTTTGTACGAGTACCTATGTCTTGATTTCTGTCTGAAATATTTTCTTGTTTCTTACTTTTTACAGTGTGATTTTTCAGTAGTCGGGTTTTAGTTTTTGAACTTACTTTTTGCTTCAGTAGGATGATTGTCAGTCGCGCATATTGCACTTAACACACAGATCACAGATTCCATGTGTTGTTATGTTAATCTTAGATATTTATTCGATTGAAGGGACATGTTACAATACACGTCCATAAGGTTGGGTTATTGCACAGTATAAATAAATAAAATAAAAAAGCCTTTTATTTCATGCAATAACATGTAAGTAGGTACATTTATCTTATCCTGTTATTTATATTTATATATATTTTTAATTTGCAAGAACCCCTCCGCAGGTGAAGGCCTCCTCCAAAGAAATCCAACTTTCTCTGTCTTGCGCTGTCTGCATCCAGTTTGGGCCAGCCGTATTACGGATGTCGTCCGCCCATCTCGTGAGCGGTCTTCCTCTGTGGCGTTTCCCACTTGGGCCTCTCCACCGTGTTACCCTTATGGTCCACCGCTCATCTGGCAGTCTTGCCACATGACCCGCCCATTTCCATTTTAGTTTTTGAGCAAAGTTTAATGCATCGGTGGCTCTAGATATGCTTCTAATTTCTGTATGTCTTATTTTTTGCATTTTCCTAATTTTGAGCATACTTCGCTCTAGGCCCCGCTGACAAGTGATAATTTTTCTTTTTATTTTGTCTGTGTATTTCCAAGTCTGGCAAGCGTAAATTAGACACGGTAATAAGCAGCTCGACATGGCTTTAATTTTTAGTTTTACGGGCATGTTGCTTTTAAAAATTTCTTTTAAGCTCCAGTACTTGTTCCAAGTATGTTGAATTCGCCTTTCAATTTCTGAATAGTTACTGTCCTTGTCGAAGCTGATTTGTTTCCCTAGATAGACATATTTGTTCGTATATTTCAATTTTTCGCTGTCAACAAATATATTATTTTCTGTGCTGTTTGTCATAACCATTGTTTTTGTGAGGTTCATCTCTAGTCCTACCTCTTTACTGGCCACATTTAGTGATTGGATCATGTTTTGCAATTGGGAGCTTGATTCAGATAAAAGCACTAAGTCGTCAGCAAATCGGAGGTGGCTCAGGTATTTACCGTCTATGTATAGGCCGCTCGTTTCCCAATTCAATTTCCTTATTATCGACTCTAGTATAGCACAGTAACCGGCTGTAAATATGGGCCATCCAGATTTAGAACAAGTTCTGTCTGTATCTGGCAGTCATGCCTATGTGACCTCCCCTTTGCTTTCGATATTGTGTCAATATTCGGCAACTATCGGGACACTAATCAGTAACAAACCAGCTATTGCGCAATCGTGCCGTCGGAATTTGATTATGTAATGACTGAAATAAAACTTCTGTCTGTAAAGGGAGAGCTTTGAGATCCTTGTATATAATTATTGAGTCTTGCCTTTATCTTCCTACTTGTATCTAAAAAAAATCTACCCTTTACTAATAATGAAAGCCAGGGATGATACGGAAGTCGTTTTACCGGAACCGGAACCGAAATCGGAGGTATTAATTTTGATTGATCGGAATCGGAATCATAACCGGAGTCGAAGGCGGAAGTAGAAGAAAGATGTGTTATGGGAAGGCTTAATGAAACAATTGAAATATAATTCAGTCAAATATTATAACATCCACAAAAAAAACAATAAACTGAGACTTTGAGCGCGAGCGTGTATAAAATGAAACTAAAATTATACTGGCGACGAGTTAAAACTTATTTGTACGCGCTCTAGTCACGTGGATCGCTGCATTTCGAACTTCGGTATAACTCCAATTGAAAATTATAGGAACCGAAGTCGGAATCGGAGATGTAAAATTAATCGGAATTTCCGACCTTTCGGAACCGGAACCGAAGCTTCGTAACATCCCTAGTCTGTACCATTGATTATCATCTCATCATCATGTTCTACTGTATATCTCTCTGTTATTTCCTTCAGGTGGAGCTGATGTCTCGTGACGAACAAAGCGTGCTGGTTGTGTCCTACGCCGAACTGAAGCATTGTCTCGAACAGGCGTTCGATGAAGTCATGCAGGCGGCCGCCGCCGGGCCCTAGTCACTGACTGTGACGCCAAACGACTACACATTGCAATAAATCAAGTAATAATGTCCCATGGGCTGCCTTCACCGATTTTGTCAGCACCGGTATTCTTAACATGCCTCAGCTAATCGTATAACGTCAACTTTGAACTGAGGTCATCATCATCTACTTAGCCTTTCCGTACCATGTTGGGTTCAGCTTCCAGTCTAACCGGATGCAGCTGAATACCAGTATTTTACATGGAGCGACTGCCTATCTGACCTCCACAACCTAGTTACTAGGTAACACAATACCCCTTGGTAAGTCTGGTTGTCAGACTTTTTGGGCTTCTGACTACCCGTAACAACTGTCAATGATCTACAAATGACAGCCGGGACCAACCGCTTAACGTGCTTTCCGAGGCACGGAGGGGTCTTGGTATATAAAGATAGTCACCCATCCACGGACCAATCGCGGCAAGCGAAGCTTAACCTAACCGATAGACGCGATCGAAAAAAAAAAATACTTAATAGTTATTGAATATGGGCTCTTTTTAGTCTGTCGCATGTTAAGAATATCCGTCATATGTGTTAGGATGTGTTACATGTGCATTTTTTGACGATGTCAGTACTCCGGTAAAGGACTTAAAAATGTTAATACAATTGTAATGTGAAGCCGCCGTGTCGGTTCGTGTTCAATTCTGTCATCCGCGAATAAAATATTTTTGTAGGTGCATCGCGATTTTTGTGCTGGTTTCGTACAACTTATATATTTTGATGGCAGTTATTGAACTAGTGGCGATATCAAATTTTTACTTTTCCCCTATTGGGGCACAACACATCAGTGGGATTACCAAATATAGCAAACTCTTAGTGAACAAGGCGCCTGTCGCCCTTTCCCTATCCTTCACCAGCTCTCTCGTCTAGTTTAGTATGACACGATAGAGCAGTCAGAGTAACGCTTTTCAAGGACGATTCCTAACTCTGGGTTGTAACGCGATCTCATTTCGGAAGCGGGCTCGACCCCTAGAACGCTTCTCAATAACTGCGCCACATAACAAATGATTCGATATTTTTATACATTAATTGTGGGTTATGATTATTTATCTAAAAAAATAATTTATCCGTAACATGGATATCTACATCACGTAGCAACGTATTTTTTAATAAGCTGATTAAATTTAATTACAATGTAATTTCCACAACCAATATCACGCCCAATTAAAACTTGTGTCTGAATATAGTTTTTTTATAGGGCCTTATCGATGTACCGTTATGATCAGCCGCCTGAACAAACGCCACAAACATTCCAAACTAACAACAACAAATGGTGAGAGCTATCAAACGACTGTTTTTATTAAATTCAGAATTGAGCAGCTGGTACTGCGCGGGGCGGCGCGGCGGGGCTCGCTGCTGTGTCGCCTTTAAATGTATCGAGAAACAGCAATACACGCGTGCTTCTAGTAATTCAACACAGATTTGGCTTTCTATCAGTGATTTCATTAAGTGTTTTTTGTTTTTGTGAGTATTCTATTCAAGAACAAAACAAGTTAATGTTTAGAGCGTGCCGCCTTGATGTGTTTAATTATCTGAAAGCACGTGCGTACACGTTGTTAGTATAGTTACTGTCACGTCACGTAGATCTGAATTTGTATGTGTTGAGGGCGGGGCGGTGCGACGGCCGGGTCTGTTAATGTTAGCAAGGTCGGAAAGATCTCAATAATAAATCTATGGCAATAAATACCTTTTTATATGGCCGCGGACGACGCGCAGTGTCCGCCCTACCCTCGTGTATATCACGTCGTTGCAGATTTATTCTACATAACATTTTCTTGCCAGCTACCGTTTACCGTGTTGAGTAATGTAATTTCTCTACTGTCATTATAGAGCACGTAGTTTGTTTTGTTTTAAATTGTTGAACTCCGCAGACAGACATTGCATCAGTCTAATCGAATTTATGTAAATAAATTATTTCTATCGATCAAATGGTAAATTTTTTAAAGTTTAGGCTGCGCTAATTATTTATAGATGTTAAGCAGGGTAAATGAACAGAGCTTTGGCTAAGTTTTAGGCTGTGTCCTATTCAAAACCGATAGTCGCGCGAGTACGCGATCGTCGCGTCCGTATGTCAGTTGTTGTTCGGTGAACATGAACGCGTGGCCGCGCCGACAGAGCGCGCTTTTCAGTTCTCCGAAGAAAAAGTGACATACATGCGCGACAATCACGTGTTCGCGCGACGAGTGCTTTTAAATAGGACATGGGGTTAACTTTTTAAAATTATGTTGCTAAGCACTGCAATTAAGTATATCACGCTCAATTCGTCCATCCTATTATTGTGATCATCCATATAGTTAATAAAGTATATGATATACGTATTTTTTGGAATGATGTACTATTTGTCTGCGGAAATCTTAGACTCCCATGTTAATTCAGGGTAAGCTTTTTATTTTACTATTTTACTTTATTAAAGATTGTTACTCGATTCTAAAGAACCATTTTTTCTAAAGTATTGTATTGATTTTAATTGAAGAATTAATGCAATAGATTGTGCAGTTTTCTTTGCAATTTGCATGTCAGTATCAGGTTGTATGTTTAAATTTTTTCTAAATATGGGTTTATTCAGAATTAAAATTAAATGTACATAAATAACAACTTATACCTACCTAATTAATCAAAAAAGAACGCAATTGGTTATTAAATTACCTAAACCTAGCTGCCTAGGTGTTATGTACTGATATTTATTAATAAAAGTACCGTAGAAATCCCATGGTTGAATTTGCAAATTCCGATCTATGTAGAGATGAACACTCTGAGAATAAAAATATTTTGAGATAACTATAAGTGTATATTTTTTTCTAACAAATAAAACGTTTAAATTACTATGGTTTTTTATCCTATTCCTGACTACCTGGGATTACATACATACATAAACTCACGCCTTCTTCCCATGGGGGTAGGCGAAACTACAGAACGCCACCTGCTACGATCCTTACATACTCCTTTTACCTCGTTTACATTCATACATCTGGTCATACACGCACGCCGGTTGCGAGTACTACGCACCTGGCCTTTCTGAAGAACATCACCAATAAGGTCAGTATGTCCCCGCCCGGCCTTTCCCTTCACATCAGCCTCGTAAATACATTTTGTTAGTCGCCTTTCATTCATTCTCTCAACATGCCTGGGATTATTTAATTAATTATTGTTTCAGAGTTATTGAAAGCATGCCGAACTAATGCGTACGTAACACAAATTCAATTGCAGAGAGCGAGTCTTATCCACACTTTCTCTCCTCACTGGTCTCAAGAGAGGTGCTCTTGAGACCTCGTTATTTGAAGTAGCCCCAGGCAGCGCTCAAACTCACGCCGATTTGTTCATTATAGTAAAGAGAGGTAAAGTTCAACATGCAATGTAACATTTTTGCTTATAGGCTTGAATCAATGGAACTTTCGTATTTGGTCTCGAAACCAAGACTTACACTGGTATTCAGTACCCTACTGCGCTGGTACGGAAATTCAATACCACTACCTTTATTTTGGAGGGGATTCATCAGAAAAAATTGCCTGCTTGACAACGTAAACAACGAAATGTAGGTATTGTTGAACTGTCAAAATTAAGGGGATTAGAAAGGGCATCACATCATACCATTAGCATCATACAGGCATCCCTTAAAATTGGGAGGATCATCACCTGTCTTAGCTTTTTCCTAAGTTGGTCGGCTCCAATCTAACCCGATGCAGCTGAATACCAGACAAATGCGAGTAGGACTCGCGCCCTGAGGGCACAGATTAAGCTGGGGGTTCCGTCTCAAACCTGTGCCCGGTTGCCAGTGGCGGCGCTAGACCAAACGTGGACGTCGGCGACATCAGCTTTACGAGGCGTCTTTCATTTTCCAGACGAAAGAAAAACGTAATATTGAATGAGCAGGGGGCCTACCACCAGCCCAAAAGCAGTATTATTTTAATATTACTTCAGTGGGAGAAAGAGATGGAGCTATACATCCTGTAGAGCTTCATCTCTTTCCCACACTAATGTATGAGTTAAGAGTTTTATTGCTAATCAAATGATGACAAAAATTGCATAAACAAACACAAATTAAATAATAGACGAACTTTTCGGCTTTTAGCCTCACTGAATTTTTCCAAGATTATAATCATAGCTCACACCAGCCGCTATTTCTAATGCCAAGAGCGACCGAAGCGGGCTCGATTTTAGCAAGCCGCCACGGATATTTTATCCAGTCTTACAGAAATATGTCATGTTTTCTTATGTTACACTGAAAATATTGAGAATTAAGAGAATGCAGGACGCAATAGCGCGTGTAACGAGCTCGAAAATTTTAGCAACCAGCCTCGGAGTTAAGGGTTTTCTTTTGACCATACCTACCATACAGAAATAGGAGATACTTTGGCGTTCTTGACTTATGCAGAAAGGTTTGAGGTGGGTACCTATGAGAAGAATATAGGATGATAGAGCGAACGAAGCGAGCTCGAAAATTTTAGCACCCAATCTCGGACAGGTAATATTTCTTTTGAACATTTATACAGAAATAGGAGTTATTTTGTCGACAAATGCAGAAAAATTTGAAAACTAAGAAAATGTACGATGCAAGAGCGAGCGTAGTAGTGAGCTCAAAAATTCAAATTTAGGCATAGGTACGTCGGGGGGCCTCCAACTACAAACTGCCTTGTTTGTGATTTAGTAGTAGTAAGTACTTCTCGAGATTTGGGGGCCCCTCAGGACCAGTGGGGGGCCGCGGGGAAATATATAGGTACGAATAACTAAAATGTTAATAACTTGTAAACCTTTTTTTGCGAAGCCCCAACAGGCATGAGTGACGAGGCCGTCGGCGGTCGCCAACGCCTTTTTTTTGGGTGGGAAATTCTCAAATAATTTCTCCCGCTCTCTGCTCTGGGTGGAGCAGGAGAGCATGTCAGACTCTTACTGACTCACCCGTGTTCAGGCATCGGCCCTAGCGGACCCCGTCAATTCTGCTGACATCTCTTTGAGGCGTACGTGGAACACAACGCGCCATCGACCCGGGCCTGGTCCTTATCGGGCGGCGAGCTATCCATTCCTCACCGTCCGCAAGCCCGCGTCTACGGTGGCCGGAAATCGGCTCGCGATTCCTGACGCCCAGGGCGTCTCCTCCTGCGGTGGTTAGGGGCGTGAGGGCGCGAATTTTGCCTCTCCCTCACGCGTTCCGCCTCCTCCTTCGCAAGCATGTCAGTCCAAAAAAAAAACAATAGAATTTGTAGGTACTTTCTAAAAAATTTGGACTCAGTACTTTCGGAGATAAGGCGGAAAAATGGTAAATTTTCATCCATTTTCAATAACGTTAAAACATAAGTCATTTATCAGAACACTTTTTGTACTGACTTACTTAAGTACCTACCTACCTACCTAGGTAATTTGCGTTTTTTTTTTAGGTAAATAGATAGTCACGTTTTTGACTAATAACCTAAATTGCTAGATTGTCGTTTCTTTGCGACGCACGATTCTTAAGAGTGGGGGATGAGCAGGTAAGTATAGGAGTAAGATCATATTCACAGATAACTATATATACTAGTCAGAGACAGATAGGACAGTACAATGGTTGACGATTAGTTCCAAAAATATGCGCCAAGCGCTAGTGTCGTAATGTCACCGAGTGATGATCTACAGCGTATTAAAAAAAAAGTATATCGATAGCATCGGGCATAGAATATCGATAGCATAGTGATGTGCCATGGAAAATTCTTATGGGGTTAATTTTATAATTAGCAAGGTTTCTTCCGTTATGTTCATTGGATACGAATATAACGAAAGAAATGTAAAAATAAAACGACTATTCAGATTTTACATTTATTTATTTTTTTCCTCTTAACCTATGGGCTTTATATTTCTCAAAGGCAATTTCTTGAGATGCACACATCTGTTTCACAAGTTTTTCTTGTTGGTACACCTCCTTTTAAAACTTTATTAAGTATGTTGCACCATTTATGAACATGGGTGCATATCATTAAATTAAGCAACCATTCCATTACTTCGGTTTTATGATCTGTGCACACATTTTGAGATCCGTTCACGCTGTCAAAGAGCTTGTCCATGAATTCAACAGCCTCGCCTGTTGTGGCCATTGTCTCACTGTCACTGACATTTTGACCCGAGGCTGTAGTTTCTGAAATATTACATAATTATATATTAGTACAAAAATAACAACAAAGTGTTTCCTTTTCCATTCTATCAGACTATAAGAAAGTGCAACAGATATTATTCTTAGTACATTAGTTTGAATCAAACATGTTATTAGTCTTGAAGGGTCAATTGTAATTAAATTATTAAAAACCTAATTCTTTTTTACATAGAATAAATATTTATATAGTGTGAATTCATGTATTTCTTTTATACCCTAAATACCTGAGACCCTAAATAAATAAAAGTAAAGTGAATGAGTGATTTTAGTATTATTAGATAATGCATATTGATAACAAAGTAAAAACTTACTAAACAATGCAGTGTATTTAAGCATTCCACTGGTTGTTGCACTCGAGAGTTTGGGCAGCTACACTAACTTTCATCTTCTTCATTTTTGCTGCATAAACGTGGTGCTCTGTAAGATTTTTATGCATTCGAGTATGACCTAGTTGGCAATCAGCATCAAACAGTTTCAATGTCCTTCCAAGTGGCAACTTTTCCTTTGAAAACTATGTCTTTTGAAAGAAGGTTGTTTCTTAGGCCCTTCAGTAGATGTGGGGGATCATACACTACATTTAAGTGATGTCCTGACATCTCAATAGTTCCATCTGCAAACAAAAAAGCTATTTTTAGTACAACAAGTTAATTTGATGGATTACAGGTCCAACTTCTACAAATTTATAAAATAATGTCAAAGTGTGGTTTTACAGCTGAACACGTTTGGATGAAAGGCACTAATTTGGGACTAACATACAGATGGATATTTTGATATAATGATGATGGATACTTTTTATCCCAGATAATTCCCAAGTGCTACGCAGACTTATGTGCATGCAAAGGCTATTTGTAATGAGAGTTCTACTTACCATTATGTTCCTCATTTAAAATCCTTTTGCGGCCAATCTCAATAATACACAAACTCAGTGATTCGACACGAATGACGGAAAATACAATCTGTCACAACAGCCAAAATGGCTGCCAACAACATGGCTACCGAAAGTAGCATCCGCAGCGCCATAACGCATTTTTTGGAACTAAAGCTGTCGCAGGCCTGATCATATTACTTCAATTAATTGTATCCTGCCTGCTCCGTGACATTTAGAATACCTATGTTTTGTATGCTTGTGGCGCATCGTTAGGGGCTTGCTACACGGCTGCCAACCGCGTCCCAACAGAGGTGACCTTGTTGGTTTACAACCGTGTAGTTGGTGGTTTACGACCAAATTTCAAACAGCTCTGCCTGTCGCCAACCAAGGTCACCTCTGTCGGGGACGCGGTTGGCAGCCGTAAGCCCTATAATAAATAATCAATAAATGCAACGCCCACAGCTGCTTCACCTGGTGGGCACTGGTGGGTACCAATCATATTCAGGAAATCCGTCCTACCGGTGCATTCAGATTCAGGCAATAATAACAGATAGTAAATCGACTGCAAATTAGAATCCTATTCATAGCTTTTTTAACCGACTTCCAAAAAGGAGGAGGTTATATGTTCGAAGCGTATGTTTGTTTTTTTTTTTTGTATGTCCGCCGATTTCTCTGTTACTTGTGGACCGATTTTGAAAATTATTTTTTTGTTTGAAAGGGTATGCTCTCAAGTTTGTCCCATATACATTTTGTAAAACTGCTTTACCTCAGCTTAACACCTAGGCACATTTTTAGCTTTACCTAGTTTTATACGTGGCCATAGTTGTCCCATTTTTAGAACCGGGTTCTACAAATATGTGGCACTATATCACCGAAACCATTTACCATTACACACTACCGCTCGACATCTCACTGTACAACAGAGACACAGACCAAGTAGTACTAACAGAGAGCACGTGAAATGTAGCTCGCGTTATCGCGACAGTAACATTTTAATAACTCGTGTGTAACACAACTATTGTGGAGTCCATGTTGGTAAATTCATGAGCAAGATCGATATACTTTATGAGTACAATAGTATTATTCAAATTAATGTTAATTGGAATGTGAAATTCTGACATTGTTAGATATATTCACGAACATTATTTTTTTAATGAATAGCGAGCTTTATACGTTGTAATTGCCAGCCTTGAAAAATGAAGGTCCGAAAATGTTTCAATCTGAACGCAACTATATTCGAAAGTCGTTCCGTCAGTCATCGATCAGTCATTCACTATTTCACTCTCAGTCAGTCTGTCTTTCACATTTGGATGAATGGGACGATATGTGAAATAAACAAAATAGCGCATTGTGTGTGTGATACACGGCCACACGGGTTTATTTGAAACACTTGGGAATACTTATTGCCTCATACATAAGTGCATCTGTTAAGTACTTTACCCCATGTAGTTGGTGGCGCTGCCAGTTTCGTTACACCCGGCGGTGACAGCGGCAGTGCCATGAATCCGGTCTGCTATAATGGGGGGGCCCACGATAGACTCATACATGAGGCTGACCAGCTTATATCTTACATAGAACGTGGCTCCACTATCCTTAAGTTTTATCCAAGAAAACGACCTGAGCGTCGTTCCCTCTCCGTAAGAAGAGAAACCCACCAAATAATCTGGAGTAGGACAGGCGTTTCGCAGAAAAATGCATACGAAGGAGCTCTGGACATAAGAGACATAAAGGAAGTGAGGGTCGGAAAGGCATCCAAACACTTCGAGCGGTGGCCAGAAGAGGTGAAGAGGCTGGACAACACCAAATGTTTCACAATCTACTATGGAACTGAATTCAAACTGCGCGCAGCTTCACTAGCAGGTAACCGTTTGTAAACATGTCTAATTATACCGAGCCCACCAAATTGTCACATACATCGCTGGTTGGTTGTGAGAATTTCATTGAACTTCCAATGCCAAGTTATTGTTATGAATGCTGCATGAACACAATTATATTTACCGATGTGTACATGTTCTTGAATTTGAGTCATTCTGCAAAATTAACCTTTTGTAGCTCAAACTGATAAAGACTGTGAAGCCTGGGTAAAGGGAATCAGGTTTCTTATAGAAGAGGCCCTCAATGCGTCATATCCTTTACAAATCGAGAGATGGCTGCGGAAAGAGTTCTACGCCATAGAAAATGCAAACGAGAAGTAAGTGGAAGTCTTGTTTATTTTATAAAATGTTTATTAAAATATTCCTAACCTTCAGTAGGTGAAACTTCCATTGTCAGTGAATATTGAATAATAAAATATAACCTTTTTTCTGTTAGTATTTGTTATTAGTTACAATTCCATGGTCTAAAAATTTTTTTCTAGCATAAAGCTAGTTGATATAATAAATATTTATAATTAACAATTGATTCCTAAAACTTTTCAACACAACTTATAAAATGTATGCAATGATGGTATCTATCTAATACCTTTAAACAAGCAATTCTTGTACATATTATGTATATATGGTCGGAAATTGCAATTTTCTCCAAACAAGAAAATTTTTGTTATTTTGTTCTCCACCCACACCAACGATATATAATCTGAATCTGGGAAAAGGCTTCAACGATTTTCATGAAATTTAGTATGCAGGGGGTTTTGGGGGCGATAAATCAATCTAGCTAGGTTTAATCTTTAGAAAACGTTGCTCAAAAAAAATAAATATTGGTCATCCTGATATTGGTAATTAAAAAAGAAGTAAACAACAACTCAGATTACATAAAATTGTGGTAAATGTTTTTTTTTTCAAATCTCAATAGAACAATCAGACTAAAAAGGTTTTGTTGCTCTAGTATCACCTTGAAGGAAGTGAAAGGGTTTCTGCCGAAGATAAACTGTAAGATATCAACGAACAAGCTAAGAGATTTATTTCAAGAAGTGGACACAGACAAGAGAGGAGAAATAGGCTTTGATGACTTCTCTTGCCTGTACCAGAAACTAATCTTTGATGAAAATGTAAGTCACTGTTATTTTTTTTTTATTGATTTGACTCTTTCGCACTGCTGAGCGGTTCATTTCAATGCTTTGTGCAGAATGTCCACGACATCTTCGACAAATACTCTCTGTACTGCAAGAACGGATCAACTATCACATTGCGGGAGTTCCAAAGCTTCCTGCGTGTGGAACAACATGACAGGCTGGGGGATGACGAGGCCGTCGCCTCGCAATTCATCAGGGATTACCTGCGTGATCCACAGAGGGATACTTATGAGCCATATTTTACCCTGCATGAGGTACGAACTTTATTGTTTTAATCATTCTTCAACTCGCGAATTTATATATTTTTAATTCTTTCATTGCGGGACCAACATGACCTGAAATCGCACAAAATAGAGAGATTTGGAAGGAAAAAGGGGAGGCCACTGCTGGGCAGTGGGACACAATATAAGATAACAAAAAAAAAAAACATTCATGTTCATTTAACATAATACATGTATTTACCCAGGCCCGTCTTTAACCTATTGAAGGCCCTGGATCACGGGGGCCCTGTGTAGATAAGAGTAGATAAGCAAAATTCTAAAATTATACAACTATTATTTTAAGGGAGAATGCCCATGGACAGGTTCACTCCTTGTGTCAGTGTATAAAAAAAATTATGTGTGGTGAACACATAATTTTTTTGTCGGGGACGCGGTTGGCAGCCGTGTAGCAAGCCCTTAAGTTTCTTAGCAGAGTCTAAAGCTGTTATCAGACGATGTTCATTTTTGTTTCATTCCACGTTCATACGACATTGACAAAATTACATAGAAATGAACGCTCCTTTCATTTCATTTTTCGATTATTCGGTAGGCAAGTGAAAATAGCCGAGTGCCGAAATCGAACATCGTTGGTTTGGTCCACTCATTGATTGATTTGATTCATTTTGTGTCCACACGTTTCACTTCCGAATGAAAGACAAAAAGTGAAGCGTCTGATATCTGCTTATCCAAAGATAGGGAAAATATGAAAACAAGCTGCTACAATACTTCTCTTGCAGTTCGTCGAGATGATGTTTTCAAAACAAAATACGATCTGGGATAGTAAAAATGACACCGTGACCCAGGACATGACTAGACCATTGTCCCATTACTGGATATCGTCTTCGCATAATACGTAAGTACCTTTCAAATTACTCCACACCATTTTCAATTCTTACAAATACAACTACGGGGTTACTTTTAGGTATCTAACTGGCGATCAGTTCTCGAGCGAGTCATCTCTGGAAGCCTACGTTCGCTGCTTGAGGGCAGGCTGTCGTTGCATTGAGCTGGACTGCTGGGACGGCCCGGATGGATCTCCTTTTATTTACCACGGCCACACACTGACCACCAAAATTAAATTCATGGATGTTCTGCGCACAATAAAAGAGCATGCTTTCGTTACCTCCGAGTACCCTCTGATACTCTCTATTGAGGATAACTGCACATTACCGCAGCAACGCCGCATGGCGACCGCTTTCCAAGAAGTTTTCGGAGAGATGCTGCTGGTTCAGCCATTTGATAAAAGCGAGACATGTTTACCGTCGCCTGAAAATCTGCGCAGAAAAATCATACTGAAACACAAGAAACTGCCAGATGGAGTTGAGGACAGTTCATTCGCAGTTTTACAAGAAGAAGGCAAGGATCTTGATTTACGTACGTCTATCAAAAACGGAATTCTATTACTTGAGGATCCTGTAGATAAGGACTGGAATCCCCACGCCTTTGTGCTGACGGAGAGTAAACTCTATTACACAGAGCACTACAGCTCGCAGACGGAGACCGACGCGGAGAGCGATGGGGAGGCCGAGACTGAGGCGCCTGTCGTGCCTCAGGACGAGTTACATTTCGGCGAGTGTTGGTTCCACGGAAAGCTCGCGGGGAACCGGCAGGAAGCTGAAGAGCTTCTAAAGAATCATGCGCATCTCGGTGATGGTACTTTTCTCGTACGAGAAAGCGTCACTTTTGTGGGCGATTACTGTTTGTCATTTTGGAGGCAGGGAAAGGTGAACCACTGCCGCATCAAGTTGAAGCAAGAGAGGGGCGTCGTCAAATACTATCTGATTGACACCGTATGCTTTGATAGTCTTTATAGCCTGATTACACATTATAGGCAGCATCCATTGCGGAGTCAGGTAAGGGACCCTTGAACACACTACTTTTTCAATGTATATATTAGATCATCAGAAACTTAATAAATTTCACGTTATTATCAAGATATTTACAATCTAGTTATAACAAAGCATTTTTTAATAGGAATTTCTGATAACACTGAGAGAACCTGTACCCCAGCCGAACAAACATGAGGACAAGGAGTGGTTCCACCCCTTCTGCACTCGCGTTCAGGCCGAAGAGTTGCTGCGTAAAGCCAACACTGATGGCGCTTTCCTGGTGCGACCCAGCGACAAAGATCACTCTTCATTCGCTATAAGTTTCAGGTAATATGACCCTTCTATGAAAACCTATCAGCAAATGCAAATGTTAGTTTGTACGCAAAATATTGAGAGATTTACCATGTTATTTTAAGACCATAGACTTCTTATAGGCTTTCCTGTAATGAGTAAAGAACCATTCTCTGTAATTTTTCAAAATTGTAGGTCCAGTAGTTTCAGAGATAAGGTGGGGGTCGGGAATGGTAAATTTTCATCGAATTTCTTAAATATATTTAAAAGTATTTATTTTAAAATTATATATAAATATATTTATGATCCTCGCAACAAGCCCTTTCATTTGATATGTCACACGGTACTGTTAGCAAAAAAGTGACCCCCATATTCAAAATTCATTTATTTATGTTACACGTTCGTGTTTGGGTCATAGAAATACATATTATGTGTACCAAATTTCAACTTAATCGGTTCATAAGATTCGGAGCAAATTGGCTGTGACAGACGGACAGACAGACACACGAGTGATCCTATAAGGGTTCCGTTTTTTCCTTTAGAGGTACGGAACCCTAAAAACAGTCAGGCTGAAGTGGGAGGTGGCTGGTTACCTTAGATAGTCACACACTGGATGCCTGGAAGTCATCGCCGTCGAAGTAGACCGCGGCGAAGGTGGTGTGACGATCTGGATATATTTGAGCGACAAACGTGCCCAGAGATCGTTTAAGACGACGATTGAAGCTGTATCATTATTTTCGAAGCAAGTAAACTTGCTATGTAGGGTGCAGGGACTTCGACGCGAAAACTGTTACAATGGATTCAGTACATGATTCTGTACCCCCCTGGGTTGATATTTTTCAACGGTTATTTAAAAAAAATCATCTGTTTCATAGAAAAGTGCAATACCAACACGGTCAATATGTATGGAACAGTACACGGTCAATATGTATGGAACAGCAGATTTAAAAAAAAATAACCTATGTGAAAAATTGTATAATCCTTCCCTGGTTTCCAGGGCCGCTTTATGACGTTGTAGACCATTCATAAGGTTTAACAAATACTAAGACGTTGCGAATCACACGGATGGTACACACGACTACACATCAAGCTATACATTTACAGTATAAGCTGACCTCGCATTTTACGGAAATCCTATACAATGCGAGATCAGCTTAAACTGGAAATGTATAGCTTGATGTGTAGCCGTGTGTACATAGCACGAACCATGAACCGGGCTCTGTACAATCACTGTAATCAAATATTTTGCGTTCCGGCCCCTCGGCGGCTATCAAGTAGCTAGAACAAATAGGAAAATTGATGCGATTGAAATTTAAATTGCTGTTATCTAGTGCATCTATCATGTTATTTATTTGATTATCTTGGCCCTTGTAGACAACTGCATACTTGCATCGGTTGCTATCGAGGGGGTTCGCGTGTTCGTGCAACTTACACGCGTTGGGACAAGTAATGGCCAAGTCTATGAATAATATTTTTAGCTAGAACGTTTTCGCTGCAAAATCCGATGTAGAGAATTTCATTCGGTCAAATCTAATTCGTCAATAATATCCGTTGGGTTAGGTTAGGTTAGATTTAATGTTTAGAAGCACTACTTGGTTTATATTTTAGTCAACTTATAAAATCATTAAAAACAAAATTAATTCATAAACTCGAAGTTTACAAAAGTGTTTTAGTTATTATATTGGTTATTATATTGTCAAGTTTTGCGATCACAATTCCAATTCTTTAAATAACCGGAATGTGATGATTCTCTACCTTTAAATAACCGCAATCACTGATTAGTACAGATGGTCACTCCGCAAAATCATTTAAATAAAAAGCAACTCTTGCTACGACACTATTAAGTACAATTTAGGTAGCACAGCGCTAATTGCCTACAGTGATATTCACCTACAAGTTGCCTCTCTTTCTATCGCGTAGCTCTTATATCTTCTGACTACGTTACGCTCACTGAATTCGACAAGTCGAGCCCGCCGCGCACCTACTTGTAGCTTTATACCTAAAATGCGAAGTGTCCCATCTGTACTCATCTGTCTGTAAAGATCATCTGAATGTGATGATCTCTACAAGGTAACTGTTCTCGTTGCATGTTGTACTGATCTAAAGGTCACCGATATTTACCGTAATGTTGCATCGTTTCTATATTAAATAGTACTAGCTTTTGCCCGCGGCTTCGCCCGCGTGGATGTCGGAAAATATCCCACAGGAACGTGCTACCGGGATTCAGAGTATCCTATATCCTATCTCAGGACATGGCCCATACGGAACGGCATGAAAGGTAACAGGCAGATAATAAATCTGTTTTAGGGTTCCGTACGTCAATCCTTAAATCTCTTGAAAAGAAGACATAAAAAAAACATGTGAATTTTAAAATCATCCCCTATAAGAGGGTACTTGAGGGCTGATTTTTGAAAACGCAGAAATACGTAATTCTTTATTTGTTACCAAAAGCATAAATTTAAATTTTCATAGCCCTAACTTAAGAAATGATAGGTTTCCCATACAAACTTTCATCCCCTATATACCTCTCCCTTAGGGTTATTATTGAGACAATAAGTAGCCTATGTCCTTCTCCGGGATACCATCTATCTCCTCGCCAAATTTTATCGAAATAAGTTCAGTGGTTAAACTATTAACTATTAGTGATTATTAGTAAATAGTGGAGAAACAATTTAATGGATGTTATTATACATATAAACCTTCCTCTTCAATCACTCTATCTATTAAAAAAACCGCATCAAAATCCGTTGCGTAGTTTTAAAGATTAGGTATAGGGACATAGAAAGCGACTTTGTTTTATACTATGTAGTGATGACAAAAAAATATTATTGTGGGATATCCATAAGAGATAGACATATACCATCGCGGAGTATTCTGTAGACCTTTTCAATGTGTAAAATACTTAGTACATTATTTTGATAAATCTCGTAGGGTTCAGCCTGCGTTTGCAATGTAAGCGGAAAAAATGTAATTATTTACGACATCACATTAGAAACCTCGAAAATAACAGTTTTTCTCCACTATTTAATGGATGTTATTATACATATAAACCTTCCTCTTCAATCACTCTATCTATTAAAAAAAACCGCATCAAAATTCGTTGCGTAGTTTTAAAGATTTAAGCATACATAGGGATATAGGGACAGAGAAAGCGACTTTGTTTTATAATATGTATAGATGTGCATTAATCACATGATCTGACTGATCACGCGTACAGTCGCGAACTAAAATTGTTTATCTACAAAAATGCAAAAAATAAAAATCTTTAAATGTTTCTGAAACAGTTAGCTTATTGCTAACTTTAAAACAACCAGTGTCATAGTAACCATAATGTCATCCAAACGAGTGCTATAATGTTGTACTAAATTTAATTATGCAACTCCTTTGCTTTTTCGATCCCTTCCTTATTCATCATATTCATCAAACAGCCACATTCTCACTACTCAATTCGTGGTATCTTTATGAATTAAAAAAAACACTTATGCACGCGCGCTTCACTATCACAGCGCCGTAATTTAAAAAAAATATGTAATTTTATTATTACCAAAACATAATTTTTATTTTTTGATACTCAGCAATTAAACTTTCCATGAATTTACATAGAGTTCTTACAACACTGTACTATGATTTCCGAACCTTTTATAGAGGATTCATATCATGAGTGTAGATAAAGTCTTGTATGCAACTGTACATAATTAGGTATTAAAACACTCATGTGATACTGTTATCACCTGTTACATTAAGCCCACATTCGTGTTTTAATACCCTTTTATTATACAACAGTTGCATAAATAACTATTAGCACACTGAGGTTTAAAAATGTCGGTTTCATAAAGTCGCTTTGCAGCAACGTATTTGACGTCGATGAGGATAACGGATTTCTTATTTAATTTTGTATTACAATATTCAATGTACAGACGCCAGCACATCAAGCTACCCGAAACTGTCAAATTTTCCCAATCAACTTTGAACCTTATGTATCAGTCATAAAGTTGAAAATCTATTAAATAAATTTGACAGATTGTAGTAGCTTGAAGTGCTGGCGTCTGTACATGTAAATACAAACTAGGTACCTACAGATAGATAGTATTTTAAATAATTGCTTTTCCAATAACTGTTTTAATTAGTTTTTAATAATTATTATTATAGTAATTTAATTAGAACGTTTTCCTATGGTGTTAATTCCTTTTATGTATTAATTCCTTTTCCAATAATTTAAAGTACTTTTTTCCAATCATTTTATTGCAGCCTACGTTTCTGAATAATATTATTCTGTGATCGCATTCCAATGGAATGTCAAGGATTATATTATAATTTTCAAGTGTATCGTAGGAACCTGTACCCTAATTGCGTAACTTATTTTCGAAAACAATTTTGTCTAATTTGTTTCATTTTGACAGTTCAATAACATTCATTGCGTTATTTACGTTGTTGAGCAGATTTTTTTCCAACTTTTGAAGTAATGGATTAGCAATCTGTTTCAAATCGAAACTGACTGTGTTGTATTACGCAATTAGGGTACAGGAATAGAAATAACAATGGCCATATTCGTATAAAAGCTGGACCTGACTTGTTTTTCATGTACAAACACAAATTATAGTGAGCTTGGTTTGTTTTCATATAGTAAACCACGGTTCGGTTTAAAAATAATATCTGCGAATAGCCAAGATATTTTAATATCGTTAAAATACTTTAAAGGTTAGAATCAACAAATAAGTTGATTTTTAATGTTAGGCAGATGACGTTCAGTTTTTAACGATCTCATTCCTATTTACCAGAATGCGTTGTATTGATTTCCCGAAATAGGACATCAGAAGGCAAACCGAAATAGCACAGTACGTATCACAATTCACAACAACTACAATGCGAATGTGGTAGGGTTTTATTTTTAACCGACTTCCAAAAAGGAGGAGGTTATATGTTCGACGCGTATGTTTGTTTTTTTTTTTTTTTTTTTTTGTTTTTTTTTTATGTATGTCCACCGATTTCTCCGTCATTTGTGGACCGATTTTGAAAATTCTTTTTTTGTTTGAAAGGGTATGCTCCCAAATTGGTCCCATATAAATTTTATTAACTTTGCGTGGGTAGTTTTTGAGTTAGCTACAAAATACGTATTTTTTTTCCCACTTAGTATGTAGATGATATAATAAGTTCCTGACACTGCTAGTAGGTAGTGGTATTCGAATGTGTGTGGGGTAGGAAACACAACTAAAAAGTGATAAATAAAAACTTTTTACAAAAAAAAAACTACCGACTTCCAAAAAAAACACTACAAAGTGAAAAATAACTTTAATTTCGGAAGTCGGTGGCAAAAAACGAAAACACAAAACCCAAGACACCGACTTCCGAAATTAAAGTTATTTTTCACTTTGTAGTGTTTTTTTTGGAAGTCGGTAGTTTTTTTTTTGTAAAAAGTTTTTAAGAGTTGCGTTTATTTACCCTTTTTGCCTATTGCATATTCAAAGACAATTAATCATATTATGGAGTAAACTTCAGATGTACGTTTTTTTAAGTGAAAACTTCTTCAGGCGCGTTGGGCAATTTTGAGATAGGAAAAAACAATTGAACTCGCTACACCGTTACCGACACCTCATTATTGTAAACGGGATTGTGCTCTTTATTTATATTACGTTACGGATAAATGTTCTATGCAAGTATTTTTACTTTAAAGGTTTTGGAAGTTTTTTATTTTTGTAAACGCTATTGTGCTCTTTATTTACATAGATAAGGTTACGGACCAATGTTCTATACAAGTATTTTTCTTCCACTAAGGCGATCTTGTTTAAGTTTTCACTTCTGTCGGCACTCCCGGAGTGCCACTGCTTTTTTTTTAGTTAAACTCGATGTGCCTATTTACGACGAACTACACAGTTAACCACACATTTGTGGTAAAAAAAATATATTGACAGTGCCCTTATGTCGTAGCAGTAAGGTCGATTCTCGTAGTGTCGGTGTTATCACCGATGTGTGGTTTACTGTACGTCTTTTGAAAATTGTTATTGCTGAGTACGCTAAGACTTATGTCTGAATGGTAGCCACTCACGTTACGATATAACTGTGCAAAATTGAACTTGCACAAGTATAAATTAACGTATGTAGGATGAATACTTGCGCAAATTTAGACTTGCACAAATTTAGACTTGCACAGCTATCCGAACCTTTCGGTGTCACGCAAACTTGTGCAAGTCTAAACTTGCGCAAGTATGCCGTAACGTATATACCAAAAGAGTTCGGTCCAAAAGTGATATTTTTTTAGTTGTGAAGTGTCACGTCAAGGGACTCAACTCGCTTAGTAACTAATGCAAATGTAATTCAGCCTTTAATGAAATCAACTATTAATAATAATTACGTTTCGTTTTTAGGAATGTTCTTTTTAAACATAGTTAATTATTGTACTAGCTCTGCTCATTATATCGTTATTTTACTGCAATTATTTTGTTTCTCAATCGAAATTTCGTTTAAATTTCTTTTGAGTAATGTGTACTTAATCTTTGTCAGTTCTAATGGCCATGGTCTAATGTTCCATCAAATAATATTGCAGGACAGAGAGGGAGATCAAGCATTGCAGAATCAAGCTCGAAGGCAGACTTTACACGATCGGTACGGTCCGTTTCGAGAGCCTGGTGGAGCTGGTCAGCTACTACGAGAAGAATCCCTTGTACAAAAAGGTCAAACTGTGGTTCCCCATCAGCGAAGACATTGTGAGGCGTATCATTGCTGTAAGTATTCTCGTGGAAAAGTCGATATTGTTTATTGGGGTTTGTGAAGGGCCGTCGGTCATGGTAAGAGAGCCGTTTGAGTTTTAACCGCCTCTATGGTCTAGTGGTAAGACCACGTGTCTCGGAACCAGAGGTACCGGATTCGATTTCCAACGGGTGCATAATTATCTGCTCGGTTTGGTTGGTGGTAGGGCTTGTTCTAAGAGTTTATTCCTGAAATCCCCACCGATAAATCCGTACCAGTAGGGATTGTAATTTTTTTTTCAGAAATCCCCACTAGTTAAAAGGTTAGGTTAGGTTAGAACTGTGACACCCTACGCACGAGCCGAGCGAGCGGTGCCGCGGCAGCGGCCGGCGAGCGCCAAAAACGACTAGAATATTAGAAAAAAAGGCTGAGTTTATTTCACTAGTGGGGATTTCTGGAAAAAAAAATAACAATCCTCACTGGTGGGGATTTCTGGAATAAATCGTTTGAAGTCCGCCTGGCTAGCTACCACAATCTTATCTAAGTCTGTCGCCATAACAACAATGTTAACAGCATTGTTGTGTTTCGGCAGTTAGAGGTAAGATAGCCAGTTCTCCGTGTTTGAGGATACCGGGTGAAGCTCGCTTCCACCTTCCCATCAGTAGACCATGACCTGGGTTAGGACATATGATACTTTTTGTCCCGATGTTCCCATGGGATCGATACTTACACGGGTGAAACCGTGGGGCACAGCTAAAACCTAATAAATAATAACTATTATTTTTCCTTTATTTCATAACTTTTATTAATTGTTTCAGGAGCCGGATGACAACTCAGTGTACGGGACTCCTGGTTACATGGACCCAACCGCCTTCACTTCCAAGGTACGAAACTTACACAATTACAAAACTGTATATATAAATTCATAATATTTTCTAAGTATGTAACTATGTATTCGTTGTCTGTTCATCTGAATTGATTTTGGTAAATGAGATACTCAATCACTTGTCCAAATCTCTGGAATATCAATGAACTGGATAGCAAAAAAATGGTCTACAGAATTTTTTGTTACTCAATCCTTTACTGTGTTTTTTTTTTCACCATTTACGCAAATACATATAAAAAGACAAGAAAAGAACAGAAAAATACGTACAAAAGGTGATGCTGTATTTTGGAAACTATATTTTATTTAAGTGTTAAAGTATAATATGCTTAACACTTGTTTAATGAGATTGACCTACACGTTGCATAATAAACAGATAAGTGCCGACAGAAGTGCAAACTTGAATAAGATCGCCTTGGTGGAAGAAAAATACTTGTATAGAACATTGGTCCGTAACCTTATCTAAATAAAGAGCACAATCGCGTTTATGAAAAAAAAACTTCAGAAACCTTTAAAGTAAAAATACTTGCGTAGAACATTGATCCGTAACGTAATATAAATAAATAGCACAATCGCGTTTACAATACCTTTAAAGTAAAAATACTTGCATATAACATTGATCCGTAACGTAATATAAATAAAGAGCACAATCGCGTTTACAAAAATGAGGTGTCGTCATGGTGTCGCGAAATCAATGGTTTAGTCACATCTTATAAATGCCCAATGCGCCTAAAGAAGTTTTCACTTCAATAATCGCATCAACATGTAGAACAGTACTGAACTAAAGACAACCAACCTACTTTTTTTGATGAAATGGCATGAGTCACGCAATAATACCCAAAGGAATAGTGGCTGTAGACATGGTAAATATTCAGATACGTAAAAACTGTTAACTCGCACTATATCACACACGATCTCCCTTTGTTGCTTTATCTGTAATCCTGTATATTTGTTCCTGTTATTGGTTATACGTCGGCAATCCTTTTAGCGGATATAGGAGAGGTCATTTGCAACCAAATGACCCCTATGCCAATGTCAACCGTTTTCGAGTAATTTGACATTTATATTTTAAAATTATTGAAATAAAATGTCAAATGACTCGATTTTTTTTGACATTTGCATAGGAGTCAAAAGTGACCCCTTTTGGTTGTAAATGACCTCTCCTACATCCCCTTAATGGATTGCCGACATTAACCAATAACCCTGTATTTAATGCCTTGAGATTCAACGTATTAATCTTCCACGTAAGGTATTCATTTGCAATATGTTTCCTGACTAATATTATAAATACGAAAGTGAGTTTGTTTGTTACGCTTTCACGCGAAAACGGCTGAACAGATTTGGATGAAATTGGCACATGGGTAGGCCGTGACCTGGGTTAGGACATAGGATACTTTTTATCCCGATATTTCCTCGGGATCGAGACTTATGCCACATATGAAACAGCGAGGCGCTGCAAATATCTTTAAATATTAAAATATCTATTTATCTAACTATTAAAATACAAAAGAACAAGAATTATAGATTATCATTTTCCAAGGTCTTGTTCTTTTTAAGAAATAGTCATTGCAGCAGAGGTGGGCTGGTTGGAATGAATAACCACCGTCGGCAGCCGTGGCTCACGCACTATGGATGGACTATTGTGCGTGGGCCATGAGAAAGTGTGGAAAACAAACCCTAAAACATAGAACATAGTAATTGCAAGGAAAGGACTATCTTCAACCCGGGGCAATGTGCAGTTCTAAAGCTCCTTTCACCGAACTATAGACAGACATCTTCAAAAAATATTAGAGCACCTTAGTTGCAAACATTTAATGACTATCTTTTTTATTTTGGTAATTCTTCAGTATCCATTGCGTAATTTTTTAAGGCAAGCTGACGAATTTTACAAATTAAGAAGCAAATTATTTTGTTATATTGTCAAAATGAAAGGGACTGTCTTTTCAAGGTTTCCTGCTACAGTGCGTTTATTATAAGTTAACTTGTCCCGTAACGCGGTTGGTAGCACTGAATTTTGCAGTCTCAGTTTCAATACTAATAGAGTTCAATATGGCGACTGACAGAACAGTACTACCAATCACATGGCTACAAAATTCAGTGTTACCAATCACGTCACGTCAATAACGCACTGTACTTAATCACATTCTAATCATTAGGATATTATAGTATTTAAATAAAGTCTAACGTTTATAATTGGCAACATTTTATTCTTGGTGTTTGGCGAACTGCGGTGTAATTGCGTAACACACTTAGAATGGCAATGCCATTGATTTTGACAGTTCAACAACATTCATTACCTTGTTTACGATGACGAGCAGACAAATCTTTCAAACATAAGAAGCAATGAATTATGAATTTACTTCAAAATCTTTCCGATTGTTATAGAAAGTGTTTTACGCATTTGGAGTGCTTTCTTGATTTTTATAAGAAAAATTTCTTAAAGAAAATTTCTGGCTTTTTGTGTGAAACTTTACAATACTCTGCATGTCATAAATTATAATAGTGTATTTCCATATTTTTTTCTTTCTTGGTGTTTACTCTATGCTTTGAATTTTCCTTACATAGATTCAGGCGGTGGGAAGCATTGTGGATCGATGAACAGGTTATTAACCCGTGCGTGTTCATTTTTAGTGGATGTGTAGTTACTTAATATGTAGTTATATTTACATTAACTGCCCCGTTGGTCTCGTGGTCGCAAGCGCGACTGCTGAGCGTGGAGTCCTGGGTTCGATTCCCAGGTCGGGCATAGTGTTATTGGGTTTTTCCATAAGGAATTTCTCAGTAACAGCTCGGAGTTTGGAAGTTGGCGGTGTGATACTCTCTCCCGTGCCTCGGAAAGCAGGTTAAGCCGTAGGCCCTGCTCCTGATCTCTCTCCGGTCGGGTCGGATTGCCGTCCCATCTGACCATGAGAGTGAGGGAAGAGAGTGCACCTGTGTTTGCGCACACACTTGTGCACTATAATAACTCCCACGTAGATAGTATCCACTGAGATTGGCTGCAATGGCCGAAATTCGGTCTGTAGGACTATTATTATTTTTAAATTATTTGCATTTTTTATATTATGTTTATGTTTATGTTTATGTTTCAGTAGAAGTTTAGAAGCACACTACATAATTTTGAACATAAATATTATGTACTTAGTTGTTGTTAGTTAGACATTTGTTTTTTGGTTGGTTGGTAGCATTGATTAGCTTCATTCATGATCCTGGAGAGTTTTTTTTTTTTAAATCGATGCTTCTTGTGAATTCAAAACTGGTAATTTAAATGATATGATTTCGCAGGTGACTGTAAAGGCACTGTATGACTACCGCGCGCGGCAGGAAGACGAGCTGTCGTTCTGCAAACAAGCCATCATCACTAACGTGGACAAGCCTGACGAAGGATGGTGGCGCGGTGACTACGGCGGCAAGAAACACCACTGGTTCCCAGCTAACTACGTTCAGGAAATTGAGGTTCCGCACATAACTGACGTCCCTGTTAGTATGCTTTTTTTTACCTCTGTACTGTTTGTTAATATCAACTATTCTGAAGTAACTCCCTGTTTTAGGCTGCCTGTCCACGAGCGGAGATGGGAGAAGAGGAGCGGAGCTGTACCAATATTAACCAATAGAATATTAACTCCGGTCCAGAGTTTAAATTATATTGGTTATAAAATACAATAGACGTGGATATATTTAGTAACTTGTTCCGCTTTGCTATTTCTAAAGAGCCATAAAAAACTCCTGAAAGAAATCGACACGTGTTTCACCTCTCAACGAGGCATCCTCAGGATGACGATGGACTTGTTGCGAACTCGAACACGGCGTGTTGCCACACCAAGCGCTGAGTGCAGGCTTGGTGTGGCAACACGCCGTGTTCGAGTTCGCAACAAGTCCATCGTCATCCTGAGGATGCCTCGTTGAGAGGTGAAACACGTGTCGATTTCTTTCAGGAGTTTTTTATGGCTCTTTAGAAATAGCAAAGCGGAACAAGTTACTAAATATATCCACGTCTATTGTATTTTATAATGGATTTCCGCAAGGTCACGCCTGAATCAATTAATTATATTGGTTAATATTGGCACAGCTCCGCCTCTCTCCGCCCTTGACCGCTCTAGTGGACAGGCAGCTTCCACACCGAATACACGTCCGCCCCGGAACGCAGCCATAAGCAAAGTGGATGAGGGAAGAGGATGACCCCGCTCCCCCGCCCCACCACAGTTTGCGGCGTGTACGCATGAGGCTACAGAATCTTGATTATTATTACACTACAACCACTATCTCAACTCGAGAGACGATGACGATGAAAAATCATTGGGAAACAGACTGGCAGGGAGTTCTACTCCTTAGATGTACGCTCAATGAACGTGTTTTCAAAACGTTTTATGCATTGCCGTACGTCTGGTCGTGCGATAATGAAAAGAGTTTGAAGGAATTGGACTGCATTTCCATTGCACACTTTCTGGAATGTATTCGATAAAACACCAATAGAATAAACTAGTAACTCTGCGGCGGTCAAGACTGAAGCCTAGTCTCTATTTTGGGGTCGGCTTCCAGTCTAACCGGATTCTTCTGAATAGCAGTACCTACTTTACATGGAGCTACTGCCTATCTGACCTCCACAACTGGGTAACACAATACCCCTTTCTGACTTTTGACTGCCTGTAACGACTGTCAAAAATCTACAAATAACAGCCGGAACCAATGGCTTTCCGAGACACAGGTGACCATGGGTGACCATCCAAAACATACCGAGAGGGGTCTCGGTATGTTTTGGATGGTCACCCATCCACGGACCGACCTCGCCGAGCCGACTTGTACGACTGTTATTATGTAGCCACGAGCCCCTTGCATCTCAATTCGTCTCGACTAGTGAGCCACTTCTTTCTTGGCCCGTTTCTCATTAGATTTAAGTGCATCGATTTGGTATTCGGCTGATCCGTCCCTTAGATGAGAGCATATTGGATAAAGTGTTAAAGCCATCATTGTTCAAAAAGGGATGGTGCTATCCATCTCATATAGCTCCATCTCTCTCCCAGACTGGAACAATAGGGATGATTGTTTATTTTTTTATTTTTCCTTCAAGTAGATTATTAAATAATATTGGACCCGTATTTTTTCTTTTTTTTTTCGTAATCAATAGATTACGACAATACATTGAGTTGAAATGTGGCATGACGTCACTTGTATGTAGATTATACTTAATTGTGATGTAGCGACCCCCCACTCCCCAACTTTAATGCGTTTTTTCTAAGTATTTTTTTATTAATTTGATAAAGCAAAAAATACGTGTCAAATATTTTTTTATCTGACTGACGGATTAAAAAGATTTTTTTTTGCACAGGAATCATCCCTATTATGGTATTCAAACTTCGTAATACGGCCTCAGTACTTCATACACACACCGCTACTAAGATAAAGCTTTTCAACACCTTAGTCCGTCCAATCCTTGAGTATAGTTCCGTAGTACGCATTACGAAGTTTACTCCAAGCGATTGGAAAGCGTCCAAAAGCAGTTCCTTTACCATCTGTGCTATGGAGATCACTTGGCTAAACAACTCACTAGCTACACCGACCGGTTGAAACACTATCACATGGATACACTAGCCAGTCGTAGGAGGAAACTAGACTGCATCATCCTCCACAAGATTTTGAGTGGAACGATAGATTGTAGTGAACTTTTGAGCTCATTAGAGATTAAAATTCCGACTCGAATGCCCAGGCATAACACATACAATTTATTTCACATTCCTGGCTCAAAAACTAACCTGGGTCATTACGCCGCTGTGCCAAGACTTTGCAGGCAATACAATACGTTAGCTAAAACAACGAACCTAGACATCTGCGAGTCTCTGTCCAAATATAATAAGTGTTTATTAGACTTAATTTAATAGTTTCTCTAAATGTTATATTTTCTTTTTTTTATGTCCTTCATTAATTCAATTTATTTTCTAAATTTTACCTTTTATTAATGTCTTAACTTTGTTAGCTTAGTTTTTAACTTCATTGTGCATGCTGTGGTCTCCTATAAGTGAAGGAGTACACCTACTTAATACCCGATGTTGCCCTTTTATTATGTGTCATGTATTGTGTACATCTTTTGTTGGAGATCCTAAATAAATAAATAAATACACGACCTAACGTGCGCTCGATAAAGATAGTAAATGTTCTGGTGTCAAGTACTGTACACACTTTCCTTCAAGAGGATGCTAAAGGTTATAAAATTAACTCCTCTTAGCGGTGTTAGGGCGGTTTCCAACTGAACGTGATCAGCACATCTAAACCGCCTTCAATCAGTGTCATTGTTGTTGTAGAATATTGACACTACTGACAACTGGTGAACGCAGTTTAGATATGCTGATCGTGTTCAGTTTCATTGGTAATATTGGTACTTAGAAGCAAAACTTTTGTACCAGACCAAGTTAGCATGACCCTTATCGAAGGTAGCTTCTAAAGTTCAAGCAATCAACCATAGCTTATTGGATAGATAAGAATGGTTGATTTAGCAAAGATCATCGAGTTTCAGTTTAATGAATTACATAACATCACGCCTTGTTTCCCCGAAGGGTTGGGCAGAGGTGTACCTGTAGTAGGTACACCCACATTTCGCCAGTCATGTTTAAGTCCCATGTAATAGGGGGCGAGCCTATTGCCATCAACTGGGCACAAATCCAGACTCCGGGCTGCTACTGAGAAATTCCAGATAGAAAAACCCAATAACACTTTGCCCGACCCGGGAATCGAACCCAGGACCTCATGCTCAGCAGTAGTGCTTGCGACCACTAGACCAACGAGGCAGACACGTCGTGTTTTAATGAATTATTTTTATTATATCTATTTTGTTTTTGTGTTGCAATCGTAACCAATATTATAAACGCGAAAATGAGTTTGTTTGTTACGCTTTCACGCTATAACTGCTGAAGGGATTTAGATCAAATTAGGTACATGGGTAGACTATGACCAACAAAATGTTTGACAAAAAAAAACCTCGGGTAGGACATAGGATACTTTTTATCCCGGTGTTCCCATGGAATCAAGACTTATGCGGGTGAAATAAGCTAGACTTTTATAATAACTGTGTTACTATGAGCTAACCTTTTACATCATTGTTTCTTCTGTATCTTTCCTAATTAAAAATAACACACTTTTTCTTGTCATAGGGCCTCGAGAACGAATCCGCAGCTTTGGGCGCATTGCAGAAGGGCTGTATTGACGTGTTGGGCGCTGTGGTGGAACTCGTGGTGGGAGAGGAGGGCGGCGCGGCCCGCTGGCTCGTACGCATACAAAGCCCCACCATGTGCCAGACCTTCGACATGGCCGCGCCCACTCGCGAGATCGCGCTCGAATGGCTCTCCGCTATCAAAGAAGCAGCCTACAGCGCCAGCGCCCGCTCCCTGCAACACAGAAAAATGGAACGCACATGGAGAATCGCCAAAGAAATGTCCGACTTAATAGTGTACTGCCGCTCCGTCACCTTCAACCAAGAACGAATCCGGAACAAGGGCTTCATATACAACGAAATGTCCTCCTTCCCCGAAACTAAAGCCGAGAGGCTAATGTGCCAACAAGAGACTCCCTTCTTCATGAAGTACCACACTAAGCAACTGAGTCGCATTTACCCAAAGGGGCAGAGGATCGATTCGTCCAACTACCACCCGGTTCCTTTCTGGAACTCCGGCTCTCAGATGGTTGCTCTGAACTACCAGACTCCGGATAAGCCAATGCAGATTAACATGGGAAAGTTCAAGGAAAATGGCGGGTGTGGTTACGTGTTGAAGCCCGACTATATGTTCGACGAGGCATACAATCCATATGTTAAGAAGAGCGGTGACAAGAAAGTGAAGCCGATGATAGTGATGCTACGTTTGATCGGCGCCCGGCACCTCATCAAGATGGGCCGCGGGACCACCAGCCCGTCGGTGGAAGTTGAGATTATTGGAGCTGATTATGACACTAGCACTAAGCTCGTCACTAAGACTGTTGGTGAGTTCCAAAATTATTTATTATTCTCTTCTTTCAAATGTAACCATTTATTAACTAATTTTACAACAATTTTTTTTTTTCAGCTGACAACGGTCTAAACCCGGTCTGGAATGACATTTGCGAATTTGAGGTGGCGTGCCCCGACCTGGCTCTCATCCGCTTCCTGGTCCAAGATGAAGACATGTTCGGAGACAGGAACTTCATCGGCCAAGCCGTGTTCCCGCTCACTTGCCTGCGCTCCGGCTACAGAAGCGTGCCACTGACTAACGCATACTCTGAGGAACTAGAGCTGTCATCGCTGATGGTTCATATATCTTTTATCAACAGCAAATAAATCAACTAGTAAAATATCTACTAACCTTACCAAAAACCTGCAGGAAGAAGGCGTATTAGAGAAGCAAAATCAATTTTTAATTTCTACTATCTACATTATATTTAAAAAACTAAATCTTATTATATCTAACTTTATTATATACATGCTCGAATGATGAAAGATCTGTCACAGCTATGCTGTGTGCTTATAGCAGTCATGGTTTTGAAGACCTTGGTTTTATGTCCTCGAATATTTATGTTAAATAAATTCGAAATGTCGACTTATTTAAGGGAGCAATTATAGGCAGCTACTAAACTCCCTGATAAATGTAAAGAAAATTGGTGTGATATGACGGTGCTTGAAGATACAGGACTGGACGGAAAGTAATAATAGTCCTAGTTAAACATTATAAATGTAACATTGAGAAGTCATGCTTTTTATTGCATGATTTAGTTTAATTCCAATGATCAATCATTTTACAATTCTTTTACTACGTAGGAAAGTTCAAGCCCGTAACTTGTTTAGTATTTTAAAGTGAATGCCTAAGAGAAATGAGAGTTAATGCATACATGACCCTTATAAGTCATTTCATCCTGATACTAAGCTCATCAACGATGTATAAAAATTAATAACCTTAAAGCCCAAACATTTCGGTTACTATCAGTTCCCAGTTTGTACACAAATGTTAGTGCTTGTTCTACAAGCAACCTTTCGACTCCAAGGGTCATGTTCATGCCATGGCATGTGTTCAGGGAACTAAAGAATGCATAATATGAGCTTACTAAGACTGATATTCTAGTAAGTAAACAGGAAACAACGTTATAAACTTTGAGGTAAACGCGTGTATAGTCGCGTAGGCAGCAACTTATACAGAAGAGTAATTTAAATGAACTGACAGATTTTATTTTTACTAAATTCCCAAGATTGGAATTAAAACTATTATTATTGCTGAATGTTAACGATATTTTTAAAATATCCAGAGAAAAAAAAAATCGATGTTTTTTTGCTACAAACATCAAATTTTTCTCTAGATTTACATATTTTTTTGCATTTTTGACATTATATTAATCACATATATAGCTGACTTTAACTTTTTATCGATGTATTAGCATAATATCTGGTACAGGTTAATCACCTGCCGTTAAAACATGTTACTGTACGTACATTTTTATAGTATTTAAGTGTTTAAAAAGTAGTTATCAAATTATTTGAATCGCAAAATGCGCTCAATTTTTTGAAAATGTATACTTATTGTATTGTAGTAATTATACTATTGTCGAAAGATTCCAAATTTTGTATCAGTTTGTAACGGGAGTGAGTTCTATCAAACAATGTTTTTATATTTATATATAAATGTAATTATCTGATCGGGAACAGCCCTAACTGTGATTAAGACTTCAAAGACAGGAATCCTCAAAATAAGTGCTGCAAATTTAAAAAAAATGCAGTGGGGTTCAGTGTGGCCAAAATGTCTCGGTAGTTCGTTGGATTCGTTAAATTCAGGTTGCCAAAATCGAAGTGTTAACTTAAAAATAACAATAATAATTTATGGATGTATATAAAAGAGGGAAGCACACATAATGCGTCAAAATATTCGTATCGCGCTGGGGAAAATGTCTTAAAAGCAGGCAGCATTGCCACGTTTACATACAACGTAACACAGCGCTGCAGTTTGCAAAAAAAGCGGCAAAGTGCGAGTCGGCCTCGCGCACGAAGGGTTCCGTACCACCGTACAGATTTTTTAATACTTTAGGTTAAAAAAAAAGCCAAAAAACACGTTTGCTGCCATTTAATTTTTTTATTTTATTATTTGTTGTTACTGCGGCCATAGTAGTACACACTCTGTTTAGAAATTTCAAGTGGTAACATATTACGGTTCAAAATAAACATTCCTGTGTCGGACGGACGGACGGACAGCGGAGTCTTAAGCGAGCATTACATTAACCCATTTGCAGAGTGCTAGGTGAGCTAGCGTGCTAAAATTGGATTGTGTAAAGGCAGTTAGTGATCCAATCTAGTGCACCAGTTTAGCGCTCTGCAAATTGGATCATGTAATGCCCGCTTTAGTGATTGGGTCCCGTTGACACCCATTGGGTACGGAACTCTAAAAACGTGAGACAATTCGAATTTCGCGTAACTTTTAGATTATTAGTCAATAAATAGTTACCGAAATAATAATTCAATCATGAATCGTTTATTAGTCACATTCACGTTACAGGCTTATTTAAAAAAAAACATACATAATTATATATATATATATACAATATTTAAAAAAAAACCTGTCCGATCCGTGAGGGTGTTGTTAGGTATCGCACTGAGAGTCTGAGTTCAGGAAAATCTAAAAAAAATATCGTCTCATTTTTTTTATGGGGAATTATCCTGGGTTATTGCATGGGACGCGGGGGCCGTCGTTTAGCGGGTGTTTACAAGTCATAACTTATAACCCCTGTTGAAAATTTGCTCATTAACACGCTTTTATAAGGTCGACCTGTATGTAACTAACTATGTAATGGAATCTAAGGTAACTAATTTAACCATCTTCCAAGGGTCGTAGCGTAATGAAAATTGGCAGCTGTATGTAGTTCTGATGACAATACAATAATATGGTACTGTCGAACTGATCTGATGATGAAGCCGGAAGATAGGCACTGGCATTCCATGATGGAATATCGTATCATAGTCGTGTTTGCACTTGTGAGAAAGGCCACGTAAGTGCATTTATAAAAGCGTGTTTTTCTAGTGTTTTTTAAACTATTTTTTTTTGGTACTAAAAAAGTGATTTTTATATAGCAGTATTTTTTTATTTTCAGTGATGCTTAGATTCATTATTACTTTTAGGTAATGTTATTGCAGTACCTATGAGCCTCTTTCGGATCGAACAGGGTTCTTTTTACATATTGTATTTAAATAATACTATAATTATAATAAATTTTAGTATAAGTAGGATCGTATCAGGTGGTGTTCTGTGGTTTCTGCCTACCTCCATGGTAAATGGCGTGAGTTTATAAATGTATGCAGAATTATCTCATCAATAATAAAGTAATTAATAATAATTACAGACTAATTAATAGGAATATACATTACTTTATATTTTATTTAAGTTTATGCTTGCTAAGTATATACTTTCTTTATTTTATGTAAAGACTATTTTATGACATACCATCATCCCAAAGGTATAATTATGCAGAGGTGAATGGTACACCCTCATTTCGAGTTATCTAAAGTTTTACTAAAATTATATAATTTGTATATTTAATTAATAAAATTGATGATGGAAAATTCTGATTAATTCAGTGCTGCATTAGTCTGATGTTTTTTTAACATATCGATCAATAAAAAAACGTGTGCAGTCGGGGGATCCCGTCAGGAACGAAGTGCCCTACGCGATATTAGCATGTAGCTACACTAAAACTGTATAATCATAGTAGAAAGAGACAGAAGAGAGAGAGAAAGTTGCATGGAGGGGGTATAACGCTTTTTCCTCACGTGATGAGTTCTACCAGTCAACTCCTACCGCAAGCCACATAAGGAACTTTGTTCCTTTCAAAAATCTTGATGTCGTCTTGTAGATTCCTATGCTAATGTAAGAGTAAATTAAAAGTAACATAAAACATCTTCTTTTTTTTATTAAAACTGCTTTGTATTTACCGTTAGACATATTTTTATCATGACCCGTACCATAATTGCGTAACTTATTTTCGTAAACGATTATGCCTAATTTACTTCATTTTGACAGTTCAACAACATTCATTGCGTTATTTACGTTATTGAGCAGATTTTTTTCCAACTTATGAAGCAATGGATTAGCAATCTGTTTCAAATCGAAACAGATTGTGATTGATCGTGTATTACGCAATTAGGGTACTGTTGTAATATTATTATGCCGACTACATATTGTAATCCGTATCCATGATAATAACCAGCAAATTTGAAATAATGTTGAGTGTATCGATAGGTGGTTATACGATCGTAACATGAAAAATAATTATGTGGTTACATGCTAAGTTATGTTATATAATAATAGGTGCGGTTTAAAAGATTCTTAGCAGGCAGTTCATCACAGAGCGTCAGCAGCATAACCAAATGCGATCCACGCACTGACGCACATGCAAAATATATGTATAGTGTCAGTGATTGCTCGAGGCGCTCCGTGTACGGCACAGACTTATTATTAAGTAGTACTGTGTACGATAATCAACCTACTAACTGCTTGAGCTATCCTTGTATGGCCACCCTTATGATTTCCCTTTAGTGTATTTTTGCATTATTCAAAGATTTAGTGGCAATAAATAAATAAATTATAAATATTTGGAAATCTTTTATTTGCACACCTAAAAATTATCCGTCCTATATAGTCTGCTCTGACCTTAGGGTTTTTTTTTAATTTGTTTTGTTTGCGAGAATAACATTACCTACAGATCAATAATTTCGTAGAAATAGGTTATATTTTTTATCTGTTTCGGTTTGTCGAGTCTGTGGCATAGTGCATAGTTCACTCACGCGAAGCTATTTACTTACCTTCTCGTACCATTGATGAGGTTTTTGTAATTTCTGATACTGAATTAATTTTTATTTAGTTTTTTTACAACATTTTTAACAAATTTTTATTCGAGTATTACTATAATTATTAGCTGTCCCTTAAACGCTATAATTGTATAATAAAAATGTCATATGTTTCTGAAACACTTCAATGGCCGTACTGTCCGAGTGTCAATAATAAGTGTTTTGCTGTTCCGGAACTGTAGATTAATATGTTTCTATCAAGGAATGTGATAATGAATAGTTTTCAATGGCGCAAATGGTTTCTTTTTTTGATTTTCACTGTGTACCGGAGGTTAGACACCGTCGATGGTGAGTGCTTTTCATCACTTGTCCATTTGCATACGATTTTATAACTAAACACAAATACAATTCTGTTTACGTATTTTTGGAGTACTGAACTGTACTGGGTTAGTTGAGTTCAGCACTTTGATTAACATATTGCTGTAAAAATCATCAAAATATGCCAGACATTGGATAATATACAATTTTAGTGCTTAGCTTCTAGTGACAAATATTAGAAAACGTGATACAAGGATGTGAAGATTTTCGTTGAATTTATTTGAAGTGAATGGAGCTTTGTGTTTCTTTAGTTATTATAAGAGTGAGTGAGAGTGAGTTACTATACAGGTTTGTGTGTCCTGATGAGAAGGGGTTCAAGAGTCAAAGATTCAGCAAACTCAGTCTCTTGGGTTCAAACTGTTAAAATAAATAGATGGATTTATCACACCCATACTCTAGTAATGGTTTTACAAGAACCAGGCGTAGGTTTATTATTGTAATGACAACAATGTACATAATTGTGATCAGTCAGTCATAAAATACATTTGTTTGTTACGAAGTATAAAATACTCAAAAAGAATCTAAGTAATACTACTGTATCTTTTTATGCTCATAATCAGATTTTTCTATTCTTTCTGTAACTACATACTTCATATTCTCCTTTGTTTTGACCCATTCTAACTTATTACGTTGATCATAGGTTTGAAATGTTACTGCAACAGTGAGAGATGCCCCAACTCAACATGTGAGACGGACGGTTACTGTTTCGCTTCTACGAGCTTGGAGAATAAAGTGCAGAAGTTTACATACCAGTGAGTAAATTTATGAATGTTAATTGAAAACTTAAATAATATTATCAAAATTATTCAAAATTATAATTACTTAAGTGATATTTCCAAATTTATTCAAAATCATTGTGAAAGGCATTTTATTTTCTTATCATTAGTCTGAAAAGGTACATATTTTCGTTCCCTCCAACTCCTAAAGTATTTAAGTTGGCTGAACAATTATAAATGTAAAACAATTGGCAAACTCAAATCAACACAAACCTGTTGTTATGCTGTGGCTCGCAGGTATTATTCTAACCTATTTCTATCAAATGATTGACCTGTGTAGTGCGGTGGTCTTAAGCTGTATGAACTTGAACGTTGCATTTCCTCCTGAAAACCCAGTAAAATGCAAAAAATCTACAATGTATTGCTGTAAAACTGATTTCTGCAATTCTGATGTAACACAAGAAAAATTGTCCAAAGTGCTTCATGCCTCAATTATGGGTAAGCTGTTCTGCGCACTTGCGGGCGTGTCATGTATCTATTTTGATGATGCAGATTTTGAGTTTGTTTGATGTACTATTAGAATCATATAATTGCATTGCCATTTCCTATAAGTTTTGTGTTGAGATGCCAATACTCTAACAATCGCTTTTGAATTAGTGATTTGAATATGTACCTACTAAGCAAAGAGAACGAGCGGCCGCAGGTGCCGACAGAAATAATTAGTATGATTTGAATGATGTGCCGTACTCCTTAACCAACTCTATTTTCCGAGTGTGCGTTGTTTGCCTTAACCTACTAAACATAATGTATGGTGGTTCCACTTGCGGCGCAGCTGTATCGAGCTCAAATCACTGATACCCATCGAGCATCCCTTCAGTTGCTCTACGACGAAAACTAAAAATGAATCGGTGGTGATAAAATGTTGTAAGTCACATGACATGTGCAATGAAGGCCTGCCCCTGGACCTGCAAGCGAAGTCGCCAGGTAGGAGCGACGTGGAGGTAGTGCCCTCGATGTGCCCCGCTAACTACTGCACTCTAGCTTCCCGCTGCTGACACTCGACGCCCGGCATACCACACGCCAAGCGCCCTGCGCCCATGCTCCAGCGGGCGCCGACTGCCTTGGTGTATGGTGCGAGACTGCATGGCTAAAGATTTTATTTTTTCTTCGTTTTGTTCTAATATAACCAAGTTTTTTTCCGTAGACCGGCTTGATCACCGTTTAGGGTTTATACGTTCTTTTTGTACTAATCTAAGAATTTATGAACGTAGATGTTGGGACCGAGAAAACATATTCCCTCCCGGGGACATGCCTATATGGTGCCGCAAGGACGAAAACCCCAATATATCTTGCTGCGTCACGGACTACTGTAACCGTTATCTATTCGCAGGTACAGTATACATTCGGAATGTGTCGTCGGGGGACGGGGCACGCTGTCTGGGTAGCTTACATTGTGATGTCCACATCAAATGTATTGTTGAGTCTTACCATGTTACAGTAACGTTCATACGAGGTTATTAATATTACTTGAAATAATATCAGCTGCTCGGTTACAATCGTGCATGCAAATGTATCGAATTATGCATATAATTCTATTGGCAATTGGACATTTCCCATTGTCCTTATTGTTTCAGTCGCCGCGTGTTTCACATTTACAAGTTTACAATCTTGTTTCTGAAATGCTCATTTTTAAACGTTCAAACATTAAATGGGCCATCATTACATATAGCCTTGCATATTATATTAAACAAGGGGTGCCATTTCACAGAAGGCATGACAGGGTTGCATCGAAGTAGTTATTATACGACACTGAATGTCTTGATTACAGAAATTAAAGAGGAATGTGTAGTCATTTTACAACAGGCGATAAATAAAGCCGTAAGTGATCATAAGCCGGTTTTTTCACTTGATTTTGGCATGAAATATGATTTTATACTAATAGCATGTCAGTAACCATAATTTTGTTATTATTTACTTTTGCTAACAACTTTTATGCACTTATTATTTAGTTTACTGACAATTGGCTATGGGGCATGTAACTAACCGCTGCACGGTATGAATATAATGTAATAAGATGAGTGTAGGCTACTAATTTACACATTACTGTAGAATACACGTACAAACTTTTGGTTTTCCTTTGTTCTCCCATTTAATTTTATGTTTGAACAAATGACTGTATAAGGCGAAATAAGCTTTCATTGTGCTTTGTTAAACGATATTCTGTCGAATATTTAGTTACCTTATCAAAACATCGTCAAACAATTTTGTATGATTATTGTGTTATTATTTAAATCCAATTTGTAGATATATTCTATAGGTATTTACGTAAGTGTGTGTATTAGTTACGCTTATTGCATGTGTGTTTTTGTGTGATGTGTTCATTTTCTCTTTACGAACGCTTTCGCCGAATATTAAACCTTTCCAGATTCTGAAAGAATTGCTTGCTGTAAGTATTTTAAATTATTTTTACTCAAATGTGTTCCACGCAGCGGGAATAATTTGCAAAAGAATCAGAAAATGAAACGCAAACGCTATAAATGCAACTGCTGGTTATTTACTATTTATTTAAGTCACAGTTTATTTTTATTTACATTTTAGAAAGTATCTAGCTTTATTAAGGAACCTATAAGAAACCAGCAGAGTATTTGTATTCATTGGTAAGATGAAGGTCACCGTACTATGAATATTTTGTATCACAACTCTCAATTGACAAACATTAAATGTTGCATATGAACGATAATATCCTTGTTGAAACGTGTGCCGCAATTTTAAGAAGCTACGACCTATCTGTTATTAGTATTTAGCAATATTGAAATGATTTGAATACGATAGAGCATAGGTATAAGATTTTAAAATGTGGAGTATGTATTAATGCATGCATTAAGACCTTCGGGTTCGGGTTGTCATTCCATAAATATTATCATGTATCACGGTCATTTTCTATGTTGTATGCCATTTCACAATACTGGGTGTAAAATTAAAACGCTAGTTTTCAAATTTTATCATACAAAAGGTAATTTCGAATTTTTATTAAAATAAATACCTACAGCAAATGCCGCTTACACCTTTGTTTATAAAAAAACAATTTGTGTTTGCATTTCTTGAGATTTGATTGCTTTACCTAAATCCCTCCATTTTGAGTATAAATACTAATGCACAAATTCTGAATAAAGAGACGGGCACTACAGCGACGGCATGGAAAGTAGTGTCATGGGTGATGGGGTTGATGGCTCTTGGCGTATGCGCTGCGATCAGCTTCTGGTGGGCGAAGCGATCGCATGGCCCAAAGAAGAGGGTCCCGTCTCGAACGCCATACCCGGCGGATGATTCCGTCTGTGAGGCCAGGCACCCTATGATGAGAACCACAACTATACGGGATATGATAGAGCTCACTACCTCCGGATCTGGCTCCGGTAAGTTTTTCATTCTTTATTCGTATTTACGTTCCCCAGCAGCACCACTTCCGGATAGCTTGACTACAATTTATGTTGGTCCCCAGCTCACAGTACTGAGACCGATCTATAGCAATACAATCCAGTTCCGGAAATACTGAAACAAGCCTTTAATTCCTACAATAATTTTATTTATACATCGTAGTTTATTACTCAGAAAATATATGAAGATCGGACAAATCTCGTATCTTGGTCCAGTCGTCACTGTAAATTGAGGAAGAGTCCAGTTCAATATTCTAAACGACAATCTGGCCCGTTGCCCGAGGTTCACGTACGCTATTGTAGTCTTCATAAACATTCTGCCACACATGAATGAATTCATAAATGCGTACATCACTAAGTGCCAAAATGAGCGATCGTTGCCTCGAATCGATCTGCATTGATGCATCAAATGAATAAAATTGAATGAGGCAATAAAAAAATGACATCTCATGTATGGATGTCAAGAGCACAAAGTGCCACACTTTCACGATTTTACAGACAGTATTGTTTGCACGCTGTTCTAATAAAATATTATTTCGTTAAGTACAGAGCCTTGTAGGTTCTCTAATAAGTTGTTGCGTGGTTTCCAATGGAATTTTTCTTTTTTTTAATGTGACCTTTACTAAAATCTATTAATAATTGCATGAACTGGGATCTCTCTTTTTATTTTCCCGTCTGCAACTTAGATGCTTTTTGGAACGAAAATAGCTTTAGAACTTTTTGTGCGAAGGTGCCAACATATTCGTATAACCTATACTCCGTTTGAAATAAGATTAGACGTTTAAATAAACCTTTCTTACAGTCCGTTCAATCGATTCTGACTTCTATTGCGTTAGTGGCTTGACAAATAGCAGCTGCAGTAAACAGCTGCAGTATTGTAACCACTTTTTTGCTTTTAATGCCATCCTTATGCCTACGGTATAGAAGTCAAAATCGGTTGAACGGACTGTAAAAACAGTTTGTTTAAATGTCTAATCTTATTTCAAATGGAATATAGACTATGTTCAAATACGCAAATATCTGCAAATGCTCAAATGAGCATATGTACATAGACACACATATTTTGCACTTTGCCATCTTGTCTTTCAAAGACTTCAAGTGTTTAAATGTTTGAAGCTGTCTTTGGCTTTATAAACATGAGTTTGTTGTAGCAAGAATGCATTTATTCCACATTTATTCATTCAACGATTAGGTTATGGCCATAAAATTTACATTATGTATTTGCCTGTAGGGTTGCCTCTTCTGGTGCAGCGTTCAATCGCTCGTCAGATCCAGTTGGTGGATATCATCGGCAAAGGTCGCTTCGGAGAAGTCTGGCGTGGTCGCTGGCGCGGCGAGAACGTCGCCGTCAAAATATTCTCTTCTCGCGAAGAGTCTTCGTGGTTCCGTGAAGCGGAAATCTACCAGACCGTGATGTTACGACACGAAAATATTCTGGGCTTCATTGCTGCTGACAACAAGGGTGAGTACTAGAGATGCCGCGAATAGTTGTTATAGCGAATAGTCGAATACCGATTAATCGCCATTCCCTGTGGCGAATAGTCGAATAATCGCCATTATTACTCGAATAAAAAAGGAATATAAAAAAAGTTTATTTATTCTCAAATAATAATATATTTTCTTTATTTTCTGAAGCAGGTTTGATTTATGAAAAAAAAGGGCAACCGACTTGATCCCAATTTGCCTCTTTTTAACTTCAACATGACTGATTTTTGGTTAACTTTTTATATTCATAATAATAATATTAAGTGTGTTTTGTTTTTAAAGATTAATAAAAGTTTAATTATTTTTAAGTCTATAGTTTTTCTGTTCATTAAAAGTTTATTTTTATTTAGAGATAACTATTCGACATTCGAGTATTCGCGGCACCTCTAGTGAGTACATATAGCATTAAATTATTAGGATCATGATCGTGTTGGCCCAGTGGTTAAGGGATCTCGCGCACTTGACGACCACGACTCCGGCTAGTCGTGGTACGTGGCCTGATCTGCGGCTAGTTGGCCGTTCGACCGTTGCCACCAAGTGCGCGAGATCCCTAAGGCCTCGCCTCTCATGCACGAGGTTGGGTTCAAAACTGGGCAAATACCAATGTGTCTTTTTCAATTCATATGTACCATCGAAGAAACCTATAACTAAGCAATTTGAAAACAAAATCCCATGCACACGACACTTTTTTTCGTAGGTAACCGTTACTATAGTGTCCGAGCGCTGCAAGCAGAAATAGTCCTTACGGTGTATAGGTATGGGTTTCTTCGATGGTACTTTCTGAGTTATCTTGGATGTTACTGACATCGGTGAAAGAAAACATCGTGAGGAAACCTAGACTTATAGTAAACTAGCTGCGCCCGGCGGTTTCACCTGCATAAGTCTCGATCCCGTGGGAATATCGGGATAAAAAGTATCCTATGTGTTAATCCAGGTTATAAACTATCTGTGTGCCAAATTTCATCCAAATCCTTTCAGTTGTTTTTGCGTGAAAGAATAACAAACATTCATCCATATATCTATATATATAATTCTTCTGTAAATGTGTTGACCATCATCACTTAACTCCTCCTAGACGGCTGGACCGATTTGGATGAAATGTTGTGTGTATATTTGAGTGGGTCCCTGGGTGGTTTGAAAATACAACTGGACCCGGTAAGTGGCGCTGTTCGGACAGGACAACGTCTGTCGGGTCCGCTAGTATATATATAAGTAAGATATAAGTCTGAAATTGCCAACCCGTCTTGAGCAAGCGTGGTGATGGTGATCAATGCTCGTGCCTTCTCTGTATGAGAAGAGGGCTTTGCCCTGCAGTGGGACGATAATAAGTAAGATATAAGTCTGAAATTGCCAACTCGTCTTGAGCAAGCGTGGTGATGGTGATCAATGCTCGTGCCTTCTCTGTATGAGAAGAGGGCTTTGCCCTGCAGTGGGACGATAATAGGTAGATATTATTATTACTTGTAAACCTAAGGTTGACTCCGCTCATCAGCGAACCTGCAAATGTCATCTGGTTATCACAAATCTGGTCCATGGAGTAGCAACGCCATGTGATTGTTAACGACTAGGTTTTGATAACTCATGGCGCAGACATGGCGATAGTGCCGCGTTATTTGAATCGTAGGAAAATTATTGAGTCCCTAATACTTTATCTACATTTAGATTCAAACATATAAAGGTTGTTTTTTTGTTACAAATATTTAAATTACGATTTACTAATAGGCTGAACTTAAACAATTTATCGTCCGTTATTAAATTATTTACTTGCATTTTTTCCGCAATGCAAGCGGTTTTTCTTGCAATTCAATATGGTACTTTAATACTTTTGGATATAAAGCAATGCTTACATTTAATCTTATCATTAATAGTCCTGTAGTTAAAGAGTTGCTATAGATTAATAAACAGTACCTGGGCGACCGAGCTCTGCTCTGGTGAAAATAGAGAATGTTCATTTAATAGTATAGTATAGTACCTACTAATTCCATACTGCCATGATCATTATTCTAATGTCATTTTTCATTAGCTTGTAAACTATAACTTTGGGCGACCGAGCTCTGCTCGTGTGAAAATACGGAAAAAAACTAATTTTCCCAGATATGAGACCTAGCTAGATCGATTTTTCGCCCTCGTAAACCCCTATATTGCAAATTTCATCGCAATTGTTAGAGCCGATTTCGAGAACGTGAGTAGGTACAAATATATGCACAACAAATATATAAAAAAAAAAAAAATATTACTCATTTAATAGTATAGGATAAAACAAACGTATGTCATGTCAATATCTAAATTCAAGATCGGTTGGTTACTTGAATTAATTGATGCAGTTATTATCACAGTCATACACTCAGCGGCACAAAATGTGGCCCAAACATAAACAACCCGATAACAGCTGAATTTTACTAACGCGTACGGCAACTTGAAGTGGCAGTTTGTTACAATGTTTATTAATGTTAATTTAAGAGGGTAAGCACACAAACAATGTTAGTTTTTTTTTAACGTTTTTGGCACTTTGTTTCAATTCGTTGCTGGAGCGCGTAGAAGACGGGTAAGTTAAAATTTTATTTTAAAATGGCGTGCAATTAAAGTCTATTATTTAATTTTTAAATTAATCTGCACTCTTTTCTGCTTTCAGAATAAAAAAATATATGCTACTAACTTCAGCTCAAGTCGCTCAAGCTGTATTGCTTCGGAATCAAGGGCGAACGCAGTGAGAAGTCGCTGCAATTTTAAATGTACCACCCGCGTAAAACTCTCAGGCACGCATTAACCAGGTACGATTAGACTTCTGTACACGAGGAGACCAGGAAGTGGCGGAATTATGTGCACTTCAGCACAAGATGACCGATTTATTGCTCTCGCAATTTTAAGAAATCGGTTCCTCACTGCAGTCGAGATACGATAGTGCCTACAAGCGGCCAGAGGGGTTAACGTAAGTCAGCGGACAATTAAAAGGAAAAGGAGGAACGAGACCTCCATGCTCAAAGGGTCCAGAACTCGTCCGGCTCCATCGTGTAGCCCGACTTTGGTTTGCTCGCGAACACGCAAATTGGACTCACGACCAGTGGAGTAAAGTTCTATGGACAGATGAATGCAGAGTGACCTTACGAGCTCCAGACGACCGCGAACGGGTGAGGAGAGCGGTTTCTGCCGATCACAACCAGGCAAACCATCAATTTTCATGGTGGGTCTGATATGATTTGGGGAGGAATAAGTTCGCACAGGGTTGGCCGTTGTTGAAGGTCGTCTTACGGCTGTGCGGTACGTTGAAGAGATCATCCAAGAACATGTTTTACCATACATGGGGTTCATTGGTAATGAGAAATTTCTTTTAATGCAAAATAATGCCCGCAGCACACAGCACATTGCGTGGATAAATTACCTCTCAGAGGCTAGAATTGCCAAATTGGAGTAGCCAGCAAGAAGCCCAGACATGAATCCCATAGAACATGTATGGGACATGGTTAAAAAGCGAATCCGGTCAAGTCTCAACCCTCCTCAGACCCTCCATAATTTGAAAACCGCTCTGGTGGCTGCCTAGGACGAAATTCCCCAAGTAAACATAAAAAAAATCATCTAGAGAATGCCTGATCGCATGCAGGCGGTGATCAGAGCCAGGGGTGAAAACACGTTATTATTTTTTTGTAAAATGTTTTTATTTTGTGTTTTTTTAACAAAACCTTTATTTTAATGTTTGTGTTAATTGCCATGTTTGTAATTTAATTAAGTTTTCATGTTTTTATATCAGACCATCCTCTTAAGTTTTATAAAACAACAAACATGACCTTCGTGTTTAATTTTGACGATAAACTACATAATAAGCTTGGGCCAAATTTTGTGCCGCTGAGTGTATAAAGACAAGTGTGATTAGTGTACAGCAGGCTCCCAAAGCATGGTCGGAAATTGTTTGGTAGGCACATCATAGTGTGTACAACTTAAATACAAAGTATTACGTTTAATCCCCAGCTTGGAGACCGCGGGCCTTGCTAGGATAATTCGATATTTTCCTGGAATGAAAACAAGCAATACGGATTAAACTGCACCACTCATGCGTCACAATCTGGACTATGCTCCAGAGTGATTCATGAATTGTTATCCATTAATTACAGTAATGGCTGCGTTGCATGCCATTGCTATATTATACATCAATTGATAGATCACTAGATCAACGTTTTACGTCATACTGCATCGAATAGAAGCAAAGAAAAATATTCATTTATTACATCAGATATCCACACGTTTTTTTTTTTTTTAATGTAGGGCATCTCGTAGTTGACTTCTGAGATCATGACTACTTTACCGAGCTTTCCTGTAGTGCCTTAAGCTACTACACTTAAAACCTCCAGCCAGGGGTTATTCAACTTTGCTATTTAAAACTAGGTGAACGCTCGCTAAGGGCACCCCCTGTGGGGTAGAAACCTCGGCTTAGGGCGTCAGCCGGAGGGAGGATGTAAAGGATGGGACGGGCTGGAGATTTCCACACGCCATAAGCATTTAACTCTAATAATCTTTGTCGTAGATAACGGCACTTGGACCCAGCTGTGGCTGATCACGGATTACCACGAGAATGGATCGCTGTTTGACTTCCTGAGCGCTCGGACCATAGACTCGATCACTCTAGTGAAGATGTCGCTGTCCATCGCCACTGGACTCGCCCACCTGCACATGGACATCGTTGGCACTAAAGGCAAGTAGCACATTACTATCATTGTATCGAAAACGTCTAATAGCGTCATCACAGTTAATTTGTTGCATTTCAATATTCTCAATTACCGGTCAGATTTGAAAAACTCTTTAAATATCGCGGGCGGACGATGCGATACGACGCGGTGGGTCGGGGCCCAAATTTCACTTGGACGATGTCGCGGGCAGAAGCTAGTATTCGTATTAGGGTCAATTGATTAATTAGCTTTTTACCAATGCAGCCTAACCTGCGCTTTCCAATTTAGTCTTTAAATAAAAGTGTTTTCATATTTTATGTCAGTGTGTTTGGTTGGCCAAATATAAACTGATTTTTATCCGACAACAACAAAGGGTAAATTAAGTAACATCAGGGTTGGCATGATTAAATCACTGATTTAAATCAAGTGATTTTTTCAGTAAAAATCATTGATTAAATCTAATTGTTTTAAATCTTTTCTATTTATAACACATACAAAAATTCTTAATTTCAGATAACGGATAGATGTGCATACTAATAAATATATGTTAAAAAGCACTACGTGTTAGGATTATAATATTAAAATACAAAAAACAACTGTCCAGCTTTTTCCGTTCCTAATCTGTTTCTGATTTTTAAATGTATAAACCGTTTTCTATAAAAAAACTGCCAGATGGGCATCCTTCTGTCTTCCACCGCCACATTTTAAACTACATGTTTTATTGATAAAAATTGCGTTTCTTCCGAACTAAAGTGTCAAACAAAACAAAGCAAGGGAAATCTCCCAGCCGCCGTCAAACAAAAGCACGTTTCGTTTTAAGCACAATTTTAAGTGGATTTTAAAGGCTTAAGCAAAAAATCGAAAAAATCACGATCTTTTGTATTTTTTCCAACTCTGGGTAACATATTAGGTACATTACATAGCAACAACCTGAATAAGATGGAAAATTAATATGGCTTTTGAAAACATACCTATCAGTTTTTCCTTTGATCTAATAAGGTGAAGGTCAAATAATAATGAGCTATTGACAGACTATTTGTATGAGTTCTTTCATGGCAATAAAAAGCAAATACACTCGCGGGCACCTGAATGGAGCCACCCTGCATATTTTATTTTTACCCGAATACGGCGAGGCAAAAGGAGGGTTATGATTTTCACCTGTATGTATGTTAATTTATTATCTCATAACTTCTAAACTACTTATCATAATTTGACAAATGAGGTATCGTCACATTAAACAAAGAAAAAAACCGGAGGCACACGTAATCTGTATGATTTTAACACGTGTGACTCCGGATTTTTAATTTGTCTGTCTGTGATGTTTTGTTCATACCTTTTTAATTGACTTTTTTGTCGTAGTTGGGTTTTTATTTAGGTTTTGGGTTGGTAGAAACTATACAACGATACCCTCTTTTAGCTACATCCCCGCTCATTCATTTTACAACGCTGAACAATCCCGTATCTGAAGTGCGAAGAGTACGTAAATGCTCTTAAGTAGATCTGGTCAGCTGAGAATGTAGGTTCACACTCGAGAGAACGTTTACCAGCTAACACGATAATGATGATTGAGGGCTCAAATGCTCAGCGGAGTGGCCGATTTCTGTCTGAACGCCACTCAATTTGAATTAGGCAAATGGTTTGAAATATAGATGTGTATTGTTTTGCTCGGCATGCATTTCTTTAAGTTTTAATTGTGACAGTGACAGTATTAGTGATGACTTGAAATGGTTTAAAGACTATAGACACTTTTTGCATATTATCAACTATACATTGTACCAGTAATTTTCTCGCGTCCCCCTTAAGGCCTTGGCCAAATATTTTTTGATATTCGGTTAGCTCATGAGTCATCATGACCTAAAGAGGTGCCATAAATAATTTAAATTAAAATGGAAAGTCAAAAAGAAAACGCGAAATTTTGCGGGTTAAAGCTAGTTACTAACAACAGATTAGGTATTTTTGCTTTCAAGAGTTGATATTTATATCAATGCTTGATATGAAACTCCTCTTAAATCTTAAGTACCTTTGCTTTGTTCATAAAGCCTTATCAAATGTAGGCTTAAAATTATGTGTTCTGCCTTTTGGCCGATTTGGAAATTAGATGTAACATCTGCTCCCGAATGTCCTAGGTAGATAGGATACTGATGTTTTTATTTTTTATATTTCCTAAATAAAATATTTTTCATTCTTTTATTTCTTTCTATAAAAGCTAAGTTCTCCAACAGGCAAGCCAGCTATAGCCCACAGGGATCTAAAATCGAAGAACATTCTCGTGAAGAGCAACCTGACCTGCGTGATCGGTGACTTGGGCCTCGCCGTCCGTCACAACGTGGCTAGTGACTCTGTCGATGTACCCACCACAAACAGAGTTGGTACCAAGCGTTACATGGCACCTGAGGTAAGCATAATTTGTGACGTCAACAACATCTAAGCGTAGCTCTCTATTTATATTCCAGTACCAATTGTTTCAAAGCCCCTTTGTAACGAGGAGCTGAAACGGTACAAAGCAAAATGTTTTTCAAAAATAATAAATATAGACGAGTCAGATTCCTAAGGTTTCTGTTTTCTTTGAAGAAGCCAGACAAGGTTATTTTTGCTCAGTTCACAGTACAGTTTGATTTCAATACCTTTTCATTCTTAGAAATCCTTGAATGCAGTCGAGACTATTTTAATCCCCGACGTATGAACAGGGGTGAAATAAGTTTAATGACTCTGTCGTTCTGTGTATTTGTATGTCTGTCAGTGCATGGCACCTTAGCTCCCACACCGGCTTGGTATGGTCCGATTTCAAAGCGGTTTTTTTAGAAGGCTTAATCGGGTTGGTTCTTAGCTATGGATCTGATATATGTACAGACGCCAGCACTTCAAGCTACTACAATCTGTCAAATTTATTTAATAGATTTTCAACTTTATCGCTGAAAAATAAGGTTCAAAGTTGATTGGGAAAATTTGACAGTTTCGGGTAGCTTGATGTGCTGGCGTCTGTCAATACGTGCCACTAAAGATGAGACTTGGCATATCACGTGGTTTGATTTGCACAGTAGACGATTTAGGTATCTTTAGCGGTATGAGGTCTGAAACGGGGCGCCGAAAAGAGCGTGGGAGGCGTGGTCAAGTCTCATCTTTCGTGGCGCGTATACGGTACTTGCCTAGGTAAAAAAAAAAAAAATCTATTACGTCCGTCTTTCAGATAAAAAAAAATATTACACAAGTATTTTTTGCTTTATCATATTATTCATAAATAACTTAGAAAACACGCATTAATGTTGGGGAGTGGGGGCTTGCAACGCTACAAGGCACTATTAAATCTAGCAAGGCGTGACGTCATGCCACGTTTTAACTCAATGTACCGCCGTAATCTTTTGATTACGTCAAAAAAGAAAAAAAATACGTGTTCAATATTTTTTAATAATCCAAAAGGACAAAAAAAAATTGGACACAGGCCTATTGTAACTACCTACAGTAACTAAATTAAAATTATAGGTACTCGATGAGACAATGGACACTCGGCAGTTTGATCCGTACAAGCGTTCAGATGTCTATTCGTTCGGGCTGGTCCTGTGGGAGATGTCCCGGCGCTGTGGAGTGATGCCCGATGAATACCAGCCTCCATACTACGACTGCGTACCCCCTGACCCCGCGCTCGAAGACATGCGACGGGTCGTCTGCACTGAAAAGCGGAGGCCTAATGTTCCGAATAGATGGCATTCGGACCATGTAAGTGACACTTTTGATACTCAATCATTTATTGCAGTCCACAATGTGTACTGAGGTGGTAACTTAAAATTTAATGAGATCATTATGGACCCTGTCTGGCACAGCAAAATAGTAAAAAATATGACAAATAGTAGTTGGTTTCTTGAACCAATATAGTTGAAAGATCCATATTTTGTATTAATGACCTGTTTCACCTTGAACCTCGTGGTTAGTAAGCGGTTGCCTCGTGGCTTGGCAGAGGCTTTCATACAAATTCTGTTTCTTTGTTTACTTATCTACTAATATTATTAAGAGAAAAGATTTTATTTTTGTATATTTGTTTGTAATGGACTCGAAAACGACTGGACCGATTAAAAAAAATCTTTCACCAGTAGAATGCTTTTTTATCACTGAGTAACAGGCTATAATTTATAAAGATTTCTCGCGGGCGAAGCCGCTGGCGGAAGCTAGTCAGATAAAAACTTAGTGCCCTTAACAGTTGTTGTTTCATTTTAAGGTATTTTGGTTCGTCACAATTTTATAGGTTTTGAAACAAACTGCGATTAGTCTGTTGTAACGGAATCCATATAGACACTGTCGCAACATTTATGGAGCCCGATACTTCTATTAGACTTCTTTTGAACTGAGAATATTGAGAAATTAGCTCTTTTGTGTCCACGTGCTTTCAGAGTCGCTTAATATAAAAATATTTCTAAATAAATATGCAGTACAAAGTCGAGTCTGGTTTCTTCAGACATGCAAAATTGAGTTTTGTATTTTTATTTACTTTAAGGTCGGTAAAACCCAACCAAATTCTCTGCTGGCTCAAATTCGAATACTTATTTATGTGAATCTGAAAATATCGATTCTATAGCTGATTTTATCTAACACTGTTATCAGTGACTCATTATCATAACGCACATAAACAAATTATTACACAACGAAAATATTTACGTACACATATTCAATAATATGTTATCGGGAACCAGTGAGCTAGTACCTAATGCACTTCTCATCAAAACAACACGTGCCGTACGTCATTAATTTATAATATACTTAAGGGCCTATACTACCTCAAATGGCTTTGCATGATCCTCCGTTTTATCGAAAATACTGCAGCATTAATTTTGAAATAAATATATGTTAAAGTTAAGGATTAATGTTAAGTACTATGTTAGACGAAAACACGATTCCATAAACTTTCTCTATAGAAAAAATCCAAAGTCACCTCCAAACCGAACAATAAACCGCTGGTATTCAAAAAAATACTTCAGATTAGATCATGAGACTTTGCATAATAACTGAACTAACTATAAAGCAGCGACTATGTTTTTAATTTTTTTTTAAGTTACTATTATTTTCGCCGTAAAAAGCAATTACCTAAATTATTGGCGCCTCGGAGCCGCTAGCACCCCACTCCGTCTCGCTCTCACTCAGTCCGCGAGCAGTATGGTGCGAGCGAGATAAAAAGTGAATTTGAGCTGAGGTAGTATAGGCTCTTAAGGCGGATACATACTGGGAAATACTTTTGTTGTACAGAATGAAGTTTGAAAAACTGTACTCCACAATTTTTTAGAAAGTGGTGGCTATAAAGTTATGAAAGAAAGAAAAATACGTTTATTTGGTGGTTTGTTTTTATGGTTGTTAAGTGTGCGTTAAGTAGAATGTTTGAATGACACAACGTTGTCTCGGCGACAGGTGCTGTCGTCCATATCGAAGGTGATGAAGGAGTGCTGGTACCAGAACCCCGCCGCGCGTCTCACCGCCCTCCGCATCAAGAAGACGCTTGCCAACATCGGCACTCCCGACTACATCAAGCTGTAAGTGCGACCGAACAAAGTAAACGCCTTATTTCATTGAGCTCCTTCATGTTCAATTTGCCTTCAGATGCCGTTTGAACACCATACGATTATTATTGCTTGTGAAATCGATTGCTGTTCACTCTCATTCTTGTAATATATAACGTGCTATCACACTTCATGCTTCAAGAAAGACAAACTGCAGCTGATCTATTCTGTAAAATTCTCGACGTGAAAACTAGTAGAAGTGAGCTGTCACTCGAATTGATGCTAGAGATTGACAGTATTGGCAGTTGACTTCACATAGCTTTCCACAGCACTTAAATTTTTACAGAATACATCGGCTGGTAGCTTCAACTATCTACTTAAGATTTGTATGAAATGTGTTTTTGCCATGTCCAGTTTGTCTTTGTTTGCAATCGATTGTACACATTATGTATTTGTATGTTTATATGATTGTATAATGTCTAGGGATGTCGAGCTGGATGAAATAAGGGTTTGATACCTGGATTTTTCGTCGTTAGTGAACGGACTAGATTTTCAAGCCTCGAGCATGACTCCTGATCCCTACCTCTTAGAATATATTTGTGTAATAATCTTGAAGGAGCATTTAATTAATATTATCATATGGATTTGAAGTTGTAGTGATATTTTTTCGTTACCAACTACGTAAGTTTAACTTTTGTTAAGTGTTCCCATTTCATTTATTGTGCATTATAAAAAAGAAATAGAGCAGCACGTTTATTTTTGTAAACTATGTTTTCTGTGATATGAAATTAAATCGCAGCTATTGTTATAAGTTTTATTTGTGTTTGTTCATTAATGTAATCATATAGTTTTAAGTGTGACTGCCTCCGCCGCGTTGGAACTATGTATATTTAAATGCAGTTTGTTGTAACTTCTCTCTTCCACATAGACGCTATACCGAAACTATAATAAAATATGATCCAATACGCAGCTCGTTATATAAAATCGTGGTTAGTCGACGAGCCTGAGATGCGCTAGTTAGCCACCAGCCCACATCATAGAATGGAACTTGCAAGGCCGTAGCTAAGAGGGTCGGAGGGCCAGCACTAGCGCCCGCGCCACTCATCTCCCGTGAAAGGTTGATTCACACTGACGCAAAGTCGAAGCGACGCGGCAAATTCTTGACTAGCGAGCTCGCACGAATACGCGCGTCTGCGTGTGTTTTCGTGCAACTTCTGTGTCGTGTCGTCGGCATCCGATGCCTTCATAAGCATGAGATCATCCAAATATGCGCATGATCTTTTCTCCTCCGTAAACTTTGATTGTCGCGTTGATGCGCTTTGACTGTCCGTCGCTTTGAATCGACCCTTAAACTTAACAAAAAAATTAAGACTAATGCATAAAAACAGTGATTTACATGTGGTTGTGAATTATAAATCTATTTGTATGAATATTACATTAACAAAATAAAAATAAATGTACTTAAGTATTAAAAATAAATGAACTCTTCAACATCGCTGCCGATATTTTTCTGGCTACGGCCTTGGACACTCGTCTTCCCAGAAATAGCACTTCTTCAACTTTAACTGTTAAACTAAGATTATGATGTATGTGACACGTTTATAAACAGATTATAAAGCGCGCATCGTCACATCAAATGTCATTTTATTAATATATTAACATTTTGTTAGATTTATCGAAATAATTAAGTGATGTGTGTGGTCGACGCGTGACTCGAGTAAATGATGCCAGAGTGAGTTTTAAAATAATATTAATACATCAGTAAAGCACCTATTTTCTTACTTATTCCGAAATTGGAATCCTTGGACGTTAAGATATTTGGAATTTTTATATAATGAGCGGTGTTTACACGATATAACGACCTACTAAATGCGTAAGGACTTTGATAAGTAAGCACGTAGATTTCATACTTTTATGTAACGTTACATATTAGACTAACTATTTAATTTATTGAGTTTTATTTAGGATGGTCAACTGCCAGTGAACGCTCGCGACAAAGTACTTCTAATTTTATGTACAAAGATAAATTATGTTGTTTATAAAAAGAAAATTATCTTTCGGAAAATATTCATGTGCGCACCGTATGTTAAGGTTAAGTTGTTAAACATTTGATATAATAATATATATTCGTCGTTTAAGGATGTGTAACAGTTTACTACAATTGGTCGACAAGTAAAACTTAGAGACTGAATCTATCTCCAGTAAAATTTTAACCTCATTGCCTTTTGGTGACCTCATCTTTTGGTGATTCAGTGTTTATACAAATATGCTTCGAATTTCTTTTCCATGTCGTCCAAGTTTAAATACCACGATTACTTGGCGTCGTCCATTTCAAGTTTGTATATAAAATAAGTTCTACTCATACTCGTAAAGTGGCCCTTAATAATAGCATTTTAAAGTTTGATCGATATATTTTTTTACAATTTTAGATTTTAATGCCGCTGTAGAGTAGTGTAGTTTTTGTCATTTATTTACATTATTCGTGCCTGCGAAGCAACGACTTATATCAACAGTGACTTTAAACATAATAATGTACTTTAAATAGTTCGTCCCAATCTGCCGCAAGGAGATTTTCACCTCTCGGTTGGTTCAATTCCATTTTGAGTATATTATAATATCGCGTTACTTAGGTTGAGGCTCCAAGTATATAATATTCCATTATACTTAGTTTTCTAGCTAAAGTGGTTGTTATAAATAGTGTACTATATAGCTATACTTGAAATATTTATCTACATTTTTTTTTCTTCTGCAATAAATCCGATTGCCAAAATCTGTATTTTAAGATTAACGTTAATAAATGCATACGAAACGAATATTCCTATATCAAGGAAATCCTCTGAAACTAAATGTCAATGATGACGAAATGTAGATTTTTTACTCCTTTAGTCAGACTCAAATGAACTGTAGTATGTGAATATACTTTATTCAACGTATTTAAGCAAATATTGTGTGGTTATTGAAGTAATGTAGACTTCCGACGTTTAGTGTGTCGTCCGAGCTATGGTAAAATTGAGAAAATTATCCTCAATCTAGATACTTTGATGTCAGGAACACGAATGTATGTTATTTTTAAGAACGAAACATTTTGCCTTTTTCAATCTTAAAGCAATAATATCTGTAATAAAGAAACAAGTTTTATAAATATAATACAAACGCTACAATCCGCCGGAACTTTACAAATGTCCGTGTTCCAGAATGATTACATGTAAACAGTGCATAGCTTCATCACATGCAAGACACGGAGCGAAATTTGCTTTGTGATATTGACAATTGTGTAATCTGAATGACGTAACGCAGTTTATAGAATCGATGTTGTAGGTATTAGTATAAATCTACATTTGAAAACGTGTAGATTTCCATCGAATTTGCAATTTGTATACATATAATAACATTTTTAATAGCATTTGTAACTCTCTGATTCTATTGTCATGTTTGTAATTTTTCAAAAATTATTCCTTTGTGTTTGATACATAATTAATGAAAAATTATTGTTAGAAGGTATAATTAAATAAGTGTTATGTTGTGTAACGAAAGCACTTCGTATGTTCTACGAGTAGCTGGAAACGAAAAAGTAATAGACAAGCTCCATTTTATTTACAACGCTAATACGTTAATTTGGCGCGTGGCCACAATCGGAACAAACGCCGCGATTTTATTTTGTCAATACAATTTCTGTGGCAGTTTTACAAATGTTTACCAACATCACCCCCCCCCCCTGTCAATGTCATTCAGGCGCCAAAAGATCCTTAACAGCACTCTGCATTGGATTTTAGTTTATACAAATAAATGAGACTTGGGGCAGCTAACACTCAACCGTGAGACCCGTTCACATTGTGATGATCAGTATTTTACTGTATAATTTGGGCTCACCTGGCAGTTTCATATTGTTGACATGTGATCCCAACTTTTTGCCGTAAAATATCGTACTGAAAAGCGCCGTGTGCGCGGCTGCTGAGAGCAATGTACTCACTGTCACGAGTAAAAACAAATGAGACTCTTATAACGGGCAGCTAAGCTACCATTCAACAGTTAAAGCGATGTACTCCTTGTCACGGAGTGGTAAGTAATAGGAGTGAAAATGTGTGATACAACGACGCAGCATAGTCAGGTCGAATTTCACAAATAAAACTGAACACTGTCAGCTCATCTAAACCGTGTTCAGGAGCTGTCACTGCCATAATTGTTGTGGAATATTGACACTCAGCTCTTGAACGCGGTTATGAACGCTAGTCGCCACGAAACAGAGGATCTTCTGATGACATTCAGTAATACACTTTATTTCTAGTGTCATAAATCCCGTTCCGTAGTGTCAGTGGCCTTTTGGCCTCGTACAGGAGTTTCTGCTTTTATTTTACTTTGTTTTTATTTAGTTACCTAGTTGTTTTATGATAAATACTTTTTCTTTCTTTTACGAATATTGATACAGACCTCAAATGGTTTCATTGCTTTCGCTTTACTACACAAGTATAAAGTTTATTAAATAGTCTCACCAGAAAATCCTCCGCTCTACGATCTTTTCAGTATGCGCTGTAGCTAACTGTAACATCTCTTTACTACCATGTCGGTACAGACGAACTGCGTCATGTCGGTCGCTTCGAAGATAAGTAGCTACGATTGTGAGTTTCCGTATGTTGGTAACATCGTAAAACATAATCATTCCATTTACTACTACTTTGTAACTTTGTTCTATTTATATCCTCAGAACATTTCTGGCCGTGTCCTAACAAAAGCGACCGTCGTGCGAACACGCGACATTTTGTTCGGCGATCCCGAATACGTGGTCGCGTGGACACTGGGCGCCTTCCGGTTCATCGAGCAAATGAGTGACAAAATAATATGAACGCTACGATCGCGTATTCGTGCGATGCGACCATTCGCTTAGGTTTAGGACACGGGGTCATCCTTACAAAATTTGTCATTCATGCAATACCTACGTATCTATAAGGATATGAAAATATTTTAGTATTTGTAGATTTAGGACGTCAAGTTCAAATTATTGTCATAAAATGAAATGTACAAGCATCAAACTATTCGTTTGAAATTATTTGATGAGCAATACCACGAGAGTACAAGTTTTACTGAAGCGCAATAACTAACATTGGACAAATGCAGCATGAGCATACGAATTGGATGACTTATTCCAAAATATGAATGATTTTATGTAAATATAATTATTTAATTATCCCACTGTGTAAGTTTCGTTAATTAATTGGTTATGGAGTGGACTAATTAATTTAATATAATAAATAAAACCAGTGTTTTATATTTAATTTTGTTTTATTTAATTTCCTTCCTATTAAGGCGCTGTATTATGCAAGTAGGTAGCTATTTGTTACTTAACAGAAATGTTTACGAGTGAATAATGGATCCAACACCAGATACATCAAGGAAAACATGAATTTGAGTCATATTACCTGTTATAGGACGAAGATAGAATGTATTCAAATCATAAGGTAAATTTTTGTAACGTATTTCACTGCAGTAGTGGCCCGCGAAATTAAATTTTGCAATACTGGTCGGGGTATCTTGATCAAAATATGACATGCAACCATAATAAATATAATAATATGATAATCAAAATCATTAATTAGATTTATTCCATATGAACTTTTCCACAATTTTTTTTTTCTCCTTAACTTATGTTTTATTTCGTTTTTCTGTACAGAGTTGATATTAGTATAGCTGCAAATTTATACTAATATTATAAAGAGGAAAGATTTGTATTTTTGTATGTAACGAATAAACTTAAACTACTGGACCGATTTGAAAAATTCTTTCAGCAATGGATAGCTACATTATCAGCGAGTAACAGAGGCTATATTTTATCCCCGTACTCCCACGGGAACGGGAACTACGTGGGTGAAACCGCGTGACGTCCGCTAGCAGCTTATATAATAAGTAAGCTGTCGCGGTACGCCTATCACCAACTTTTATACCTGGTAACACATTGAGATATAATGTGGGGAAACACTGTATTTTCTGCATCGGATCGGCTAGAATACATGGGTTTCCCGGTTTATGAATTGAGGATTAGAAGCGGTTTTTGGGATCATCTTCAACCAAATTAAGGGAATATAATGTCAGTCACGTAAATGAACATCATAAATTCGGAACTATGGGTAAGCCGACGTTCGCACGGACGTAATAAAATCGCGGTGGTATTTACCGCGCACTGGATTTTCAACTCTCAGCCTTAACCCGAGCGTTGTGAATCCAACGCGCTAGGACGCAGTCTCGTCCCAGCGCGTTGATAAAACACACTACTATTGGATTTTCAACTTTCGGCGCTAAGCAGAGCGTTGATTAATGTCTAAAATAAAAATTGTTTTGAACAGATGCAATTTTATGTCGATAATTTTGTCTACAGTACATTAGCCTGGGTCGCACCAAGTAACTTTAAGGGTCAACTCACACCGAAAGAGCGGCGAAGGGCAGCGAAGCGCAGCGACCCGCTCGGCAGAGAAGGCGCCCGTTTATGGAATTCGCCGAAATTCCCGCGGCGCCGCGGGCATCCGCGCGACTCGTTCGAGTTTCTCATGCGATAATAAGTATTACAGTAATGAAAATAAAGTTAAAATTCATATGACACTGAAACTGCGCTCCGCTTCGCTGCCATTCGCCGCTCTTTCGGTGTGAGTTGACCCTATCGCTATCCGGAGATTTTGTTTCACAGCCTCTTCAAGTTGTCAGCCGTCAAATCTCCGGTTAACGTTAAAAATTGCACCAAAGTAATTTTACAGGAAAACCCACAGGAAAATCTGATATCATAGGTTAAATCCACTAATCCACACAATGAGAAAATTTTGATAGCGTTGTATAACTTTACAAAAGTTAAAAGTATCGGGCGGGGCTTTATCGGTGCTTGTCTTGTGTTGTGTCTTGTGTCTGATTGTGGTTGCAAAAGTCAAGAGTAAAGAATTGCACCCTTATTCTGAATCATTTTGATGGATATTACTAATCCATTGCTTCATGTGATTGATCGTTGTCCTTGAATCTGGCTATGATAAGCATTGCAACACAGACTATGTCGACATCTCCCGACTTTTTATTTAATTTCAATAAAAAGTTGGATCATAATAGAGGTACCTATGTACAGTGGGAATGTATAATTTCTTTTTGGCAGAATTTGTATTATCTCCCAGAATTTATAGAATTTGCCTGATAAATGTACCTAACTGTGCGTATGCACTGGCGAAACATTCACATAAAATAAAACATGTTGAAATCTCTGTTTTCTATCAATGTATCGAGTCGCGTGCGCATTGTCACGCAACTTGTTGACGCGAAACATGTTTGACATTTCTTATCATTTGACGTGTTTCGCCCAATCGCCCATAGACATATCAAGTTTCGCCACACACTTTTACAAACCAGTTTCGTATCAATACGTATCTGTATGAATCTAGCAACATGTAAGATTTGATTTGACATATAATTGCATTTTGCCGACTTTTATGTTCTGTGAATCTTAATGATGTTGACAGTGATTTATTTGTGGCCAAATCGTAGCGAAGGCAAAATTACTAATAAACATACTAAACAAAGTCAAAAATATTGCAACGTTTGATAACTTGTCACAAATGTCTCTAAACTAGACTAAAAATCACCAAAATTTAGTTTATTCCTGTCAAACGACGACTTCCCACTCTGAAATAGACTAAAGTGACACAACTTAACAATATTTTAGTTTGAGAGCACTAAGATGGCACTGAGATATTAGTTTAGTGAAAATGGCAATTTTGCTATTCTGAATTTGATGTTTTTCACCTAAAATTTTGATTGTTTAATTAAATCTGACTATTTCTAATCACGTTAAACACGTGTGGAATAAAATTGGTTGTCATGAACTTTAAATTCACACCAACAACACCTCGATTTCAGATGCAAAAACAGTACTGAATATTTTGCTTATATCTCGAAAACGGTGTGTCCAATCGCAAAAATAATAAAAAATTCGACCCCCTTTATAAAGCTCTTAAACCCCTAACACTCTACATGTAGGTAATAATTTTTCTTAAATTCCATACAAAAAGTTAAAAATTCCTTTAAAAATACGTCGAGGCTGCCTCCCTGCGCGCCTCAGGCTCTAAAAATTCACGTGGTACGGCAAACAAGAAGCACGTGGAGTCGCAATTGTCAAATTCGATTTCGTTGTGTCAAAGTTATTTTTAAATTTAGAAAATTTGTTTTGCAGAATAGCTTTAAGATTCTCATAGCCAAAAGTAAAAAAAAATAGTGATAGTTTAGTTAGTTTCAGTGTACAAGAGAATCGGCACCAATATCAAAACTAGGTTCCTAATAAAATGGATTCAAGCGGTGAAGTCGATTTATTGTTTGTAGCAGTATTGCATACCTGGAACGGCAAAAACCTAGGAAGAAACCTAGGTAATGGATGCGCGACTTTCTAAAAAAACTTCACCGTGTCTACTTTGGACCACAACACGAGATGTTTACCACCATACTTAGATAATACAAAACATCAAGCAATAGACAAGTTGCGAGACATAATTTGACCTAAACAAACAACAGTGCAAACGCAAACGTGACAAATCTCTATATAAAACATATCTATTGTGTATGTTTCTAGACAATGCGAACGCAGAAAACAACAAATCTTGACATCTGTCTTATGACTTACTCATGTTTCGTGCAGTGCGAACGCAAGTTCAACAAAACAAGTAATGAGATTTGTTTCATGTGACAAGTTTCGATACATCTACATGTTTAATGTTTTCTGGTGCAAACGCATAGTAACGCTTTCATATTAAAAAAACATTCAACGAAACACCTGCAAGTCTGCAAGTTCGGTTGTAGTTGTTGGAAGATACTTTCTAGAAAGATAGTCTGCGTAAAATTGACGCATGCGTTATCGAAATATTGCACTATCTTTCTAATTATTGGAAATCACGCGTAGTCACATCCCCATAAGGAGGAACTCTAGTGGTAGCCCGTGAAGTCAAATTTTCACTTAAAATTTTTGAAGTGAAAACTTCTTTAGGCGCGTTGGGCATTTTTGAGATGGGACTGAGCTGTTTTTTTTTTTAAATACCTCTACGCGTTAATTACGGCGGTGCATGTAGTAAAAGACATCAACGCGTTGGTTACCGCGGTGCCGATTTTTTGACGTGACAACGTCTTATAAATTGGTTTGCCGGGTGACACTTCAAGAAACTGCGTTACGCTCCGCTCACGTTATGCGCTCACAATGAGAGCGAGTGAGAGGCACGCGTGCATGGTTAGCCCGCCTAAGAGCGAGAGAGACAGACATAAAAAGTGAAAGGCACGCGTCCCTTCCATCGCACACGTCTCCACAAAGTAGGCAACTCATTCATGGGTCAATGTATACGTTTTTACAACAAACTCCCCATTGACATTCGAAACTTACCCATTAAACGATTTAAAATCTGTATTAAAACCAAACTTTGTAAAAAAGGGTACTATACAATTTCAGATTATTTAGAAGATAAAAAATCTTGGGATTGAACTGCTCGCTCTGCTAAGCCTTGTAATAAAATCATAAAACTAGACATTTTAATTATGTAAAATCAACATATACCAGTTTTATAAACACATTGACATTGTTGAAAATGATATTCAAAATGACATGATTACTTTGTAAAGTATTATATTATTTTAACTATTGTGAATGTGAGGACTATGTGGATATTGTTTTTATTTCTCTGCTAGTTTTAGTGATGGTCTGGCAGTTTGAGTAGTTTATGCGGCCTACCCAAATGTCCTTTCTTTGGTATTGTTCGTCGAGTTGAGCTCCTTAAGTTCTGAGTTGAGCTCCACGATTACTGACAAATGCTTGCACTGACTGGACAGGTCCACTCAAATCTGTGTGGTTCTTTCCTCAAAATACCTTTTCAGACACTTATCTACATGGTCCTCATATGGCCTGACCAAGATTATGTCTGGACTTTAAAAGAGACTGCGACCTCTGAGTTTGTTTCGGCCTTTCTTCTCAGAGTAGTCAGATAGGAAACGCCGAACTCATCTAGCTTATTTTTAATATTTTTTTATATGACGTGTAAAAGTGATTTCGATATCCTATTTACAGAATAAACAATTTCATTTCATTTCATTTCATTCCACTCGAGCACAGTTAGCCCGCCTAAGAGCGAGAGAGACAGAGCGAGAGAGAGAGAGTGAGAGAGATAGGCATACACACCGGTTCATGTGTATAAATAAATGTTTTAAATTGTTACTATTATTTCATCCTTCTTCCTACTATACGAATGAATATTCACATTAAAATTATTTTACCACTCAAAGTCGTTGTCACGTAAAACTTTCGCCCGTATACCGACTTTACAGGCAACCAATTTTTTTCAAGTTTTCACTTCTGTTAGCACTACCGGAGTGCCACTGTCTTTTTTAAATTTGCAGGTCTGTGTCAGGTTGTATCTTGATCAAAATATGATACGGGACCATAACAGATATGTATTTACAGAATTATAATCGTTAGTTTAATTACATCTCTATAAGTTAGATTTTGTTCCTTAAAAGAACAAATCTAGAAAAAGAAAAGTTCTAGTTATACAGTTCCCCAAAACGCCCGCCCTTCATTCACCACTTCCTCCAAGTGCTATAACTAGGAAGCAATGAAAAAACTCTTCAATCTGTTGTGTTAGAAGAACTTGATTCTAAACAACAGTATGCGAAGTAATTAATATTATTACGAAACACAAAATTGCCCTATGCCAGCTAAACTACTCAAGCCTAGATAAAAACGTAAACCTAAATAAAAGCCTCCAGGAATAAAGGCATATAGGGCGTGCCCGCTTACATGTAAGCAACGCTAAATAAGGTTCTTACAGCTTTACTTTGTAATTCAGATAATGGGATAGCAACTTTGGCAATAATATTGATGGAATTAGTAAGTACTAAAATGTATTTCTCTGAGCAAGCATGTTTATTAGTAATTAGTATTATTCAGTGTTAGCAACACTTGGTGCACAGACTAAAAAAGAAACTGCGTGTGTTGAGCGCTAACGCGAAGTAAAGTTTTTTAGATATAACCGTTGACTGGTGATTCTGTGGGTGATTCCATCATCACCTGTTCTGATAATAATTAAATTTTTCGTTTCGTATATTTTTCCGTGAAAAGTGATTAAAAATTTTAACGATTGATAGTGGTCTGACCTCCCACTAAGCATTTCTTTGACACATTTTACCGACGCCATGTTTGTCACGTTTTTGCTAGTTGTGAATATATTTAGCCAAAAAATGAATTTGCAGTAGCGTCACTGCGTGTAGTTATTGTACAGTGTTAAAAATCAGATCCACAATGAGTCAAGTATTCCCGAAGAACAAGGAAAAGCGCCCGCGTCCGTCGAACGAAGCTAACACTGTAAGTATTAACCAAATTCCCGCTCTTCGCGACAATGTCGTTGCGTTTTTTTCATATAATGTGTGGCCTCACGCGTAGTTGTGTATTTATACTTCTTACATGGCGAGCGACTATGAAATATCTATTAATTTCACTTTCAAATCGGGATCATAGTAGTAGTCAGCTCTGTAGCTTTTGCGAAGTCCCTGCCTTGTCAAAGTCCATGCTTTGATAATCATCCTGGCTGTTACCCTATATTACATTAATAAGAAACTGCAGAAAAAGTGGATACACCGTGGTAGTGACTGAATTTTTACTTCTTCTACACTTGTGATTATGAAAATGTTTCATTCACAAATCTACGGAGAATTCCTTTACTGAAGGAATTCTCTAGAATAAAATCATAAACATAGAGTTGATGTACTTTGAGTTTGTTATTGTAGGGTTTGTGCAGTCTACTTACAAACCTAATTCATTGAGCAATAAATTCTTCAATTTATGCTATGATTAATTGATATTTTTCTTAACATTGCACAATAGAGCCTCAGTATTGTACAATATTCTGTACTAAATAACTTTAAAACATTTGTTGCATGCTTATGCGAATGCATATTTTATGACCAGTTGCAGTTAAGAGGCTTGCTTTACTGAATATTTCTTTTTTGCTTGTTAGTCACCAATTTAATTGGATGTCCAGTACAATTATGTTGGTTTGTACCACCAAAAAGATTAGAGTAGATTATGAATAAATTTAAAATCTGTGAAAAACGTTAAGCTTATAATAACTTTATCGGTAATTATATTTATGAGCCCTGAGCTTGTTGAAACCCTTGGGAAATCTTCAACAAGCTGGTTGACACATCCCGTGGCCCAAGAGCTGGCATTTACCTTGGCCAGATGCTGAGCATTGCCATACTATGTGGCAGGTGCCAGTCTGTTGGGTACATTACCAATCGACAGCAATGTAGATACATTTTTTGGTGCCTTAATTTAGTTAAGTTAGTATATCATATGTATAGTTACTTTTATTAATTTATTATGTATATGTTATATTTTACTAAGATTATAAAGTCACAATCAATAAAATCACTATCTAATCTGCTGAAAAAATCCATTCAATACTTGATCAGATTATCTCTTCCAAACAGACAGTTATGGCAGGATGACTTAACTTTCCAGTTCACAAAACCCACTGAGAATCTTCCCCTATAAACAGCATCCTTTGGAGACCCCTCAGAAATTAAATTTTGTAAAATGCCATAACTTAATTATTTTAAATTATTGGATTTTAAATACTTTATTATTAAATACTTAAATTCTTGCTCTTTGTGAAAGCTGTGCATGCAATGATTGTAACATATGAAAGCGTGTGTGAACAACATGGTGGTGTTCACATTATAGCAAAACCTTTGCACGGTAAACCGTTTTGTCATCTTAACGTTAAATGCTTGCTTGTACAAATTGAAAATTGCACTAGTAAGGTGGAGTGTTTTGCTGTGCCATAAGTAATTAGTTTTCCTGCAAAATATGTTTTCTGTAGATAACGTGCTACGCTTTTTAATGATTACAGTTGTATTTTCTCCAAACTCAAATGAAGGTGTTTAAAAAAATTAAATGAATGTCAAAAGTGGCTTAGCCTATTTCGACTTGATGTTGCTTATGCAGCATGAAACAGGAAACTTTTTCTGTATTATAATTAATTTTATCAACAACAAATTTCAGGTCAAATGAGCCTTAAAAATATTAATTCCTTGCGATTGTATTGCTATAATTTTGTCCATTTGATTTTCTTGTGATTTGACATAGAAGTATGTTTGTCCTTATCATATTTAAGTGAATTAACACATAACATCATGCCTTGTTTCCCCGAAGGGTTGGGCAGAGGTGTCCCTGTAGCAGGTACACCCATATTTCGCCAGTTATGTTTAAGTCCCATGTAATAGGGGGCGAGCCTATTGCCATCAACCAGGCACAAATCCAGACTCCGAGCTGCTATTGAGAAATAAAAACCCAATAACACTTTGCCCGACCCGGTAATCGAACCCAGGACCTCATGCTCAGCAGTAGCGCTTGCGACCACTAGACCAACGAGGCAGTAATGAATAAATGAAATAGGAATACTGAGGAATTAATGAATTAGAAATACACTCCTGGACACCTGAATCGAGCCACCCTGCATATTTTTGTTTAAAGGATTCTCATCATCATCATCATTCTCTTGTTGAATAATGGTAGGTAGTACAAAGAAAAGAAAAATGTGATTTTGAAGCCAGTCACTCACTATGATTTCCATTTTAATTGTTCCAAATTTGAAATCAGAGTACTAAAAGAAAAGGTTGAATTAAAGAAAAAAAACAATGTTCTACATAGAGAAAACGTTTATTTAGTAACTTATGTTACCTCCAAGAGCATTTAAGACAGTCGTCATGCATGAGGTTCGGCATGAAATTAATGAATACCACTGACATGCCCTGGAATGTTCTCCCACACTTTCAAGATGGCAGTTTTCAGCTCCTGCAAAATATCTGGACCTGGTTGGTTTGTTCGAACACACCTCTTCGGCTCATCCCATAAGTGCTCTATTGGATTCGTATCAGGGCTTCTTGCTGGCCATTCCATTACTAGGATACTAACGTCATGCAGGTATTCTCGAACAATTCGTGCAGTGTGCGCCCTTGCATTATCATGTATTAAAATTAAATCCTGGCCATACTCAGCTTATGGCATCACATGAGCCTCTAGGTATTGACTAATGTATCTGTCGCTATTTAGTGGTGGAAACCGTGGCTCACGTCACAACCTCAAAGCCAGTTTTTCCTTCGGTGGAAATTCCGCCCCCAGACTGTCTATGATCCACAGCCATAACTTACCTTCTCTTCAATGCAACATTGCTGAAACCGTTCTCCCCATCTTCGGTAGACTGTTCTTCCTCCATCATTCCCATTCTCATCATCCTTATTAAAAATAACCTGGTTCCATTGACGTTGAGTCCAAGCAATTGATTGTTCGCGTGAAAACTGTAGGCGCTATTCTGTGAGCTCATGTTAGTTTGAGCCCATCGGTTGGCTTATGAGGTTTTCTTGGAGTCTTCTCAGTTCGAACAGTTCGAGTGCTTACAGTCGTCAGTCCATGAAAGCCTCGAATCTATTATTGGACCACTACAGAGGTCAGGTGAAGATTACGCAGGCTGGTGGTAAACGTAAACCGATCTTGTGCTGTAGTGACCCGGTTTCATGGTCCTCCTGGACGGCGCATGAAATCGCCAGTCTCTAGGTATCGATGGGAAATTACTACTACATGAGGACAACTTCATGTTATGACTGAAGTTGTCCACTTACGTTTCGCTGAATAAGCCCAGACTTTAAAGATAGTACTTAAATAATATTATATCGATTTATAAATGTGGCCATGAATTTTCCAATCTTCTCGGGTATTATCAAATCTCAAATCTATAACACTAATTTTTGTTTTTTTCTTTGCAGTCATTTGTCAAGAATGTAACATCTAGAGTGTCGGGCTTACTGCCATCTACACTCACAAAATGGTTCAGTAGTCCAAGCACTTCAAACGCAAATGGGTCGTCATCGATAGCCGACGCCTCAGATTCGTCAGACGATGAAACATCAGACACCCCGGTTATAACCCAGCCGCCAGCAAAACGTATGCGATTTAACACGCCTGGAACTTACAGCCACTATGGTCCTGCAGAAGTAAGATATTAGTTATACAATATTATATTATGTTTATAAAGTTAGTTTTTTTTCCTTTCGCCAGTTTTAGATTTTTTACTGGTCTATAATATTAAATGCCTTTCAACATATTGACAATAAATATGTATCCCGTGCAACTTGACACCTCACTGGTATGCGGCCCCAGACCGTACCAAAAAGTATTGTACGAGTGACGGCACAGCACAAAGTGTCTAGTTAACTTGGACGGGTTGTATATAATTTATTTAGCAATATCCACAATATTTTACAGTGCGGGACATTTGCAGTATTATAGTAATCAATTACTGTAATGCAAATGTCCTGCAATGAAAAATATAATATGGATTTTCTTCATCCATTTGTTTGTTTCATGAGTGTTTGGTTCTAAAGTCAGGTAAAGTGTTAAGGGGTGGCTAGTAAACAACATCTCATGTGTATTGCAGGCAGGCTGCTCCAATGATGTTGAAATCATGGAACTACCTTACAGTACCAGCCCATTCAGTGGCCCACAGTATGCACAACCAAGCCGGAACACTTTTACTACTCCATTGCGGCCTCCAAATGAAGAACCAGAGCCGATGGACAGAGACACACCACATATGTTCAAGATGCCTCACTCAGTTTCCAGCATTGGCCAATCAATAGCCAACAAAAGAAAATCTATTTTCGACACAACCAGCCCAGAGGAGTGTGTTAGAGCAATTGGTAAGTCTAGGTTATATTATTTTCAATAGTTTTGAAACATGTTCAATTGTTCATATCAACGTTGTTTTATTTTAAGTTTCATTTTAATTAAATCTAAACGGCAGAAAATAAATAAATGTTAAGAGACAAATAACCATAAATATTGCAAACTGCTTTTGATTTGTATTGTTACTCATGTGACATTGTTAGCAAAAGTATCCATATTGAGGCTCAGATAAAAGTTTGATATTGGGAAACGCTGCGTATGTCAACACTGATTCTGATGGGAAAATGAAAATTCTTTGAAATTCATTACAAATTATTCAGTTTTCGCGGTTTTTATTGAACCTGTGTTTCCTTATAATCGGAATCAAATACGTTCGGTTTTTAAAGGCAATGAGGTATTCCTGGATTATTTTTAATTTAAGGACAAAGGCAATCAATTTAAGCAAAAAGTGTTGCAGAAAAGGCTATTATTTCATCTGTATACACTTGACAAAGTTTTATGAAATGTGTCTTTATATTATGTATTTACATTACAATATTTACTATGAGATTCATATATAGAAACCGTAAAGTGTATCTTAAGTTGCTTTGTTTAGTTTATGTTTGAATGTGTTGTGTATATATTCACATGATAATATGCATATTATGTTGTGCAGGGCTATATATGTGCATGTAACTGTTACAAGAGTGTCAGGCAGTAGATTGTTGGATTTCAAAATCACATGTTAGTGCACAGTATTTGACGCGTCTCGCCTTATTGCTGTTTTGTGTTACTGCTGAAAATTATTTATTACATAGTTCTAGTTATTTCAGGAATTTATTCTTATAGATTAAAATGTTATTCTGTAAAATGTTGTTGTTGAATTCACTCTGGTAGCTGCAGTGTTGGCAATATACAGTCAATGAAGTACCAGAAGCGAGTTTTAAAGTGACTTGTTACTGAATAACACTGCTCTTGGATGAAAAGGTGTTCATAAAGTTTGTTTTTGGTTTTAAACATACTCATGTTAACTCTAACATGAAATTATAGACAACGCTACAATTACATTTTATAGTTATTTTTAAAACAAAAATGTAACTATTGTTTAAAATATAATTTATCATTGTAATACCTGTTAATGTGTCCTGTTATTTTGAAAAAGAATGACTATTAGTAATTCCACTTACACTAGATACTTACTATGAACGTATAATTTCAGCAAAGTCAGCGACAAATACAATGCGTGATCCAAAGCAGCCTAGCTTTAAACCTAGTCTCCTTGGTTCTCCATTTTATCCAGGCAGAACAATGTATGGTGGAGCAGCGTCTTCTTCCTACATAAACCAGCCTAATATAAAACAGCAGACTGTGGCGGTAGTGAACGAGTCTAAGAGCAACAATGATGACACTGCCATTAGTAGTTCTGCACGACGGATCATGGATCTATTAGAAAGTTACTCCTCCCCACTCATGGAAGCTAGAAGGATCCCGCTGTACACTAAGCCAAAGAACGACGGGTTTAACAACACGTCTTCCGACAGATCCTCTCCCTACAAAAATAGAAGTTTATGTAAGTATACAGCTCCTTTTCAAGCTCCTTTTTTACAGCAGTGATGCTTGAATAGAAGGCTGGATGACCGAACTTTGATTTATTTTATTTTAAAGTATGATAAATTCCCACGGAGTCGTATTAAAACTTGAACATGTCTGTTTTAGCCTACAAGACTCAAGAGCTCCATGTGCCAAGCATCGCGTCAATACTACGGTTGAAAAAGAAATCACGTCTCATGGACACGACGAATGCCGCGCGCCAAATTATTGCTTCACACAGCAGTGCTTCCAGCTTTCCGAGTTATCCAACTGAAGCGAAAGGGTAATGTATTCTAGTCCTAAACTTGGCAGCTTAGTTATATACCGTGGTGGGTGTGTAGGCACATTTGAACAACACTGATGTGATGATTTCATACTGGAATCAATTCACCTGCCTAATAGATCTATCGTGATAAAATCCCGGTTTTAGTTAAACGCATTTCCGTAGTTAAAGCCAAATGCTTAGTTTAGACAAGTCTGTGGGCCACTTACGTAACATAAGTATAATTAATATTACTCTGAGTATCGAATACATTGTCCTTTCTTCTTATAGCTCAGGATCAATTAGATCAAAATTATCCAAAGATACGAATGCGTCATAACCAGCTGAATTTTGCGCCATTTATTCTGTATGTGGTATTGAATCATTGCCTAGAACTCCGCAACCTCCCCAGCTTGAAACTTGAGATATGTACAGGATGTAATGCTAGCCACACACGTAAAGATTTACTTGCGCAAATTTAGGTTTACACAAGTCTAAAGTGATGTGTTCAAAGAAATTTGCGCAAATTTCTTCACACTCACGTAACGATTGGCTTATTCCACTATTCCGCCCTGAGAGAATCCCCCTCAGGGTAGAAAACTGTACCCTAATGTAAAAAGTCCAGAAAGTCCCCTTTCATTTTGAGTTATTCCACTATTCCCCCCTGAGAGAATCTTCCTCAGGAGGAAAACTGAACCCTAAAGAAAAAAAAACCAGAAAGTCCCCTTTTTGGATTATTATTTTGGATTATTCCACTTTTCCCCTTATTTTTAGTTTTATTTCACGCTCTTAAAGTAAAAAAAAAAGTGATTAGATACAATGTAATAAACAAAAAACGACAATATAATAATCATATCAGTCTTTTATTTTTCACAGAATTTTGTTATAATAAAATGTGATGAAGAGTACAAAACAATATAATATCATATATTTAAATATATAACAATTATCAAGTTTTTCGGCATTTTGCAGAAAGTAAAAATGAAGTACAAAGGTAAACAGAAAATATAATATGAAGCAATTACTTCTAGACGACAACACGGTTGACTAGTAATTAGACAGTTTATGAATACTCACATTATTAGGTATACGTATAACAATAAAAAAAAGAAAACAGCTATGTAAGTAATGCTAATAACAATAAAAAATACTACCAATTCAAAGTAAAAATAAATAATAATATACCAATGCACCGAGAACAATCACAAACCGATCTGCATCGATTGGGTTTGACTGAGCTGACTGTACCAAATTCAAGTTGTTGTTAGTATTCGTTCGCGTATTAAATTTAATTATTTAAAGAGTGGTATCCATTGGGAATAGAAAATAAATATGAGTTTAAACAAATACAAGTGGTATTAGAACGGAATAAGTAAAAATTTTCCCAAGCTTGCTTCGCTTGCTCCTGCATTCTAGGTTATCTGTTAAAATGTCTGCTGGCATCCGCGGTAAATATTTTGGCAACCAGCACCGGTGAACAAATCGACGCCCAGCGCCGGTAGCAGAGGCACTCCTTAAATTTTAAGGACCTCAGTGGGGATTTCTGGACGTTGGTTTCTCAGATTCCAGTTTTCCCCCCTAAGTGAGATTATCAGGGGGGGAATTCTAGACTTTTTTTTTAAGAGTCCAGTTTTGCCCCTTACGGTGCACTTTCAGGGGGGATTAGTGGAATAAGTATTTTTTTCGATTCCAGTTTTCCCTCCCCCCTAAGGGCGATTTTCAGAGGGGAATTCCAGACTTTATTTATAGATTCCACTTTTCCCCTTTTAAAGTAAATGGTTACGGCTTATTCCTGAAATCCCCCTGATTTCAGGAATAAGCCGTAACGATTTACTTTCGCAAGCTTGAATTTGCGCAAGTAAATCGTTACGTGTGTGGCAGCATTAGGGTGGCTGAATTTCGATGTTGTTTAAATTCTGATCAAAATAAATATTCAACCTTTTTAAAGGCAGCAAGATCTATCTTTCAACGACAATAGTAACAAAACATAAAATCTAATTACTGAAACATTCATTATTATGATAAATTTTACATAATTAAAACGGTTCATCATCATCCATAAGATCAGGCGAACGTAGAAACGGTCCATACGGTCGGGTTTAAGATTTTTATTGAAACCTCTTACATCCTTCCCTCCCTTATTCTCAGCAACGTCTAAAATCTGTTCTCAAGACTCATCACGAACCGAATCGCGCGTAGTTTTGACTACTTCCAGCCTCCCGAAAAAGCCGGATTTCGAAAAGACCAGCACCGTAGTGTCCGTAGTCCATAAACATACGCCGCGGCAGATTTTAAAAAATACCGAAGAGTAGAACCTGCTAGAGGGGCAGGTTATGAAAAAGCTTCTATATCAGTTCGACGCTTGGACCAGTACTCGAAATCCGACTTTGAGAGAACACGAGAACATTTCAAAATGTCTCAAGATGAAACTATTTGACCAGTGCTTGTTGATGAGGGCCACATGGGAAGGCTGAAAGTCACCCAAAGGGCAATGGAGAGGGCTATGCTTGTAGTTTCCCTGCGAGATTGAATCAGAAATAAGGAGATGCTCAGGAGAACCAAGGTAATCAACTTAGCCCAAAGAATTGCAAAACTTAAGTGGCAGTGGGTAGCGCACATTGCTCGCAAAACCGATGGCCGATGGTCACACGTCATTAACAAAACAATCCCAACGGAGTTTGTTTCAGCGACAGAAGGTTGTAAGCGAGGGAGGGGGGCTTCATCTCCGGACGCAAGCGGTGGAGGCGCGGGGTTTTGGCACATTATTTGAGACATACGTATGCAAATTTTTTGCTGGTTGTGAAGGATTTTATGTCTAAATCCTATAAATCCTGAGCTATTAGGAAAACTGTCGTTGCAGTCTTAGCCAAAAACGGATCTGATAGAATAAAATTTATTGATGCAGAAAATACTAAATAATATTATTTTTAACCACTGTTTTCTTTTGTGGAATCCGCCTAAAACCTGCCAACTGTGAGTCGGACACGCGCACTAAGGGATCCGTACCACTTCACATATCTGTGACATACACCGGCCTTCAGAACTTAGGACTAAACTTTTAAAATCTGGGGGCACGGGCCAAGTCGTGCAAAAAAAAACAAAGGCACAGCCGTACCATCTTTTCTCGAAGCCATTCAGGACATTTCGAACCCCTTTAACTTCGTTGTGGATAAAGCTAGAAGCCTGAATTTTCAGTGACCAATAGGACTTAGTATAACTAGGTATATTCCGAAATTACATTCAATTTGAACCTGTAGTTTAAGAATATTGCTGGTCATAGTTCCTTAATTTTGTCACTGCCATACTCACTCACTCACTGGTGCCGATTCTCTTGTACACCGAACTAAACTAACTAAACTATCACTAAAATTCCTTACTTTTGACTATGAGAATCTTAAAGCTATTCTGCAAAATAAATTCTCTAAATTTAAAAATAATTTTGACACATCTAAATCGAATTTGACAATCGCGACTCCACACGTGATAGGTATCACCACGTGATCTTTTTAGAGCCGGAGGCGCGCAGGGGGGGCAGCCTCGTCGTGTTTTGTATGGAATTTTTCACTTTTTGTATGGAAAATAAGAAAAATTATTACCTACATGTAGAGTGTTAGGGGTTTAAGGGTCTTATAAAGGGGGTCGAAATTTTCATTATTTTTGCGATTGGACACACCGTTTTCGAGATATAAGCAAAAGAAAAAAAAAATATTCAGTACTGTTTTTGCAAGTCGAGGTGTTGGTGTGAATTTATAGTTCATGACAACCAATTTTATTCCACACGTTTTTAGTCGCGATTAAAAATAGTCAGATTTAGTTAGAAAATCTAAATTTTAGTTGAAAAACGTCAAATTCAGAATAGCAAAAATGTTATTTTCACTAAACTAATATCTCGTTGCCATCTTAGTGCTGTCAAACTAAAATATAGTTAAGTTGTGTCACTTTAGTCTATTTCAGAATGGGAAATCGTCGTTTGACAGGAATAAACTAAATTTTGGTGTTTTTTAGTTTAGTTTAGAGGCATTTGTGACAAGAGAATCGGCACCACTGACTCACTTACCGATCACCAAAATTCTAAGGTACTTCGAGCAGACACACAAGCTTCAAATTTTGAACACAATTAGTGTTTAGCCTATAAAGCAAGGAAAAATTTAAATATACCGCAATTTCAGTCCCGTCATATAGTATTACAAAGTTACTTATACAGTTCGTGTATCTAGAAAACGAGACTGAAATTGCGGTACATATATTTTTTTGGTAATATTTACTTGCTTATTTTTGACTTACTTTTGCAGTTCATGCAATTTTTCATCACTTACACTACCTAATTATATAGGTCAATTTGAATTTCATACATAAACAAACAGTTTGTATAATTATTCATCACCGCTGCGCTACCTTTTTATTTAAATAGGGACTAGGTGCCTAGTGTACCTATCTAATGGATTATAAAGGTAGGCACAATCAGTTTCTTCGAAGGTTACTTGTAAAATGGGCAACAAATGAAATCAGTTGTCAACGTTCTATGTTATAGGGTTTGGTTTCCGCACTTAGTCCGTCAGGTGGGCCATAACGGTCGTTTGGTGGTTATTCCAACCAGCCCACCTCCCTCCTGAACATAATTAAATCTCCTGGTCTGTTCAGAATATCTATGCAGAATCTGTGACTTGAGGGTTTCTGTTCTAATCTGGGTGACCTGAGGGTTTCTGTTCTAATATGGGTGACGCCCGCGCATTCAAAGAGCACGTGCGCAACGGTCTCTTCAGCCCCCATGCACGCCCTGCACAGAGGACTATCCGTTATGCTCATTGTGTGGAAGTGATTGTTTAGTGAGCAATGTCCCGTGATGGTCCCATCACCAGGCGCAGGCCGTTCCTGTCGAGGCGTAATAAACGCCTGGTTAGCCTGCCATCCAAGGATGGCATTGCTTCCTTGGACTGCCTGCAGCCTGGTGTCGAGGTCCACCAGTACTCCGCTTGTGTGTGGGTGAACTCTTGTAGCCACCTTCGTATTTGGTTGAAGGGGATGGGTTTCGTCAGCTGCATCGTTGCCTAGCGATCCGCTGAGTCCTTTTATCCATTGCAGTGTCACCGTGTTGCGGCTAGATACCGTTATTTGTTCTAGAGCATTGTGACATTCTAGTGTTAGCTTCGAGATACTTAATATATTTTTTCCGTAAGAATTGGAGAACTGAGGCGCTGTCGGAGAGTATACGTATGTGGGTGTCCGTAACCCTTCCGGCTTTTAGGGCGTGGACCGCTTGTATGATTCCCACACACTCCGCCTGTTAGACTGTGTTGAACATTCCCAGCGGTCTGGATATAATAGGTTGGGGAAAAAGTTGCTTCGCATTTTTTAAGAAAATTCAAAACATTTTTTAATATAGTTTATTTACATTTAACTAAAGTATGTAGGTAACATTTTATTCGATAACTTTTTGCCATCTTGTAGGTAGGGACATGATCCCATTGCTATATAAATTTTGGGACTTTTGATCAAAATACCGCGACAAGTGGTTTTGGCAGTCCTCTCGTGATGTTAACCGGACACTGCCTAAAGAATTTTGAAGAGACCGAAAAAGGTGGAAATCTGAAGGTGCAAGGTCAGGACTATACGGCGGATGCATTAACAGCTCCCAGCCAAACTCTCTTAATTTTTGCTGAGTGGCTAAAGATGTGTGAGGTCTAGCGTTATCATGATGAAAAACCACACCCCTTCTGTTGATTAATTCCGGCCGCTTTCTCTCAACTTCTTGCTTTAATCTCATCAGTTGTTCGCAGTAGAGTTCAGAATCGATGGTCCTGCCTGGTGGTAACAGCTCATAATGAATAATGCCCTTCCAATCCCACCACACATACAGCATCACCTTGTTGCGAGTTAACCCGGGTTTCGCCACAGTCTGTGATCCCTGACCGGCCTTTGACCACGACCTTTTTCGCACGTTCTTGTCGTACGTGATCCACTTTTCATCACCAGTTATCAGCTTCTTCAAAAATGGTTCGGTTTCATTACGTCGTAATAAAGAATCACAAATGAGTACACGGTTCATTAGGTTTCTTTCAGTGAGCTCGTGAGGTACCCAAATATCGAGCTTTTTTGTGTACCCAGTTTTTTTCAAATGCGCCAAAACTGTTTTGTGATCAATTCCCAGTTCTTCAGTTACGTCGTAACTACTGATATGCCGATCTTGCTCCACTTTTTCAAAAATGGCATCCATTTTATCCGTAATAGGGCGACCAGAGCGACGTGCATCTTTGACATCAAAATTTCCGGATTGAAAACGCTTAAACCAAATTTGTGCTACTCTCACAGACACTGCACTAGGTCCATAAACATCGCAAATTTTTTTCGCGGCTTGCCTTTCCTTTTTTACCTTTTTTGTAGTAAAATTTTAAAATGTATCGAATTTCTTCATTAGATTCACTCATCTTGACGGTACGAAAAACAAATGAAAATCACACATTTTCCTAATTTGAATTTGGAATTATGTTCTTTAAAATTTAAACTTTCAATGATACCAAAACCAGCCAGATACAAATAGTATACCCAAAGAGATTTTATTACAAGTTCATACATACTATAATGCGAAAAGACTTTTTCCCCAACCTAATATTTTTGTTGAGGTCGTGTGAGAAGACTCCGACTCCAGTCGGTCGGTCTTCGATCCGTCGGTGTATACTCTCATCTCTTTCGAGCCTGAGTAGTCACACTGTTCTTCTGTAAGTATTATGTTGTAGTGCCTTTGAAAGTGGTGTGTTTTCGGGGCTTTGTCGCAGGGTGATGCCATCATTGGGTTTTGTTTGATCGCATCTTCCTTTATACGTGTGTGCTTAACTCTGGAGTCATTGCTTAGGGTTCCTGATAAATGGAGAATAAAGGCGGCTAGGGCCCGCACGATGAGGTGCAGAGGCGGCAGTCCTAGCATTGCCTGCAGGGCGGCAGTGGGTGTAGTTCTCATACTGCTAATGATTGCGACACAAGAAAATCGCTGTAGGTTTTCGAGATCTCTTTGGGCTTTGCTCAGGTCTGTCCTGGCCCACCAGACCAGTGAACCGTATGTGATAATTGGTTGGATGACTGGGGTGTATAACCACTGGGTGACCTTGGGGCTGATCCCCCAATTCCTGCCAAGCAGTCGCTTGCACTGCCACAGGGATATGCTGGCTTTTGTAATGATATTCTTCGTGTGTTTTGCCCAGTTCAGTTGTTTGTCCAAAAAGATGTCCAGGGATTTGGTTTCAGTTGAGAGGCTTAGGGTTGTTCCATCAGTTCCATCAACTGCTTTGAAATTGAATGAAGAAGCAATCCTACGATGCCGCAGATAAACACACAAATCCACACGTTTTATTAAACTGATGTAGGTTCACGATCAGTATCGGGGGTTATCTACGTACAGAAAGGAATGAGATCCTATCAAAAACATAACATGTAAAAATGCAAGACTCGCAACGCAGTTATTCAACAGTAAAAATATGTGAGATCTAGTGTAAAACCAAGTCTGTTAATTTTATTCAGTACCTATCTATTTGTCATCTTTATTTCTTTAATAAATAGAATGACTTGGCAATCGCACACGACAATAGAATCTACATTCTACATACAACGCTCGCTACGCTCGCTCTTACATCCTTTAATCTCCATAGCGGCCCTATTATCTTAAAGTGGCCATAAATGAACATCTCTGTTTTTGGTCATGATTGCAAAGTGGCGGGAAGGGGTCAACAGGGTTTTATTGAAATTTATAATAAATAAGTTCATTTGAACTTTGAATTAGAAGCAAGATGAGAATTTAAAAAAAAAAAAAATTGTTCGGCAAAAATACCATAAAATGCTGTGTTAAACATCACAATAAATACAACTCTTTTTTATAAATCTGTACTCTTAATTTACCCTCTTTGAAATCTGAATACATAATTTCTTCTAAAAAAAGTTGGCAACCCTAACAAACCAAAGTGAATTTCTGGCTATGGCTCTGTGGCCATTGATACTGAATAACGGTTTACTAACACTAACAAAAATTGTCAGGAAAAACATTGCTTAACCCCTAGGGCCTCAACTAAAACCATATCAAGAGCTTTCATAGGAATTAACTTTTTCATAATAATAATACCCAGTCCAATGAGGAATTGAGGAGAGCTTTGGAGGGTGCGATTCAGGAATATCGGTTCATGTCGCCCGAACTTAGACCACGTTTACCTCGTTTGCCCATGCAAAAATAGGGCACTGGTGGCGGTTCTGGATTCGCAGTTGTCAAACTATTTTGATGACTGCGAAGACCTCACTGATACTCATTTAATTCTGTACTGCGCGGCTGTAGCGGCATGTCGTGTAGCTCACGTCAAATTTGCTAATAACTCAAGAGCTACTCGACCGAAACCAGCCGTACCAGCTTGGCAGTGCAGAATTGAGCGCCGTATTGGTGGGGGGCCAGAGCGCTCATCGGCAAACTAATCTGCTTCAGGGAGGGTAATACTCGCCCTAAAGTGATCCGCTTTGTGAAGCGGGCGTTCTTAGGGACTGATATCCGCCCTCAGGAATATATGGCCGTGTCATCGACTTCCTGAAGCAGAAAGTGTATGAATAGGCGAACCGTATTCGTAGGTATAAGCGGCGAGTAGAGCGATACACTCAGAATCGCACCTTCCAAAGCGATGAAAGGTGGGTTATAGGGCTTGGGAGCGACCGGACCAAGGTGTGACTGACACGCATCTGCCGGATGATGATGCCATGTGCTCTTTCTGGCGCAGCATCTGGTCGGTGCCTGTCAGTCACACCGAAGGTGATTGGACTCGGAAAGTCGAGCGAGCCTGCGATCCAATACCAGAAATGGGGGCTATTAACCCCATGATGTAGCTCGTGCAGTCCGTCCGTTGCCTAACTGGAAGTCTCCAGGGCCGGACGGGCTGCACAACTTCTGGATCAAATGGTTTGTAAGATCACACGCTCGCTTGGCGGCTCAGTACCAGATTGCTTTGGAGTCTGGTTCGCTACCCCAGTTCCTAACGACAGGAGTTACCCACCTGCTCCATAAATCTGGTAGCACCGCGGAACCCAAAAATTATAGGCGGATCACGTGTTTACCAACGGTCTATAAAGTTCTTACATCCATTTCGAGAGCTAAAATTAACAAACATATAGACACCAACTCCATCATGTCTGCCTCTCAAAATGGATGTAGGAACGGATCCCGCGGTACTAAAGAGATCGCGGTAGAAAGGATCTATCGACATGCTGGATAGACTATAAGAAGGCCTATGACTCGGTGCCACATACATGGCTCATGAGAGTGCTGGAGTTGTATAAAGTAGATACAACTCTGCGCACCTTCCTGATGTCGTGTATGGGGCAATGGAGGACGGTCCTTCGCTATCCAGGATGTCGAAATATCCAGAGGAATAGCGAGCCGATAAGGATAGAGCGAGGCATATTTCAGGGCGACAGTTTGAGTCCGCTCTGGTTACGCTTAGCCCTGAATCCTCTAAGCACACTGCTGGAGGATTCATGTCTTGGCTATCGGTTGAGAAGAGGCGGTCAGGTTATATCTCACCTCCTCTACATGGATGACCTACAACTCTTTGCCCCCAACAATTTGCAACTAATGGAGCTACTGAAAGTAACTGAAGATTTCAGTAGCGCCATCAGGATGGAATTTGGTGTAGATAAATGTGCGGTCATACATGAAAAGCGAGGGGAGATTGTGGAATCCGTGGGAACCCAGCTCTCGGATTCCATAACCCTTAGAGCCCTCTCCGCATCCGAAACCTATAAGTATTTGGGTATGTCGGAAGCGTTGGGCATCAATGTTACTGACATGAAGCAATCGTTGAAGGAGCGCTTCTTTGGCCGCCTGAAGAAAGTATTTAATAGTCTTTTATCAGGCGGAAACAAGGTGCGCGCCTTCAACGGTTGGGTCATGCCGGTTTTGATGTACTCTTTCGGCATACTCAAATGGACTCAGACTGAACTCGACGCCTGGGATAGGAGGGTCCGTACGCTGCTGACTGCATATCGAATGCATCACCCACGGTCATCGGTAATGAGACTGTATATCCCGCGAAAATGTGGAGGTCGAGGCTTTTTAAACGCTAAGACACTCCACAATCGCGAGATATGAAGTCTTGGGGAATATTTCCTAAAAACTGACGTGGGGATGCATCGAGATGTGGTTGCGGTGGAAAAGGGCCTTATCCCGCTCGCCTTGGCTAAAAAGAACTGGCGCAAGCCTGTAGTGCTTAACACTAACGATCGCAGGGAGATATGGCAGAGTAAGGAGCTTTACGGGCGCTATTTCCGGGCCCTGCATGGGCCCGATGTAGATTTACTAGCGTCCGTAGCCTGGTTGCGTTTTGGTGACCTCTTTGGGGAAACCGAAGGTTTTGTCTGTGCAATTATGATGACGAACAATTATCGGAGCTTCATTGTGAAGGACGGCACGTTTGACATCTGTCGGGCATGCTACCGTCCGGGAGAATCAATCCGACATTTTATCTCCGGGTGTTCTCGTCTAGCTAACGAAAAGTACTTGCATAGACACAACCTTGTAGCCAGGATTATCCATCAGCAACTTGCTCTGAAATACAGCCTTGTGGAATCGGAAGTGCCGTACTACAGGTATTTGCCCGACCAAGTTCTCCAAAATGGAAATATCACATTGTACTGGGATCGATCCATCATCACTGATAGGACTATTGTTGCCAATAAGCCTGATATAGTGGTGGTGGATCGAGGAGAGCGGCGCGCAATGATTATTGACATAACGGTCCCGCATACGGGAACCTCGTGAAAGCCGAGAAAGATAAACAAATCACTTGATTTGACTTGACTTGGTTCGCGAGGTTGTCGACATGTGGGATGTGGACTCAGCAATCATTGTGCCTATAGTCGTATCAGCCAATGGCTTAATTGCCAAGAGCTTCGACCAACACCTAAGGAGGCTCTCGTTGGGCAGCTGGATTAAGGGCTTGATTCAGAAAGCGGTACTCCTGGACATGGCTCGCATTGTTAGGAGGTTCCTCTCTCTGGAGCCCTGACCGCCGGTAGCTTGGACCCTGTTCCCGATACCGGTGCGCTACTATTTTTTTATTATTTTATTCTAATATTTAAAAATATAATTTATATGTAAATAATGAAATAAAGGAAATAACAAGCTACTCTGGCTTTATGAATTCCAACATATAAACCAAGTGATTTTTTTGTAATGATTTTTATTTGTTGGATATGTACTTTATGATTGATTATCATTAAATGAAATCTCTAAATGCACTCAAAGACTAAATCATCATTTAGATATACAAATCAGCCTAAATGCCTTTACATTTTTATTCTATGCACAAAATGAATGATTTTTTTTATGTTAGTTTAATCAGTATACTGTTCACTTTTAGGAAAGAACCTGAGATGGAACAGCCCCACAAAATGACTACCAAAGTAAAAGCAAGGGTAGCAAGAACCAACCGAGGAATCGTAGATCAATTTGAAGCAGCCACTCCAGTGAAACTACCCACAGCCGTGCTACAATTAGATCAGGATAAGCTGCCACACTTCTCATTTGGTACTCCAGCAGTTTCAAAGCTACCAGCTACCTCTACACCTAAAATAGCTTTTCCCACAGCTGATAAAAAAATTACTGCAGTATCTACAAGTAAGCACGAAACAGTTACTAACAGTGTTTTCAAATTTTCCAATCCTGTGAAAGTGTCAAATGACACCCCACAAGCGTGCACTACACCTCCGAAATTCACATTCGAGAGTCCCGAGCGCCGCATAGATCAGAAATTTGAAAGCAAACGTGACGATTGTTCTGTTGTTGTAGGTATAGTAAAAGAACCCGAAACATCCACCACTAAGTCGAAAGACTGGGCGTGTGCGGACTGCTGGGTTAAAAACAAGTCGGAAGCCACCAAATGTGTCTGTTGTGGCTCCAAACAGCCAGTGCAGAACGCAAAATGTTCTGTTTGTAAACTTGCTGATAGTCAATCTCAAAAAGATAAATGTGCGAACTGTGATAAGATGTTTGTATCACAAGTAGACAGTCCACTCACAGCCAATTCGACTGGGATCAGTTCGTCGTCAAAGTGGAAGTGTGAGGTCTGCTGGGTCAACAATGAAGACAGTGCAGCCAAGTGCGCCTGCTGCGGCGGTAGTCGGCCCAAGAATATGAGTAGTGCGCCCACCACTGCCACGGCCACTTCGCTTACGAGCACGATCACTCCGCAGACTTCCACAGTCATCTTCAAGCCTGTCCCTGTGAAGGCAGTGCCTGTCACGGCGAAGGTGGATGCTGATTGGAAATGTGATGATTGTTGGATCTCAAATAAGAGTAGCGTAGACAAATGTGCGGCATGCGGAGGCGCCCGGCCCGGCGCCAAACAGACCAGTTCCGCAGACGCACCGCCTAACACGAACTCGTTCTTCGGATCTAGTGACGACAAATTTAAAAATATTATAAAACCTCAAAAATCTGGGAAATGGGAATGTTCCAGCTGTTTAGTCCGAAATGAAAGTGAAAAAGATAAATGTGTATGTTGCGGCGCAGATAACGAAAACAAAAAGAAAATCCCAGATTTAAAGTTCAACTTCGGAAAAACTGCAAATAGTTCTTTTAAATTCGGCATTGATCCCAAAGTTCAAGAGGCTACCATAACTAAAAAACCAGAAATAATTTCGACACTTGACTCTAAATTGAAAACACAATCTGAAACAAATAACAATATATTAGCTGAGACACCAACATTTACATTTACTTTACCTAACAAAACGGTAGAAAACAAAACGGATGTTTCCAAAGGAAAGTTAGATGAGGCTCCAAAAATGAATTTCACATTTGGTATTCCAAAACAAATACCTGCAAGTACAGTGGTCACAAACAAACTAGAGTCCAGTAAAGACTTGGAAGAAGAGAAACTACAGGAAGTTCCATCAGTTGACCTGAATGCACCTGTGCAGAGCAAACCACTTATTATGTCTCCGCTAACTCAGATAAACAATGAAAATAAGACATTAACATCTGGATCTTTACTTAATCTTGCAACTAACGTGAAGAAGGACACGCCACCCAATTCGGTAGATTTACCAGGAGCGTCATCTGCAGAGAAACCAAAACCAACCTTCTCATTTGGTGTTTCGACGAATACTAAGTTGTTTGAAACTCCGGCGAGTACGAGCACTTCGATGAATCTATTTACACAGCAGTCGCAAACTACCACTCTACCGACGACTAGTGCACCTACCTTTTCACTGTTTAAGCCGCCTGAGACCACGCCTACGACGTCGTTATTCCAGCAACCTGATTTAACTGCTAAACCAGCGCCAATGTTCCAAAACAGTGAGTCGACCAACAATCCGCCGACCGCCACAGCGCAGATGTTTAGTTTTGGAAATAATGGACCGAGTAACCCTACTCCACCAGCAGCATTAACATTGCCTGCTGCTCCTGATAAGCCTAAATTCCCGTTTACATTTGGCAACAATCCAACTCCGAAAACGGATCCGCCTGCTTTGTTCAAGTCTCCTTTCGGGGCGGCCGAAAGTAGTAACGTTAATACAAGCACCTTTAATCTACCTGCAGGAACCACATTAGGTTCCAATAACAACTTACCTACCACTTTAGGAGGTAGTAATGGATTGACTGCTGCTAATGGACTCACAGGAAATGCTATGGCAGTAAACTCACTTGGCTCGATGCCTGGAAACTCACTATCATCGAATACCTTAACGATTGGGAACGGCGGCACTCTAGGAGGTACCAATGGTTTATCTGCAAACCCGCTGTCAGGGGCTAGCAGCATGCAACCTGGAAACAGTTTAACAGGGGCTGCACCGAGCTTATTCAATAACACCGTGCAGAAGGAGAACGTGTGGTCGGCGAACAGTAACGCACAGACCCCAAACCCGTTTGTGTCCAACTCTGCAGCGAGTAGTCTGCAGAAACCAACGTTCACGTTCGGCTCGGCGACACCGTTCAACGCTGCTAGCAGCACGCCAACTTTCGGGACCCCCTCGGCTCCTCAAAATATATTCGGGATGAACAACCAGACCAACAACACACAATCGTCTATGTTCGCGAATACTGTTCAAACTCAGCCCACAGGAAATTTGTTCGGGTCACCGCAACCAGCAAGCAACCCCACGCCTCAGCCTCAGGTGCCCATGTTCGGCACGCCAAGCATTGGTGCGACGCCTACGTTCGGCTCGCCGAACCCAACTATTCCTTCGTTTGAGACGCCGGCGCCAGCACCAGCCTTCAACTTCGGTGCTCCGCAGTCAACAGGCATTTTCGGGTTTGGACAGCAGGTAAATATGTTTCTTATTCCTCAACTAACTGCACTGGCGAGAATTTACGGGAGAGGCTTACGGGAACGCAACGAAGAAAGGTGATATTTTTTTTAAGATGCATATTAATTTAGAAAGTCGTAATGTATGTTAATGTTAGTCAATGTCGGTTTGATATGCCATTGATGGCAATTGCCTAAGTTAAAAGCACAGAAAATTTTAATATCGTAATATTTGCTCGAAAGACGAAAATGGTGGGCGAACAACCCAGCACGTCTTTTAGCATGATTATAAGTGATGCAGATTGTAAACCCTATTCCATCCAGTTTTAAAGAAATGTAAACAAACCAGCACCTTAATTGTTTAATACTCGTAATTACAATTTCTTTCATTTGACAATACAATACAATTTATGGCTTTAATGTTTGAAAAAATCGTCTGCTTGACAACAACACAACCTGAACAAAGCAATGAATATTGCTCAATTGACATACTGAAAGAGATTGTAATGTCGGGTAAGGATGCTAGTTTGGTTTCAGCAATTATACAATAACTCACAAATTGCAATTATTAACACTTTCATCCATGTTTCGAATATTTCCACCAAAAATCGCAACACTTTTTCTAAAGATATTGTTGAGTCATCATTGTTAAATTCTAATTTATATAAATCTTACATGGAAAAAAGTGAGGTTGCTAAATTAGACAATCCAATCAATTAAACAAATTGAATTTTAATGGATTTTTAAATAACATTACACAACTATATCGTCTTTGTTGGATGAATGGCCTGTTTGTGTACATTTCTTTTGAAATACATTGGAATAGTGTTAAGGGTACAGAATACAGGGTGGTCATTTAAGATAAGGCAACTCCCTTTACCGTTGATGCCACAGAACACTGCTTTTTTAAGTCGTACTTAATATTTGGAGCTATTTCCATCAGCATCCACAGTTTTTGATAAAATGATAAGGTCGGCAATATTTTCAAGTTTTAGTTCTTTGATTCAAATCGATCCTGATGCTGGATCGTACGGTTGATAGTCATCATAAAAATAAAACGTACGAAATTAAGAGCGTGTATTCTGAAAGTGGGCAACGTCGCAAATATATTGCAAATATTTGGCTGTTTTGATTAATTTGTCAATAAGGTTAATAACTAGGTTAATTAACATCCTTATCCTAACATCGAATATTCAGTTTTAGATGTAAAAAATATATTTGGAAACTTTTCAAATGCAATTTTTACACCTAAAACCGTACTCTAATTACGTAATACAACACAATCACCATTTGTTTCGATTTGAAACAGATTGCTAATCCATTACTTCATAAATTAAAAAAAAAAAAAAACTGCTCGACAACGTAAATAACGCAATGAATGTTGTTGAACTGTCAAAATGAAACAAATTAGGCAAAATTGTTTACGAAAATAAGTTACGCAATTAGGGTACAGTTACAACATCAAATTCAGTGTTATAATTGCAATTAACTATTAATATTCTAGTTCACTAGTATGCGATATTTCATATTTTCAAACAGTAATACTTCCAAATTAATCAAAACAGGTAAATATTTGACAGGTATTTACGACGTTGTCAACTTTTAGAATAAACGCTCCTAAGGTGTTTTTTATTCGCCGACTATAATTTATTCAGAATCTGTAAAATAACTTAGAAAATTAATGATGGTCTTCTAAGAACATTCCTGCAGTGCAATGGTTGAGGTAGCTACCCTTAATTTTCCATCTTGTAATATCCGCCTAAAAGTATCAAATGTTAAACAGTGCTAAATGAAACCTGCATCTAAATGTTAAATCTTGCATGTCACTGTGTTTGTGATCTTAAATTTCTTTACTTTTGGTTATGCGTTCTCGTAAATCCCTGATGTCTGTTTAGCCATGTAGACTGAATGATAATATTTATTTTGCATCTAAGGCGGGTTGCTCCTTGCATCGCTTATCGAAAAATGAGTAGATTTAGTTAGTGTCTAAGATACAAAAATCTTGGAATCCAAATGTGACAATTAATTATCAGAATATGTAATGCAAATTTTCTTATAGATTCTATAATGTAGGGTCGCCTAGCTAGTTGAACTAAACTTGTTTAGCATTTATTTATTTTGTGGGTGGGATCTCTTTGGTAGCCATTCTGTGAATACAGACGAAGAAATAAAATACAGATTGATTTAAATTATTTGGATTCCTGGGTTAAACCTCTTAGGCGCTCCTCTGAATGCTATGGCTGAATTTAGCATAAGATTGTACAATCTTCCAGTTAATTGTAATTCGTTAATTTGCTTTGGCGTATATTTATCATTTAACGTGCCCAATCCGCCTTATGTGTTAATTGATGCTATCGTATAAATATTACAATTTTATATGCATTATCTAAGTATTCCATCCTACAATTATATATAATATAACATATTATTTTATATTTATATAGTTGAATATTAAAAAATTAAAAGTCATTATTGAATTTAGGATAAGATTCAGCACTTCACAGCTTGTTAGTGTTATTTATTGTGCTCTACCATGGAGTAGTCAACAAATAGGTGTGGTTATACTCGTAATGCGTGTAGCACGTAGAAGTAAACTCAATCACTACGTGTGATGCTTGGGGTTACTCGGGTTGAATTATCAGTGACATACGCAGTGTTTATGTAGAACTCTTTGATTCAAGCGCGCAGCTTTGCCCGCATATTATTAATCGTTAGTTGACTGGTCCATGTCTTGTACTGTTACTTATTTTGTGTATAAACTTGCAGCAGCAAGTTCAGCAGCAGCAGATGCAGCAGCAACATCTTCAGCAGCAGCAACAGCTGCAGCAGCATCAGGCGAGTCCGCAGCAGACCGGCGTCTACAGTTTCGGTGGGGCTCCCGCCGGCGCACCACAAGTTCAGTTCAGCATGGGCAGTGGCGCCAATCCCGCCGTCCGACGCGTTCGTAAAGCGGTCCGTAGAAATCCGCAGCGATGAAACTTGCACCGACTGTAGCACGATATGGACTGAATCCAGTAAGTGTCCTCAAATCAAATTTATCCGTGTGAAAGCCACGAGGACATCATGGTATCTCCTTATAGTGGACCTAAATTATAAGGTAGCTAATAATATTTTTTGTTAGATGTATAACATTGTAATAGATTTGGTTTATGTGGCATTGTGTATTATTATAATTTTCAATTAGTTATGTAAATACATCTTCTTGCTTTGGCTGACTAATAAATATTCACCTTGCTCGCGATCATCGCGCTTTACTTATTACTTTACTATGAGTTTGCACCAGAAAACATTAAATATGTAGATGTTTCGATACTTGCCACGTGAAGCAAATTTAACAACTTTTTGTTGAATTTGCGTTCGCACTACAGTGCGTTCATTATAACTTGACGTGTGACGCGATTGATAAAACTGAATTTTTCAGTCTTGGTTTCAATAATATTGGGGTGCAAAATGGTGGATGACAGCACAGCACTACCAATCACATGACTGCAAAATCCAGTGCTACCAATCGCGTCACGTGTCAAGAAATGAACGCACTGTACAGTATTTCTATTTTCTGTAGATGAAATTGGGGTTATTTTTTGACAGATTTCAAGATTTGTTGTACCTAGGCGTTCGCACTGTCTAGAACGTGTTTGTCAGACATGTTTTTTACAGTGTGTATAAATAGTGCCATCCACGAAGACGGGCCACACTCATCGTCCTAAACGCGGTTACTGTACTGTAAGCGATTAGGAAGAAGAGTGGGCCGCGTCTTCGTGGATGCCACTATCTATACGCTATTACAGTAGTCTTATTTTATACATTGACAGGAAACATATATTTAAACATACTTTTATGTGAATGTTTCGCCAGTGAACCCACAGTTATAGCGACGAAATATCAGTAATTGCGTAACTTATTTTCGTAAACGATTATGACAAAGGAGATTTGGGCTAAATTATGAAAGTGCCGGCCAAACAAAAAAAAAAGTTATATTCCGTTAGAACATGTTATTTTCTTCATTTTTAACTATGTGACCAAGTCTGTAGGTCCATTCCCTGCGCTGTTATACGAGTTTGAAGAATACTGTTTTCAGTATGTTTTAGATAAAATAATAAAAATAATCTGATTATAGTAATTTTATTGCTTTTTATGCCTGTAAACATTACATTTATTATCTTTTACTGTGAAACTAGGCTCTAGGGTTATTTTTCACATAATTACAGTATGCGATTTTTTTTTCGACAGTTCTAGTATTAGCTTATTGAAATAGGTATCACTAATATTAACTGGTTTTATGTCTATTTAGTGGTTACTAATCTCGCAAAAATAGTGAAATAAAATAACACATTATTTTAGATACATAAATAACGGATGTAAAAAGAAGCTTAACGAAGCCGAGAGGAGATATTTATTGAAGGTCAAAGTTTCAACTTATATTTGCTTTTTTTTTACGAAAACAAGTTTTAAATGTTATCAAATCCTGTATTCTTCGTAACCAGAAGGTTCTTAATGTTTGTTACGCAATTCCAAATATGGCGAGAGGCATATCTGCACATACTGGATCATAGTTCAGTACAAAAAATTCACAATGACGGGGAGTCTGACTCTCAACGTTAAGCTTCTTTTTACAACCGTTATTTATGTACCTACCTAAAATAATGTGTTATTTTATTTCACTGTTTTTGCGTGAATCGAAATCACTAAATAAACCTAAAACCAGTTAATACCAGTGATACCTACGACTGATACCTATTTCAATCAGCTAATATTAGTACTGGACAAAAAAATAACTACTTCGCACTCTGTAGTTATATGGAGAATAACCTTAGAGCCTTAGTTTCACAGTAAAAGATAATAACAGTAATGTTTATTGGCATAAAAAGCTATTACTACAATTAGATTACTGTTATTATTTTATCTAAAACATAATGAAAACAATATTTTTCAAACTCGTATAACAGCGCGGGGAATGGCCCTACAGATTTGGTCCCATAGTGAAAAGTGAAGAAAATAAATGTTCTAACGGAATATGACATTTTTTTTTTGTCTGGCTGGCTTTTTCACATATAGCCCAAAAATGTATGGCCGGTGAATGTTCTCCTTTGTTTCATTTTGACAGATTCATAACACAAAATATCACGGAATGTATATTTTTAGTAGAGATGCGCCGAATAGTGGTTTCACCGAATAACCGAATACCGAATAATATTCGGTTAAGTTCTTACCGAACCGAATATACTGCCTGATAATTCGGTTCCCCGTTCTGTAGTTTTGCCGCGCAAACAAGTTTATACACGCTAGATTTCCAAAGTGCCGCGCGCGTACGTAGTGAGTGGTACCTCGCCTCCCGCTACCCGCTGCACCCCGCCACTGTCATTGCGTATGAAAACACAATATGGGTGCCAGATTTTAGTGCAGTTCTTGACTATTTGATTAAAATTTTGGTGTTATGGGTGTTTTGAAAGATGAGGAATATTGCAATTTAAAATGACTGTTCTTTTAAGATACTTGATTTTATATTAATGCTAGGTTGTATTTAATTACCTGTGTTTAATTATATCTTTGTTTGAGTAACTTACAATAAACGATTTCTAATAAATACGATTGTTAGATTATGGGATTCCTTTAATTTATTTTGCCCTAAAGGCTGATTTACAATGATTAATTAAACCGAATACAGCCGGCATTTCAACCGAATGATTCGGCCAAGAACGAATACTTCAAAATTTGCCGAATACGCCGAATACCGAATATAAAACGAATATTCGGCGCATCTCTAATTTTTAGTGACAAGTGTGAATGTGAAGAATGTATGTAACGGTTTTACTATAAGTCGATTTTATTTTGACGTCGGCATCATCACTGTATATAATATTCTAAAAACTATTTTTAGCTACATTTTATGTTCTTTGGAGGGATTCAAATTGTTGGATCTTTCCATAAGTAAATTACCTTGTGGTCTCAGAGGTATCTTACTTTGATATCGTTATTATAATGCACAATGTTAGCCATACCATTAAACTTTGTGATTGTTTTTGCGCCAGAGCTCCGATTGTGAAAATTTTTCTTTGTGATTTAAGCCGTAAAAATATTTTTTTACTTTTTGAAACTATTTTGTTTAAGTAGGTACATTAATAAGTCATTTACTATTGTAAATTTTATAATATCATAGTTTTTATTTAATAATTCACGGTCATACAAACGAACGTGAACATTGTATTATTTTTTTATTAGAATCGCACATTCAGGTCTGGTGAATCTATGTATACAGGTGCACGTTGTTTAAAACACGAAATATATATTTAAAAAATGTCAAATGTGTAGTATATAATAACAATAAAGTATATTTATTTTCAATTCAAGTATATGTATTAATGTATAACTATGATGCCCTAAAATTTACTTATCTAATCTTTAGATCATCGGGTTGGATACAACGGCCGAGAAAAAATAAATAAGCTAATTATGAATTTTAATTATGCATAATGAAAAATAGTGTACGTTATAGATCTACTAAAATATATATGTAAACGAATACCCAACTATTTAAAAAATTAAGAAAATCGCAACATATGCATTATAAAATTTATTCATTTACTCACTGACTGCAGACAACGCACAGCGTAAACCGATGGGTCTAAATCATGAAATTTTCACAAAAGATTATTTTATAACGAGCACTAATAAAGATATTTAAAAAATCATCCCTTAAAGGGATTAAAAAGGGAATGAAAGTTTGTATGTAAGCTTGTCAGTTTTGCCGATGAGAAATCCCACCGGGCGTACGTCTTGTCCCATAATAAACTTAAAAACAGGGAAATTAATTTAAATGAATTTGTAGGAATCACGACATTCTATTTCTTAAAATACAAATTTCGTTATAATATATCGTTTTATTTAATCTACATTGCAACTGCTGGGAGACTAACACAATTTATGATCATGTTATACAATATAACATAAAGTCGGTTTTCGTGTCTCTGTGTAATCGCTTGGATCTCCTAAACTACACAAGGGATTTTGAAGCAGGTTTCACCACCATTTAGAGCAAGTCATTACAAAAAAATCGGCGGTTTTTGACATTTGATTTGAAAAGAAATAAAGCACTTCTTAAACGTATTCACTTTATGAGGGGTCTGATCGTAATCGCACACAATATACGAGACCACTTGTCGTCAAGCGCGTTAGTTGCTTCTAGCAAAATGAACGGCAAGCTTTTAATGTAACCCTACTGACAAGAACTTAGGTACAGAAGTAATTCGTTAACAGGTGAAACACAAACATGAGAATTGCCAAACAAATTGTAGACAGTAAAATTATAATTATGCGTCTTTTGGAATCAGTATGAAGCTCGTTCGTCTACTTAAACTTTTACGGATAATGTAACAGACTGTACACATACTATCACTATCACAGATGAATACCGATGGGTCAATCCGCAAAATGATTTAAATAAAAAAGCGACTCTTTTGCTACGACACAATAAAGTGCAATTCAGGTCGCACACCGCTAATTATCTCACCTAGAAGTTGCCCCTCTTTCTATCGCGTAACTCTTATATTTTCTGACTACGTTACGCTCACTGTATTGGCCCGACAAGACGAGCCCGCCGCGTACTTGTAGCTTCTTACTTAAAATACGGAGTGAACCATTTGTATTCATCTGTGGTATTATGCACATAAACCTTCCTTTAAATGATGTTGAAAACTGCATCAGAATCGGTTGTGTAGTTATGAAGAACAGTGCGGTCACACAAACAAACGAAAATCGACATTAATTTATAATATGTATCAGACTTGACAAAAATTACCAACTTCATTTAATGTTGGCTAGCTAAAACAATTCAAAATTTTTCACATCATATATTTAAAGTTATGAGTTTATGATACCTCATTTTACAATACTATTCTCATAATTGAGTCTTAAGTTTTGATCATAAACAATTTGTAAACCTTTTTACTGATATAATAGGGTAGTAAATAGTTTTAAGCTCGGAGGAATGTTTAATAACGGTCGGTATTATATTCTATAGCAAGTGCATAGCCGTAATGGACCTAAATATAACCAGATACACAATTTCTTGAATATATTATTATTTATGTAACATTTATAACGAGGAAGCCTATGTAATTATGCTTGCTTCACAAAGTTAGAATGTATTTAGTCTTAAAGTAAAAGGAATAAACTCTTCCTACTCTGTTGTATAATATTTCTAGGCATCATAGTAATTATTCTTAGGAACACGTCATTCCTTGAGGCGAAAATAAAGAGATCTAAAAAAGGAAGCTGGACTTTCTATTACCAATTTGGCCACCAAAATTGAAAAAATATTATAATTATAAGTGTAGTATTTACGGTTCCCGATGGTGACCGTAGAATTTATTATAAATGTAGCTTGTAAATGGAATAACTTGATGTAAAGGCACTGACACAATGTGTTAAGCGTGTGATATTAAAATGTGTACTAAATAGAGCTTGGGTTGCTGAACGAATGCCTAGTGATGTAAGTTCACTTAAGTTATGAATTTGATAAAGTCTGTCACAGAGACTAGCACAACGTGTCAATGCCTGTATTAGTCATAATGGCCTGATAGGTCTAGGCACCGACTCTATGGTTACGATGACCCATGTAGCTTCTAAAACCAAGATAATATTTCGTAAAACGGACATACATGTTTAGTATCGCATTTCATTATGTACAAACTTTTATGTCTAGGGAATAAATGGAAATTATTTGTTATTCGGATGTACTTTTAAGTGCCAACTTCATTATATTTATATAAGCGAAATGTAAAGCTCTTAATTTTAAGTTGTGTTATGTTTGCTGGTCTTTATGAAACGTAAGCCAAAATTTTCTTAAAACGACTCTATTCTCGTCTATTTTGTAGTGATAATTTTATATATAATGTACGTAGTAATTACTTAAAATATGGTTTAACTCAAAACGCGATACTTAAACTCGTCCATAGTTTAAATTAAGAACACTGATTCAAATAATCACAAAAGTTACACTCATGTCTAGAAATGACATTACACAAATTATAACAGAATAGTTACTACTTGATGACGTTGCAGTATAATCATTGAAATAGATTTTAATTTGTTTATATAAGTTTAGATGTATGTCTTCAAGTAACAGCAACTTAAGCAAAAAATTGTACCAGGCGAGGATTGAGAATTGATATCGATTTTAAATGACGATTTTTATGTGAAATGTAATGATAATGATTAATGAAAAAATTAATTCTGACGTGACAGCTACGATCTTTTGCTTTGGATTTAGTTGTTCGCTGTTTATAGTTAAACGTAATTATGTCAATATGACGTGTAGTCGCATTTGGAACTATTTGACTATTGACTTATTTTTTTAGCATTGAAATAAAAATCGATGTTTCCAAATGCCTACTACGAGTCATTCTAATTGTAAATGTATATTCTACTGTATTTACCATCACTATCAGTGGACATTAAAATAAATGTTTAATGGATGATTGGGGAGCAAAACTAACTGTATACTCGATAGTGTTTTGAATATTATGTAATAATGTTGATAAATGATTGAAAAAAATAATAATTTGGTATTTATAAAATACCTTTAGATTTGTTCCTCAATGAAATATACCATTGAAAAAATTATATATTATATTTTTCCCTACTCCATCCACCATAACAATATTTTTTCCTGGCCAAATTTCGGTCACGGCAATCAATCCGGGAGATAGGTACGCAGGAGAGAATAGTGCACAATAGTGTGTTATGCAAACGGGTGCACTCACTCTTCCCTCATCCAACCCCGCATCCAACCCCGCATCCTAACCAAAAGGGATCTTCGCGCGAGTTCGCGATCGTCGCATTCATATTATGTGAATTATGATGTACAAACGCGACTTTATTGATCGCGCGAGTATGTTATATTTATACAATCGTGTATTCGCGCGAGGGTTACATACGTACCCGCGCTACGATCGCTTTTGGTTAGGACATGGCCTTATAGCCCGATGGGACTGGCACAGGACCAACGTCTTTAGGAGATTTTACATGTTGAAAAAAATCAATTAATCTTGAAAAAAAAATTGCATATTATTTTACAATGCGCAACGCATTTTTTATTAAACTGGTTATAGACCAGGGTAGAAGCCTTTAAAAATAATGAAAAGTGAAAAAAAATTATAATAGAATGAGACCCATTAGAAAAGGAGGGAAATATGATAAAAATGAAAGGAAAAATAATTTACGGGCGATCTGAGGTTGGGAAGGGGATGGGGGTGAGTTTTTAAGGGTAAAAAACGGTTTTTCTCGATTTCCGGCAAAACTAAAAGTCCTATCGAAAAAAGTCAAATGGAAAAGTTGTAGATAATAAAAAGATCTAAAACTTTTGTATTTACACTTTTTTCACATAACCTCAAAATTTATGTGAAAAATTCAAAAAACCAAGTTTTTGGTTTTTTATTTTTATCTTTTACAAAAAATTTTTTTTTTTAACGAAATTTTGTGAAAACTTACCTTTTTATGTCCCAAATACGCTGTAATTTATTTAATTAAAAATATTTATTTTTTCACCTTATTTTGAATTAATATCGAAAAAACACCCTAATTTTCAATCGAAAATTCACCCGTCAAAATATCAGCTTTTTTCAAAAAGTTGGTGTGGTTTCTGTTCGTTGGAATCTCTACTTTCCGATGGTAAAAAAAAAAATATATGTTACTAAGGTAAATCTTCTCAGAAAATGCAAAAATTCAAAATTCTTTTTTTGCTGGATACCACTAAACGATTCAAAGCTGCTTTTTTTATTGCATACACTTGCTTATCATCTGCCTTATTGCAAATGATACAAACAGATTCATCCATACTGATAATCTGAAAAGACAAAATCGAATTAATAATGTCTTCACTATTTAATCGTGAATAAACTCCCATGAAAAGAAAAAAAATATTAAAGAAATCAATGTCAAAATGTATAAATAATATATTATAAATCTATAAAAAAGTATAAAATATATATGAAAATCGGCCAAAAGTTTGTTTTATTAGAAATATATTTACGATATATATTTTTTATAGATTTTAAATATATTTTTTATAGATTTTGAAATATATTTTTTTTCATGGGATTAACTAAATTTGTTTGTGCAAAATTAAGGAGATAATTATTTTTTTATCTTGTACTAAAATATCATTTAATTTCAATCTTTAGGTTATGTTAAGTTAAGCATACTATTTTTTAAAGAAAATATTACGATTTTTATGGTTGAGTTGATTGATACAGATAAAAATAGAGATAGTATTTACCTTCCTATGCAGATTCGAAAAGTTTTATTGTTTTTTTAAGTAAACTTGTCACAATTATCTTCAAGAAACTCAGCGTGCACGTGTATTTTTATAAACGATGTTGTATACTGTACTGTATTTCGAATACTGGTTAGGCTAGCGGTTGTAACAGCTGCTACGAAATATATAGTATATAATAGTAGGTATGTATGTAGTAAGACCCAGACCCGCCTAGCCCCTTCCCCACTTCTCCACGAAATACCTTTTGATGGGCTACAATTTTTCGTAGGTCACTCAGGTATATCTACTCAGGTATATATATAATTTATCTCAAAATAGTTATAAATAAGCATCTACGCATATAATTTAAAGAAAATTAGACAACTTTCTCCAAATATTGTAGATGTCTTATTAAATATTAATTTAATTAACTTATTTGTTTGTTAATTATAGTAGTATATTTTTATTTGCATTTTTTTTGTTATCAACGTCACATGTAATCTAACGTTTTTCGAGTAATTAAAGTCTAAATTTTAATAAATAGCTCAAAATTATATATAATAATTAAAAAAAAAATTTCGAATTCAAGTTTTTTTTGAATTTTTGCATTTTCTGAGAAGATTTACCATAGTAACATATATTTTTTTTTTCACCATCGGAAAGTAGAGATTTCAACGAACAGAAACCACACCAACTTTTTGAAAAAAGCTGATATTTTGACGGGTGAATTTTCGATTGAAAATTAGGGTGTTTTTTCGATATTAATTCAAAATAAGGTGAAAAAATAAATATTTTTAATTAAATAAATTACAGCGTATTTGGGACATAAAAAGGTAAGTTTTCACAAAATTTAGTTAAAAAAAAAAATTTTTTGTAAAAGATAAAAATAAAAAACCAAAAACTTGGTTTTTTGAATTTTTCACATAAATTTTGAGGTTATGTGAAAAAAGTGTAAATACAAAAGTTTTAGATCTTTTTATTATCTACAACTTTTCCATTTGACTTTTTTCGATAGGACTTTTAGTTTTGCCGGAAATCGAGAAAAACCGTTTTTTACCCTTAAAAACTCTCCCCCATCCCCTTCCCAACCTCAGATCGCCCGTAAATTATTTTTCCTTTCATTTTTATCATATTTCCATCCTTCTCTAATGGGTTTCATCCTATTATGATTTTTTTTGGTTTTAAAAATTATCGACCCTGGACTATTATGCACAATGAATGATACACAGGCAGGTGCCTCCTTAGTACAAAACTGAAGTCAAAAGCGAGTTGCGTGTTTTTTTTGGTCATTGTATGTCTTAGAGATTAATTGTGTTTTTCAATATGAAAAATCTACACCTTCAACTACGATCTTGTACAACATTTAATTAAATTCGTCATACCTTGCTCCATGTCCGACACAAATAACTATATCGGACCAACTGAGATTTGAGTACAGTCAGCGTCAAATAGTTAGTGACACTCAGGGTATTCAAATAAATAGACGCAACCAAAAAGTCAATAATATCGGTACAAACTAAGTTGTCTTATTGTTGTCAACAATAAAGTCGCTCAAAAGGTCGAGACGTTTAAAACGTCATATAGATCGGTTCAGTCAAACCGCCATAAATATGGTTACAATCATCCCGCCAATGGTATCCAAGCATTATAAGTATTCAAAAATATGGAACACATTAGAAAAATAAACTTTACGGCTTTATATATTAAATATTATTTCTCACGTCAACATTTCACAAAATCAAATGGATAGAAACTTCTGCTGTCCTTTTCATTTTAAGCATGACGTCTATGACGCAATTTCTATGTAGCGGTGCACACATTCAGTTCGCTCGTACGGTTTTGTCTCCAGAAGTCCAGTTAGCCATCGTGCGGTGCGGAAGAACGTGGTGCTGATAAATTGTCGAAAAGTATCCCGTATGTTTATGGAACATACGTCATGACGACTTAAACGATAGAATTGACTTTGTACAATCTCTGCATATACCCAATAGCATCGCTTTCTTTTCTTTCATTCTTTTGACAAAAGAATTGCTAATAGAAATTCGTCATCTCCATTCTTTTTTAAAATATTTTTAATTTCATAAGCGTTCTTCGATACAATCGCCACAAGCTCTGGCACACGACTGGAGAGCGTAGAAACCGAAAACAATCAATCGCCTGTATGCGGCACTCGTCCGATCGGGTTTCCGAATTGGAGAATCGGATCAGGTACCTGACATGTGCGGCCACCCTTACATGCTAGTTTATTTTTCTAATTTGTTCCATATTTTTCCATATTTATGTTCACTTATAATGCTTGGATACCATTGGTGGGATGACTGTAACCATATTTATGGCGGTTTGACTGAACCAATCTATATGACATTTTAAACGTCTCGACCTTTTGAGCAAATACATTGTTGACAACAATAAGGAAACTTTGTTTGTACCGATATTATTGACTTTTTGGTTACGTCTATTTATTTGAATACCCTGATTGTCACTAACTATTTGACGCTGACTGTACTAGAAACGTCAGAAATCGCAAAGTTTCGCCAAATATTTCGTAGGAAAGGAGACAACTTACTTTTTATGATGGATACCTGCCCTTACTGCCCCATCTTAAAAATCCAACCTGTAGGTAAATGATTTTGGAAAAATAGCTAATCCCCTTTGCTGTGTGATTCTGGCCTAGAACAGATCACACCTCTCCTTCCGTGGGTGTCGTATAAGTCGACTAAGGGATAATTTAGATCAGGGGTCCCCAAACTATTTTGGACAAGTGCCCCTTTTCCAAAATGAACTGTTACCTCAGACCCCCATGGCCAAATTACCTACTTTTAAGGTCAACCCCCTTATTCATAATGGTCCGCTAACTTAAAACAGCTGCTACAGAGTGTTATTTTTCATTCTGACTTCGTTTATGTCGACCCCTAGGAAACAAAAAAAAAAGGAAAAGGGATTCCCAAAAAGGAATTCCCAAAGGAATTCCCAAAGTGGTCGATATCGACCACTTTGGGAATCCCTGGTTTAGATAGTTGATATCTATGTAGGTAATTTTCACTTACACTCCAAACCGATAATCTAACAAATTGACACCACATTAAGCCATCAGTGGACTCGGAAATGTATTTCTAAGAGGCTTGGATGAAACAGTACATCAGTGCAGGATGACGACTCAGGACGGCGGCGGCGGACGAACGTCATGCACGTAAACGGCGGGCGCCTAATAAAGAGAAAAAGTTGCGCAACATTGTTTTTCAACATATTTTTGTACAGAAAACATATTCGAATTCCTCCACCCCCCCGTATTGATTTGCCCTCTTTGGAGGCCAAAAGCAGAGCACGCCCATGCCGTGAGCGTCAAGCTGACGGGATCAAGTCCCCAATTTGAAATTTATCAAATTAAAGTGTTTGTACTACATATGTACTATTTGTACCCAAAACAAGACATTTGTACCTCTAAAGGTAAAGAAAGTACGTCAAGATGTCCCTGGACCGTTATGAGAAAATATAATTGATCTTGAGGGTAGGTACTCGATTGCGTTTCAACCATACTGTTTTTTGCGGCGGAACCGTGTCGTCATTCTGTATGTGCATGCGTTTGATAACAACAGTTAAAAAAAAATCACTCGCTTGTTTCATTTCTGCATAGATGTGTCCATTAAAGGTAACGATGAATGATAGATAACTGTTGATGTACTTAGGTTAGGAATATGAAAATTACACACTTTCATGTACTTAGGACGTACTAAGTTTCCACATTTGATTTTGCACGAGCTCTAACGATTATCATAAGAATTCAGCGATAACATGAATCATCAAATTGGCGGGACCAATGTTTGAATCATATAACTTGAATTTGGCACTTACAATTGTATTGAAAATTGAGTATAGGTATACCTGTACATATGTAGTACTAAGTCTGCGGGTGTGAATTACCTGCCTCTGAGTAGCGCTTCCAGAAAGTCCCGCCACTTTGACGTCAAAGTGGCGGGTCTAGGGACGTCTTGACGTACTTTCTTTACCTTTAGAGGTACAAATGTCTTGTTTTGGGTACATATGTAGTACAAACACTTTAATGTGATAAATTCCAAATTGGGGACTTGATCCCGTCATCTTGACGCTCACGCCCATGCCCATAGCCTCGTTTACACGAGAAAGAAGCTATGCAAATTGTGAATCCTACTATAATATTATAAATGTGAAAGTTTGTGATTGTGAGGATGGATGGATGGATGTTTGTTTTGTTACTCTTTCACGCAAAATTACTAAACGCGATTTGGATGAAATTAGGCACACAGATAGTTAATGGCCTGGATTAACACACATGATACTTTTATCCCGATATTCGTGTGAAAACAATTTGAAAAAAACATACCGTTCAGAAGATATACACGTAAAAGTAAAATAAGGTTATTAGGTCCAAGTAAGTATAAAATAGGAACAAATTCAAATTCAAAATATTTTATTTCACATAAGCCTACATGGGCACTTATGAAACATCAGAAGCTAGGTGCACGGTTCCAATTGGTCGTTTCGTTACGCCTTATAACGTTTATTTGTATCTTGTAAGGGTCTACAATGTCCTGCCAAGTTTCATTGATGTGCTCTTAGCTTAGAGTACACTGGAGAAGACTTACGAACACTTTCCTCCTCTGTAAAAGTACAAGAGCAAATGTTCTAGCACGGTCATAAAAACTAATTTCAAATCGATTCTAACACATCGTTAATCGTTTTCTAGACGCGCGGTTCTGACTCAGTGCTCCGTGAAAATTAAAACTTGTAAAAAGCGTTTAAATACATCAAACATAAATAAATACTGAATAACCTTCCATATGTATTTTTATTTAGTCATGTTTTCATTGAAATTCAAATCCTAACCTTAGGTATGTTAGGTTTCAATTTGTTAATACGTAATTGTTGTATATTGTACTGGCAACACCCAAAGATTCGATGTCTCAAAAGTGGCGCGGGAACGGTTTTCTGGGTCGGGTCCTCGTGACGGTGAGACGTGCTTAGATGCTGTGTCGGTAAAAAGATAGATTGGCATAGTATTGGTTGGTGATCTACTGTAAATTAAGGTAACCAATTAGTTTTGTGGTAAATATTAGAATACTGATTAAATGGTGATATTATGTGGGGAACAGGAGATGTGATGGTATGGTGTAGAATATTGAATTTGATGTTGGCAAAGAAATATAAATGAATGACAAAATATCTTGGTGTTTCATATTATTTTCCTTATCCCTGAAATATTGTAAATATGTAATTTTATTGAACAGTTTTAGATTATGATTTTGGGGTAACGACTTTAATGATGTTGGCAAAGAAATATAAATGAATGACAAAATATCTTGGTGTTTCATATTATTTTCCTTATCCCTGAAATATTGTAAATATGTAATTTTATTGAACAGTTTTAGATTATGATTTTGGGGTAACGACTTTAAGATCATTTGGGGATTAGTATCTATTTTGAAGTCGTAGAAAGTCACAAAAAATCAATCAATACCAATGACGTTAAAAAGCAAAGTCCATGTCCAAGTCCAAGCAAAGACCATGACTTACGGTTGCCAAACATGGGCTTTAACTAAGCAAAACGCTAAGAAATTACAAACATGCCAACACAACATGGTAAGAAGTATGCTTAATGTTAAGAGAAAGGACAAATACCATATCCGAGGGAAAACGAAAATAGCGGACGTATCATGCAAGGTAAAAAGGCTGAAGTGGAAATGGGCGGGCCACCTAATCAGGGACAAAAAGGAGAAATGGGCTAAATTAGTAGCCGAATGGTACCCAAGAGAAGGTAAAATGAAAAGAGGACGCCCGACACGAAGGTGGGACAACGACCTTAAAGCGACAGCCGGGCCAATGTGGAAAAGGAAAACCCATGACCGGGAACTGTGGAAGAATATGGGGGAGGCCTATGCTAAAGCAAAACAATCTTCGGAAACCGGTGTCTGAAGAATAACTTTATTTTTATTTTTTATTAACTAAATAATATGTAACTAGATTGTAAGATTGTTAATAAAGGCTAATATTATTATTTTTTACGTATTTTACATATCTCGGGACCCTGGGGTCCCGGACCTTTTGAAGGCGTATGAGGGGCTGAAACAACTCGCAGAGGCCCCTTAGGCGTTTTTTAAAATTAAATGAGGCACCAACCGACGATTATCCCTGTTCGCACTATGCAAGTGCAACCAAGGACAACCTCCGGTTGGTGTAGGACTATTGTAAGATGTGGAAAAAGATATCGGACTGTGGATTTGGGTTGCTAAAGTGGACTGGTCACCTGAAACTATGGAAGGACTATGGCCCCTGCCTGATCTATGTTTTATATACACACGGATAAAATGGCAGGGGGTGACTTGCACACTCAATAATGGGCCCCCGAAAACGGTCGCTAGCACATAGTGTCGTAGCGACAAGGGGACAACACGTCCTGAGGTGCTTATGAGGAGTGGAGAGGTATTCCACGGCTATCAGGACAATCCCGGAATTACGGTCAAGATCCCTACCAGCATCTTACTGGAATACTTCCTTCCTCCAAGCACGTTTGCTCTAGCGAATCTCCTCTCAATCTCATCTCAATCTCTCATTCATGGGTCAATGTATACGCTTTTACAACAAACTTCCCATTGACATTCGAAACTTACCCATTAAACAATTTAAAATCTCTATCAAAACCAAACTTTGTAAAAAAGGGTACTATACAATTTCAGATTATTTAGAAGATAGAACAGCTTGGGATTGAACTGCTCGCTCTGCTAAGCCTTGTGATAACACCATAAAACTAGACATATTCATTATTATGTAAAATCAACATATACCAGTTTTATATACACATTGACATTGTTGAAAATTATATTCAAAATGACATGATTACTTTGTAAAGTATTATATTATTTTAATTATTGTGAATGTGAGGACTATGTGGATATTATTTTTATTTCTCTGCTAGTTTTATAATGGTCTGGCAGTTTGAGTAGTTTATGCGGCCTACCCAAATGTCCTATCTTGGGTATTGTTCATCGTTTTGATCTCCTTATGTTCTGAGTTGAGCTCCACGATTACTGACAAATGCTGGCACTGACTGGACAGGTCCACTCAAATCTGTGTGGTTCTTTCCTCAAAAGACCTTTTCAGACACTAATCTACATGGTCCTCATATAGCCTGACCAAGATTAAGTCTGGACTTTAAAAGAGACTGCGACCTCTGAGTTTGTTTCGGCCTTTCTTCTCAGAGTAGTCAGATAGGAAACGCCGAACTCATCTAGCTTATTTTTAACTTTTTTTTTTTATTGGACGTGTAAAAGTGATTCTAATATCCTATTTACAGAATAAACAATTTCATTTCATTTCTCCACTCAAGTCGGCCAATAAAGGCAAGAATGAGGTGGGAGCTCTGTTCCTCGTCAGTGTTCACTCCAGCCGGCCAATAAAAGCAAGCCAAAGGTGAGGAACCAGACCTCTCCCGGGAGATAGGGTCCGTGGGGTCGCTACTGCCCAACAGCTCGCCACATGCTGCCCTGCGGGTTTTTGTATCTCTCTTGGTCTGGCTCCTCATTCCAGACCTGTTCCGGCAAAGTAAACTCTACTGGCTCAGGCCTAGAGTTCGGAGCACGCAAGCCCCACCACGACGTCAACGTAGAGATACGGCGGTGGGGTATATTCGGAATTAAATTAGTTATTTTAGAGCAAGGATGCTTCTTAGTATATCTACTCATAAAATATTTTGACTTTTCATTTGATTCAACCATGATTCAACATAAAACAAGACATTTTTTTTTTGGGTGGGCAATTATCAAGTTGTTTCTCCCGCTCTGGGCGGAGCGGGAGGGCGTGTCAGACTCTTACCGACTAAAACCCACCCATATTCCTTCAGTTGCCATGTTGCCAGGGGCCACGATCTCCCTTTCGGTTGTCTTTGAAACGCGTATTTTGCTCACATTGCTTTTGTGAAGTTACCGTGTCTCGCTACACCTCGTTTTTATGTTCATGAGGTTCAAAATATTTTTTCTTGCATTACAAAAATGTACGTCAAATCAGCAAAATTAACATGCACTAGACATGCGATTATGTCTTCTAACAAAAATGATAGCGAGACTACCGTAGGGTTGGGGTCATGTATGAAACCAAAATTGACATGTCGATAATTTCTTAAGACGAATGAGTTATTTCTTATAGTTAAAAAAAAAAAAAGTTTTTGGAACGAAGTTCCTTAATGCGGCTTACGGTAGGAGTAAACTGGCAGAAATCGTCACGCGAAAAAGCGTTCATACTTGCGACTGTTTTCTTCTAATTCGATAGAGGGAGAGAGAAAGTGTGAACTTGGTCAAAATAAAAATCCAAGATGGCGGCTGCGAAAATTTTTATTGTCATAGGTGTCATTTTCATAGTTTTCAAGGGTACTTAAGCCGGTTATGAGGACAAAATGTATATCCAAGATGGATATATCGATGCAACTATTCACATGTAAAATTTCAGCTCATTACACTAAATAATTAAAGAGATATTATATTAGACGTTTTGGCATAACCGATTTAGATGTTTCGATATTGACTCGTATATAGTTACTGACTTTTTGCAGTATTTCTCATTACCAATAGAACGAACAATAGACGTACAATTGTTTACCAATGAGTTTGTACATTATTAGACTATTTATTGCAGTGTACGCGTATTACTGTAGTGTATTTAGTGTAATGAGCTGAAATTTTACATGTGAATAGTTGCACTAATAGGTACACTAAATATCGGAATATGTTTTGTTTTACTTTTCCATTAAAAAGTCCTACAATCGGATCTCATAACAATAGCGGTCTAGTCGTAATAAATGATGTCATGGCTCATATGTTACTAAGAGCATATAAATGAAACTTGGCAGGACTTTGTAGACGTTTACAAGATACCTGCAAAGTTAGGCTCTGGAGATCTGGACCTAATAACCTTATTTTACTTTTACGTGTATATTTTTTCAAATTCTGAACGGTATGTTTTTTCAAATTCTGTTTTTACAAAAATTCAAAGCAAGGTACGTAAAAAATTTAAACTCTGCACTTAACCGTTTTATATGATTTTCATAAAATAGCCAAACGTCAGCGCAGTGGAAACTTGATTATCTTCGCAGTTTTATGACACAAAAAATTCATTTAAACATACACATTTACCTCTCGTTACACACTAATTATTGAATGTATTTTTTTCTTGAAGGTACGTTCATAGGAAAAAAAAATCCGTTAGGATGACGTAGTTCCAGCGGAAACAGTTTTTGTTAAATAGCTCCCAATGGTTGGATGCACAAATTTGTACTTACCATACACGACGTCATACACTAAATATCTGCAAGACTGAAATGAAGAAATTCGACATTTTCCCACGGGATTGAGACTTATGCGGGTGGAACCGCGGGGCGCTGCTAGTGATATTAAATAACTGGAACACTGTATGTAGTTCCTACAATGTTTTTATTATTTTGGACAATAGGTACCTACCTACAACATTTTATATATAGGTAAACTAAAATTTCTAACGTACCAGAGCGATTAGAATGTGTTCATCGGTGGCACTAAATTGGAGCCAATCGTTCTTCCTAGTGTGCTCAGAAAAACGTGTTTATGACCACTTCCCGGTATTCCAGGGCATGTTAGAGGGCGGTTGGTCGACGTCTTGTACCTGCCCACGCCTGGCCATACAATCACTCTTTGGTAGCCCGGCGGTCTGTCATCAGAACTATTAAACCCATACTTATTCTGTACGAAAGTTCTAGTTTTACAAACATCATAATAACCAGGGCCAGGGTCTGCCGGTTTTTTCGGACACATCGACAAGTCCACGAGTGTAGTTCGACCTCTGTAAGGCTTACTCCTATTGGTCTTATTCATCGTGCCAAAATGGGATTTGTCATATTTGTCCAAAGTGCCCTTTAAGGCAATCGGCCACGTGGCCGCCGAGCATTTCATAGAATTGCTAAAATGGTTTTTGATGGTAGTTCCGTCTCGATTGCCAGTAAACAAATCGTAAGGGCCCCGATTCGAAACAACCTTTTTAGATTTTTGGTCGATTTGATCTTTGTCGAGAATCGAGTAGCGATTTGGGGCCAGTGACCACTTGGGTGAGGTGTCCGGGAATCTGCAAGGCGGTTCTCTTTCGATAGTTGGTCGGGTTGAGTGCGGTCCGTACGGAGCTTTAAAAGGTACAGCTTTGTAATACCTACCTGGGTCTGGTGCCCTTTGTTTTGAAGGTTTCGATAAAGGTGCTCTTCCAAATCCAACGTTCTTGCAAGCTGGTTCATATTCTGATGGTTTATTAACCTCATGCCAGGCAGGACCCAACAACGACTGAAACCATTTTTGACTATCTAGAATTGCTTGATTCCTGTAACCCAAGTTTTTCGACCATTCCTCTAAATCGTTTTTGTACTTCCATGGATCTTTCTCAATTTTATTCCTATGGGTGGCTTCACATAACCTTTGTATGGATTGAGGTTTGTAGAGGCATGGGTTGCAACCTTGGGGTTTTGAAACGTGGAGTCCACTACGATCCAAGTTAGGATGTGCAGTGAATTTACCGAATCTCGGAAGTGTTGAGTTGAAGGGTTTATGGTTGTGTATTTTTGTAGCCATATTTGTAACACAATTTATGTCAATGTATTAGGTACTAGCTTAGAAATAATTAATGACTATTATGAAATTACGAAATTATTAAAAAAAAGCAAAAAAGGACTTGCGACTTGGTACTAGTGGATTGTGGAATGAGTGACATAGTGTATAATCTATGGAGTGACGCGATGAAATAATCTAATTATAGTCCGTGCTACCCATAGACATGTGCTACCACTGAAGTCTATTTGACGCGGCGCTAGTGTCTTATAACTAGCCAAAACTAATATAACTCTTATACCTACTAGCAATGGTAAAGACTTCTATTCTTAAAATAGCATTCCACAAGCTTTGATATAATCAAGATCACTTGTTCTTATAACTTAGGCTTGTAGTAGGTACAATACAGGATTAAGTTATAAGTTTTGTAATACTCAAGATCACTTGATCTTATGACTAAGGTTTATAGTTCACTACAAGATGAGGTTATAAGACAGTTGTAGGACATAAGTGCATGTAGCAAGGTTATGGAATGCCTTGCGCGTGCTCAATCTTTGTCCACTTTTAAAATTCTGGTAAAAAACACTTCCTCTCTCCTTAAACATCATCATTACATTTAGTTCCTTGCTCTTGTTTCATGTTTATAATTTTATGTATATCTGTTATTTATCTAATATGTATATGTACATATTTAAATAGGTAATTATATGCTTTATGTATCTGTGTATCTGTTGTATATGTAAATGGTACACCACTGACTACCTGCAGTATTGTCACTCCTTTTCCATTTAAATCCATCCAAAGGTTGCTTTTAGCGATAAGACCGCCCATTGTGTCACCTAATGTAAAATTTCTAAATTAATGTCTTTAATTTTTTTGGTGTACATAATAAAAAATATTCTATCTATCTATAGTTCTTATTTAAATTGAAATAAGCGATATTATGCTTATAATAGTCTTAACACGCTCTCAGTCAAAATCATTTTTAAAAATGCCGAATAGTAGATAAATTAGATTGTTATCAATTTACCAATGATTTCACACCCTATATTCACATTTTCACATACTATGATAAGTAAAACACGCGATAAAAAAAAATAACTCCCGAAGCAAACACTAAACAAAAACCCATAAAACAAGTTTTGGAAAATATAACCAACAACGAAGTACATTACTAGCATATTCTAAACAAGATTTGTTTGGTAAGGAACTTGTATCAGACGCTTATAAAAGTTGTCATACTTATAAAGGTTGTCTGTCTATAATTGTAGTCCTACATTATACTTCTCTAATGCTATTACAAGTACATCATAGGAGTTAATAACATTCTGTAAGTTGATTATACGATTGATTATTAGGTACGGTTGATTATACGATATCAAACCGTCCTGTTTGCCGACGATGATAGTACCTACACTTATTGTACCGTGTAAAAATTTTGAATCATATGAAAATAACATGAATAATTCCATCCAATATATAATAAACTGGAATAAGCTAAAAATAAACTTAGAAAAAACACAGTATATGACGTTCGAACAAAGAACAAAACAACAAAATTTAAATATATGTTAAGTAGACCAGAAAATACCTGAATCCAACAGTGCCAGATTTCTAGGACTTTACTTGGATAGTCATCTAAACTGGAAATGTTATGTAGAAACTGTCTGTAAAAAACTAAACCAGTATTGTTATGCGCTTTATAATCTTGCAAAAATAGCAATTGAGTCCGTAGTTGTGATAGCATACTTACAAACAAAGCGTATGTCACTTCAACGTTACGTTTTGGAATAATGTATTGGGGAACTTCCACTGACAAAGAAATTCCTTTCAAAGCTCAAAATAAGTGTGTACGTGCTGTGTACCTATAAGCTAAAAAAAACGAAAAGTTGTAGTCCGTTTTTTAAGAAATATAAACTTCTTACTTTGCCCTGTTTATACATCTACGAGACAGTAGTTTTTGTAAAATCAACCTTGCATTTATTTCAAACATTGAGATCAAAACGACGCAACAGAGAGATATGTGCTATTCCATACAAAAATGCGCTATATTCAAAAAGCTTTTTAGGAATGGCACCCAAAATATGTAAAAAGATACCCAATCCAATAAATATCTCGACATACACCATTTTAAAAAGGCTGTTCTTATTAAATATAAAAGCTTATTACACAATCAATGAGTATCTAGACGACAAATTATAATTTATTGACATAAATTTTTTTTTATTCGATATTTTTAAGTTGTTAATTAATGAATTGTTTGTTAAATTTAATTGAATTTTAATTGTTATGATAATTGAATGAAATAACAATGAATAATGTTTAGAATCTATTCATTTTGAATTATTAAAATTTTGTTTTATTTGTTAACTAGCGGACGTCAGGCGATTTCACCCGCGTAGTTCGCGTTCCCGTGGGAGTACGGGGATCAAATAAAGCCTATGTTACTCGCTGATAATGTAGCTATCCATTGCTGAAAGAATTTTTCAAATCGCTCCAGTAGTATTTAAGTTTATTCGTTACATATAAAAATACAAATCTTTCCTCTTTATAATATTAGTATAGATGTAAATGTTTTGTTGCATGTATTACTAATAAATTTGAAATTATAATCAGAATATTTGTGCGCCGTTGACGGCAAGACATAGCGTTAATTCTATTATTATTAACATCTGTACTTTTTTGTTTACTTTAAGCTCTGTTCTAAAAAAAATTGAGTTCTACAATTTTCCGCAGGCCTTCTTACGTGGCGCGCACTATAGTTACTGTACTCCAGAGTAAAATCTATTATCTTTGCGTGATAATAATGACGTTTCATATTAAGACTGGAAATCGAAAGGTATTATTACTAACTGTTTCATACTCTTTTGTAACCCATTAGGTAGAGTCCGCGCGACCACTAAGTCTGGCGGAAAATTGTGGAACTACAATTTTTGCTCTGAGCCCGATATATTATATTACTTTCCTCTATGCTCTGAGCTTTCAGTTTTTAGCGGGCTCTAGGTATCTAGGAAGAAGATTCCACGTATCACTGGTCAGTTTCCTTTTGTCGTCAGTTTATTAAAGCCAGTTTCGTTGATTAGTCAGTTTCACTCGTCAGTTTTGCCGATTAGACAGTTGTGTTTACTCAACAGTTTTCAATGTTTGCCAGTTTTCGTCGATTCGTGACTTTGGTACACTCAAGGGAATAAGATTTTACGAGTTGAATAAACACATGTGTATAATTTAATCTGCTGGAATCAAACTTCAGTTTGTATTTTTAACATAATATATAATAAATGTACTTAATTTCTAACAGTACTTACCTGAAATCTGAATATAACACCTAACGATGTCGTAAAATAAATAGAATAGAGTCAATTAAAATGGAAATGAATTCGTTCGAATAATTTAAAAACATTTCTTTTAATATCGGATTTCAATAAAGGACATTGACTGACATATATGGGAGTTAAAACATATAAAAAAATTGTTGCCCACCGGTATCGGGAACAGGGTCCAAGCTACCTGTCGTCAGGGCTGCTTTGAGAGGAACCACGTAGCGATACGCGCCGTATCTAGAAGTATCACTTTCTGGATCAAGCCCTTGATCCAGCTCCCTAACGATAGCTAGATAAGATAGGTGTTGGTCGAGGCTCTTGGCTATTATGCCATTGGCCGTAACGACTATCAGCACAAAGACTGCTGCATCCACATCCCACATGTCAACAACTTCGCGAGGCAGGTGAAGATACTTAATCTGCTTATCTAATTCGGCTTTCACGAGGTTCTCGTCATACGGAACCGCTAAATCAATCATCATTGTGCGACGCTTTAAGCGATCTATCACCACTATGTCTGGCTAATTGGCAACAATAAGCCATTTTTTTAAGTCTTGAACGGAAAATGAAAATAGCTAGGTCAGTGATGATAGGTCGATCCCAACACATTGTGATATTGCCATTTTCGAGAACTGGGTCGGGCACATACTTATAGTACGGTACTTCCGATCCCACAAGACTGTATTTCAGAGCAAGTTGCTGATGGATAATCCTGGCTAAAGGGTTGTGCCTATGCAAGTAGTCTCCGTTAGCCAGAGGAGAACAGCCAGAAATAATGTCTCGGATTGATTCCCCAGACGGTGGCATACCCGACATTATGTCAAACCCTGCCGTCCTTCACAATATATTTCCGGTAGTTGTTCGTCATTATAACTTCGTCCATAATCGCAAAGATAAAACCTTCGGTTTCCCCAAAGAGATCACCGAACCGCAACCAGGATGCGTACGCTAAGAGATCTATATCGGACCCATATAGGATCCATTCGTTCGCATCGTTTACTGCGCGCGTTCATGCTATGGCCTCAGAACTATTCAAAATGTTGGTTGTAGCTGAATACTGTTGAATTCAAGAGGCTTCTTACTATAATTTATGCTATGAATTCTTTCACGTGGTAAAAGTTGATTTGTATCAACAACATGTTATTTTGTTGGATTTTATTTAAATTTTAATTAAATTAATATCTCAGTGCCATCTTAGTGCTGTCAACGTCACCCTGTCAGAGCTACAGAGTACTTTTTAATATAGGTAGTCAGAGCCATAGAGGAAGTAGGTTAAAAAATCTTCTTTTAGAGAAATCCTACTACAGCACTGACGAATTTGTGACTGATAAATTAATCTAATTCTTATAATTGTGTATTCCTAATTACTTTGACATTAAATTGACTAATTTATATTATACATTATGAGTTGTTGACTCTATTCTGTAGAACATTTTAAATTTTTAAATTCTAATTTGGACTATAAATTATTTGAATAATGGATAAATTTGTAATGATTTGATTAAATGTACCTACCTACTTATATTTGTACGCCGTTGAGGCAAAACATGACTGTGGTAAAATTTTATTGTAACATCTTGCATGCCATGTGTGTGTATACTCATGTTTTGGACAAATAAATTATCTTTATCTTTATCTTTATCTTTATGGTCAGAGCTCTTGAAATAAAAATATATATGTCAGTTTGACAATTTCACAAAATATGTTTGTTTAATATTCCATAAATATGGCTCAAAGTTATCAAATATATCTTAATATATATTTAAATTAGCAGAGATGTGTGCAGTTTTCTACCGACTGTACTTTGAATTGAATAAAATTGACGAATTGACGAAAACTGGCAAACTCTGGAAATGTTAAGTTAACGCAACTGTTTAATCGGCAAAACTGACGAATCAGTGAAACTGACTATTCAACGAAACTGGCTTAAATAAACTGACGACTGACGGAAACTGACCAGTGATATGCGGACTCGCCTGTATCATTTATAACAAGCGGTTGTAACAGTTACAGTATGTTATTGATAATGTCCAGTATAATAATAATTACCAACATGCACCACATACCTACAGTGTATTTCATACCTTATGACCAGGTTACACGAGGCTAGTTTTTGAAGCTAGTAATAGCAAGCAAGTAATACCCTGGCTAACTTTCCTGGCTTGGAACTACGCAGTAAATTTTAAGCCACTATTATTGCAGTGACTTGGTCCGCGCAGTAAAATGACACGATTAGATACTAGCTTTCCAGGACACAAGTCAGGTTATTAAAATCAGTGTAGGGGAACGCTATTAGCTCAAAAATAGAATGCTATTAAACTATCACTCTAGCTTACTATCTTCCTCACTAGCTTACTAGCCTAAAAATGAGTATAGTTCTGTACGCACGAAGCTAGAGCGACTAGCTTGCTAGCTTACTAGCTAGCACTTATTTTTATCCTAGCTTCAAAAACTAGCCTCTTGTTACCAGGGCATAAGTTTGAAGACAAACTTTAGTAAAACCTGTCCTTAAAATCAATGATGTTTCTAGATACCTACATAATATTCTGAAAGAAATTAGGTACATGTACCTCGTAGGTACCTAACTGCTCATGGCCTATGGAATGGAAGTCTGTACGTACTTATAGAACTTCTATTGCTCAGTACTTAGTTGGTCTAGTAGGTAGGTACCTGCTTCCCCCATCAGAGCTCACTCTGATAGGCGAAGTCTGTGAAAAGTGGACAGCCCAGAAAAAATTTCAGCATTTAATCAAATACAATGCAATTTGTTAGTTTTCCCTTCGTATCGCTAGGACTGACTAAAGGTGGTTTAACACCGGCGAGACGAGGCGTGGATGGGATGGGAGAGAATTGGAATTTGCATGGCAAAATTTCTATCCACGCCCTGCTCATCTTTGGTGTAAAAAGTCTAGATGCGCGAGGATGTGCGAGGCGAAAATTGAAATATTTGTTAGTACAATATTGAAGTTTATTGCTGTAAGAATAGAGGATTTATTTACATTGTACAACGGATATACAAATCTCGCACCGGCCATCGAGGAGTGCACGGTCTCGCTCCGACCATCGCGAGCCATCGCTGCATACTATAGTCTCGGCTGACCGATGCGCGAGACACGGCTGGTCGGGCGGCGCAAGATAGCGCGAGCCGGCGCTAGGTAGCGCTGGACATCTTTCGATGTAAAAGGGTAACCGTGATTTCAATTCTCGCCCATCCACGTCTCGCCTCGCTGGTATAAAACCACCTTTAGAAGTTCATGATCGGTTTTCGATTTCGTTTATCCAACTGAAATTCACTAAGACCAATTTTTTTTTAACTCAAAGTATATTTTGTACCTACCTACCTATTCACGGTATATATCTATTTTACCGCGTCAGCATGCACTTGACGCAGAGTCATAGTCAATGGTGTCTATAATTCATCAAACGAATGCACGAATTGTTCACTATTTTGCAATTTGTAGATCTTGGGGATAAGATGGTTGAGTTAGAAAGAATACTCCGGACGGGAATCAGTCGTTTATCTTTTAAAGTGCAGTGCGCGTAAACGTTTTCTTAAGAAGTTGGCAGAAACATCCCACAGCGCTGACTTGCTGGATTAGTTTCCTCCCTCAACCAATGTTACTTCTCCTGACTAAGTTGTTTTTTTTGTTTTATAAACAAAAAAAATACGGCGGAAATTTTAAATCGTAAGGGATAAACCATGACTCCATGATTTTACAAGACAACCAAAAAACTAAATAATGGGCTTATGAACGTCATAACTTTTTAATTGTTTGTCCTATTGAGATGATTTATAGACCAAATTATTTTTAAATAACTTTATCTATAAGATAACATGATACAATTCAAACCTTGATAAAAGCATAGTTTAGATGATGTCCCTTACACACTGCATTTTTTTAAGACATCAAAAAAGTTAAGACTTAATAAAGTTTTAGCCTAAGCTTAATTGATATAATTTTGTTGTAACTGCCAGAAAACTCTTGTTCAGTTGACATTTATTGTTGAAAAGCTAATATTTTAATTAGGAAAATAAAGTAAGTACATAACTGAAATAGTTCCCATGAAATGTCACTCAAAATGATTGTACAAAGATGTCGATTCCCTTGTTCACAAACTAAACTAAATTTAAGTTCAGTGCATCTATTTCTTTCTATTTCATTAAGAAAAGGACAGAAGATACATTTTAGTTTAGTCCTGTCAAATTAATCAGCGCCTGTCACTACTCCATACAAGTTTAGACGTGATTAAAAACTTGCCTACTAAAATTACGTCAATTTACGTCAAGCGCTGATTAATTTGACAGGACTAAACTAAAATTTTTCTTCTGTCCTTTTCTTAATGAAATAGAAAGAAAAAGATGCACTGAACTTAAATTTTGGCTAGTTTGTGAACAAGGGAATCGCCACCATTGTCTGGATATAAATAGAAGGCCAAATTTTGTTTAGTAATGTGGAAATATCATATTCAAATTATTTATTTTATAGCTACAGTTTACACCGCGACGACAACACTAGTGAGCAAGACAATTCCAAACCACGTTACTTGAGAAAGCTGTTATATTTTAGATCATAATGTGAAGAAAAATTAGATGAAATGAAACAGAGAATATCACTACCCTATCTCGTGCGTTTAACAAAAAAAACACGTGTGGCACTCGGGGACTGCCGTGATAAAGCTATTGCATAGCATTTGTAACCTCCATACTTCCTATTTGTCAACGCTACACTTGGGATGATGACGGATGATGACATAAAACAAAAATTACGTTCACATGACAACATCACGTTGACATGGGAACGTAGTTCCTGTTTTATGTTATCATCCGTCATTACATGGTAGGCGGAGTGGGGGGTGTTAGGTTTTATTTTCGTTACGGAATTTCTTGATTCGGTCGCCGCGCTCAAAGCCCGCGGTAAAAGCTAAAAAACTTCATACAGGCCTCATTCTAATCTCCAGAGGGGCAATACCCGTAATTTTTAAGAACGTTGCATACGCATCTCATTCGCAATCTGTCAAAAATACAATCAAAATACCAACATTTTTAACAAGTTTGACAGATTGCGACTTGAATGTGAACGTTTTCTAAGTATGAGAATTGGCCTTGCGATCTATCACAACGGTTTATTTCGCCTGTATTCTTGATGCCCTAAGGTCATCGCTCATTAAACGTTACTATGGCAATCAATCCTATAGATTAATAGAGTTTGTATTACGTAGGTACAATCTTTACACCCACACTTTTTTAAAGAATTTGTACGAAGACCAATTCCACGATACAGGTCGTTAAATTTTGCCCCGTATAGAGGTTTTGTAAACATGTCTGCTAGTTGCACTTGTGCTGCAACTTACTTAACAACTAGTTCTCCTCTTGATACACATTGTCTTAAAAGTGTCTCAAACTAATATACTTTGTTCGACGGTAAAACTCATAAGGCAGATTATATGATAATTTCAGAGCAAACTCATTGTCAATACATAGTGTAAAGCCCTTAAAATATTAAGTAAAACCACACTATGTTGTAGTGTGGTTTCGCTTGGTGCTACAAGTGCGGCCTCTGTCGTTGACAGAGCAACTGAAGTTTGTTTCCAACTCTTTCAGACAATAGCAGTGCAGGCATAAAGGCACACCAGGCGCCTGTTAGATTGCCCAGTCTCTGGATCTCCTTCATGATCGGCATCTGAGTAGCACATTGTAGTCATTGCTTTGGATAAAATGTTAGAGCCCTGTATCGAGAGTTCCTTTAAAAAAGCTCCGAAATTCTCCATTTAAACATGTCTGTTAATATTTTTTCTCTAACGAAAATCAAATTTGATGTTATCTAAAAAAAAAAAACGTACACGCAGGGCTGAACTTTTCGCGGTATACATATTAGGTCTCTTGTCCATATACCCTGCACGTAGGCTTGCTAACTGGTCAAAGTGAGAAAATAAACAGTATTTCGGAAAAATAAACAGTATCTGGGAAAAATAAACAGTATTTAAAGTTTTTTTTTATTAATTTAAATATATACATAATTAATTAGTGCTACTCGTGCAACTAATTAATTGAGCACCAATTTCGACGATAAGCAATTTTTTTATTAAATATATTCTGTCGACCCACCGAAGGTTTATTTCTGTCGTCCCGACCACTTAGTAATTCATCACTGAAAACACTCATTCTGTGAATACTGAGGTGGCAACTAACTATAATACTAGTATCTAAAAGATATTCTGATTACAATTATCTATTTACTATGTCCCGAAAATTCGAGGCATTAACAGTCTCATTCTGAAATTAAGTCTAGCTGAACCACCGCGCCCATACCCATGTGCATGCATGATATTCTACGGAGTAGATGAAACATTTTATTAATGTACAGCTCAGGATATGAGTGAAAACATTATTTTATTTAAACAGTATTTTAGAGTGAAAAACAGTATAGTACTGTTTTTAACAGTATTATAATTATTTGGCAACCCACACAATAAATTAAAAAAAAAACATTGTTTTAAATAGAGAATGCATTCCATACCAATAACAAGCTTATAACATAACATAACATCACGCCTTGTTTCCCCGAAGGGTTGGGCAGAGGTGTCCCTGTAGCAGGTACACCCACATTTCGCCATTTATGTTTAAGTCCCATGTAATAGGGGGCGAGCCTATTGCCATCAACCGGGCACAAATCCAGACTCCAAGCTGCTACTGAGAAATTTCAGATAGAAAAACCCAATAACACTTTGCCAGACCCGGGAATCGAACCCAGGACCTCATGCTCAGCAGTAGCGCTTGCGACCACTAGACCAACGAGGCAGTCATACAAGCTTATATTTTTGGTTAAATAACTTAAGTAAAACACTTTGTGCAAAACTTTGAAACTTCTGGTTTATATGTGAGTGAAGATGTATTGTGTTGTCTGAGCGCTCTGTAGCGCAGGCGCGCGGCTTCTCGGTCAAGGTGATGCAACGTATGAACACGTACGGAGTTGCGGACTCAGTTGCGTTACAGCACGATCGCAGTGCCATGTGCAATCGTCACGTCACGGAACCTTAGTTACGGAACATTTGAAACAGTGTTGACGTGATCAGGGTTTAGCGCCCGTACTGCGCCACGCTACAACGTACCTCTCCGTCTTTTTTCTATCCTAAAACTTTTTTCGGTAGTTGTTCCATCTGTTTGAGAGTGTTTAGTGAGCGCCTGCCACCAGTTGCTAACTTACTTTTTGGAGTCTGGTGACAGTGTTTGTGGCTACGAAGTGAAGCAGTAGAACAAAATAATTTGTTGTACACTTTTAATTATTTCTTTAGCAGCCTTTATTAAATAAAATACTGTAACAACAATGCTGACTGAAAAGTTTAAAACTAATAGGGAACAAAACTAACTATGTACATTGAAGTACAAAAAATGTTTTGGTGATTTCGATCTTAACAGGAGAAGGCTTCGTTCATGACTTCAGTCTAACTCAAGCTTTGATTCAGGTACTGTGTCCTGTTTTTATTGTTTTGTTTAAAAGCATAATTATATTTTTGTGTTCAACTTACGGCGAGAGTTCCTAAATAGATGAGTGATATGAGCATATTGTTTTTATTTAAAAAAAAAATGCTGTATGTACAAAAAAAGTAATAGGTACTTTATAATTACGATTAAATCATAAAATAATACCAGCTTGTAAATTGCTCACTGCTGGGCAACGATCTCTTCTCATACAGAGAAGGCATGAGCGTTAATCATCACGATTGCTCAAGGCGATTATAACATAGCTGTGCAAATTGAAATATGCGAGTACATCTTAAATTGTATTTTTGTACCTACGCGACTATGAATTTGATGCTGGTATAAAAATACCTAAATATCATGTAGGTTGGCGGTTAGGTAGTTTGTTTATATTTAAAGGAGTATGTAAAAGGTATGTAAGGATCGTAGCAGGTGGTGTTCTGTGGTTTCTGCTTATCCCGTGGGAAAAAGACTTGGGTTTATGTCTGTATTTTTTTTTATAAGTGACTACCTTTAAACTACGAATACCTGCAAGTTGCTTTGCAATCTCAATGCGCGTAGGTACGTATTTTCCAGACAAGACAATACAGTTCCTTCTTGCGGAGAAGAACCTGGCTGCAGCATCAGGATTTGGACATTCGAAGCAGTACCCACCTAATTCGCGGTTTGGACAAGATTCAAGTTGCAATCATCTAGGTACATAACAAAAATACATAATACAATAGTTTCTTAAAGAAAAGTTTGGAAGAAAGTAATTATAAATATTTCAGGATGCTGCTGGCAATGAATTAAGCAGTAGGTACAGTTAGCCGCCAGTCGGTGTTAATATTTAAATAAACTACAAGAACCTCCCTCTACTGCTATGACATCTGTATGTCATCTGTGTGCCTGTTCACGGCCGATGTCAAATTGTTACCTAGGACGTGCGATTGACTATACCTTAGCAGAAAACTCAAAAGTTTATTTTATTGTTATTCTCCATTTGAAATATAAATGTGGACGCATAAAATAAAAGGAGGAAGCCTACACCCAAATAGGGGTTCCTATCTAAGAAAGTAGCGCAAGTAAATGACACAAACAACGGCATAGAAAAACATTACGATAAAATCGTGTGAAAGTGTAAACAGTTAATTAAAAGTGAAAAATTTACATATCTATATCGAACACATATGTAATTGTAATACTTAGGTGAAGGAAAACAAAGGGTTTATTATTATTATTTATTATATAAATTAAAAGTAAATAAATGAAATTATTACTGTGTTATGTTCATATTTTATTGTATAACAAGTCGTTGTAACTTAGGCTCAATTAACATGGCCGCGGAACGGAACGAAAGCGAAATTTTAGCACGAGCCAAAAATGAGGTTGCGCGTCTACCGTTGAATTCTCGGGAATTCTCGGGAATTCAGCCCATTTCTAATTTGTACGTTACACAATTGACATAAAGTTAATAATGCTCTGTTCAACTTCGTTATCAAAATACGCATCATAAATAAAAACTTACGTTACATCGATTGAGTCTGGCCCGGCAGGCGCATCTAGAATCGTCGGACTATAATTTACTTCGTGGGTAGGATTCTATTGGGCAAGGAATTTTATTCCCTTTTAAGAATATTTCAATAATTATAAAGTTTCTAAGTTCCTATATACAGTGTGAGTCTTTATAATGTGTATATATCGAAATGAGGGAATGCATGCTTATTTTTATCAACGGAGAGCAGTGGAGAGAGCAGTGGTGGCCCAGTGGTAACGGCCGCGACTTACGAGTTGTACGTTGTAGGTTCGTACCCAGACAGGCGCTTTACTTTGTGTAAATTATTTCATCACCACTGCTCTCAAAACGGTGAAGGAAAACATCGTGAGGAAACCGGCATGTCCTAGAACCGAAAATTCGAAGACATGTGACATCTACCAACCCGCACTGGGCCCGCGTGGTGGATTAAGGCCCACTCCCTCTCACAGAGAGGAGGCCTGTGTCCCAGCAGTGGGAACATTATAGGCTGATGATAATGATGACTTTATAAATATTTAAAATAATCTAAATATTTTTTTAAATTTTATGGTATTTAAAAAAAAATTGTAACAAAGCGGTGTAACTTTTAAATTAAATGATCTATCGCGTTGAAACAAACTCCATAATGATTGTAAGTAATTAGGCGTCCCCATAAACTGAAAATTGTGGAAAAAAAACTAACCTCAATTGAAAAGAAACATGTTTTTTTTGTCACCTTTTACAATAATCGTAAAATTTCTCAAAAAGACGCCAAACAGAAAAAAAAGCCCTTAAAATTTTAAATTAAACATAGATTGGGTTCATTTCAATATGTGCACATTAACAGACTCGCACTGTAAAATTCTACTTTAAGTGAAGCAGGGACGGCGCGCTAGTTAAACTTTAAGTGAAGTAAAAGTTTTGCTAAACCACACTTGCCAAACGAATTAGTGATCGAAGTTTGTTAACAATGACTAAAGAATTCTTTGCTTAAAAAGTTAAAATAACGCGACATAACATCTTAAGTTTTTCTATATAGAATTTGTCAGTAGTAGTCCGGGTCTGGATTTATGCCCATGGCAATAGGCTCGCTTTAACATGGAACTTAAACATAAATGGCGAAATGTGTGTGTGCTTTAAATACACCTCTGCCCAACTCTTCGGGGAATTAAGGCGTGATGTTATGTAACACTTACCTAAAATTCTATTATTTCTTACAACTTCTAACAATGAGTTCATTCATTTATTCATTTATTACACTAAACATAGATACACCATACACTTAAGGCGCGTTCCTACTATGTCGTGACGATTAATTTATCGTTGGAAAAGTTAGTCGAGTTAATTATGTCGTCCTATATATGAACATCTCCATTTAAATACACAAGCCACGACGCTTTAAACGACACGATAATCTATCGTCACGACATAGTGGGTACGCGTCCTAAGACATAGGCCAGCTGTCAAAGTTGACAACTTGTCAAACTCTACTTTCACATTACCTATGGTGATGTTGTGTAGCCGGCGCGGGGTTTCAAAATGTCTTATTTTTTTGCAAAGGTCACCATGTAATACCAGTAATCAGGAACCGGGTGTCAAGCGGTAAATAGTCACACAATAACGGGTACCTAAGTACAGAGCGTTTTTCGGTTTCAGTTTAAAGAATTTATTCTCAAAAATACAAACGTTGCACTATTTTTACACACACTCATCATTTACTTACTTACACTCATCACATACATTTGGCCACCCTTTAAGTCCTAAGTTTGATTAATTATACTGAAACCGGTGCATTATTTTGTTATCATCATCATCATCAGCTTATAAATGTCCCACTGCTGGAACACAGGCCTCCTCTCTGTGAGAGGGAGTGGGCCGTAATCCACCACGCGGGTCCGATGTCACATGTCTTCGAATTTTCGGTTCTAGGACATGCCGGTTTCCGCACGATGTTTTCCTTCACCGTTTTGAGAGCAGTGGTGATGAAATAATTTACACAAAGTAAAGCGCCTGTTGTAGGTCGTGGGTTCGAACCTACGACCTACAACTCGTAAGTCGCGGCCGTTACCACTGGGCTACCACTGCTCTCATTATATTGTTAACCTATCTTTAATAATTTATTTTATCTGTCGAAACAGACTGGATCCTGCGACACAGGGTATCCTAGTGCGGGATCCAGTGTCATAACTAAATATCACTTGTTGATGAATCAATAAAGCTTTATTTTTTTATTATGACTCAGTACAGAGAAAGAGTTGAAATGGGGCTCGTGGCTGAATAATAACAGCCGCACGGGTCGATCGAAGGTTAATTTACGCTTGCCGCGGTCCCTCCGTGGATGGGTCATCATTCATTACATATCGAGACCCCTCCGTGCCTCGGAATGTTAAGCTGTTGGTCTCGGCTGTCATTCGTAGATCTTTGACAGTCGCTACGGGTCGTCAGAAGCTTAAAGGTTTGACAACCAGTCTTACCAAGAGGTATCGTGTTGCCCAGTAACTGGGTTGTGTAGGTTAGATAGGCAGTCGCTCCATGTAAGGTACTGGTATTCAGTTTCATCCGGTTAGACTGGAAGCCGACCCCAACATAGTTGTGTAAAAGGCTAGTCAGATTGATTGGTACAGGGAAAGAGTTAAGAAATATTACCGCCATAATCAGTATGCAATGAATGCTGTTTATCTACATAGGTTTTGATTTTGTATTCATGCAAGTCAAGTTCTTATTTTTCTTACTTCTGCCAAAGCTTTGCAACCAGCTTTTACGAAAATGAACCTGAAACAAATATTAGGGTAGGGAGGGGGAATGGCGCTCACTGGGTAAAGTCAAAGTCAAAGTCAAAGTCAAATAATTTATTTCAATTAGGCAAACGTGCTTGGAAACATGCTGGTCCTGCTCCATAGGACAATTTAGAATCAAGACAAAATCAAACTGGTTGCTAATTTAATTGTAAAATTGATTATTTTGTGTTTTATGACATTGATTTAACATTCTGTGATTACTTTCTCACACACTGACTTATTAATTACAAAATTTTAGGAAAATCGTCTACTTTTACAATGTTTGTAAATATGTGAGCACCATGTATCTATCACATATTAAATTATCTGTCGTTGCTTCATTTTTAATTCTTTTTACCTATTGTGGTATAGTAATTTTATTCTAGGTGCATCGTCTTCACATATAATTATTTAACTAATGTACGTACCTATACAAACTATTGTAAAACATTTTAAAAGAGTAACGGTGGAGTTTCTTGCCCATTCTTCTCCATACGAAAACTACCTTTTGGAAGGGGCGACTAGAATCATTTTTAATATTTTGTAAATTTCGACGTTCAAAAGTGCCATACATGGGCCTATTTGAAATAAATGATTTGACTTTGACTTTGACTTTGCACAAAAAGGCACTTTTGAACGTCAAAAACAAAAAATAGAATTGATTCTAGTCGCCCCTTCCAAAGGGTAGTTTTCGTATGGAGAAGAATGGGCAAGAAACTCCACCGTTACTCTTTTAAAATGTTTTACAATATTTTGTATACATTAATTATATAATTATATGTGAAAACGATGCACCTGGAATAAGATTACTATACCACAATAGGTAAAAATAAAAATGAAGCAATGATAGAAAAAATAATTATGTAATGGATACATGGTGTTCACATATTTACAAGCGTTGTAAAACCTATACGATATTCCCAAAAAAATTACAAGTGATACTAATTCGTCAGTGTGTGAGTTCAAGTAATCACAGAATGTAAAAAAAAATGTTGTAATATTTAATTACACTATTAAATTAGCAACCAGTTTGATTTTGTCTAGACTCAAAATTGTCCTATGGAGCTAGACCAGCATGCTTCCAAGCATTCTTATCTAGGATATAATCCTCTAATTTGTAATATGCTTGTTTACAAAGAGTACTTTTAATATGCGTTTTAAATTTTCTTTCAGTTAATTGTAATATATCACAAGGTATTTTGTTGTAACATTTAACACAGTACCCCATAAAAGATGTTTGTACTTTGGATAATCTGAAAAATGGTTGATCTATTTTATCTTTATTTCTAGTATTAAAATTATGTCTATCACTTATTTTCTTAAAAAGATGCAGATTTTTCCTTAATAGTAAAGTAATGGCGCTCACCTTTGTAACTCTGTCAAACTAGAACGTAGTAATACGCCACGTCGCGTGATGTGCGAGGGGAGGGGGCCTCTAACAGACAGCGATGCAAACGGACAGTCAGCTCTCGTCATATGAACGTGAAGTGCGTTTCTTCGTTTGCGGCCGCGCTGATCTAGTTTTTGGTTAGGAGTTTTTGTCGGTAAGTCCAAAACTTTAATGCTTATTTAATTATTAATTTTACTTTTCTGACAGTAAAACTATTCTATTTTGTGATAATGCAATCAATTTTAACAATTGTGTATGATTTTTTTTTAATTTCAAATATATTACAAAGCGACCGTTTGGGGTTATACCGCTCATCTGAGCGCCATTACCCCTTAGTGACTTATTTTTTTATTGTTGTAGATATGCCAATAAATCGTCAAAGGGCCACTGCTCAAGCGGCTTGGACCGAAGAAGACCTTCAATCTGCTAAAACTGCGATTGAAGGAGGTTTGTCCAAAAGAAAAGCCGCAAAACAATATAACATACCATTGACTACTTTGAGAGATCGACAAAAAAATTAAAACATGAGCAGCCCAAGACTAGGTCGCAAGCCTGTTTTCACCCAACAACAGCAAGAAACTGAAATTGCTGAACGAGTTAAGTTGCTGGGTTCGCTATACTATGGACTCAATGTCGCAGATTTTGCGTAAACTTGTTTATAAATATGCTGAGCTCAACAATATCAAAAGCCAGATGGATACTTTTGTGATTTATGTGTTCAAAAATAAAATATTACTATTGCTAATTTATCTTACCTCTAATAATAATAATTACACACACACATAAAATCACGCCTTGTTTCCCCGAAGGGTTGGGCAGAGGTATCCCTGTAGCAGGACCACCCACAATTCGCCAGTTATGCCAATAATAATTATTTTATATTATATTATAATAATTGATGTTGATTTGACATCGAAGACTTTAATATATTTGTTAAATTTAAAAAGGCTTATCTTACGTACAAACGGGATAATTGATGCTAATTTGTGATTGTAGACTTTACTTTTATTGCATAAGGTTGATATCATTAATATTTCTTTAATTAAAATGTATCTTACTTGTTATATTCCAAAAAACATGTTTGAGCGTCACTACCCCGTACCCTGAGCGGCATTACCCAAAGTCAGTGGCAATGCCGCTCAAACATGTTCTTTTTATAATGTTTTCCTACTACTAGTAGGTTAAAGATATATGCTTTTGTTGTTAAATTGTTGATTACTCGATAGTTAAAGACTTTGTTATTTTTCTTAATTTTGATTTATAATAAATAATTTAAAAAATACGCCATGTTTTCCTTAAGTGAACGCCATTCCCCCTCCCTACCCTACTTGTAGGTAATTATTATTGACTGGCGGACGTCACGCGGTTTTACCCACGTCGTTCCCGTTCCCGTGGGAGTACGGGGATAAAATATAGCCTATGTTACTCGCTGATAATGTAGCTATCCATGGCTGAAAGAATTTTTCAAATCGGTCCAGTCGTTTTTAAGTTTATTCGTTACGTACAAAATTACAAATATTTCCTCTTTATAATACTATTTATTATAATTATAATATTTAATATAATAGTAAAAGTAATAGTATAGATATACATATAGATTAGCGACCTGCCTCCCACCGCACAAACGAAAAAATTCGAGATTTTATGTAATATTTTCAACACCTAAACCTTCCGGAATAAATGCTCTAACTAAATGATGATGATCGAAAACAGCATCAAAATCCATTGCGTAGTTATGAAAATCAAACCGGTTACACATACAGACACGAAAAACTACTTTTTATACTATGATTATAAATTACTTACAAATTGTGTAGGTACATACACTTTGTTTGCGCAGCAACCCATTTGCGTGTCGTGCGTCACGTATATTTTACTGTAATATGGATGATGCTTAGGTCAAAAAAAAAACTATGTAGCCCGTCAGACAGATAATAAAAAATATTTGACATGTATTTTTCGCTTTATCAAATTAATAAAAATTACTGAGATAAAATTCAATTTAGGGGGTGGGGGTCGCTATGTTACAAGTAAGTATAAAATCTACATATGTGACATCGTGGCACATTTTAACTCAATGTACCGCCGTACATCTTTCGATAACGTAAAAAGATAGAAAAATATTTGTCCAATGTTTTTAATAATCAAAATGACTAACGGACATAAAAAAAATTGTCATCATCCCTATTAATCAAACTTGTTTGTTAAAGAACACAAATATCGAGTACGACAAGTGTTTAGTTTCTCAGTTTCTCAGTAATTACTGGGAACCTAAACACTTGTTCAAATGAAAGAAAGAATCGCTACAATTTCAACTTGTTAATTATACATGAAGGAGCAGTGGTGGCCCAGTGGTAACGGTCGCGGCTTACGAGTTGTACGTCGTAGGTTCGAACCCACACAGGCGCTTTACTTTGTGTAAATTATTTCATCACCACTGCTCTCAAAACGGTGAAGGAAAACATCGTGAGGAAACCGGCATCTCCTAGAACCGAAAATTCGAAGACATGTGACATTGACATCTACCAACCCGCACTGGGCTCGCGTGGTGGATTACGGCCCACTCCCTCTCACAGAGAAGAGGCCTGTGTCCCAGCAGTGGGAACGTTGTAGGCTGATGATGAACTTATACATTCCAATATACTCATCTTTTAACATTACTTCATTCTGTGTGCTAGTAATAACTTACTTACTTAACCAAAACAGAGTGCTAGTGTAGGTATGGTGCCTACAACCATTGGCCCGTACAAATTGTATACGTAAAATAGAGTTCTTTTTACTTAAGGCGACGCTAAGCGATTTTTTATGATTTTAAACTGAAGATCACGTCTAAACAAGTAGTGTTAATGATTTGAAAATATATGTTAAGTTAGAGCTTTTTTTAACAACTTAATATGTGAATATTTTAGATTATGTCTAAATTACATAGTGAAATTAATTTGTAAAGCTATGTCTAACGCGGATAAAAAACTGAGAATCACGCAAAGACTATATCAAGCGTATTTTTCTAAAACCTTCACCATTTTAAAGATAATTTAATTATGTATCTTTTAGTATACGTGTTTTATTAGAATACCTTTTGTTATACGTATGATAAATTATTAATGCGTCTAATTTGGGACAGCGCTCCTGCTCAACGTAGGACGCGTTGCGTGAGCTCAGTACAGAACACGCAAGCTAACTACTCAAGGTTGCTGGCATATATCGGCGTCTTAAAGAACTACTGAGTTACATATTTATATAATAGGAATGCGTTGTGTGTTTTAACTACCTCTGGCTTTTAAACTAGATAGAATCTGATGGCGGGAGTCGAACCCAACAAACGAAATGACCGCGCGGACTGAAGCTGCGTACTTAACAAAGGCTCGACAGCGGTGCGGCGCGGTAGTAAAACAGCTAGACACTGACTGTTTTGTTTTTATTTTATGTACAGACAAGAAAGAAAAGTAAGTTTATTTGTCACAGAAACACGTACACAAAAGAAGAGAACAATAAAATAAAACGATAGATTTAAATAAGAAGAAGAAAGAATTAAGTACACGCAGCGTACATACAGTGCTCTGCGAGTGCAGTACAATAACGCGGTACTGTTCGGGCTGCCGCGCCACTGCAGCGCTTCAGCAATGTTTGCGGGTAAAACCGTGGATGGTTTTCATGCCATCATGCGGAAGCGTTGTGCGTCTCTTATGAGGCGCATGCGGGCCAGTTCGAGCAGCCTTCTGAGCGTGTTCATGGGCTGCTGGGACTCGCCGATGTGGCGGCACTGGATGGGACTTCACTCTGCGGGTGGACGCGTCCAGGGCTTGACATAAACCGGCACTCCTGTGCGGTGCCACTTTGTGGTTTTTATTTTTTCTTGTGGCTTTGTTTTTATATATACTAACAATAGCTTTATAAGATTTTTTGTGTTCCTAACAGTATATAGACTACGTCTGAAATAAATGTTTTGAATTGAATTAAATTGATTATCTTCAATCTTTGTTCCATAATATTTTATTAATGTGTAGTCACAAAACATAATTACGTAATACACACATTTTAATAAATGATATGGATATGAATTCTTGTCGATGTAGGTATACGTCTTTGTGAGGCTGACTGTTCATTCGAGCAAGCTATTTGATGTACAGGAAAAAATATACATCATTCTTTCAATGCCTGTAGTTGATGTCTTAAAAATATTTTTTGTCTGTCTTGTAGATTATAAAAAAAATTTTGGACACGTATTTTTTCTTTCTTTTACGTTATAAAAAGATTACGGCAATACATTGAGTTAAAATTTGTCATGACGTCACGAGTATGTAGATTTTATACTTTCTTCTGACGTAGCGACCCCCACTCTCCAACTTTAATGCGTTTTATCTACGTAATTTTTTATTAATATGATGAAGCAAAAAATACGTGTCTAATATTATTTTATTATCTGCAATGACTGACTGACTAAATAGATTTTTTTTTTGATCCAGGCATCATCCCCATTGAGTGCGTAATTTTTTTTTAGTATTTCTTGTTTCTTCTGGCAAATTTTTGCAACCAACTTTTACGAAAATGAACCTGAATTTTATTGCCTCATTGATCTACTGGTCGCAAGCGCTACTGCTGAGCATGAGGTCTTGGGTTTGATTCCCAGCAAGCGTAGCAGAGACAGATTGTGATGTCATTTTGTCTATTCTTCCGTCGACAAAACCCTTTTCTATTGTGGTCATGCTAGACGGGTAAAATGTTATTGAGTACTGCTACGCCGTAGCCCCTTGCTACGCCGTAGGTCATTGCTACGCCTTAAGCTATGACGTAGTTTATACGTGTATTTATAATTATAAGCTTATTAATTCACAAAAACTTTATCATAAATCTATCGCCGAACGAAAATCAGGAAAGAAAAAGTGCACCGGATGAGTGCGCCCGTTGAAATCTTTTACTATGCAAAACGGACAGCGCCTGTAAAAACAGCTTCGATGATAATTATATTTTAGTATTTGGATTTTTTTTGCTCGAACAGTTACACATACATTAAGGCATAATGTATGTTAAACTAGTGTTAAAATAAATGTTTTGGAAGTATACAGGTATTAATACTTAAAAAAAAATTGGTTAAAGCCCTGGTAATCTTGTTTTAGATTTACAACACGTCGTGTCGTGTTGTATCACGCCTGCTGTTGTTGTTGGTTGAGCAGAGGTATATTAGTAACATTTACATTTCACTAGTTATGTTTAAAATAGGGGGGCGAACCTATGCCATCAACCGGGCACAAATCCAGTATTTGTGCTGCTACTGGGGAACTTCCTAATCGGAGCACCCAATAATACATTGCCCGGCCTGAGAATCGAACTCGGCACCTCATGATCAGTAGTCGCGCTTATAATTTTCTATTTATATATTATTGTGTTTTTGTCTTAAATTATCAATAGGTACAGAAAATAATTCCAAGGAGCTATTTTTTATTTTTTCAAAAACGTATTTTAGTTAAAAAATTATATGTTTTTATCTTAAACTTTTCATCATTGTGATTAATGAAAATTTTATTAATCACGAAATTAATTTACAGCATAAAATAATGCAGAGTGGTAAAAACATACATGGTATATCGCCTTTCGAAGGTACCATCGGGGTAACGCATATCTAACCAATTTAGAAACAAATCCCGTGCACACAACCCTTCTTTCGTAAGTAAGCGTTATTTATTTATTTAATTCAAGCACAGAAATGTACAGAGGCGGACTTAATGCCATAGGCATTTTCTACCAGTCAACCTTTGGGTAATGCAGAGACAAACAGGGGTAGGTGCAATTACGAAAATGGAGGAATAAAAAAAAAAACAAATATGAGGATACACGTATACTTATTACAAACTATAAATATAATATATAGGCCTAATTATATATATAAAATGCACTAATAAATACACATAAATACATGAATATACTAAATCAAATAAGACAAACAATGGGAAAACATTAACGTTGTGATGATACTGCCAGCTCCTTACGAATGTGCTCACGAACTTTAACTTTAAAGGATAATCGGTTGGTTGCCATCGTTACTATAGCGGCCGAGCGCTGCAAGCAAGAATAGTACAGTGTACAGATATGCGTTTCTTCGATAGTACATATTTTTGGTAATATTGTTTCATACCCTTTTGAATGTTACCTATAATGCCGAATAAATTTTATTTATATAGTTTTATTCAGAGCGTTAGATTAGTGCATTCTGTGTAAGAAATAAACGGATTGATCAGCTGACTTTTAACATAGGCCAGTTGCACTGATCTTGTAGCATTGGTTGGTTTCAAGGCACATCTTGGTTTTAAGGGTTGATTTATAAAATAAAACTTCTCGATTCGATTTAATTTAATTAAGTGTTGGGGTGCGTCATGTCAACTTAGGCGAGCTCAAGTAAGATATAAGGTTGTTGTACCTATTCCTCTGTGATATTAGAGTATTCCGTAAGATGTCGCCCTACACAATACTGAGACGTTCGGGTGGCGGTTGGCGGGAAACGGACGCGTCGCGTAGATGTTTTTTGTACCCAGAAACCAAGCTAGTTTTTTTGTTTTTTTATTTATTTATTGTCTTTGCATGATTTTTTTATTAATTATTTGCGTTCTATAAGTGATACATTAAACAAATAAAAGTGTAAAGAAAAAAACAGGAAAATATTTGTGATGACGCAAACAGGTAGCTTTTCCTAAAGAGGGTGAATAATCCAGATGTTGACACTTGTTCGATTCTGTTCTTTATTATTTCATTGTTATAAAAGGTGAACTAAGGACTGATTCTTTAACGAAATAATTAAAAATATATGTTTGTAAAGTAAACATTTATATTTGTTAGAGGAATGTAACGACGTACCGTATCGATCCGGCGCACGTGGGGCGTACCTACCGCACTGTACCTACCTACACCTATTCGAGTGATACCGGCGGTATGACCACCTCTGGTTCGCCTAAACAACTCCACTTGGAAATTTATTTTACATTTTCACAGTGGCCGGAATACATCGGTTTTATTTTATCAAACAAGTGTCATGATAAAACTTTGGAACGTTTCGTGTTTTATGATTAAAGTCTGCGCAGGTCGCGCAGGTCTGTGGCTCGCCAGTGTGCGCAGTGTGTGCGGTGGGCCGCGCCCTCCGGCTTGCGCTCTCGGTGCGTTCCGGCCGTATGGGACACTGGTTTCTGTGAATTAGGGAAAAGTGTTATGAAGGGGAGCTCCAGTCGGCAGTTGTCTGCATTAATAAATACCGCGCCTTAGGCAGTTGTACATCGCCGATCGATAGGGGGCAGGGCTACAGACGCGCGTGCGTCCCGCGAGCCGTTGCGCGCGTGTCGACTGTGGACCGTCGCCGCTGTCGCACGCCCGCGACCTGTGGACTCGAACTTGTTGCGAACGCCACCTGTTAACTCATGGGGGCACCGTGAAACTCAGGTAAGTTCATTAGGAACACTTTCGTTCTCTTCAGGCCTCAGCGAAAAATTTGGAGTTTACCCCGAAAGTTTGATAAACTGCACTCGCAAACAAAAGTTTGAAAGTCCCGCGCTTTCGCAACTGATCCAACCAATTTATGTTGTTTATTTTCCAGTTTCCCCCGAGTGGAATGTGGTTTAAATGCGTTAATCGGAAAATTGGATTAAGAGAAGTTGTTTTAACAAGATAACGAGTTACTTACTCGTTACTTATGCCTCAAACAACAAGCAACAGCAAAATCTAACACGATCAATGATATTCCGGCACATTTACACGGTTCAGACGGATATCAGCACAGTCTTCTTACACTCTTGCCTTAACCTATATTTCTTCTTATTTTTTATTCTTCTTTCCGTATTTGTTTTGCGAATTGATTGGCGAATTATAATTCAATTGCAATTGTGATAATATTTTGTGCTTATAAGACTTCTTGTGTGTGTGAAGTGATTTTAAAGTACAAGAGTTTTAAGAAATCTTAAATGACTACTAGGTAGGTATTACCTACTTTAGTCAAATTAGATTTTAGGTAAAAAACTTTGCAATGCTTTAAAACAGTTACGTTAACATTAAATGTTTATTATTATTAATACGATTAATAATTAAGTAAAATGGGACGTTTATACTATTATTACTGATTAGCTCGCGTTTTGTTTGTGTCGTTTTTTGTGTTATTTACTTTCGTTCATTTTAACTCTTTTGCACGCCTAACACAAGTTTTAATTATTTCTCGTTTAAGGTAATTAACTTAAATAAGTAATACCTGCCATTTAAAAGCAACTAACGTTTTGAATATGGTACATTAAACTTAATTAACAAAAACATGTTTTTAGTTATTTCAATAAAATAATGGTTGAATTAAAATAAGACATGTTAATAGGATAGCTATAAATAAACAGCTTAACGTTGCAAAACTGAAAATATGTTTTATGTATACATTTCATTCGTGTTTTAATTTCGGAATTGAAATTATATTTAACGTGCAACAGAATTTTAATTCAGAAGTGTGTAGTCAATTAAAATAAATCGTTTGTAATAATTAACGATACACCTTGACAGTTCTGTTTTTATTTTCGTTACGACGAGACGGTATATCTTTATTATACTGTTTAGAAAAATGTATCTCCACAGACGGGGGCTGCGTTAATTATTCTATTAATTAACCAAATAAAGTTAAAAAAATACATTATTTTATTTAAATTTGGCTGAGAACCAGCACTTTCTGATAGTCAAATCATACAATAGTCGTACGATACTTTACGATAATAAAATATCTTAAGGTTACACCGAAATTACTTTTAACGGAGTTATTTAGTAAACTTACCAAAAGTGTTAGAAAATTACTTAATATCATGTTATAAAATATTGGTCTTCAAAAAGTAACTTCGGTGTGGATGCACCTTTACTATACTAAACTATACCATACTACAGACTATACTCTTCTTTTGCCGCGCCGTAGTCGCGTGAAATACTACAGCGTATCACGGGGTCAACGCCCGAGGTGCACCCCGTTGCCTCTGGAACAAATACAATGTCAGTTGGTGAGTTTATTGCAAAACTATACAGGGTGGCAGGGATATCGACGCGCAACCTGTTACCATGGATGAAGCACATGGTTCTGGATCGCAAATTTCAACGTCCTCTGCGTTGAAATGTTACCGAAAAAAAAAATGCTGTTCCATACATTTCGACCGCGTATTTGTATATTACAGCTGTTTTTTTTTATAACCGACAAAATTTTCAACGCAGGGGCGTCCAGAATCATGTACTGAAGCCATGGTAACAAGTTGCGCGTCGATATCCTTGCCACTCTGTATTATAGTGGATTGGTCAATATGTAAATCATGATAATGTAGGGATTTATCAGGGTCGACGTATATGCTTAAATATGACTAGCAAAATGCTTTTTTGACGTATAATTAGTAAAAATAGTGATCTTATAAAGGTTTTGTTTTACTTTTAAGGTCGGAACCCTAAAAAAGGCCAAAAGCGAACTACTCCTGAGCAGTCTATGGAATAGTCGCTGGTTTGCGGTATTTACTGTACTGCGCACCATCGAGAGGAAACTGGCATGCCTGAGAGATATTTCTCGACGGCATGTGAAGCCACGTCAGAGGCCCATGGGCGGCATAAAAACTCTAACACCTGAGGGGCAATTCCCGTAATTTTTAAGAACTTTCGCATTCTAATCTCATTCGTAATCTGTCAAAAATATAATAAATTTACAACATTTTTGACAAGTTTGACAGATTGCGACTTGAATGTGAACGTTTTCTAAGAACCAGAATTGGCTTTCTGGTTAGTCACTAACCACAAGAAAAAGTAAAGGGGGGCCTAAAACGGCCACATTAAGCAATTCTTCTAAAAGCAATTCATTTTCTGAATTCCCAGCAATTCCTCTAAGTATGGCAACACATGTTTTATTATTATTATTTATATTTTAACAAATCTCGGGACCATGGGTCTTTGGAAGGCGTACGAGGGGCCGAAGCCAACTCGCAGAGGCCCCTTAGGCATTTTTAAGTGTTGAGGCACCAACCGACTTATATTCTTAATCATTTATTTCAGGAAATTATTCTCATATTAATCATCACTACAAATTACATAGAAATTATACATTAAAGCATTACAAATTAAAACCCCACATTAAAAATAAAATAAAATTAAATAAATGTACAATTAATAAAGTTACTAGATTAAAATTCATTTGATTACATTAAATTACAATTATAAAACCATGTTCACTTAATAAATGGTGACGAACTGGCATGCAGGTGTATCCACCTCTCCAACATCACCGAGTCCCACCGTTCGGACAATACGCTCAGGATACTGTTAGTGCTGCGTCGTAAGCGACTTAGTAGCGAGGCGCTCCGCTTCCTAATGATAGCATAAAAGTCATCAGTTTGCGCCTGCGCAAACATCGTAGAAGCGCTGCAAAACCGTGGCAGCCCCAGCAGCACCCTAAACGCATTGTTGTACTGTACACGCATGGCACTGTATGCTCGCTGCACATAGTTGGCACATAGGCTGCACGTATAAAAAGACAGACAATAGGCTTTAAATACGGTCACCTTTACTTGTCGAGTACAGCGTGCAAACGTACGTGCCAACATGTTACAGCGAACCGACAGCGCCCTACGTTCCCGCTCCATATCCTCATTGTCAAACAAGTTATCTGTGACCTAGTGGCCCAGGTACTTAAAAATGGCTAACCCTATTCAGACTAGCACCGCAAAGAGTGATTGGAGGTAAAAAGAGTAACATTTGGTACCAGCCTTGAAAATCATGTACTCACTTTTCTTAGGGTTGTACCTGAGCCCATGAGTCCCAGCATTATATCTCACAAATGCGCAGGAGTTTCCGCAACCCCCAACCGACGGGCTCAGCAGCACGATTTCATCCGCGTAGCTGATGTTATTAATAGGCACTCCGCCTATTGAGCAACCCGCATTAGCACTGCTGAGCTCGCCGATCAGCTGGTTCATGTACAGGTTGAACAAGCGGGGCGATGTTAACCCCCCCTGCCTCACACCGCAATCCAACCCGTACACGTCGGAATATACTCCCGCCCATTTTACACTGTTCCGCTGGTGACTGTACCAATACCTAAATATCGACACTATCTCACTCGGCACTTGTGCCTCACTGTGCAGCTTGTGCCACAGAATGTCATAATTTACTAAGTCGAACGCTTTCGAGAGGTCTAGGTAACAAGCGTACACAGGAGTATTTCTAGCCGTGTAGTACTGTACAGTCTGCTTGAGACAGAGGATAGCACTCTCAGTCGACAAAACAGGCGTGAAGCCAAACTGAGCGTCATGTATATGTAGGTGCTTCTCCAGCTGTCTGTCAAGCAACCTGTCCAGCACCTTGGCTATGACAGTAGCGAGCGAAATAGGCCTATAGTTCGATACATCCGACACATCACCCGTTTTGTTTTTACCGATCGGAACTACCACCGTGTACATGAGATCATCAGGTAAGTAATTATGGCTGATGCACAGATTAAACAGCATTTCCAGTACCCTCGGTAGATGTACACCAGCGTGCTTCAAGTGCTCGATGCTAAGGTCATCATGACCTGGTGACTTTCCTCTCACCATATTCTTAATAATGACAGCTATATCCTTAGCTGTAAAGCTGATACTAACGTCTCCATGCTGACACTCAGCATCAAGCACCTGCGCCGCCGGCCCGAGCGGCGACTCCACCTTGAAATGGCGTTGGAAGAGGCTAGCAATGTCACATGGTTCATGAGCGTCACCTACGCTAACCGGAAGGCTCGACCCTGGGTTTAATTTATTTGTGGACTTCCAAAATTTATCAGTGTGATGTTTTGCAATAATTTCCATTCTGATCTGATCCTCATTGTTTTGACAGTATTTTAATTTTGATTTAAATAATTTTCTAGACATACAGATTTTATTATAAACATAACCGGATTTAGGTTTACCCTGTAATAGCCACATCTGAAAACAAAGTCGAGCCTCCCTGTGGGCACCACTCACATGTGTTTTAGCTGCATCATGTTCAATTCAATTCATGTCAGAATCATATTTAGTGTAAATATTGCCGCATGAAAAAATGAAGACTGTAATTATACCGAATAATTTTTCTTTATACTTATTATTAGTCAAATGAGTTTTTGATTTTTTATTTCTTCAGTTTAAATGTTATTTCATTAAAATACAAAACTGTCAAACAGATAAGTTGCGTAAGGCGATTATCACACTGCACCGCATCACGCTGCATGTTGCGTGTCAACGAACTAAAATGAACGCGCGTGGATGCATTTTCTGTGTGTTGGACTGTGCGTGTTTTTTAAACAAATGGAGATACTTACAAGCAACGTTAAAACACGCATTCACGCGCTACGCTGCGTGATGCGGTGCAGTGTGCCAATCGCCTAATATGAATTGAACGCAGATAATAATATGAATTGTCAATTTGTGTGATTCATATTAATATCACATTATGATTCTGCCATATTGCGCGTAATTATTAAACCTGCACTAGCTCCTAGACTATGTATCTAAATGACATAGTGTCAAAGATAAAAATTATTTGCATATGATTCAGTTAATTACCGTTGTTTTTTTTAAACACTACATGCGTGCAGTGGGTATAAAACTACAAAGCTCAACATTATGTTTAATTTGCGTATTACAACGTGGATCGCAGACCGCTTGACCGTCTTGTGTTTTCTCAGGCGATCAGGTTGGTACATACGAGCTCGTATTTACTTGGCGCTTTACTTGGCCAGTGTAAACATGTCGGGATCACGGAATGTCCACAACATGGTTACGTTGCAAGTCACTGCAGCTTATGGCAGAATTATGTGAAAATGACTGTTTGAGGCAAAATGGAAGTCAAACGCCGCTTTGTGACAATTTGGTAATACCGCGCTGCACTATCACTATCCGTCAACCATGGGGATATGAAGTAATAATGGATATACTTTTTATACGAGGTGTAATTTATTTAAATTTTTTATCCTATTATATTACATTTTCTTAGTTTAATTTTTAATAAACATTATATTAAAATTAATTATCACCATAACTTTACAGTTTTTAACACAACTAACTATTAACACTAGGAACTAAAATTAAAAGACTAACTAACTATCTGTATAAATAAAAATAAAAACAAAATGGTGTAATTGAAATCACTGAAAACCTTTTTTGGGGTCATTTTACTCATCATTATGAATAATTTTTACTGTGGGACTAAACAGAACGCGCGAAAAAAAAAATTTTTTCGCCATACATTTACGTTCGCATAAGGCCCTTTGTACCCGGCACGGTTTCTTTACAGTACGGCGCCGTAACTGCGCCGTAGAAAAAACGTGTTTGTCAACAAACCCCATAGTGATCCATACAACAGTGAAGACCGTGCCTACACACGGCAAATAAACAGAACTTTTTCGGGATGAAAGGTACAATATGTACTTTTCTGTACATTTTTTTTTTCTGGGGTGAGCGGGACGGCCTGTCAGACTCTTACTGTCTAAAACTCACCCGTGTTCTTTCAGTTGCCTGTATTGCCAGGGGCCACGGTAACCCTTTCGGACAAAACCGCAACCCCGGCAATTTTCTGTACCCCTGACCCGTATGCAAAATTTTATGATGATCGGCTGAGCAGTTAAGACGTGAAAGCTTAACAAACTAACAAATAAACAAACTCAGTTTCGCATTTGTAATATTAAAGTTGTGATTAGAATTAGGATAGTAGTAGGATTAAACTTAATTTCATATATGTAGGTATATGCTGCAACATTATGTACAGACGCCAGCACATCAAGCTACCCGAAACTGTTAAATTTTCCCAATCAACTTTGAACCTTAAAATTCAGAAATAAAGTTGAAAATCTATTAAATAAATTTGACAGATTGTAGTAGCCTGATGTGCTGGCGTCTGTACTACCAATCGTAATTGAATGGGGTTATTCTGCACGGAATTGAAACGAGTGATTATATAGGCAATTTCGTATACATACAAGCTGATAGATATGGCTGGGCCACATATCGTTTGATTGGCTATTCAGAGGCAATCGAGACGAGGCATTGAAGTGTTGGTTTGCCTATTAGGCTGATAATTTCTATACATATGACAAGCGTTGTTATCGCTCTCACCGGGAGTATTCGCGTGTAGTGTGACAGTTCAGATTAGAGTAATAGATCGTTGGATACGTCCAAACGAGCATTGTAGTGCGCACAGTGATTGAAACTGACTTGTGTGTAAAATAATGTATCGTGTAATGTAACGCGAATAGTGTGTCCACACGGAGAATTCGTGTTACATTACACGGTAAATTACACATTTCTGTACATGCCTGTAGCCTGCCCACTCTCAGACTATTAGCAGTCGCCACCGGTGTTCGGCAGTCAGTCGCCCCCGCGCTGGTTATGCCCATTTTCACTAACATTAGGAAAAAATAATCTTAATAATAAAAGCCAAAATATTATTGCACTGTTGGATTTTCAACTCTCTGCGCTGAGCCCAGCGTTAAAATTTCAACCGTGCGCTTTTTTTTGTTTTGGGTTGTACTAGAGTTAGTGAAAACGTACATGAATGTATGAAAATGTGCCGTCGCCGACCACCAGTGGTAGTGGCGCGTGGTTCGTATGCGGATACACCTAATAGCAATCTCTGTAGATTGCTACATACGTCACCACGTGTCACCATCTGCCACCATCACCACGTGTCACCACTAAAGGTGCACTTAGACAAAATAAACTATTTGTAGCATTGTTGTTGTGTTCTTCAAAACTCGCCTTCATCACAAGACGCTCAGTAAATCATAAGGTTTAAAATAGAAAAAATCTGACAGCAACTTGTTGATTTGAGGTCACTTGTTGTATGAAAATGTGTCGTATTCATACGACGTTTTTATCTCTAATTACTTTAATCTTTTATATTTTTGAAGTGAAAACTTTAAGTGCGTTGCGCGATTTTAGGAAAGGGAAAAAAGAGGAAAATCGTTTACCAACACCGTCACAATAAAACAAATTAAAGCACAATTCTTTTTGCATGATTGTTTTCGTATAAATACGTTGGGATCCCCGAAGATTTATGAAAGATTAAAAATAAAACAGGTGTAAGTAAATCTTCCATTCGCGTAGGTACTGCGTTCACCTGATCAGGATAATCCTCGCAAAGAATCCATTGTTAAAAATAAAATACCTACGAAGGTATAATATTGTATTGTATCCTATTTATATTTTTTTTACCTTAAAATGGATTATACCACTCTGCCTCACAAATATTTTCAAGAGTGGGACAAAGTGGAATTTTCACAATTTTGACGACCACTCCACTATGTCCCACTAATTGATTTCGGTGAGACAAATTACACTCGCATGTACTATGAGTTAACTTTTCCCACCAGGGCTGTCACCATCTGCCTAGCCTTTTTTCTACTATGTTGGTTCGGCTTCCAGTTTTACCGGATGCAGCTGAATACCAGTATTTTACATGGAGCGACTGTCTATCTGACCTCCACAACCCAGTTGGGTAACGGGTAACACGATTCCCCTTGGTAAGACTGGTTGTAAGACTTTCGGGCTTCCGACAACCCGTAACAACTGTCAAAGATCTACAAATGACAGCCGGGATCAACAGCTTAACGTGCTTTCCGAGGCATGGAGGAGTCTCGGTATGTCAAGATGGTCACCCATCCACGGACCAACTCCGGCAACCGTAGCTTAACGTGTTGGATCCATCCGTGCGGCTGTTATTACTTAACCACGAGTTCCTTTTTCCCACTAGGGCTGTCACTGTTAAAAATAAATCATTCACTTTTCATCCGGGTAGTACGTTCCCTCGGGGATAATTTGCAAAAGGTAGTTTTAAATAAAATAACAAATACATTTTCTTTTGTTATTAAAACATACTTCACAATACAATAATAATTATCCAGGTTTCCAATTTGTGTAACGAAGTATCATTCAGAGTTCGCACTAATTAGTTATTGCGCTGTACAGGGACTGGGTACGTTCCGCCCTCACAATATTTCGTAGGGGCAGGGAGGGGGGAGCGGTACCATTGTTTAATCCTCTCTAGTCGAAGGCAGAGGGGAAATTATCAGCTACGTGTGCCACAATCGAGCTCACAATGTTACTAGCTATCAGACCGATGTATTCAAAATGTACATTCCACTGCACCGCGCCTTTGAGCTCTTTCATTCGGCTGTGTTACTACGCTCCAATGGGTGACTCACAATAATAATACACGATCATTGTCCGCTTTTTCAATAACAAGTGCATTATTCCTAAGATGTTAATTCTAAGCCAACCTTTGTGGAGAGAGAAATAAATTTGTTTTATTGTTATTTTATTTTAAAAAAGTTTACACAATTTCGAATGTCATTTGTTTTTTTTTTGTTTTCGCACTTGAGGAGCTCCATTCTGTTAAATGAACATAGAGCTTGTAATATTAGTTTATAGTTTAATGTTGCTTTACCTTTACAACGTGTAACGTTAAATGCGCAAAACCTCAGACACCCTAACTGATTTTTAATTCAATTAATCTATTTCAGAGAGAAAAAAAATCATTAAAAAATTTGTAAAGGTTGTATGCGCTGTTTTAGTTCGTAAGATTCGTATTTGAATTGAAATAAAAGCTATTATTATTCCGCGTATGAGACAATTTTAAATTGGTCGACAACAATTTGTGTTTGTTTACCTATTTTGGCGGGTTTGCGAAAGTGATGGCTTGACCTATTAATAAATAGACACGGCAATGTTTTTAATGAAGATTTTTTTAAAAATGTGACCTATATTAAAAAGTGGTTCAATTGATTCTGCTCGTTATTCTGATCAAACTATTTTCAGGTTTTGCACATTTAACGTTACACGTTGTGTAAAAAGTTTCGGTAATGTCGGTATATTTTCATCATGTTTTTACCGGTACTTAGGTACTGTTTGTTTCAGTTTATTTTACTAGATTTGCGTAACTTTCAGATGTTCAACGAATTTTATTCATTTTTGACTTCATTTTAAATATGCCTGTTTTCAAATTACTTTCAACCAAGATCGGTCGGTCTAAAGACAAAATAAAGACTTAAAAGTAAATAAGTATAACAATGCTTGTCTATTGTAAAATTGTAACGTTTGTTCAGAAAGTGTGCAAAGTGCGCCTAAAGAAGTTTTCACTTCAAAAATACCTACATAGTTACGCATTTTAGGGTTGCGTTTTAAACATTCATACAAACCAGTACCCTAATTGCGTACCTTATTTTCGTAAACAATCATGCCTAATTTGTTTCATTTTGACAGTTCATCAACATTCATTGCGTTATTTACGTTGTTGAGCAGATTTTTTTTCCAACTTATGAAGCAATAGATTGGCAATCTGTTTCAAATCGAAACAGATTCTGGTTGAGTTGCATTACGCAATTAGGGTACCGGTCACCCAATTTTTTATACATTTACACACTGGCGTTTTTTTCTGCCCGCATAATGTAATTTTTGTACCCTCATACTCGCGCGCTTTTGCTACAAATAGCCATTGGTACGAGTTCGTATCAAAATTCCTTATTGTTACCTATTGTACCAATACCTACACGCCTTTACCTGCTCCTAACACATAATTATAACCTCATTAGCTTTGCTCGCGAGTTTGTACACGTGGTAGTCGGAAATTATACCACGGAACGTACTGTCGGGATAAAAAGTGACCGATGCCTGAAAAGGTTTAATACTAGACAGACAGAGTTGCTTTCGCATTTCATAATACATATATATATGACGGAGGAGGGTATGTGTCTCTTTCGTTATTATCATCCATATTTTAACTACCGTGGGCTTACTATGGGTAGTGTTGGTTATTGCACAATAGAAAAACCGTTTGCAGTTCACATCACATTATAATTTACTATCAAATTAATCACACTAGCAATTCACACACTGTAGGTACACGACACGACTATAGGGAACGCGCGACAGTTTCTAAACGTGTTCACTGCTTGACCGCCATCCATGAACTCTGCTCAGCTCCGGCTCCGGCCGGTCCGAGCGTACTCTGTCGAACGCCGCTAGGTAGCGCTGGCGTCCCGATTAATCAACTCAGTAACGTATTTCCGACATATACTAGTATGAATGGTTACTATAAACTCATATTTTGAATAGTAAATGTGACGAAAACTGGGCAGTCGGAAAACACGTAAGCAAAACGTAACTTAAATTGAAACATTCAGTGACAGTACTATAATGACGCACTCCATTCATTGCTGTCGACCTTGACTGTGACGAGCCATACTACGTCACGTCGAACAGAAATATAGTACTCTATATTGAGCAGTTCGTATTTCAGGCGCACTGTCGTTCGGTTATTCAAGTTCACAATGAGTTCAGACTTTGAGAGTTCATTGAGTTAAAATTTTTCGTTGCTCAACGAAATTCACCTTGCATTTTTATGGCTTCGGATTGTTCTACGTAACTAGGTAGCGAGGAAAATGTATGGAAGGAATTTTAAGCGGAGTCTTGTTTGGCTAAAAGTATTTGAAGTAAAGATTCGTTTTTGTTTTTAGTCATATTTTTTACAAAGGATTGCATTTCACAAAATAGTACCTGGGCGACCGAGCTCTGCTCGCGTGAAAATAGAGAAAACAAATATCCCCAGATATGAGACCTAGCTAGATAGATTTTTGGCCCCCGGAAACCCCTATATTGCAACTTTCACCGAAATCGTAAAAGCCGTTTTCGATGAAAGTTGCAATATAAGGGTTTACGGGGGCGAAAAATCGATCTAGCTAGGTCTCTAGGTATATATATTATATATATACAAATATTGCTCATTTAATAGAGTAGGATTACACTAGTAGGTGATAATTAGGTAGCTTAAATTTGTTAAATATTTGAGGAGCTCGTGGCTAAATAATAACAGCCGCACGGGTCGATCCATCAGGTTAAGCTACGCTTGCCGAAGTTGGTCAGTGGATGGGTGACCATCTTTAGATACCAAGACTCCTCCGTGCCTCGGAAAGCACGTTAAGCCGTTGGTCCCGGCTGTGGTGGATCTTTGATAGTCGTTACGGGTCGTCAAAAGCCCAAAAAGTCTGACAACCAGTCTTACCAAAGGGTATCGTATTACCCAGTTACTGGGTTGTGGAGGTCAGACAGGCAGTCACTCCATGTAAAATACTAGTATTCAGCTGCATCCGGTTAGACTAGAAGTCAACCCCAACATAGTTGGGAAAAGGCTGGGCAGATTGATTGAACTTTGTTAAATATCTGTTCAAATATTGGGACCTTTACATTACCCTACCTATCTTGGTCGGTATTGTCGGCTGTCATGATTCAGAACCCCCTATTTTTGAGAGGCATATATACCATATTACCATATTATTGCATATTACCTTTATCAAATACAAAAAATCAAGGGTAAAAAATAAACATCCACAAACCGAAATTCGTGACGTTACACATACTCAGAAATCATACGGCACCCTTCGCGTCCAGTACAATAACGCAGTCAGGGTGCTGATGGGGTTGCCTCAATACTGCAGCGCATCAGAGATGTTTGCTGAAGCACGCGTTGACTGCTTCTACACTGTGATGCGGAAGCGGTGCGCATCCCTGGTTAGTAGGGTGTGGGGCAGCACCTACAGCATCCTGTCTATGATAGCCAGCAGGCTAGATTGTGCGTTTGTGAACCACTGCTGCAAGGTATCGGCTGGGCCTGTCACCTTGCAGCAGTGATGTCACAAATTGTTTCTGTGTTAATGTTTTACTAACGTATTTTGTAAGTTACTAACACCATGAATCTTGTTGCTTGATTTATTGAATACAATTATTATATATAGTTTGGCCACACTAAGTCTGCAATGGAATAAATGAGCAACTCCAAACTCTTTTACATCAGCCAGATAAGTCAGTTTCGGCGTTGTAAGTAGATCTACAAATTTTGATGTTTTGCCTTTTGATTTTTGCATAATAGATTATGTGTAATAGACTATGTCATACCTATGCTCTACCTCCATACGATGACAAAACTGTATCAAATAAACACTGCATCGTTCTAAAGTGACTATTCTTTACCAGGAATAAAAACAAAATAATCTATCAAAAACAAAAAGGCAAACAAAGTATCAAATTCTTTTTTCGTAGGACAGGATGGTGTTGCCGTCTATAGATTTCAAATTCCACCGTTTTTTTACTTGCAGACTTAGCGTGGCCAGACTAGTTGCTGCCTTCCCTTAATTCAATAACATCTACATAAAAACCGGCCAAGTGCGTGTCCGACCGCGCACAATGAAGGGTTCCGTAGTTGGGATGAATTTATCCCAAAAACAAACTTAACTTTGTACTTGAAAAATATGTTCTCCCATACGAAATGTATGGGAAAACATGTTTTTGGAGCTGCAAAGTTAAGTTGGTCGATTATTACTCGTTAACTTGTAAAGCCTACTTAGTTGTGATAGTTTTCCTTTTAATTTCGTTATATAAACTACAGCTGTGATTTTTTTCACACTTCCAAAACCAACCATTTAGCCGGCAGGGGGGGGGACACTTGACTCTAACAAAAATTAACACTTTAAAGCTTTATATTTCGCAAACGGATCCCTGAATCCAAAAATGGTTTTTTACAAACACACAATGTTTTTGAAGAACCTTTCCAATGATACCCCACAACAAGGGCTAAAAAAAAAAAAAACATTACCCCTTTACGTGTAGGAGAGGTACCCTAAAAAAAAATGTTTTTCATAATTTTGTTTTACCACTTTGTCGGCGTAATTAATATGTATACCTATGCCAAATTACAGCTTTCTAGTACTAAGGGTCTCGGAGCTAGACCGCGGACAGACAGACAGACAGACAGACAGACAGACGGACATGACGAAACTATAAGGGTTCCTTGTTTACTACGGAACCCTAAAAACGATGTATTTGATACCTACCACCACGATATTAGAACGGAAGAGAAGAGTTTCGCCGGTTACCCCACGAGGCAGCAGACATAAGTTACATTTTACAGCCAACCTGTTGATTAGGTTTCATTTATTCAACAACCTTTTCCTACTAATCTCTGAATTAAATTCGAACGTACGAAGTTGTAGAACTTTGGAGGTTTCTTGAGAAGAGTGGAACTGAATTTAGGTCTACTCAAAATTAGGTAACAATGTCTTAGGCCCGGTTCCACCATAAATAGCTGCAAAAGTTAAGCGTTACACGAATTTAAAACATCGTTCTTTATCTGTCAATCGTTTGAAGATAACAGTGACAGCTGACAGAATTATGTTTTTAATATGTTTAGCGCTAAACGTAAAGTCCTACAAGGATTTTTTGGTGCGCCAATGACATTGACATTATTGAAATTAACACAGAAATGACAGAAGTTGTATTGACAAAACAAGATGGCAGCGATAGTTCCGATTTTGGTCCCACGTTTAAATGGCCTTGTCGAACTCAATTCAAACACAAACTCAAAGCATTTATTTCAAATAAACCAACTACAGGTATATATAAGATATTTTTACTACAGGTACTTTTGAATTGTCTAAAGCGTAGTAGGGTCCCATGAAGAAGAACGGGCAAGAAACTCCTCGGACACTTTTAAATCAAAATATTGTTACAAAATATTGGTTACATCATTCATGTTGAAATTATATATGTGAGAACAATGTAGAAAACGTGCATGTTAAAAGCGTCCGTAATAAAAACATGAAAACAAGAAAAAAAAACAATAAGCCGTGGCAGCTAAGAGATCAGTCCCTACTGACGGCGCCCGTTCACAAACATGACGCATGGATCAACCATTTTGAAGGGAACTTAATAATCCAACACACACGCTATCACCAGCGAGACATTTGTGTGAGCATGACATACTCTCACTCAGCTGCCAGAGCACATTCAAGTCAATGAAAGACGTACCCAGTAAATGGTAGCCATTTGGAGTGTGGAAATCTGTTCAATTTCACAACGCCTCACTGTCAATGTCATTCAAGGGCCTAAATATTCTACCTGCACATAAATTTTATTTCTAAACGTTGATTAAAGTTAAGAGACGTTTAAACGTCAAAAAATGTATGATTAACACGCGCCAATCATTACTTAACTTTAAACAGCGATTAAAATCAAAATCATCAACATTCAATCGCATCATTGTCTCGCATTTTTTGACGCGTTTATGATTTTCGTTCCAGAAACCGGGTGTTAGTCAAGACCCGCTCTTTCAACAGTTAACCTTGAGTTCGGCAACAGACATGGAACATTTTACAGCCAACCTGTTGATTAAGTTTTATTTATTCAAGAATTTTCTGAACTGAGCAGTGAATGTAACCTATAGGGGAAAACGGAGGGAAATTACTCCCACACGTTTAGTTTTTGTGAGGTTTCTTGAAGATTAAATAAACTAGAGAGAGTATTCTAGTTCTCCTTTGAGGATTGAAGTTGGCTCATCGTAATTTCTTTGTAGAATTTATTGTGGCTTCGCAATTATGTTTTAATCCGGCTGCTTCAAATATAATGAAATTAGGCGCCTCTTCTAAATCGAGAATCTCTAGACAAAATCTTTTGTTTCGTCCACGAGGGCTACAACACTGTCTGTTGTGGTCAACGACAGAGATTTTTTTCGATTTTTAGACTTGACTTCACAAGGAAGGAATACGTTTTGGGTACCTAACCTACGATGTATTTCCTCACTAGATCACAGATCGCTTTTAGCGATAAGACCACACTGTGTCACCTTATGACTTTAGACAATTGTGTCACCTTATGTAAAATTTCTACATTAATATCTGTAATTTTTATAGTGTACATAATGAAGAGTATTTTATTCTATTCCTTACACTATTATTCTTAGAGGTTATAATATACTTGACTGGCTAACAACCTGTTACTCGATCTAGTGCTAAAATAGATACAATCTATGTTGTACCGAGCAATTCACGCAACCGTACTCACTTTGACATACCGTTGTATTGTATTCGTCACGTAGAAAGGACAGCGTAGGGTTGTTACCTGACGTGTTAACGACGTGTATACTCACATATTGACGTGAGCGACGGTTGTTCGGGTTGCATCGTCGGAGGGACTGTCACATAGTATTTCCACTTACGTTTTTGGTTTTTCCCTAGTTTTTGTAATGAATTATACCTAAAATTCCCTTTTTTTAAAGTGAAACTTTTATTACATCGTCTCAAACTTTTTCGTCTGTGTGTTACATGTCGCGTGACGGTCGGCCGCGGAGTAGGGATAAAGTGAAAGGCGCTCGTCAGAGCAGCCAAGGCCAATATGGCGGCGCCTATAGTTCGCTTAAAAGTTTCACTTTTACCGTGGTTTCATAAAACCACACAATCCTTTTTTTTCCTTGATTTCGGGAGCATGATGATTATAAATAATAAAAATCATTCCACATATTTAATATCGTTAAATACCTACAAAACTTTTATTAATTGACGAGATTACAATCGACGAAACAAACCAACTCTAGGTATAATGCGACTTAGTTCCGATGTCGTCTTTACCCACGGTACTCGTAATAGTATAATTAACATGGTAAACTAAAATTTGACAGGTTACATTAATTACGAGTTTGAGGGAATCCCCTTTAATAAATCGGTGGTGCCATGAAGTAAAGTACCACATTGGGTGCTGCCTACTATAAACAATAAGGTTCAAGTTCAATTTTTCCCCGAAATTCCCTAAATCCTTGTCAAAATAAAATATTCCGAAACCATGCATAATATTGGTAATTTTTCCCTAAAAAGGGAGAAATCCCTAAAAGTGGAAACATTGCTGTCACGCGCGATCAATATGCAAATTGCTAGTACAAGTAGTGAGAGTAGCTTTGACTTGCGTAAGTCCCGCTATCAAATCGCCAGTGTGTAACCAGTCTTAGTGTGTTTGCTAAGCTCTTATGAGTAGGTACGTGTTGCCTCTGTTGGTAAACTTTTGTATCTAGATTATGTTTTTGTGCAATCTTTCGTTCTAGACTGTTTTTCTTGGTCAATTTTGCTTTTATGTTTAGACGCAGGTTTTTCTTCTATCAAATCTGTTTTTCCACCATTAGGTATATCTTCTTTAAAAAAAACTGATAACTTTATCCATACAGTTCGCAAAAATAAAAATAAAATTAACAAATAATTTTATACCTTTCAACAGTAATTAATGAGACACAATAGAATTTTAATTAAGTATTATCCACCTCAATGAGGCATCGTGACCGTTGAACTCATACTTAACAAAGGATCTCCTTAACGGAGAAGAGATCCTATCCGCTACAGTCTTCAGAATTCCGTTGCAGCTGCCGCGCATTCTGCAGATCAGGGATACAGTTTTCTTGCGGATGACGACATGAAAGCCATCAGTGCGATACAGCACAAACATCCCCGATGCCCTACAGAAGCGAGATAATACCTACATACAAATAATAATGTAGTTAATGCCTGTGTAGTAGTGACGTTAGAAGACGTATACAACATGTTACAAGCAACCTGTTGATTAAGTTTTATTTATTCAGGAGTAGAGTCGTACAAGATTACCTAACACGTCACGAGTACGTATGATAACAGTTCATTTTGATGCAAGTCTTCGACTCGGGCAGCAATTCCGCCTTGAGATCTTTGTTTTATAGAAAAGTGTTCCATTACATTTAAAAAGAAGTAAATATTGTTACTGTAGTCTCACAATATATATTTGACAGTAAATGTACACAAAAATATACTTAAATAAAAATAAGAAAATGTCCGATATTCCTAGTTTAAGTACCGTGACCCAATGAAGTATTTTTATTAGGTACGTTATTGCCGTGACCAGGCATAAACACAATCTTGCTGTACATCACACTCGCTTCCACAGTGTAGGCAACTCGTTCATGGGTCAATGTACACTCCTTTACACTCTATAATTAATATTTATAACATGTTGATTTTTATACTAAATATACGTTTGGATTGATTTTTGTTTTTTTTCAACATGTATGTAATATACTCTAATGTGTCTACTTACAGTGATACACGTCTACAAAGCAATTTATTACCGAAAGATGTCGCCTTAAAGCGACCCTAAAATAGTTTTGGTAACGCTTTTTTCACATACATAAATATTACATTTTACAACTTTTTTATTAGACTCTGCTTCATTAATTTGATGGTGTCCGAATTGTCAGTGATAAAAATATTGAAATTAAAATGTGTCAATTCGAACACTGTGTCCGAATATATTGTGTCCGAGTCGTCAGCAAGTCGAAGAAGATAATATGACGACGAAGTGTATGTTGGCATTACTGCACAGGTCTAATTAAATTGTAACTTGGGCATCATCAAAGTCGAGGTTGACCTAAACATAGCGTTTCTATTTACTGTAACTTTAAATTAAAAAATCTTTTAAAACATATTCTATACTATTAAATGAGCAATATTTGTGATCACGTTCTCGAAAACGGCTCTTAACAATTTCGATGAAAGTTGCATTAAAGGGGTTTACGGGGGCGAAATGTCAATCTAGCTAGGTCTAATATCTGGGAAAAATTGTTTTCACAGTCTCGGGAATGTGATACAACGTTGGTATACCTGGATAATATGTTTATCTATTTTCACCCGAGCAGAGCTCGGTCGACCAGGAACTTAGGTATTAATGTCAAATTAATTTACATCCCCTTAACAGGCAAAATTTTGACTGTACATTAAACCACCAACTTTTACAACTGGCAACCCCTATATTTTCTCTAAATATTCAACGCCTAAGTGTCCTTTTGTGTTTATTTGTATAGTTAGTCATTTAATTTAGTGTTAGAATGTATAAAAGATTTATCATCTATGGTAATATTTTTTTTTTTTACAAAATTTACTGCCGACTTCCAAACTACAAAGTGAAAAATAACTTTAATTTCGGAAGTCGGTGTCTTTGGATCAGTATTTTAGTTTTTTGACACCGATTTACAAAATTAAAGTAATTTATCACTTTGTAGTTTGGAAGTCGCTTAGATGAATGATTGGATCGATCATTCATCTAAGAGAAGTCGATTGTATTTTTTGTAAAAAAGTTATTTTTTCACTTTTTAGTGGGTTGGTTTGTAATTTATCTAAGTTGCAATAGCCTAATGTCAACTGTTCATCAAAAATATCCAAATCGCTATAGATGTGCCTACAATATTTGAAGAGTTCCCTCGATTTCTCCAAGATCCCATCATCATGACCAAATGACAATGGGACCAACTTGAAAGTATACCATATAAAAACAAAAGAATTTTTCAAATCCGTCCAGCCGTCTTCGAGTAATCAGGGAATGAAATAAAAAAATATTCCGACGAACTGAGAACCTCCTCCTTTTTTTGAAGTCAGTTAAAAATACACAATTTTAAAAAACAATGCATATAAACGATTCTTACATTTTTATTCTTCTTATTCGAAATGCAGAGCCCCCCTCCACACAATCGAATTCGTCAAACCAACCCAAAAGAAACTACGTTAATACCCACATTAAAAACATAATATCATAATTACATTTCATCCAGTTTGCTAGATCCCTTTGTTGGCTTCTCATCCTATTGTCATTTCATCGTTAAAATTTTCCTCTTAATTTTTCTGCCGGCGAGGAAAATATTATACCTAATGGAACTTAAGAGCGGGACACACCGATCTTACACAAGGGACACTTGCTTTTTCCTTTTTCTTTTAACACGGCGAGCGATGCGTGCGGTTGAGTTAAAAAATAAAAAAGTAACCTCTTTTAAATAGCACGTTTTTATTTTAACTTGCAGACATTTCCGCTAACTAACGTTAAAGTTTTAACTAGGGAGTCGGTTTCAAAGAAAAGAACCGCTCTTTATTGTATTCATTTACTATTCGCTGTGAAAAATAATGAATTGTTGTTCGTTCTGGGTTTTAACTCATAAACTTAGTTTGCTTCGTACATGAGACGGGGCTCAATTTTGCTCTTTGCTTTTAACTTTTTTTCGTAATTATTTCAACACTTTAAAATGTGCTCCAATTTTCCTTAGAGTAGGGAAAACGGAATGAAATTGAAGCTAGCTACCCTATGTGTTCGAAAATTACTTAATGTTAGGTGCATAATTTAATAATATAAGCAGTAATATTGTATCGATAACGCTAAAATTTATTAGCGGTTTACGTCCTTGAAATGTGAAAATCAAAGCAGTTATTTCGGATTTCAGCAACAATTTAACCCTATAATGAAGTTTACTCGACATTGAAATCCCTTATAAAACAAGTGTGCAATTTTAACCCTACTGCAGACTAATTACCAACAGACTAAACATTTTTATAAAAGTAGCAATTTTCCCGAGTAACCGACGGAAGCTAATTATTGTAAGAAGTACAAATGTTTTTACGAAAGTAAGAATAATCGGTACTTTGTGTTTTTCCTAACAATTTCGTATTTTTTTGTAAGTGTTTCTGTGGCCATTTACTTTTTATTCGGCGAAGTTGATTAATTAACCAGTCGTATGACACACGGGGCACACAGAAAGTTTTGCGATACAAAAAAAAATACTACACGCTATATTTTTTTTATAGGTAATAATATATTTTCAAAGAACTCTCCATTGGCGTCTATACACAGTTTCATACGTCTGAACCAATTTTCAAAACACATTTTCCAGTCCGCATCAGACACCTCTTCAATTCCCTTCTCAAATGCAGCCAGTGCATCTTCCGGTGATGGAAACTGTTTTCCCTTGAGTTGATTTGTTATTTTGGGGAACAAAAATGATAAATCTATGATTCATCACCCGTAATGATATCGTGAACGCGCCGAGACCAGCCTGCTTCAAGTTTTGCTATCATGTCTCGGCACCATTCTACCCGAACCTCTTTCAGAGTCTGCGTTAGATTGTGCGGTACCCAGCGTGAAACTATCTTCTTACCTGAAGATTTCCGTGTAGGATTTCATGTACACTTTCCGATTCAATCTGCAGTATATGCTGAATCTCTTCATATGTAATTCGCCTATTCTTTTGAATATTTTTTTTATGTTACAACCGTCATAGCGGCATCTTCTTTCTTGGTCCGCCAAAGTTGCTCGACCAGGCTTAAATTCGATGAACCAGCGGAAAAGCTTTCGAAGGGCTTTTGTCTATGAACACCATTCGAAGTCTTTCAAACGATTCTTCTGGTTTTAGTCGACATTTTAAATCGTACAAAATCATCGCGCGAAAATGTTCTCGTTGTAAATCTATTTTTCAATGAGACAGAGTATTTTAGTGAGAGAGAGTTTCAGTAAAAAAGTATGGAGGGAATTTCGAATTTGGAATGTTGTGTTTTTTTGTAATAAATAAACATAGTTTAAATTGACATCAAAACCAGCCAGTGTCCTATAGACAAAAACTGTTAGTCGCAAAACTCTCTGAGTGACCTGGTAATAATATTGAATGGAAATTACCATAAATATATTATTAAAACTAGCATTTTATCTATGGAAATTACCGTATCCTCGATGCGTTGTGATTACTGGTGGAGTGTCAAATGAAAAGTAGTTTTTTCATTAATACAAATTTAATTTAATTTTCATTTTTGCATTATTTTTTTTGTTTTTTTAATGAGTTTGAACGTTACACATGTGTCTTAGCGGTGCATAGCCAGCAAGAGGGATAAAATGTGGGGAAGTTGCGCACAGTAGTGTCGGTAACAAAACAGCACATTCGGAAGTAGCTAATCTGTTACCATAGATTTTGTACATGATTCTGAAACCCCGGCGTTAAAATTTTTCGTCGGTTATTTAAAAAAACATCTGCTGTTTCATAGAAAGATGCAATACCTACGCGGTCAAAATGTATGGAACAGCAGAATTTTAGGATCAGAATCATGTACTGAATCCATGGGAACAGTTTTCGCGTCCATGTCCCTGCCACCCTGTATAATACAAGCGACATCTATTGTCATCTTTCAAATTATTGTATGTGTCAAGAAAGACAAGACATTAAAACCAAAATTTGTACACAAGGAAACACGTAGATGGCATTATTGCCAACCTATCTCAACCTTTCGAGGCTCAAACAATAGTTACTAACGCACTATTGAACCTTACGGATGTACTTTTCATTATCTAGACGTGGCAACAATCCTAGGCTTCCTGTACATGACGCCGGAGCTGCACTGGAGCCGCACCGAGGCGCCGGATCGCATGTTTGTGAATACGACTGAATATCGCCCATGCGCCGCAACGCCACCGCACTGGCGCGTTGCCGCGTATATTTTACATTTAAATTCTGAGATGTCCTGAATTTTTTTCCTTTTGCACCGGTGCGGCTCCGGTAGGGCTCCGGCGTCAGGTACAGGAAGCCTTATTCTGTTATTCTCTCACATTTATTCCATCTATTAATGAATATAAATTCCAAGGCGTACTACACTTGTTGGGGTTGCCATGATTCCACACAATTTGGCACGGCCGCGCGGCAAAATATTTATTCGATTTTGCTGCCTACACGTGTAACAAGACAAACATAGAAACGGGTTTTCTATGGGTTTTGTCGACGGAAGAATAGACAAAATGACAGATAAACGATCATGATCTGTGATTTTTTCTATTGTTATCATGCTAACCGTACTGACTGTGCCGAATCACGACGACCCAAACAAGAAGTAAGTAGTACTCCTAACACACAAATTCCAACAAGTGGACTGAGTAAATTGAAACCAGAAACAGTATCGGATATTGTGTGGCGAAGTTACTTATTAAAATATGCGCGGGCTTGCCTCCACGGCCTGCGCACAAAATATTGAATTACTGTTCTACTCGCGAAAACATAAAAATGTACCAATGTTTTCACTTCGTCGATGCTCCAATCGGATTTGACACAGTAAAATGAGTCTTTTATTGCAACTATTTTTTAAGATAATAAAATTGTTGTATCCATCTTTGCAGGTGGCTTATTGCTTTTTGTATTTCTATATCTACAAGCAATATAAAAAATCCACTAACTTATCATGAAATATTTCCAAAACCACGCAAGATGGCTTCTTGAAGTAAAAACCAACATTCAAGTGTATTTATTAGCGCATATAAAATACCAATAAAACTGTTTTCAAGATTTTTTTACTTCATGTAGCTAACTTGTGTGGTTTAGGAGACATTTAGATTTTTTTGGCACTTTGAAAATTGCTTTTTTAGGACGTTATTGTATCTTAATTATCTAGTTCACATGGAAAAACTCAAACTTTCAAATAAACGGTCTCAACACTGTCCATTTATTTTCCAAAATTGTTTTTTGTAACTTCTTTGGATCTGTGAATCGAGCAGCGGCGATTTTTTATATATTGTGCATTTATATTTTTGTATCTTCCGATTTTCCTTTAAAAATCCGAATACGTGAATTTTATTATGGATATTTTCGATTTTTGATTAGATACCATCCACAAAAAAAGAAAAATACTAGCTAAAAATACACACTGTAAATGATACTTTGGACAACGCACAAATAGTATATTGCCTGCAAGAGGGGCAGTGATGGACGAACGTGAAAATGTAGGCCGAGGCGAAACCGAGGCACACATACGTGAGTCGATCAATGCCCTGCTGATATGAGTTTTCATAGTCATTTATTCGGTCGCTAAACATGACAGATATGGATTTTCATAGTAACACTATCGGCCGCCTACTTGCATGTATTCGACCAGTACAGCTTTTTCGATTTATCTCAAAGAAAGTTGTCAAAATAATGCTCGAATTTCCAAGCATGTTTTGAGAAAAATACATAATTTGCGGCACAAGCCTGAAGGAAGTCGTTGGAAGCCATATTATCCTACAGGGGCTACAGGTAAATCCTGGCGCGGTCTTCGACGAATACAAATTTATGGCGTGTACAAGAAATTCTTATCTCATGACCGACGTGGAATAATTAAAAAAATTAATGTATTAAGACATTTTTTCTAACTGTATTTTTCTTTCATTTTCAGGTAAGAAAATCACTAATAATACAGACAGTGCTACTATGTGCATTCAAAAAAGGAATTTGGTAAGCAGAAAAAAAAAATATGTATGATTTGGTAGTTATTGCATAAGTATGAGAAGATGATTGTAGGGAAATAAAATCAAATCAACACCAAATTGACTGCCAACTTATGATCATCTGTTCCCGGGATCATAATCATAACATAGGGACTGGTCATCTCTTAGCTGCCATGGCTTATTTTAATTTAATTTTTGAATTGTATTATTTGTTTTATTTTCTATAACTGACGCTTTTAATGTTCTGCATCGTTCTCACATGTATAACTTCAACATGAATGATGTAACCAATATTTTGTAACCATATTCTGATTTAAAAGAGTGTCCGTGGAGTTTCTTGCCCGTTCTTCTCCATAGGTACCTACTACGCTTTGGAATGGGCAACTAGCTTCATCTTTCTGACTGACCGACCCCTTGACAATTCAAAAGTGCCTGTAATTGGTTTATTTGAAATAAATGCTTTGAGTTTGAGTAACTCCTAAACTACTCGTTGTATTTAAATTATTTACTTTTTGGATAGGTGTAGTAAAACCTATTCTATACCACTTTTGAAGTGTACTGACGCGGTTTGACTGACCTCAACATATAATTAAAGACATTTGCTACAAACTTATTGTATGAAATAGGTGCGGTAACATATTCTTCCTAATAAATTCGAATGCTGAAAGTTCATGTAAATTCCTGAATTTCATGACGTAATTCGCAACATCCCGTCGCGTCAGCTGGTATGTCTTATGTCAAAATCTAGTGGAGCAGAGAGGTTAAATTTCAAACGAGGCATCATTGGTAGCGTCATGTTGTTCCGTGCGTTATAGGGTATATTACGTCACGAGATGGCGGCTTATAGCGGATGAAAAGTGTACCGAAAACAAATTATTTAATGTTAATATACCGTGTTTGGTTTCTAACGAAAGGTCTTAAGGAATACTTTCTGAAAATATATTAGTTATCTATGATTACCAGTGATCGGAGTAGGTAGATTGATTTTACGTACTCGCATCATGAATAGTCATAGAAATCATAACATGGATAAGCCTTTTTTCCGGGATTTCATTTTGGTACTTACGGGATTTAATCAAATATTGTATAAGTAAGGATTTTTCAATTCAATTCAATTCATTTATTCACAAACAATTTACATTGTGTTTGAAATATTCTAAACGACACACAAAAAAAAAATACATTCATATTAAAAGTAATACATTTAAAAATTAACATCATGCATGATAAATATAAAAATTACCTACAGTAAAAAAAAAAACAAATTTCGAATTTCGAACTACTACATTAGAAATTTCGACAACCGTGCGTCAGTAGGATAGCGGAGAGGTAAGTCCCATCTTTTGTCGCACGCAACACAGTAACTATTATTAATAGAATACCACTTTACGTTTGCTACTTTTTAGTCAAGTTTAGCCATACCATAGTTTTTTACTATAGAAGGCCGATCACCTATATACTATTAAAAATACAACATTTGAAATTCCTTAAAAAAATCTTAATAATTTCAAAATCCCGGAATCCCGGAGGCATAATCCATACTTATATATACGTGCTAGTTCATTGACCCCAAATCAATCTACCTACTCCGATCACTGATGATTACTTATACATTAACCCCAAATGTGGTGAATGTTTTGATAGCTGAAATAAAAATAAAAATCAAAAACTAACCCAACTGCGACAAAAACGCCAATAAAAAAGGTATGAACAAGAAACTACAGACAGATAAATTAAAAATCCGGAGTATCTACTTAATCTGTTCGATTTATGCCTTACTAGCTGCGACCCCGCGGCTTCACCCGCATAAGTCTCGATTTCGTGGGAATATCGGGATAAAAGTATTTTATGTTCTAACCTAGGTCACAGTCTACCCATGTGCCAAATTTCATCCAAACCTGTTCAGCCGTTTTAGCGTGAAAGCGTAACAAACAAAAAAAAAAACTCAATTTCGCATTTGTAATATTATTTTATATACTTACTAGCAGATCTGACAGACGTTGTCCTGTCCGAAAAGCGCCATCTACCGGAACCAATTGTATTTTCAAACCATCCAGGGACCCACTCAAATATACACACAAAATTTCATCCAAATCGGTCCAGCCGCTTAGGAATTAGGTGACAGACACACGCACAGAAGAATAATACCTAAAGATATAGTATGGATTTACCAATAATGTGCGAAACTAGACACAAAAAAAATATTTGCACAACCAACACAGATATAATTCGCATAGTTAAAAAAGCGGCCAAGTGCGAGTCGGACTCGCCCATGAATGGTTCCGTATCAGCAAGTAACATTGAATGAAAGGTAAATTTCGGTTTACGATTTATGACGTATTAAAAAAAAACTACTTGCTAGATCTCGTTCAAACTAATTTTCGGTGGAAGTTTACATGGTAATGTACATCATATATTTTTTTAGTTTTATCATTCTCTTGTTTTAGAAGTTACAGGGGGGGACACACACATTTAACCACTTTGGAAGTGTATCTCGCGCAAACTATTCAGTTTAGAAAAAAATGATACTAGACACTTCAATATCATTTTTAAAGACCTATCCATAAATACCTCACACGTATGGGTTTGATGAAAAAAAATTTTTTGAGTTTCAGTTCTAAGTATGGGGAACCCCAAAATTATTTGTTTTTTTTTCTATTTTTGTGTGAAAATCTTAATGCGGTTCACAGAATACATCTACTTACCAAGTTTCAACAGCATTGCTCTTATAGTTTCGAAAAAAAGTGGCTGTGACATACGGACGTACGGAGAGACAGACAGACAGACATGACGAATCTATAAGGGTTCCGTTTTTTGCCATTTGGCAACGGAACCCTAAAAAGCAATAAAGAAAAAAAAGATGAAGATAAAAAATAAAAAAGAGAGATAATAAAGATTTTGAGTTTGAGTTAACCGAAACAATCACAGACACCCTTGAAAATTCATGTACATTTTCACTACAACATCGGGAACTAACTCCCTAACTTTCCGTTCCTCTTTGTTCACGCATAATTGTGCAGGTGTTTTAACGATCTCAATTATTTAAAATGGAAAAGAGGGGAACGTCAACAATTTTCCACAACAACGCGCGTTTGGACGCTGTTGTAAAATTCCCGAACGAGTTTCAGTCGGGAGCGGGAGTCGCCAACAATTTCGTTTGCGTAACGAAGGAAATTCACTATTTAAGAATTCACGTTGTTTTATTGAACGGCTTTTTAGTTGTGGTTTAAAAGAAATTTTACTTGCAAATAAACGTTTTATTATATCATTTAGCTTACATTGAAACTATAATTCTGCAATTTAAGAACGGAACGTAGGTAAATAAACAGTGCCATAATGTATAAGCCGATACACAGTAAACACCTATAAAATAAGTGGTAGGTACCATAACTTTGTATGAAACTGAATTCATAATATTGTAAATATCTCCGAGAAACAAATAAAACCAGCCGGTGAAATGAAATGAAATATAATACTAATAATAATGAGAAATTAAATGATGTTTTAGTCAATATTTTAAAACAAGATGGCGCCGGAATTTTATAGCTGACTGATCCCTGAGAGGAAATGCCGAAATAAACTCGGTCATAACTGGCCAATTCGCTGTAATAGATACAGGAAGTCTATTTTTTCAGCCATTTCCAACACATAACAAAAACGAATGAAAATTGTATGTATTTTAAATCAAATCAAATCATTTTATTTTTGCAGAAAAACACTGTTACAATGGTGTTATAAAAATTTACATGTTCCAAGTGATTCTACCGTAAGGCATGCAAAATGTAGCTCGCCGTCCGATAAGGACCAAGCCCGGGTCGACGGCGCGTTGTGTTCCACGCGCGCCTCAAAGAGATGTCAGCAGAATTGACGGGGTCTGTTAGGGCCAATGCCTGCCGGGGGTTCGAAGAAAACCGATAGGGACATCGTGGCCCCCGGCAACAGGGCAACCGAAGGAACACGGGTGGGTTTTAGTCAGTAAGAGTCTGACACGCCCTCCCGCTCCACCCCTGATACTCGTAATTTCCCACCCAAAAAAAATTGCTTGATGTCACTGTGAGGTCTTAAGTTTGGAAAAATTATCGTTTAGGAAGTCGTTCAAGTTATAGTAACATTTATCAACTAAAGGACTCTTTAGACTTTTCTTAAATAAGGCAGTATTCATTGCCCTTATTTCTTTAGGTAATTTATTGAAAATGACAGGAGCCATGTGAAACACACTTTTGTGCATTAAAGCGGTATGTGTTCGGCGGACACAGAGGCGAAGTGCGTCACGTTGTTTCCTATTATTCACTTCTGAGGCTAATTTAAATAATGTTTTATTGGTCTTAACAAATACTGAGACCTCATAGAAATATAGGCTTGGGAGAGTTAAAATGTTGTACTCCTGAAAAAAACGGTTTACAGGTTTCGATCATTTGAAGCCCAAACATAGCCCTTATGCATCGTTTTTGAGCTTTAAAAATTAAATCAATATCAGTCGAATTTCCCCAAAAAATCACACCACACCTCAGAACCGAAGCAACTAAACCGTGATATGCAGTTAACAAAGTATTAATGTTTGCAATCTGCTTTAACTCATATAGCGCATATACTGATTTATTCATTCTTTTGTATAGTGTAAGTGTAGTGTGTGTGTAGTGTATAGTGTAAACTGAAAAAAAAACACAAAACATGGTAGGTACACACAGCTACATATCAAGCTATAAATTTCCAGTATTAGCTGACCTCTCATTGTTCGAAAATCCTATACAATGCGAGATCAGCTTATACTGGAAATGTATAGCTTGATATGGAGCCGTGTGTACCTGAATGTTCCGTTTTATTTATTATAACTTTGAACAATCGAAATTCAAACGAATTTGGCATTAGCGTTAGAGTCAACACAAGAGCGTACGATGGACAACGTTGTAATATAATATATCTGTGGTTGTAATTTACTCAAAGGCAGTGCATAATATACGTGGACAGGCGGATTACAGTGTGCCTGAGGCTTGCCTGCTCAGTTACCTTTGTGGTATTGAACCATATAATTACTACCCCTGTATGACGTTGACATTGCCCGAAGCTACTGAATACAATATTGGATTGCATGTGTGCCCAATCAGACAATGTCAATGTCAGAACATTCAATTGCACAAATTCAAACCCATGAAACCTCTATAAAAGTTTCTGAAACAGTTGGCTTATTGTCAACATTAAAACAGCCAGTGTCATTGTAACCATAATATCATCCAAATGAGTGTTTTAATGTTGCACTAAATTTCATGATGCAACTTGAATTTCAAAAAAAGAACATTCGCACGCGCGTTTCCTTACCAGAGCGCCGTAATTAAAAAAAATGGGTTGTGGCTGTGTCGTGGATACGGCCGTGTGTTTTACGTGAATACGTGTACGTTACGAGTAATGTTTTCTTTGAGACGTTCTTTGATCCTTTAGCTATCGAGTGGTGTAATTAAATTTTGGATGTAAATGATAGATATGTAGCTGCAGCATCAATCTGTATCCTCCGGTTTTGTTATCATCAGTTTTTTTGAATTGCCTCCCACTATGGAACCAAATTTAATGACGTATTCACGTCAAAAACTTAAGGTCATCTGAATTCACGTCGTATCCCGCCATTTTTGTTCGATAATAGCATTGCAAAATTTTATTACTTTGTTGTTTACAAAAATGAGTGATACATGCTTTGATATTTTTAATGCAGCAATGGACATTTCTAACCAATTATTAACAGAAAAGTCGAGAAAACAATATTGTACAACACCCTAAGTATGGCTTCAGAACCTTTTATAGAGGATTCATATCATGGGTGTAGATAAAGTCTTGTATGCAACTGTTCATAATTAGGTATTATGCAACAGTTGCATAAATAACTATTATGTTTTAATCATATTTCTAGCAAGACAAGACTCTTTAACACCCAGATGTAAAACGTGACGTCATCGCTAGCAGATTGGCGGCTAATATTGGGGATGTAACTGGACTGGGTGTTCGTTTTACGAATGACTGAACAGGTGGCACATTACAGTGTTGGCGCAAATCAATGAGTCAGTGCGTACGTAGCCTAATTGAAGCGAGAACGTACTAATATTACTTTGATGCGTTCTTGTTTCCTCTAGATGTTGTGTATACGGACACATAAATGGCAGTGATTAAACTCAAACTCAAAGCATTTATTTCAATTAAACCATTTACAAGCACTTTTGAATTGTCAAAGAATCGGTCAGTCAGAAATAGGTATGAAGCTAGTTGCCCATTCCAAAGCGTAGTAGGTACCTATGGAGAAGAACGGGCAAGAAACTCCTTTTAAATAAAAAATTGTTACAAAATATTGGTTACATCATTCATGTTGAAATTATACATGTGAGAACAATGTAGAAAGACGTGCACGTTAGACGCTTCTAACGTGCACGTCTTTCTACATTGTTCTCACATGTATAATTTAAACAATAAAAAGATAAGACCGTAACCGTAATAAAAAGATAAAACAAAGAACAATTCAAAAAATTAAAATAAAATAAAAATAAGCCCTGGCAGCTAAGAGATGTCCAGTCCCAACTGACGGCGCCCGTTCACGAACATGACGCATGGATTAGCACCATTCAGCTCATTAGCGGCACAGAGCACTTATATGTTGTAGGATAAAAAAATTACAGCGGCACTGCGGGAGTGCCGACAGAAGTGAAAACTTGAACAAGATCGCCTTGATGCAAGAAAAATACTTGTATAGAACATTGATCCGTAACGTAACATAAATAAAGAGCACAATCGCGTTTACAAAAATGAGGTGTCGTCATGGTGTCCTGAAATGGTTTAGTCCAATCTCAAAAATACCCAACGCGCCAAAAGAAGTTTTCACTTCAAAAAAATGTCTACTATTGTTTATTCAAAAGGCAAGTTTTGAACGTTTGGAAACATTGCACAAAACCGGGTGTCGTTGCCAGCTGAAGTGCAATTAGAGTGGCGTCTATTTTGAAGAGACAACTTACCAAAAGTTCTTCGTTTATTGCCCTGTGAATACACGGTTTTAGTGATTAGTTACAAGCATTTATGTTACAGCTATGCGACAAATGTCAGTGTGTTCGCGATAAACGTGGCGCCTCGTTAACATTCGTCAGAAATCACATAATTTAATATGCAATGGCATTTGTCGAAACCAAATGTACCTACAGACCTACGCGTCTTACACACGGGTTTGTACTCAGTTGATAATGCAATTATTGCACAATTTCTTTTTTAGAGAACAATAATATTCATACTGGCACACGATGCGTTGCGGCGGCGGCGCGGCGTCGGAGCGGTGTCGCTGCGGCGTCCTACATACAAATATCCATGGTATGCTACAGAGTGCGTTCGGGCGTCGCACCGCACTTAGACCGGACTTGCAGCCCGCGAGACGAAGCGGGGAGGAGTGTACGCGTTTTGACACCGGAGCGGCACCGCTCAGTTGTTTGTGCGCTATCAAAAACATAGATGTTTGACAGATGACAATTTACGCGCTTTGCGCTTTGCTTTGATTTGAATTTGTTACGGCGCCGCAGCACCCGTGTGCCCGCCAATGAGGGGAAATCTTTGCGGTGCGGCGCCGCAACGCATCGTGTGCACGCTCGAGACCTGTCGCGAAATTGACAACTGCGGAGATAGCAGCGCAGGCGACACGCCTAGCTTAACAAACACTTTATTCTCAAGATGAATTCGAGACGGAAGTTACACCTAGCGTGCCTGCTTTTTGGTGTCGTTAAGTCCCAGAAATCAAAGTATTTGTACGACAAGCTTAGTTGGATGGCTAGTAGACGAGATTGCGCGCCCAGGCAATGTGCACAACAACTTTCGACACAGTCTCATAGGACAGCAGCTTTCAGAGGCACTTTCCGATACGCTGCATCTAAGGTGTGGAATAACATCCCACCACCATTAAGGGTACTGGGCACTATCCACACGTTCAGAACACGTTTACGGCAATATCTCATAGATTCGCAACAGAAACTGGATATGGTCGCCCTTAATGTTTCTCTTATATGAAATAAATATTTATATATTGGGTATGCGGGTGGTTTTTATTATTATTAAATGTTATTATTATTAATAACTATTAATATTTTTTGTTCATACAACATACAGTAATTGTTTCGTATCGTAAAACTGTCGGTGTATCTTTCCACTGCGGTCGGCAGCTTGTAGCGCTTTGTGAGTGTATCGGTGCATGGATTCTACATAGCTCGCTAAGAACAGGTTTATGCTGGGACTGTTTTTGTTGTATTCGTATGTTTTTTTGTTTTGTTTGTTTTTTTATATTATATTTGATTACGTGCTTATTTATTTATTTAGTTTTTTAAGTATACAAATTATGTATTAGGTATGTTGAAACTGTTTGTACTCTCCGTCACTGGTCCTTAAGGGTTCATTAGAAAACCAGCATCAGACAGCATCTGTCTGGCATTAATGCTGAAATGAACCTTTTTGGCGCAGCCGTGAGGCACATACTATTGTTTTTAAAACATTTTTATTTTTATTTTCACTGTGTTATTTGTGTTTTGTGTTTCACGAACTGTGTCCAAATAAATGTTTTTCTTTCTTTCTTTCTTTCTTTCTTTCCATACTGCACCGAGAGGCTTTCGTCCTCTTTTCTTGCGGACACCGACAGCTTAACATCGGTGCAGGTAGCACACGGACGGCTTAACATCTACCTAACATTTTGTGGATGTGTATTTTTTAATAAATATTTTACTAAGGATAATAATAAAGCTTCGAAAAAAAAATAACCTCCGATAATCTGTGGTTGACGGTAATGCTAAATTTCCAAAAAAAAAACTAAACTTCCGAAAAAAAAATACTAAGTTTCCGAAAAGTCAATATATTGTGCTACATATGTAAGTTAGTGACAGAAACGAATCGCTGAAAAACCGACTCCACGTAGTCTTGTGTGCCCTACCCCTAGAGTGTAATTTAAGCCCGCGTAGACGTGGAGGAGCGAGGCGGCCCGCGAGCTGAGGAGCCATCCAACCATCGCAGCTTCGACTTCGAGCTTCGAGCACCTCAGCCGCGGGCGGCGAGCGTTAAAACCATCTGCGACGATAAGCTCGCGTGAGACCGTCGGAGCCTCACAGCGCCGGAGCCGTGACAGAAACCATGCCTGCTGCATATTGCATGCTTGCTTGCATGCTGCATGCATGGTGTATGCTTGTTTGAAAAAATATTACGTCAGCAAATTCTATATTAATTTTTCGGAATTTTCAGTATTTTATTCGGTCGTTTCTTTATTTGTATTCGCATATAGGTAAGTTGTCGGAAAATAAATATATATAGCAGTAAATTTCATATTTTGAGTACCTACGCACATATTTTTTTTTTCCGGGGCGTTTATTACTACCTTTTTACTAATCTTTACCTTGTTTTTCTAAGCTCCAGGCAGCAATTGACATTTCAGACTTAGGGCGAATTTCACCATTAAAACTGATCCCGATCGGCACATCTAAACCAAGCTAAAGAGCTGTTAGTATCATTATTGTTAAGGAAAATTTACACTGACAGCTTTTGAACGCGGTTTAAATGCTGATCGCGTTCAGTTTCATTAGTGAAATTCACCCTCAATCGACTAAACGCAACACTTTGATTTACAAACAGTTGAATGTACGCCAGTACGCCACTTAGTCGAGTTTGTAGCTTGATTTAACAAACATTGATGGTGTCCAGAGAGGAACGTTTATTTCGACATCACTGCTCCGCTATTCAATGTCGACGGGGAGTTCTCGTATTACTTCCGCGGGGTAATTGCGTAGCACACTTACAGTAGCAATGGCTTTCATTTTGACAGTTCAACAACATTCAATGCGTTATTTACGTTGTTGAGCAGACAATTTTTCAAACATATAAAGCGATAGATTAACAATATCCTTTAAAATCATTCATATTGTGAGCAGAGAGATCATTAGCATCAAATATAATGGAATACTATTCCGTATTTATTTATTTATTAAAACTTTATGCACAAGTAAAAAAATATTCTGTACAAAGGCGGACTTAATGCCTGAGGCATTTTCTACCAGTCAACCTTAGGGTGATGCAGAGACAAAACATGGCAGGTGCAACATAATGGATAGATAACTCGAAAAATACTAATACATAGATTTGCCCTATCAGAATACCAGCGCTGCGGTATTTGTTTTTTCAAATATCGTAGCATTATGCTGAGATAGAAGCCTTTTTGCCTCGCACAGATCTTCTTTTCAGTTTAAACAATTTTTTTAAAATTTTAATATTCTTTTCTGAGATTGCTATTGTTGTTTTATAATCTTCTTAGTTTTAATGTTGTATTTTCTGTGCGTATCCCAAATTAAACGGACTGGTTGTCATCCTGATGTACAGAGAGAGCGCATTCCAAAGAAATACCGCCTGGACAAAGAAAGAAGAGTGAATAAAACCAGAGCGGTGAGAAGGTCATCGTAGAAGACGATTGTTGGTAGAACGAAGATTTTTACTATGGGCAGAGCATATGTATTGAATATGGGAAGTCAGGTAAGAAGGAGAAGTGGGTTTGTCGAGTATAGAATACAACATAGACAGAGCTCTCAACTCTCTGCGCTGACGTATGGGTAACCATTTTAAAAGCAATCGGCTTCTTAATTAGTATTGTCTGTAAATGCTCTTAGGTGGATAAGTTACTACTTAAGCTTTGCAATCTGAGTTACTTAGATTATTCCGCACCTAACGAGAATATCGGCATTATTATTATTCTATGAAACTAATATTTTCTAACATCGTCAGTATATGGTGATATTTGATTTTAGTAGCAATATATTTTATGAAATTGTTCCAGGAAACTGGATTTTCCTGACGTGTTAATTACTTTAGAGTTGTTAAATATAATCTTTGCCAATTGTTGGAAATTTCAAGATAAAAAACCGGTCAAGCGCGTGTTGGACCACGCACAAAGAAGGGTTTCGTAGCTGGGATGAATTTATCCCAAGAACAAACTTAACATTGTAGTTGAAAAAACATGTTTTTGCAACTGCAAAAATAAGTTGGTCGATTATTACCCGTTTACTTGTAGAGCTTACCTAGTTGTGAAATTTTTTCTTTTAATTTGGTTATATAAACTACTGCCGTGAGTTTTTTTCAAATATACAACCATTTAGCTGGTAGGAGGGGGACTCTTAATTCTCACAAAAATGAGTAATTTAAAGCTTAATATTTCGCAAACGAATCCCTGAATCCAATGGTTTTAACACACTCACAATATTTTTGAAGGACCTTTCCAACGATACCCGAGAAAAAAAAAACATCCCTGCTTTACGTGTAGGGGAGTTACCGTAAATATGTTTTTTTCATTATTTTATTTTACTACTTGTCGACGTGATTTATGCCAAATTACAACTTTCTAGTACTAAGAGTCTCGGAGCTAGACCGCGGACAGACAGACGGACATGGCGAAAAACCGCAGTTTTTTGGGTTCCGTAGTCAACAATTCGATGTTGACTACGGAACCCTAAAAACTGCGGTCAAGAAAGAATTCTTTAAAAAAAGACTATTTTCTGTCGTAAACATAATTATGACTTCTTGATTACGGCGATAAAGGTAAGGAAGTTACAATTTTGATTCGGCTAAATCTAATTCTTCCAAAGTTATTTGTTGCACTGTAGTTACAATATAATCACAGTGATTGGTTCGAAAGCCAACGTAATAAATATGTAAGTGCTGCAGGCGTTCGTGAGAGACGCACCATCTAATATTGAGGCACCAAGGCGCGGCGCCACATACATTTTTGATTTGCATTTCGTAATCCAACGTAGACTGGTATAGTCCACACTTAACAACTGTTGATTGTCTGTTTAAGTGAGTAAAGAAGAAATCTTAGTAAGGCAAGCTTAAGACCATTATTGTACCATGTTTAATGCAAATAAATATATTCTTATTCTTAATCTTTCGTTATGCTTACATAAACAGTATGTTAACGAACGATGGGCGTTCCCGTTAACCAAAAAAAAAACCATTAAAATAAAAAAGTTTTGCTTTTCAAAGAAACACTCTGTACACACCCACTTGTCTTTCAACGTGGCAAGACAATACGACAATTGCGCGTGTACAGAGTGTTTCTTTTACGTATCAATTTAATATTTTTTGTGTATTTTTTTTTCATGTTATCCTATTGCGGATTAACGGAAAATGGCCTTCGTTAGTTAACAAACTGTATGTACTACGATGTTTGAAAAAAATATAAAGGATTCTACTATTTTTTTGCAATCTAGAGGAGATGGCAATAAAAAAGTATTAACTAAAATTAAAATTTCTCAACAATAGTCTCCTTTTATCCAAAAGGTTAATAAACGGATGGATAATCCGCCTTTTACTGATTGAGTCCGATGAATTCAGGAACGTAGCTACAATATTTATCCCGCAAAATGAAAACTGGAAAAAAAAAATTAACCCTCCTTTTTTGGCTTCGCTGCAGTCGCGTGAAAAGGGTTGCGAACCTTTAGGCTTTGTGTAGCGTCCATCCAATATAAGCGGCGACGTCGACATTGAGTGCATTTATGTGTTGCACAATTGTGAATCTGTCATGTCAGTGTTGAATGAAAGCGGCTGTCGCAGAGCGATATCGAGTAGTTTGCGCTTGGATCTCGAAATGATTGATGCTCTTTAAAAACAGCCATGCTCTGTTTTTTTTATTATTTTTCCATCGGAAATTATTCCAACATTCATCTTTCTGGTATTAAAAACAACAGTTTTCGAAATGTTCGCCTCACTTTGAATTAAAATTGTTGATTTTAATTTATTTTGCCGACATTCTTCTGGTTTATGATTGTTATTTACTTAAATCCCCGTCTATCACATATTAATTTAATTAGTATTTCGCCGCGGGCTATTGCAACGAACCCCTAGTAATCAACTAATTGGCATTGTTTTCAAACTACGGATCAGTTTTGATGGTGAAATTGATAGCGGACCCCTGACAATTGCCACACACATGTGTTCATCTGCCAACACGTAACAACCCACATCATTACGGTAACGAATGTCATGCCTTCGTTAGTTTCGTTCAGTTGGAATGGGAACTATGCTGAATGAATATTTTGTTGGGCTGCGCTTACAAGACATGTTATAATGAGTTGGAAAAGAAAAAAACATCGTAATTGTATTCAGACTGAAGAAAAAGTAAAAAAAAAACATTTTTAAAATTTTTAATTAATCACTGGCTAAGTCAACTTGATTTTAAATACTTTTCATCCATTAAACAAATGGGTGAAGGTCGTTCCCAGGTCGGATCCTCTACTATAGGCTTTTCTTCCTTGTTATACTTCGTTCAATATTCATAATCAAGTAGTCTCTTGAACACGTTGCGAACGAGAGGCAATAAGGAATATTGATTTTCCCATATTAAAGTAATCGAATCGTAACCTGTGAAATACTTTTTTTATTGAGTAGTTCCGGTGGCTATTTGCGGTCTGCATCATCAGTTCCACTTAACCAAATGGTGCTTTCCAAGAGCAACTGCACAACTTACTATAAAAAATACCCAAATCGCTATAGGTTTGCCTATAATATTTGAAGAGTTCCCTCGTTTTCTCTGAGATGCCATCATCAGATCCTGGTTTCCTTATCATGGTACCACCCTTGGAATATTTCCTTTCCAACAAAAAAAGAATCATCAAAATCGGTTCATAAACGACGAAGTTATCCGCGAACACACATAAAAACAAAAAATATATATATATTTACATACGGTCGAATTGAGAAACCTCCTTTTTCTGAAGTCGGTTAAGAAAATATTGGACACTCAATTTTTCTTTTTTTACATAATCAAAAGATTACGGCGATACATTGAGTTAAAATGTGCCATGACGTCACGAGTATGTAGAGTTTATACTTACTCGTGACGTAGCGGCTCCCACTCCCCAACTTAAATGCGTTTTATCTAAGTCATTTTTTATTAGTTATTTTTTAAAATACGTGTCTAATATTTTTTTATTATCTGACTGACTAAATATATTTTTTTTTTTTACCCAGGTATCATTCTTATTCCAATTCAATTACGGCAAGGTGCCGTAATTTTCAAAGCAACGTCATTTTCCACGATATTTTAACATAGGTAATAAACTAATACTCTTACTTTACTTTGCGTTCTCCGTGTACTTTGAAAACTTATTCACACGTGAGTATTTATCCTTTGATACAGGATCTTTGCTTCGAAGTAAGTCGAGCATCTCTTTAGCTAAAATTGAGCATTTCCTTTTCATATCATTTGCAATTACGGTAAAACGTTTTGCTGGTCCAACGTAAATGTGAATGAAATATGCTCGAGTATTTTTATTTTATACTGGTTACACTGGTCAACAAAATTTTGTAACAAGAAAGGTGCTTACTAATTTTGAAATACCTACCTACCCTCATTTTATCACCATATTTATTTTGATTCGATCAGGTCTCGTTTTCGTGTTACAGCTACTACCCACAAAATTGAAAATTAACCGTTTTTGTTTCACTTTCGCATTCAGAGAATTTATTTATTTGAAGAGCGCAGTGTTTTTTTCTGTTTTCCGAGTTAAGTTTTTTTTTTTTCTTCTTCTAATCCATCTGCGATCAGCCATTGGCTATAATCAGATCTGTTGGTTAATACGATGTCAATTGGAGTTTGACGCATCCTGTGACATGTCTCCTCATCAAAAATTTCAATTTAAGCACTACTTAAATTGAGGCTATCCGTTTCCTTTTTAGGCGGAATATGTAGTTTTTATGGTCCAATAAACAGCGAGTTGGTTTTTTGTCGCTCAAGTCTTTTTTTGTAGGTTATGCATGATCTTTCCACATGTTCCTTAATTAATGTGATTTCAAGGTATTCATGGACTTCACTGTTCTTTGTGAACCAAGCTTATCGTCTTTAGTGCTTTGTTTTGGAAACGTTGTAGGATTTCTATGTTTGAGTCGCTGGCCGACCCCCAAAGCTCTATGCCGTATGTCCATACAGGTTTTAATATGCATTTGTAGATTAGGAGTTTGTTTTCAAGTGTGAGTGAGGCTGCCTACCTATAAGCCAGTATATGTCTGCTAGTTTTCTGTTTGCCTGGTCTCTTTTGTTCTTAATATGTTCGCGCCAGGTAAGCCTTCTATCTAGGTGCATGCCTAGGTATTTGACAGTGTTTTTCTGGGGCAGTACATTATTATCTAGTTTTACCGGAGGGCAATCATCTCTCCTCAGAGAGAATGTGATATGGACAGACTTTGAAGCACTAGCTCTGATCCTCCATTTTTTCAGCCAAGATTCGATTTTGTCCAGTTCTTGTTGGAGTTTCAAAGACGCTGAAATAGGGTCCTTTTCGCATGATAAAATAGCCGTGTCATCAGCGTAGGTTGCAGTGACAACATGCTTTGATGTCGGGAGGTCAGCGGTATATATCGTGTAGAGGATAGGACCCAAGACGGAGCCCTGTGGTACTCCGGCTTCAATTTGGTTGAAGGAAGATAAGCTGTCTCCACACTTCACTTGGAATATCCGGTCCCGAAGGTATGATTTGAGGAGCATATATGCATTATGTGGTAAACAAGATTTGATTTTAAATAAGAGGCCCTTGTGCCATACTCGGTCGAATGCCTGTTGGATATCGAGAAACACAGCAGTTAAGTGATTTTAAATAATGTCAAGAAAGTGTAAAAATGATCCTAATAAGTATTGTTACATTTGTGGCGACATTACTTTTAAAACTCAGTGAAGGAATTTGACACCATTAGTAACTAAGTTATATGAACAGTATTTTGGCTTTGCCATCGGACAACAAGACAAAGCGTGGGTCCCACATATCTGTTGTGTTACATGTGTGGGTTTTCTTACTGGATGGGCGAGAAGATCTCAATCTATGCCTTTTCCAATCCCTATGATTTGGACGGAACCAACGAACCACTCATCTGATTGTTATTTTTGTCTTACTGATACAAAAGGTATTACAATTATAACAAAAAGTAAAATTAAGTATCCTGCCCTGCCATCGGCTAAAAGACCGATCCCTCATAGTGAAGAACTACCTGTACTAGAATTACCTCAACGTTCCGATCTGACCGCTACGCCAGAAACAATCGAACACGACACGTTAGATCCTGACTTTCAAGAAGCTTTCTCATCTAATGAGCCACATCTACTATCTCAATTGATGAAAGGTATATTTAAAGAAAAGCTTAATGATTTGGAAAAATCAGCTTGGGAATCTTTCATGAAAGTTACTTCCAATTTTCTAGGAAATCACCGATCAAGTAACTATAAAAGTATTGTCGCGGAGCTGTTATCTACTTATAAGGCTTTCGGTTGTAATATGTCGTTGAAAATACATTTTCTTCACTCACATTAAAACTTCTTTCCACAAAATTTGGGCGCCGTCAGCGATGAACACGGTGAAAGATTCCACCAAGACATTTCTACCATAGAAAAACGATGTCAGGGCAAGTGGAGTCCACGTATGCTAGCGGATTACTGTTGGACATTACAACGAGATGTCCCTGAAGCAAAATATAGCCGAAAATCATAAAGCTACATTTATATTGAAATTTCAATATAACGGAATAACTTCTTACTAGACAAAAGTTTTTATGTTACATGCAAAAAGTGTTTTTTTGTTGACCAGTGTTATTAGCTTATTGTTGTTACTAAAGTTCATTAATATTCATTAGACTAACAAATAGCGGTAGCAGGGTTTCATCCCGGAATGGCAAGCGATGCGTGTCGTCGTCGGGTCATGTGAACACTACCGGTGGCGCCATTTACCGTGGTGCTAATTAATATGGTACTCAATTAGACTGCTCACCAACTACATCACAGCGAAACAAACACATAGGTGTGAAGGTCGAGGTTAGACTCTAATGGCGGAGTCAATGTAACGTAAATTCGAACAATTATAGAATTGAAAATACTGTTTCGCACACGAGATTTCATTAATTTTAAGACTTCATTCTATAAGTACTAGCTGACCCGACAGAAGTTGTCCTGTCCAAATTGTAATAATTCATATTAAGAATCCATAGAAAAAAAAACAGTATTCCCGAATTTTCCAATTTTCCGAACAAATTTTAAAATTTTTGTTTCCTTTCAAATCTAATTCGGACTATTACGAATGTTTTATAACAAAAAATAACTGTCTTAAATTTCTATTTATATACATTATACATTTTGTTCCTGTCGCTAATTTTTTTACTAAAATGCCATAGGATAGTAGTAATTTCTTTTAAAAAATTGTTTATATTTTGTTTTATTCTATTCGGGAAACTTATAGCTAACTTACATAGTGTTTTTAAATAATATAAAATTGAAGGCCATTTACAAGTTTCCACTGATAAACACGTAACATAAAAACCGGCCAAGTGCATGTCGGACCATGCACAATGTAGGGTAGCAATGCAATGCAATGTAGGTTTATCCCAAAAACAAACTTAACTTTGTAGTTGAAAAAAAGTTCTTTCATACGGAATGTATGGGAGAACATGTTTTTACAACCGCAAATCTAAGTTGGTCGATTATTACTCGTTAACTTGTAAAGCCTACTCAGCTGTGATAGTTTTCCTTTTAAATTCGTTATATAAGCTATTGCCGTGAATTTATTCACATATCTAAAACCAACCATTTAGCTGGCAGGGGGGGGGGGACACTTGACTCTAACAAAAATTTGCACTTTAAAGCTTAATATTTCGCAAATGGATCTGTGAATTCAAAAATGGGTTCAACATACTCACAATGTTTTTGAAAGACCTTTCCAACGATACCCAATTATCCAAGGGATAAAAATAAAAATAAAAAACATCCCCACTTTATGTGTAGAGGGGAGGTACCCTAAAAAAAAAAAAAATTTTCATAATTTTATTTTACCACTTTGTTGGCATAATTAATATATATACCCATGTCAAATTACAACTTTCTAGTACTAACAGTCTTGGAGCTAGACCGCGGACAGACAGACAGACAGACGGATATGACGAAACTATAAGGGTTTCTTGTTTTTAAATAATAAATATATCATAAATTTGGAAAAAAATTGTACACGATAAATTACAAACTAAAAATCAGATTTTGGTAACAATTACTTTTCCGTAAAGAAGCTTTTTAAGTACAAATGCTTAAGCCGAAAAACACTGGTGTTAAATATATCCAAATCATGTTCACTAGACAGTTTATTATTTAAGTTTATTTATTTAAGTTTCCTTTACGTCAGGTTCTGGTTTGGCAGTTAGTGTATTCGTGTTTTACCTTGTTGTTACTCTTCAATACGAAAGAGGTCTACGAAATAATTAGCAACCGGTACCGCTACGCGTGCTACGTCGTAGCCAGTCGTAGCGGTCGTAGCACACTACATCACAATAACATTATATTTGTAGTTAACCAAATAAAAATTTACTAAATATATTAATGAAACGTCGTTTATCTAAACCACACTTTAAGCCAAAATCAATCAACCCGCCTAACCTTTTCCCAACTATGTAGGGGTCAGCTTTCAGTCTAACTGGATGCAGCTGAATACCAGTATTTTACATGGAGCGACTGCCTATCTGACCTCCACACGATACCCCTCGGTAAGACTGGTTGTTAGAATTTTGGGCTTCAGACTACCCGTAACGACTCTCAAAGATCCACGAATGACAGCCGGGACCAACGGCTTAACGTGCTTTCCGAGGCACGGAGGAGACTCGGTATGTAATGGATGGTCACCCATCCACAAACCGACCGCGGCAAGCGTAGCTTAACCTTCGTTCGACCCGTGCGTCTGTTATTATTAAACCACAACCTCGCAAAGTACGGATATAGTCTGAAATATTTTATCAAAATCAGTAATTATTATTATTCACCATAAAATCAAACTTCAAATTTAAATCTGATTTATATATTATAGCCATGACATCCCGTTTTTGATCACATATTATAGCTGACCACACCGCGGTTCATCAACTTTGCTTTGAAGTGTAATATTATTAATTACAATATTAAAGTGGATGTTATTAAAACAGTTTGCTCATTACAATTATGTTAAATTGATTTATGAAAAGTACATTTATTACTAGCGGACGTCACGCGGTCCGTGGGAGTACGGGGATAAAATATAGCCTATGTTATTCGCTGATAATGTAGCTATCCATTGCTGAAAGAATTTTTCAAATCGGTCCAGTAGTTTTTAAGTTTATTCGTTACATACAAAAATATAAAAATACAAATCTTTCCTCTTTATAATATTAGTATAGATGAAGAACTTGTTAATCGGTTCTTGGTTTTATCGGTTTACCAGGTCGTTTCTCAAAAGGTTTTCATTAGAGGAACAATGATGTGGCATTTTCAATTTTCTGGTTTTTCATTGAGTAAATCTAAGATCTGATGAATTTAAAATGAAGATCTTCTGGTTAACTGTAAAAGCATTGGAATTCTTTGCTACGGCGTAGCAGACGGCTACGAGATCGTAGCACATTGTCGTAGCACGTAGCATAACGAACTGCTTCTTCTTCTTTTCGTGTGGTTACTTACTAACCTGGTGTCAGCCGCCCATGGGCTCTGGGCCGCCCACAGGCTTCTGACCTGGCTTTATATGCCGTCGAGAAATATCTTTCAGGCAGGTTTCCTCACGATGTTTTCCTTCACCGTTTTTGAAATAAGTAATAATTATACAATACGCACTTGAATCTGAAAAGTCAAAGTGTGCCTTGGGTTTGAACTCGAGACTTATGACTTGGCAGTCTGACGGTCACACCACTAGATTATCACTGTACTAACAAACTGCTTATTTCACATATTAATTTACATTACAAGTTTCAATACAAATAGTAACCAGTTTCACCAGTTTCACCAGTTTCTGTACATTTCCGTGGAGTGCTCTTAAAAATGTCCACTTTCAATATTAAAAAGCAAAATCAAAACATAATTACGAAAAAGGCAGGCCTTCCACAAATATTGCAAACAAACCATACACGTGTCTACGAAAAAGACCGGAACATACACTACTTTTAATGTTATTGCAAGATGCAATCGGTTTATAGATACGGCAGCAATTAAAAAATATTCCACCCTGCCTCCGCTGTAGCGCTTTAAAAATAAAAACATTGAAACGAAGGGAATTTGATTAAAGCGCTGTTGTCGGGACATCGCCGTCGATCGCCAGTCTGCTGCACGACTGTAATACGTTTACTGTGACGTAAGTGAATAAGGGCAATATAATGCTCCGTTATCAAACCTGACCTTCACGCTATAAATGGTTTTAAGTCAATGCAATTAATGGTTTTATTGGATGCAGGAAGAACAGTATTGCCACAAGAGGTTTTATGCGGTTTTAAAACGTCGTGTTTTTCGTATTATTAAAATACTATACTTTTAGCTCGTCCCGTTTTTACTTCATATCCATCTTCCCAAAAGTTAATTTTGCTTTTACGATACTAAAATAACTAATTTGACCAAGCCGCTGAAATCGTTTGATTGATTGAAGTTAGCATATAATGTTCCCACTGCTGGGACACTAGCCTCCTCTCTGCGAGAGGGAGTGGGCCGTAATCCATCACGCGGGCCCAGTGCGGGTCGGTAGATGTCATATCGTTGCCCTCCCCGCTAACTGTCGTATCTGCACTGACATTACCTACGTGTTCAGAACTTTGTTTCGAAAAAGTTCTCTCTAATCGTCGTGTCTGTGTCGTTTACCGTTTAGAAGATAATCATGTATTTTGTTTTGCGTGAGTTTTGTTTGAGGGAAAAAATATTCTCACCACCTGTCGTATATGCACACATCTACAGTTAGTGAGTTAAAGATTAAGTCAAGAGCTATTTATAAAAAGTTATTGATTCATTAATAAAGCCACAGCTAACGCAACTATATTCTATCGTTTTCCAATAGTTTGCGCAAATCCACTAATCAACTGTTGAGGGTCGTTAGTGAGGATTGGAGCAGTCCGATCCACAGGTATTGGCTCGAAGTCCATCGGAGTGCCAACAGACGATAGAGTTTGTGATAATGTAATAATGTAATGAAATTTTATTTTAATGACTCATCATCATCATCATCATCGGCCTATAATGTTCCCACTGCTGGGACACAGGCCTCCTCTCAGTGAGAGGGAGTGGGCCGTAATCCACCACGCGGGCCCAGTGCGGGTTGGTAGATGTCACATGTCTTCGAATTTTCGGTTCTAGGACATGCCGGTTTCCTCACGATGTTTTCCTTCACCGTTTTGAGAGCAGTGGTGATGAAATAATTTACACAAAGTAAAGCGCCTGTCTGGGTTCGAATCTACGACCTACAACTCGTAAGTCGCGGCTGTTACCACTGGGCCACCACTGCTCGCACTGCTCATTTTAATGACTACTCAGTTTTAATGTAATTTATTTTGTGAATGTACAGTACCGACCAAAAGTCCATGAGCAATCTCACAAAGCAATAGACTGACGCTTCGGTTTGACTTACGACCTTCTTCTATAAGTTGTTACAATACTGTAGACACGCACATTACACACACACACTCACTTTGTCTGCAACCAATGACTAGTTCAATAATCATCATTCGTTTTTAGTTTCATTCGTCTTGTTCACATAAATATTAAAGTTTAGCAGGTAGACCACAAAAAACTAAGTAAATTATTTCGATTTCTGTGGGGTAGATGCAGTTTGTTACGAGTATTTAATTAATAGAACTTTTTTGGTTCGTGGATAATATTGGTGACGAGTATTTAGCGCAGTGTTGTGGTTATTATTATCAAAAAGCAGGCATAAAATATATTGAAGAGATCAGATCAGATCAGAGCATATTATTGCGCTGCGTAAAAGTGAAGTGAATATCTAATGAAACCGGACTAAGTGTGAGTGTTATCATTTATATATTTCATATTTTACTAAACATAAATCATAATCAAGGGTATTGTTGATAGAACAGAGGTATTGTTGAGACAGAAGATGCCTTTAAAGTTTTAAATTCATTGTGAGGTTTAATTCGATTAGTGAATAATAAGGTATTATGTGTAATAAAAACAATGTTTTTCTTTGTTCTAGAGAAATACTGTGAGGGTTAAGAGATATGAGGAAGGGGCTTATTATCGAGTAGCAGCGACGTCAAATGGTGAATGAAACAAATGGTTTCATACCAACGAGATATTTTGCTGAATTATTAAAAACACGTCATTATGAACCGTTCGCCGTGCACTCTGAAGGCTTGCATCACTGAAGACCAGCTAGAAAACCGTTTTTGACCTTAAAATATTGACCGTACCAACTTAATAAACAACAGATTCGTTATTGCATGAATTTATGGTAACGAATTTTTTAAGCACGTTTCAATAGGGTGTTTGTCGTATTTCTTGCAGATATACCGAAATTGTTTAATATTATTTTAGTAATAGTATTATTTTAGGATTAAAATTTGAGGTTTAGTTTCAATCTTCTTTTCGTAAAGAAAATGAATACTTAAGCTTTAACCTCAATAACAACCAATATTTACTAAAGTCAAATAAAATGTAAAATAATTAATACAAATAAAATATAAACAAACTGCCCATATTTAACCTTAAAATTACCTATTCTGTAAGTAGTTTTTTACATTTTAAGTAGTCTAATATTCTTATTTATTACTTAATTACTTCGACCATGATCAAAGCTTAATGTTTATGGTGAAAAAATCCATTAAAAATTTAAAATATTTCATAATTTAAATATGTCAAAATAATACAAACTGCTTCTAGTTTCTTGACATCTATTTCACATCTTATTCAGCTGAAGTAATGATAAATAATTGTAGCAGTGTGTTAACTTATGTAAAATAAATATAACGAATAAACATATTTTTTTAATTTTGTTATCATATATCACGCATTTTTTATTCTAAAACCTTTATTGCAATAACAACATAAAAAAGCAGCAATATTTAAAAAATATTATTATCGAAAACAAAAATAATATTATTTGCAAAAAACCGCACTGTGTTTTACGAGATTAGAACCTGAGGCAGTTTGAATTCCATACCAACGCTTAACGCTTTCTGCTATCTGCACTTGTTAAGTTACTATCGAATTTTAGCAATGCCATTAACTGGTCAAGTTCACGCGCATAGTGCGTGTGTGCTAGCATGTTTAAAGCGACGGAAATATATTGTTGTTTCGCAAAACTGCGTTATCTGTGGTGTGTGTATCGTGTTGCTTACACATACAAATGTACGAGCTATACCGCGTGTTCACAGCAATACGACTCTTAGCGTGATCATGCACTTTTGAGCGCTTACTGTACCTATGGAATTTTGAATTTTAATTTTAATGTACTTATATTATTTTAATGGTCTAATGAATTATAATGTACTTATTTTGTATTGGTGTAATGAATTTAATGAATTGTATGTATTTGTGATTTGTATTGGGACTTGGTGCCTTATTAAGTAAATAAATAAATAAAATAAATTAACATGATTGTAGCGCCCGACCGAAAAACTGTTGCCCTGGGAAAATATCAATTCCTAGTTGCGACAGTTAGCGGGGAGGGCGACGACATGTCTACGAATTTTTTGGTTCTAGGACATACCGGTTTGCTCACGATGTTTTGCTACATCGTTTGCGAGCAGTGACGATGAAATAATTTACACAAAGTAAAGCGCCTGTCTGGGTTCGAACCTACGACCTACAACTCGTAAGTCGCGGCCATTACCAGGGCCACCACTGCATATAGTTACTACTTACTAAGTTATTACTTACACACACACCCTCACACACATACAACATACATAAATACATATATCACCAACCACTAAATCACACTAACATACACATCTGCACTTACATAACGTCTTACTGTTTTTTTTAACTTGTATGCTCACAATAATTTATTGTTATCTACGCGACGACACTGCCGCCCAAGATACAGGATTTTCCTAGTTTGGGGGCAGGGTACATATTCTTCTTGGACTTTCGACCTCACTTTTGTATAATTGTACTTAAGTTTGTTTACCATTCTGTACACCTATCTCTTGTCAAAGTTTATGTTTTTTGTGAATAAAGAATTTATTATTATTATTACTTAGTAATGACAATTGACAAGACAAGACATGTGTCATCTACCAACCCGCACTGGGCCCGCGTGGTGGATTACGGCCCACTCCCTCTCACGGAGAGGAGGCCTGTGTCCCAGCAGTGGGAACATTATAGGCTGATGATGATGATGAATGACAATTGCTGCGCTATTGACTTTGGAAATTTGGTCTGAGCGACAACTAGTGTCGAACAGACAAAGTCGTTAAACGTATTGCCATGCATTTGCATTTCTGTAAGTCATAGGCCCCAACGACAATGCTTTTACTGTTACTAAGTAGTAAATACATTAACTATTTACTCTGGGTGCTAAAAAGTCTTCCAACATACGCACGACTTACCTAATCGTAAGTAAGACGGGCTGGTCCATGTCCAAGCGTGTAACTTTCGTATGGATCACATCTATATACGAATACTACGATAAAAAGTATCCTATGTGTTAATCCAGGTTATAAACTATCTCTATAACAGGTTTTCCAAATTTCATCCAAATCCGTTTTAGAGTAAAAGAGTAACAAACATCCATCCATCTTCACAAACTTTCGCGTTTATAGGTAAAAAATATTAGTAGTCAAAATCTTTTTTACTAAATGCATATGAAAGTATATACGGAAAATATTACAATTTTAGTTTTTTAATATTTGATGTCTTTCTGTCTGTTTATTCCGGCTAATCTCCGAAACGGCTGGACTGATTTTGACGGGACTTTCACTGGCAGATAACTGATGTTATAAGAAGTAACTTAATTTTGTGTGTGTATGCCACTCGTCCTGAACTCCTCCTAAACAGCTGGACCGATTTTGATGTTTTTTTTTGTGTATTTGAGAGGGTGGATGGTTTAGATTCACAATCGGAGGTAGGTGGAGCTGTTTGGGCAGGACAACATCTATCAGGTCCGCTTGTATGCCTAAAAATGGATGTCAGTATATTTGTAGTTGTATATCTCTTTGACCAATCACCCTGAAAGTTGGCACATTTAGGAATGTATTTTCATGGATAAGGTTCTTATATGTTTTTTTCCGAACTCCACGCGGGCGAGACCGCGGCCAAAAGCTAGAAAAATCAAAATCAAAATATTTTATTTCACATAAACCTACATGGGCACTTATGAAACGTCAGAAGCTAGGTGCACGGTTCCAATTGGTCGTTTCCTATGGAGAAGAGCCGGCAAGAAACTCCACGGTTACTCTTTTAAAAATAATTGGCTTTTACAATACTTACTCTAGTAAAGTATAACTATTTTCTTAATACCCCTCGGCAAACTTCGTGTTTCGTCAGTCGTCGGATTTCTATCAGTTGCTCTTTGCACTTGGTGCAGACCGGACGCTCTCACTCGACTTGGACGTATATAGAGTTGTTAATACTCTTTTAACTTAATGTAATTAATTTTAAAAATGGGAGGAAAGCTGCTAAAGTAGCAAACACGAAAATAATTTTGCAGCTCTTTATAGTTCACACGGAAATCAAAACAAAATAACAATAAAGTACTTAGTTCTGAATTCAAATTATTGTACACGATAAATCGAATAATTGATTGACATGGAAATTAGCATTCGTTTGAATTTGGAAATGCGATGATTCCCGAGGGACATTAAGAAAATAGTCAGACTGTAATAAAGTATAAAAAATCCTTTCAAGACTAAAATATTGTGGAACTGATAGCAGTATTTGTTTGTTGGTAGAGAGAGAAACTGAATAAAATTGTTATATGATGTGTTGAGAGAAAGTGTGATTAGATTGATCTATTCTGTCATTATTTTCCTTACGTAATTTCACTCCGCACATTTTACTTTTCACAATACCAATAATTCGCAAATTTATTATCTCATCTGCTCGACGTCCGTTACTGCAGGGATTCAGCAGGATATCAGCGTCAGGTATATTTGTCTGGCACATGCTGAGTTGGACTCCCATTTGGTGCAACCTTGAGACGCACGCCGCACTTTGTATGTTTCATTATTTTAAAGTGTGCGTAGCCAATAGTGTCATCACAATGTCTTGTTTTCTTCTTTTATTTTGTTTCTATATTGGCACCTTGTTTTTATTTAATCGTGCTTTTGTTTGTTGTGCTACGTTTTTTGTGTGCACCGAATAAACGATCTATCTATCAATCTATCTACTCGGCAAGCTCATGTAAAAGTTAAATCCTTACTAATATTATAAATGCGCTAGTGGTATGAAATAAAACAAAAACATTAAAATGAAGCAAACATTTTGTCCTTTAATATTATGCAGCACATTAAAACTTAATGGTACCGGTGTGAAACGCAAAGCAAATAACGTTGAGCAAACTGTTGAATTTAAACTTCAGTTCATGTATATTAATTAGTAAATACGTCAACAAGTTTGTTTAAATGTGGCTCCCACGTTTGTTCTTAGGAATATCCACAATTTCCACGTCCAAGCTAAGACAATATTAGTCCTAATTAATTCGCAAACAACGCTAGTTCCGGGTTCAGTTTCACGAGCGCTTTGAGCTTTGTCAATAGTCCCGGTATTAGTGATGTCACCAGCCGGAGGCAAACGTCACTTTAGGACTGAATAGATCGTGTCTTCTTAAACGATTTGATTTCGGAAAATATGTGCTTTATGAGTCACAGAGATTCAGGCCCGTATTACAGAACGTCGCTCAATACTCAAGCATTACTTAAAACTAGTTTCAACCAATAAAAGGGATTGAATCTAGTTTTAAGTAATGATTGAGTATTGAGTGACGTTCTGTAATACGGGCCTCAGTTTGAGCCGATGCATAATTTTCCATCCACTTGGCATTTGGCTACAAAACAATGAAGCACATAATCAGCCTATAATGTTCCCACTGTTGGGACACTGGCGTGCTCTCTTCGAGGGCCCAGTGCGGGTTGGTAGATGTTACATTTCTTCGAATTTTTGTTTCTAGGACATAATAGGTGTTGCCAGTTTCCTCACGATGTTTCTTCACCGTTTCGAGAGCAGTGGTGATTAAATTATTTAAACAAAGTAAAGCGCCTGTTTTTGAACCCACGACCTACAAATTCGTAAGTCGATGCCGTTACCACTGGGCCAGCACTGATCTATATCAATCAATGAAGCACGGTCTACCTAATTAAGAATATACACTTTTTACTGTGTGGATATATGTATGAGAGAAGTCGGATAGTTGAGACTGGACTACTACCAACTAAACCCATTAATGGATGGTGGAAACTCAATATTTGTGACCAATATTAAATCAGTAGACCAATTTGACCTTAAAACTAATTTAACAATGTTATGAAAAATTAACCTTAGGAAAGTTAAATAAGGAATTTAATCTAGACCCGCAGCGGGTCTAAAACGGCCACATTCAGCAATTCCTCTAAAAGCAATTAATTTTCTGAATTCTCAGCAATTCCTCTATGGTGACACATATTTTAGCTGAATCATATTTGGTAAATATTGGCGGTGAAAATATTAAGACCGCAATTTTACCGGATAATTTTTCTTTACAGTTTTTATTAACCAAATGAGATTTTTATTTTTGTTTCTACAGTTTAAATATTATTTCTTTATAATACAAAACTGTCAAACAAATGAATTGCGTTATATGAATTGAACGCAGATAATATTATGAATTGTCAGTTTGTGACAGTTTGTGTGATTCATATATTAGAGCAGTGGTGGCCCAGTTGTAACGGCCGCAACTTACGAGTTGTAGGTCGTAGGTTCGAACCCAGACAGGCGCTTTACTTTGTGTAAATTATTTCATCACCACTGCTCTCGAAACGGTGAAGGAAAACATCGTGAGGAAACCGGCATGTCCTAGAACCGAAAATTCAAAAACGTGTGACATCTACCAACCCGCACTGGGCCTGCGTGGTGGATTACGGCCCACTCCCTCTCACTGAGAGGAGGCCTGTGTCCCAGCAGTGGGAACTATAGGCTGATGATGATATATTAATAATTAAATAATTATTCTGCCAAAGCGGCCGTTTTAGGCCTCCTGGTTGAAACACGATTCTTTCCCATTCATTCGTAGATTAAAATGACAGAAGCATGCAAACTGCCCACTTCATAAAACCAGAACAATTCCTTACAAGCGTTGTCGTTGTATTGTTTGTGACTGCCTCGTTGGTCTAGTGGTCGCAAGCGCTACTGCTGAGCATGAGGTCTTGGGTTCGATTCCCGGGTCGGGCAAAGTGTTGTTGGGTTTTTCTATCTGGAATTTCTCAGTAGCAGCCCGGAGTCTGGATTTGTGCCCGATTGATGGCAGTAGGCTCGCCCCCTATTACATGGGACTTAAACATAACTGGCGAAATGTGGGTGTACCTACTGCAGGTACACCTCTGCCCAACCCTTCGGGGAAACAAGGCGTGATGTTATGATGTTATGTTGTTTGTGAGCGGAGTTTGTGGACGGATTTAACGTGGCACCTCGCTCACTATTACTTCGACACACATTGTAAGGAACTTTGCGTAAATGTCATGAACGTTTATGAAATTACGAACATATTTAATTTTGGTTTATTTGGAAAAATCTAAGACTACCTCGTTGGTCCGTTGGTCTATTATAGTGATCGTAAGTGCGACAACTGAGCGTGAGGTTCAAGATTTGAATCCTAAGTCGGGCAAAGTATTATTGGGTTTCTCCTGTAGGAATTTCTCAGTAGCAGCCCGGAGTCTGGATTGGTGTCCGGTTGCTTCTATTACATGGGAATTAGATATAACAGGTGAAATGTGAGTGTACTACATATACACCTCTAATCTTCCCAACTCTTCCGTGAATATAGTCGTAATGTAGGTAGATAAAAATAACGCTGAAATATTATCAGTGATTTTATCTTTCAATTATTTCAGACTACATTCCCGTTTACAAAAGCCTTCGCTGTAAGGGAAAATGTCAGAATATTATATTTTTTACTGAAAATTTTCTTAGAAATTAATTCCGCGTCAGCTGCCGTCACCCACAATAGCGTTATCTTAACGTCATATCCTGTTCGGAATAAACTTCAAACCACAACAATAGGTAAGAGGAACATGAACAATCATGACATTACCTGCTACAAGCTCAATTCTTGGGAAAGGAAGTCTGTAACCGACTTCGACCTTACATGTAATCAAAAAAATCTCGGCAGATATAAAATTGCTATCTATGACATTTTCTTCTTCAATGAGAAAATAGTGTGATCTTTGTCGTATTGTCAGTATGAATTGATATTTCATATTGTTGTACATACAAATAGTGTTGAACTAATCTACTATTACTCGATAACTTATCAAACTAAGAAGATAGACAGTCATGTTTCTTATTTTAATTTCTTGTATTTATGTTTTATTAGTTTGTACAATTTTTTTTTAATATTTATTCTTTTGCTTTTTTTTTCCAAATTAATTAGTTCATTTTGCCTTACTTGGGAAGAGACTATACCCCCCAGACATATGGAATCCCAGTGTGGGGTCCAGGGAATTTGCACAAATCTAGTGCCTAAGATGCCTATGTAATCTGTTTCTCGTTTTTTATATTGTACCGTGTTTTTCTGAACTGAATGAAGTTTTTTTTTTACTTGTATTAAACCTTATTATGCTAAAAATATTTGGACGACTATTATAATCTGTATATTGTCATCATAATATCACAAAAGAGTGCGAAACTATCAATACTAACCATAATGCAGTAACCAGAATCCCCTTTGTTAAATAAACACATTTAAGTGCGCCAAAAATGCTCCCCTGCCAAATACTACCAAAAACCTTTTGTGTAATTCAATATTGTCACTCGCCTCGCATTTCAATGGAACTCGAAAATACATTTTCAATGTCCCATGTTCACAACAAGTGCGTGAAAACAAAATGCAGCAATTTCAGAGCGCAGAGATGATCCCAGCCGGATTACATTCTGAGCACCCTTGACAAGCTTTATTGAGTTACGATGCATTATTAAGCAGCTTTGCTTTCAAAGCAGATTACGTACAGACAGGTATTTTGCTCTCCTTGCAAAGACATACAGTCAGGCACATTAATTGTTTATCAAACTAACACACTACGCCAATTTGAGGTGTTACAGCCATTTGATACAACGTCAAAGACAGACAATTGTGATTTGAATATATCGACTGTAGCAATTAACATTGTCGGATCTACATTTCTGCGATTTTTAAATTTATAATTTATTTTAAGACCTATATAGCAATAAATTAAAAATGGCAAAAATGTAGATCCGAGAATGTTAATTGCTACAGTCGATATGGATAATTTCAGTTAAGTAATCAATTTGATAAACAATTCCTTTCCCTGACTCTATATATTGACTAGTGTAACTTGAACCTTCCTGTAAAGCCTTCTTATTGAAGCTACAATATTGTTAGATTCGATATAATTTATTTATTTTAATTAATTTTCGTTTAAAACAGTCGTGCGTATGACAGGGTTTATATTCGTCCTGACGTGACTATTATTTGTCTAACCCGAAGCAATTAATATACATCGACCGGTAAACTTCGTTCGGCATCTACCTTCGCATTTATGTTCGGGTCGGCGCGGCACTATTCAAGCTAAGCCGTGCAGCTCTTTCCCGAAACTGTATTCGATTTGGCACAGCCGGGTGTAGCACCCGAAATGTTTTGTCGCTCATTCTTTGTAACTGTTTGTTTTGTTGAAAATGTTCGTAAATAGTGTTGAATACAGTACTTATAATCCGCACCGTTGCCTTATCATATTATTCTTCAGACTATAATTTATAGTTGCTCAAGGAATGCATTGCCACAGTATTTATTTTACTTTTTTTACACAAAAGAGGAAAACAATATTTATCCTATTTCAATGGAAATGACTTCGCATACATACATAAATTCACGCCTTCTTCCCATGGGGGTAGGCAGAAACTACAGAACGCCACCTGCTACGATCCTTACATACTCCTTTTGCCTCGTTTACGTTCATACATCTGGTCATACACGCACGCCGGTTGCGAGTACTACGCACCTGGCCTTTCTGAAGAACATCACCTGATGTCACATGACTTCGCAGTACTTATTATACTGTCAACTCAAATTTCTATTCCAAGCGACTGTCACAGTAATAGTTACGAGTTATAATATTAGCTAATTGCTCGGCATTCATTTGCATTTCGATTGCAATGCAGACTGCTACGCGGTTACGCCGTAGCTTTGTAGACGGCTACGGCGTAACCGCTTAGCAGCTAGTACAATCAATTGTACTATTATAATATTTGAAATACCAGATACCGCATTTGCTTGGTGCGACACAATTGCACCGCGAAATATTAATTTAATTACAATCTGAGTCATTTCAGTCCATTATGTGCAATATACTTCAATTAATTGACACGAATGCATCAGATTTTAGAAAAGATTGGTGATTTTGATTGTATCGATCTCACGAGCAAACTATGTTATGTAGTTCTACGCACTGTTCAAATGCGTAGTATCCGTGCAGGTACCCTATTCGCTGTCAATACCTGTCGAACTAATTCTGGTTTGCGCTGCCCTATCCGTCGAATGGTTGAGTCTTATAATTGTAATTTTGTTAATATTGATATTTTTGTATGCTCAAAATCCAAATTTAAATGTAATGTTATGAAAATGATTATTAACCAATAATGTTATTAGGAATGTAAGCTAATCTTTATTCTATTATTTATTTGATTTTAGGTTTAATTGTTACTCTGTTGCCAAGCAATCAATGAAAATCTCTATTTTGCATGATGTAATTTATTATTATTAATGTGATGTAATTAATTATTAGTGTGATGTAATTATTTATTTATTATTAATGTGATGTAATTATTAATCATTAATGTGATGTAATGAATTATTATTTATTAATGTGATGTAATGAATTATTATTTATTAATGTGCTGTAATTAATTATTTTTTATTAATAAGATGTAATTATTTATTACCTATCTAGTGGGCTGCAATATTGTTAATATTTTGTATTATCATTTCTCTGTTCCAACACATATTGTAGCTGTTTATTGTCCATGAATAAAAAATAAAAAAAAGAAAGAAAGAAAAGTAAGTTTATTTGTCACAGAAACACGTGTATTAAATAAAATAAAACAATAGATTTAAATATAATCGAGCACAAAACAGAAATATGTGGCAGCTGTTGGCACTTCATGACTGTGACACAGAAGGCTTCCACTCAGCATGACGCTGTGCTATGGGGACCCACAGCACAGCGCTGATTTTCAGAGCTAACTAGTAAACAAAAACAAAAAAAGCTAGCGAAAAAGCTAACTGGCTAGCTTGCTTTAGCTGTTCCAAACCTGCCATGAGTGAATAGAAATAGTTGAGTACACTAGACATATTTGGGGAATTGAACTCGGAAAAGCGCATCGCGAAAACCATTTTATAGAAAAGAAAGTGAGATAGAAACACGATGGTGAATGGTGCGGGTGAAGGAGGAGCAATAAAACTATGAAAAATATTTGAAACCTGTATTTTTCTTTTTGAAAAGTAGCGCGCTTTAGATTTTCACTCGTTTTAATTGACGCTGGCTTTTGCCCGGTGTTTTGTTCATTTGGAAATTCGAATTTTAAAGCTATCTATTTACCTAAACAATTTTGTATGCCTTCTGGCGGGACGTAGTATAGACAGATATTTATTTGTAACAGCTGTATCTTTTACCCTATGTTCACAAAATTAATAAATGAATTTTAAATGAATTTGAAGTTTGAGGATTTTTTTAAAGTTGTAAAAACATCCTGTGTGATATTCTTTTCTTTTACGTTTGACTTAATTTTGTGTCAATGGTTTATAACTGTACAAAATACGGTACTGTGTGTGTCATGTGTGTATGTGACTGCGTTGTTAGTTTAGATCGCGAGAGTAACTCCTGAGCATGAGGACCTGGGTTTTAATCTCAACTCGAACTAAGTATTTTTCGGTTGTCCCATCAGTAGTGGGCTTAAAACGACCACATTAAGCAATTCCTCTAAAGCAATTCATTTTCTGAATTCCCAGCAAATTTTTAGCAATTCCTCTGATACATATGAGCTGAATCATATTCAATTCAATTCATATCAGAATCTTATTTGGTGTAAATATTGCCGCATGAAAAAAATTAAGACCGTAATATTACCGGATAATTTTTCTTTACAGTTTTTATGTATCAAATGAGATTTATATTTCCTATTTCTACAGTTTAAATGTTATTTCATTATAATACAAAACTTTCAAAAAGATGAATTGCCTATTATGAATTGAACGCAGATAATATTATGAATTATCAGTTTGTGACAGTTTGTGTAATTAATAATAGTATCATATTTAATTATGATTCTGCCAATGCGGCCGTTTTAGGCCCCTAGATATTCCTCAATAGCCTGGAGGATTTGTGCCCGGATAATGGCAATAGGCTTGCCCCTTTTATGGAACAAAACTGGTGAAATGTGGGTGTAGGAACTGTACACCTCTAACCTCCCAAATTAATGTTTAGTGATTGTCTTTCTCACAAAACTTTTGATAATCGGAGAGTCGATACTCTCCGCCATAGTTTTTAGAATGCTGTTGCCACTCGCCCGCAACCTTGACAACAGCAACGCAGTTTTCTTGCGAATGTCAGCGTGGAAGCCGTCAGTTCGGTTTTGCACAAACATAGTACACGCGCTGCACCATCGTGGCAGTCCCAAAAAGCATCCTAAAAATCCATCCAGCGTTCTTTTTGGTATAGTTGACTCAAAGATTCTCCACTTATGTACAACAGGCCAATCTTCCACAAGCTAACCTTTAAGGTGATAATCGTATAGCACGGCTCACGACTCGATCACCCGATGCATGCGTTTTGACCAATAGGATGCAAGAAACGTATTTTAGTCATGTTCGTATTAGTATATGATGACGTATACTAATAATAGAAGTGTGATACTCACTCTAGGCGCGTACTATCCTCACTTGTTTGTGAGATGATATTTTAATGGAGACGGCAGTTTATACAATGTTATCAAAGCTTTTTGTTTTTTGATGTCGCAACTTTTGCGACTATAATAAAAATAAGTTTACTATCTAAGTACCATTGTTATTTAGTGGGAATGTCGTAAAATCTGATTAAACAATAGAACGGCTTAATAGAAGGGCCATAAAATACGTTCGCAATTTTTTTGTTACACGCCCTGTACTCACACTAATGCATATTGTCTCTAATTGGGCGAAACCAGGACGGGGTGTGGTAGCTGCGCTGCCGCAGAAATATTTTCTTAACTGAGCATGCGTAAAGTTTGTTCACTGTACCCAAATAAATTATCTAATACCTTTAAACGAGCAATTCTTGTATATATGTACTTATATATATAATCTGAATCTCGGAAACGTACCAACGTTTTTCATGAAATTTAGTATGCAGGGGGTTTCGGGGGCGATAAATCGATCTAGCTAGGTTTCTTTTTTATAAAACTACCAAAAAAAAACGTGTGGCACTCGGGGACTGCCGCGGTAAAGCTATTGCGTAGCATTTGTAACCTCCATACTTCCTATTTGTCAACGCTACACTTGGGATGATGACGTGATGACATAAAACAAAAATTACGTTCCCATGACAACATCACGTTGTCATGGGAACCGTCATTACATGGTAGGCGGAGTGGGGGTGTTAGGTTTTATTTTCGTTACGTTACAGAATTTCTTGATTCGGTTGCCGCGCTCAAAGCCCGCGATAAAAGCTATGCATTAGCTTAACTATGCAATAGCTTAAAACCTGTCATCCAGATATTAAAACTCTTATACTAGCACTGGTAAAGACTTCTATTCTTATGTTAGCATTCCACAAGCTTTGATATAATCAAGATCACTTGTTCTTGTAACATAGGCTTGTAGTACAATACAGGATTAAGTTATAAGTTTTGTAATACTCAAGATCACTTGATCTTATGACTAAGGTTTATAGTTCACTACAAGATGAGGTTATTAGACAGTTGTAGGACATAAGTGCATGAAGCAAGTCTTTGTAAAATTTCTGCTCCTGTAGTCATCCAGATATTTATATATTAGGCTAGCTTGATGTAATGTTATTATCACACACATTCTTTACAATTTTATTATTAAATCCGACGCCTCTTGTAAACTCAATTGTTTGTAAACTGAATACAAGCCCACGTCGGCCGCACAAACACACTATTTCCGGTCCATTGGAAGTTATTGGCAGACACATCCGCTATGCTTCACACGTTAGCTGTCCGCCTGCCGCGGACAAATACTGGGTTTTCCTGCCTGCGCCACGCTTTCAATTAATTTCTCTTTTTGACCGTGCAATTTGTTGCAATCAATCTGCCTAGCCTTTTCCCAACTATGTTGGGGTCGGCTTCCAGTCTAACCGGATGCAGCTGAATACCAGTATTTTACATGGGACGACTGCCTATCTGACCTTCACAACCCAGTAACTGGGTAATACGATACCCCTAAGTAAGACTGGTTGTCAGACTTTCGGGCTTCTGACGACCCGTAACGACTGTCAAAGATCCACGAATGACAGCCAGGACCAACGGCTTAACGTGGTTTCCGAGGTACGAAGGAGTCTCGGTATGTAAAGATGGTCACCCATCCACGGACCAACCCCGGCGAGCGTAGCTTAACCTGATGGATTGATCCGTGCGGCTATTATTACTTAGCCACAAGCTCCTAAACCGTACAATTTGTTGCACTGTACTGAATAAAAATCACTGGAGTACTATGTACAGACAAACTATGTTCTTAACGTCCCTCGGCAAACCTCGTGTTTCATCAGTTGTCGGATTTCTATCAGTTGCCCTTTGCACTTGGTGCAGACCGGACGCTCTCAATCGACTTGGAACTATACAGAGTTGTTAATACTCTTTTAACTTAATGTAATTTATTTAAAATGGGAGGTAAGCCGCTAAAGTCGCAGGCACGACAGATAGGAAAATAGTTTTACAGCTCTATATAGTTCACACGGAAATCAAAACAACAATAAAGTACTTAGTTCTGAATTCAAATTATTATACACGATGTAGCGATTACACCGCCACATACAAACTACGCATCAAAGACATGACGTCACACAAATCCTGCATCGCGCAGTTAGAGTTTACCGAGCGATTGACATACATACAAAATTTCAACTTCAAACTGATGGGCAGTTATCCGCCAGACACAACACCCGTCTGGTCGGAGGATCCTCCCTTTTCTATGGTGGATGAGTGAACTTTACACCCTGTTCCTCATACCACTAAAACGATAAATCTAATAATTGATGAACAAGGAAATTAGCATTCGTTTGTATTCGGAAATCCGATGGTACCGAAAATAGAAATACTGTAAGTTGTAGTGCCGACAATCACCTATAACTTTTTTCTCGTCTTTTGTTTTTACAAGCATTTTTTATCTCAAAAATATTTTTTTTTTTGTACGTTAATGTAATTAGAAGAAAGTTCTCATTATCCCTTTACAATATTGAACACTTTTCTGATTAGACCCTGCATGATCTATAGTAAAATATGCTTCGTGTAAAAATCAACGTGATTCTGAATAATTTGAAAGGAAAGAACAATGGATTTGTTCAACACAAAAATAAAGGTTTAAAAAAAAATGCATTCATATTTGTTCAGTTTTGTAAGAAGAAATATAAATAAAGCTTGTAAAATGAATGTAAATATGATGGAATTGGAACTTCATTAATAATATATGTTTTTTTTGTATACACTTCCGGACTCCTAAATTGAGCCACCGTTCTTTTTATGTTTATAGGCCTAAAATATTATATAATATAATATTATATTAATATAATATAAATAGAATTTAAGCAAGTCGTATAAGTCACAGATTTTTTTTAACCTGTTTTGAAGCTGACTGAAGGAACAATGGTGATATTGAAATAATGACCAGTATGCCATCATTTCAGTATCACCATAGTTCTTTTGGAACAATGACAAACGGAAATGATAGCGAGTGACTGGCTTCTAAACAACTTTTATTTTCTTTTTACTACCATTATTTAAAAAGCCTATAAACAACGGGCAGTGGTGGCCCAATGGTAACTGCTGCGACTTACGAGTTACAGGTTGTAGGTTCGAGCCCAGACAGGCGCTTTACTTTGTGTAAATTATTTCATCACCACTGCTCTCAAAACGGTGAAGGAAAACATCGTGAGGAAACCGGCATGTCCTAGAACCAAAAAATTCTAAGACATGTGACATCTACCAACCCGTACTGGACCCGCGTGGCCCACTCCCTCTCACAGAGAGTAAGCACGTGTCCCAGCAGTGGGAACGTTACAGGCTGATTATGCTATTATGCATAAAACAAAAATATGCAGAGTGACTCGATACAGTTGTCCGGGAGTGTATTTGCAAACAGTTTGCCTGATGATTAACCACATTACTCGATGCTTTCTGCTTTAATGAAATATTTCATATTTGCACAGAAATATTTAATAGTGTTCTTAATATGTTGCTTTTGTGGCAATTATATATTAATATTGAATAAAAAGCAGTAAATTTTTGACAGTCGTTACGGGTAGTCTGAAGCCCAAAAGTCTGACAACCAGTCTTACCAAGGCGTATCGTGTTACCCAGTAACTGGGTTGTGGAGCTTAGATAGGCAGTCGCTCCATGTAAATACTGCTATTCAGCTTCATCCGGTTAGACTGGACGCCGACCCCAACATAGTTGGGAAATAGCTAGGCAGATTGATTGAATGAATAAAGCAATACTTTTATCTGATTAAAGAAAACTTTTAATTATCGTAGTCTGTATGTAGGATTACTCAATCAATAATCGAGGTCGAGTTTGGAACTGAAATCCTAACTAATATCATTAAATGTGAAATTCAGTTTGTTTGTTTGTTACATTTTCACGCTATGACAGCTGATCGGATTTGGCTCTCGCGCTTGGTTAGACTTTTTACCTCGCTGGTACGTTCTATGTTACGGGGTTTGGTTTCCGCACTTAGTCCGCCAGGTGGACTATTATGCGTGGCCATGGCGGCCGTTTGGTGGTTATTCCAACCAGCCCACCTCCTTCCAGAAGTTAATTAAAACTCCTGGTCTGTTCAGAACATCAGTGAAAGGTCTGGGTGACCCGAGGGTTTCTGTTCTAATCTGGGTGACGCCTGTGCATTCGAAGAGCACGTGCGCGACGGTTTCCTCAGTCTCCATGCAGCCTCGCTATTACGTTTCCGTGGGATGATTTCCGGCCTCCACGCAGTCTTTAATACAAAGAGAATTAAAATACGTTTTTAGGATATTTCCTTTCATCGCTATTTGCAAGGCTTAGGGGAAAGTTTGACGTTATAACTCAATACGTAAAAACCCGGGGAGGTTACCGAAATTGGTGCTCAATTTTTATGAAACAAAAAGTACAATTAGAATTCCCATCGCAGAGCACGGGAGAGTTTTTCTGAAACCTCTAGAATGCTGGTCGGAGATTTTAAAACTAACGCGGACTAAATGGTTGAATAAAGTTTTTTTTACGTGAAAGTTTGTTTTACTTATCAGTTTAATTTTTTTCTCGATTTTTCAGTAGTCGGGTTTTAGTTTTTGAACTCACTTTTATTTAAATTATTTTGGGGTTATAATTTCGTTATAAAGTATTTGCAGAGCAGCTTTAAATTTTGTTTGTTTAGGTTTTATTGTATAACAGGTATTTGGAGCCGGCAACTCATTATCTAAATCATTCATAAACTCTCCTCGATTCACGCCGTTATAACTAAATACAGTGCGAGTCTTTATAATGTGCACATATCGAAATGAGGAATTTATGCTTTATTTTATCGACGGAAAAAATATTTAAGAAATCTAAATATTTTTATGTTTTTTTTAGAAATGGTGTAACTTTTATACTTATTGATCTATCGCGATGAAACAAACTCCATAATGATTGGAAGTAGTTAGGCTTCCTCATAAAATATGAAAAAAAATTATGAAAAAAAAACTACTCTCAACTGAAAAAAACCTGTTTTTTTAGCAAATATCTGTTTTTTTTTTCATATTACTATAATCGTAAAATTTCTCAATAAGACGCCAAAAAGAAAAAAAAAGAAAAATAAGGTATATTTAAATATTTTTTCCGTCGATAAAATTAAGCATAAATTCCCTTATTTCGATATGTGCACATTATAACGACTCGCACTGTATGTAACGTACTATAAATGGATGTCTAGACGACTAGCCTGGACATCGTGTTCATGGAAATTCGCTTGGATTTCCTGGAAATTCTCGTAACCGTGTAGTTACTACAGCTGCGTCTGGAGAGCATTTAATATTTTCACTTTGTACTTGAAGCCGTGATGCTGCTGTCTATGCAAAGCATTTTGAGTTAAACTTTAGTCTTTTGCTGGAACGTTTAACATATTTTCTTTGACGAGGAACGAGAATAACTGTTTAAACGATGCCTCGGAAAATCTTACTGTCTACTTCTCATACTTTTGGCGTTTACTACACGCATTCAAAGTAGTGTATGTATGTTTTGAAGTAGCATGTCTCGAAAACGTTGTTCCCTTTTATTTTGAAAAAAAAAAAACATGGTGTTACCTTTATAAAATTATTATCTTTTTAAACCACTATATAACCGACTTCCAAAAAAGAGGAGGTTATATGTACGTCGCGTATGTTTGTTTTTTTATTTTGAGTTAGCTTCAATAATACGTAGGTACTTTTTTCCACTTAGTATGTGGATGATATGATAAGTTCCTGTCGCTGTTATTTACATAGTAGGTGGTTTTCAAATATGTGTGGGGTAGGTACCACAACTAAAAAGTAAAAAATAAAAACATTTTACAAAAAAAAAAAAAAACAAATAAAAATTTTGTGTTTTTTTTTTGGAAGTCGGTTGTTTTTTTTTGTAAATTGTTTTTATTTTTAAGAAGTTAAAAAGTTTTTTTACTGTTGCGTAACGTTTCAGTGAATTAATAACTATTGTTTGATTACAATTTCTTTGCATTTCAATTCTATATTCTATTTTACTACAACGCAAACATACGCAGCAAAGTTTTTTACATTTTCTTTGTCAGCAAAACAAAACTAAAAGCTTTCAGTCAAATCAATCTGCTTAGCCTTTTTCCAACTATGTTGGGGTTGGCTTCTAGTCTAACTAGATGCAGCTGAATGCCAGTATTTTAAAAGCTAAAAGATGTCTTAAGTATAGCAGCAGTATTAATTGACACAATAAAGGACAGTTGCACTTATTATACCCATTAAATTCAGAATAACTAAAATAGTCTATTTACGACAGATTTGATTATAAAATAGGTACAGTTAGCCTCAAAAAGAGAGAGTTATTATGTCCTAGATGATTACCTAAATAATAAAACACTGTATTACTGTACCTATTAATAGTCCAATGTATTGCATGCATGTATTTTGTTTTGTCTTGATATTTTTTGTTTGTTGTCTATGGTAAATTTTGTTTTTCTTTATTTTGTACAATTCTCACTAATATTTGTATGTCATCAATGACAAAACATAGCGCAATATATTATTATATAAGACCTTGACCTTTCACCTATGTTTTACAAATAAATAATTCTATTATATTCTAATAATTCATTTAAATGTCTATAATTTGTGTTCCATAACATTGTATCAATGTATAGCTATAATCAAGAGCCCAATATGTAATATGTTCTGTGGCTACACATTCATCATCATCATTATATACCTAGCCTTTTCCCAACTACATTGGGGTCTATATAATATATATAGAATACCAGTATTTTTAACATGAGCGACTGTCTATCTGACCTCCACAACATTCTTGATACAATACAATTGAACAAAGATTCAATCAATCTGCCTAGCCTTTTCCCAACTATGTTGAATACCGTATTTTACATGGAGCGACTGCCTGTCCGACCTCCACAACCCAGTAACTGGGTAAAACGATAACCCTTAGTAAGACTGGTTGTCAGACTTTCGGGCTTCTGACGACCTGTAACAGAGAGACTGTTAAAGATCCACGAATGACAGCCGGGACCAACGGCTTAGCGTGCTTTCCGAGACACGGAGGAGTCTCGGTATGTTAAGATGGTCACCCATTCACAGACCAGCCCCGGCAAGCGTAGCTTAACCTGATGGATCGAATCGTGTGGCTGTTATTACTTAGCCACGAGCTCCTCTCATTATTGAACAAAGATTGTAGACAGTTAAGTTGTTGTTTTTTTGCTCGATGTATACAATATACATGTTTTTGAAGCTGACTGTACGTCTGTAAGGCGACGGCCGGGGTACTCCACCGGCTACTTCCTGCATAAACAAGTGAATTTGTCTCCGTTGAAATATATGTAATGCTATTGTCGTGTACTTCCACGAATAAAACATTACGTTTGTCCGTCTATCATTTGACTATACCCAGACATTTTAGTAGTTTTGCAACGGTAGTCTAACCTCCAAGCTTTGTTGATATGACGATGCAAGAAAGTCGGACAGATGAATACAGATGGTTCGACACTCCGCAAAATAATTTAAATAAACTGGCTAAGTGCGTTTCGGACCACGCATATGAAGAGTTACGTAGTTGGGATGAATTTATCCCAAAAACTTTGTAGTTGAAAAACATGTTTTTGTAACTGCAAATATAAGTTGGTCGATTATTACTCGTTAAATTGTAGAACCTACTTAGCTGTAATAGTTTTCCTTTTAATTTCATTATATAAACTACTGCCGTGATTTTTTTCACATATCCAAAACCAACCATTTAGCTGGCGGGACACTTGACTCTAACAAAAATTAGCACTTTAAAGCTTAATATTTCGCAAACGGATCCCTGAATCCAAAAATGGTTTTCACACACTCACAATGATTTTGAAGGACCTTTCCAACGATACACCACACAACGGGATATAAAAAAAAAACAACCCCACTTTACGTGTAGGGGAGGTACACTTAAAAAAATGATGATAATGTTAATTATTTTACCATTTTGTCGGCGTAATTAATATGTATACCCATGCCAAATGCTTTCTAGTACTAAGAGTCTCGGAGCTAGACCGCGGACAGACGAACAGACAGACGGACGTGGCGAAACTAGGGTTCCTTGTTTACTACGGAACCTTAAAAAAACAATTATTGCTATAATTTCAATAAAGCACATTTATTGAAATAGAAAGAGCTCAAAGAGCCGTAATTAAAGTGATGCTTAGAAAGCCCTTTAGGTTCCCGACAGATCTGCTGTGCAATAAATTTCCAGTTCTTTGAGTACGTCAACTATACATACTTAGTGCCGCACTGCATACACACAAATCTATTAAAAACAGACCTGACTACCAAAGCCTGCTTTCAAAACGTATCTTTCACGTCCCTCTCCCTAATGCAAACAGTCTTCTGGCTCGTCGGTGCCCCTTTTACTCACACACGCATATCTACAATAAAATAAGCAAGCGCTGTGACACTAAAGATCTTAACACTCACTCGTTTAAAAGAATGACAAAAAGTTGGCTTCTCTCCCTGTCATACAACGACACTGAGGATATTGTGAGTTAATAATATAGGTACAAGCAATTTATTTATACAAAACCCACACTTTCAACTCACCACCACGCACACTCACACACACATTTCACCCACCCCCACACACCCACTCACACACACACACTATATATATATTTTTTAGAATTGTTTTATTTTGTTTAATTTATTTTTATTTTGATAAAACTTTGTTTTGACCCTTATTTTATTTAACTATTCTGTCCATTTTCAAACATCCTAAAATTAAATTTAAGCTAGCGCAAACATGTTTCGAATTAAAATTTAAGATAACGCAACTCAGGCCCCCAAGATACAGGCGCTGCCTAGTTTGGGGACCACTGTTTTAATACTATGGTAAATATTCTAGTTACATTATAAGCTTACAATATCATTATTTTCTGAAATTGATTTTGTAATAATGGACCAATAAAAATTATTCTTATTCTTATTCTATAACACAATAAAGTGCAATTCAGGGTGGGAAAGAGATGAAGCTCTACAGAACGTAGAGCTCCATCTCTTTCTCCCACTGAAGTAATATTAAAATAATACTGTTTTTGAGCTGGTGGTAGGCCCCCAGGTCGCACAGCGCTAATTACCTACAGTTATATTCACCTAGAAGTTGCCTCTCTTTCTATCGCGTAACTCTTATATCTTCTGACTATGTTACACTCACTGAATTGGCCCGACAAGACGAGCCCGCCGCGTACTTGTAGCTTCATATCTAAAATGCGGAGTGAACCATTTGTATGCATCTGTGGTACAAGTAAGACATGAGACAATATACTTGTGTTTTCATGTTATTGTCGGCTTGGAAACCTTGGATTTTTGTAGGATTCTTCTAATACCTGTAGGCATTTTAGTGGACATTAAACAAACAGCAGACTTGCATCTTCAAGGTAAGATGTGGTCCTGCTATGTGGTTTTATCTATAACTTATTACAACACACAAAAACACATGTAAAAATGCGCTCGCACCCACCCACACTCCCAAGTACAAACTAATCTTATCTTACTAATATAATAAATGTGAAAGTTTGTGAGGATGAATGGATGTTTGTTTCTCTTTCACGCAAAACCTTCTAAACGGATTTGGATGAGATTTGGCACACACATAGTCTATAACCTGGATTAAAACATATTATACTTTCATCTCGATATTCCCAGGGGATCGAGACTTATGCGGGTGAAACCGTGGGGCACTGCTAGTATTATAAATGCGAAAGTGACTTTCTTTGTTTGTTACGCTTTCATACTAAAACGGCTGAACGGATTTGGATTTAATTTGGCACATATCTAGAACATGAACTGGATTAGAATAAGGGATACTTTTTATCCAGATAGTACGTTCCCGGGGGATAATTTCCGACCTTCACGCGGGCAAAGCCACGGGCAAAAGCTAGTATGTTATATCACGTTGACATGATTTTCTAGTCCACGTCTGAGGATTGACTCCCAAAATTCAAGTCCTGGCTTAGTTTGGGAATCAGTTTCTATTTAAGTACCATATTCTTGTAAATGCACTCATTTGAGACAATAATATCATAACTTGTACGTTTTAACGTTTCCCCGTCGATTAATTTGTGCCCATCTTGTCAAATTATTGTTTAGTTTAGTTTTATATTGTTTTTTTTGCTTTTTAATTTAATCACATACTATTAAACGAGCAATATTTGTATATTTGTTTGTATATATAGTTGTACTCACGTTCTCGATATCGGCTCTAACGATTTCGATGAAAGTTTTGATATAGGGGTTTACGGGGGCGAAAAATCGATCTAGCTAAGTCTCATATCTGGGAAAATTCGTTTTCTTTATTTTCACAGCCTCGGGAATGTGATACAACGTTGGTAATTTGGTATACCTGCACGATATGTTTATCTATTTTCACCCGAGCAGAGCTCGGTCGACCAGGTACTTAAATATTAAGTCCTGAATTAGTTTATGGATTAATTTAATTATTTAAAGCTGCCTAATATTTGAGTATAAAGGTAGCCGCAAGATTCAGACAACTCAATATGAAGGGGGAATACAAGTGGCCACCTGTCGCTTTATTGTGCCATTTTGCCATCTTTTAACACAGCTAATTTTATTACCAAACTTTGCCTGTTACGCCATTTATGCTCCAGTTCTGGTGTCAATCTGGTTGGCGACCGGATAATATACTCCATTTATTAGAAAAATAACGGCAAAATAACGATAGTTATTGTGTAATATTGTTGAAATTACTTTACTTTAGAGTTATTTTTTAATGCAAATAGTATTTTTTTTTTTGAGTTTCTTTGCGTCGTGTTTACCGCAAATAAACGAATTTTCTTTCTTTCTTCTTTCAAATTGCTTTGTATTTATTGTGAAATAACGGAGTTTATTGTACATTTATTTCGAAATAACGAATGGGTGATGAATGTTACTTTTTGCCGTCGGACTGCCAAGTCCATAGGTCTCAAGTTCTAACCCAAGGCAACTCTGACTTTTCGGATTCATGAGCGTATTGTATAATTATCACTTGCTTCAAAAACTGTGAAGGAAAACATCGTGAGGAAACCGGCAAGCCTGAGAGATATTTTTCGACGGCATGTGAAGCCAAATCAGAGGCCCATGGGCGGCTTTAAAACTCAGACACCAGGTTAGTCACTAACCACACGAAAAGAAGAAAAAGACCACAATATCTGATCAAAGTTTAAATTCAAATTAACAACCGGAAAGAAAGGTATTTTGGGTTTATAAAAAACACCTTCGCAAATAACGCATTATTTTAGAATAAATTTGGTTAGCATAAAAAAGGTTATAGTGAGCCAACCTTAAAAGATAGACATATACTGTCGCGAACTGTTTTTTAGAACTTTTAAAGGGGAACAATTCTGTCATACATGATTTTTGCGAAACTTTAACCGTTTACGCAGCGCACGCAGCGGAAGCTCTCAAAAGGAAAAAAAAACCCCGATTTTGAAACATTATTCATTAGTGCTCCACTCCTATTGGTCTTAGTGTGATGATATATAGCCTTCCTTAATAAATGGGCTATCTAAAACTGAAAAAAAAAATCGTATCGGACCAGCAGTACCTGAGATTAGCGCGTTCAAACAAATAAACAAACAAACTCTTCAGCTTTATATATTAGTATATAGATTTGTTTTGTTGTTTATGTTTATAAACGTGCATGTTCACGTGCAAATGAAGCCTCAGGGTTAGCGTGTAATTGTCTACATCATTACCGAAACAATAACGAATGTAAAATCTACATACAAATACCCATTATGGGACATGTTTTGTATTACTGTGTGTCATTTGAGTTCGGCTGTTACACAAATAATTTCATTCAGTTGGAATTTCATTCGGACACTCATGTCAGTCGACTGTAATCAAACAATTTGTGAGAATTGCTCTTTAATTTAAAAGTGAACGTTAGCAATTTAGTTTCCGATTGCGATGAAAGATTGAAAAGTGTTTTGTTCTAACTACTCTTGTTTTGCAAAATATATATAATATACAGACATGATGACCTTTTACGAGCTTAATGTACCGTAAACAAGAATACGTAATGTCTCTCTGCATAATTCATTAACGGAAAGCTCTCCGCTCATATTTATTAACATTCTCTCCGTACTATGTTTGGTACAATTTCAAAGTTATTTAACATTCAAACGTTTACGGTCTGTTTTGTTCCCGTTTTTGTTTAGCCTCGCCTTGTTTTAATAAATTCTTCTCTTTGTAAAAAACTCAGACCTCGTACTGAGGACCGCTAACGCTTTGGTTTCCAAGAATCTTGGGAGTGGCGGATTGAAACTGCGTTGTGCAATTCATAGAATTTTCAGTAATCGCCTAGCTTTTTATAAGCGCTTGATGATTGGCGATTTTCGTCCGAGAAACGTCGCGGACGACACCAATCTCATTCAGGTAAAAAAAATGTTTAAGTTAATTTTAACATTTTTTTTTAGGAATAGTCTGCCCTTATCCCTTAGTCGGAAAACATAAAGTTATGAAATATATATTTTGAACCACTAATAAAAGTGTTTCGTTGTCACTTGGAAACGGTATAAGTTAATTAATTTTAATTACGCCCCAATAAGGTTACATGATAATTAACAACTGAATACTTGTTTAAATCAGTATTTCTAGCTCTACGCAAAAATACAGTGAGAATAACGTCAGAAAGCCAATTCTCGTATTTTAAAACGTTCTAAATCTAGTCGCAACAATCGATGTCAAAAACTTGTCAAAAATGTTGGATAAATTCGAGGTAATTTTTGTCAGATTGAGAACGAAATTGGATTGCGAACGTTCTTACAATTACGGGAATTGCCGGGTCGCAATTCAAATAAATTAATTATGTTTGCAAATAAGTAGAGAGACAGCGAGAGCTCTGCTCGGCCACACCAAGCTCTTGAGATGAGTGTTATTTGAGTAAGTGCCACTTGAGTACTCACTGGAGCAATACTCAAATAATATGTATCGCATGTCTTGCGCGGAAATGAATTGCTTTCTTTTAAAATTGTATTTCGATGTGAGTTTTCGTTCAATATTTGATAGGTGATGGCCAATTTTAGAATCGTCAGATAACTTTTACCACAAGAATAATTATGACAGCTTTTATAAAGAAAATAATTATGTCTAACCGTCATTATTTATTATTCAGATAAAAGTTAAAAAATACAATAATCGTGGATATGTTTAGTAACCTGGGGGCTTAAAACGGCCGCTTTTGCAGAATCATAATATGATCGTATTATGATTCATATTAAAAATCGTAAAATGGTCACAAACTGACAATTCATATTATTATCTGCTAGCAATTCATATTATTCCAATTCATCTGTTTGACAGTTTTGTATGGAGATTCGTAAAATGGTCCACAAATTACGAATTGCTTTACTGTCAATTATAATGTCAAATAACAGAATCATAAGAAATCAGTCAAAAGCAACATCTGGCAAATAATATTTCGGATTTTTTGAAGAAATATTGCTGTAATGGCAGATTTAGCCCTGTATGAAAGTTTTCTGGAGCACGCGCAGGTTATGGAGACTATTGCATATCGCCGACAAAGCGCAGCACTTCGAAAACAGGACATAGCCTTCGAAATGCCGGACCTCGAATTTGTTAGCTCATATAGGTTAGGTAAAAGTGTGTGTCGTGACCTCATCCATGAGCAGGAGCCGTACATACCTGTGTTGTGTACATACCCGCCGCGATGGCATAAGTACTACCTCAAAGGCAAGTAAAAGGATTATGATAAAAGTAGTATGTATTAATTACTTAAGTAGTTCCAGATAGACCATAGCATCTATTATTGTAGAGGTTAACCCTGTACGGTGTCCCCCCTTGATGAAATAAAACCTTTTATATATAAATACCTAAATGGCAACTTACTACAATCTTCTATTTACATTTTAGTTGCTGAGTACACTTAGATTTTACGCCTCTGGATCATAGCTTTATAGGAGCAAGATACATCAAGTTAGTGAATCTGTGTGAGATGAGAGCTGTGACACTAAATAATGTGAGTATATACCAACTTTTTTGGCTGACAATAATACATATACATGGGATTTAAACATAACTGGCAAAAAGTGGATGAACTAAGGGCCAAAACAAATGACACGGCGTCGCATCACATGTTTAAATAACAATTTTTTATTGATAACTAGTTTTTACACCTTGTCTTAGGTGTAAACGGTAGGTAAACGAAAATAGTAGAGTAGTGACTGCCTCGTTGGTCTAGTGGTCGCAAGCGCTACTGCTGAGTTCATACTCAGCAGTAGCGCTTGCGACCCCTAGGCCCTTAGGTCCTCATGGGCCTGGGTTCGATTCCCAGGTAGGGCAAAGTGTTATTGGGTTTTTCCATCTGGAATTTCTCAGTCGCAGCCCGGAGCCTGGATTTGTGCCCGGTTGATGGCAATAGGTTCGCCCCCTATTACATGGAACTTAAACATAACTGGCGAAATGTGGGTGTCCTATGAGTATGCCTCTGCCTAACCCTTCGGGGATTACAGGCGTGATGTTATGTTATGTGAAAATAGTAAATAATAATAAAAAAATAAAATGTTGCAACGTCGGTCGCAACGTATCACGATGTCGTATCGTGTGTATGTGTTTTGGCTCTTTGGTGCACCTCTGTCAAACCCTTCCGAGTTAAATAGGTGATATTATGTTAGGTATATTATCTTGCTTTACTTCAATTTTATTATGTAGTAGTACGTAGGAGACCTATATGAGGAGATAGATTTAGCTATTACTTACTATACTCCATTTGAAATAAGATTAGACATTTAAACAAACCTATTTTACAGTCCGTTCAACCGATTTTGACTTCTATGCCGTAGGCATAAGGATGGTATTAAAAACAAAAAAGTGGTTACAAAACCAACTGTTTACTGCAGCTGCCATTTGTCATACCACCAACGCAATAGAAGTCAATATCGGTTGAACGAACTGTATGAAAGATTTATTTAAATGTCTAATCTTATTTCAAATGAACTTTAGAATAAAACAAGTGTTAGGAAAAATATTTTATTAAATTAACAATTTTCATCTTATATTATTTAAAAAAATCTAGCAATAATCAAATAATAAAACTTACATAAACATAAAAACTAATCGGTCTTTGATTGTTTCAGGTTTGTGACTCTTTTTTGATATTTTGAAGTGTCGATGCTAGCCACAGAGGAGCGAACCATGACTTGACTCCTTTCTATGGAATCACCATCCCTTGGCACAACTCCACCAGGCTGAAAACAAAAATTTGTGGTTTAATTGTGGACACAGAGCGGGCTGATACCTTCTTTGCCTTTATTTTAAGTTTTTGTTTTAGTTAAATGTTAAATAAAATATAGTTTGTTTTCTTCTCTGATATACTTCTTTTTTTTTTGCATGCAAAAAATTCATACTTTACCTCTATGGAAGGTATATCTTTATACTGCATCAGCAAGCCTCTCAAGGTTCTGCGCTATTAATTGGTTCGCCATACCAGCTGCAGCACGTTGCATCACCCGAGATAAAATTCTCCGAGCCTCATCAAGCGAAGCCAGAGGGCGACCTAAAAAACGTAATATATATTATAATTTACAACATACTCGTTTTCAATAGTCATCATAAGTCTTAACCGCAATTTGAATAACTGTAGGGTTAGAAAATTCTACTCACTGCGGTATCTAGATTGCCGTGTTCTACAGAAGCACTGTTGTATAGCGTCGGCCGGGGTAGGGCTTGGTGTTGACTAGTAATAGTAGTCTTTGGTGTTGACGCACGAGTCTGGCCAGAAGTTGAGAATCCAGTGATCTGAATAAGGGGCTCAACACCGACAGAGCTCCCACTTTCAGTGTAGAAAGTCGAGCAGAATGTTCCATTGTATCTCATATACTCTAGATTCTAGATGCACGCCTTTCCATTCCTAAAAAATATTACGAACATTTGAATACCTACCTACTTTTGCACAGCGATAATATTAAATATTGATCTAAGATAAACAAGTATGCACTTACTTTGTATTAAAAAAGATCCAACTCGCACGAAATAGGTATTGAAGTTATTAAAATTACGCACGTTTGAAGTTGACATAACTCAAGGGATAAACTAAAAACTCCTTTGTATGGATTCTCAGTCTACAAAGTTTTTATTGTTTTTAATTTCCGTTTTCAGGGCTTATCTGCAGTATTTTTAACAGTTATAGTTTAATAAAATCAAATAACATTATAACAATAGAAATAAAAAAAATAAAAAACTAATTTGATTAATAAAAACAGTAAAGAAAACTTAACCGGTAAAATTATGGTCTTTATTTTTTTCATGCGGCAATATTTAACCAAATATGATTCAGATATGAACTGAATTGCGATATGATTCAGCTATTTATGTGTCACCATTTTACGAAAATTAGAGGAATTGCTAATGAATTGCTGGGAATTCAGGAAATGAATCGCTTTTAGCAATATTGCAAAAGTGACCGTTTTAGGCCCCCTGTTCCGCTTAGATATTTCTAAAGAGCTATAAAAACCTCCTGTAAGAAATCGACACGTGTTTCACCTCTCAAAGAGGCATCCTCAGAATGACGATGGACTTGTTGCGAACCCGAACACGGCGTGTTGCCACACCGAGCGCTGAGCGGCTGTTCGGGTTCGCAACATCCTAAGGATACCTCGTTGAGAGGTCGATTTCTTTCAGGAGTTTTTTATGTCTTTTTAGAAATAGCTAAGCGGAACAGGTTACTAAATGTATTTTATAATGGGTTTCCGTAAGGTCACACCTGAATCAATTAACTATCAGATAAAAGTTTTCTGAAGGCTGAAAAATCATAAAACAGAAACAAAAAAATCTTTGACTGCAAGGCGAAACAAAGTAGATGTTTTTTCGGTTACTGAATCAATATGCAACCATTCCTTAAATCCTGATTTAAATCAAAACGAACGATTGAACTGTGCAGTATACTATAAATCCACATTTCATTCACAAAACTGTTAATTAACAGCATCCCTCCCATTCCTTCTAAGTTAACATTATTTCCACCAAAACAAGTTTCATTTTCATTAAATCATGTCCATTCATATTCCTGCATAAAGTTTAATGAGCGGCTCTCGTAAGTCTCTGACCCCGTCCACTTCTCGAGTTCGTCCGCACATGACCGTGTGCAACCTGCCTAAGGTCAAAGGGGGAGGCTAGACGAACTTGTTGCGCCCCTTCCCCTGACATTGCGAACTTTGTCATAACGATTCTAAGATGTCTTTTATTTACTTAACAAACTGCGGTCCTTCGTGCTTGCTATGCAACTTACATACTTTGGAATTTCAAGTGGACGGCGCTTTCTTGAATGGGCCTGTTGAACTTGTCTCGATATTGGGGTATAGAGGAGGAAAAGTAACAGTAAGGGTTTGATGGGTTTTTGCGTATGGTGTTGAAAGTATTTAACAATGGTATTTCGAAGGCACCAAAATAAACAGCGAGTGTTTTTTTTTTTTACTTTTTAGTTGTGGTACCTACCCCACACAAATTCGAATACCACTACCTGCTATGTATAATTTAAATAACAATGATAGGAAGTTATTATAACATCATCCACATAGACTGAGTGGGAAAATATGTATTATTGAAGGTAACTCAAAAACTACCAAAGAAAAGGAAAAAAAAAATGAGACCAACGCGCAAGCTACCTCTACTAAATGATAAAGGAATTTTCAAAATCGATCTTCAATGGACGAAAATACCAATGGACATAAAAAAATAAAAATAAACTAAGAGACAACATAGAACCTTATCCTTTTTAGAAGTGGGTTAAAAAATAAAATTGACCAAGTACTATATAGATTAATTTGAAACGCATTTTGTCTTATAACAGGAAAACATAATTATATACAACTAGCGACCCGCCGATCCTTCGCACGTGTGCAATCTACTTTCCGAGCAACTTTCTAAATTTTTTCTTTCAGAAGCACCTTCTCCTGACAATAACAAAGATAAAAAAAAAGAATTAGTGAAATCGGTCCAGCCGTTCACTCGTGACCAAGGGAAATAGGGATTCATTTATATATATATAGACTAGCTTTTGCCCGCGACTTCGTCCGCGTAGAAGTCGAAAATGGTTCTAATAGGATTTTTAATTGATTTTTTACGTTATTAATTTTGTTATAACATATAAATTATTATGTTCAAATGTTTGAATACTTATAAAATATAACAATCTTTATTATAGTGTAGGGATTTAAAGGTTAAATAACTATAAGTATTATTATTATACACAACAAATCAAACACAGATATTTTTACAATTAAAAGCAAAAAATTATTTGCTTATGTTTTTAAGTGAGTTCAAGTGTCAACCTTTTTTGAATAAAATCGGATTGAGTTTTCAAACATCTGTCAAAATAAAATGTAATTTAAATTAAAAGCACTAAGGAGTATTGATATCAACTTCGAAGCAAATCACCGCCAAAATAACTTTCTACCCCTTTTTAACCCCGTTAGGGGATGAATTTCAATAAAATATGAAACACGACTTCCATCAATTCTGTTAAAAAAGGTTTATGCAAAATTTTAAGTAGATTGGACCAAGGAATCACGTTGTCTCATACAAACTTTGCCTTCCTTTTTCACCCCCTTAAGGGTAGAATTTCGGAAAATCCTTTCTTATCGAATGCCTACGTCATACAAAGAACACACCCTCCAAGTTTCAGGTCTCTACAATCAGCGGTTTAGGCTGTGCGTTGATCCGTCAGTCAGTCATTCAGGACAAAGCATTTTATATGTATAGATTAATTATATCCTTCAATCAATTAAAAGTCCCAAGTAATTTATGATGACATGTAGTGGGTGCTTATAGTATGCCTTATGAAAGCGCACCAATAAACCAAAAACCAATACTATTTTTCATAAGTTTCTATAAAAATATAAAACAGGGGCTGTGAAATTTCGCATTCATATTGAGGCTCGAGTTGTATTGACTATCCGTGCGCGAACACCGAACCCTCTCACTAGTCGACGGATTGGGTTCATGCCAAATAAATACTACCTGCCACTAAGAAATACTCACGAGGTGTTTGTTTGATAAACTCGACTCTATTGAAAGAGGAACTGAAAAGAAAATAAAACAGCTTGGAATAGGTATGTATGTAATGTACAAGTCAAATCGTTGAGCTCCTTAAGTTCTGAGTTGAGCTGCACAATTACTGATAAATGCGTGCACTGACTGGACAGGTCCACTCAATCTGTGTTGGTTATTTCCTCAAAATACCATTTCAGATACCAATCTACATGGTCTTCACATGATCTGGACAAGATTATATTTGGACTTCGGCCTTTCTTCTCAGAGTAGTCAGATAGTTGCGAGCACGCGTGCAGGCGACGCGGCTCAAACAAGACAAAACACTTTTATAACCTCGTGTACAGTATTTCTATTTTCTTAAAGTCCCTCGGGTATCATCGGATTTCCGAATACAAACGAATGCTAATTTCCATGTCCATCAATTATTAGATTTATCGTGTATAATAATTTGAATTCAGAACTAAGTACTTTATTGTTGTAATAATAATATGTTATAATTAGGTAAATTAAATTAGGTAAATTATTTATGTACGCACGGCGATACCTGCGGATTTATGTTATTTAATAATATTTATTCATATAATTCGTTGTAACTACTCAACGAATTATATGAATAAATGTTATTATTAATCATTATTTTGTTACCTATCTATTTATTATGTACAAATCACCAAGCCATTTTTTGGGGTGACCACTGAAAAAGCGCTGTGCTGTGGGTCCCCCATAGCACAGCATCATGCTGAGTGGAAGGAAGCCTTCTTGTTACAGTCATGGCGTGCAGCTGCCGACTATTTCTGTTTTATGGTCGTAATTTCATATATACTACTTTATTTTGTTTATTTTTTTATTTTTATTTAACCATTTATGTACACACAAATAATACATAGACAAGACAAAAGGAACAGAAAAATACGTACAAAGGTGATGCTTATTTCTAATGAAATCTCTTCCAGCATACCTGCGATAGGACAGAGGATAAAAAGAGATGTAGACACCGTGTGTAAGAGTAAAGAGAAAGTAAAATACATAAAATCAAAACAATTCACTTAAATAAAACTAATAATATGAAAATATACTTACTTACATACATACAAACATACATACTTCTAAAATAAATAACACTAATATAATGTAACAAAAATATATACATATAATACAAAATAAATACCTACGCAACTATAATGAAGTGGAAAGGTAGTGTTCTTTCACTCTTCTTTTAAATACTGCAACAGTTTGGCAGTCCCTAATGTCTGGCGGAAGTGAATTCCACAACCTCACCGCGTGCACAGTGAAGGAGTAGGAGTAGAAATCAGTGGAGTGGGGAGGGGACTTAAGGAGGTTTCTAAGATGCGACCTGCAAGGCACATCAGAAGGACGGGCGTAGGAAAAGCGCTCCCGCAGATAGGAAGGAGTTTTAGGATTGTGAAGGAGGTTAAATAGCAGACACAATATCCGAGAGTTCCTGCGAAGTCGAATAGGGAGCCACTTGAGTATCTTGCGAAAGTTAGAAACATGATCATACTTTTTAAGGTGAAAGACAAAACGAATACAAATATTTTGCAAACGCTCAAGTTTATTTAAAAGCTCTTCGGTGGCATCCAAATAACAGGCATCGGCGTAATCTATGATGGGCTGAATGAGAGTTTGAGCAAGGGAGATTTTGGTGTTTAAGGGCAAGAAATTCTGGAGGCATTTCAACGAATGGAACGTGAAGTGCACTTTGCGACTGACTTGAGCAACATGGGCAGTCCTATTTACAGAAAATAAAATAATTTCATTTCACGTAATTCGGATGAATTTGTATACCTAAAATGTAATTATTGATGACAGTGATCGCAAAAGTTATCACATCAAATGAGTGCTTAAATAATTTCTAACGTGACGACATTGTCGTGGACGTCCACGTCCACTTCCATAGAATGTATGGCAATACGTTATAACGTTATCGTGGACGGACGTTTTCATATATTTCCATACATTTTTGTATATATAGGTACTCAACAAAAGTATACAGACTAATTTATCGTTTACTAAAGTAAAACAAGTAACCCAACGTAGCACTCGCCGAGCTAGTTTTCTAATTTTACCGAAGATGAGAACTAAGTTTGCCAAAAAAATGTTAACTTTTGAAGGAGCACAATTATACAACAAAATACCCTCATGTATAAAAAAATTACACTCATTCAATGCATTCAAAACACAATTAGCTGAATATTTGAACACAAATAACACCCTTCCGAAAAGTTGAATGCATTGGATGGGTACCTTCATCATAATTGCTACGTGATGTCTGTGACGAACTTCACATTTATAATTTATTTTAAGCATTGTTCTCATGTAAGTGACTTTGTGTCTTTTTTGAGAATAAATATCTTTAAACCTATATATGTCAAAACATGGTTTTGTATCAAAATTTTACCTGTACCTCGGTCCTCTTCTCTATAATAGACTAAACTCGAAAGAAAACATTTATTCCCTGAACTACACAAATTGTAAGAGTATTCTTAAGGATGCTCTCCAAAGTATGTCTTACGAAGATACAGAGAATTTACTAACTGTGTTAAAGTGAATATAATATATGTACAAATTTCACCTACGTTAAGTTTTTAGGACTTAAACATAACTGGCGAAATGTGGGTGTACCTACTACAGGTACACCTCTGCCCAACCCTTCGGGGAAACAAGGCGTGATGTTATGTTATGTTATGTTAAGTTTTTATCAAATTTAGAAACTAAGATTTAAGCTACTCAACATATTAGTGATCTATTGTCAACCTGCAGATTATTTATTTATTCATAAGTCTATTTTAGCTCTTCTCGCCTGAAACACAGGATTACCTAGTTCAGGCACGTAAGTCTTAGGAATATAATTTACATTTAAGCAAATCTGTAATAATTTTATGCCTTGTAATTTTTTTAATAAATATTTATTATTATTTTGCTTCCATGTGTTATCGGGATATCGTGACGTGGACGTCTACGTCCACGATAATATCGTCACGTTAGAAATTATTAACACGCGCATTGGCGTCTGTTCTAAACCTAGGGGAAAAACTGTTTTTAAAATAGTACCAAAGTATTTTATTACACGTGGACTTTATTAATTTATGCACAATGAAAGCATTTGACAGGAAAAATAATCTTAAGGATAGAAGAGCTCCGGAAATGGAACTTTGATCCATGTTCTAAGAAAGTAATATTATAAATGAACTTGAACGCAAAGTAAACTTTCTCGCTACCTGTTCATGAAAAGCGTATTATTAAAATAATGGATGATATATTATGCAGTTCATTTCTATGAAATACTGACGCAAATAAAGGTGTTTTGAAACTGGCGCATGGCGAGGTCGCGGCGGGGTGCGGGCGGCCCACGTGTCACCTACCCACACTACTTGCATAAAAAGGTGCATCACATGCCATTTCGCCGACGTGTCTTGTCACAGGAAATCCGCTTCTAGCGTTCTACGAGCTCTGCTCCTTTCCACCCAAGATATTATATTATGAACCTGGCAGGAAAGAGCTCCGTCTTTGAAGCTCCGAGCTTTATTTGCAAAGAAGAAATAGTTTAAAGTCACTCGACGGACAGACTGCAACCAAGACCGTCATTATGAAAAACTGTCGCATCGAAATCGATACCAATTATGGGACAGAATTAACATGGCCTTGCAGTCTCGCACACAATTTGTCAAATAAATGGTCAGCAAGCGGGGTGGCGAATGAAAAAAATGTTGAATCCATTAATCCGGCGATAAGCTTCCATTCAATTAATCAACGGTAAGTAAGGCTTCGACAATTTCCACCGTAGGCGCGGGCTTGCGGACGGTGAGCAATGGGTAGCTCGCCGTCCGGTAAGGACCAAGCCCGGGTCGACGGCGCGTTGTGTTCCACGCGCGCCTCAAAGAGATGTCAGCAGAATTGACGGGGCCCGCTAGGGCCAATGCCTGCCGGGGGTTCGAAGAAAACCGATAGGGACATCGCGGCCCCCGGCAACAGGGCAACCGAAGGAACACGGGTGGGTTTTAGTCAGTAAGAGTCTGACACGCCCTCCCGCTCCACCCAGAGCGGGAGAAATTATTTGATAATTTCCCACCCAAAAAAAAAAAAAAGGCTTCGACAATTTATGAGAGATATTTTATTTTGTATTTACCGTTTTGCAAATCCGACGTTTGCGTGTCAAGATATTAGATTTTAGTACTTTGGAGGTCAAGGTTTGATATTTCTTTTTTTGCTAGGCAAAGACTTACCCTAAGTGCTTTCAGGTACTTTTCCCATGCCAACTCGTACCGGTCCTCACAATGAACCTCCTATTCTTCTTGCTATCTCATTTTGGGCCGTTCGCCATGATGTTCCAGGCGCCCTTTATGGGGCGACTCTTGACCAGCGTATATGGTTCATGTCCTAACCAATATTGATACATACGTATATAATCTCACGCCTTCTTTCCATGCCATGGAGATAGGCAGAAACTACAGAACGCTATTACCTACTACAATCCTTACATACTCATTTAGCCTCGTTTACGTTCATACATCTGGTCATACACGCAAACATTAAATTTAATTACTTTTAAATATATGTTTATTAAAATTTATTTATTTGTGTTAAATGTTGAAAATACTAGGACTGAGAAAACTATACCTAGTACTTAATTAATAAAATTCCTGCTGGCAGCGAGTCGTTTCTTCGAAACAAATAGGAGAAGACCTTCTATTGACAGGCAATAATTAGCAGAATCGACCACACCGACTTGAATACTCCTTTTGCGTTCGTTTACGTTCATACATCATATACCTGTATTTATTTTATTCTGTTTTCCATTACCTATACGTAGTAAAAGTATACATTAAAATTAAATAAATAAATAATAATAAATTTATTTCTCTCTCCACAAAGGTTGGCTTAGAATTAACATCTTCGGACTAGACAATAAATGTAGACGAAAGCTCCTTTGCGAGAGACTGGAGTCCGTACTAGGGAAACCCTGTGTTACGGATCTCCAGGCTCCCAGTGTTTAGGTCATCATTAGGTACATTGCAGAAGTTTAAAGTACAAGTAGAATCATTTGAGTTTCTATGAAAGAGAAGCAAATGAGGAAAAATAGTTAAAAAATAAATAAATATTAAAACAAAAAGAATAACAAAAAGAAAAAAAATAATACAATCGGCAAAAGGCGTTGTGTGTGTGGTGCGAGATGTATGAGTGTACGGTGTACTATGCGGTGTGTGTGTGGAGTCTTGTGGGTAAGCGTCATTGTGCGAGGAAAGATGTCTATGCTGTGTGTTGTGTTGAGAGTATGTGTGCGTGCACTGGATCCATCGGCAAGTTACACGATTAGAATGTGATGAGAAATGTAGGTAACTGCCGAGAAACATGAAGTGACGCCGTGAAAATTTTGTATGGCATCGCAATGTCGGGCATACATACTGTATATTTACGTCGTCTATGTTTTAAAATTGGAACGTGCTTCAATGATTTTAATTAGTGCGAACGTGTTTTTGTGAAGCCCGGGATTAATATGCAGAAACTAAACGAGCGGGGAGCGAAAAAGTTCAGCTTGTGTTTGCTTGCAATTTAAATTCAGGAACAAAGGCTTTGGGGTAATTTGACTCGCTTTCATAGGCTCGTAGGTAGGTATTCGGTCTACTGTAGGAAGCTTTTCAATTTATAGACTATCTACGTCGAAGTTTTGTGTTGATGCACAGCGATTTCGATTCTGACATATTATTGGATGAAGTGATTTTGATACTATGCATAATTTTACTCTCACGTAAAAGATAAACAATGGCCTAAGAAGCTGGTAAAAGCTTATTAGGCAGAGCTACAACAATTTGATGTATAACATCCGATAAAAAGAATACACTGTGTTGCTACATAATTAAATTATCTGTCATTGCTTCATTTTTAATTCTTTTTACCTATTGTTGTATAGTAATTTTATTCTAGGTGCATCGTCTTCACATATTATTATTATTATTTAACTAATGTACGTATCTATTCTAACTATTGTAAAACATTTTAAAAGAGTAACGGTGGTATTTCTTGCCCATTCTTCTCCATACGAAAACTATCTTTTGGAAGAGGAGACTAGAATCAATTTTATTATTTTTTTAAATGTTGACGTTCAAAAGAGCCATGAAAAAAAAAAATGAAAAACTGTTTATTCACAACAATACTTGTTTTTACCTAGTAAATTACCTCTGCCAAACTGCACAGCAGTTTGTTGGCAGATGTAGCTCCTTTTTAGCATGTGCCTATTTGAAATAAATGATTTGACTTTGACTTTTGACTGCGCAAAGCAACAGTCCCATCTTACATCACCAAATTCAAAAAATACCCATGTAGCAGCAGCGGCACACGCACTGTCGCGTCCCCCTTTGTACTACAACGAACAGGCTAAGGGAGGCCAAAGGGGGACATAGGTGACGTAAAGCTCACTAGTTATTCAGTCGACTAACTTGATCACATCGACTACAAGGCTCAACAGCCTAACTTGACAGTTTACTAGACTGTGTCTGGTCGCATCTATTCGTACAAATTAAGTGACTGTTACGGTGCTATATTGACTGACGGCTTACCGGTTTGAATTTCGAACGGGGAGGGTTGTCTTGTCAGATTAAAATTGGTGACCTGCGGCATTCTAATGTCTGTAAATATTAGAAAATTGGTTGCAATTTTTGCTGGTATGAAACATTGACTGTTAGACGTTTTAATTATTATACATAACGATTTAAGATTCTTACTGCGGACACTATCTATAATGTTGACTAACGTATTCACAAGTTCATGGTTATATTATTTTTTTATGGCATAAGGTTATCTTCATTTTGTTTCGTTTTTTTTGTTTAGGTACGCCTCTGCCCAACCCTTCGGGTAAACAAGGCGTGATGTTATGTTATGATATCTTCATTCAACAGATACATACATACGATGTTGCCCTTGACTAACTTCTTATGATTTTGCTAATTGACGTTAAAGCAATTCATAATTTGTGGACCATTACACGAATCTCTATAAAAAAACTATGAAACAATTAATTGTGTGCTAGATAATATACAGAATTGTCAATTTGTGACCGTTTTACGATTTTTATAAAGTTCATAATAATAACATTCTAGGATTCTGCCAAAGCGGTCTCTGACCCCCTGTTTGCCTATACCATAGTCACTACACAGTGTATAATATCATAGTGTGCGCTTTTGATACACTGCTACTTACTGCTCAATAATAAGATAGATGATGCCACTACTCTAGCTCGATGTTCATTGTTTGCTTCGGTCCGTCTGCGGCGCGGCGGTCGCGGTGCCTGTTAGAGGCTCCGCCAGTGCGTACCCATACCGGGGCCCAAGTCTGCTATTTTTATAAATTCGTCATTCCAACACGATCCCATTGTCATTTTGCTAAAAGTTCGTAATCTGCTAAATTCATAATGGTCGATCATTGGTCGGTCAATTGGTCTCGTAATAGAATTGTGTTGTAATGGCATTGTCGTACAATACGACCAATGATACCGCCTAAGGTGGCCTAAGTCAGTCATTCATTTGTCATTATGTACGAGATTACCAATACAAGCCATTACTTTCAATGGAGTGTCAGTGGCTGACCATTGGAAAGTAATAATGACGCCATTATATTAGTAGATTACCAAACTTGTCAATATCAACAATTATAAAATCAATGATAGACCATTCTGACACTATTGTAATAGCAGACTTGAGGCCCTGCTCGATATGCTCCCACAACCCAGGCTATCAATCTGCTGAACGCCTAGATTGCTCAAAAGCCCGATGTTGATATATTTATGTATAGCAGTAAATCTATGTGAAAAGGTTTGCATGAAGTTTTTTAGCCAAGTGTTGTTGTTGGCTTGCTGCGCACTTACAAGTGCAGCAAGCAATTGTTATAAATAAATAAATATCATAACGCTAGTTTCATTAAAAGATGTGTTCAACGATGTAGGTTTTAATAAATAACATTTAACGTGATTTGTGGTTTCTCTTCCTACATTTCAGCTTACATTTAAGCATATATTGTACTCAAATATATTTGAATAATAAGAGCGTCTACTATACGATTCCGTGACCGCATTTTCCATTTGATCCGTCGCTTTTCTCCGGTAATATGAACTTGGCTCGAAAATATTTTATCGCTGTATTTCTTAGACGTTTTCCTTACAAAAATATTATGTAATCTTATCGCGACACGAATTCGTGAAGCCTGCATGATTTTTACTTACATGGTGGCCGCGTTTATAAATGAATTTCTATGATTTTGGTAGCTTGTTCCTTGTGGCTTAGTAATAACAGCCGCACGGGTCGATCCATCTGGTTAAGCTACGCTTGCTCGGGTTATTCCGTGGATGGGTGACCATCTTTACATACCGAGATTCCTCTGTGCTTCGGAAAGCACGTTAAGCCGTTGGTCCCGGCTGTCATTCGTGGATCTTTGTTAGTCGATATGGGTCGTCAGAAGCCCGCAAGTCTGACAACCAGTCTCACCAAGGGGTTATCTTATTACCCAGTTACTGGGTTGTGGACGTCAGATAGGCAGTCGCTTCATTGTAAAATATTAGTATTCAGCTGCATCCGGTAAGACTGGAAGCCGACCCCAACATGTTGGGAAAAGGCTAGGAAGATTGTTTTTTTTTTGTTATCTTGTTTGTGTTTTTGTGTGTCAACGTAATGACTTACTTGGACTTGATGTGGAGTAAGCACTGTGAACATTGTTTTTTTTGTAAAGGCCTTGGCATGATTCTGATTTTTATTTACGGTCGGATGCACTAATTAGTTTAGTACCACCGTCTGTTTTAAAGTCGATCCAACTAATCAGCAGTATGTAACCTAGTTATTTTATGAAAACCAGTACCAGTATTTGAAAAATATTACAGATATACAAGAGCTTCTCTCAAAATACGAGGATTGCCTCGTGGCATTTAAATATTATTTTGTTAATTTATGAAGCGTATTTTTTCCAGATTCATCTTGTTTACACTATGTACTACGAACTCGTCCAATTTGAGACTTTGCTACAGTTTTTGCATTACACGACTGCGCGTTAATTAATCATTGTAATCTAAACCTAATGCCAAGTTACCTAAATTCAATTTCCTTTCTGTTTGTTCCAGCGTTGGCCGCAATGCCGCGCTGCTACATGGTAAAGAAAGGTGTGCAGCGGCACGAAGGCCCCCCCCCGTGCAGTCCCACAGAGGCGAGCGTGGCCCCGCCGTGCTACAGCCCGGCCGAGCATTCTGCCCTTACAGGTAGGTTTGCTTTAGTATAGCAGTACTATGTGTTGATCTGCAAGCTAGCCGTACTTAAAGTACACAAACAATACAAACCACTCTAAACTCCATTTGAAATAAGATTAGACATTTAAACAAACCTTTTTTACAGTCCGTTCAATCGATTTTGACTTCTATACCGTAGGCATAAGGATGGCATTAAAAGCAAAAAAGTGGTTACAATACCAACTGTTTACTGCAGCTACCATTTGTCATGCCACCAACGCAATAAAAGTCAAAATCGGTTGAACGGACTGTAAAAAAGGTTTATTTAAATGTCTAATCTTATTTCAAATGGAGTATAGAGTGCTACAAATCTTTTGGATCTTGAATGACACTGATAGGAAAAAAAAAACAAAATGTCGGTGTCAGTTTATTGCTATTCGTCTTTAATCTATTCTTTAAGTACACTTATCCGACACACCATCTTTACTCTGAACTGGGAGTCCTCACGGTACGAAAATTATTTATTAATCTCGAGATCATGTCACAACATACAGTAAAACCGCACTATGGAAAAAGGCGACGATTAGATATAGTTTATAACATACCCAAATACAGAACATCTTTTGCACACAAATTTCACAACTATCTCGGTCCTAGCCTGTACAATAAAGTAAGTAAAGATCTAGAATTAAAGAATCTTGATAGCCAAACATGCAAGAAAACTTTGGATGAATATTTGAAAACACTGGACTACAGTAGCACTGAAAATCTGCTAAAAAAACTGGTATAAACAGGACACATAAATAATATGGCACACATAACTGTACACAATCAGAAACATATACACATTTACATATACCTATACCCATTCCCAAGTACTAAACAACACAGACAATTCCAATTATATAACTTAATTAATATAACTGTACTATGTTTTGTTACCTATACAGTAGATATGTAATCAATCTGCTTAACTGTGTGACTTGTAACTGAAACCTTGGGGGAATCTGTTGTTCTAAGGTTGAGGAAGACTATCCGCTCGTGATACAGTTTTACACTAGTACGAGGGGATAGGGCGAATCAGTCCAAAGACAACCAATCCATTTTTTTTTTTTTACAATTTACCATTTCTCATTCTCCATCTGTTGACCTGCCTAAATTTTATTGTCAAAATAACTTTAAACAATTTTTGGTCCATCCTGTATTATTATTAAGTTACTCTGTATGGTTGTCTCATATTCATGAATAAATAAATATTATTATTATTAGCCATCATCATCCTGCTGCCCATATCTCAATTTATATAAATATGGGGTGGGCATAGCATGTCTTTTGCTACTAAACATATTTGAATTATTTGCATCACAAAAGGCCGTTCAAAAAAAAAAAAGAATAAAGAATTTGAATTTTGAATTTTTTAATTTGAATTTTTGGCGTCGATTCTTCAACGACACAGCCTTATTTAGATGTTATCTAGTTAAAAGGTAATTTGGCAATAGGTTTGCATCCCATTACATAACTGGCAAAATGTGGGTGTAACATGGGTATGCATATTATACTTTCGGGGACTATAGACGTGGTATTATGTTATTTAGTTTATTCGACTATAAATGTTTTATGGCGAGGTTGCAAATCAACGCATTGTATCATAGTTGCCTCTATGGCTCCTGGAGCAGACTATCTGAACTAGGGTTGCCAACCGTACTCTAATTTAGAGTATTGTACTCTTTTTCTCGTAGGCGTACTTTATAATCTACAAAAGCAATAGAGTACGTTAAAATACTCTATTTATATTGACTCAATTTAAATTGAATTAATTCAACATTCACTAAGAGAATCTTTTCCATTGGCCACTGGACACGTGCCCCAGGGCCCCGCAATTCTTGCCCCCCTCCTGCCCCAGGGCCCCCTGGTTCCTGCCAGCGTCGTAACTAGAGGCTGCCAAAACAAACCTAACCTATTCGAGGCTAGTGACGATAGGTTTAAACGGCCCTGTTTTCAGTCAAGATTACAGTAGCGGTAAGACAGAAACATAGCTTTGTTGGAATTTATGATAACTGAGTACCTCATCAATTTGAATTAAGAATTAGCAGTAGACTTTAGACTTCTAGAGTCGCACAATTATTATTTATTTCCCACAAAAAGTACAAAAAAATGGTGTTTAAAAACAACATAAAGTTACACTCTTTCTAATACGTAATAATAAAATCGTTTATTGACCAAATAAAGAATTTTTACATTTCCTTAAAAGACAAATAAACTATTTAAAAAATTATTAACATAAAGGAAACCTAATTTTAATATTTTTATAATTTATAATTTTAATATTTATTCCATACTAGGTCGAGCCAGAAGTAGCTACTCTATAATTACCCTCTCTGAAATCAGAAATACTTTATTTCTTCTAAATAAAGTTGGCAACCCTAGTCTGAAATGACCGTAGCAGCACCGAGCTACAGTACCGCTGCACATTTTCTCCCAACAGCCAACAGGTATGAGGTAGGACATAGCTTCAGCGCCAATAATAATATAGACGGTTCTCGCGGTGGACGGGCAGGCGACTGAATGTATGTAGCTGCGGTACAACAAGTTGATCGTGTGGTACTGTCGTACTTATAGATACTACTGGGTCACTGCCCGATGCTAGAAGTCGGGCAGATTTTGCGGTAAACTTTGTTTGCGCGATGTAGGATTCGCGAGTCGTCAGATATCTTGCGTAGTTCATATGTGACAGTGTAGATGTCGCCACTTATCCCATAAGTAGCGATATTTAATACTCACCCACCATACGTAGACTCTCTGCTACCTTGCTGACTGGCTAATAAGTATTTGACCACGCTATTTATTGTTATATTGTTTAGAGCCATCTTATACAAGTGACGCTTAGTTTATGGCTCACCGAGCATGTCACATTGTATTGTTTGTTGCTTTTGATTGAATAAATGTTATTATTATTAATACAACTCAAATCTGGAAAAAATGTTAGATGCGTCTTTTTTTCTATCGGGAGCAGAATAGGTGCCTTTGTTAGGTAGTTTAGTTAGACGAGTTTAGTACCAGGCGGTTAATAAATAGAAATACTTACTAAATATGTATCCCTATAAATTATACGATACCTTTAAATTACTGCCTGGCGACCAATGCTGGCGATTTAATAATTTCTTTATTCTAAGAGTTCTCTTTGTTTAGGGAGATAGACGGCCCGCAGGGCCCTTCCGAAACCTAATTAATGATTTGATCTTATTTGTAACTATCTTCCGCCAGCGGCTTCGCCCGCGTAATATCTTTATAAATTATAGCCTATGTTACTCAGTGATAATATAACATTCTACTGGAGAAAGAATTTTTGAAATCGGTCCAGTAGTTTTTGCGTTTATTCGTTACAAACAAACATCAAAGTCAAATAATTCATTTCAATTTGGCACATAAAAGGCACTGTTGAACGTCAAAATTTACAAAAAAATATAATTGATTCTAGTCGCCCTTCCAAAAAGTAGTTTTCGTATGGAGAAGAATGGGCAAGAAACTCCACCGTTACTCTTTTAAAATATTTTATAATATTTTGTATGCATTAATTATATGTGCAGACGATGCACCTGGAATAAGATTACTATACCACAATAGGTGAAAATAATTAACAATCAACATACAAAAATACAAATCTTTTCTCTTTATAATATTAATAATTAATGTAGATACATTTTTCTACGTTACACGGTGATTTTTAATTCACTGTTAACCTTACAGGAGGTAAAAGTACTCGTGATTATAAACAAGTTTCACTATGGGACCAACTACTACATAGCGAAAAAAAAAACTTCTGTTTCTTACATTTTCATTGGGTAAAAACTCAAACTCAAAGCATTTATTTCAATTAAACCATTTACAGGCACTTTTGAATTGTCAAAGAATCGGTCAGTCAGAAATAGGTATGAAGCTAGTTGCCCATTCCAAAGCGTAGTAGGTACCTATGGAGAAGAACGGGCAAGAAACTCCACGGACACTCTTTTAAATAAAAAATTGTTACAAAATATTGGTTACATCATTCATGTTGAAAAATTTACATGTGAGTACAATGTAGAAAGACGTGCACGTTAGAAGCGTCCGTAATAAAAAGATAAAACAAAGAACAATTCAAAAAAATAAAATATCATAAAAATAAGCCCTGGCAGCTAAGAGATGACCAGTCCCAACTGACGGCGCCCGTTCACGAACATGACGCATGGATTAGCACCATTCAGCTCAACCATTTTGAAGGGAGCTAAATGATCCAACACACGCGCCACCATCAGCGAAACATTTGAGTGAGCATGACATACTCACAGCCGCCAGGGCACTTTCAAGTCAATGCAAGACATATTACCCGGTAAATGGTAACTCTTTAGTACATAGTGCTCACACCTGTGCTATGCAATTATATAATACAATGGAGATTGAGTTTATACAATGAAAAGATAGTCTTACAATCTTCAGCAGCTCCAACAGTATTTGCAAATGTTAATCAATTAGTTGTGGAGCAGGACCAGCATTGAACCAAGCATTTTTATCGGCGATGTAATCCCCCAACGTATAATATGCCTGTCTGCATAGTGTGCGTTTTATACAAGATTTGAATTTCGTCTCATTCAGTTGAAGTATGTGGGGAGGAATTTTATTGTAACATTTTAAACAGTATCCCATGAAAGATGAATCTACTTTAGCCAGTCTGAAACCTGGTTGAACTAATAGGTCCCTATTTCTTGTACTATAATTATGTCTATCACCTCTTTTGCTAAAAAGATGTAAATTCTTTCTTACGTACATGATGTTTTCATAGATATATTGACAAGGTACCGTCATGATGTTAATATCCTTAAACAGTTTCCTTAGAGAATCGCGCCTGCGGAGATAATATATGGCTCTGATCGCTCTTTTCTGCAGAATAAAATAGACTCGATGTCTGCAGCCCGTCCCCACAGTAAAATACCGTAAGACATGATACTATGAAAGTAGCTAAAATAGACTAGCCTCGCGGTATCTACATCAGTAAATTGGCGGATTTTTCTGACAGCATATGCTGCTGAACTTAGCCGTCCTGCAAGAGATGTTAAATGAGGACCCCATTGCAGCCTTGAGTCGAGCGTGATCCCTAGGAAAACAGTTTTATCGACGAATTCTAGTTTCTCTTGATTCAATACTATCTCACAATCACTACTTTTGACATTTGGTAAAGAAAATTTTATGCACTTAGTTTTTTTTCCATTTAATACTAAATTATTAGCAGTGAACCAATTTTGGACCTGCAGTAGGGCGTTATTTACGTCGTTAAAATTTGTAGCACGTCTAAATAAATATCCATTGCATTTTTGTATGAAACAGCTGATATTTTTTTCGATATTTCAAAGTTGGTCTCATAGTGAAAGTTGCTAATAATCATGAGTACTTTCACGCCCTGAAAAATATACAGTGAATTAAAAATAACCGTGTTCGTAGAAATATGTATTACAAATAAGATTAAAACATTAATTAGGGTTCGTAAGGGCCTCGTGGGCGGTCTATCTCCCTGACCAAAGAGAGCTCTTCGCGCGTGTAACTACCATAACGAGGACTGAAATTAAACCAAGGACAAATGAGAAACGATGCATAACAAAAAATAAGTCAATTAGGTTCATTGAATTTCAAAGAAAAGTGGACGTTTCCCTTTACTGAACACTTGTACAACGAATTGACTTTCCGCAACAAGTGAATACACATTTTGCGTTTACCTACAGGTAGTTTATTGGCTTGCTTTCAAAAGGTACCTATGATGCTTTTGCCTCTAGTTTTTTTCTATATCTGATTCGTAAATTTCTATAACTAATTCAATTAAAAAAAATACAATAGACGTGGATATATTTAGTTACCGCTTAGCTTAAAGAACCATAAAAAAACCCTGCGTTAAAACACAGCGTGTTCGGGTTCGCGACAAGTCAATGGTCATCCTGAAGATGCCTCGTTGAGAGGTGAAACAGTGTCGATTTCTTTCAGGGTTTTTTATGGTTTCTTTAGAAATAGCTAAGCGGAACAGGTTACTAAATATATCCACGTTTATTGTATTTTATAATGGATTTCCGCAAGTTCACGCCTGAATCACTTCACTAATTCAATCCAATATTTTTGCTGAGCTGAGCAGAATTCTTTTAAAACTTTTGATTTAATTTTTACATTAAAACAGGTACATATGCACATACACACAATTAGGATCAACCCGCCTTAAAACATCTACAGGGAATAAAAAAATGAGGCGAAACAGAAGTAAAACATTTTTTTTAAATATATTACTTTACTGTCCCACTGCTGGGCAAAGGTCTCCCCCACACTTCGCCATTTATCTTTGCCTGCTGCCTTTTCCAGCCGATCAGTCAATAAATAAATGGAAAAAATATTTTCGGGCACAAAAAGGAATAAAATATGGGGTGAACCTGGTGAGGCGAATGCGGGGGGGAATCATTTATTACAAAACGAAATGCAAGACGTGGACGCTAGATGAAAACTGATTTTTGCAAACAATTTTCCTAGTCAGAAATGTTGCGTTGCACAGTTTTCATTAATATAAAATACCGGTATTCAGCTGCTTTTTTGGTGATTGGAACTTTTACCAACAATGTCCACATTTCAAATTCAAATCACTTTTAATCTCTAGGGATTAAAGAGCTATTTTAGTCCCTGTATGAAGAATAAGCTAGCTCTTTTTGAATAGATGTGATAAAAATAATATTCAATGCAAATCGAACAGTCGACTGTGCGATGCTTTGAGACCTAAAACCGTACAGACAATATCAGGTAGGTCTAAGGGTAACTCTCCTCTCATTTACGTACACATAGACTAATAATATTTAGAACAGGGTTAGCCAAAATTAAAACATTGTGCGTCCATATTTTTGTTTGTTTCAAAATGCTCCTTTCTTATTTTTTTATTTATTATTATTTGTATTTCCTGTGCGTGTCCCAAATAAAATATTTTTCTTTCTTTCTTCTTTCCATATTAACTTTATTTTTGATGTGTCATGCCATCTGATTTCTTATAAAACAGTAAAGAGCTAAAAACAAAAAAAAAGTACAATAAAATTCTATGGATTATTTCAACGGTTCCCTATCCATTAGCATAAAATTTTAAGACCTAATATAACTTAGCATAATTTTGTTTGGCATAATTATATTTTCGCATAATATAATTACGCATAACAGCTTACGCATAATTTCTCTAATCATAATAATGATTAAGCATAACATTCTAAAGCATAAATTTATCAAGCATAACATTCTAAAGCATAACTTTATTAAGCATAACATTCACAAGCATAAGTTTTTTTCGCTGTATGAAACATGCAAACAAGCATATACCATGCATGCAGCAAGCATGCAACATGTAAACAAGCATACAACAGGCATGCAAGCAAGCATGCAGTATGCAAGCAACCATGCAGCATGCAAGCAGGCATGCTTTCTGTCACGGCTCCGGCGCTGCGGGCCTCCGGCGGCCCCACGCGTGCTAATCGTCGCAGACGGCTTTCGCTCACCACCGCACCTTTGGCTTGCGGTTCGCTCCCAGCCGCCTCCTCCTCAGCCCGCGGGCCGCCTCGCCCCTACACGCCTACGCGATTTTAAATTACATTCTAGGGGTAGGGCAGACAAGACTACGTGGAGTCGGTTTTGCAGCGATTCGGTTCTGTCACTAACTTTTGTAGCACAACATAATGATTTTTAAGACAATACTTTAATTATTTATTTTATTTTATTTTATAAATGATTTGCATGAAAATCCAAAATAAATACGTAAAAATAACTCAAATTTGTTTCCCTTATTTCCATTAATTGTATGCCTAAATATTATTATGCTAATAGTCATTAGGCCTACTAACGTTATGCGAATCAAATGTATGCCAAAACAAATTAATATTTAAGATGATTATGCCAACATAAAATGTATGCCAAAAAAAATTATGCCGAAGTATTATTATGCCAAAACAAATTGTGCCAAAATCGTTATGCCGAAGTATATTAGGACAAAGAACATTATGCAAAAAGAAGGGATCCCTATTTCAACACAAATTAGGTGCATATTACACATTGTGTTTACAGTATCCTGGCGTAGATGTCACGTATCAAGTTGTAAGAAAGAGGTCTAACAGGTAATAAGTGACTGAAACAAAGCTTAACTAAACCATACTTAGGCCCTTTGTACGCGACACGGTTTCTTTACGGAACGGCGTATTTAACCACGCTGTAGAAAAAACGTGTCTGTTAACAAGCTTCCAAAGTGATCCGGCGAATAAACCGTACTTTTTCACGGCAAGAAAAACGTGTGTGTACAAAGGGTAAGGCCCTTTGTACACACACGTTTTTCTTGCCGTGAAAAAGTACGGTTATTTTATTTTATAAATGATTTGCATGAAAATCCAAAATAAATACGTAAAAATAACTCAAATTTGTTTCCCTTATTTCTATTAATTGTATGCCTAAATATTATTATGCTAATAGTCATCAGGCCTACTAACGTTATGCGAATCAAATTTATGCCAAAACAAATTGGTCTTTAAGATGATTATGCCAACATAAAATGTATGCCAAAAAAAATTATGCCGAAGTATTATTATGCCAAAACAAATTGTGCCAAAATCGTTATGCCGAAGTATATTAGGACAAAGAACATTAAGCGAAAAGAAGGGATCCCTATTTCAACACAAATTAGGTGCATATTACACATTGTGTTTACAGTATCCTGGCGTAGATGTCACGTATCAAGTTGTAAGAAAGAGGTCTAATAGGTAATAAGTGACTGAAACAAAGCTTAACTAAACCATACTTAGGCCCTTTGTACGCGACACGGTTTTTTTACGAAACGGCGTATTTAACCACGTTGTAGAAAAAACGTGTCTGTTAACAAGCTTCCATAGTGATCTGGCGAATAAACCGTACTTTTTCACGGCAAGAAAAACGTGTGTGTACAAAGGGCCTTTACTCTCCCTAAAATTCGAATTTCATTTGACACAAACCACTGCAGATCCGAAATACTTACTAAAACCAATACCGTGCCGTTTCCTGCCATCCCTGATGTAGAATATGTGCGTACCAAATGTCAGAGGCAATAAACGAGGGAGGGTGCCGTGTCTAGCCCGAGGTATACAATGACATGGCTTCAGGCACAGATGTGATATCCTGGCCCGTAATTATACAAATTGATTGACGTTATCGGAACAATAGGCTTCGCATCCCTGTCATAACGTTGTGGGCATAGGGCCCATAAAGGGCCACACGGGATTGACTTGCTAATGGCAGGTCAGAATTAGATCCTTGCAATTTCACATTTGAATTAGGAACAGGTAAGTATGGTTGTTGTATTTCACCTCTCTTTTGGCAATCAAAACCTTATTCTGTCCACGGTGCGTGTTCGTGACTTGCAACGACTAAGTATACTTACTTACGAGCGGGTGGAGTGCGCAATTATACGCTAATTAGCTAATCTTTTCACCACATATTATCATATTAGGGTAAATTCCTTAGAGATGGCCGTACGGGAGAGTTGGCCAATTAGTATATTTTGCTCATTTATTCACAAGGTGGCGCTGTATTTGAATTAATACACTTTGTGCGCCACCACGAACAATATCCAAACAAAACATTGCGCAAAAATTAGTAAAAATGTAAGTAAATTGGCCTTAATTGAATTTAGTACTTGTGAAATTTTATAGTAGGTTCTTATACCATCCGGAAATACTAATATATTTATTATTTATTTGTGTTTTTGGGAGTGTAGGTATTGTGTTTGGTGTTTTCTTCGTTTTAACATCAAAATGGGAAGTAATTGTAATTTGTAAGTTTAAAAATTGAGGTGGCCATCTTACCCGGACAAAAAGGAGAGATGGCCATATAACGGCTTTCAAAAAAATAGAAAGAAGGTCTGAAAGTAACACCAGTAGGTAAGTCGAAACCAATATTATGTGATACATCTGGTAAAGAAGACGCAAAAGATAAAGCTGATAATTATGCTGGATGTAGCGAAAAATATTATAAAACCCATCTCATGAAGATTGGCTTCAATGTTCGATCTGTAATCTGTACCCCACATGAGAATTGTACACCTTTTGATGACATGTGCTCTAAATGTGGACAGAAGAAGGAAACGGAGCTCCAGCAAGCAGAAATCAAAGAAAAGGGATAAGGCAGAGGCAAATCTAGTGTCGGCCATCTGTCCCGTACCACTAAGGCCATCACTACCGTATGTACCGGGTGAGACGGCCAGTGATGTTTTTTTTAAATATTTTTTTCATGGATGGTCCGGTCCTCACATTATAAAAATATCTTTATACTGATTTTCTAAAGACTGATTGTTGCTGATTTTCTTAAAAATAAAAGTCTAATTGTGATCTCAATATTTTCAGTTTTATTTAACCCTAAAAAAACTATGGCCATCTCTAACGAATTTACCCTATCTTATCAGAAGAAGAAAATAATGCCCTGCTACATTATTCATACACCTTTCAAGATCATCTTTAAAATGTCTGTCGGTACTTTACAGTTGCTAAGAAATGTTGAATTTTCTTTTAACCGCACTTCACCCTAACGTCAAATGCTCCCAGATGAGAATTTCCGTTTACTTATTCATAAGATGAGCGTTTCGCATGTTATCCTTGGGGGTAGGATGTGCTGTTCCTGTCATTCGAAGGTGTATTGCAGCAATAGAAATACTTTTAACACTTTTAGTGCCGGGAGCCCTCCTGGAGGGTTCACCTAGTCGCATATGGGATGTCAGGAGCCCTCGCGGAGGGCTCATTTTAAATGTAAGTTTTTCTTAGCGAATACAGCATTATAAACCGTGAAAATAAAATCTGATGTATATTTCAACAAGGTTTATCAAGTATTTGCGTTGGTTTTAAAACACAAGCATTTTTATTTTGAAATTTTTTTTCGCTGTTACCAATTTTCACAAAAAAAATTAAAGGTTGGAACCTATGTATAGCGACAAGACACCCTGAATACACTATTTTGCTTTGTTTTACAGTGTTTTATAATACGGTTTAAAACCTATTGCCGTTGACCGTCCGCGATGGTTAACTTTAGCGCAAACGTAATGCCGGTGACCCTCCCGGAGGGTTCACTGCCATTATGGTGGTATGGCTCTATGAAAAGTGGGTGGAGTCGGCAAGGTTAAGAACGTCTTATAGTATCGTATTCGGTAGTCACATATTTTAGGAATTTTGTGGATGTCCATCTTAATGCAATTGAATTGTATATACCATGTGAGTCAAAAGTGTCTACGGCGTTTATTCGTTAAAAAAATACACACAAGCGACATACTTGCCTACATATAATTTAATTAGGTCCCTAATAAGGAGCGTCTCGGTAACCAAAAAGTATGTGCGCCGACTTGTACTTAATATAAAATAATTCATTCAAAGTTCACAGTCCAAGTACCTTTTTAAAACTCGTTTGAAAAAACCGAGAGGCGGCAACAAGTAACTAACGTAAATTGACTTTGAGCTATTAAATGGTGTTTCAAACTCAAGCAAACCGAGCTCGGGCTGAAAATAGCAACCTAGTAAGTGGGTAATAGGTTTATTTAATAGTGTTGAAGCCTCTTGACTCACTCTGTTCGGAACAGAAAAATTGAATTAACTTTTGACATTTACAATATTGAAATTAGATGGAAACTTGGTTTTGAATATTTTAAGAACGAGATGTCCGTACTCAAAGGGTGTTAACAGGACCCTATTACTAAGACTCCACTGTACGAAAGTAAAACGGTAAAATTACCCCGGTAAAATACGGTAAAAAAAGTTATTTTACGTAATTTACGGTAAAATATGGTAATTTAAAACGTCACACCCAGTCATACCCACTAAAACACAAAAAATACGGAAGTGAGTGTCTGTGTGTATCATGTGTATGTCACTACTTCACTATTAATAAATAAATGGATTTGAATGAAATTTGACAGAGACATATGCAGTATCGGAATTAAAAAAAAACTGGGCTCCTGCGACTCTTGCGTACTAAAGATCCCTAAAACTTAATTCTCAAGTCAAGAATTCAAGATATGAATCACCATGTCATGGATTATAATAATTATCACCTATGTGCAGAAGCAGAGCAGAGGACAGCATAAATTAAAATTTAAAACTTCATAAATCGCCGGTAATTTTACCGTAATTTATATAAATTACCGTAAAATACCCGTATTTTACCAGAGTTTTCCGTAAAATTACGTAATTTTCAACCCTACTCAGCTGTCCGTCCGTCTGTCACAGGGCTGTATCTTTTGAACCATAATACTTAGTTATACACTTCAAATTTTCACAGAATGGCCGCGATAACAACAAATAATAAAAATTAAATTAAGTTAATAATTAAAGACCCCCATACAAGAAACGGTGTTTTTTTTAAATGTAGTGTTAAATTATTGTATGGCGGTACGGAACCCTTTGAGTGCGAGTCCGACGAGCACTTGGCTGCTTTTTATGTTTTTCAAGTTAAAGCTTTCTTACTTGATTTGTTTTGTTACTAATTATTAAATTACTTAAAACAACCAATACCCTTGGAAACGAGAATCTTCGATATGGTGTGATGCATCTTCCTTACATACTTTGCTTACGCGTGCCCCTCGAGGAGCCTCTATCTTACTCAAATTGAACTCTAATGTTGATAATAATACAGTTTAATTTGAGATTCTTATTACCTACCTAATATGCATTAGATATGGGCTCGGTACATGAAGCGTTCGTTGCATAAGTATTGCATCGATGTGTCGACAAATCAGGAAACGATATAAATCGAGTTTTAACGAACAACTCAATTCTTACCAGCTCCTCGACACCCGAAGCGAAACGGCTACAAACAAGGTTTTGCACAAATTGTAACTGCTTCCCCTCAGGTTTGAATTGCATCTCATCTCAATAATATATTTGAACGTTCTCAGTAAAATGAAATTCAATCTAGTTCATCGAGAAGATTCAATACCTTTTAAGTGACTTCGAAAAGGCGGAACGTTTCTTACAAAACTTGATGTTCGTCTTTTATTTATTATCGAGACGAGCATGAACACTAAGACTGGTCGCACATTAGCGGCAAAATTAAACGGTTTTGTCGCTTATTTGCGCCTCATTACTGTTTTCACCATTGATCTAAGGGACCGTTCAAGTATTACGTAAGCACTATAGGGGGGCGGGGGGTCTATATTTTGCTTATTTCTGATGACATGGGGGGTGCGGTCTGGATGGTGATTACGTCAGCGGTAATTATTTTCTTTTTTACACATATTTCAACCCACACATTGTCTATGCTTGAAAACGAAACGCATATTCGGGGATTCCCACAAATAATGAATACGTTTAGGTACTCGCTTAGAACCGCGTAGGGGAATTACCGCGTGCTATTCACTTGTCTAAATTTACACTAGTTAGAATTATAACTGCTGCTCATGAATCAATAAAAAGAACAGAATACGTACATTAAAAGAAAAATGCATATACCAATGTTTACGTAAGCATGGGAGGGGGGGTAAGAGCTTGGCTTACTTTTGTTGACAAGCGGGAGGCGGGGGTAAATAATTGTAATAAATCTGCTTACGTAATACTTGAACGGCCCCTAAGAAAGAAGAAGATATGCCTCGGTTGTTGAAAATGCCACAACTACACATGTAGATCAGTAATCATAATCATTTTTTATTTGTGCAACATAGGTAGTAAATACAGTTCTTAAATTAAAGTTCATAGGTCGCTATGTCATGCCAAGAAGCGTATAAATATGGTTGCATGCGAAATAAGAACAATATGCAATAATTTCTACAGTCAATGCATAAATAAATAATCATAAATTACAATTAGTCACAATATTCAATTAAGAATAGTTTCTCCAGTCAAATAAATAAATAAGTCTATATTAATTTATCATTCAAAAATTCAACAGTCGTATAATAACATTTTTCAATTAATAACAACTTTTTTTTCTTATTATTGTGTAATGTTCAAATTTTTTATGACATCTGGTAATTTTTTGTAAATGTGCGGTGCCATTCCTAAAATGATTTCTCACTTAGACAGTCTTACAACGCTGATTGCTTAAAGAGTTTGCGTATCGGCTACGAATCGCAATATCTCGTAACGTTGACACTTTTTGAACAACCTCTTGTTTGTTTTGACGAAAACACTAATTACAAAAATATATAATGAGGGTAGGTATCCAATAGATACGAGGTTGAGCTCACTTTTGCAATTCATACATCAGAACGTACTACACAATCAATTATAAACCTTATCCCATCAAACACAGCGTGCATTTACCATGCACCGTACAACTCACTCACACGAAAACATCCATTGCTATCGTTGTGCTGTGCAAAAGCCATTAATTTTATATATACGCTAGTGATTGACTAAATCGGAAAGTTATCGATTTTCCTATTTATTGTATTAAAAAATTTGGGAGTTCCTGAAAAAATAATAAATAAAAAACGATGTACATTTATATGAAGATGATATAAATAAACAAAACGTAGATAAAAAATTTCAACATTATGAGAAAATCTAAATAAGTATAAAACACTTTTCACATCGGTTTTCCAACCAGGCTATAACGGTTGACAAATTGAAGAATAAACAATAATAGTAATATAAATTCATACGACAATCGACATTGTTGTCGATAGCCTACGTTAGTGGATCTGCACAAGTACATCGCTAACTCGTCTCAAGATACAGCGGCCGTACTACGTGATGCAACTGTTTAAATAAAGTATAATTTTGTGACTTTTACATTGCTTGTCCAGTCACTTAGCGACATACTTCAATTTATTTACTGCAAAAATAGTACAGTCGCTGTGATATATGAAAAGAAAAATAACGTAGTAAATGCAAGAAATATTTTACGATTTGTTATTTATCATGACTTTCAACACAAACATAGTAAAATACTTGTGTTGATATATGATAATGGTTCTATCATTTATAAAGTTTCTAGTTTGGCCTCGATTTTTACAAGAAACCACTGAACAACATGGCATTCTTAAATGTTGTCACGATCGCGTGCGAAAGCGCACTAGTTAGTGGAGACGGCCATTTTCCTATGACATGAGCATCGTGATCATGACGCGCAGACACAGACACGCCCCCATGCCATTCTCTTGTTATTTATATTACTATTGTTTTCACTAAGCGATAGTGAGTAAAGGCGGTCTTGACTTGGCTTAAAGTCAAAAAACTTCATATTTAGAACATATGAAGTTATTTTGACTTTAAGTCAAGTATTATTCTATGTCTTAATCCAGGTCATGGTCTACACCTGTGCCAAATTTCATCCAAATCTGTTCAGCCGTTTTAGCGTGAAAGCGTAACAAACAAATAAAGAAACAAACTCACTTTCACATTTATAATATTAAAATTATTAGTTATGATCTTTCAGTGCACTTGTTAATTTAATTATATGCTGTATACTTAATTTGTAATTGTGATTTGTGTTGTTTATTACCGAGCTGGTATTGATATGAACTATGAACTTATTTGTACACTTATAGGGTTGAAAATAAAACCACAATTGTGTATTGATCCAAGCTGGTATATTTAATTAAAATTGCGACACTAACAAAGTCGCGGTAACGAAACCATAGCGCGATCTATTTCGACGCCAACGCCATCTATCGAGCTTGAGATCAAACTTTTCAATTTAAACAAAAATGACTACGGTTTCTTCATAAACATGTGAAGATACATGACAGATTGGATATGCTTCGCAGACCATAGAGGCATAGAGTTTTCTTTCTCTTTTAATAGAAGATACAATTGATTCGGTCGTAACAAGTAACGTAACGAACACTATGAATTCTAAATTCATGTTAAGCAATTTGTTTGCGAGAATAATTTAGGTACATGCTGTTAAGTGTTAAAACATAAATTGTTGTTAAGTTTAATAAGTTTACTAAATTAAGGCTCCTACACACAGTGCCGGCGGTATTGTCGCCGGTCTTGCCGACGACGGGCAAACCGCGGGGTGCCCGGCTGGTCGCACAAAAGAGCCGCCGTACAAAGGACTGCCGGTTGGAAAAGCCGGCGGCCTTTAGGTAAATCCGTACTATATATCCCATACTATTAAACGAGCAATATTTGTAAATATTATATATATTAATAAATTTGTATTAAAGTTCTCGAAAACGGCTCCAACGATTTCGATGAAAGTTGCAATATCGGGGTTTAGGGGGTGTTGCGTTGCAGCTCATATCTGGGAAAATTCGTTTTCTCCGTATTTTCACCGGAGCAGAGCTCAGTCGCCCAAAGTTTCGAACAAGTTAATGAATAATGACATGAGAATAATGACATTAGAATAACGACATGACAGCATGGATTTAGTAAGTACCCACTAACATGGCAGCATGGATTTAGTATGTACTTACCTAATATAAATGAGTATTCTCTATTTTCAGCAGAGCAGAGCTCGGTCGCTCAGGTAGGTACTTATGTTTAAACGTATTACCAGGTACGTGCCGCAATACCGACTTGTAGTTATTTTCGAAAAGCAACAAAGTCAAATATACACCAGAATTTGAATCGTCATACGGAAAACAATATCATTTTTCGTTGGTACATTACAGTTGAACGGCGAACAAGATCCACAATTGGCTAATAAAACCATTGATTGAAGCCCGCATACCTAGCTCGCATGCCAACTGGAGCGAACACAACTTTGAACTCCCTAGATATTCAACATACTTTATCAGAGCAGAAACGCAAAGGAATAAAAGTGAAGAAATACATATTTGCGTTATCCCTCAACATTTACTCACTGTGCGAACTATTTACCATTGAAACAAAGTTAATTTGCAAAGAGATTCGTAACTAGAGAAGAAATTACCTAACATTTAGCAGGCTAATGCTTATTTTCACTGACGCTGGATTTTCAACGCTAGGCTCTGTGCCGTTAGTTGAAAATTCAACAAGGCGCTTTTGTTTAGGTGTCGTTTAGTGTTAGTAAAAAGAGCCATACAATTTTAAAATTATTGAGTATACGTATCTATAAATATACGCTCAGACGTACAATATTAAAAATTTGACTACTAACAACGCACAAGAAGGTTTAATAATGAGTTGTAGTTACTTATCTGTTTTGCTGACTGTACTTACAAAGACATTTTTGTCTAGATGGTCGGCCGGCAAGAATATAAAAAGAATTTCCAGTATTTCAGGCATGCTGAATATTGCTCATTCCTCTGAACGAAACACTAAATTCGACGTAAAAGTTTCAGTCGTAATTGCATAGTTACGACTGAACTACACAGAAATACTTCAATGGCGTAGTCGATTGCTTGATGCAAATGAACAATATTTAAAAAAAAATTCAGACTTGATGTTGGTCACAAACTCACAATTATTTGATTTATACGTAAGCACTAGTTTGAATTATTCTTTTGATCAATCAACGAGTTACGGAAAGGTTTTTAAAAATTTATTTGTGCTCGGTTAAGAGGCCTGCAAACACGGCTCGCAACTACAAATCGAGATGTTTGCAAAATTCAATTGCATGCACGTTGCGCTAGTGTGAGTGCCTGTCGGAGCGATATACACCTACAGTGAGCAATACTACCACGCACACATTGACAATTATTGCTTGACGCGATAGCACTACTAGCTTTCGAAAATGTATGATAAATTTGGGTGTGTTCCGTAATACCAAAAATTTTGAATGAAAACTTAATGTTTTTCCGTTTTTTTTCGATAAATTTCTTTTATTTATTTATTTGTTAACATGGGGATAAACTTATAACTTGATAATACAAGCTATGCTTCTGCAGAAACAATATTATAAATATTGTTGCTTATAATACAGAAAAAACAATATGAAGACATGTCATTTACGCTGTAAAAATGTGCGAAATTAAATTCGTTTAAACTTCATTTTAAAAAGATTTTTGGAAAAAAAAAGTGGGAGCCTAGATAAACACTGTTTAAATCCGAATAACAACATAATATAGTGGAAATATGCACAAATTGCAAATGATTTAGGTATTACGTTTGTATGGACAATTCATGCGTCGCGTCGCCGCGTTCTTAGGGTCCCCCCATAACATAGGACTTTAACATAACTGTTGAAATATGGATGAACTAACTATTCACCCCTATACCCCTTTTAGGATTACAGACGTACCTAATGGCTCATTTTCATTAGTCGATAACTCGGTCGATATACAGCATGCGGGGTCTTCCCGCAGGCGGGGTAGTGACTAATAAAAGTTATATCTTGATGGCGCTGTTGGCACACTGTCTGCGGGGAATCCCTGTCGCGGGCGTAGCGACCAATGAAAATGATCAATGAAAATGAGCCTTTAAAGCAACTGCCAAACGTGCTATGCAGATTCTCCGTATACCGCAATATTCCCTATCGACTAATAAAACGGTTCCACGAATACGGTCCCTATGGCTTGCTTTACAGAAATCACCAGCACCCCACATGCGGGTTGCGGGCCCTATCGACTAATAAAACCGATGCCTTGTATGCAGGCCCTATGGCATGCGTTACAGAAATATCCCGCACCCCGCATACGAGCCCTATCGACCAATTAAAATTAGCCTTAATGATAAACAATACATCTATGATTAACATAGTTTCCAGATACATTTCCAGAACACCTGGTCAAGATTTTGATCGTGACTTTAAGTTGATATTATGAACACCAGTTATACAAAAATATATAACACAATATAACATATATGCATTTAAATTGGATTGCAAAAGCCGGCTACAGGGGGATAGAGGAAGGGGGACAGGAGAATATTGAACATGGCGGAGAATTACAAGAAGCTTCCTCTTTGAATTTAATACCTTAGTCTGGATCTAAAGTCATGATATTACGTTAGAATCGACAGGTGTGGGAACTAGTACTCAATTTTATAAAGACACTAGCTTCTGTCCATCGTTCGCGTGGAAGTCGTAGGATACACAATGTACTAAAATAACAGCGACATTTTTATAAAACTTCCTCATCCCCCGAACCACAGTGTTGCATCGCATCGTCCGCCTGCGATTACTTAATTTTCGCTTAGTGTTCTTTCTGACTTTTTTTCTTTTTACTCGGCTCCTAAGTGTCGTAGCGTGATGTTAAATAGCGTATCACCTTCCTCGAAAATTGGACTATCAAATGAAAAAAGAATTTTTCAAATCCGACTGTTAGTTCCAGAGGTTAGCGCGCTCAAACAAACAAACAAACTTTTCAGCCTTATTGTATTATTTATTAGTATACTCGTATAGATACACTAACGAGCAATATAAAAAAGCTAAACCACACAAGTTAGCTACGGGAAGTGAAAAAAAAATCTTGAAAACTGATTTATATGTGTTTTCATGCGCTAATATATACATACGAGTATGAATGTTGCTTTTTAGTTCAAGAAGCTAACTTGCGTGGTTTCGGAAATATTTCATTATAAGTTAGTGGCTTTTTATATTGCTCGTCAGTGTATATAGATATTTTACGAATCCAAAACATAATACAGGAACAAGAGATATTCAAGAAATGCTTTATGATTACTGATCAGGCAAAGCAACAGATTTACACCAAGGAGTTTTTGATTTGTGATCATCTTTTCGTGGTGGACTTACGATGCTTAGCAATATACCTACGTTAAATGATCATAATTTCTTAACCACGCAATTTTTTTCCCCTTTTCAAAATCTAGACAAATATCTAGAAGTCAATAACCGACCTTGAAAAATTCCCCCAATACCGCTTGCATTTCCTGCCCAGAACTTTCCCCAGGGCAGTGTACTGGGCCCTACACTATTTATTTATATAATCTCTGCAACATGCATATCGATAATGCAAAAGTTTTGTTTTACGCCAATGATACCGATGTCATTTTCTCTGAAAACTCTTGGCAAGATGTGAAACTCAAAGCTAAGCTATGGGTATGGCAAAAGTAGCCAATTGGCTAAATAATAACTTGCTTACTTTAAATAAATCAAAAACCAATTCAATATGCTTAAGTAACAAAAGTAGTCAACTACGGAAGATCTCAATGTAAGAATACACGCATTTTAGATACTTTATTACATCACAGATACTGTGATAAAATAATCATTCATTAAATAAGTAACGCAGACTAAATTTCTACGGTGAAAGTCGGTTAGCGGTTATCCTGGTATCCACATCTTTAACAGGTCTCAAATAGGGTTAGGAGATTAACCTGGATCTTTAAGACACTTTGGCATATTGTTTTAGATTTGACCAGTAAACGAGTCCCCCAAGAAACGTTCTTAATCAGATCTACATGGCTTTGGTACAGTCTGTCTTGTTTTATTACATCCCTATTTGGGGAGGTGCAGCGAAGACTAATTTTATAGACGTGGAGCAAGTCTAGCGACCTCTAAATGAAAGATAATAAACTTTAAAAATAAAAGATATCCCACTGAGACTTTCTACAAAATAAGTGATCTACTTTCCGTAAGAAAATATGAATTATCCAAATAGTCTTAAAAACACATACCTACAATCTACCATATTATGATCCAGACTTATTACGGAGAATGAAGACTGACATTGTTGCACAAATTTCAGAGACTGAAACCATGGTTGCCTTTAAGTAATTAATTAAACGGCCAGCTCAACTAAATAAATAAATAAACTAAAAACTTGACTTGTGTATAAGTAAAGTTTTTAGTTTATTTATTTATTTAGTTGAGCTGGCCGTTTATTTAATTAACTAAAAATAGTTATGATTGTAGGAAAACTATTATAAATTGTATAAATGCACTTACATATGATGACACGGAGGCTCTTTTGGAGCACATAAAGTAGCAGATCGCTCACACACATTTACACTGTCACATGCAAGTACACTACGCACAGGTATTACACTCGAATCATACTCTCAGTTACAACCCTTATAGTTTCGCCATGTCCATCTGTCTGTGTCGGTCTGTCGGTCTGTCTAGTACTAAGGGTCTCGGAGCTAGACCGCGGACAGACAGACAGACAGACAGACGGACATGACGAAACTATAAGGGTTCCTTGTTTACTACGGAACCCTAAAAAATCACATTAATTGGAAAAATCTGAAGGTATTTCTCAATGACAATCAATGTCAAAAACTTGCAAAAAATTTAGATGAGTTACATAAAGGTCTTATTGATATGTTGAGACTGGAAAGTGTAAAAAAATACGGGAAATGCGCCTATGAATGTTTGACATACATTTTCGTGTTCAGTGTAGCAGTAACCGAATAGGTAAGTAACATTTTCCTGTAAGCATCGGTTAAGTTATGTTAAGAAACTCAATGAAGTATAAACCTGTTTTATGATAAAGCCAGGCGTCGCTCAATTTATCTAAAATCTGAAATTGGGCACGAAAATAGTAAAAAAAAAACAATTTGTCAAACGATGAACACTCGACCTCCATTCCACATTCTCAGAAGTAAACTGAGACTTGGCAAGAGGCCAAATATAAGAAAGATAAAAAAAGGATTATGTGGAAACACCAACCAGTATTGTGTGTCGCAAACTCGATTTTCAGTTATAATTATAATAGTTAGAAAGAAAGAAAGATTTTTTTGAAGTGAAAACTTCTTTAGGCGCGTTGGGCATTTTTGAGATGGGACTAAACCATTGATTTCGCGACACTGTGATGACACCAGCGTTGATTACCGCGGTGCGTGGAGTAAAAGACATCAACGCGTTGATTACTGCATTGCCGATTTTTTTTCAAGTTTTCACTTCTGTTGGCACTCCCGGAGTGCCACTGTTTTTTTATTTGGGACAGTTCATTCTTTAGGCGCGTTGGGCATTTTTGAGATGGACTAAACCATTGATTTCGCGACACTGTGACGACACCAGCGTTGATGTCTTTTTAATGCTCAAAAGGACCACTAAAAAGACATCAACGCGTTAATTACCACGGAGCATCAAGTAAAAGACATCAACGCGTTGGTTACTGCGTTGCCGATTTTTTTTCAAGTTTTCACTTCTGTTGGCACTCCCGGAGTGCCACTGTTTTTTTATTTGGGACAGTTCATACTAACTAGTTCGGCCATCACTAATGTACGCGTTAAACGCATATTGCTAAGAGTTAAAAAACTGGGGACTAAGGCCCGTATTACAGAACGTCACTCAATATTCAAGCATTACTTAAAACTAGATTCAAGCCATTTGATTGGTTGAAACTAGTTTTAAGTAATGCTTGAGTATTGAGTGACGTTCTGTAATACGGGCCTTAGTTTGATCGATCTCTCCTCCGATGCGATACTTATAGAAAAAAAATCATCATGAGGTTTTACAAAAGATAACTTAAATGAATAAACTTTCAGACACAAAGCAGTATGATAACCTAACAGTCCTCGAAATAAACAGATCTGAGAGAGCATGTAGCGAGACAAGCTCTTAATCAGCGATACAGCGACGTTGGACTAATACAGACTGGTTTTAATTAGTCCAGAATAACTCGACGACTTAATTATGAACAATCTGTGGATGACCGCGCCGTTGTTACTAGCTAGTTTGCATTCAGGAGTTAAACGACAGAGGATGGAACTTGTTTTCTATCTTCGAAGCGTATTTGCTTTGTGCTTTCGACGCTATTGCATTGTGCTCTGCATTGTTTTATGTAGCCATTGTTGGGCGAAATAGGTATTTACCTACCTTTATTATTCACTATTTTGTGCCCGCGACTTCGTCTGCGTTTACCGGGATAAAGAGTATCTATACAATGTACTATGTTTTTATCCAGGTTATAAACTATCTATGTCCCAAATGTCATCCATATATGTTCAGCTGTTTTTGCGTGATTGAGTAATAAGCATACAAACTTTCACATTTATAATATTGGTAGCATTATTCTAAACTTAGTATGCCAAATGAAGATTATATTATTAGATAATTAGATTAAGTTGGTAATGACTTAAGGCTCCCGAAAACAGGCGCGACGCGACACTAATAGAACAATTTCTTCCTTTTCTCATCAAAAATACCCTAATCGCTATAGATCTGCCGATAATATTTGAAGAGTTCCCTCGATTTTCCAAGATCCCATCATCAGATCGTGACCAAATAACAATGGGAACAACTTGAAAGTATATATACCCTTTCAAATAAAAAAGAATTTTTCAAATCGGTCCAGCCGTCTTCGAGTAATCGGGGAAGATACATAAGAAGAAAAAAAACCGACGAACTGCGAACCTCCTCCTTTTTTTGAAGTCGGTAAAAAATCACGTCAACAATAACTTGAAAGCATTTCCTTAATCTAGTTGCTTCGTCTGAACTAACGTTGGACGGTAAACAATAAAGTAGCTAAGCCTTGGTATAGTCTTGGCACAGACTTCGATAGCGTACAATTCATTCCCAATCGTGATATACATCGAACCCAGACAGAGGTACCGTCTAGGTACAAACTGTGTTTTTTTTGTATAATTCGATCAAAGTCTAAAACTAACAACGGCGTAACCCTAAAAAAACAGTGTTCAGTTTTTTAATACAACAATGTTTCATATCGATACCTCGCTGGATTGGAAAAGATCACGTATCTAATATCCATGCACACAGAGTTGTGGACTATCATATTAATAAAAACTTTCACGTTTCGAGCACGTTACAAAAATACAAATATTATGAAAACTAGTTACGAACAAAACTGTCGTTATTAATTTAAAAGTTTCAAATATATTTTTTACTAGCTTCCGCCAGCGGCTACGCCTGCATGATATCTTTACTAATTATAGCCTATGTTTCTTAGTGATAATAAAGTATTCTAGAGGTGATTTTTTTTAATTCCGTCCTGTAATTTTCAAGTTTATTCATTACAAACAAAAATGTAAATCTTTTCTCTTTATAACATTATTTATTTATTTATTTATTTACTTAATAAGGCACCAAGTCCCAATACACTAATCACAAATACATACAATTCATTAAATTCACTACACCAATACAAAACAAGTACATTATAATTCATTAGACCATTAAAATAATATAAGTACATTAAAATTAAAATTCAAAATTCCATACATTCACAAAATAAATTACATTAAAACTGAGTAGTCATTAAAATTAAATTTCATTACATTATTACATTATCACAAACTCTATCGTCTGTTGGCACTCCGATGGACTTCGAGCCAATACCTGTGGATCGGACTGCTCCAATCCTCACTAACGACCCTCAACAGTTGATTAGTGGATTTGCGCAAACTATTGGAAAACGATGCTATGCGCGATCGAATAACGGCGGCTCGCTTCAGCGAACATGCTCGACGCGCTACAGTACCGTGGAAATTTCATTAAAATGCGGTAGGCATCATTGTACTGCACACGCATGGTACTTAGTGTCGATCTGACGATTTTGTCCACAACTGGCATGTGTAAAAACAGAGGCAATAAGCACGGAACAACGTCTTTTTAACACACGTGCTACAAAGGGAAAATCTGCGCGCAAGCATATTGCACCTTACCGAGAGCGCTCGCCTTATTATAGGGTAAATTATTTTGTTTTAGAATTGTGGTTTGGTTTTCCCCCCTTGACTGTCATGAGCTCTCCTCGAGATCGATAACAATTAAAATTCTATTGTGTCTCATTAATGACAGTTGAGCTCATTAGTACAAACTAATGAGTTTTTAGTTGACGTGACTTTGAAAACGGTCTCAACATGAATAAAGCATCGCACAGATATTTCATGAACAATTTACATTAAAAAAATTATAGTATATTCTAGGAAATTCATGTTTACTTCAAACGAGTTTTTAGTATTTCAGATTAATTAATAAAAACAGCATACTTAACGTTAACAGTGCAACTAACTTATACTTGAAAAAAAATCTACGCTGTTAGCCATGAAATGCGTTTGTATAAAATAGTGTCCTGGGGTTGTAGAGATAAATATGAAATAAAAGAGATTTTTTTGTAGTAGGTATTTTTCTGTATTTTTTTTTGTGACAGGTTTTTTAAATATTACTTTCACACGTAAAATAATAAACTTCCTGCAAATTATTAAAAAAAATAGCGATGGCAAGGATTCTACCCCCTTATTCATAAACGCTGCTTAAAGTTAAGTTATGATTAGCGCCTGTTTAACCATACATTTTTAACGTTTAAACGACTCTAAATTTTAATCATCGTTTATGAATAAACAGCTAAGTTTTTAGTGAGTTGGACTGACTTTTTTTCCGAGTATGCAAACACGGGCAAGCTGCATGAGCGAAGCTAAACGAACTTAACTTCGTTCCCAGTGTGGCCTGCTCTTAAAAAGCAGATACATGCCAGTGACCTTGAGTGGTTAGCTTGCGTGTTCTGTACTGAGCTCACGCAACGCGTCGTATGTCCAGCCAGTAATAGGACTCGCCCATCAAGGAGCGCTATCCCAAATTAGACACATTATTAATAAAACAAAAGTATTTTAATAAAAACACGTAAATTAAAAGATCAATAGTTAAATTATCTTTAAAATGGTGAAGGTTTCAGAAAAGTACGTTTGTTAGATTTTGCGTGATTCTCAGTTTTTTATCCCCATTAGACATAACTTTACAAAATTAATTTCACTAAGTAATATAAACATAATCTAAAATATTCCTATATTAAGTTATTAAAAAAATACTTTAATTTAACATATATTATTTCCAAATCATTAACACTACTCGTTTAGACGTGATCTTCAGTATAAAATCGTTAAAAGCCGGTTATGGTCACCTTAAGTTATGTCCGACAAAAACTAAAAGAATACATGCAGTTTTGGAACTGCTAGTCCAATTAGTACACAAGTTTTTTTGTGTTAGGGTGAATTGATCTTCACTCTATATCTGAATTAAATTGTAGTTTGAATTCATTGTCTGGTTTAAATAGCTGAGGTTCATGAGATACTGAACGATAAAAGGTATAATTTTATTAAAGGACTGGCTGCGCCCCGCGATTTCCCAGCATAGGTCTCGATCCCGTGGAAATATCGGGATAAAAAGTATTCTATGTCCTAATCTAGGTCATGGTCTACCCATGTGCCAAATTTCATACAAATCCATTCAGCCGTTTTAGCGTGAAAGTGTAACAAAAAAACATACTAAATCTCAAATCTTTTTTCTGTTTATATGATACTAGCTGCGCCTCGCGGTTTCACTCTCATTAGTCACGGTCCCGTGGGAATATCGAGATAAAAAGTATCCTATGTCAAGGTCTACCAATGTGCCCAATTTAATTTAAATCCGTGCAGCCGTTTTAGCGTAACAAACAAACAGAAAACATGAAATCTGTTCTCTTTAAAATATTAGTTTAGAACTTTAGATTACCAGTACCGGCAGTGCCTTTTTTTTTTTCGACTGTATCTTGGCGACCGAGCTCTGCTCTGGTGAAAATAGAGAATGTTCATTTAATAGTATTGGATAGTACCTACTAATTCCATACTGCCATGATAGTAGGTACTTACTAATTCCATGCTGCCATGATCATTATTCTAATGTCAATAATGTCATGTCATTATTCATTATCTTGTTCTAAACTTTGGGCGACCGAGCTCTGCTCGGGTGAAAATACGGAGAAAACAAATTTTCCCAGATATGAGACCTAGCTAGATAGATTTTTCGCCCCCGTAAACCCCTAAATCAACTTTTATCGAAATCGTTAGAGCCGATTTCGAGAACGTGAGTAGGTACAAATATTGCTCGTTTATGAAATTATCTAGTATATTAAATACTTGACAAAATAAATCGCAGAATAACCATAAATGTCGATTGAATGTTATCATTCAACCGACATTATACATTTGTGTGCTTTTCTCGTGTACCAAAAAAATAACAAGGCTTGGGGTTTCCTGGAGATTTTAGTCTGGGGGATTCTTTAAACTGCCATAAGAGAACAAAAACCTACTGCAAATAAGCAGCTTCAATGTCAAGAAAACTTAAAATGCTTAGCATGATCCTCCGTTATATCGAAAATACTGCAGCATTAATTTTGAAATAAATATATGTTAAAGTTAAGGATTAATGTTAAGTACAATGTTAGACGAAAACACGATTCCATAAAATTTTCTCGATAGGAAAAAATTCTAAAGTTACCTCCAAACCGAACAATAAACCGCTGGTATTCAAAAAATACTTCAAATTAGATGAAAATTTGTATAATAACTGAACTAACTATAAAGCAGCGACTATGTTTTTTTTTTTTTTAATTACCATTATTTTCGCCGTAAAAAGCAATTACCTAAATTATTGGCGCCTCGGAGCCGCTAGCACCCCACTCCGTCTCGCTCTCACTCAGTCCGCGAGCAGTATGGTGCGAGCGAGATAAAAAGTGAATTTAAGCTGAGGTAGTACAGGCTCTTCATTTACTGCTACCGGTTTTCACAGAACCGTTCGGAAATTGCTCCATAGAGAACATATTCGGTCCGTCAGGACCGTAACGGCATTTATGACACGTTTCACTGGTTGCACTAAGCCGGATCTGATCTCCGAGTAATTGCTAGCCGACACTGCACCGTCCCGTGCTAAGGGGCCAGCCATAAATTACGTCACACGAATTTATTTATTTCTGGAGCTCCTGTCTTTGTCACAGGTGTGTGACGTATTAGACCTCCTTCCCTTGATGTGACATCACATATTTTCCAATTTTAAATTAAATGTAGAAATATTGATAAACTTGGTAATGTTGTTGTATTGGCATAAGCAGGTGGCGTTCTGTAGTTTCTGCCTACCGCCATAGAAAGAAGGCGTGAGTTTATGTTTGTTGGTAATATTTAAAAAAATCGTTAAGAGTTAATTTAGAAAATACATGTGACGTCACGAAGCTTATGATTCGACCCCTCCCTATTGTGACACGATGTCCCCTTTAACATGTGATTTATGGATGGGCCCCTTAGTTCAGCAGCTGAAAGCCGAACAAACACGAGAACGAACTTCGGTTCCAGATAGGAATCCGACTTCATACTGCCCGTATTCGTAGTTGCGTGAATTTACCGATTAGTTTAGGCTTGAATTCAGCTTTGAATGCTTTCCCCTCCCATCTTGTCGTTGTCAAAGTCTTGGTAATGTAGTCAACAATTCGCCAAGCCTTGCATTAGTGACAATTGATTTCCGCACATAGTTATTTGTTTTGACAGTTTGCGATTGAAGTTCTAACCTATATATAAAAAAAATACTAAAATAGTAAAAAAACTGAAGTTAAAATTTTGAAGGGCTTGACGGTAAAATTTTGGAAAAATCTCAATAAAATATAAAAATTGACATAATATCTCCCAAACTATAAAACTTTAGTTAGGGAAAGTATGGTTCAATAATTAGTAAATGACCTCCTCTATTTGCGAATTTGCTATGGCGGGTCCAGATCCAGTCACCCTGTATATTTTCTTCGTCATTTTAACTATAATGAGTTGGACATTTGGAGCTGTTGGAATTAAATTCTACATCTGGTAGCGTAAATAAGATATCGTTCAGGTTTACGACTAAAATTACTGTGATAGAAAAACTACAAATATTTTAGCTATGAGTAAAAACGAATAGGTGTAAATATATGTAAAGGTTCTCAGGACATTTGCTATAAATGAATCTTAGAAGTTACGTATAATCCTTAGATTTTGTTAGGGTGATAACCTATCCTAACACAATTTTCGTAAACTATACAATTACGTGAAAATCTTGATCGAATTGATAAGTTTAAGCATACACAGTGAATTTTAGTACCTATAGCTTTGTATTTAAGTAGAATATGGCATGAGATTACGGATTTCTCAGTGAGATCATTGGGGGCTAAGCTAAAATGATATAAGGCAAAATGTCTCGGGGAGAACTTCAATATTTTCATCGAACCGTTGTACGACACTTGACACTGTATTCTTAAACAATTCTTGTATGTTATTGTTCGGTTTCTAGTTTGTTTATTTTGTAAAGAGTATCGTGTTTCTATTCCCTTTGTACATGCACATCTATTTGACGACACTTTCTATTAGACCGTACAGACAGACAGCCGGAGTTTAATTAAATATAGAAAGGCATTATTATGTATTTCATTAAATTCTGTAAATTTTTAGATGATTGTCAAAATAGCGTTCAACAATAATAAAAAGTTAATTTAAAAAAAACCGCCCTAGTGCATGTCGGACCACGCACAATGAAGGGTTCCGTAGTTGGGATGAAATTTATTCCAAGGACAAACTTAACATTGTAGTTGAAAAACAAATTCTCTCATACATTCCAACTGCAAATGTAAGTTTGTACGCACAATCTTGAGAGATATACCATGATTTTAAGATCATAGACTTCTTATAGATTTTCCTGTGAGTAAAGAATCATTCTCTGTATTTTTTTTTTAATTTAGGCTCAGTAGTTTCGGAGATAAGGGGGAGAATGGTCAATTTACAAGTATTTATTCAAAAAAAAAATGAGTTCCTCGCAACAAGCCATTTCATTTGATATGTCACACGGAACAGTTTGCAAAACTTTTTATTTACATTTTCTTATTTGCCTCCAAAAAGTGACCCCATTTCGAAAATTCATCTAATTACGTTACACGTCCGTGTTAGGGTCACAGAAATACGTATGTGTATCAAATTTCAGCTTAATCGTTACATTCGATTCGGAGCAAATTGGCTGTGACAGACAGACAAACAAACACACGAGTGATCCTATAAGGGGTCCGTTTTTTCCTTTTGAGGTACGGGATCCTAAAAATAACTCAACTGTATTCAACTTTCTACGTATTGCTACGGTAGTTCTAAAATAAACATTTATGGTACCTACGCACCTTGGTAAGAGGTCCACGTTCAACATTTCTATACACAAGTCATCATATGGCCAGCCTTTTCCCAACTATGTTGGGGTCGCCTTCCAGACAAACCGGATGCAGCTGAATACCAGTATTTTACATGGAGCGACTGCCTATCTGACGTCCACAACCCAGTAACTGGGTAATATAAAATATATGAGAACCGTAATATACCTCGTATTGATAAGACATTTCGTATAAAATATTACATACAAGTATTTCTCTTTTGTTCGCCGACTTTATGTGTCTTTACGTGGGCACAAAGGATATCAATTTTCTTAAAAGATTTCTAATATCAAAGTATCTTTTCATGCTTGTTTTAATCTTTATTGCAGGTTTGTATGTCTTGGGAAAGGATTTTACAATTTTCTATCCCTCGTGTTGCTTGATGGAATGCGACCTCTATGTGGAACTACAAGTGTACAATACTAATTTGTTCAGACGAGGCTAGAGTAAAATTGTAAATTAGAAACAGCACGTCTATTTGTTTTTTTAATTTTTTTAACTAGGTCATCTGGCAGTTTTGACCACTAAGGTCTTGGCTGCTTAACCGGGCTTTCCTGTGGCTGCCTTAAGCTTCTACACTCAAAGCCTCCAGCCAGGGGCAAAACCGATTCTAAATTAAAATTAGGCGAGCGCTCGCTAAGGGCACCCCCTGTGGGGTACGAACCTCGGCTTAGGGCGTCGCTGGGGGGAGGACAGCAAGAAGGGAGAGGCTGAATCGAACTTAGATTTTCATCTTGATTATTATATGGGGTATTTAAAGCTACGTGCTCAGCTGCAACAACTGCTGGGTACTCGTTTTCGAGTAAGGGTCGGAGGGACAGCACGTCTAGTGCGTTAGTACCTACTTGGCAAAACAAAACTACCTAGGTACCTATGTATTTTCACAAAAGTTTGCATGAATGAGAGGGCAGTGGAGGCCCAGTGGTATCTTCCCCGACTTACGAGTTGACAGGTCGTGGATCAAACCCAGGCAGGTGCTTTACTTTGTGTAAATAATTTCATCACCACTGCGCTCAAAACGGTGAAGGAAAACATTGTGAGGAAACCAGCATGTCCAAGAACCAAAAATTCGAAGACATGTGACGTCTACTAACCCGCAGTGAGCTCGCGTGGTAGATTACAACCCACTCTCTCACGAAGAGAGGAGGCCTGTGTCCCAGCAGTGGTAATATTTATAGGCTGATTATGATTGTATGAATACTAATTTATTGTACCTAATTCTTGAAGAATTCGCCTGCCAATGGAGCAACAGGGTAGCATATAAATTATCTACTTAATCAGTAAAAAAAAAAAACCGCGTTAATCTACGCGTTGATGTCTTTTACTCGACGCACCGCGGTAATCAACGCGTTGATGTCTTTTTAATGTTCAAAAGCTGGTGTCGTAACAATGTTGCGAAATCAATGGTTTAGTCCCATCTCAAAAATGCCCAACGTGCTTAAAGAAGTTTTCACTTCAAAAATCTTTTATCTATTTATGTTAGCAAGATATATTTCCACAAAAGTTAGGTATATGTATGCAGTGAAAATACCTACTTTTTTAAAAATATTTTGCCAGAGAAGCAACAAGGTAGAATAGAATAGACTATAATACTACATCATCAGCAACAGGAAACAACAGAAACAGGTCAGCAACAGTTAATTTAGATTTTAGATGTTTATTGTAAGGTTGGCTATAAAATCGCTTTTTAATCTTACGTAAGTGAATTAAAGTGTATTCGTATTTATGCTCGTGACTGTACTGGCTTGCTAGCAACTTTGCGAAGATTGCTGACAGCGTGTGTATCCTACACACAATCACAATGTCCTACACACAGCAATCTTTGCAAAGTTGCACGTTGTTCACGCTGAGAGAACGAATACAAGTCAAGAACAAGCTCAACTTGCGTTGAGTGATCTAAAATAAGTAAGCAACGAAAGTCAATTAACACAAACTCTTCTTTTTCGAATAATTTGGTGTAAAGGGCTTTGAAGGTTTTGACCCTAACATCAGCAACCATTTTGATATTTTTTCAAAATCGCGGTGCGCAATAAATGTCATATATTTGGATAGGGGACACTTATACAAACAAAACGTAATTTAACATAACATCATAAAGCGTCACGTTTCTGAGATATTCAAAGACAAAAATAACAATTGTTACAACTAATTCATTTATTTATTTTGTAGTTAATTCATGTCGATTAAGTTATTTAAAGAAAACAAATATTATAATACTAATCATTAATTTTGTTAATTAAAATATTTTTTAATACAATCGAATATAAGAATATGAGATAAATGTGTCGAATGACAATTATATTTAGTAGGTAATTAAATACCTAGTGGATAAAACATAGGATTTATTAATCATATTCGGTATAAATAATATCATCCAAGAAGGCAGCGGGAGGCTGAATAGGATATTCTCGATGTCGCGTCCATGCCATGTACCATTTAATACACATAACATGGGAGCAACATCCAAGTGTTCGTTTTCCTACAATGCAATTACAATAGTAGCCAACTATTTTATTCCTGCCTTGCAAAGTATTATCGAGCAAGATGTAGACAAAATAAATTCGATTGTTTTGGTGTCTTGAGTGGATTCGAGCTCTTAAAAGCCAAGGATCAGAAACGACAATGTTGTATTGACTCAAGTCATAATCGATGGCAACTTCTTCGCACAATTCAATAAAAAAATCGGGGTGTCTTCATTCGGCGGGGGGGTATACTTTTGTCTCCTTAAATATTACCTACACATGATGCAATTATGTTTTCATAGTTCAATATGCTTACCTGAAGGGAAAAAAACGAAAAAATCCTTTTTCTTCAAGGTTCAGTTTTAGACTTATATTTCGGTGAATAACTCCAAAACCTGACGCTTTAGGATATTATGATTTATGAAATTTTTTGTTTAAATAAGTGTCCTCTATCTAAATATATGTCTTTCGTTGAGCACCGCGATTTTGAAAAAAATCAAAATGGCGGCCGACGTTAGGGCCACCTTCCATACAAAAATCTTCAAACCCCTGAGGACAATTATGCAAAACTGACAGTGTTTTTCGACTTCTATTGCTGACCGTACCGTGAAATGATTAAGTCTTTTGGACCTAGTGTAATTAGTGAAATGTTGTTCATGGAAGTCGATCAAGGCGAGACCGTACTAATTTGATTAATTAATAGTTTGGTACTTATGTCTGGATTAATTAAGATTAGGTTTACACTTGGAGGGACCGCATGAAGCAATGTTAATTATACAGAGTGGTCCAAATAGTGATGTAATAAAAAATATATATTTCTCATGCCCAGGGGTATCCGAAAATAGGATCTATGTTCCGCGATTCTTGATAGTTTTCGAGTTAAATTTTTTTTTCTTGAATTTATTATGGCAAACACTTTAAAAAAATTCAATGGACGAGAAAAAAAATAACATCCCCACTTTACGTGCAAGGGAGGTTACCTAAATTTTTTTTACCCCTTTGTCGGCTTGATTAATACCAAAACCCATGCCAAATTACAGCTTTCTAGTACTAAAAGTCTCTGAGCTAAGCCGCGGACAGACAAATGGACATGGTGAAACTATATGGGTTCCTTGTTGACTGTGGAACCTTAAAAATGAAATGCTGTTCGTTGGTAAGCGCATCACTTCAGAACGGCTGGACCGATTTGGCATTATTTTAAAATGTTCATAATAGTCCGAATCAGTACCCTAATTGCGTAACTTAATTTCGTAAACGATTATGACTAATTTGTTTCATTTTGACGGTTCAACAACATTCATTGCGTTATTTACGTTGTCGAGCAGATTTTTTTTCCAATTCAAAGAAAGAAAGAAAAACATTTAACTTATGAAGGATTAGCAATCTTTTTCAAATCGAAACAAATTGTGATTGATCGTGTATTACGCAATTACGGGACTGGTCCTTCCGGAAGGAAAAAAATTCAAAGTTGCCGAGAAAATTGGAAAATTCGATAAAACCGTACGTCCCTTTTTCTATGGGATTTTGACAGGACAACTGTCCGGTCAGCTAGTTTAAAATATTTATCCCAGAAGATTTATGTGTATAATACATAAATATTATATACGGTGGAGTTTCTTGCCCATTCTTCTCCATACGATAACTACCTTTTCGAAGTGCGACAGAATAAATTCTATTTTTTTGTATTTTGACGTTCAAAAGTCCCGTTAAGTGCCTAATTGAAATAAATTATTTGACTTTATTTAAAAAAATAAACAGTGGCACTCCGGGAGTGCCGACAGAAGTGAAAACTTGAACAATAAAAAAAAAATACTTCCAAAACCTTTAAAGTTAAAATGCTTGCATAGAACATTGATCCGTAACGTAATATGAACAAAGAACACAATAGCGTTTACAAAATGAGGTGTCGGTAACGGTGTCGCGGGTTCAATTGTTTTTTCCCGTCTCAAAAATGCCCAACGCGCATAAAGAAGTTTTCACTTTAATAAAAAAAAACCGGCCAAGTGCGTGTCGGACCACGCACAATGAAGGGTTCCGTAGTTGGAATGAATTTATCCCAAAAACAAACTTAACTTTGTAGTTGAAAAACATGTTCTCCCATACGGAATATATGGGAAAACATGTTTTTACAACTGCAAAGTTAATTTGGCCGATTATTACTCGTTAACTTGTAGAGCCTACTTAGCTGTGATAGTTTTCCTTTTGATTTCGTTATATAAACTACGGCTGTGATTTTTTTCACACACACAAAACCAAACACTTGACTCTAACAAAAATAAGCACTTAAAGCTTAATATTTCGCAAACGGATCCCTGTATCCAAAAATAGTTTTCACAAACTCCCAATGTTTTAAAGGACCTTTCCAATGATACCCCACACAATGGGTTAAATTAAAAAAAAAAACATCACCACTTTACGTGTATGAGAGGTACCCTAAAAAAAATGTTTTTCATAATTTTGTTTTACCACTTTGTCGGAGTAATTAATATGTATACCTATACCAAATTACAGCTTTCTAGTACTAAGAGTCTCGGAGCTAGACCGCGGACAGACAGATAGACTGACAGACAGACAGACGGATATGGCGAAACTATAAGGGTTCCTTGTTTATTACGGAACCCTAAAAAGAATTTCTTTGACCGTGGAATCGAGCACGGGCACCAAGCTCAGCACTAGCTACACCAACAACGCAGTCAGGTAGAAAACACAGACCGGGTTCATGAAAACACTATTTATTTACGTGTGTTGATTATGCTCGCAACAGCGGCTAATGAAAGTACGATGAGCACTAATTCGCACATAGCGCACCAGAGCGACAAAATGTAAATATGACAGACATAAATTCGGTTCGCTAGAGCCTGTTTTTAAGGCCCCACTCCTAATTTTGCAGGGCTTATAAACTTTTTCCTACTGCTGAATATAAACTCTTTGTGTGGCTTTCGGCCTTAGGAAAGTTAGAGATACCTATAATAAACGGTTGACGGTGTAATTACAAGCATTTCGGACATTTCAACTCTGTGCTTTGTGAATCTCAATAAATCTTCAATATTGAAAAACAAGACTTGTCCTATTTGACAATTTGCTGGTTATTATACAGTGTGAGTCTTTATAATGCGCACATATCGATGAGGGGGAATCTATTCTTAATTTTATAGACAGAAAAAATAATTTACAAAATCTAAAAAAAAAATTGTATATTATTTACGGTTTTTAAAACAAAACAAAAACATGTTTTTTTTTGCAAAAAAAACTGATGTACGAAGACGACTGAACTCGCAAATTGCAGAAATCATTTCAATTGGAAAAATATAAAGTTTTAATCATTAAAGTTTTATCCAGTTCCATTTCCTGACGAACACCGGGAAGGTTTGATTTATATATCTGTGGTTGGAATGGCTTAAAATTTATTTTACTTTATCAAGTGCGATGAACCTTACGTAATGTAATTTAGAATAATTCACTGTCTTAGCGACAGTTTGCGTGAATCTGAAAACACGAATGACTTCCAAGGGATCAAAACATTTTTTTTAAATCGAACATATTCTATTATGCAATTACTAGCGACCTTCGCAAGGTTTTCATGACTTGCCAAAACATCGAGATTTCTTTATCATTTGTTAGTTTAAAATTTATGTATTAAACGCATAAACCTACCGGAATAAATTTGTCGCATTATGGTGAAACTCGCATCAAAATCCGTTGTGTAATTTAGAAGAACATAATGGTCAGACAGACACGAATACCTAGCGACTTTAATTTTTAATAGAACACCACTCCTGTATATCTCGTAGGAAATACAGAGATGCAAGAATAGTAACACCAACACACGAAAAATATACAACATCCATCCATCCATGAACTTAAACACAGCACAAACAATATTACCTATTATGCACACGTAATAAATATGCCAAATTAAGAGCGTTTATTCTGAAAATTGGCAACGTCGCAAAAAAAATGTCTAATATTGAACTGTTTTCATTAATTTAATCATTAAATGTGGCTAACTAGGGAACTAGAATAATAATAATGAATTGCAATTATAACACTGAATTTGATGTTGTAATAGCTTTAGGTGTAAAAAAGGCTTTTTTACATCTAAAACTAAATATTCGATGTTACGATATTAATTATTGCATTTCATAGTCAATATTTCAGTTCGCTAGTTAGCCACATTTCTTAATTCCATACAGTAATATTGCCAAAATTATTCAAAACAGGTAAATATTTGACAGCAATTTGCGACGTTGCCAACTTTCAGAATAAACGCTAATAAGCGCACAGCAGACTATGGTTATCCGTGATCTATTTAACATAAACCCCATCAAATGAACTTCCTCATTTATCTGACTTTGATAATATATACTACACTAACCTACATTATAATCTATAAAATACTAGCTTTTGCCCGCGGCTTCACCCGCGTGGATGTCGGAAAATATCCCACAGGAACGTGCTAACGGGATTCAGAGTATCCTATGTCCTAACCCAGGTCATGGCCTATCCTATGCCTTTCATCTAGAAATCCGTTCAGCCGTTACGGCATGAAGGGTAACAGGCAGATAATAAATCTATTTTAGGGTTCCGTACCTCAAAATTAAAAATTCAAAACCTTAAAAGATGACTTAGTTGTCTGTCAAGACCCTTTTTTCTCAGAAACGCGTGGAGGCATCAAGTTGAAATAGATATCAAAAACTTAGATCTACGGTCTCTTGGATCTGTAATGAAAATCAAACTTCCATGCCAACGCAATAAAAAAATACGGTCATTTATGCCGCATATTTTGACACTCGCAAATAAAACAGTCTATTTGGTAATTTCCGTTGGCCCAGCAGCATGAAGTTTGGCGAGAAGCAAGGTCAAGTAAAGAGGAAAATCCAAAAATTGGTAATTTATAGTTATGAACTGCAATGTTAAGTTTGTTCTTCAATCCGGGATCAAAAATTTATAGACCTTGTCTTGAAGTAATATTTAGTCTGTATTTCAAAATCGGTACCTACTCTCCATTCTATTAAAAGTTCTTTTTCAATTGAAAAGTTAAGTTTGTCCTTCAATCCTGATTTGAAAATTCGGGCAGTCGAGCAAGCACAGCTTTGATACGGAACCTTTATTTAGGGCGCAAATCCTACTCATACTTGTCCGGCTTTTTAATATAAATAAAACGGGTTTATATGATAGAATCATATAAACCCGTTTTATTTATATTTTGTTCCTGTTATTTATATTTAGTACTTGTTTTATTTGGTAAAGAGATAGATGGCATCCTGGAGAAGGATAGAGGGTACTTTTTGTCTCAAAAATAATCCTAAAGGGCATGAGATGAGAGGTCCTACAGGGGATGAGAGTTTGTATGGCAAATCCAGCATTTCTTAAGTCCCTAACTTAAGAAATGCTGGATTTGCCATATGAAAATTTAAATTTATGCTTTTATTAAGAAATAAAGAAGTACGCTTTCCGGCGTTTTTGAATAAAAAATTTTTTACAAAAAAAAACAACCGACTTCCAAAAAACCACTACAAAGTGAAAAATTAATTAAATTTCGAAGTCGGTGTCTTTGATTTTGTATTTTCGTTAATTGCCACCGACTTCCGAAATTTAAGTTATTTTTCACTTTGTAGTGGGTTTTTGGAAGTCGTCTACTAATTGTAAACTACCTCCCTGCAAAATTTCATCTTTATACGTCAAACGGTTTTCGTTATTTCGTGATGAGTGAGTGAGTGAGTGACCTTCGCTTTTATATATTTAGATGTATTAACCTGATTTTTATGACAGTGCGCTTGGAGCTGCCAAAGTCGTTGGTTGTTAGTATTGAATTCATCCGCCCGGTTACCTCCTCAGTGCTCCGACGACGCCTCTTAATACGGTCGACACAACTCGTGTCGTCTCCACAGTTCTGTCATATTATTCGCTAAGTTGTTATTGTTATTATTTAAACCACATACACTGTAACATTTTGACGTTTACAGGCGCACAGTTATAAAAATCGGGTTTTATCAATAATATGTTTTGGTATTCTCGATGAAAACATCAGGAAAACGCGGAAGCACAATATTTCAACTGAATCAAATTACGGGTGAAAAATTAATCAATAGATTGGAAAGTTTGTGTATTTGGTTTTACAGTAGTGAAACATAATAAAACCAATTTAAAAACGAATGTGCACACAGAAATATGATCAACAAAAAATTATTTGCAATCCGATTTTCAAATATCTTTGATAAAATCCAGCGAATGCTCACGTCTCAGTTCGAGCGTAGTATGGGCAAACAGAATTCAATCACAATATTTAAACTAGGAACTGCAATTTGAAAGGTATGGATTTTCTGTAGAAACATTTCGCCGTATTTTTCAGCAACCAGATTTTTGTTTTTTTTTTATATCTCCCGTCTGTGGTTCCGTTTGCGAATCGAATCTTTTTAAAAGCATTTTTGTCTTTGGTAGGAGATATATGTAACTTGGACTAGTATACTCTAAGACAGTGTTTTTCAACCTTTTTCATTCCCCCTTATAGAGTCTTCGCGACCACCCAGGGGGTCGCGACCCACACGTTGAAAAACACTGCTCTAAGACATGTAACGAACACACAAAGGTCCATATCCATTATCATTAAGCTTGAAAGGCGAGTTGGTGGTGACCGTACTGTGTTAGTAGCTAGCTTCATCAGTTTTAAAATGAAATTGGAACCAGTTTTATGGTGATCAAATTTTTTAAACAAGATGAAATGGTTTTTATTTGTACATTTCATAAATAGTTATGTTTCAGCGATGGAAGTTGGAAATTCGTTTTGTTTTTTCATATTCAACACGTGAAATTAGTTTTCGAAAACTCGCTCATGTTTCAATTATGCAAATATACAAGTGCAAAATAATGGTACATCGTATTTTTGGAAGTCAAACTAAAAGTGATTAAAGTTTAAAACTGTTTTAATAAACTTACGTGACATTTGGTATTTATTTCTGTTGGGATATACAATTCCGTTTATCCAATGTGACAACTGACATGTGATATCCACTAACCCGACTGGACCCGGGTGGTGGATTACGGCCCACTCCCTCTCACAGTGAGCCGGCTTCCCAGCAGCGGACACATTCGAAACTAGCTATATATTATATTCAATTAGACTCATTGGGCATCAAAAAATTCGTCCGCTTCACTGTCAGTGGAAAACGTGCTCAATAGGCTGGCATCGTTGCCACGTTGGATGGTAATGCTGATTCTTTGACCTAAAAATTGGCAAAAAAATTGTAGAATATTAAAAGTAGAAAGTGTTGTAAAACGGCCCTAAGACGACCCACTGGCCGTTTCTTTATTTGTTTGCTCATGTGCTTGTGAACTATTCATCTGATATAATTTAATGATGTTCTCAGGCTAGCTTTTAGTATAAATTAGTCCGCACAAGCGGGAGCCACGAGCACTGCTATTCTTTAATAGGTAGACACAGTGGTAGTGCTCGTTTGAACTAAGAAAACCAAGTTTGATTTTCGAAATCGAACATTTTGTCTGGCTTCTGTTCTTTCTGGTTTAGATAAGGAACATTACATTAATATCCCCTTGACTGTTACGAGCTCTCCTGGAGATCGATAACAATTAAAATTATATTGTCTCATTAATAACAGTTGAGTCACAACCATTTCCTCATTTCTCTTTCCTACTCCATCACCAGACCCTGTTCACCATCTATCTATAACATATATTCATTGAGACCATTCCCATGAGCCCAAACACGATACCTGTGCTTTAAGTTGGTAAGGGAGATGGGTATCCTGCAAATTCCATGTGATGCTGCAGCATCAGTTCAAGGTTACTATGTCCTTCTAATATCATTGAAGTAACAGAATGCCAAATTTCAAATCGAACATACCTGTGGAAGACGCGTGGTTAAAAAATTAAACAAGTCAATTAAAAATAGTAGATTATACAACAAGTGAAAAAAAAGGTACTTTAATTCGAGGGACTAATTTGGACCCCGAGAGCAGCGAAGGATTCTCGATTAGAATCCTGAGCGGAGCGAGGGATAAAAGGACCGAGATCAATTTTTTTTCATGAGTTGTAAACTCTACTTTTTACCATAGACTCCGAGAAAATAAATAGTAGTTGACAACTTTATTTGCTACTTTATAACGAAATGATTCCGGAGTCAGTGTCTCATTTTCGTCACTGGAAGAACTAATTTTATTTATTATGTTAATAGATTTTCCAGTGACATAAAACAACCACGATAACAAATAGAAAAGTACTCAACTAAAATTAACAGATTTAAAAAAAAAAATTGTGTTTCTCCATGCCATGCCATTTAGCCAGCCAATAGAAACTTTCAGCACGTTTCATTTATTTTTAGGGTTCCGTACCTCAAAAGGAAAAAACGGAACCCTTATAGGATCACGCGTACAGGTATGAAGTTCAAATTAATATCAAATACGTAGGTCTATGGTCCCTTAGAGCGCTAAAAAAAATCATACTTCTAACTCAACGTAATAAAAAATACGGCCATTTATGCGTCATATTTTGATACTCGCAAATAAATCAAAACCTATAGGGTACTTCCCGTTGAATCATGAAATTTGGCAGGAAGTAAGGTCTCACAGCACTCAGAAAGGAAAATGTCCGAAAATCGTTAATTTGGAGTTTTATCACACAATTTTTTTTTTTTTTACGATTACAATCTTACATTAGCCGTTGGAGAATTGACCGTGACGTACATCGATGTATGGGAGAACATGTTTTTCAACTAAAATATTAAGTTTGTTTTTGTGATAAATTCATCACAACTACTGAAACCTTCATTGGGCGTGGTTCGACACGCACTTGGCCGGTTTTTGTATATAATTCGTGCTCGTTCCAAATTCAAAATGTTTTTATTCACTCAGTGAGTAAAAGAGAATATTATTCACTGTTATCGATGAACAAAATGCCTCTTTTTGAGTGGCCATGGTAAAAAACATATTTTGTGCTGTGGCCGAGACAGTACAGCAACGTTGGCTGAAACCTGTATTGCCGGCTTTGGCAGCACTCTAATACAATTTGACGCGACAGGTTGTTTAGAAGTAACACGATTCTGTTCGGAAATAACACGATACGGATATATCAAAGGAATAAATGGAACACGACACCGATGCTTTTTTGTGCCAGAACATTTTCAGTGCGTTTAACACCATTTTTGGCAACAGGTATTACAGTCCTCCGACAGTTATTTTACGCCTGACAGCAATCCATAAACAAACTTATAGTAAGGAGAATAAAGATCATTTGATACAAAATCAGAGGTGTAGGTGAACTGTGAAAGGATCGATGCATCGGCAGATTATTATAGAAGACAAAAAGTCTATGTTAGATATGTATGAAATAAATAAAATATCTACATTTAAAAAATATTTTGTTTTTATAAAGACAGGTTTATACGAGGCCAGTAATGTGACAGTACAGTAAGTCAGTCCAGCGATGACTTGCAACTGGGCTTGTGTAGACAATAGTTTACACGTTTGCTATTGCAATCAACAAATAATCCCAACGCAATACTGGCGCAATTCACAGCTGTCAAAATAAAGTCAAGAGAAGCCAAGCCAAGCCCGATCCCGATTCCACTTAGTTCCCAAAATGGACACCAAATTTGATAACAATTTGACGCTGGTGTCGAACTCAAGAGTACGAAACGTCACAATTCCAATGTCGATAGATCGGAATTGGAATCAAGAGTAAGCCCCCAGTACTGACTTCGCGCCTCAAGTCAGTCCAGTTGACGAAACTACCCGTCGATTTTCGGGTCCAGTAGCTTCCCCCGCCTGACTTACTGACGTCTTACAGTCGATCTCGTCTACATGAACCCACTGACTGGGTCGGAAATTCCGTGTTACTGGGTCCAGTCACTGTCATCGTATAAACCAGGCATAATATCCGATCTAAAACATTCTTCTAAGAATTACCTATAAAGCAGGAATTTCTTCGGCGGGAAAAGATTTCCCTTTAACTTGTAGAGCCAGGTTTTTCCAACAAATATTAATTAATATGAAAGCTTGGGAAGCTTGTTTATTTTTTTGTCAAACACGGATTATCTGTTGAACAGATTTCAGCCAAACACAAATAGACTATGTCCTAGATTAACACTTATGCTTATTACTCCAGTTACCGCGGACATTTGCGGTGAACCACTTTTAACCCTTATGTCCTTAGTAATAAGGTTAAAAACTGGTTCACCGCCAGGCAAGATGGCAAGTGAAAACGCGAGCAAACCTATAAAATAGTTATAAAGATGCACAAACGTTTTTTTTTAAGCTATTGCTTAGCTTTTATCGCGGGCTTTGAGCGCGGCGACCGAATCAAGAAATTCCGTAATGAAAAAAACCTAACACCCCCCACTCTGCCTACCATGTAATGACGAATGATGACATAAAACAGTTTTTGTTGTATGTCATCATCCGTCATCATTCCAAGTGTAGCGTTGACAAATAGGAAGTATGGAGGTTACAAATGCTACGAGCATGCAATAGCTTTACCGCGGCAGTCCCCGAGTGCCACACGTTTTTGTTTTTGTAACTGAGAACGCAATTAAATGCACTAATGGCAATTTGTAGTTTGTTGTACAAATAAACGAATGAAATAGCTACAAAACAGGTATTTTGATTTGGCAGTACGTTATGGTTTAATGATCTAAAATAATTGTAAGCGCTTTTATATTCGGTTACAAATAAAAAAAAAATACTTATCCCTACTGAAAACAATAGATTATGGATGTAAGTACATTTTATTTGACCTTGGTCTCTCTTTTTAGGATTCCGTACCTGGGTGCCAAGCCTATTATTAAGTCCGTCCGTCTGTCTGTCAGCGAGCTGTATCACAAGAACCGTAATAGGAAAACAGTTGAAATTTTCACAGATTGTGTATTTCTATGGCCGCTATAACAAGAAATAATAAAAATTAAATAAAGTTATAAATTAAATGGGTTCCTCATACAAAAATCATGTTTTTTTTTGGCGTTTTTTTGCAAAGATTTGAACGGTGGCATGGAATCCTTCGTGTGCGAGTCCGACTCGCACTTGGCCGATTTATTTACCCAGTACAATTAATACGTTAAATAAAGTCTGCAAGCTCTGTGATTTCAAAAATACTAACTACCTCATTCAGTTTAAAAATTAATAAAGGAAATGTTGCAAAACTCTGGTTATGATGACTCGGAACAATTAATGTAGATACCCTGACTTGACACTGAATTAAACGATACACAATGGGAACAAATACGCATACATACACACACCCCCACACACCACACTCACAAACCACACTCACACACCACACTCACACACCACACACCACACTCACATCACATGTACACAAACACACCAGATTTACCATACAACACCTGAAATCACCTCTCTAGTCAGTCTCCACTCTAGAATTCGTACCCCGAGCCCCAATATTTGGGGCTCACTGGTAAAAAATATTACCTATAGCTGGTAATATTTTAAGCTACTCATGTCATCTCAATTTGGTGTTAACCTGTAAACCTGCTTACTGTATTACCTGGAAAATAAACTATTTACTATTTCTATCTCATCTGGTAAGCGATAATGCAATCGACGACGGTGCACGCTTTGCCGGAGGCACGAAGGGCCAATTTATTTGTTGTGTTATGCTATCGGGGGATAAAAATTTAATTTTCCTTGAGCAATAAAAATTATAACGAAGTGCACACTTTTCTACATGAATGCTCAGTAAATAATATTTGACGTACCTAAGGCAAGACCAGCTACAGACGAAGACTTCTGCTGCGATTCTTTCGAGAGAACTTTATTTGAAGTCTTCCCGATACGATAAACAGCGCTCCAGGTAGTTGGAAAGTTTCCGTTATACAAGTACCATCGACTCGAGACGTTCTTCAACTCTCTTAACATCTTCGAGGAAAAACAGCTCAGTATATTTGATTTTGTGAGCTATTTTTTATATTATCCTATATCTAATTTATTAAACCCTGTTTATTATTCTAGCGTATGGCACTCGTGGGTTGCAGCTGAAAATCAGCGTGTTGTGTGTTGTTCACTTTGTGTTGTCATCTGACAATATGCTGAGCTGAGGCCCTTTTGGCTTTATAATCATTGTTTTCTGTTTTTTTTATATAAGGTTATAAGGTGTATTTTCTCTGCAGTAATGCCAATAAACGCATTTTTCTTTCTTTCTATATTTTTTTTTGCATTATTTTGGTAGGCTACACTAGCGAAGTGCAGTTAACTCGTGAACTTATGTTTTTATTCATTTAGAAATCTTGAATTTCATTAATTAGTATACAAGTATTCTACAGCTTTGCAAAGATGTTATAAACTTCGTAGCTTTTGTATTTGAAAAATCTCGATTTTCACTTTGTGTTATTAGCTTTTGCCCGCGATGTCGGTAAATATCGGATTAAAAGTGGCTATGTGTTAATCCAGGTTATAAGCTGTTTGTGTGCCTCATCCAAATCCGTTCAGCCGTTTTTGCGCCAATCCGAAACACACATCCAGACAAACAGACAAATAGAAAAAAAAATTGTTAATATTTTATTATAATTATGTATATGTCATGGCCAGATCTTAGAATTAATCATTTCATGAAATTAGCATCGACTGCTGGTCACATCGTGATGTGGTCTGGCTAGATAATTGAATACTCAACGTTTGACGTTATGAACAATTAAACGCACGACTACTTCATGATGTGGCCAAGCATTAGTGATCATTTCGTAAAATAGTTAGATTATCCACCGGTAGAGGCGTTGATGTCACTTTGTTTTTGTTGTGCATCATGGCGGCGGCATACTACAAATCAAACAAAGTAGGGTGTCCACGCAAAAAAGTCGATGGACTTTTTATTGGGTTTTCAAATATGATATGGAAAGCGATCAACTTGGAACTATTGCTCGCTGGCCGCTGCCGCGCCGTGAAATGCACATAGCACTTAAAATTAGTTTAAAAAAATTAAAAATTTATGTCGCTTATGTGGCATCCCGACCAAATGGGTTAAGTTAGAACTGTGACAAACTGCGCGCGAGCTGAGCGAGCGCTACTTCCAAGTTGGTCGCAGTTACTTGTACATTTTTTTACACCTTAAACCATGGATACCCTACATTAATGATATGGCTAAATGTCGACTGACATATCATTAAACGTTGACGTTTCAACGGTATGATCAATTTTAGCCAATTTGAAAGATGAAATGGACAGTTAACTAACTTTTTTACAATATGTTTTGTTGAATTTATTGTATTGGAATAACATTCGATAATTGTCACTTTACAAATCTTACTAACCGATGTTACTTAAGTGCCCACCTATATATAGTACCTACTATGTATTAGAGTTGTAAGACGAAGGAGACTGGTCTCCACGACACAGTGAATCCTAGTGTGGAGGCTAGTGCTATTTGAATTTGTACTGCTTTCTTGAACAATAAAGTTTTTATTATTATTTTATGTTTAAATATCTCATTATTATTTTTTGTTCTTTTTCATTTCTCGGGACCCTGGGGTCCCGGACCTTTGGAAGGCGTATGAGGGGCCGAAGCCAACTCGCAGAGGCCTGTTAGGCGTTTTAATTAAATGAGGCACCAACCGACGATTATCCTCGTATGCACTATGCAAGTGCACCCAAGGACAACCGGTTGGTACAGGACTATTGCAGTACATGGAAAAAAAACAAATTGGGCTATGGGTTTGGGTGAATATAGTGGATTGGTTATCTTAAACTATGGAAGAGCTATGTTATATCATAATTTTTTACTGCTTTGACATATCTCGGGACCCTGGGGTCCCGGACCTTTGGAAGTACGTATGAGGGGCCGAAGCCAACTCGCAGAGGCTCCTTAGACATTTTTAAGTGTTGAGGCACCAACCGATATCCCTGTATGCACTATACAAGTGCACCAAAGGACAACCCCCGGTTGGTGTAGGACTATTGCAGAACATGGAAACAAAACATATTGGGCTATGGATTTGGGTGGCTATAATGGATTAGTTACCTGGAACTATGGAAGTAATATGTCCCCTGCCTAATCAATGTTATGTAATACACGGATAAAATGGCAGGGGGTGACTTGCACACTCAATAATGGGCTCCCGAAAACGGTCGCTAGCACATAGTGACGTAGCGACAAGGGGCAACACTTCCTGAGGTGCTTGAGGAGTGGAGAGGTATTCCACGGTTTTCAGAACAATCCCAGAGCCCGGAAGATGGTCAAGAGCCCTACGAGCACTTACTGGAATACTTCCTTCCTCCGAGCACGTTTGCTCTTGCGAATCTCCACTCGAGTCGGCCAATTAAGGCAAGAATGTGGTGGGAGCTCCGTTCCTCGTCAGTGTTCACTCCAGCCGGCCAAAAAATGAAAGCCAGAGGTGAGGAACAAGACTTCTCCCGGGAGATAGGGTCCGTGGGGTCGCTACTGCCCAACAGCTCGCTACATGCTGCCCTGCGTGTTTTTTTTTGCATCTCTCTTGGTCTGGCTCCTCATACCAGACCTGTTCCAGCAAAGTAAACTCTACCAGCACAGACCCAGAGTTCGGAGCGCGCATGCCCCACCACGATGTCAGCGTAGAGACACGACGGTGAGGTCACTATTATTATTATTAAATGTTCTCGATACACGAGTGACGTGACATGCACTAAAGCTAATCCAGTGTGTATAGTGCTTTAGCTTCAAGCCTGATTTGAATATGCCAGTCAAACAGCTGACGTGTTATGCGAAACATGAGGGCGAACGTGGTAGGTAATTTACTTATTATAACATACATTATTATAGTACCGGATCGTAAATCAAACACTTGTTTGTGATATAACTCGAATAACATTATAGATTCTTTTAGTTTCATATTGTTGTATTTTATATTACTAGAATATACGCGGTTTAAAAAAATATAGATTTTTTATTTATATTCTTTATGGCACCTCTTTCGATCATGAGCTATCCGAATATCAAAAAGTATTTGGCTTAGGTCTTACGGAGAGGCGTCAAAATTGATTCGTAATGACATTCGCTTGTCAGCTCATAGGAGCCAACCGTCAAAACTTTTCTTATTCTTATGTTCGTCTCCAATCTGCCATTTACATAATACAGGGTGGCAAGGCCATCGACGCGAAAACTGTTACCATGGATTCAGTACATGATTCTGAACACCCCTGAGTTGAAATTTTTCTTCGGTTATTTTTTTTTAAATCAGCTGTTCCATACATTTTGACCGCGTAGGTACTGCACTTTTCAATGAAATAGCAGATTTTTTTTTAAATAACCTACTAATTTGAATCATGTACGAATCCATGGTAACAGTTTTCGCGTCGATATCCCTGCTGACCCTGTCTAAAATAAACTCGCGTAGGTTTTATTCTAAAACCATGTTTAGTTGAAGCTCTACAGTGCCTACCTAGCTACATAATAATGCTAAATGCTAAGTATCAGTTTCTGCTTTGTCCTGTAACTGCAAGGGTGATTCAGATAAACATTTTTTTTTCTGAACAACCATCAATTTAAAATAGTAACCATAAAATATGTAAAAAGTCTGCGATTCGATACCTATAGACTTATAAAACATTATACGTTAACACATTTAACATTTGTGCTATCTTCTAAGATACAGGCCTCGCCTAGTTCAGAAGATAGAATCAATATCCTAAGTAAACCTCTCTTTACCACCATTAATGCTGCTGGATTACTATTATATTAGTATAAGTACTATTACTATGTAATCCTTGTTGCTATGCTAGCTGGTGAGAAATAAACCATTTTTATTTCATAATTTTTTATTATTTTTTATTACACGTCCATTTAAAAAAAAACCTTCTACTTTTAACTCTAACCCTAAAAGCAAACCGCAGAAAAATTTAAGTTCACAAGCATCAACATTTATCAATACAAGACAAGAGTAAAATGAAGTACCTACTTGAGCTCGACGTTTTTCTAAAGATAGAATTTATTTTCTGGATTAAATCACTAATAAATATGATAGATTTTCAGTAGCGACTTCCCCTTAATAATCCATTAGAATGTTCTGAATTTAGGCATCGTGCCCGTACGATGAGTATAAAATTCGCTATCAGCAATATTTGAGGTACCTTATACTTTCCCTCCACTGTTCGTCTCTTTTCAAACCTTTATGAAACCAACCTGAATGAAAAAAAAACATCGCAAAAAATTGCTGACGTACAGAAAAAAGCTTTCTGGTTTTTTACACTAATAATAATGTAGCGGAATATCATCCTCAGAGATAAAATACAGCACGTAAGGTATTGAACATTATTGTGTTCAAACTAACTTTTTATATGTACCCACTATGTATTAATTTGTACAACAGTGTGTATATAAGGAACCGACTTTTCAAAATACATTAATTCCATACTCAACCTGCATTTGCATCTCATTAAGGCTTATCCGATAGTTTCCTAGATCCGGCTATCAGAACAATGCAAACTAGCCTTACATACCCTGCGTATCTAACAATGTAATGAGAAAAAAGAATGTATTTCTGTTTTTAATTAATAAATTCAAAAGCTTCTGGACAGACATAAAAAATTCTTTCACCAGTAGAATGCTAAATTATCAATTCATCACAGAGTAACATCCTTACATATTATGTCTCCCGCCGCGTCTGTCTGTCTGTCTGAACGCGATAAACTCAAAAGCTACCGAACGGATTTTCAAACAGTTACGAAGTGATTCTTGCGGAAGGTTTTAGTGTATAATTCATTAAGGTTTTGTGCAAATTGGCTGAAATATGACGATTATTTTCGAAAATGTCGGAAAAAATCATGCCGCTTGGGAACTTTACTGGCGTGCGCCGCGTAAACTGTTGGAGATACATCAAATTTATGTTCCACAAGATTGTAGATCTTAAAAAGTTCAATAAAAAAGTCTTCAATGGCATATGTCTATCTTCTAAGGATGACCCACAGTAACCATTATTATCTTTCAGAATTGGATAAAAATTCCATTGTTATTTCTGAAGCTTTATTGACCGGTATCATTTTAATCCTTATCCAATAAAATATTTAATTAAATTGGGCATTTAATTTAGATTAAAATATGCCATGACATCATATCATTTAAATGAATGGTTTAAAAGATATCACAGATTCAAAATTGCGCGTAACAAAATAATTATGGTTGGAGCGCAGCGGTAGGAGTCAATAACCTTTTCCTGGACTATTAGGTATGTAATCCCGGTACTGCCCGGTAGTACGTTCCCATGGGATATTTTCCGACATCCACGCGGGCGAAGCCGCGGGTAAAAGCTAATATAATATACCAGAATAATGACTAGAGAGGAGCTCGTGGCTAAGTAATAACAGCTGCACGGGTCGATCCATCAAGTTAAGCTACACTTGCCGGGGAGGGTCCGTGGATGGGTGACCATCTTTACATACCGAGACTCCACCGTGCCCCGGAAAGCACGTTAAGCCGTTGGTCCCAGCTGTCATTCGTGGATCTTTGACAGTTACGGATCGTCAGAGGCCGAAAGTCTGACAACCAGTCTTACCAAGGGGTATGTCGGATCATTTAGCTCCCTTCAAAATGGTTGAGCTAAATGGTGCTAATCCATGCGTCATGTTCGTGAACGGGCGTCGTTAGTTGGGACTGGTCATCTCTTAGCTGCCAGGGCTTATTTTTATTTTATTTTAATTTTTTGAATTGTTCTTTGTTTTATCTTTTTATCACGGACGTTTCTAACGTGCACGTCTTTCTACATTGTTCTCACATGTATAATTTCAACATGAATGATGTAACCAATATTTTGTAACAATTTTTTATTTAAAATAGTGTCCGTGGAGTTTCTTGCCCGTTCTTCTCCATAGGTACCTACTACGCTTTGGAATGGGCAACTAGCTTCATACCTATTTCTGACTGACCGATTCCTTGACAATTCAAAAGTGCCTGTAAATGGTTTAATTGAAATAAATGCTTGAGTTTGAGTTTATCGTGTTACCCAGTAACTAGGTTATGGAGGTCAAATAGGCAGTCGCTCCATGTGAAATGCTGGGATGCAGACTGGAAGCCGACCCCAACATAGGAAAAGGCTAGGTAGACGATCATGTTTACTAAGATCAACAAGTTAGCAAGAAACGCCCTCCAAGCAGATGATATTTCCCAAATTATACAATAATTGATCATTTTTAGGGTTCCGTAGTAAACAAGGAACCCTTATAGTTTCGTCATGTCCGTCTATCTGTTTGTCTGTCCGCGGTCTAGCTCCGAGGCCCTTAGTACTAGAAAGCTGTAATTTGGCATAGTATACATATTAATTATGCCAACAAAGTGGTAAAACAAAATTATGAAAAACATTTTTTTTAGGGTACCTCCCATACACGTAAAGTGGAGTTTTTTTTTTTTATCCCATTATGTGGGGTGTCATTGGAAAGGTCCTTTAAAAGCATTGTGTTATGCAATGGTTTTGGAAAACCATTTTTGAATTCAGGGATCCGTTTGCGAAATATTAAGCTTTAAAGTGCTAATTTTTGTTAGAGTCAAGTGTGCCAGCTAAATGGTTGGTTTCGGGTATGTGAAAAAAATCACAGCAGTAGTTTATATAACGAAATTAAAAGGAAAACTATCACAGCTAAGTAGGCTTTACAAGTTAACGAGTAATAATCGACCAACTTAACTTTGCAGTTGTAAAAACATGGTTTCCCATACATTTCGTATGGGAGAATTCATTTATCAACTACAAAGTTAAGTTTGTTTTTGGGATAAATTCATCCCAACTACGGAACCCTTCATTGTGCGTGGTCCGACACGCACTTGGCCGGTTTTTAAATATAGGTCGTAGGTTCGAACCCTGACAGGCGCTTTACTTTGTGTAAATTATTACATCACCAGTGCTCACCAAACGGTGAAGGAAAACATCGTGAAGAAACCGGCATGTCTTAGAACCCAAAAATTCGAAGACTTCTGACATCTACCAACCAAGACTGGGACAGTGCGGTGGATAACGGCCACTCCCTCTCACAGAGAGGAGGCCTGTGTCCCAGCAGTAAGAACATTATAGGTTGGTTATGTATACCCAGTTACTGGGTAATACGATTCCCCTTTGTTAAGACTGGTTACGTAAACATTCTTGCTTAAAACCTTTACAAAGAATTGTGTTTCTTAGTTGAAGATGCACAATTCCTTGAAGTTGATCTATCTAGTCATCTTTAGATCAAAGCTTGTTAAAGTTTAATTCAACAGGAAGCATATGTATAAATCGATTTCCGTGTGTTAGTGTCGCAAAAACTCGAAAATGGCTGTGGCATTGTGATGAAACTTTGGTTAGTTGTTGAGTGCGCGCCGGAGAAGGTTAATTCCTAACCTTGCAAGAGTTGCCGAGCATTAGCTAGTTACGATTGGCGATTTTTATTCGTGCACTTGATTTTCAATGCACTGCTTAGTGCCGAGAGTTGAAAATCCAACAGTGTGTTTTTCAACGGTCGTCTTAACACCGAGAGTTGAAAATCAAGTGCACGAATAAACATATCTAGGTACAAAGTAAGATGGGAAAATGTTTGCAAGTTAATTTTGAATAGTTTTTAAATTCTCGACTTCCATTGCAAATCCCATCAATAACATTCATTCATCATCATCATCATCAGCCTATAAATGTTCCCACTGCTGGGACACAGGCCTCCTCTCTGTGAGAGGGAGTGGGCCGTAATACACCACGCGGGCCCAGTGCGAGTTGGTAGGTGTCACATGTCTTCGAATTTTCGGTTCTAGGACATGCCGGTTTCCTCACGATGCTTTCCTTCACCGTTTTGAGAGCAGTGGTGATGAAATTATTTACACAAAGTAAAGCGCCTGTCTAGGTTCGAACCTACGACCTCAACTCGTAAGTCGCGGCCGTTACCAAAGGGCCACCACTGCTCTATAACATATAACATTCATTACATATTTAAATTACGTAAATCATGTAACAGTATTACTAATTATTTACCAGGTAATTACGTTAAACCGTCGCAGGTTGCATTTCCTTCATTGTAATGAAATTACATAACATAATACATTCTGTTTTCATAAAGCACACTCGCGGGAACCCGACACACACAGCTACCCTGATTATATTGAAGCTCTATAAAAACTCATACAAGGAATCCTCTTAGGGAACTAACAATATTGGCAAGAAAATTGTGCCTTATTTCCACAACATTAAAATACCTCGTGATACATTATGGTTTGCATGTTCACGTAATGAAATCTGGAGGCAAAGGTCCTCGCGCACATTTGGGAGTGGCGCGAGGAGGCGAAGCGCCGGGGCTTAACTCCGATGCCGCAAGAAGTCGCGGCACAGCGGACAGAGCTCCGGCGGGATCTCATGGCGGAATGGAGACTGCGATTGTCGCAACCCAGCGCTGGGCACGCCACAATTGAGGCGATAAGACCCCTCTTTGAGGAGTGGCTAGAGAGGCGCCACGGCGTCCTCACCTTCCGCCTGACGCAGGTACTCACCGGACACGGCTGTTTCGGGAGGTACCTGTTCAGGATAAAGCGGGAGGAAACGCCCGGGTGTCGTCACTGTGTGGATCGCCCGGAGGACACGGTGGAGCATACGGTGGAGGTCTGCCCGGCTTGGGCAGGGCATCGCCGTGTCCTCGTGGATGCGATCGGCGGCGGTGATCTCTCGCGTCCGGCCCTGATTCGGGCCATGCTACGGAGCGAGAGGAAATGGGAGGCCGTCACCTCTTTCTGCGAAGCAGTAATTCTCGCGAAGGAGGAGACGGAGCGCGTGAGGGAGAGGCAAATTTCGCGCCCTCGCGCCCCTAACCGCCGCAGCAGGAGACGCCCTGGGCGTCGGGAATCGCAGGAAGATTTCCGGCCACCGTAGGCGCGGGCTTGCGGACGGTGAGCAATGGGTAGCTCGCCGTCCGATAAGGACCAAGCCCGGGTCGACGGCGCGTTGTGTTCCACGCGCGCCTCAAAGAGATGTCAGCAGAATTGACGGGGTCCGCTAGGGCCAATGCCAATGCCGGGGGTTCGAAGAAAACCGATAGGGAAATCGTGGCCCCCGGCAACATGGCATAGGAAGGAACACGGGTGGGTTTTAGTCAGTAAGAGTCTGACACGCCCTCCCGCTCCACCCAGAGCGGGAGAAGTTATTTGATAATTTCCCACCCAAAAAAAAAAAAATGTTCACGTAATGAAGTTAAAAAAACGCTTTCAGGAACACACTTTCACTGTATATTGCATTCGCAATTTAATTTCCAAACATGTTAACAAATTCGTAAAACAATTTTAAAACCTACACTTTGAATTCAGTTCGTGCTACAATTTTATGAATTTTTCAGTAGGACTCGTTCTGAAATCAACTTAATTTATACTAACATAAAGTTGATATTCGTTTAAATGGAAATAACATCAATTGGAAACAAGGAATTCAATCCTTGAGAACCTCTCTCTACGTACGCAGAAATGTTTTCACTGAAGCATTCTAGGAAAATAGCATGAATATTATGAACCACTTAAGTTCTTAAGTTGTTGTTGTTGAGCTATCACGTTAAATATGTAGTATTTGTTTGATGAATAATGTTTTTTTTTTTTTTGTGGTATTTTTGAGTGAGGAGCTTAAGCCCACGTTCACACGGTGTAATAAAATCGCGGCGATTTTTATTTATGCACTTGATTATCAACGCTCTGCTTAGCGCCGAGAGTTGAAAATCCAACAGGGTGTTTTTTCAACACGCTGGAACGAGAGTGCATACCAACGCGTTGGATTCTCAACGCTCGGCTTAACACCGAGAGTTGCAAAATCAAGTGCACGAAAAAACATCGCCGCGATTTTATTACGTCTGTGCGAACGTCCGTCGGCTAAGTGAGTGTACCGTGCGTTCTTGTTCTCGACAGGTACAAGAACGAATCACGAGGTTTCGTTTGGTTGATGTTCGACATAACCCTTAATTTTCTACAGATGGAACTATGAGGATTTCCCACGGAAAAAGTTGTGTAGGTAATATTTGAAAATTCTGTCTGCCCCATGGTTTTCTTTCTAGATTGTCATTAGAGAGATTCATATGTGATCATCATCATCATTTCAGCCGAAAGACGTCCACTACTGGACATAGGCCAAGCACTGCCATTTCGACCGATTCTGTGCTTTCCGCCTCCAGCGGATTCCTGCGGCTTTCACAAGGTCATCGGTCCATCTTGTGGGAGGCCTTCCAACGCTAGGTCTTCTGGTACGTGGTCGCCACTGCAGAACCTTTCGACCCCATCGGCCATCCGTTCTGCGAGCAATGTGCCCTGCCCATTGCCACTTAAGTTTGGCAATTATTCGGGCTATGTCGGTTACCTTGGTTCTCCTGCGGATTTCTTCATTTCTGATTCGATCACGTAGGGAAACTCCAAGCATAGCCCTCCTTTGCCCTTTGGGTGACTTTTAGCCTTCTTATAAGGCCCATTGTGGGCGACCACGTTTTAGTACCATAGGTCATCACTGGCAACACGCACTGGTCAAAGACTTTCGTCTTGAGACACTGTGGTATGTGGGACGAGAAGATGATGGTGTTTGATGTGAATATTGTGAAAATTGCAAGAAGATTACATTATCGAGAATGATGATGTTACGCCCTTATCCTAATTTATTTGTGGTCGGCGCCACATGACTTTTTCTCCCATACTTCTCAATTAGTCGTCATCAGCAGTCACCCCCTTTCTAGCCATATCATCTTCACACAGTCATCCATCGTTTCTTTGGTCTTCCTCTACTCTTATAGCCATCCACATTCATACTTAAAACTTTCCTCACGATATTATCCTCATTCCTCCGCTGCACATGACCACCGATATCCACACAACTTTTCAGTCACCGGTGCCACTTTCAGACTTCCTCTTATGTACTCATTTCTTATTCTATCCATTCGTGTAGCACCACACATCTCTCTTATCATTCTCATCTCAGCTGCATGCAATTGCCTTTCATTCATCCCTTTTGTGGCCCAAAATTCTGATCCATACAAGACAGCAGGTCTAACCATTGTTTCATATATCTTTCCCTTAAGTTAAAGGGGAATGCGGGAGTCGAAGATTGTTCCCGTGACCTGCCGTCATCCTTCCAGTGTAAATCCGCCCGATCTACTTCGCCATCGCTTTGCAGGAGTGAGGCACAGCGAACTAAAAATACTACAGAAAAATATAAGCTGCCATTTTTATCCGAAATAACGTCATTAATTAAAAACTTCTAGACCTTTGCTGTCTTCCTCTCACTTTGCTACTCCTCTTGGAAATGTGGGTGCTATATCAGGAAATAAACACAAATTAGTGACAACGTAAATAGAATAAGATGACTTGTTGACACGCAAGTGTCCTTTGTCTAGTTTCTAGTTTTTCACTCAAAATATGTGGGCGATTTTAATTCATTTGTTTTCAATATAGGACGAAAATAGAACAATTATAGTACACCGTGAGGTTGCGTCACGTCACGCACGCGACAACAAACCCTATGTTGATTGGACTGCCTGTTGCATAGCATAATAATTAAAACGTTTGTCGACCATGGAATTTTATGAAATAGGAAAACATAACAAACAGATGTTTGCTTGTGTTTGACTGTATTGTGTTAGGAGGCTTGTCAAGAGCCAATTGTTGTAGAATAACTCTTGGTTGCAACGGGGGCTGTATGTGCAACCGCAGACATTTGTGGTGAACTGTTTTTCATCCTTATGCCCTTAGTAATAAGGTTGAAAAGTGGTTCATCATCAGTGTCCGCGATGGTACGTGTGTACTTAATAAGCTTTTAAGCTTTAAAGTTGCCTGTTTTGATTCGCCTACATTTAAATTAACTTTGCGCGAATAGCCTCAGGAAAAAATATATTATTTAAGAGTGTAGATTCACCCGTTTCGGGCGAGTAAATTCGTGCGAATCACCAATAAGCCGTTTTATTTGGGCACCTACCTACCCCCTCATGACCCGTGAAAACATTTTTAAGGGAAAAACAAAACTATGTACCGATTTTTTAAATTCTAGACATAATATGATAATTTTAATTAGAAACGTGGTATTTAAAAACGAGTGAGAAATAGGCTTGTTCGTACAATTCGTGAATCTAATTTCCCTTAATGAAGCGATGCAGATACAATTCTGAAACTGAAACTATCACAATCATAAATATTCATTGTAGAAACTACTCTGAAGCAGAGTTGGCCTTCAAATATTCATTTTGAAGCTTCAAATTGCATGTCTGAAGGCCAATTGCCAAATCTGACAAGCAATTATGTACTTATTTCGAACACTTCCTCTCGAAGTTGAATGAACTTATAGACTTATTTACCTTATTATTAAATGATTATTGTTTACGTATTTGTTAGACTTATGTACAGTACCTAGTTTTGTTCAAAGCGTGTCTACACACCATGTTTACTTAGTTTTGGTCATATAAATTATATACTATGGTTTGTGAATACAACGTTACGGGACAATGATTGTAGACAATAAAATGGTCCTTGTCCGTGTATCCATTATATATCTTTTTGGGGTTGACTAAACCTTATAAAATAATAAGTAATTTCTTACATATCGAAATTTCAATAATTTTCTAGTTCCCATAATTGTTGTTTTCTTTGTATAGAGACTAGTATGAGTTTCAGCAATAGACAGATTAGCCGTTGGTTACAAACTCTTTTCTTAGTTCTTCGATTTCCACCTTCTTCGACCCATTTATCGGTTACAGTTCAAGAGCGAGATCATTAATAGCGCCGGGAGCCCTCCCGGAGGGCTCATTTTAAATGTAGGTTTTTCTTAGCAAATACAGCATTATAAACCGTGAAAATTTAATCCGATGTATATTTTCACAAGATTTATTAGTATATGAGTTGGTTTTAAAATCCAAGCAATTTAATTTTTTGTTCACGGTTACAAACATTCACAAAAAATATTAAAGGTTGGAAACTACGAATAGCCACAAGACCCCTGTAAATACTATTTTACTTCGTTTTACAGTGTTTTATAACACGGTTTTAAAACTAATGCCGATGACCGTCTGCGATGGTTAACTTTAGCGCAAACGTAAGCCGGCAACCCTTCCAGAGGGTTCACTTCCAATATGTATGGCGGCATGGCGTATGAGTTCTTTGAGAGTGAGTTGAAAGTGTTAAGGAATACAATAGTGCTTGTACTTATAATAATCCAGCCTTTTACTGTCCCACAGCAGGGGAAAACCCTCTTCTCTTACAGAGAAGGCACGAGCATTGATCACCACGCTTGCTCAAGACGGGTTGGTGATTTCAAAATTATATTAACTTATCATACATACATAACATCACGCCTTGTTTCCCCGAAGGGTTGGGCACAGGTGTCCCTGTAGCAGGTACTCCCACAAATTATATTAACTTTATTCAAATATCATGAAAATGATGTGCAAATAAACAATGTGAAAACTAGTACAACACCTAATAGGTACAGTGGGCTGCATCAATTGGGTAACCCAGTTGTATTTAAATTTTAATACAACTGGGGTATCCAATTGATGTAGCCCATCGTACATAAACGAAAACATTCATGCTTTCTTAGTGTTCTGTTGCAGGTTGTGATACCAAAATTACGTTTGCTCGTAATCAAATTCGTAAATATGTAAACAAGCACACTTCAAAGCATTATGCTCATAAATTTGTTGATTACTACACTATGTGGTATTACGTATGGTAAGTAACTACTTAACACGAGTTTGTAAACTTTGAAAGTCTTAAAGAAAAACTTTTTGTTGTAGCTACACGTCTGAGAACTAACTGCGACGGCGCTAGATGAGGCTTAGGTAAAGTTAAGAAGTCGATGTTATGAAAGATTTCAGCAAAAGTTTTATTTATGTTTTGTTTGGGGCGGAGTTTTATTAAATGTAATGTGCAATAGTTCCGGATGTTTGTGTAATCACCCGGTAGAGGCGCGCGCATGGGAGGCGGGGCCGCTCGTGGATCGGCCCGGCGCGGTACTTATTCCACAGTTCTCGATCCATCGCAGTTCACGTGCAGCTGTAGTTAGTTACATTGAGCTGATAGTTATATTGTGATTTATAACTTTATTACTTTTCAACCAAATTTTTTCATCTGTTACAAGTTGATCTCCAATCAATTAGTGGCATTGTTTAACAGTGTTTGATCAACTCTTATTAGTTTCTAAACAAACTTTTTATGAGAAGTGGACTTCGCAGTGCATTGGTCATGCTATTTATAAGTTATTGTCTTTTGATATTTATTATTCTTAAAGTTTAATAGTAGTAAGCGACTGTTACGTGGGGTTCCGGGTTCAATTCCCAAGCCTGGTGAATTGGTTTAACATTTTTTTGTGGTGGATGGAAATAGAGCTTGTTGCTTTCACGTGATTTGTTTCCCCAATTGTCGTTTTGTCAAATAATTTGGCATGCAGTTTAATTTTGTAAACAATTAAGTATTTCAATTTTTAAATCTTATCTGATGTTTTACATCATCCACTGGCATATAGTTTCCCGAATTAGTTTGGCGTATGGAGATTGGAATTGCATCATAATTTTCGTTCGCAGAAACCCGTTCCACCGAATATGCGGAGCTGGGCGTGCCGCTGTCGGAGCGGTCGGCGGCCGACACGGAGGCGGCGCACGAGCTGCTGTCACTGGCACACAGCCTGCCACCGTTGCCACCCGCACACGTCGTCACCGTGTTGGCGCCCGAGCCCGCGCCCCTCACGTCTCTCGCGCCTCTTGCGCCCCTCGCGCCGCTGGTACCCGTCTACACCTACACGCTGCAGCCCACCAACATCTACATACTAGCCGAGGAGCCTCCCGAGCCGGTATACCACACCGTACAGACCGTCACGCCACTGCAGCCGGTGGAGTTCGTCGACACGCAGATCAGCTATGTCGAATACCAGCCGGCGCCGCCGCCACCGCCCGTGTCCCAGCCCACCGAGTACCGGATAGAATACAAAGAGGTGATCCCCGATCCTGAACCGGAACCGGCAGAAGCCGAACCGCCGGAGTGCGACTCGTCGCCTGTCGCCAAAGAAAAGCCTGCCAGATATGACTGTGGCCAGTGTGGTAAGCGGTATGCGACCTCATCGAACTTGTCGCGGCACAAGCAGACGCACCGCAGCCTGGACTCGGTGTCGGCCAAGCGCTGCGGCGAGTGCGGCAAGGCGTACGTGTCCATGCCGGCGCTGGCCATGCACGTGCTCACACACCGCATGGGGCACGTGTGTGGCGTGTGCGGCAAGCAGTTCTCGCGGCCATGGCTGCTGCGCGGCCACCTGCGCTCGCACACGGGCGAGAAGCCGTACAACTGCGCGTCGTGCGGCAAGGCGTTCGCCGACCGCTCCAACCTGCGCGCGCACCTGCAGACGCACTCGGCTGACAAGAAGTACGAGTGCACGCGCTGCGGCAAGTCGTTCGCGCTCAAGAGCTACCTCAACAAGCACCAGGAGGCGGCGTGCGTGCGCTCCGACGAGGAGGACGACGAGGACGAGTGACGTGCGGCCGCGCGCATACTGCAAACGATGCAACGAACTATTTCTCTATGAACTTCTTTACACCTTTGTATTACTGAAAAGAAGATATTTTAGAATACCTACTAGTTTCGACGGCGTCGAATGAATTAAAGCAATAAATATGTACCTAATCTCATTATGGCTCTTTCCATAATTCTAGAAGAAGATAAAATTAATGCAAAGTGAAATTAAAATAAAACGTATTTTTTCAATTATTAGTCCGGCAATGACGGAAGCAATCGTGTCAATTTATGGCAAGAGCCTGCAATGTTATAGCGTAGGGTAATGTTTACATAGTAACGTTAAGTAAGTTAGCGTCGCGGGTGTGGTGTGCGACTTTAGATGTAGTTACGGTGATACGTAGAGACTTAATGAAACCGTCGAGCTGTGGTACAAAGAGAGCAATAAAGTAACGAGTGTAGAGTGGCATAGGCGCACGACTAGCGTGCGACGGTTAGCGTAGCATAGCGCGCCCCGGGAGGACCAAACTGTTGCTCGGGAGCCAGCGCCGGCGCCGCCAGCGTCCCGCGGCACGGGCGCACTCCGCGCCACCTTGCAGGATGGACACGAGTGCCACATGAAAACTACCACTTGACGCTATCATTCTAAGTGACGCCGTCGATGTCCACAAGATTTACTAGTGTTGTTACTTATATTCCTATTGATGTAATGTCTAAGTCTATTCAACTAGTCAATCTGTTCGTATTCATAATATACTTAACTGTGAATATCGAATAAGCGAAAATTTCTAATTTACTAAACTGATGTTATTCTTCAAAGAAGCTGTGTTTAATAACGATATATGTATTATAAAATGTTTACCAGGTATTCGTTTTCATATGTTACTTGTTGACATTCCTTGCAAAGTATGACGCGCTGAGTCTACCCTTACCGCGGTGATCTAAGTATGAGACTACGGACGTAGAACCGATCTGATAGCTATATTGCGATCTTTTACAAGGAATTAACTGTTATAGGTAGTGTTAATTTATGACCAAGTGATATACCTAATTGGACTGTAAGGATCTCTCTAAATACGTAATAATATTACGTGAAATATAAAAAGCTCGTTCATATTGCTCACACGTAGGTAGGTATATCTTTTGAGCTCTAATGAACAATGTTAGTATTTTCTATGAACGTTGACAAGGCAGATATCACAACGGTCGTTCGATAATTAACAGTGAAGTTCAAGGGAATCCAATCCAGAGGGTGATAATGATCAGAGGGACAATTCCTATATTTTTTAAGAATGTTTGGATTCGCATCTCATCTGTCAAAAATACTATTTAATTACCAACATTTTTTGACAAGTTTGACAGATTGCTACTGGAATGTGAACGTTTTTAAAGTACAAGAATTAGCCTTCTGAACTCGTGACGCGTGATCTATCTCGTTACTGTTCGTTAGATGACCGACCACAATCGGAACTGACAGCGTGTCTGGTGTCGTTAGTTTGACTAACGATAGGGTTAAAATATTTTCACTACACTTGATTATTTATAACAGTCCGCGGTAACTTGCTTCAAGATGAATCTAAAAAGCTTTCTAGGAAAAATCGAGCAAATTCAATTTAAACACTTTACCACTCAAACTACGGACGCGGTAGTCATTGTTGTGACCCTAATGTTTAGTTATAGGGATCTCATTAGATTGTAAATACCGTAGGTTGTGGACACGCTACAGATGGGAGCGGGCGCGTTTACCTCACTCGAGCTTCACGTAACATACACAATATATATGCTTTTACAAAACATTCCGCTTTTTCATGCGAAAATATTATTTGATGAATGAAAATTCGCAGTAGTGCTCTGAGGGTTTTAAATCGAAAATGGCTTTTACTAAAATTCGGTAACCAAGGTGAGCTCGAATAACAGTTATTACCCGCAGGAAATTTAAGGTTTTACAGGAATTTTTATAATTTTAATTTCTCTTCGAAATCAATAAATTACAAAAAAAAAATCAGGAATACACCGTGAAATTTGAATCATAGTTTTGCTAGAATAAACGTTGTTCAGACCATGGTCTACTACCATACTACAGCATCCAATAAAAAAAACATAATTGGTTTTTGAAAAAACACAAAAAAAAACAAAGTTTAAAATGTCAAGATTATCGTTACTCCCTACAACACAGACACCACGCATGGGACACAGCATTGTTTACAGGGAAATGTACCTCCATAAACGAAATTTAGTAAGCAGTAGATAATCTTGACATTTTAAACTTTGTCTTTTTTCAAAAACCAATTTATGTTTTTTTTTATTGGATGCTGTAGAATGGTAGTAGACCATGGTCTGAATAACGTTTGTTCTAGCAAAACTGTGATTCAAATTTCACGGTGTATAAACTAATTTTTAATAAAATATCATGTATATATGCTAAACAACTAAAGGATATTTCCGTTATACGACACGTGCCCGCTGCTATCGTGTTCCAATAATTTTATATTAACTAAGTCTAATAATATTTTAAATTTGTGTTAAAAGTAAGTTGGGTCTCTGAATGCGATCGTAAGACATGTGTCGGATTAAAATATAATGGGCAAATGCCTCTCGCTGTAGGATCTAGAACAACATCATAAAAATCGTACCACATATAGCTATCATCTACATATATATAATTTAAAAAAAAAAATATGTTCTTTGATAAGCGCACCACATCGGAACGGAAGAACCGATTTAGTCAATTTTTGTTTTTAAATGTTCGTAATAGTCTGAATCAGGTTTCTACGGAAAGAAAAATTTGAAAAGTTGCCGGGAAAATTTGAAAATTCGGAAAAACTGAAAGTTCATTTTATATGGGAATTTTGTATGAATAATATGAATTTTTGAAATTTAGACTGGACAAAATCTGTCGGGTCAGCTAGTATTATAAATGAAATGCTGTTCGTTGGTAAGCACTTTACTTCAGAACAGCTAGACAGATTTGGCGATTTACTTTTGTTTTAAAATGTTATAGTCTGAAATAGGTTTTTAAGGAAAGAAAAACTTTCAAGCAAATTTTCAAATTCGGAAAAATTTGAACGTCTGTTGGGTCAGATAGTTTTAATAAAAGCAATACTAAACATACATTAAAATCAAATAATTTTTTGTGTAGTAGGCATGTTTTATAGTAAAAGGGTTGGGAATAAACTGGTAAAGAAGCAATTTACGATACGGCCACGAGTAGGAAATAAATAAAAGATGAAACAGCGCACTACAGCCATTGTCACACAACTTCACAACTCAGTTGCTAAGTGGCGCTAGTCCCACTTACTCTTCTCACAATTTTCAAGTATCTTCTTAGAGATAAGTGTTATTAGTTTGAGGATCGATAGGTTCGTTAAGACTCAGAATGATAAAGCAATGGATGCGTGTATTTGAGAAAAGAGATGTATTTTTATAGAGTTAAATTTTTATTGTGAATATTTGATATTTCACGACGTCTTTCGTTATAGTGTCTTTGTAATAAGCTTATGTGTAGGTTATTTATTAATTATTACACATTATTTTGTACAAGTAAATCTTCAGTTGTATTTTTTTATGAAGTTTCCTACAGTTGCAATAAAACATGTGAATTAAGATATTGTATTGATTACCATCTTTATGTAAATTAGTTGTAAATCTAAATTTTGTGTAAGTTATTTATATTTAAGTTATTACACAATCTGTACAAATTTAACTCTGGTATATGTTCAGTTTTTTTTTGTTGTTTTCATTAAGTTTAGTTCATTAAAAAAAACAACTGAGCTTTTACCAGAGTTTCATAAAGATTTATATAAGTTCGTTGTAAGTCATAAACTAATTGTTCGCTGAGTGTCTTTTGAAAAGCAATTGAGTGAAAGCTGATACTATGTTAAGTGTATAGTGTAAGGTTAAAATAATAATGGATAACACCAAAGGAGCATGAGGCAGTTTGATATTCACAAATATTAATTTAATCATCGATTTTTGTCTGTTTGAAATATCTTTCTGCTTCATGAGCTAGATATCCAGAAAAAAACAATTTAAAATTTACAATAATATGACAAAAGTACGATAATTCAACGAAAAACTTGTGTAATTCAAAAATATATTCACGTTAAGCATTTTTGATGGAAATTATAACACAAATTTATTATGTTTGCTCAATATGTATAAATGTAGAATTCATTGATTCTATTTTAGGCCTAAGTACTGTCGCAGAAAAAAAATACAAGAACAGTAGTGTATGTGACAGTACCCTTTAGTAATTAAAACACTTCTTTATATCACATTACGTAGTGATTGCACGTTATAAAGATAGTTTTTCATAATTGTAACTACTCATTTCAATCACTTATGTCAATTTCGCTCATTTTCGTCAATTTTGTAATAATAAATATCATTTAATGGTAAGCTACACTCGTTCTTTCAGTAATAATCTGAACTTGGAAAGTATTTGTTGATTTGAATTTATAAAACATTGCAGCCGATCTCAGAAAAACCAAAAAATCAATAAAAACACATTTGAATGTTAATTAGTTAAAATCCATACGGAATCCAGTGCCATGAATTAAAATATCAAAGACACAAAAATAAAAATAAACATAGCTGTCTTGATTCATGTAAAAACGTTGACAAAGCTCACAAAATGAAAAAAAAAAACATACTACTTACAATGTAATTCGGCCAATTACTGTAAGTGTCACCAGTTCCAGAAGGAAACTGTTCAGAATAAGACTGATAGAAAGAGCGTGAGGTTAAGTTGTTATAAGTAATTAAATATATTATAAAATTGAGCATGATCTCAACAGGTCAGGTGATGTCTTCCAAATTTTTCTCACATCGCTTAGAGGTTAATGCACCCTGAATAGCAATCTAATACAATGCCAAAACATCTCCTTTACTTAAACACATTGTCGCTTTTACAAGCACCATCAATGATAACTATAATAACATAGTAAGCGATGAAATGTTTGTAAATGTTATCGTTGGTAACTGTAGAATTAAAAATAGTAAGCGCACTGCGGCAACCGGCTGGCCGGTTTGATAAAAAAAACTTTCAGTCTGGACTGCCGAGCCAATATCGTTGCGTAGGGCACGTCAAGCCGACGCAGTCCCGGGAGCCTGTCTGCCCCGTACGTTATCAATCAAATGAATCATGACGTGATATGTTATTCGAAATTCGAAACTACACTGAACCGTAAATCGGCTTAAACGCTTAATAATGATTGAAAAGCTGTATCAATAAACGTAAATATTACCAAATAAATTCTTTGTACCAAACGTGGTCTAGTCATTAATTAAGAAACTATTTATTTGGTCAATTATTGTAAAGCTCGAAAAGCTATGAAATGAGCCAGTGAAGCTACAAGTAGGATCATTTTATGGTAATTGGAGCCCGTTTATATGGCGTTGCCATTTAAGACTTCTGTTAGGCCTACGCCACAGTCGAGACAAACCGTTATTTAGGCTTAGAACACAATTAATAATAGTTTGCCATTTGTGCTTCAAATGTAGCTACCTACTTAAATTATATTAACAAGTAAGTAGTAAAGTATAATTGTGTTCTAAGCTTTATGAAACTTTTAATCTATAATTTAATATGCAATACATTTGGAGTACAAACGATAATCTATGTTCTGTATGTATATATGTCACGGCTAATGATGGATGGGAAATAAACTTAACATTAGCCAGATAAACTTAAGCTTATTTTCGAGGAGGAGATGAAAATGGCTGAAAGGTAGGATAGGTTAGAACTGTGACTACACAACGCACGAGCCGAGCGAGCGAAGCGAGCTGTGCCACGGCAGCGACCGGCGAGTGCCAGGGTCCGTTTAGGCACAAGTGAATGCAGTGTTTTAGGAATGTGGTGTTTCGCGAATGTGCTGACTTGCAATTATAGTGTTTTGAGATTATGATTTTTACGAACATCGGTTTTGAGAAAATGTTACTCTGTGACAAAGGGGTCGCGCGCTCATGAAATCATTTATCGAAGATGCACATTATGTCGAACATTAACCTCTCCTTAAAAATAAACGCAAGTTTAGCCGGCTAATGTTAAGTTTATTTCCACATCCGTGTTTAGCCGTAACATATACAAATCAATTGCCGTTCGTTAGTCACGCAAAAACTCGAAAATGGCTCTACCGATTGAGATGAAACTTTGGTGAGTTGTGTGTGCGCCGGAGAAGGTTCCTAACAAAAGAATGAAAAAGGCATTGCAACGCATGCCGCATTAGCTAGTCCGGAATATTTTAGACGTTATTATAGTTTTAAACACACAAATAATAAATGTGTCATTATAAAAAAAAAACGAAATTAAAGTTATTTTCAATTTGTATCGACTGCGGCAGATTAACTATTACTGTTTAAGGCTCGTTTAATACTAGCAATAAGTAATCATAATTATTATAATAATTATAAATTACATATTTTCAAATAGCTTAGTAAAAAATTACAAATATAAAACCGGAAAAGCAATACGATTCGTACAATTCTTAGATTACTCTGTAAGGCAAATTTTTTACAGTAAACTTTTTATCCAGTTATTGCGAAAATTTTAGGAATATAATAAAAAAATGCATATTTACCGTAATATAAACTATACGAGTCTAATTATATACCTAAATCCTAAATGACTATTAGTCTATTAATATTAACTATTGAGGAAACTTCGGTTGTTTGTTTTAGTTCAGTATTACGTTTCATCTTTAACCTTATTAGAAGTAAACAGGAATAAACGCCAAAACAATAGATATAGTATTTAGCAAGTACGTTGTTACAAATAAGTACCATTTTATCATAGTCTACTCAAAATATTTCATCTTGTCTTTCAGTGAGCTTCAAGCTAATCTACACTGAAATTCAAAATAGACCTTAACAAAAAAGCAACAAAGCTTAAAATTTCCTGCCTCCACCTGAATAAGCATGGTCACAATGCAACTGGTCAAATTTAATTATTGATAGTTTTCTTCGAACTTTCATTGGTGTTTTGAATACCTACAGTAAAATATACATACAATAAAATATGAAGAAACGGATCTCATATTGAAAAAGATTAAGTTAGTGGGATGTTAAATTTCGTATTCCGTATAAATGAACACCAAGCATATCATGTAAGACAATAGGTAATCTCAAAAAATATAATTAGATTTTATAATCACACTTCCTATGTGCTCACATAATATATTTATTACCAAAAAGTGTATTACTGCCTGAGCTACCTGAGTAATAAGGATGATGCCTGGGTAAAAAAAAAGAAACTCTATTTTGTCCATCAGACAGATAATAAAAATATATTAGACACGTATTTTTCAAAATTAATTTTGCTTTATCATATTAATAAAAAATTACTTAGTTATAACGCATTAAAGTTGGGGAGTGGGGGTCGCTACGTCACAATTCAATTCAATCTACATACTCGTGACGTCATGGCACATTTTAATTCAATGTATCGCCGTAATCTTTTAATTACGTAAAAAAAGAAAAATACGTGTCCAATATTTTTTAATAATCAACCAGACGGTCAAAAATCTTTTTTTTTGTCATCTTCTCTATTGTAATTATAAATGCAGCAGATTATTTCTAATAATCGTTCGCGTGTTCATCAAACTTAAGCCCAGGTACGCAATGGCAATTTTAAATCTCAGCGATTTTTTTTCGCGCACTCAATTTTCAACTCTCGGTATTTAGCCTAGCTTTGAGAATCCAACAAAGCGCATCCCAGCGCATCAAGAAAACACACTGGTGGATTTTCAACTCTCGGCGAGGCGCTCAAGGCGTTGTAAATCCAGTGCGCGAAAAAAATCGCTTCTATAAAGATACGCCCTTGCGAACCTGGGCTTAAAACGTCTAGCCCACATACAATCTTTCATCACTCAATGTTAAGGGAATAAATATTTAGTAAGTAATTAAATAATGAAACAGATTTGGCGATCAAAGTAATGATTGGCAACGGTTGCTATCAACAGTCAGCATAAACGAAAAGAGTGCCTAGTACAAAAACTTTCAACTTAGTTTGCAAAATATTTTATGAAACATAGTTGCAGCTATTCAATTGTTGGAAGGAAAATAGGTCGCGAGCTGGATTTTCAAATCAAATACAAACCAATACGTCGAGCGTCTGTCATCCGACGAACGGTGTCCCCGACTGTTTGTATGATTCAGATAAAAGGACATTTCACAGTAAAACCCTTCAAATTGGACACGTTTTTTTTTACTTTTTTGCAGTTACCGATTCGGTAGAGCTGCAAAATTTTTTGCGCCACTATTGCGCTATCAAGCGTTTCGTTCGATAAATTCCAGAAAAATTGAATACTATTTTAAAATTCTGCGAACAATTATGGCATGTGGATACAAAAATGTTTTATAAAGGTCCCGAGTTTGCTGAGCTATCAATAAAATATCTGATTGGATCAATTCCGGAAAGCGGATTATATCGGAATAGATTCCTTGTTTTTACATTCCACAATAGCGATTTTCCTTTGTGTGGTGAAAGAGACGAGCGCTTATAGTTGATATTGGGTTCATAAGTAATTTGAAATCTAAGAATTAGAACTTACAAAGCGCAGTGGCGTGACGCTGACGTTGAATATCATTTTGTGGTTGTATTGTATACTTAATTAATTTGTTCTTCCCGTTTTGGGCTTTGTTCTACCATCTCTGTGAACCTAATCGTTTGGGAATATGATCCGTTGCGGTGTCGGTATAATAAGCAGCTTTTCTTGGGAAAATCTGTGAGCGAACTGGTTCTGGTTTCAATAGTTGGAATGATTTCGTGGTTTCCTTTACAAATGGGAACCTACTTAGTTGTTTTCGGGGTGAACTAGAAATTATGATGATGGAGAGGTAGGTTTACATTTTCCAAATACTATTAATTACATTTTAGCTCAGATTTAAAATATAAAATGATGTTCTATTTACTTTATAAGTTAAAGTTCAAATCTAGCCAAACATAATAGTAATTTTACGAAGAAATAGAAAATATTATACACAAACTTAAATACTCCCAATTATAAAATAACTTTATTTATTTCTCTGCCATAGGGCAGATAAATAAATAAAGTTATTTTATAATTATCAGTAGGTACTTCATAGGAAGTACCTAGTATATATTGATCTCTATGTAACTCTAAAGACTTTTCTTATACGTAGCCATTTCAGCGTCTTAAACAATATTCTTTGAAACTTTTACATTTCCAACACTTCGATGAACACATGCTTCCTATTTATTATTAATCTTTCGACTGTCTATACCTAATAACAATGTTCAACAAGTGTTACAATTATTCTCGTTATTATACTCATTATAATAGTCCTAATTTAAAACTAATTAATCTGTAAGCAATCAAGCAAAAGAGTACTTTACTAACTTCAAAACATTATAAACTTTAAACAAAAACCGATCTTTCTATTATATAAAAAATAAGTAACATTAAAAGAATAAAGACTATAAAATTATCACCAAAAGAAAATTTGTATAACGGAAAATTATATAATGTCCCACAAGTTTTTCTTAAAATACAACGAATTAACAATATCTACACGTTTGAATAAAAAATATCGTATTCATAAATAAAATATAACTTACACCGAGTAAATACGGCGAATTTAGATTACAACGACTGTTTAACATAAAATGTAAATGAAACATAAATAAAAATTATAACCTTTATAGAAACAAAATAATTGTAACAAAAAGCAATTAAAAAAATGAAAGATTTCTGTAATACACATTAGGAGGTTTTAAAATTTATTATAGTTTTAATAGGAAATCATTAAAAAACTATTTACTTACAGAACGTTTGATATGTACTGACAGAAGTTCATTTATATTTCTAAAGATATGATTGTGAAATTAATAATTATTGTACATCTTATTTCCAAAGCGTTGTCAATTTAATGATTCATGTGCTTTATAATGACATGTATTTTAATTAAGTAGTTTGGTTATAATGTCCATTGCGTAAGAAATGAAGCAATTAAATAGTTATAACAGATAATATATGTCAAAGCAATCCAACTAAAATAATAATCAATGTACTTCTACAATGTTTGTAAATTAGTTATCTTTTGCATTTGAATTTATAATAATAAAACAGCTCTTATTATAATTAAAGGCCTATTTAAAACTTTGTAAGTAGATATTATGCCAGAAGGCTTTTAACGCAGTTTATGCAAGTTTCAAACAGTGAAATATTAATATTTTTCAAGTTTTATACAAAAATAATCAGATGTAATTTACGTTTGCAATTTGCAACTAATGCATGATACAAAAAGGTATTTTACTGAAACATTGTATAGTTTCTTGCATTTTCTACAATCTCATGTACTGTATCGATTTTAAATTGTGATCAAGTGTTAACCATTTATTTTTTCTTGTATTTTATTGTAAAGACAGGTTAATTAAATGTAAAGCAAATTGACTATCAACTTAAATTCACTTCATAATATTCATGTCACAACTATAATTAATTGATGAAACGGCCGTAATACGGCAAATTGGCGTAGGATGTCGATTTGCATAACAAATAATTGTCCTGTTTGTACATACTGAAGTGTTCGCCAATTGTCCCTACAGTGATCCAGTGTTGTATAAAGATGAATTTTTCATACTGATTTCGTTTTGCTGTTTACTTATTTTCCTCTCCACGGTTAAGTACGGCTATTAAATGTCATAATATTGGATTATTACATACTCTGTTTTTTCGCGTTAAAAACGTTCTCATTTTATGAATGGACGAAAATCGATTTTGGGAAATCATCCTCATCTCTCTCGTCTTACACAATTTATAAAAAAAATATAAGTGTTTTTAAAGAAATCGTCTCATAAAGGTCTGTCAAAATGAAAACGGAATTCAAATAGCAAACGTTTAAAAAAATCTCGTGTGGACACTAGCTCTGGGATGATCTTAACAGCGCCAAAACTAGCTCTTACAGATAAATACTTTTACTTTAAAAAAAACTTAAATTCATTCATTCATTTATTCAATGATAGAACACTCTCCCTTAACTGCTAGGTCTGGAACATTCAGGTTCAATGTAAACTAGAACAGACACTGCAAACAAAATTTTTGCGCAACAATTTATTGTCCAGGACAGCATTTTGTTCCACGCACGCCTCAGAGAGATGTCAGCAGAACTGACGGGGTCCGCTAGAGCCGATGCCTGCCGGGGTCGCGGGAATGTCCGAAACGGATACCGTGGCCTTGGCAACATGGCAACTGAAGGAACACGGGTGGGTTTTAGTCAGTAAAAGTCTGACACGCCCTCCTGCTCCGCCCGGGAGCGGGAGAAGTTATTTGAAAATAACCCACCTAAAAAGAAGGGCAGCATTTTTAAACATTTTAAATTACTTTTGATTATTTTTTGTACATTGTTCTCACATAAGCAACAAGAATAATGTACCTAGGATTTTGTAATATCTATATTTAAAAGAGTGTCTTTGGAGTTTCTTGCCCGTTATTCTCCATAGAGATCTACGTTTTGGAATGGGCAACTAGCTTCAACTTTCTGACTAACTGACCGACTCTTTGACAATTCAAAAGTGCCTGTAAATGGTTTAATTGAAATAAATGCTTTGAGTTTGAGTTTGAGCAAACGTCCCAGTTTACTACCTGAATACAGATACACCAAAGTTGTAACATTTGACATCCGCGGAGACACATCTTTAGTATGTAATAGCTGCTCTAGTTTACATTGAACCTCAATGGCCTTTTTTTTTGGGTGGGAAATTATCAAATAAGTTCTCCCGCTGTGGGCGGAGGGCGTGTCAGACTCTTACTGACTAAAACCCACCCGTGTTCCTTCAGTTGCCATGTTGCCAGGGGCCACGGTATCCCTTTCGGACTTTCCCGCGACCCCAGCAGGTATCAGCCCTAGCGGACCTCAATGGTCTGGAAGCTAAAAATGCTCAAGAGTTGTAGTATTAAAGATGAGCACTAAGGAACGATTTAAATTTTGAAGAGAGAGATGAAAGTTTGTCATTTTTGCCGATAGAAATCCCTCGGGCACGTCTTGTTTACTAATAAACTACTAAAGTGTAATTTTCCAAATTGAATTATTGGCTGTTTCAAGCATTTAAAAGCCATACCGGCCAAATACCTCATCAGTGCGTACAGCCAATCACCAATCGTTGAATTTAAATCACTATCATTATACGAGGCACCTAAGCATTGCTGTACCTATGTTACAATAACTTGTACCATGTAACAATGACTTGTACCATGTAACAATGACTTGTACCATGTAACAATGACTTGTACCATGTAACAATGACTTGTACCATGTAACAATGACTTGTATCATGTAACAATGACTTGTACCATGCTACAATGACTTGTACCATGTTACAATGGCAGCAACGATTACTTCTGCTTATAGCCGTAGCTTACAACTTAGCCTGTAATTCTATAAATATACTTGTAGTACACTAAACTGTTATTTTTATTTTATGATACCTACGTAGGTTCCCCTGACCCCACTTGCGTTGACTAAATACTAAAACGTAGCCCTATGAATTAAAATAAAAACCACGTTTATCGCAAAAAGTTGTCTACGTTGTGTACGTTCTAAGTTGTTGTGTGTGTTGTAAGTTGTGTTGTAGTTGTTGTTGTTGTGTTGTAGTAGTTGTTGTTGTGTGTGTGTTGTAGTTGTTGTTGTTGTATGTGTGTTGTATTGTTGTGATGTATTGTGTGTTGTCGGACAAACGGATAATCAAACAGACCAGAGATTTTGTAATAAGTTTAAAAGTTTATGCGGAAAGAAAGATATATCATAAAATTAATTTCTAAAATTATACTCACGTGGTCAGTCGCGTGAGTACAGAGTCCTGTGACGCGATTTTGCAGTCTTAGTTTCAATAATAGAGTTCAAAATGGCGACTGACAGAACAGTACTACCAAAGTTCCAATCACATGACTGCAAAATCCAGTGCTACCAATCGTGTCACCGGACAAAGTTATAATGAACGCAATGTAACCTCTCTGCTCGACAAGATTTTGACATGTGACACATCAGTTGACTCGACGGGGTGTAGCGAATTCAGTCATGAAATTCAGGAATTTACATCAACTTTCAGCATTCGAATTTATTAAGAAAAATATGTTACCGCGCCTATTTTATACAATAAGTTTGTCGAAAATATCTTTAATTATATGTTGAGATCAGTCAAACCGCGTCAGTACACTGCGAAAGTTATATAGAATTGGTATTACTACACCTATCCAAAACGTAGGTAATTTAAATTTGCTGAAAATATGTACATAAACAACGCACTTTCTTGCTGAAAATATGCAAAAAGGAAAAATAAAGATATTATCATTCTCTCTGCATTCTTACTTTTACCATGTTTCATACATAAACTACATAAAAAACACGATCAAATCTTGATAAAAACGACAAAAAATTGTGTTGCGACGTGACACTTCTTAGTGCTGACCGTCTACCCAATTTTCGTATATCGATTCAAAAGTAGTATTCAGCCTAATCGATACTCGCAATAAAATCAGTGTGAAAAAAGTATTAGAAACTGAATAAAAACTCTTTGATATGTTTTCCATGAATTATTTTATTTTTGATATTAATTATTTTATTAGTAAGTATACAAATACAGTGTGGATCGGGCAGTAACTTTTGAGGGTTCCGTACGTACCTACGAATGAAAAAACGGAACCCATAAAGGATTACTCGTGTTTCGGTCTGTCACAGCCAATTTGCTCCGAATCTACTGGACCGATTAAGTTGAAATTTGGTACCTACACATGAATTTCTGTGACCCAAATACAGAAGTGTAACGTAAATAAGTGAATTTTGAATATGGGGTCACTTTTGGGGGCCAAACTAGACAATAAAAAAGAAAGTTTTGCAAACTATACCGTGTGACATCAAATGAAAGGGCTTGTTGTGGAGGTCCCAAATATTTGTGTTAATTATATTATTTTTGGAACTAAGTTCTTTTAACGCGGTAGGAGTAAACTGGCATAAATCGTCACGCGAAAAAGTGTTCATACTTGTGACTGAGACTCTTCTAATTTGATAGAGAGAGAGAGAGAGTGTGAATTTGGTCAAAATGTAAATCCAAGATGGCGGCTGCGAAAATTTTCAAATTTTTCATCATGTGATTAGGTTTCATGGTTGTCGAAGGCGTTGAAGCCGATAGTGACGTTAAAATGTAAATTCAAGATGGCGGCTGCGAAAATTTTCAAATTTTTCATCATTGGTATAGTTTTCGTAGTTTTTGAGGGTCCTAAAATCGATAATGAGGTCAAAAGGTAAATCCAAGATGGCGGCTGCGAAATTTTTATATTGTTTGAAATTATACGTGAAAAAGAACTTGGTTCCCCCTGCCTTACACGTTCTATTTTTTAAATTTATTATAGAAAATAGACCATTATCTACGGAGCCATTGAATATATTTATTTTTAATACTGGAAATTGTTGGTTGATTATAGATTCCTGGAAAACATATAAAAAGTCTATGGTCGTAAAATAATATGAGTTTGTTCTTGAGATTAATTATTGGTATAAAACATGGATGCTATTACAATTTGATCATTTTTCATCATGACTACAATTTTCATGGTTTTCGGGGGATAGTGCTGATATCGAATAAGATGAACATTCTGGATTTTAAGATGGCGGCTATTCCAAATAATAATAATATTGTAGATAAATTCTCATAGACATCAGTTTAATGCCTATTGTAAACTCGATAGCCAAAATCCGTGAAAAATACGGCCCTCTTAATTTCGTCATGTCCGTCTGTCCGTTCGTCCGGATGTCATACAGCCATTTTACACGGAGACTATTTCCTCCATCGATGAAAATTTGGAAAAGAATACATCTTTGCACCGCTAAACAATGGTGTAGTGAAATTACGATAAACATAATATAGGGGGTGGCATACATATAACCGAGGGATGAAAAAATATCTATGCACATAAAGCGTGTATTGTTGGATCTCTTAATTAAAATGATAAATATGTTTCTAATTACTTTACTTTTTAAGTCAATAGTTTTTGAGATATGGGTTTGTTTCGGTTACAACCGCAGAATTAACTTTGTTTATTATATTTTTTTCGAGAAATACAACCTTATTTTTTTTTTTTATGCGTAAATAAGTATTCATCCCAACTACGGAATCCTTCACTGTGCGTAGTCCCACATACACTTGGCCAGCTTTTTTAATTTCGTTGGGAAACTACCACAAAAAAAAACATTTCTTTTACTCAAGTAAGAGTAACCTATTAAAAACAAAAACTACCAAACTCATACAGCTAACAGAAAATATGGACGTCATTTAAAAGCGTTTGCGAAATACCTACCCACTTTATAAAAATTAATTTATCGTCATTCCCAAACAAAATTTTGTTAAGCCTACTTAAAAAATGTATACTGGGCATTCTGTAGCAAACTATCAGAAAGTATCAAAAATAAAATCCACATTAAATAATTGTCCAAAAAATTTAAATAGTTTTGAACAGCGAGCACATTCCGAATTTAAATTCAAATATAGAAACAATTAAGCGCGAAATTTAATAAATTAGGTAAGTATATATCCCCGTCCTGTCTGTTGACTCCTTCTATACATAATGTCCAAAAAATTATTAAAATTACATTAGAAAAGTATAAATAATCATTATAAGCAATGCTTAATGTATTTAATGCTTAAAACAATTTTATTTCAATTATCAAGTATCGATTTCTTACATTCGACATATTAATTAATCGAATCGATCAAAATTGAAAAAAAAAATCGTTTGGCATAATCGTTTTCGCACATCATTACAATAAAAAAAACAATAATGGTCGGATATTTTTAACACAAATTGAGTAGTGGTAATGAATATTACGTGTTATTGGACCTGTGTTCGTATATTACGTTAAGATTTGGGCATTTTCTAGTTGTTTATAATATTTTTTATAATATTTGTCACATTTTAAATCGTATCTACATGTGTATGTGTGATATTAGTGAAAAGTTAAAATGTAAACACGCACGATTGGCGCGAAACTTCGACTTTGGATATCAAAAACTTCATTACCACTGCTTAATTAACTTGAACAATGGATGAATTTGTCAAATAATTAAATGATGTAGTATTCACTGCCCCTGTGGTGGAGCTTAGATGTTCGAAATCCCCAATTTTTATGATTTTTAGCCTCGACCTCGACTGTCATCAAAATGGCGATTATCGCATTTACAGACTTGAATTTTATAAAGGTAAATTAATAATCTTGCACGCTAAATATGAAAGATTTAATGGTGTAAACATTTGAGTTTTTTATTTAACTCTCTTAATTAACACACATTCATAAGATTTAATGGGTAGTATAATAAATATTTACATAATCAATTAAGGGTGTCGTATGAGGTAATTCTGGGGTCCAATTGGACCCACTACCGAGCCGGCGGAGGTTTGCGTGTTCGGGTCCAATCGGGGGCGCTTCCGAACTATACGGGTAAGACCGTACATGTGAAACAAATTAAAAAAGTTTCATTTGTTGCAACAGTTTTCTCCAGCCAGCAAGTTCCCCTGCGAGTAGGTACTCGTGAGATCAACACGTGGTTTGGTCGCTTCAACACGTGCTAAGAAGCTTACAGCGTAGCAGTGTTGGCAAAGTTAGTTTGATTGAAGATTGAAAACTAAAACTAACATAATTGACGGTTAAATTAGTTTTATTCGTGTAATTTTTCTTAATAATCGATTGAATAAGTTTTAGTTTTCAATTAAGATTAAACTTTTAATTGAAATAATAATTTCAAGGAAAATGAGAAACAAAAACGATTATTAAATAAAACAAATGGTTCATTTTTTATTAGTTATTTAAAGTGTGCAAATAACAAATCTTATTATGTTTATGTGTACATGAATAGGTATTTACTATTTATTCAATCTTATTGATTCTATCTACATATATATTTTTTAAATATAACTTGTTAAAGTGATTCCTCCTGTTTACAGTATAGACAGGTGCCAAAAAAACATTGTTTTCTTATCACCAGACCGCATCACCAGAGTAAGAGATAGATTACGGTACAGATAAAAGATATACATATTTCCTAGAATACTATCTGATTGTGTATTAATATGTCCCAGTTAACTTGGCCCTGAATTCAATAATAAGTTATTAGTATTAGTAAATTAGTAGTAATTTACTAATACTAATAACTATTATTGAATAGATTATCCATTTATTCAGTTATTTAATTAGATATTTAAAAAGGAAAATTAGTTTTAGTTTTAACTAAAAACTATATATGATCAAATATTTAGTAACAACTAAAACTAAAATTCAATCGTTACAGTCACGATTGAATTTTAGTTTTAGTTGTAACTACTAATAAAACTAATTTAGTCACAAAATCGATTGAATTTTTTGTGATTGAGTCCAACACTGTAGCGTAGGTAGCTACGCAGCTCACAGCGTAGGCTGCTACGCAGCTCACAGCGTAGGCGACTACGAAGCTCACAGCGTAGGCAGCTACGCAGCTCTAAGCGTAGCCAGCTACGCAGCTCACAGTGTAGACAGCGTAGGCAGGTAGTTCGTTACATTATTAACAGTATTTATAGCTCAAAAAATCCCATCCATTGTTGACTAGTTAAAACCTCGTAAAATGAGCACATATCAAATGATACGTAATTAAAAGCATACTTGATATACGATCAAAACATGTGTTTATTAAATAAACCAATAATGATTTTGTACTGCATAGAAAATTGATAACACTGCATTGCACGCTGGTACAAATTCGGGTTATTACTCGTGCGTTAATAACTTTCGCTCCGTTTCAATGGCAACAAGTTAATGGCTCGCGGAAAAGCTATTCTGTTTTCAACTTCTGACATTGCGTTTTTAGCACAGTTTTTACGAATACTCGATCTGTAAGGGTGCGTTTCCACAAATCGACTAATCACAATGGTTGAAATCCTCATCGCGTCTCTCGTCTCGTCTGTGATTGGACGATTCCTGCGCGTCTCCGCTCAGCTCCGCTCGTCTCCGCTTCAGTGGAAACGCACAATGGTGCGTTTTTAATTACCGAATTGTATCGCGCCAGTCCGGTTCCTCAGCGCTTCAAAGCTTGCAAGCCATGCGCGGACGACGCGCATGCGTGTGAGAGAGGGCGATGTGTCAGAATGGCGGCGACGTTTGATTGAGTTACGTTTTATTTTCAGGTGTAACTCAAAATAAAGTGTTTGTTATATTTTCCGTGGTATTTAAGATAATCCTTTTACACTGTTTTAACACTGGCGCCCAACGTGGGGCTACGAACCATCGACGACGCCAGTTGACATTTCCATGAGTTCTTCGTTCGGACTGTGACGAACACCAATTTTTTTGCTGGAGTGTGACGCTGCTACTCCCGCATCATGCCGGTCGTGCCGAGACGACCCGCAGGCCGTCGCCACGCCGTCACCACGGACAACGAGACCCGTGAAGTCGCCAACGCCGAAACGCCCGGCGAGGCGCTGGCGCAGCAGCAACCGCCACCAGCGCAGCAGCGGGACCGTCGCAGGTAGTTTGTCAAAGATCTCAGGCGGAGGCCATTTAATCAAATTTTAACAATTTTAAATTAGTCACAAACCTAATCTAACAAATGATTTGTAATTTTTTGGCTCAAATATGTATACTATGGTTAAAAATACGACAAAAGCAGCGAATATAAATAGTTCGAAACAAACCCGTAGGAAGATGACAATTAATAGTGTTAATTATTATTTATTAACGAACCCGACATTGCAACGCGAAAATGCGAACAAAAAGTAAATGACAGACACTGACAGTATCAACTGACAGTCACTAGCCCTTTGTTTTATTCAGTAGGTACATTTAATCTGAATAAATTTATTAAAAAATTTCAGGTTAAAAGTTTTTTTTTTTGTTTAACATACAATAGCATGTTATACAAAAAAATATTGTTCTTCCATCCAAAAGTTTTATGAAGTTTATAGGTGACCATTATGCTTTTTTCAGGAAAATGGTTTGCATTTGAGAATGGAAGTATATTTGAACGGTTTCTACCGGATAGTTAGACAAATCAATAGAATTAATGTTTCAATATTTTCCCTTTAGTAAAATCGTTCGATAACATTTAAAATTACCGGGAAATCTATTTAATTTCTAATATCTATTATATGAGAGGGTATGCTTGGAGGATAGATAATGGAGAGGGCTATGCTTGGAGTTTCCCTACGTGATCGAATGAAACAGAAATGAAGAGATCCGTAGGAGAACCAAGACAAGATACAGGCCGAAAAATTGCCAAACTTAAGTGGCTGTGGGCAGGGCACATTGCTTGAAGAACAGATGGCCGATGGGGCCAAAAGGTTTTGGAGTGGCGACCGCGTATCGGAAAACGTAGCGTTGGAAGCCGGAGGAATCCGCTGGATGCGGGAAGCACAGAACCGGTCGAAGTGGCGGTACTTGGGGCAGGCCTATGTCCAGCAATGGACGTCTTTCGGCTCAAATGATGATGATGATAATAATCTATTATTACATTTAATCACTAGTACCTATGTAATTCATTCGTGCCATTCTTGCCCGTGCCATTCTTGCCCGTGCCGGTAAGGCGTGCTCAATCTTTGTACATTTTTATGAAAAGTTATGGCAAAAAAAAACTTTCTCTCTCCTTCACCTTCATCATTATTTATAGTGCTTTGCTCTTCTTACGTGATTATTATTGTAGATACTCGTAAGTATGTCCTTTCTTTATGTATGTACATTATGTATTTATTGTAAATGTTACACAGACTACCTGCAGTATTGTTTCTCCTACTGCCGTTAAATCCAGCCTAAGGTTGTCTTTAAAAGATCACTTTTAGAAATAAAGCCCGTTGTGTCAATCTATGTAAAATTTCTACATTCATAACTTTTATTTGTATGGTGTACATATATTATAGAGTATTCTATTATTTTGTAATAAAACTATTGTTTACTTTAAAATAAACAGCAGGAGCTCGTGGCTAAGTAATAACAGCCGCAAGGATCAATCCATCAGGTTAAGCTAGGCTTGGCGGGGTTGGTCCGTGGATGGGTGACCATCTTTTCATACCGAAACTCCTCCGTGCCTCAGAAAGCACGTTAAGCCGTTGGTCCCGGCTGTCATTCGTGAATCTTTGACAGTCGTTACAGGTCGTCAGAAGCCCGAAAGTCTGACAACCAGTCTTACCAAGGGGTTTCACATTATCCAGTTACTGGATTGTGGAGGTCAGATAGGCTGTCGCTCCATGTAAAATACTGGTATTCAGCTGCAAGCTAGACTGGTTAGACTGGAAGCTGACCCCAACATAGTTGGGAAAAGGCTAGGCAGACTGTTTTTGGTTAACTTTAAAATAACAACACACTTTATCATCCATATGTTTTTTGTTGCCGCCACGTCCATGTCAGTTCCAAAGTCATTTCCGCTATACAAGTCAGAACATTGCATCTGACACGTGATCAATCAGAATGGAAATGGCAATTACAAGCAAGTAAGCTAGTGATCAGCCCTTATAGATCATCTGCAACGATACATAGAGTTAACAGGTTTAAACTGACGATAATTGCAAAGCTTTAATCAATTGGGTCAGTTTACGAAAATGATCTTATTACTAATGACAGATTATGTGATGGATGGTTAGGTTAGGTTAGGTTAGATACATCGTCATTTGTTATGTGTATAGCCATCGGTTGTAGTACTCAAGTTGTGAGCTTCACCTAGTAATCTCGTGTCACCTTTAGGAACAGTGTAAACAAATACGCAACAAGGATTTCTCCTTTCCTCCCTTTCCGAATAAAGCGTTAGACAAGTTATACTGATTTTATTAATCTTTGTCTCAGTACGTTCAAGATGGCTGCCTGTTCTAACAGATGCGACTACACCTAAAATAATGATAGGAAACAAAATATTTCGTATCTTATAGAATAGAATAGAAAACTTTTATTTCAAAGTCCATAGGGTTAGTAACAATTTCACTTTCAGTAGGTACAGACACAGATTCACATACAATTAAAATTCAGCGTTGCATCCAACTCCGCAACATTGGGGAATCCCACCGATCTGCGAAGGCGAACACACCGAGAATACTGTAATACTTAGATAAAACGCATTAAAGTTAGGGAGTGGAGGTCGCTACGTCACAAGTAAGTATAAAATCTATATACTCGTGAAGTCATGGCACATTCTAACTCAATGTATCGCCGCAATCTGTTGATAACGTAAAAAAAGAAAAAAACACTTGTGCATTTTTTTAAATAATCTATCTGAAGGACAATTTTTTTTTGTCATCATCCCTATTGTATCAATTCGGATTACAGGCTGGCTAACTCAATTTCAAGTAGTCGGTGCTGAATGCGTTCGGTTCTCTCCGAAGATTGTACGGTAATATAATGGGCTATTATGGCTTTGTGACTTGCATGGCTGTATTATACACCAAGACATTTCAAATATTACAGAGCTATTAGACTTACTCGATTGAATTGTTACTTAGCCATGATTGGACCAACTACTACGGTATAATTGGAATCTCATTAGCGTTCTTATTTCAGATTGAAATTGTACTGTCTGATAGTCTAGCCGGGTGCAGTTGAATACCGGTATTTTACACGGAGCGACTGCCTATCTGACCTCCATAACCCAATAACTAGGTAACACGATTCCCCTTGGTAAGACTGGTTGTCAGACTTTCAGGCTTCTGACGACCCGTAACAACTGTCAAAGATCTAAAAATGACAGCTAGGAATAGGGCCACGCGGTTCCTTGTTACACATTATACTCTGCACACTTGGCGATTGAGAGCTAGAACAAAAAAAGTGTAAAGGTGGGTATAGACCGAACGAACATAGAACCAGAACAAGAGCATTATTTTCTTGGTATCTTGTCATTGTAGTATGGACAGACCAACGGAAGAATGTTCTATGCCAGTTTACATAACAAGAATTTGATAGAACAGGAATATAATGTTCATTCGCTCGTTTGGTTTAGGCGATTGGCACACTGCACCGCATCACGCAGCGTAGCGCGTGAATGCGTGTTTTAACGTTGCTTGTAAGTATCTCCATTTGTATAGAAAACACGCACAGTCCAACACACAGAAAATGCATCCACGCGCGTTCATTTTAGTTCGTTGACACGCAACATGCAGCGTGATGCGGTGCAGTGTGATAATCGACTTAAACCGACCATAACGTTTTGACCGTCACCAACACGACACTTTTGCCATAGTAAAATTTGTTTCTTTTATTTAATTTAATTAGTTAAGTACTTTCAAACGGTGTTAATTAATTTAATACATACATACTTTTCTTTTTTATAACGGTGGAGAAAAACATCGTGAGGAAATCGGCATGCCTGAGAGGTATTTCTCGACGGCATGTGAAGCCAAGTCAGAGGCCCATGGGCGGCTTTATAGATTCTGACACCAGGTTTGTCTCTAACCACACGAAAAGAAGAAGAATTTGTTTAATTGTGGCTGTTATTTAATTCATAATATACAACGAAAGGAACTTCGTTCCAACTGGGTGTCTCGCGACACCTCTCGGCTTTTTATTTTACGCACATCAACGCAGTAGCAGCGATTTTGTTGCGATACCGTCCTTTTTAACGAAAGTTTTCGATCGAAGATCTTTAAAGCGGCTTGCGGTAGGAGTTGACTGGTAGAAATCATCACGTAGCAAAAAACCGTTAGCCAACTTTCGCGCGGAAATATCGCGGCGGGATTTTATCGCGCACTGGATTATCAACGCCAAGCGTTGAGAATTCAACAGAGTGCATCCCAGCGTTTCGAAAAACACACTGTTAAATTTTCAACTCTAGGTGCTAAGCGGAGCGTTGAAAATCCAGTGTGCGAAAAAATCCCGCCGCGCTAATTTTACGTCCGTGCGAACGTGGGCTTAAGATACCGATACCGACCGCAGGCGGCACACGACTAGTTTCTACGTATTTCTATGAAATAATTTCCGTAGCTAGTGACACGTCGATTTCATAGACATACACAATAGGGTGGAGCGTTTTTTATTTTTTTAGATTTTAGGAATGGCGGATAGCGGGAAAGTTGCATCTTGGTATCAGGTTTAAAACTTATTATGGGGACAATTAAATTAAATTAGTGGAAGTACTGCCCCAAGTACTTTGAAGTTTTCAAAAAAAAGGAAAAAACTAGGTCCACAGAAAAATAAAAAAAATAAAATCCACGGAATATGTTTTAATTAAAATAGTACAGTTTACTGTTTGACAAGATGTAAAGAAACTAAAACAAACATTAAAAAAATAAAAATTGAATTAATTCGTTCGACATGCAAGTGACAAAAAAACAAAATTTCTTCAGTTTTGTACTCTTTTTTTGTATTGAACGAGGGCATAATACGACACGACTCCAACATATTCCTAATCCAGCCTTCCTTTTTTACCGATCCACAGACTGCTAAGCAAGATTCTGTAACATTTTATGCATCTTTCGGTTGCTTGAGTGCTGTGTGACGTTCTACGAAAATCTGATAAAATTTCGGAATCCACTTTATGGTAATCTGTCAAGGCTTCTAAAATCACTTCGGTAGGAATTATTTTGGTAAGAGGTGGTTCCGTAAGCTTTCCCCAATGTATAAGATCCGTAAAATCTTGAGCACCAAAATTAAATTGTGGTAATTTAAACACACGCAAAGGAGTAGGTAAAGCCAGTAGAACGATCACGTATCTTTAAAATTCGTCGAAGGGCAATTTCTCTAATGTGTTTTCGATTGTCCGCTAACAAGACAATTAATAAATTTAATTGTGGCCAAAATACCCATTTCGCTGTATCACGGGATCTATCACCTGTTTGAGACTATCTGGCAGGTATCGTGATAGTTTAATTGTATCAAACAAATGTTTGGCTCCATAAATGCAATGCGGATGAGTTTTAATACGGAACCACATAAAAGCATAGACTTTTACCACGAACTCAGACAATATTTTCAGATTATCATATGGGTTTTCGGTCGAAACGTAGAGTCGCAGAATACTGTTTGCCGTAGTAAGCCATCTTGAGTGACATATTTTGCCAGGTTTACGTTTGGCCAAACTTTCGTGACACTGGCTTTTATTGATTGCTTGAAACATTTCTAAAAGATATAATTGGTCCGTGCTCAGATCGTTACGGGTCTTCGTTATGTCTAGCAAACAACATGTTAAGGCACTGAATGTTTTGACTGGTAGGCACTCACAATTTAGTGTCTTTCCTATTGGACCACTAAAACTTTTTGGGCCAGTGGTAGTACCGTCTAAATGCTCAAAAAGATGTCTTAAAGTCAATTCATTTGCATGCAATTGACATACCAGCCATTGTAGTGGACGTTGCAGCTTGCTTTCAAGCAGTTTAATAATTCCAGCTTTAGCACCAGTGTTCACGGGGGTTCCGTCACAACCAATAGCCACTATTTTTGTCAAACTAATTGAGTTTTCCACAAAAAACGAAAACAACTTATTGGCTATTGTTCTAGCATTCCAAGTATTTGGACCCCGGCTCTTTCAAAAGGGTTGTGTTCTTCAACTATCACTCTCCTTCTATTGTCTTCTTTAACTAATGTCTTATCCTTTCTGCCATCAAACGAAATCCCAATATTATCTTGAAAGTCAGTGAAATTTTTCTTTTTCAAAGATTTTCTTGTCTTCGATCGGAATCTGCGAATTTTGGAGCGATCAACAATATTATCCGTGTTTTCATTTGTCACTAAACCAATATCTTGGAGCTTGGCAGAGACTATGGCAGCACCAGCTCCATCAGAAACTCCGAAACGATCCAATGTTCTAGCAACTGCCATATACGACGTTCCTGGTAGCACGGTGATACTTGGCGTAGATACAATAGAAGATGTCGACGGCATGTCGTTTATAGTTTCATAGCTTCTTTAAATAATTATCTCCGTATAGTAGGTGTTTGTTTGTTGATTGTCACAGCCTGTAAATGTTGGTTTTCGCAAGGTTTGCGTTTTATTTGTCTTTTAATTATTTTTTTCTAAATTTTCTTGGTAGTTACTAAATCTATTGATCCAATAATCATTTTTCTTTCTGTTCTTTGATCAGTCAGGAAATGTCTTTTTGAATCGGTATTTTGCGGTCTTTTTCACACAAACATGTAGCGAAGGACAAACATTTGCAGGAAGCAATGTCAAATAACTTGTTACTGTCGTTTTTGAATTGTTCTACCTTACGTATATAATTTTAATAATTTTTTCTACCTTGGTAAGGTTTTAAAATAGACCGGTATTTGTCGTGAAATACTCTTATCAGAGCTGTTATAGTACGTTTTATAATGGGAATAGAAGCTTCCCCCAAATCGTTTCGATTTCGGTAGCAACAATTGCCGATGTATTTTTGACAAGATCTTGACGTTTTTGTGTACTTTGATTTTTGAATATTTTAGAGATGAGTAGCAATCGAATGTGACTTTTGTTGTCTAATATTGGTTTTTGTGTCTTTTTACTACTGATTTTACATTAAAAATTGATGATAAGTCAATTCGTTTGGTTTGTAAAGACCCTATGAAAATTTCAAGATTTTTGTTTTTTTTTTTAAGTCTGTGGGCCTGGGGGCAGTACTTCTAATGGCTTGATTAGAAAAATATTTAACATACGTAATGCTTAAGTATATTGGCAACTTTTAATAACCCCGCAAAAAAGGAATTCCAAAAAAAAATTTTTTTCCTACTTAGAGCGCTCCACCCTAATACACAACCAGTCGGGTCGCGGCGACGCGGCGACGCGGCGACACGACAGCGGTCGGCTACGGAATTGTACCTTTATTTTATGCCCAAAAAATTCAGTTTTAAGGTATCGAGTATCAAGTGTCAAACGTTTTTGTTTTTTTAGGGTTCCGTACCCGAAGGGTGCCAAACGGCACGGCAACGGCTATTACTAAGCCTCCGCTGTCCGTCCGTCTGTCTGTCTGTTTGTCAGCGGGCTGTATCTCAGGAACCGTAATTATTATAGCATTTGTTTCAGGCTACGCCCACAGTGTTAGTAACAATGGTATTAAAACTAGTGTTAGTAGTTTAGTGGTATGAGGAACAGGGTGTAAAGTTCACTCATCCACCATAGAAAAGGGAGGATCCTCCGACCAGGCGGCGGCGGTCTGGCGGGCAACTGCCCATCGGTTTGAAGTTGAAGATCTTGTATCTATGTCGATCGCTCGGTAAACTCTAATTGCGCGATACAGGATTTGTGTGACGTCATGTCTATGATGCGTAGTTCGTATGTGGCGGTGTAACCGCTACAGTAGACATACAAGTTTTATTTAGTGTGCGAGTTTCATCCAATGTCGCAGCATTGGAGACTCCCATCTATCTGCGAATAAACTCAAAATAGTGTTGGTACTGCCACGAAGACGAGCAAGCAGAGAAGCGCTTCTTTTACGTACAATGGCCGCAAAACCATAGATAGACAGTTGAAATTTTCACATAAATTGTGTATTGCCGCTATAACAACAAATAATAAAAATTCAATAAAGTTAAATTAAACGGTATTATACCCCATAAATATAATACACGATTGATTAAAAAAACTACCCTGACAGGTGGAGTGTCATTGTCTAGAACTCATCGAGTAGAGTACAAATATAAGACTTGTTTTAATATCATCAAAAATGAAGAAATAGAGGGCCGTAAAAGTTGTCAGTCTTAGACCGTTTTTGTACGAGCTCTATCGCAACAAATAAACAAGTTAGGAATTTGAAACTTCTGTATATCATGAACCATATACAAAAAAATGCGAAAAACGCCAATTCATAAGGTTTATTTAAATATGGGCGATTTTCTACAACAAGAAAAAAAAAACTTAGTAATATATAGTATCATTATGAAATATTTCCGATTTTTTAAGCTATTGCATAGCTTTTATCGCGGGCTTTGAACGCGGCGACCGAATCTAGAAATTCCGTAACGTAACGAAAATAAAACCTAACACCTTCCACTCCGCCTACCATGTAATGACGGTTCCCATGACAACGTGATGTTGTCATGGGAACCTAATTTTTGTTTTATGTCATCACGTCATCATCCCAAGTGTAGCGTTGACCAATAGGAAGTATGGAGGTTACAAATGCTATGCAATAGCTTTACCGCGGCAGTCCCCGAGTGCCACACGTTTTTTTTTAATTATAATATTCTTCGTTTAGTATTTTCATTTATATGCTAAATATTGTACGGTGGTACGAAACCCTTCGTGTGCGAGTCCGACTCGCACTTGGACGGCTTTTTTTCATTTATGTACTCTCCAACGTTGTTAATTTATTTGATTTTATAAAGCACATAAAAGCGTATTTTGTTAGTACATTATGTTTAAAAATATCCATGTTGGTCCACAGAAGAATTATTCCTGGTCTCGTGTTATTTACAAACAAAAATAAACATTCTATGCTTTAATTTACTTCCCTGATTAGATGGGCGCTATGGTGCGGTTTCGCGGCGCTCGGATAAATGTGAGTAAGAATTTTTAATAAGCTCAAGTGTTTAATTACCAGGTGTTGTAAAAAATGCTTTGCCAGATAAGCTGACTTAAGAGCTTCACGGAAAACACGGTAATGTCTGTGTTAGAGAAAATACAACTAAAAAATGTTTCGCTTTTTTGCAGTTTTTTTCATGTGAGGTGTAAATGGATTGTGTTTGTATTCAACATGTTTAGTAACTGTTACGTAGTTAAAAATAAATGAACTTTTTAAGTACATATAAGTGTTTCTGTGTGATTATCATTATTTTATAAGACTGGCGTTTTTTTTCGCTAGTCGTGTAATTTGACTGTCGAGCAGAGCCTATCTCAAAAAGACTGTTTTTTTCGTAATCAAGTTATATACCAGAATCATTCGAAGAAAACATACTCTAACAAAAGTCATTAAAAAACCTTATTGACACAAATGACAGCATTCACAAGAATTTGGTACATGGATACAGTATTTATTTATTTTTGTTTCAGGTACTGAACCTGATACCCTAACTAAGTTGTTGGCTTGTATTTAGATTTATTCTCCTACTATACTATCATGTAAATTGAACAGATTATTATAAATATTTTTTTTAACCTATACTGTCCCACTGCTGGGCAAAGGTCTCCCCCATACATCGACATTCATCTTTGCCTGCTCCCTTTTCCGGGCAATCAGTCATGCCAGAGTCTAGGTCGTCGCGCCAACGTTTCTTAGGCCCGCTTCGGTGCTGACGCCCGTCTTCAGGCACCCACTCCGTGACGAGCCTGGCCCATCTGTCCTGATGCATCTTGTACGTATGGCCTGCCTAGTCCCATTTCAGCGTCGCGGTCTTATCTCCAGCATCGGCGTACCTGTCTTCGAGCGTATTATTATTGTAGATGTTCTTAATTCCGATTCGAGGACAATCGGCCTACAGCCACAAAAATACGTGCATATAAACGATCGAGGTGACATTAATTAGATTTTAAACTGTAAAAAGTCAGTCTGGTGTCCCCGACCCACATATGTATTACTGAAATAACCTCACACCTGTTTCACCGAAGGGTTTGGCAGAAGTATTTGACATAGCACACCCACATTTCGAGACTATTGCGAGGCTGCTACTGAGAAATTCCCGATAGAAAAACACAATAACACTTTGCTCGACCTGGGAGTCGAACACAGGACCTCATGATCACCAGTAGCGCATATGACACCAGGACCAACGAGGACGAAAATATATTAAATTAGGCTCGAACTAAAATCTGAAAAAATTGGACTTAAGGTTTTTTCTTAAGGCGAAAGCGTCAAAGTAGCCCGTGAAATACAAATTTTCTTACGTTGTTTGCAATTTGCAGGTCACTATCAGGTTGTATGTTGATCTAAATATGATTCGCGGCCATATCGAATGTTAAGCTATTGCATAGCTTTTATCGCGGGCTTTGAGCGCAGCGACCGAATCAAGAAATTCCGTAACGAAAAAAAACCTAACACCCACTTCGCCTACCATGTAATGAAAAATTACGTTCCCATGACAACATCACGTTGTCATGGGAACGTAATTTTTGTTTTATGTCATCATCCGTCATCATCACAAGTGTAGCGTTGACAAATAGGAAGTATGGAGGTTACAAATGCTAGGCAATAGCTTTAGGTACCGCGGCAGTCCCCGAGTGCCACACGTTTTTTATTTATAGAATTTATAATCATAAAAATCATCAATACAACTCTGTAAGTTCGTGTAATCCTAATGAATTACTATTTCATGAAATCATGACATTTGAGGATTCTGCTAACTTATGAAGTTGTTTTGCTGATCCTAATGATTATAATTCTGTAAAGCCATATTTGTTACGGTCGCGAATCATATTTTAATCAACATACGACCTGACACTGACCTACAAAATGCAAAAAAATAAAGAAGATTTGAATTTCGCGGGCTACCTAAGCGCATCCACCTTAATGGTAGGGTAAGTCAGATTGTTTACAGAAGTTGTTTTTATGTTTTTATAATGGCTCGATTTTATGCTGTACTAAAGACCTCAAAACATTATTTCATCATTCTTTACTTTTACATTACTTTTGTACATATTTGATATTTTTTTACCTAAACTGCAATAGGTATTTAAAATACCTACCTAAAAAAAAACAGTGGCACTCCGGGAGTACCGACAGAAGTGAAAACTTGAACAAGATCGCCTTGGTGGATGAAAAATACTAGTATAGAACATTGGTCCGTAACCTTATCTAAATAAAGAGCACATTCACGTTTACAAAAAAAAATACTTCCAAAACGTTTAAAGTAAAAATACTTGCATAGAACATTGATCCGTAACGTAATATAAATAAAGAGCACAATTGCATTTACAAAAATGAGGTGTCGGTAACGGTGTCGCGAGTTTAATTGTTTTTTCCCCATCTCAAAAATGCCCAACGCGCCTAAAGAAGTTTTCACTTCAAAAATTGTTTTACCTTATAAGTATCCGTCTGAAAATCACGCAGCCATAACTATGAGGAATTGGTTAGAACTAAAGGAACACTACGTAAGCACAATAGGTAGATACCTACTTTTTATTCCAGAAAGTTAACCCTGTTGTTAACGCAGTCAACGCAAGTGTGTTATAAACAGCGAGTGGAATTTTAATGCAGTAGATGTCGTACGGGTTGCACGCTGCATTTTATGGTCTTTTTGAACTATCGATATTTTTCATCCTGGCCTAGATAGCTTCAGTTTTTTACTTGGAAAATCAAAATGGCCGTCCTTTATATTATCACTAACTTTTGCCCGCGGTTTCACCCACGTGGAGGTCGGAAATCATCCCACGGTTAATTGCTATCGGGATCAAAAGTATCCTATATCCTAAAGGCTTATTTTTATTGGTCGATAGAGTATGCGGGGTGCGGGAAATTTCTGTAACGCATGCCATATTTCCCGCATGCAGGGAACCAGTTTCATTAGTCGATGGGGCCCGCATATGAGGTGCAGGAGATTTCTATAAAGCATGCCACAGGACCCGTATTCGGGTAACCGTTTTCATTAGTCTATAGGGAACGATTGCGGTATATGGATACCCTACACCACACGTTTGGCAGTTGTTTTGAATGCTCATTTTCATTCGTAATTTTCATGGTGTAGTGTCCGCACGCTTTTTACCGACCGATGAATTTTATTGGTCGCTACGCCCCCGCAGACGGTGTACCGACCACATTATTGGCTTATGACTTTCATCAGTCACTATCCCGCCTGTGGGGAGTATCGCATGCTGTATGTCAACTGAGTTTAAAAAAAGTAACTGTAGAGAAACCACCAATTAGGAACCGTGCACCTATCTTCTGACGTTTCTTAAGAATATGAAAATGAGCCATTACCCAGATCTTGGTCTATACGTGTGCTAAATCCATTCAGTTATAAAAGCGTGAAAAGGTACCTAACAGACAGACAGAGTTACTTTCGTATTTAAAATATTAGTATGGAATTTCACAATTATCACAATAGTAGATTGTTATACGAGGGGCTAAAATAACCCATTGTAACGAGGTAGTTTTACTCCCGAGCTTTAGCGAGGGAGTAAATAGAAACCGAGTTATAATGGGTTTTAGCGCCGTGTGTTACACTCTACTTTTCACTACGATTGCGAGAAAATAAAATAATCCAATACAATATTAATTTACCTTTATAAAATTCAAATCTATAAATGCGATTATCGCCATTTTGATGACAGTCGAGGTCGAGGCTAAAAACATAAAAATTGGGGATTTCGAACATCCAATCTCCACCACAGGGGCAGTGAATACTTACATCATTTAATTATTTGACGAGTTCATCTATTGTTCAAGTTAAATGAGTAGTGGTAATTAAGTTTTTGATATCCAAAGTCGAAGTTTCGCGCCAATCGTGCGAGTTTACATTTTAACTTTTCACAAATATCACACATGAGAGATACGATTTAAAATGTGACAAATATTATTAAAAATATTATACACAACTAGAAAATGCCCAGATCTTAACGTAATATACGAACACAGGTCCAATAACACGTAATATTCATTACCACTACTCAATTTGTGTTAAAAATCGCCGACCATTTTTTTTTTTTTTTTATTGTTATGATGTGCGAAAACAATTATGCCAAACGTATTTTTTTGTTAAATTTTGATCGACTCGATTAATTAATATGTCGAATGTCAGAAATCGAAGATATAAATAAAATTGTTTTAAGCATTAAATTAGAGAAAAATTCTAAAGATTTCGCGCCAATGCCTTTTTTATTTCTTCTGTAGCCGCAACGCAATGCTCGAATTCTACCGAAGAGATAGCCGCATTTAGTTCCATTTTCAAAAATAAAATGTTCTCCTTTTTTTTGTGAATAAGTAATAAGTCGAGTCCATACTCATGATTATTCTTTAAAGAATAAAGACTTTTTCGTATTTCAAGGTTCGTTGGAAAAGACAAAAATTAAAAAAAAAATACTTTTTCCCCTAGAGCAAGAAATGCAATTTTTTCCCCGCTCTGGTACTCTACAATGACGGCCTTTTTGAGCAAGAGGAGTGAAAAGGTATTTATTTGTATAAAGAAGATTTTATATGAAAATATAATTTACATTCATTTAATAAAATTCCCACAAAATTATTTTGTATGCATATTTTGGTCGGGGACAACAATAAGTAGATATCTCATTCATCATACCAACATTATTGAATTAATATGAATATGTGTAAAGAAATGAACAAGCACAACTATTAATTCAATGCATTGTTCAATTCGTATGATATTTCAGCATGAAAAGGTGGGTTTTACGAACAAAATTCCTTGCTTTGTAATATCCTCTAGGAGAAATGCAAAAGATTCCAATTCAGAGAAATAATTTGTAAGTGTGTCAACATTTTTATGAGGTTAAACTTATATCTAAATACTTTTCAGAGGTTGGTTTTCCAAACAATGTTCGCTACTTGTGGATTTCAGTTTTAACTTGGCTCTATAGTTTATTCGATATGCGCCAGACATGTCCTACCTAGCCCTTTAATAATTGAGTTGAGGTTAAGCTGTTGGCCACATCAGCTATCTTTGCCTTTACTAGCATGATTATTTTTATTTTTCTATACTTGATTCTGGTTTCTTTTTCATTGTACGTTCGTAATTTAATTTCTAAAAATGTAAACACATATTTGTATTTGAATTACATAGGGTTAGGTGGCAGAGATTTCCTCAGAATTAGCATCACCTTTGTACGTATTTTTCTGTTCTTTTCTTTTTATATGTTTATATATGTCTGTCCTTGTATGTGTTTCATAAATGGTTAAATAAATAAATAACGTTTAGTTTGCACTTTTTTTTTTGTCTTTATCTTTGTTACTAGTGGCCCAGTGATATTGTCCCCACCTTGCGTGTTATAAGACGTGGGTTCGAACCCAACACACTCCCTATCACAGAGAGGAGGCCTATGTTCCAGCAGTAGGAACATAATGGGCTGATTATGTTATGCTACTAGTCATTCTAAAGGGTACATATTTTAAAATTAAAATAAGTTTATATTGTCGAATGGTTAGAACCTACGTCCAATATAATTATCTAAAATCTAATTATCTACAAAAGTAACATCATCATCATCATCATCATTTCAGCCGAAAGACGTCCACTGCTGAACATAGGCCTCCCCCAAACACCTCCACTTCGACCGATTCTGTGCTTCCCGCATCCAGCTGATTCCTGCGACCTTCACAAGGTCATCGGTCCATCTTGTGGGAGGCCTTCCAACGCTACGTCTTCCGGTACGTGGTCGCCACTCCAGAACCTTTCGGCCCCATCGGCCATCCGTTCTACGAGCAATGTGCCCTGCCCATTGCCACTTAAGTTTCGCAATTCTTCGGGCTATGTCGGTTACCTTGCTTTCTTGGTTAAAAGTAACATCGAAAGACCTAAATATCGAAGTACAGAGTATCGAATGTCATGAATATCGATATTTATTTATAATGTATTCGAATAATATTCATTCGAATTTTAGCGAAAACTTGTTTTATACGGATAATTAATTAGACAATGATGAAAACATTTCTGCGAGCAACTTGGAACTAGGGCTCGTCGGCCGCTGCCGCGGTACCGCTCGTTTTGCTCGCACGGCTTGCGCGTTGTTGGTCACAGTTCTAACCTAACCTATTTCACCCAGTTCAGAATGACGAATCATACAATCTGTGACTAGATAATTAGATAATGGAGAAAACATATCTGCGGTAGATTGTATGATTCGTCATTTTGAAATGAGTGAAATAAGTTAGGTTGGCTTTTTCACATTCTAAATGGAGCCATAACGCCGCCATATTGTTTTTTAATTATAGCCTATGTCATTTGGGATGACGTAATGATTCTAGCGATACCCCATACATCCAAATCTGTTCAGGCATTTAAAAGTTATGGTGGAATAAAGAAAGTCACATAAATCCAGACATCCATGAACCCTGAAAACATTACACTCCTTTTTGGGCAGTCGTGTAATAATACGGCTTTTGTGTCAATTAGCAGGGACTTTTAAAAAGCTTTCTGCTATATACCCTTCGCCCTCTGGCCATTGTTTATGCAAATACTAGCCAAACGAGCAGAAATTAAGAGCATCACATTGTTGTGTCCATACAAATAAAAAATAAACACGTCACGTTAAATAAATTTAAAAGGAGTAAATATTTAATTTTCAGGCTTTTGCTTTCGTCATGCACTACACTAAAAGGCCGCCACTCCTCTTCATATAAAATTTATAGACACAATTATTACAACAAAAACCGATTTAAATCGTATATAAATAGGTACTTTTGAAATCACTTTTACAAGTTGCAGTTTTTATTTGACACTGTCCTGTTACACTATTAATTATTTCCAGCAGCATGACAGCATTTTTAACATCGTTCTCACACATAATTATAAATTCAATATAATTTAAAAGAGTGTCCATGGAGTTTCTTGCCCGTTCTTCTCCATATCATACCTGCTACGCTTTGGAATGGGCAACTAGCTTCATATTTCCGGCTGACCGACTCCTTGACAATCCAAAAGTGCCTGTAAACGGTTTAATTGATATAAATGGCTTAAGTTTGAATTTGAGCCGCAATATTAATCTAACATTTTCAATGCTAACATTTCAAGAGCGGTCAAAGTATTAAAACTTTTTAATTCCGCTGTAACTGTAAGACTGTAAGGATATAGTGTAGAAGTCTGATTTACACGGTACCATACTCGTAAGTTGAAGCAACGATAAAAGTTGCACCGTCTGAACGGTGTTACTACTATAGAGATGTCAGGAACAGGGTGTAAAGTTCACTCATCCTCTACAGAAAAGGAAGGATCCTCCGATCAGACGGGTGTCGTGTCTGGTGAGGAAAGCTATATATATGCTGAACGCGCGGTAAACCCTGCTCGCGCGATGCAGGATTTATGTGATATCAGGTCTTTGATACCTAGTTCGCATGTGGCGTTGACAAGACGATGCATATCATTTGTTGCTTCAATTTTATTGTATGCCACAAGCAAGAAACTTGCATCGTGTAAATGGGGCTCAATGGATTCAGCAAAAGTCTGTAAGTGCCAAAGTTACAATCGTTCTAATTTCGTTAATTAAGCACTGGAGATAAGTTGGTACTGCTGGTGAGGTGTACGTACTTAGTTTGTACTTAAAAGTCAAGCTGTTCTTTGACAGTTAGTGGTGCTACACATTTTTTGGGGTTTTTTTCCGGGCGACAAAGTCGGCTATGTAGATAAAGTTATGTTCGGGAAAAGCCGCCTGGCTTGCTCGAACTGTGTTAAGCCGACCCGAACGTGATTTAGAGAGGCGAGATGCTTAATGGAGTTTCCGATCGGCACAACCCGAAAGAAATATGGGCAGTATATTAATAATTCTTCGTTGTTTAATGAATTAATCCGAACAAGAACTTTGCGCCCTTTATTTTTTTATTTCATTCCACACATATAGGCTCGTTACAGTTCTTACTCGAAAAACTTCTTAAATTTTTATCATCAGTGGTGCCGATTCTCTTGTTCACAAACTAAACTAATTTTAAATTCAGTGCTTCTTTTTCTTTCTATTTCATTAAGAAAAGGACAGGAGATAAATTTTAGTTTAGTCCTGTCAAATTAATCAGCGCCTGTCACTACTCCATACAAGTTTAGACGTGATTAAAAACTTGCCTACTAAAATTACGTCAATTTACGTCAAGCTCTGATTAATTTGACAGGACTAAACTAAAATTTATCTTCTGTCCTTTTCTTAATGAAATAGAAAGAAAAAGATGCACGGAACTTAAATTTAGTTTAGTTTGTGAACAAGGGAATCGGCACCATTGTCTTGCCTTTATACCAATTTAAACTGTCAACCATACAAATAATACACAAGTAGTCTAAATAGTGACGTCAAAATAAGAATTTAGATTCTTCATGCCCAGGGGATCCGAAAATACCCCATGTATGTTCCGCGATTCTTGATAGCTATCATATTTTTTTTTAATTTCTTTAAAATGTCATAGGTAAAAATAAACACTATCTCTATTTTTACACGGCTTTTTCACATAGCATTTTTGGAAAAAAAAAAAATATTGATCGATAAGGAGGAATTAACTGTCGAGTGATACGGAGTCGAAATTTCAACTTACTACTACAAAATACTACCTAAATAATTTCAAAAACCGAGGCGGTATGTAGGCAACAATATCACAAAAAAAAACTTTTTACAAAAAAAAAAACAACCGACTAAAAAAAAAACACTACAAAGTGAAAAATAACTTTAATTTCGGAAGTCGGTGTCTTTGGTTTTGAATTTTCGTTCTTTGTCACCGACTTCCGAAATTAAAGTTATTTTTCACTTTGTAGTGTTTTTTTTTTGAAGTCGGTTGTTTTTTTTTTGCAAAAAGTTTTTATTTTTCACTTTTTAGTTGTGGTAGGTACCTACCCCACACAAATTCGAATACCAATACCTGCTATGTAAATAACAGTGACAAGAAGTTATCATATCATCTACATACTAAGTGGGAAAAAATACGTATAATTGAAGCTAACTCAAAAACTACCCAAGCAAAGTTAATAAAATTTATATGGGACCACCTCTGAAGTATGATCTACCAAACAAAAAAAGAATCACCAAAATCTATTCATGGCGGAGTAATCGCGTAACAAACATACAAAAAAAAAACATACGGACGAATTGAGAACCTCCTCCTTTTGGAAGTTGGTTAAAAAGTTATTATTTTTATGACAACACTCTTTGGACCACCTTGTATAACAGCTACTTATAACATCTCTAGTGGATTTTTATACCTTCCGCTTAAGAATATTCCAAGTCACGTCACTAGTTGCGACTTATTCACGTTTCATTTCCGCCAGGGTCCGCCAACACTTGAACTGGCCCTGGCCTGTTTACAAATTCGCGACAATTCTCTATTTGCACTGTTCGTCATTACGACGTGATAGACCGAGGTTAAGGTCTTCTCGAGAACAAGAATGCAAGGTCAAACCTGGCAAGTGCTGTGACTTTTTGAAGAATATTTGAACTTTTCTAAATTCAAGTTTTCTTGGACATCTCTGACTAACATTTCTATAAAATTTAACTGTACTGAAATACCTAGAACTTGGTTAAGTCGGAGGTATTTGAACTTCTCTAGGAATAGTCTGGCCCTGAATAGAAATCAGAGCTTTATTGAATGAAACTCCAATTGGTTACACAGAAATAGATGCATGAATGAATCTCATTCAGCGCGATAGTACGGGAAAGTTAATTTTACTACACTCCTCGTAGTGGGGAATTAGTTTAAGTTAGCATTAACTTTATGCTGCACATTTATGTTAGCAAGCTTTTTGCGGCGTCAACAAACATAGTGTAGTTACATGAAGTTTTTAGTGGCTAAGTAATAACAGCCGCACGTGTCGATCGATCAGGTTAAGCTGCGCTTACCGCGGTTGGTCTGTGGATGGGTGACCATACATACCCAGACCCCTCTGTGCCTCAGAAATCACGTTAAAGCCGTTGGTCCCGGTTGTCATTTGTAGATCTTTGATAGTTTTTACGAGTTGTCAGAAGCCCGAAAGTCTGACAAACAATCTTACCAAGGGGTTTCGTGTTACCCAGTAACTGGGTTGTGGAGGTCAGATAGGCAGTCGCTCCATGTAAAATACTGGTATTCAGCTGCATCCGGTTAGACTGGAAGCCGACCCTGACATACTTGGGAAAAAGGCTAGGCAGATATGATGATGATGATTTCTGTTAGCAAGTAGATACTTGTATTAGTTTTAATTAGATACGTTTTCATTGAGATGCATTATCTTATAAGTGATGTCTTGTCTTCAGTTTTACGGTATTGGCTTTTCGGCTAAGGTCCACTTTCTAAGTTATGACGGTTATCAAGGCAAAAAAAAATTTGTTCCTTAATCACTTTTTAAGTGTATTTTAAGAAAACAAGTTTATTCAGCCTTAAAGATTTTTATACCAATTAAGAATATCCGTTAAAAGATTAATAAGAAAACTTTGAAAAAGTTTTTAATTTAGTTTACAGGTCATTTAAAGTTTCATTCGTTGTTTTAAAACACATATCTAAGTACTTGTCTTGCAGATTGTTAAATAACAAAATATGCTAGGTAGATACTTATCATTTAAAGAAAAAAAATCTTGTTCCGAACGCTTCATTTCTGGTGGCGCAGTTGTCAATAAATATCTAATAGTATACTCGATGAAGAATAACTGTATTATAGGGGTTCCTTATCTGAGTCCCGAGGGACGCTGGAGGAAACCGGGCCGGCTCACCATTCATCTTAGCTAACTCGTCTTTATCTCACAATACACGTCAAGCTTTATTAACTTGACCTTGTTTCTCTACCTATCCTGTAGGTATACACACTGACGGTGTCATAATCCGTAAAAGTTTTTCTTTTACCTCCAGCGTAAGGCGGCCGTTCAAACTTTTGTGTACTTTATAAATGAATATTTTAATGTACTAAATTTCAAAATTGTTTGACTATACAGTGTTCAATCAATAACCTCCCTGTTTCAATAGTTTAGTAAAATACAGTTTTTTAGTTTGGTTTTGTTTTACTTATTCAAACAAATTGTAGGAAAGTAAATAAAAGAATTCATTGGCCGGCTAAGTTGAGCGCTGCGATTTTCTTTGCCTCGGATATAAGCTTATCAGTAGCGCGTAATCGAGGCAAGTCGCGTGTGCACGGAGAGCGGAGTCCACTGGTTGATCGTATGGGGTTCGGTGCTCGCTCCGTCAAGTGTCGCTCCAAAGTTGGCGAGCAAAGTTTGTGCGGCGTTGTACGACCACCCCTACGCTCGCAGCGATCGAAGTAGCGGCGCGCGCAACACCCCGCGCTCTATATAAAGCGCTCCCCTCACACCAGCTCCCCACAACCGCAAGAGGACGCGCGCGATCGCCCGCTAAGCCGCTCGCCCGGGGCGCCGCTCTTTCTCTTTTCTCTCTTTTTCTCTGTTCGTCTGTCTCTCGCTGATGCGGCCGCGCTGAGGCCGATGCGGGCGCCGCCATGCCGCGCTGCCTCATGGCCAAGAAGTGGAAGGTGGCCCCGGCGGCGGAGCTGGCCGAGGAGTCCGACGAGGAGATCGACGTGGTCGGCGAGGGGCGCGGCCGCAGCCCCGCGCCCGCCGCCACCGCGCCGGGGCCTTCGCCCCGAGACCCCGAGCCCACGCTCCTTTACAACGGTAAGGACCCGCAGGTCGACGCTGGTCGCGCGTGTCAAGGCCCGCGCGGCCGCAACTAGTGCCAAGGTCTCGCGACGCGCGCTCCCCAGCACGCGACACCAACGGTCAACAACTCTACATGACAACCACAGATTCATGTCTTACTCGCTTACGAACTTACTCCTATCTTGTGCTTTCTGCGACTGTTTCATCGTTTGCGAATTCATTATTATCAACTAAAGCTAGCGAGCGACTTTAATTTACCTTTTATTTATTTGTTAGCCAAAACATGTAAACATTGTTAATTAGTGTACTTATTAGTTTATTTTGTGAGCCACAGTAAAGCATAAGCATAGGATTAAGTTCGGAAGCACGCAACAGTCTAGTGTTAGCATGTAGGCACAAGAACTAGCTGCAGTTGAGCAACAGTTGCGGAGCGATGTCACAGAAGCTCATGGATCTTGGCACGGCGCCACATCGGAGGCGCCTTCATCGCGCCAAACAGCACTAAGTATGAGCACTCCTGCCTTTTTTATATTTCAACGTTGCCAAAACTCGACCTCATTCCCAAGTAGGTACAATATTGTATACACAATATATCACCAACAGTACAGATACTTTGCTGAAAGCGACAAACTATTTCCCAGTCTACGTGTAAAATAATTTCATTTATACGTAAACATTTTACCCAAACCCTTACAATGTATAACAGTTTAAAACCTCAAAATCTATAAATCGGTTGGTTTTATTTGATCTGCAAGCAATTAAAGGCTTGCGGCTAACCGGTAAACCGCCAATATTTACGAACTACTCCGATAAATCCACACAGTTACGTTCAAAAACAAATTCGTTTATCCCTTCTGCGGTAAATTCAACCAATTCGGCGTTTCTTGTTTTTTACACCTGTTTATTTTTATAATTTACGCATTCTGTATTCTGATACCGGGCATGGAATACAGAAATACTTAATTGCCTTTTTAATGCCAATTAAAACCATTGCGTTTTCACAAAAGTTTGAAAAAAATTAATTGTAACATTTGGCGTGCGTGTATGACCAGATGTACTCGTATAAACGTAAACGAGGCAAAAGGAGTATGTAAGGATCGTAGCAGGTGGCGTTCTGTAGTTTCTGCCTACCCCAGTGGGAAGAAGGCGTGAGTTTATGTATGTATGTACAGTCCAACATTTAACTTTATTAACTACTAGAACGGTATACGTTTTTAAATGTATTTACATTTAAAAACGTATACCGTATATAGTCTTAACATGCATGAAACTTGGATACATTTTATAAATCGCAGAGAAACGAAGAGATAGACGGAGCATTCCCGAGCCAAGCCGCATTTACTGAAACGTAATCCCGTTGGCCTTTTATTGCACAAAGAAAGAAATATCTTATTCGTTTTCCTTTCTTTATGGTCTGATCGCATACTTCGCCAGGGTTCGATTTGTATCGCTTTTCATAAAATTGGACATCGAAGGAAATTGGACAAATCAACTTTATTGAATTGAGAACTTCATACGCTATTTAAAAAGTTTAAGCTTCTACATTATAACTGTTTTAAATGCAACTAAGAATTAACGGGGTTAAATTAATGCAATTGTGAAAATAATTAAACTGTCAGTATTTGCTATCTCAACTTAAAATAATTCTAAAACTAAGAAATCCCTACACAGTCTTTAACTTCTTTTAAACCAATAAACCAAGGGTTATGCAGACATTAATAATCACAACATTACATAAATTTAAGCAACGTTTATATATAAACCCTCTAGTAACCCAAGCACATTTTGAAGTTTTCAGTTCAAAAAAAATTCCAATTAATTACTAAGTCAAGTAAGTAAGTAAGGTTCCAAACATCAGGCCATACATTAACTGGGCTAAAAAAAAGAGCAAGAAAAAGATTATTTACCAGTTACCGCGGTCTAAGTCATTAATAAAGTCTAATGTTTGTGTTAGCCTCGCGAGTTAATTGAATTTTATTTGTAACGAAGGGTCGGTTTCCTAACATGTTAGAATTTAAATTGCGGCTATCAATCAATCAATAAATTTGAAAAGATAAATTAATTTAATCAAAATTATAAAAAAAAACTAACGCAACTTAGTTCTGTTGGACAGATGACTTAAGACTTTCTATTCTTCGAATAAATTTATCGCTATGACAAATTCACTTAATCTTGAACGGATTAAATAAAAAATAACTTTCGCATTCAACTTTTCATGGACGATAAAAGTTTTAAACTTTATTGTCATCGTGATCAAATAAATAACAATTTGAACGATTGGTAGGTAAGCAGTAAACTTAATGAAAAGAAGAACTAAAACGACTAACTGATTTCAAGCATCAATACACAATTCAATTACTCCATGTTAAACGAAACTAACAAATGCACTTGTCGGAACAGAAAAACAGCTAGCTACAAAATAGGAACGGTTTCAATAGAAATGGCAAGCGCTAGTGCGATACGGAACGCCGATTAAATCGTGTTTCGATCAGTTAAACTCAATAGAGCGCTGCCTGCCCGCCTGCCTGCCCGCCTGCCTGCCCGTGTGCCTGCCCGCCTGCCTGCCAACTGTCCCACAATTTGCCCCGTTCGAATGCTGAATGACAGAATGCGTGTCCGATTAATTAGACACTATGTCAGGCCAATATTCCGAGCCACCAGCGGAGTTTTAACCTGTTTTGTATGGCTAAAGTGGGTATTCTAAACTGCGACATTTCCTAATGTTTAATAGTTTAGGTTTTTTTTAATAGTTTTGGTTTATAATATCAGCTACTGGTATATTTTGTAATTTCTATATCGTTCTAATTTTGCAATTTATTAAGAAGATGAAGAACTAAGTAGTTTAGAGTTACATTTTTTAACGGAAATTCATGATTTTTGAAGCTGTAGTTTTCAGAAGCAGTAAGATATTTTAATTATTTGATTATAATAACGATAGTGCCATTCTCTTTCTTGTAAGTTGGAGTTACACATTATTTTCGTGTAATTTACTGAATTGACTCGAAATTTCTAGTATTTTAATTTTATTTATTGTAATTTTGTCTTACTATATTGAGAAACGAAAACTAATGAAAAGTATTATATTATATATTTATTTTATATAGAAGTTTTATATAATATTAGTTTTTTGATAAAATTGAGTTTATTTGGGATCAAAATTAAGACATTTATTGCTTTTCTTTATGATTTTCTTCCGTGAAAACTCAAGGAATTTAAAGAAATTCTAGAACTCCAATAAATAACTAAATCTTATCTTTTAGATTTTTTTGCTTTTATTAGAATTTAATGAAACAATGTGAATTTGAGCATCAAAGTTCCATCGCCGACGGTTTTTCTTGTAAACTGAGTTCGTAAAATATTTATAGTAAACTAGCTGACCCGGCAAATGTTGTTTTTCCATATAAACTTTTGGGGCGGACTACCCTTATCACTTAGGGGTATGAAAAATAGATTATAACCAATTCTCAGACCTACCAAATATACTTATAAAATTTCATAAAAATCGATCAAGCCGTTTCGGAGGAGTATGGCAACTAACACTGTGACACAAGAATTTTATATGTATAGAAGATTACACGAAAAGAAAAAAAAAATATGTGTGACTTCAACTCACAAGAAAAACAATGGCGCTATCGTTATTCTTAATCAAATAATTAAAATATCTTACAATGATAACGTCAAAAATCATGAATAGTATAAAATGTACTCTTATCAGTAATTTCTTCTTCTTGTGTCAACATGAGTAAGATATTTTGTAGCATAAATTAGCTGTAAGCCAAACTTGAGCTTAAGTACCTACGTACCGTTTCACTCTATCCATATTTTAATTACCTACTAAGTTTTTAATAATGTTAATGGATCATTATTTTCTTGTCAGTTCATTAATTACTGACAATTTCTACAACCATGTAGGATTAAACGGCCGAACGACCAAGCGAAGCAAATACCTTCTGTTGTTGCTTTTATTTATGTAAAGTATCTGGGCGACCGAGCTCTGCTCTGGTGAAAATAGAGAATGCTCATTTAATAGTATAGGATAGTACCTACTAATTCCATACTGCCATGACAGTAGGTACTTACTAATTCCATGCTGCCATGTCGTTATTCTAATGTCATTATTCTCATGTCATTATTCATTATCTTGTTCTAAACTTTGGGCGATCGAGCTTTGCTCGGGTAAAAATACGAAGGAAACGAATTTTCCCAGATTTGAAATGAAATGAAATTGTTTATTCTGTAAATAGGATATCGAAATCACTTTTACACGTCACATAAAAAAATTATTAAAAATAAGCTAGATGAGTTCGGCGTTTCCTATCTGACTACTCTGAGAAGAAAGGCCGAAACAAACTCAGAGGTCGCAGTCTCTTTTAAAGTCCAGACATAATCTTGGTCAGGCCATATGAGGACCATATGGCCTACTATTATGGAGTACTAGTTAGATCGATTTTTCACCCCCGTAAACCCCTATATTGCTACTTTCATCGAAATCGTTAGAGCCGTTTTCCAGAACGTGAGTACAAACATATTTACAAAAAAAATTACATATACAAATATTGCTTTAACTGGAGCCATGCAGTAGACACTTTTGCGCAGATTGCACTTTTGCGTTGTTGAGCAGATTTTTTTTTTCCGACTTATGAAGCAATAGAATAGCAATCTGTTTCAAATCAAAACAAAATTGTGATTGATCGTGTATTACGCAATTAGGGTATTGTTATGCAAAATAAAATGTTGTGTGCTTTTTAGTATTTACTTTGCTAAAATGGGTAGGGCAGCGGGGTTAAGCCCCTCCCCGACAATCCTGGATCCACCACTGTCTACGCTAGTTTCCTTAGGTTTTAGGTAGGTACTTAGTAAAGTTAGCTTCCGTGTCCCAAAACATGCAATCAAAGTGACCTAGTTGCGTTTAATAATATAGAATAACGTTACTTTTGAGCTTGATTTTCTTCTAAGATAATTTTCATGCAACATCATCTAAGCGTGTCTGGAAGCCGACCACAACATAGGAAAAGGCTAGGCATATTATGACGATCATTATGATGATCTTCTCCATAATTTCCTTTAAAGGAACTTAAAACACTATTCCAAACTAAGAAACAATAAAAAAGCGCCCTAACTAACGAAGGAGCATTCATCTTCATTAAACAATAAACTTTGTTCTCTTCACCGTACGCAGGTACAAACCACAAAGTTAAAAGTCAACCTAAACACAAATTGACATGAACGCAGTCTCATTAAATTGGCTGGTGACAACAGTAGGTATCTCTTTGCACAGCCCAACGGCGTCCAATCAGTGGCCGAATATTGGAGATCAGACGAGCCTAAAGCGAACCTGTCTACGACGGTACTCTCTGTGGATTGATCCAGTAATTGGGACTAGCGAGCTTGAGATTGAGAGTTTCGGTCGAACAATTTTCGTGATTTATGTAGGTAGGTTAAAACGGAAACGGAAACGGTTAGGTGTAAACGTTGATGCAGTTTGAATATAAATTTTTATTCATTTCTTGCACAATGTCGACACAGTTAAAGACTTAGTTAAAAATGGTGCCTTAAGTTAAGAGACATTTAAATGTCAACAATGAGCAAACTTTAATAACTTCTTAACTTTAAGCAACGTTTATATATAAGGAGGTAGGACTATAATTATTTATTTGTGATGTGTGCACTGGCCAAGGTTTATTTTTAAACGTGATAATTGTTTTACGTGATAACCCGCTATAACTAAGTACTAAAATTTTCTGCGTCACAAATGGCATTTGCACACGTTTTAAAAGAAAATGAGCTCTTTAGGCTACCGCTGACAGGGGCGACGCGACACCGGTTGAACAATTTCCGTGGAGTTTTGATAGAAATTGTTTGAGTAAAATTTGTTAGTTCGGAAAACTGGACTTTAGGAAAATAGGCCAAAACTCTCTCTACATAATCTCAATGTTTACAGATCCACACGTCATACAACGTATATAACTAATGAGACGTGCTTCATTTTGCATCCCATCCTCTGCTCGGGGTGCCAACAGTGGTATCACTAGCCCTTGTAACATAATACCCTCCGACGGCGATCAATAGTGTTTCGCTAATGAACAGCTGACTCTACCTAATAATTGAAGGGTCAGATTATTATTTCAAATCACCTAAAAACACAAGTGCACTGAAGAAACTCCGGTGATGAATATATAGTTGAAATGATGATATGATGTTTATTTCTGTAAGTAAGATCTTTTGAGAAACTTTTACACGTAAATTTTTTGGTCAATATTTTAAAACTAGATAGTGCTGACATTTCTTAGCAGACTGATCCCTGAAAAGAAATACCGAAACAAACTGAGAGGTCAGAGTCTCTTTTAAAGTTCAAACATTAAGGGGTTTATTTATAACTGTTGCTTAAGGATAAGTAACCAGTCGCTAATCATTGCTTAACTTTAAGCAACATTTATAAATAAATAATTATTAATATTTTATGTGAGTCTAAGAATGCAGGACCATGTCTGGGAGGGTTTTTTGAAGAAAGAGCCATTGCATCTTTGAGTTGAGCTGTCCCGACAGCCAGAATGCATGCATCAGTCATCGTGTAGCTCAACCCTATTGTTCAGTACATTGCTAAATAATGTAAACGTTAAAAATACTTCCAGTCCTATCGTATAAATACGTCTATACCTCGCGTAACATCAAACTCATGTTTAATAACTTTATCCTATTTTATAGGTGATTGGCATTTTCGACATTAGTCATAAACACTCCAGTTTTATTCTGCTGTACCTACTACAGTCATAATATAACGCTCATAATCCCTAACATGAAACAATACATTTTCCTTCTATACATTATCCAATTTATATTTTATAGCACGGAATTATGGTGCTTATTGTTCCTAGTTTATGCATTTATTAATAGTAAACCTTATGACTACATTCTCAAAATAGAATAAATGTAACTTTTGCATGTACATAATACGTCTCGTCGGTCTCACAATGTTTAGTAGGTTGTAAATCTATTTTTATAATAATAACTAGCTGACCCAGCAAACGTTGTTTTGCCATATACATGTTTAGGGTGGACCACCCTTATCACTTAAAATAGAAAAAAAAAAAAATAGATGTTGGCCGATTCTCATAGATACCGGATAAGCACAAAAAATTTCATCAAAATCGGTCAAGCCGTTTCGGAGGAGTATGGCAACGAAAACTGTGACACGAGAATTTTATTTATAATAATAATGAAATGCTGTTCGTTAGTAAGTGCACCACTTGAGAACAGCTGGACCGATTTGGCAATTAATGTTGTTTTTAAATGTTCGTTTTAGTCGGGAAAAAAAAGAAAAATAAAGGTTGCCCGGAAAATTGGAAACATTTAAAGTACTTTTTCTATACAGTATTGGACAGAACAACGTCCATCGGGTCAGCTGGTATGTCACAAATTCTATTAGCGTCAATAAATTATGACTACTAATATGATGATAATAATGCTTTTGTCGCATAATTTAGTATGATGAAATTACGAAACCAATGACCCCAAAAATATTTTGATGAGGAGTCTCGAGAAAATTTGAAAAAGGGGTGGTGAAAATTAGGCTAAAAATTTTATTTGAGTTGTGCTTAAATGGTGACTTTGTGAGCAGTGTGCTGCTCACAGTCACCCCCGATACAAACAGTCACCGACAAAAATGTTGAAATGTGATCAATAATACCTACTACTGAAATAGGTTTACTGATTCTGAACAAATAACAGTGCATGTTTCCAACAAAAAGGTTATAAAGTGTCTGAAAATATATTTACTATATACGTAGACGCAGTAACTGCATCGTCTGCCTAGACTTTTCACAACAGTGTTGGGGTCAGCTTCCGGTCTAACCGGATGCAGCTCAATATTTTACATGGAGCAACGGCTATCTGACCTCCACACCCCACTAACTGGGAAGGTAATACGATACCACTTGGTAAGACTTTCTTCTGACGTCCCATTACGACTGTCAAAGATCCACGAATAACACCTGGGACCAACATCTAACGTACTTTGGCACAGAGGGGTCTCGGTATGTAAAGATGGTCACCCATCCACGGACCAACCGCGGCAAGCGTAGTTTTACCCGTTCGATTGACGCATATGGCCGATCATACTTCGCCAGGAGCACCCTTACCGCCCGACGCAGTAACTGCATATAGGTACATAATAAACAATACCTGGGCGACCGAGCTCTGCTCTGGTGAAAATAAAGAATGCTCATTTAATAGTATAGGAAAGTTCATACTAATCCATGTATAGTACCTACTTACCATGCTACCATGTCATTAATCTAATGTCATTATTCATTATCTTGTTTTAAACTTTGGGCGACAGAGCTCTGCTCGGGTGAAAATACGGAGAAAACAAATTAGCCCAGATATGAGACCTAGCTAGATCGATTTTTCGCCCCCGTAAACCCCTATATTGTAACTTTAATCGAAATCGTTAAAGCCGATTTCGAGAACGTGAGTACAAATATATATACAAATATTGCTCGTTTAGGATACCTGCTTTTGGTTAGATAAAGGTGTCTGTACAAAGCAGGTCACCTCATTCACGCAAGAGCATTAGACATACATACAAATGTAGTAGACATGTTGCTTGCCCTCGTTTGTATTTCGTAGAAAACGGCTTACTCATAAAATTACAAAGATGTTACAAATTAGCTGCATGCTTGGAAAAAAAGGGGCTCGTGGTTAAATAATAACAGCTGCACCGGTCCATCGAAGGTTAAGCTACGTCCGCGGTCCATTCGTGGATGGGTGACCATCCATTATATTTCGAAACCCTTCCGTGCCTCGGCAAGCACGTTATGCCATTGGTCCCTGTCATTCCAGTCGTTTCGAGTAGTCAGAACCCCAACAGTCAGAAAACCAGTCTTACCAAAGGGTATCGTGTTACCCAATAACTAGGTTGTGGAGGTGAGTTGTTAGTCAGTCACTCCATGTAAAATACTAGTATCCAGCTGCATCTGGTTATATTGGTAGCCGACCCATATTTGGGAAAAGGCTGGCAGATTTATATTTTCTTATCATCTTCACACGATTGATAGAAACAACGAAGTTTTAAAGTTTAGCGTTAAATGTGTCGAGTGATTTCTGATGGATGCGGGCCTAACGGAGGGCACACACGTAACTGCAAGCATGACAAGTCTGCATGAACAATCATTTTTGTAAGCGTGCTTGAGCGTCTATATGATGATTTTGTGCAAGCATCTTGCTTGTGCAAGCGGCATGAAGATTGAGAGAATTTTTGTTATGCGGCTTGAACAAGCCATGCTTGTGCAAGCATGATTGAATGTGTGTATGCAGATTAAGCTAGCGCAATTATATGCAAGCTAACATAACTGGCGAAATGTGGGTGTACCTGCTACAGGGACACCTCTGCCCAACCCTTCGGGGAAACAAGGCGTGATGTTATGTGTAATGCAGCTAAAGTAAGTGCGTCATCGTCGTCCATCACTAAACCAAACACTGATGCTGCTCCAGCTTGCTTGTACAGTGTGTAGTCTATAGCGACGTCGTGCACGCTTGCACAAAATTATTGTTCATACACACTTGCCATACTTGCAGTAACGTGTGTGGCCACCTTAAGCATCCTACACTTGCTAAGTCGCCTGACCACTGACCAGTGGGGGCGACACACGCTATGCCTTCCTGTTGGCGGTTCCCTTCGACTTTGATCGTAAAACTAACAATGTAGCACATGGTTACAAGTTACAAATACACTTGTTGACGAAATTTATGTTGCTAGGTGACCAGCCACGAAAGTTAAAGGTTAAAAAGTATATCTTAGAGGGTAGAAGTTTTTAGGGTTCCGTACCCGAAGGGTGCGAAACGGAATCCCATTATTAAGCCTCCGCTATCCGTCCGTCTGTCTGTCAGCGGGCTTATTTCATGAACCGTATTAGGTAGACATTTGAAATGTTCATACATTGTGTATTTCTATTGCAACTGTAACACAATTAATAAAAAAACAGTGGCACTCCGGGAGTGCCGACAGAGGTGAAAACTTGAACAAGATCGCCTTGGTGGAAGAAAAATACTTGTATAGAACATTGGTCCGTAACTTTATCTAAATAAAGAGCACAATCGCGTTTACAAAAAAAAATCCTTCCAAAACCTTTAAAGTAAAAATACTTGCATAGAACATTGATCCGTAACGTAATATAAATAAAGAGCACAATCGCGTTTTTTAAAATGAGGTGTCGGTAACGGCGTCGCGAGTTCAATTGTTTTTTCCCATCTCAAAAATGCCCAACGCGCCTAAAGAAGTTATCACTTTCAAAAATAAAATAAAGTTTCAGAATTTTAGGGGGTCGATACGTGAAACGTGTTTTTTCGGCGTTTTTTTTGCAAAATATTGTGCGGTGGTACGGAACCCTTCGTCTGTAACTTGTACTCGCACTTGGGCGGTTTTTTTTATTTTAGTCACTCCTAGCTGTTGTGCGTGATTACACTCACAACGTGAAGAAAGAACTACGTCTGGAATACATACATAAAACATAAAAGTATTCTGAAATAAAAGTCAATGCTGTATACGTAATGTATCTAAATTAGTTTAGCCGTTTAGGCGTTATTCAGTCAGTAACAACCCTCTTCACTAACTGCCACAAGTAAGGAAGACTAGTTCCTAAAGTTAACCAAATTCTATACAAAACCATTGTTATATCTACTTACATTTAATAACAACTGTTTTTACAGTCTAGATCCATAATTAATTGATAAAACTTCTTAAAAGCTAAGGGTATTTAAGGAGGATCAAATATGTATTTACAGAATTAAAATCATTAATACATTTCTCTAATATAGATTTGTTCCAGGAATTACTTTTTCATGAAATCGTGACATATGAGAACAAATCTAACTTACTAACTCTCTATTTAACTTAGAAACATGTAGGTATTAATGATTCTAATTCTGTAAATACATATTTGTTATAATCGTGAATCATATTTTGATCAAGATACAACCACTGACCTGCAAAATGCAGAAAACGTAAGAAAATTTGAAATTCGCGGGCTATCTCTGCGGATTGTCCCTAAGTTTTGCCTGCGTCATTCGACTCTAGAGAATTCCCCGCCGTTCTATTCCGGGTAGCAAAAATATTCATTAACCTTGACCTGGAAAGGCCATCTCATATTAAAAATATCGTCAAGAGTCCTAGACTACATTAAGATTCAAACTTAACTTCGTTTAAAATGTTTCAAACGTTTTGTGTCTGGTATAATGTTCTACTTAGCATAGTGAACTTTGTAAAGATTTAATTTTATTATTTGGCTTATAAATTCTTAGAGCAAAACTTACGCAAATAATATAAAATAAGATGAACTGAATGCCACTTTGCACGTAGGTACCTACAACCTGCAAAAATATTTGAGAAATGTAAAGAAATGGTTCTCAAAAGAAATGGGAATGAATACGGGAAGGGATCGTCAGTTTCAATAAGAATAAATGAAGGAATGAAGAAGTTACTCAGCCTGCTCAGGTAACTTTATATTATGCTATAACAAGTTACTTGAACCAAACCAAAACCTTGGGTCAAAGTTGCTAAAAAGGTATGAAAAGAGAACCATCCTTTGGATTTTACTTGACGGCACGGTTGGCGCAGTGGTTAAGCGATTGACTGCTGCGCTGCGTGTCGCGGGTTCGATTCCCGCACGGAACAAATATTTGTATGACCTACAAGTAGTTGTTCCGGGTCTGGCTGTTTGTGTATGTGAGTTTAAATGTTTGTAAACGCACCCACGATACAGGAGAAATTCCTAGTGTGGGGCAACATATTTAAAAAAAAAAAAAAAAAAAAAAAAAAAAAAAAAAAAAAAAAAAAAAAAAAAAAAAACTTTTCCTCGAGTTTTTCAAGACAGATAGATGTAAAAAGTCTTTTAATGCCTTTTCCAATTCAATTGATTGAAATTTTACTAAACTATCGAACATAGGAAGTCACGCCAGTCAGACTCACCCCTATAGGGACGTACATGTAACATAGTAGGCGAAATGTAGGTGTACTAAACACTAGACGAGTACCTTCGGGCGATACTAGCAAGATTTTGTGCTATGTTATTACTAAAGTCAAACGTTTTAAGGTAATTTACTGAAAATAAAACACCGTTAAAGATTTAGATACTAACATAATAATTATGTGGTTTTTATGACGATAATCGACGACAAAAGAACAACGGCTTTGGAGGAAAAACATTGAAGAGTTTCACAGGTTTCTACGTCACACGCTACACTTTAATAAAACGCGCTCTTGAAAATTGCATAAGTAAGCAAGTACTCTGTAACGCATGCTTGTAAATGTATTTCGTTTTATCAAACGAAAATAATGGAGTCCCGAGTTAAAAACTAAAAAGAAATTCTACTTGAGCCAAGGTTTTATTCGCGAATGTATTTATTTTGGAATCCACAATTAGGGCGTAAACAATTATCTTATTAAACTAGCAATATTTGTATATATATATATACTTACATACATTATATTTGTAATCACGTTCTCGAAATCGGCTCGGTCATCCAAAGTTTAGATCAAGATATATACATGGCAGCATGGAATTAGTATGTACTATCCTATAATATTAAATGAGCATTCTCTATTTTCACCAGAGCAGAGCTCGGTCGCCCAGGTACTACTTATTAAGTGGGTATAACTTTCAAGAAATAAAACAAGACGCTCAGAAAGTATTTATACCTACAGTTTTACACTGTTTTTCTTGGATGAAACACTCTTTCAAATATCTAAGATAGTACAGTTCTCGCAAAAGGTTTTTGTAACTCGATACATACGAGCTACAGCGAACAACCAACCTACTTCATATATTATCTAGTTCATGAAACTGAAAGGAAAATAAACTACGCATCCGATCTGCGCAGTGCAAAGATTCCACCAATCAGGATGCAGCAGCATAGCCAATCAGAATTCACAGTAAATACGACTTGGGAGGCGTAATTAAAACATTGGTCAATAATATTACACAATATTGTACGCAGTTTCCATCTGAACAGGACAGAACAGGGGGCGGGTCTATCTAATGCACTGTCGAATGGAAACTAACGGTATCTTATTAGACATTATGCTCCGTCTCTCACAAATTGTCACAGGTAGGTAAAGTGGGTCACAGATGTACGAGCAAAGACGTGTACAAGATACGTCTCAACAATCTGTTTCTACAATATGTCACCAAGTATGCCAACTTTTAGGGACTATGCACAACTGCTGGACATAAGCGGGCCAAGCACCGCCACTTCGACCGGTTCCGTGCTCTCCGCATCTAACGGATTCCTGCGGCCTTTACAAGGTCATCGGTCCACCTTGTGGGAGGCCTTCCAACGCTACGTCTTCCGGTACGCGGAACAAATAAAATAAGATAACTAAATAAGATATTCTACATTCAACGCTAAATGTATTTAAAGTTTCATTATGTCTCTGTTATCTCAAAATATTTCATTTCAGCCGAAAGACGTCCACTGCTGGATATAGGCCTCCCCCAAGCACCGCCACTTTGACCGGTAAAACAATTGTTTAGCGCTAAATGCCTGAAATGAGCCTCAAAGTTTTGTCGATAACCAAAGAATGACAATCGGCAAGATTGTATGAAACGTAAAATACGAAAGATGATTTGGTTAGAAAATAGTTGAATGATAGTTGGGAGGAAAAAACCAAATAAAATGTAAGCAGAAATCAATATGTTCGTTTACAACTCAGAAATTAATTAAATTTTTTCATCTATAAAACAACAATGCGAAACAGACACTAGAGTTTCAAATTATTCATTAACTCTGTTTTGTCAGTCTGTCACTCAAGTGCAGTAGCTGACGATCAATATATAATATATTCTGAGAAGCACGACCGCGACATAAACCAGTAATTAAATCGACACGACATCGACATACCTACCGAGCGATGGGGCGACAAGATCGGGGCTTGTCTATCAAACCTTAGCATGAATTTGTTTATTAATTTTATGAAAAAGTTTCTGAGCTCCCAAGACTTTGTTTTGCGTGATATAAATTATTTCATTTGAACGAGTTTTTGTACTTAAATTTTGTCTTGTTTTATACTAATATTATAAAGAGGTAAAATTTGTTTGTATATGGGGGTAATCTCCGGAACTGCCAGTCGGATTTGCAAAAAATCTTTTTGCATTGAATAGCCCAATTCTTGAGCAAGGTTATAGTTTGGCGGACGAAGTCGCGGGGAGTAGCTAGTCGCTAATAAAAGGCTTTGCAGACCGGAGTCACGACTCTTTTAAGTCAGATTAACAAAACCAAACCAAACCAAACTTCAACAACAAATCTGATTTGAAACTGCACAGCGTTATGGTGTTATTATGCCCTTAAAATATTCGTAAAAAAATGCTACATAATTATTATCGTGTGGATTTGTCAACGCCATTTGACAGCTGTCGAAGCTGTGAATAGCAATTCATCGTTCGACAAGTGCCAGACGCGAATCTACCATTTATCACTGAAAACTTTTAAAGCCCAGCTCCCATTCAATTGATCGATACGACGCCCCAATGGGAATATCCGTTATTTTTATTATTCAATATTTGAAAGGTTCAATACTTTCATATTTCGTTCGAAGGCGAGTTTTAAATTCAGAACTGCAAACTTTTAACGGCAAAGGTGAAATCAGTTCTTAAAACTGGCAGTTACTTATTCGTTCGACCTCAAACTTCTCACTTCAAAGATTCTTACAAAGAAACGAAATACAACTTCATCATCTGTCCAGCCTTTTACCAACTATGTTGGGGTCGGCATCCAGTCTAAACGGATGCAGCTGAATACCAGTATTTTGCATGGAGGGACTGCCTATCTGATCTCCACAACCCAGTTAGGTACCGGGTAGCACGATACCCCTTGGTAGACTGGTTGTCAGACTTTCAGGCTTCTGACGACCCGTAACAACTGTCAAAGATCTACGAATGACAGCCTGGCCAACGGCTTAACGAGCTTTCCGAGGCACGGAGGAGTCTCGGTATGTAAAGATGGTCACCCATCCACGGACCAACCTTGGCAAGCGTAGTTTAACCTGTTGGATCGACCCGTGTGGCAGTTATTACTTAGCCACGAGCTCTCCAAACATTAAAAATATTTATATTATAATAATGATGTAACAAAAAATTTATGCTTTTCGCAATTTTTCTTTTATCTGTGCTATAAGACGTTGCTTCATACCAAATTTCAAGATTCTGAGTTCACAGGAAGTAGGTTTTGATTCCCTTGCGAGTGTCGAAAATTTGCAGCATAAACGGCTATAGGTATCTTTTGATTGCGTTGGCTTAGAAGTTTGATTTTTTCACAGCTCTAAGGGACAGTAGACGTGAGTATTTGATATGAATTTCAGTTTGATACCTCCACGCGTTCCTGAGAAAAAGGGTCTTGACAGACAGTCAGACGGACAACAAAGTGATCCGATAAGGGTTCCGTTTTTCCTTTTGAGGTACGGAACCCTAAAAATGATATGGCTAGAAAGGGAGTGACTTCAGAGATGACGATGAGACGAGAAGTATGGGAGAGGAAGACATTTTGCACCAACCTCAAATAAATTGGGATCAGGGCAAGAGAATGACGATGACTTAAACTTAACATAACTTTACGTCTGTTCTCCCCAAAGGGTTAGACCGAGGTGAACGTATAGCACGAGGAACAGGGTGTGAAGTTCACTCATCCTCTATCAAAAGGGAGGATTCTCCGACCAGACGGGTGTCGTGTCTGGCAGGCAACTGCCCAACGGTTGAAGTCGGGATCTTGTATACAGGGTGACAGGGATATCGACGCGAAAACTGTTACCGTGGATTCACCGTTGAATTTTTTCATCGGTTATTAAAATAAAAATCAGCTGTTTCATAGAAAAGTGCAATACCTATGCGGTCAAAATGTAAGGAACAGCTGAGTTTAAAAAAATTACCGACGATAAATGTCAACGCAGCGGGGTTCAGAATCATGTACTGAATCCATGGTAACAGTTTTCGCGTCGATGTCCCTGACACCTTGTATTTTATATCGATCGTGCGGTAAACGCTAATTGCGCGATACAGGATTTGTGTGACGTCAGATCTTTAATGCGTAGAACGCATGTTGCGATGTAAATGCCGCCACATACTTCTTAATGAAATTACCTACAGCACTCAGCTTAGGTCGGTTCTCTGGAAGCCTATTCAATTAAATCTGATGCCGAGTGATATAATTGGTTTCTGCTAATACAGTTGCAATAGGACTCGGTGCACAGTACGTGACAAATTAGTTGAAAGATGTTACATGTCCAAGCCTGTGACAAATTGAATTTGTGCAAACGTAACACTATGTGAAAATGCCTATAATTTCCCAGAAATTCGTGCAATAGTGGGACAATCAGAAACACCTCGTATCGGGGTGGATTTAAGCCTATTATAAAACCAACGAGACGTGTTTAAAAGCACTCGAATGTCCGCTCAAATTTGAACGGACTGAATGGGCCTGTTCAACCGAAAAGCTTTTACACCTATTATGTCCGGTTGGAATCTGTAAGGCTTAGGATAGGAACAATACAATTTGCCGAACTGTTTACCACGTGCAATATATTTGGACAGTCGGGCGATCCATAATGTTGTTTAACTTCTGTTCAATAAGGTTGAAAATGTTTTAACACTTAGTAGCTTTATTTTCCATTTGTGTTTTCTGGGAAAACGGTTGGCATCACATCTGCATCAAGTTGTAGAATAAAATATAGCTATTGTAAGAGTTTGTTTTGTGGTTTAATTAATCTTCTTTCTTTTTACTTCAGTTTTGCAGCAAAATGGGAGAAAAAATGAATATCAAATTTTAAAGAATAGTTCATTAATGAACATGATGATGAACCTATAACTCGTCGCAACATCTTTTAGTACGAGTACCTATACGACAGATTTCTATATTTTTTTCACCGTGTTATTTCTCTAGGCATGCCTACGTCATAGTTTCTGTTTCGGCATACGTTTCCACGGTCACGTGAAGGCGCGTATCGATTCCCGACCCCGACCGGATGAAACCAATTAAATAGCGTCGTTTCGCTTAGCGTGGCGATGTTGATTTTATACTTACATGCGCATCTTTGTGGATAGAATATGCTTTAGTGTACTGATTAACATAGATCGGATGCCATAGTAGGTACGGTTACCTCTGTATGGGTGAACACAACAAATAAATAATGAGGTAAATATGTATGTGTAACAAATAAAAAAACAGTGGCACTCCGGGAGTGCCGACAGAAGTGAAAACTTGAACAAGATCGCTTTGGTGGAAGAAAATACTTGTATGGAACATTGGTCCGTAACCTTATCTAAATAAAGAGCACAATCGCGTTTACAAATAATACTTCCGAAACCTTTAAATCAAAAATAGTTGCATAGAAAATTGATCCGTAACGTAATCTAAATAAAGAGCATAATCGCGTTTACAAAAATGAGGTGTCGTGATGGTGTCGCGAAATTAATGGTTTATCAAAAATGCCCAATGCACCTAAAGAAGTTTTCACTTCAAAAAGCATCGTTCAGACAAGAAATTCCCTCTTTTGCATTTCAACAGTTTCGAGTTGTTTATTGTATACCTAACTTACTTTTCCAACGGTTGAACGTAGCAAACGAACGCCTTACAGCTACAGAAAGACTGATAATTCCAAATTCAGTTTCTATAGGAAGTTAATTTCTTTTCCTAGGTATATTCAGCATTTTACCGCTACAGTCTAAATTGTTTACATCACAGCCCCTTGCAAACACTGCGTCTTGGAGCAATCATGTACCTCCAGTAAGCCGAGTGTTTATCCCGAGGGATCGGAGGTGAACACTTCTTGACACCGCACACAGGACCCGATACTTCACCACTGTGCTACTGTGTTCTTTGTAAAATGTTGATATAAAAAAGTCTAGGGCACGGTTCATACCGTGTCGTGGTAATAGATAGCTATTCTGTTGTGCCTGAATTACACGATGCGTTTTAATTCCCTGTGACATGCCATACGTTGAAGCAACAAGAAAAGTCATTTGTTGCTTCGATTTTATTGTTAGCCTCAGACAAGAAACTTGAACTATGTACCTAAATGGGCTTTAGTATTTTTTTGGCGTTGGGCTTTCTGAGTGAAAGCTATTCAACGATTAAAATATTTACGAACCATGGGATCGGTGTTTTAAAACAGACTGATCCATTGTTAGAATATCTTTATCAAACTGCTGTAGGGACTGATAAGTACTTAAGTTCTTTGCTCAGTAGAGTTTCGAATCTTAAACTCCTTTATAAGTGTAAATCACAAATGGATATTTAACTTAGAAATAATCTAAATCAAGGTCAACTATCAACTATCTTTCGCATTTACTTCCTTTCCTTTTTCGTGTGGTTAGTGACTAACCTAGTGTCAGCTTTAAAGCTGCCCATGGGCCTCTGACTTGGCTTCACATGGCGTCGAGAGGTATCTGTCAGGCATGCCGGTTTCCTCATGATGTTTTCCTTCACCGTTTTTGAAGCAAGTGATAATTTTACAATACGCACATGAATTCGAAACGTGCGTGTCTTGGGTTCGAACTCGAGACCCATGACTCACATTTGCTAAAACCTCGCTATTAAAATAACCTAAATTCTAGCTTCATTATTAACAAAAATCTTTAAACAAGTATGCAAAACTATTCCCTGATGGTAATTTTTCGTGATTAGGTAATCACGAAAAATTACCCACTATAAAGTTAATATATCTACTATTGCCTACCTAGTAAAGCAATCACGAACTCTATTAAACTGTCGATTGACCCAGGAATTACGAGCATGTAACAGACACAGCGATTCACAAGGTAATGACGTGTCACTCACATATTTTTCGTTGTTTTGATAGCCGAGAGAAATGTCGCATTGTGGCTGTAAAGTAGGTAGATATTTTAACTTCCAGAATATTTATTTTACAGACAGGTTTTTCACCTTTGTAATTTATAAGGGGGTGTTGAATGTGAACAAGTTTCCAAATGAAACCCACAGCAAGAACAGTAGATAGAAAACATCGTATGAATATTGTACACAGTTTTTTATTTTCACGAAATGAATGCGTGTCATAGGAAAAGTTGTTCAATATGGCAGGGGGAGAGGTTATTCTCCCCTGCCCTTGTCATATTGATCAATATGGCGATTTGCTATCGTTAAGGGGTGCCAAATAGCCAGCTTGTATTTATAGTCGCTAATTGAAAAAAAATTAAACAAGAGGGTAATGCAAAAGGTGCATCATTTATCCGTCTCGTATGATTTGAAGAATTATTTGTAGTTTCCTAAAGCCTTATCAATGATCAAAAGATAAGACTGATTGTTTAAATTTTCGGTCAACAATTCAAAACGATAAAAATGAGATATTATAGCAAAAGACTTCCAAAACCTGAAGTAATAATAATATGTTTATTTGACATAAAAAGTACACAGATACAGGTTGACAATTACACGTGGAAATAGCTTGATGCAAAATACTGAACAATGACCCCCATACTAGGAAAAACCTGTGCCACAGGGGTCATCAATTCGTCCATTATGGATGTTATAAAAGTTACATACAATTTAGTAATGGGCACTTATGTAAAAAAAAAAAAACTGGACTAATTGATTTTGGGGATAAAAAAGGGGGGAAGAAAGTAAAGTTGTGCTGATGTAGTCTAATCGCAAGAACTTCATGTGTTAAGCTAACGAGCGAGTCGTGAGCTGCATTCTAAAAAAATCAAATTACCGTCACATAAAATTGAGACTAAGCAAACTGTCTAAGGTCTTGTACACACACATTTTTCTTGCCGTGAAAAACTACGTATGGAACACTATGGAAGCTTGAAGACAGACATGTTTTTTCTACGGCGCGGTTTATACGCCGTACCGTGCCGTGTACAACCGGCCTTATTTTATACCTAGCTTAAATTCGGTATCTATCACAATTTCATACATTTATGACGTTGTTAAAAGTTAGGATGACTCTACAATATCTTACGTCGCGATATATTTATTGAGTCTAGAGTTAACTTTGGCCTTTTCAGTAGCATCATCAATCACTTACTAACAATAGGGAGTGGAAAATATAGTCGATACCTAATTACGATCGATAGCTTATAAGACTTGTTATTGTACCGATGGGTAGTATTGCTAATAATATTATGAAATTCTGTTAAGATATATAGAAAATAAAAATAGCAATAATTCGCCTTCATAAAATTTTCGTGTAACTCTTCTTTTGCTTCTTTTTTTAACTAACAAAAGAGTTATGCCCTTAATAATTACGTTTCTCACTTCCAAGCTTCTGTCATCTACAACGAAAATTTAAAACTAAAAATAAAACGCCGAAATTTACCTACAACATAGTTCTGTAACTCGAACGAGTTTTACAATATTGCATTGCAAAATTTGAATTCCTGTCAGCAAACAGAAAATGAACAAGCATCCGTGTACCTGGATCAAAGTGATTTCCGGGCAAACATGTCCGTTTGCCGAAAAAAACAACTAACGTAAAATTCCAGTATTACTTTTGAAACTGCGAATTTTATTTGTGAATCGAAACACGAAAACCCTTTGAGTGTTTCTGTTTTTTTGTAAGAATTTAACACATACGACTTTCTGTTCTCTGCTATTTTATTTACTTGTTTGCCGCCCCTCATACGAGGAATTTGCTAAAATTGAGTAAAGTTCGAAAAATTGTTCACTCAGTAACAGTTTTAAAGTTTGCTCATACTCGTCTCATTGGACCATATTTTATCTGTTTCATACCTTCAATTATGGAGAGGCAACATAAACGCTTCATTAGATCACTTACACTACGCTTAATAACGCATTCAAATTGTCAAACTACGTGACATTTCGCTCCGAAACGAGTTATTATAGTTTAATAGTTCGCCAAAGGTCTAACAATAGTTAGTCAAACAATTAACACGTCGTTCAGTAGTCGAAATAAGTTCGGTAACTTGTAACGGGTTCCTGGCAACTACGAGCCGTAGTGCGATGCCCTTGCATACTGCTCTGTTACTTATGTACGAGCGAGGTTCGCGCGACAATTGGTCGCGTACTCCGTTCATTAAACAGCTGTTGTTTACACGGGGACTCGACATGAATGGTCGTCTATGTGAAATGGAAAGCGCTTGACACTATTTGCTAAGAATGGAGCAGCAGTAAGAATCGTTTGACGTCACGTATCGTGCAGGCACGTGGGAAAAAAGGAATATTGTTTTTTTTTTCTTTCATTTAGCAAAATTCGGAATCCATTTTTCCAAAGTATTGATTGTGCTATACCTCTTTATTTAAGAGGTATTGTGATATAGTAATGTAACAATACGATACATTACTTCAAAATATTAATCGTACCACAGCTTAGCTTTATAGCAGCCTATAGCCTAGTGGTGAGACCATCGGAGGTTTCGGGTTCAAATCCAATGCACGCACCTCTATCTTTTCGGATTCATGTGCGTATTGTATAATATTATCACTTGCTTCAAAAACGGTGAAGGAAAACAACATGAGGAAACAATGCCTGAGAGATATTTCTCGGCGGCATGTGAAGCCAAGTCAGAGAACCTTGGACGGCTTTAAAACTCTGACACCAGGTTATTCACTAACCACACGTAAACGAAAGAAAAAAAGATCTATTAGTTTCGTACACTTTCATAATTATGTTCTTTCCAATAAAACAGAAGTAAATAACATGACGTGTATCGATGGCAGCATAATGACAGACTATTCGTTAAAGAAATTAATTAATAGCAAAGTTCAAACATGCACGTGTTAGATGACCTTCATTGTATCGAACACCAAATAAATTATTCAACACAATAATCTGTCATTAGAAGCGGCACGTGTCGTATGACGAAGATTCCCCTGATGATGTCATCGTGAAATGTGCACTTGTATACATATGTCAATTTTCCCCCGTAATAATGACATGTGCGCTCCATATCAAAGGAATGTCAGTCAGTTTGACGATAATATCAGGTTAATTTATAGTTAGCTATTATTTTTCAAGGTATTTGATACACTGAGGAAAAAACTATATTAATTGTAGGTTTAGCACATTCGTTTCTTGTGTATTATAGAAAAATAAACATGATGAGCTCGTACGACATTTTGATAAATAGTGTCTATTTAAATTCCTACTTTTTACAATGGACAGTTTTACTAAAGGGATGTCAACAAACAAGTCCCCTAGATCAACATTGATTGCACTGATAAGTTTGTTTTAAAGCCGTTTAATGGAAAACGGTGGAAAACAACACTCGGACAGACTCCGCCCCCGGCCCGCCTACGCTCCGCCTCCTCTGTGATGCGCCCAGGTACCTTAAATTAAATACTTAACCTATGAATAGATTAAAAGTTTAAAGTCTGCGATAAACTTGTCAACAAAGTTTTACTTGAAGTGACAAAATGACAGCATCGTTTGAAGATAAAAATGTCCTTGAATTGTTGTTGTAAACGCGACATTTCTTGTTGCATTTATTTGAAGACTTTTATGCAACATGGAAGGTGAATTTTCATGGCAGCAACGAAAGAAAAAAGAGAGATGGCACCAAGAAAAGGTCCCACTCTGTTTGCTTTTTATCGAGGAACAACCGCTTCATACTAAGTTTTGTATGAGGTACGTTAATGAAATCTTTGGACTGGGTCTTTAGTCAGCGTAGACGGCTACTACATGCCGCGTAGCCGCGTAGACATCTCGTAGGCTTTGACATCGCGTAGGCGCCTACAACATGCCGCATATCAGCGTAGACGAGTCGTAGACGTCTACGTCTACGTGACCGCGCTACGTTCGCTACTCCTAGTTTCGATACAATAATCAACAAAATATGCCAACGACGAAACATGGTATTCGATTTTACGATCTGTCCGTTTTCAATTTCGGAGTTATGTTGGAATAACAGTAGTTTTAAAAATGTTTGTTTTTCGGCGAACTGTTGATTCAATGTGAATCGGTTAAATGACTGGTTCGCAAAATTATTTTGTTGTTGTTCAGAACGGAATTCTGCAAACATAGACGTGGAATCGAATTTCCGATGTTTTTTGCAACTTTTCAGGTAATTCGTTTTGCGTTCACTTTGACGTAAAGGGAATGATGTCACATGATTCCTGTTATGTTGACATAGGGATCTGTGATTGCATTTTTATTTGAATGATATTAATGCCATTAGGGTAACTTTTGTATGTCTACTTCAAGATACAATTCTGTAACATCATTTAAACAGATGAATTCACTACGGGTAACCAACATCACAGAAGAATTGAATATATTATACTAGCTTTTTCCCGCCGCTTCGCCCGCGTGGATGTCGGAAAATATCCCACGGGAACGTACTACCAGGATTACATACCTAATAGCCGAGAAAAAGGTCATTGACTCCTACCGCTGCGCCCGCGTTGTCGTCAACCATAATTATTTCGTTACACGTAATTTTGAATCTGTGATATCTTTTAAAGTATTAATTTAAATAATATGATATCAACACATATTTTATTGGATAAGGATAAATATAATACTGGTCCAAATAGGTTCTGATGTAACAGGAAATTTTAATCAAATTCTGAATGATAAAGTGGTTATTGTGGGTCATTCTAAGAAGATAGACGTATGCCATCGCGGACTTTTTTTATGAACTTTTTAATATGTACAATCCTGTTGAACATAAATTTTATTTATCTCTCACGGTTTACGCGGCGCAAGTCTGTGAAATTACCAGTCGACATGATTTTTTCCGACATCTTCAACAATGAGACGAGTAATAATTCAGCCAATTTACACAAAACCTTACTGAATTATACACTGAAACCTTCCTCATGAATCACTCCATTCATTGATGAAATAAGTAAGAGTCTATTAACTGCTAAATAAGTAAGAGTCTATTAACTGCTTCCAAATTACCATGTTTATTTAAATCTTTATTTTTTTTTTTACATTCGCCCTTGACATATTTACTATTCTATTATTTGACATTATATACCTTTTTTTTTTTTGTGGCTGTTGTGGACATGATAATTATTCAGATTGATTACAGTTGTAATAGCAATCATATAATTGCGTTTTATTTAAAATAGGTTTTTTACTTTTTTTAATTAATTAATTTTTTTGTATAGATTCTTTTCTACATATTTTGTGAATGTGAGAACGCTGTAGGCTTAGTGGATTGTAGACCTGTTGACCATTTTCTATTTTGTTAAGTACTTGGTACTTATTGAAAGACCTACACTGTCCTCCCATACCTAGAAACACTGTTATTTGAAAGTGATTTACATCAATGTTTGAAAGTATTGTAAAAGCCAATTATTTTTAAAAGAGTAACCGTGGAGTTTCTTGCCGGCTCTTCTCCATAGGAAACGACCAATTGGAACCGTGCACCTAGCTTCTGACGTTTCATAAGTGCCCATGTAGGTTTATGTGAAATAAAATATTTTGATTTTGATTTTGAAAACCTTTGAAAATCCATTCAGTAGTTTTTGAGTTTATCGCGTTTTGACAGACAGTCAGACGCGGTGGGGGACTTTGTTTTATAATATGTAAGGATGCCTATAAAACACATTAGGTGGGTACTTTTAGTTAACAAAATATTGTTTTTCAAACTATGCACATTTTGTGAGTTATAATAATTCTTACATGTTTTAACGAGAAGAAAATTGTCATGTATTTATATCTACATCGTGAAAATATACTATTCACGAGCTATGCTTAGACTATCCGTCCACAAGACACTAATGCCATGTACCTAAAGCAGCTTTCCGGATTATTCGCGCTCACAAACGCATTACACTAGCCTTCTGTATTTTAATCCTTCTACAAATACAATTCAGCTTCAAGCGCTGACAAATGCATTCAACAAATGGCAAAGCAATTAAAGCTGGGGACTATTGACTAAGGTGAATAAGAGGCGTCGGCGTTGGCAAATAGTCGGCACCATTGTGTGCACAGAAACCGTGTAACTTGTCCAACGAGATTCCTAGGATAGTTAAACTGTTTGAGTTCACAACTTAAATGACAACTAGGGTTGATTCAGTGATGGCTCTCATTTTATGTTATTGGTGTCGAACACCAACTTTGTACAAATAATTATATGATTCTGTCTGCGGAACCTTCGTTCAAGACAATTTAATTTTCCACTAAACTTACGTAACTATAGGTACTATTAGTTTGTAGTAAGTTAGTTAGTACGTAAGTTTAGGTAATGCGGGCTGGTATCAGCAACTCCACGTCAAAGCGCGTATTTTGCGCACGGGTGGGAAAATCCACCCCAGCTCCTCAAAGAAGGCCAGCAACGCCTTGGTGTCACTGACAATCTCACGTAGGATACCTGGGTTACCGAAGTACTTTGCCCTGCATGTGGCAACCACCGGGCAGTTTAGCAGCACATGAGCTGCTGTTTCGTCGTCCTCCATGCAGGATCTGCATAGCGGACTGTCTGTGACTCCTATGACAAAGAGGTGTTTATTAAATGACCTATGGCCAGTTACAGCTGCTGTAACTGTACACAGCTGCTGTTTTGTTAATCGGAGAACCTGTTTCGTGAGGCGGCCGTCGATTGTACGGGGTGCCTCCTTGGCCTGCCTGCACTCTCTGTGGTCCACCCATAGTTTGTGATGTTGTTCTCTGGTTCGTTTCCTTATCATCGTACGTAGGTACCCGAAGGAGAGTGGCGTGATGGGATCAGGCCCCACTGGTGCCAGCTCGACCTCCTTCTGGCAAGTTCGTCGGCTGCGTCATTGCCCCGCGAACCGCTGTGTCCTTTGATCCATTGATTTGATTTTAAAAGGTCTTTATTATTAACATAATAATATAAAAGTGCATACAATAAGATCCTATTCTAATTGTGTACAATCTTAAAAAATAACAAGTTCTTAGGCTAACTTACCTTTACAAACATTTTACACTGAGTTTACTATTCATATTCTTTAAACATTTTCCAATAAGTCCATATATGAACACAGCAATATTCGAAAGCACAAAAGTCTTAGTAACACTGACTCTAAACGCATACCACTTCTGTTTACCTACTAAAGGTAATGCACTCAACTAATATAAAAACTAATTAAAGAGCAGTATAAAACATTACAATAGTATAATATAAGTAACTTAGATTTAAACATAAATCTCATCGATGAGCCAAAACAGAGAAATGATAATTCTGGACTGTGGGTAATTTGCGTAACTTTTCGCCGAGTATGCCTACTGCGACCGGGTGAGAGCAGCACGGTCGGTCCGGTGGTAGGTACTTATTGTTATTCACTCAGAAAATAGTGATGTGGTAAACGATATCGATTATAGGTTGTTGAATACGATAAGTTATTTGATCTACTTTTTCCTATGGATGAAATTAAGGTTATAATGTTTGGGATTTTTAAGTAAATAGAATTTTCGTGCTGATTTTAAGATAAAATTTTTAATAAGTGGAAATTTAATTTGTTCGTGAACTCGTTTTAAATTTGTACGAAAGGCAGTGTTGAATGATATTTTGATTGCCTTATTTTGAACAACTTGCAACTTATTGTAGTTTTTATCAGTCAGGCTACTCCAGGCTGGCGCAGCATATGTCAGACATGGTCGGACGAGGGTGGTATAAATGCGTAACTTTGTGGCGGCGCTTAACTTAGACTTTCTGTTAAGAATAGGATTTAACGCACTAATAGCCTTCAGACCCTTTACGCGAAGCGCATCAGTGTTCTCACTCCAGTTAATTTTGCCATCTAGAACTACGCCAAGATATTTAACCGAACGGCTCCAGGGTATGGAGTTATTTTTAAAGTTAATGCGCCTGTAAGGTAATGCTCTTCTACGCGTAAAAAGAATAACTTCCGTTTTACTAGAGTTTAATTTTAGTTTCCATCTGGTGAAGTACGTGTCAAGTAGGTTTAGCGCAAGTTGAAGCCGCCCTATTATTAAGTCTATATCCTCTGAAGAAGTATATGATGCAGTGTCGTCAGCATAAATTGCGAGATGAGTTCTAGGTTGTTTAGGTATGTCATTAAGATAAAGGATGAAGAGAAATAGTCCTAAATTTGAACCTTGAGGTACACCAGATACAATAAATTTCGTCATAGAACAGTGTTCACCTATGAAAACTTTGAAATGGCGGTTAAATAGATAGTTTTGGACTATTTTGACAAGTGAGAGAGGAACGTCGTTAACGAGAAGCTTGTGAAGTAGTCCTTCGTGCCAGACAGTGTCAAAGGCTTTTTCTATATCTAGCATCACCATACCCGTCGATTTGCCTTCATTTAGGTTGTGTGCGATGTGCTCCGATACCCTGGCCAACTGCTGAGTAGTTGAATGTGCCCTACGAAATCCAAATTGCTCTGGTAGAAGTGAATGTTCTGTAACTTTTAACAGCCGGGTAAGAATGAGAGACTCAAGTAACTTGCCCAGGCTCGGGAGTGGGCTTATGGGACGATAATTTGTAGGGATGCTACCATCTTTGCCAGGTTTTTTGAGAGCGATTATTTTTGCCATCTTCCAGGATGCAGGGAAGTAGCCAATTCTCAGACAACCATTAAATATTTTTGTGAGGTAGACCAGGGCCTTTTGAGACAGGTTTTTAAGTAGCCGATTGCTAAGACCGTCTAGACCAGGAGCTTTACGAGGTTTTAATCTAAGGATGATTTTCCGAACTTCTCTAGGTCTAACGAGAGGAGAGTGACTACTTATGTCTTTGGAATTTAATGTCGCCAAGGATTCTTTGACAGCAACCTCAGTTTCAAGATCGCTGGTCCATTGATGAGTGAGACTCATATTACCAGCAAATGCATCGGCAAGAGCTTCACACTGCTCCGATGCTGAGGCCGTCATTTGATCGCCTCTGATTTTTAGGGGGGAAATATTACAGGGGTTATGGTTGATTGACCGGGCTAGACGCCATATATCATTACTTGGGTTATCCACTTTTGAAAGCTTATCATTCCAAACACTGACATTCAAGGTCTGGATACTGGCTTTAATTGAGTGTTGTAGCTGGTTAACTTTAAAGAACATTTGACGTCTGAGGCTAGGATTGTACTCATTCAATGCCTTTCTGCGAGTGTAATTTTTGAGTTTAATTTGACTCTTGATGCGCCTTGATAATTTTAAACGACCTTTGTTAATTTGGATAGTAGGAACACTCGCCTTCCGTGCATTTAACACACTGTCAGTAAATTGATTTACAGCAGCGTCAATACAGGGTATTGAGTCCATTATTGCACTAGTTAGTGTGATGTTGTTGTCTAAGTGTGATCTGAAATATTTCCAGTCAGCTTTGGCAAAGTTAAATGCTGATTGGGATTTGGTGCTGTACGTTCCACCTACAGTGAAGTGTACTGGTAGGTGATTTGATGAAAGACTTGTGAGAAATTGAGGTTCACTTACATCGTGAGTGTTGTTGACCAATATAACGTCTGGAGTGGAAGGTTCGTGAGAACTTTGGTAGTGCACTAGGGTAGGTGAAGAAGGTGCCAGTATCTCATAATCGTTAGCTACCATGTGGTTGAACAGGATTTTGCCATGCGGATTAGAGGTAGTGCAATTCCAGTAAGGATGTTTGGTATTAAGGTCACCCATTATCAGGGATTTGTGATTTGCACATAGCAATAAATCTAGATCACTATCAAGCAGAGGAAGATTAGGTGATTGGTAAGTGGAGTAGATAGCCAAATTTTTCTCTGCTGTGGTTACCTGAATACCTACACATTCTAAATTATACGTATTTGGGGTGGGAAGAAGGGAGTGCATTATATTACTACGGACCAACAGTGCTACTCCCTGCCCGTGGCCATCAGCCTTTTTGTCGTGCCTATAACAATTGTAGCCAGGAGTTTCGAGCTTGAGACTAGAAGAAATTCTGGTTTCGCACAAAGCTACAATGTCTATGGATAAATCACTTAACAGATCAAACAATTCCATAAGTTTGGTGCGAATACCATCGGCATTCCAGTATAAGATACGCAAATTATCACCATCAAACATATTGGCCAAGGTGGGTCAGGATTAATATTACCTTATCCATCATGCTGTTGCAAGTTACAAATTGGTTTTTGATGGATTTAATTGTCATGAGTATTGCTAACATGTCAGCAGTGGCCTGATCTTGCGTTCCAATTTGAGGTTGAGCTCCAGTGGTGCTTGATCCCATTATATTTGCAGCGACAGTGTTCCAGTTACGCCCGTCAACATGACTGCTTTTCGCATTAACTTTAGCGTCTTGAGTCGCTTTTATTTGTTCTTGACGGTTTTGAACAAGTTTTAGGTATTTTTGTCTCTCAATACATTGTCTGAAATTTGCTGGATGGTTACCTTTGCAGTTGCAGCACTGTGCCGGACTGGTTCTGTCTTTTTTGGGACAGTCAGCCGAAGGGTGGGATTCAGTGCACTTGACGCAACGTGGACTTAAATTGCAGTTTCTTGAAGAATGGCCGAAGCCTTGGCATCTGAATCATTGTGTACCAAACGGGTTTCTTGCTTGGTACTTGCGTACTTGCACTGCACAGTTGCTAAGGTAACGAATTTTTTGAAATTTTGTAAAATCGCTACCTGCTGGGAGCTGTACTAAGAAGGGAGGACATACTCCACTGCCCTTGTTGTTATCAGGCAGTTTCATCATGCGAACAACAGCGTCTTTGAAACCCAGGGTCTCGAGTTCTTCTGCTAAGCAATCTTGTACGTAGGCAGGTAGGCCGAAGATTACCGCTTTGTATCTTTTCTCATCCATTGATCCATTGAATGGTTATATTATTGAGGCTATATGGTTGAGGCTCTGGTGGCACTCGTATATCAGCCCAGAATCAACAGTGTGACTAAGTTTAATAGGTTAATTGTTTTCATGTTATTAAACAATACGTAGATCAAACTCATTAATCCGAATTTCCACAGTTCACAACCGAAATGACAACATTAAAACCGTTATAAAACAGAATGCAAAAGTCGAACTTTCGTAATACGAATTGCGACTCTCACGTAACAATTCGAAAACAACAGACAATTCCAATTATGAAGTATGAAGGTGCTCAACGCTTTCAAAACTTCAACCCAGTATTTTGTGTGCGGTGAAAAGTTTGAACGGTTCAGGCCGCCCGGGCAGTCGGAATGGATTCCGGTGGCGATAACCGCAGCTGCATATGGTCAAATGGCCGCTGCCGCGGCGCTTCAATGGATTATAAAATGTCATTCCTACTCAAATACACTTCACAAAGGAGTAGTGCATCGAGTTTTTTCTATTTGTTGATATTCACTTTGACAGCTACTCGTCCCAACTACAAAGCGATCGCTTTTGCTTTATTTGCTTTTTGTGTAGCGGATATATTAAATAGTCGATATTTCTCTTTGTTTTACACCCTCGAGTTATTTAAAAGGAGGTTTATTGGAATTGTTTACGTTTTTTTTGTTTTATTCTGTCTAGCGCTGATTCGAATTACGTTTCAACGTGATATTCTGAAGAAAAATAAAATAAGCACCTACTAGCTCTGAAAAACATTTTACGTACGTACAAAAGCTCTTTTTATATAAAACCTGCTGGCTTAAAATCTTTTTAAATGAACATTTACTGCACATTAAATCTTTTGTAGTAAAAAGCTCCTCAAACTAAACCGTGAAAAACAACGTTGGTAGTACGGCTATACGGCTAATAGCCGCTGTAGCCGCGCATCCGGCCAGTAGGTAGTAAACTCCTTTACTTTAATGTTACCCATTTAACCCTCAGTGGGGTAAAAAGCACTTTTAAACGAGTTGTTAACCTGTATACGTGATACTGTAATACCTCGCAGCATATATTTGGCATTCTTGACTTTAGTATATGATTAAGCACACGTTTACGCTTTTGGGGAAAACAATTTTATTTAACCTTTTACTTGAACCTCTCTTGTTTATTAGAAGTTTTCTTTAAAATATTTTCTCGAATAATTCTCTTCCGTGTTTTTAATTTTAATTTTGCTTTACGTCCGTCACCATTTAGGAACATGAGATGAAAGGCTTTAACAGAGAGCTTAACGTATAAGAGCACGGAACGAATACCTACCTACGTACATTTTTTTCTTTTTAATTTCCTCTTTGATGGTACATCTGACGAAGTAGAGCACTACGTCATTTTTAACCGACTTTCAAAAACAAGGAGTTTTTATGTTCGTAGCGTTTGTTTTTTTTTTTGTTTTTCCTCCGATTTCTCCGTTAATTGAGGACCGATTTTGAAAATAATTTTTTATCTGAAGGGTATGCTCTCGAGGTGATCCCATATAAACTTTATTATCTTTGCTTGGATAGTTTTTGAGTTAACTTCAATAATACGTTTTTTTTTTCCCACTTAGTATGTGGATGATATGGTAAGTTCCTGTCACTGTTATTTACATAGCAGGTAGTGGTATTCGAATTTGTGTGGTGTAGGTACCACAACTAAAAACCGAAAAATAAAAAGTTTTTACAAAAATTCGGTGGCAAAAACGAAAATACAAAACCAAAGACACCGACTTCAGAAATTATAGTTATTTTTCACTTTGTAGTGTTTTTTTTGGAAGTCTGTTGTTTTTTTTTTTACTTTTTTATGCAGTTTTGCCTTTGCTTAGTAATAATATTAAAATGCCAGTGCCTAATGGGATTATGACATGGGTGTTATATATCTTCGCCTGCAGAACGTACTACAGAACAAATGAAGCCCAATCGTAGCTGCGTTGTCTTTTTATCTTCCGTCCGGTGAGCGTTTCTCCGGATTAACACAACCTTCGTTCAGACTTACGGTAATTAACGTGCTTTGTTCGAGTTACTTTGAACGAGAATATTCAGCAAAACCCATGTTCATGCATACACATTTCGCCAAAAACATCAGGGTTAAAAGTACGTCAAAACACATTAACTTTATTCTCATAATCTGAATTCTCCATCAACGTTGGTACCCCTGCGAGTGTCATATTTAATTACGAAAGCTATTCCAAGACAGGCGGTAATTTCTGAAGAACAATAGCCAACTAATATCTTAAAAGGTTTTGCCGAGAAGCCTTGCCAACTCGATTGAATCAACGCTTCTGAAATATGCAATTTTGTCAAAGCCGCTCGGTCTCCCGACAACGTTTCAAACCAATTTATACCGTGATAAACTGTCTCTTGTTAAATTTTTGCTGTTATTAACTTTGTAATTGTTCATTTACGTAGTTATTTTAATCACTTAATGGCGGAATTGAGTAATTATAGCGCTTCATTCAGGTTCGGGAATAGATTACTGAGTGCAAGCTTGGTTTTACTGAGGGTTGGCAAGGTAGTTAAAGGAAGGGTAGTTAATCTCTAAATAATTTGTTTAAGGTGGATCCGCAGTGATAGCCCGCGAAATTCAAAATTTATTCAGTTTTTTGCAATTTGCAGGTCAGTGTCAGGTTGCATCTTGATCAAAATATGATCGCGACCATAACAAATTATATTTATAGAATTATTATCTAAGTTATGCTAATCCCTATTAATGTCATATAATACTTGCTCAACAAGTTCTAGCAGCAAGTATCTAGTCTAGCCATTAGACTAATGTCTAGATAATTTCTGCCTCGAATCACGAAACTTTATAAGTATAAATTGTAAAATCAGTTTGTAAAATGATTTTTATTTTTTACTGAAAAGAGCAGAAATGGTTGTGAATAAACTATACGAGATCAAGTGGTGCAATTACTCCTTTGACCGATGCGTTGCGACCTATAATTTGCTAGGGAAATTGTTTGAAAAGCTCACCGCGGGTTCGTAACGAGGCGCGGAAAATAAATGGAGTTTGCAATGGACATTTATTTTACAAGTTATAGACGACACTTTTTTTTTGTTTTTTCTCTTGTAGGCTTGTGCAGATCAGCCTGGTTGAAAGAGCCTTGTCTCGGCACAAATTGTTTTATGATACCTATTACCTCTGTGGTAAAATAAGCCTAGATAATATAACTAGAACCGGGCGACCGAGCTCTGTTCAAAATAAAGAATGCTCATTAAATAGTATAGGAAAGTTCATACTAATCCATGTATAGTACCTACTTATTCCATGCTGCCATGATAGTAGGTACTTACTAATTCTATGCTGCCATGTCATTATTCTCATGTCATTATTCATTATCTTGTTCTAAACTTTGGGCGACAGAGCTCTGCTCGGGTGAAAATACGGAGAATACGATTTTTCCCAGATATGAGACCTAGCTAGATCGATTTTCGCCCCCGTAAACCCCTATAGTACAACTTTAATCGAAATCATTAGAGCCGTTTTCGAGAACGTGAGTAAATATATATATAAATACACAAAAATATTGCTCGTTTAATAGTATAGGATATAGCACACAAAAATTTGGTAAAGAGGTCAAAACAAAACTAAAAACTTCAATTAAAAAAGAAAACGTGTAATTAACATACTCCCCGGACTCTTATTGCTTAAGTATTAATCCTCGGACAGTTCGACTTTCTGAACCAAATACTGGTTTTGACTATTCCGTAATCAAGCACTCTTGGTCTGATTTAAGTCTCGCTTCAAGCTACAAGCACTTTTAAAAGCTTCCACCGCTTCGAAATCGACAAGACGTGGTTGATTTAAATTAAAATCGAATAACACTTGCATTTCAATACGTTTCCATGATTTTAATAAAAAAATCCGCTGAACTGAAGTTTTATTTTCTGAACATTGAAATATACGAATATTATAACTTTCATTTAAATCGTCTAAAGCCGGAACGAAGCAAACTTTGAGCTTTTGTAAAAGTTTTTAAAGGCGTAATTGACTTTGCATTTGTAAACCACTTGTTGAGTTATGCTTCTGGCTTTCGTGTTAAACTGGGTTATTTCTTTTGATTTGACAAACAGAGCGGTGGGAAAAATAATTATATCATCTCATTAAAAATTCTTACAATAGGTATAAAGGTGCAGGATTTTTAAAGTCTAGGTGAAATACTGAATAAAGCACCGCATAGTTCGCAACGTATTAAAATAAAGCCTTGATAAACCCGAGCTAGACTGAGTAACAGAAAATCGAACTCGCGAGCCAATCCTATGCAATTAAACCCGCTAATCATCCCGAAACAATAAGGTCTTTTGTACACGGCACAGTTTCTTTACGGTACGGCGTATATGTAAACCACGCCGTAGAAAAATCGTGTCTGTCAACAAGCTTCCATAGTGTTCCATACAACACAGACGTACCGTGCCTAGACACGGCGAATAAACCGCAGTTTTTCACGGCAAGAAAAACGTGTGTGTACAAAGTAACTTAAGGTTTCGGTCAGTCAGCCGTGAATGAGCCTCCAGCAGACTGTAATCAAATGTTAAAATATTACAAGGTTCTGTTTGGTAAAGGGTTGCCCACATTGTTCTCATAATTCAATTAATAATTACCGCATTTGAGCACGCTATTAGACGAATTAATTAAATATGATACATTGATAAACTTTAGAACGATCTGTGTCTAATACATTTATTTACTTTATTTTCTTTTTATTTGGGGAGAGAGAAATAAGCATTATTCGCTTAATAACAGAGTTTGTACATCATGTGGGTGCTTAAAATCTGTCTTGGGACTTTCAAATATTCTTAAAAGAACTCAGGACACATTAAATCAAAACTTTCTAGTAATTATTCCTAAAATAGCGTTATTACAACGCAAATATTACCCACACATCTAACTTACGTATTTCAGAAAAAAAATCGATGGAAAATTGCACTCAAGACTCCTACGCTTCTTTGATTGTCTGCATGGCGGTTTTATTGAAGCTTAATGTGGCTTGTAACCCGGCTGTTATTACCCAACTGCCCCAGAAAGACGGTAATGTTTTTATTTCAAGTAGTACGAAACCACGAGTAGCTTCATGCAGTAATCCCAGAGTAGGGGGGGAAATGAGGAAAACTAACTTACGGGACAGTGAAACATGCAGGACATAATGAGGATCAATACGATACGCTGCACTCTCTGAATAGTCTCGCTTCGATAAAATAATCTGAAGTAAGTATTGCCACTTGATTTAAAATTAAAATAAGTAGATAAGAGATGATTTTCCAAAGGACTGAACAAACCACAAATTAAACTTTAAAATCAGAATCAACTATCCACATTAATATTTATCCCGATTGATTCCAATACTGATAAAATATTCCCATTTTGAGTACGCTCGTTTTTTCGACTTCATCCATCGCTTTTCCATTTGACGAGACGAATCTCGAGAGCTCCATATCGAAATAGTTGTTTTTTAAACAGCTTGCCGTGTATTCCTTTGGTGGATTTCAACTTCTCTGTAGATTTTGATGCGAAATGAAATATAATAAGGGTAGTTTATTGAATAAAAGAAAACATAAATCATTCCGGCTGGGCCGACTAATTTGATTCTCACCGATGAAGTGTATTTCATTTACAATGAGAAAGAACACTATTCGATAATAATACATCTATGATTCGATCTATGTTATTACAAACCAACCTACCTAGTACCACCCACAGTGTACCAAAAGTTTTGTCGAATATCTGTCGGGAACGACAGTATTTCAGCTTTCAGCCAGTGCGCCAATGTCACGGTGCTCTGGGTTCAACAATTCTAACTTCGGGATCCGATTATCTGGTTCATGTATTGTAGGATATTTTGTGCATTGGCATTTTATTTCGTGTAATGAAATAAAATGATGTTTATTTCTGTTGGTAGATCTTCTAAGACACTTTTACACGTCAATTATTTGGTTAATATTTTAGAACTAAATGGCGCCGGTATTTCTTCGCTGCTTGAGAAGAAATGCCGAAAGAAACTCAAACTCACATCTCTTTTAAAGTCCAAAAAATATAATATGGGACTTAAACATAACTGGCGAAATGTGGGTGTAGGTACTATAGTTACACCTCTGCATAACCCTTCGGGGAATTTAGTCGTGATGGTGTTATGTTATTATTTATTTATTTATGAGAGTATAACAATACAGAGCCATTCTGGAGGGGCCTTTTGAAGAAAGAGCCATTTCAGTAGCGTAAAATAGATTTTAGGAACTAATGACCAACATAATCTTTAAGTATATTTTTCTTTACAGGAAATACTATCAAATTATTTTCGTCTTCATATCAATTAGAAAAAAATCTGATAACCAAACGAAGATTTGCAATGACTTAATTCAAAATCTTCACCTTCTGTAATTCTTTTTTGCATTAACATAGGTAAGCGCACAATACAATGTGTGACATAATCAATTCATAAATGATACAGTCCACCTTTTGTAATTATCTACTTAACCTATTACCGACGTTATTACCTTCACAATGGCTTCTAATTAATTACCTTATCTGAAATTAGATGGCGAGATAATGTCATCATTACGCCCTACTGCCAGCATCGCACCGGAGGCTGCAAAGCGGATGCGAAGCGCCAGGAAATTACAATTTGTCTCTGTATTGAAGGTATCGAAGTTCCTATTGAATATACAATGCGAGTCTTTATAATGTGCACATATCGAAGTGAAGGAAACTATGCTTACTTTAATCGACGGAAAAATATAAAAAGAAATCTAAATATATATTTAAAAAAATCTCTTCTTTTTGGCGTTTTATTGAGAAAGTTCACGATTATTGGAAAAAATTAAGAAAAAAAAACATGTTTATTTTCAATTGAGGGTCGTTTTTTTCCACAATTTTCATTTTATGAGGACGCCTAATTAATTCCAATTATTATGGAATTTGTTTCATCGCGATAGATCGTTTAGTTTAAAAGTTACATCGCTATGTAACAATTTTTTTTTTTTTTTTTTCCGTTCATAAAATTAAGCATAGATTCCCTCATTTCGATATGTGCACATTATAAAGGCTCAGTAATTTATAATATTTCTAGTAATGGAAAGATTTGGATATAATTCTATACTAATAATAAAGCTGAAACGTTAGTTTGTTTGTTTGTTTGATCGCGCTAATCTCTGGAACTATTAGTCGGATTTGAAAAATTCTTGTTGCATTTGATAGCCTAATTCTTGATCACGCTACGACCCTTAGGAACCAAGCAAAAAGAAAAAAAACGGAAATAAAACTAAGCGAAAACGTAGTAACGAAACAAGCTAGTGTAAATACAATTAGCAAAATACTTTATGTATGTTGAGATTTTTTTTCCGATAGTTTAATTTACAGTTTTGAGTAGAACTCTCGATCGACATTATAACTATGTTCCGCAACGTTATAATACTTAAAAACACATCAGTTTAAAATTCTAACCCTGGGCGTATGAGACACAAACAAAAAACTCTACAAAGTAAATTAGAACTACCTAAAATCAATGCTATTATCAGATCCTCAGTACCATTCTCTCGTCCTTATTACGGTTCCGATATCTCGTTTCAAACCGTGTGCAAGCGTGAACGCTACTACAGTAACCCTAGTTAATTTGGCAGTCGAGTCTAACAGAAATGCAAAGGATGACGTCTGTCGAGCATCGGTCGAGCAAAACTGCATCAAATTATGAATACCGTATACCAACTTGGTTATACAATGTGTCTGATAAACCATAACCACAACCATTTACGACTAATTTGACATTTTAAATTTTAAAATGTATGAAATCAAAATAGAAATTGTCAAATGTCATTTGACTCGAATTTTTTTGACATTTGCATTAGAGTCAAAAGGGTTCATTTGGTTGTAAATGACCTCCCCTGCATCCCCTTAATGGATTGCCGACATATAACCAATAACCCTGTATATCTATCATATTATATGCATAAACTACAGGTGTGTGTCAGCACTTTCCCCTTTTCATAGTAGCCCGATGTATCCAATTAGTGTTCGGTAATCCATTTGAGCATTGTTCAATTTTAACGAAGCTCTAAGCTCGAATCATTCACTTTACTAACTCTTTGCTGTTTATATTTTCGCTTTCGTGTATATTATTTTATAAACCATTTTAAAGGTAGCTCTTACCCCGGTAGGCTTAAAAATCGTAAGAGCTTCTTACGGTCTACGCAGACTATCCAGGACCAACCATCCAAGGAGGGAAACAAATTGAAGGAAGAGAAGTACCCACGACTTCCCGACTTCCTTAAACCTCAGGAACATCTGCCTACAGGTCGTGATCTACAGTGGCCGATCTAGAAAGCTCTCAATCGATTGCTTACCCAAGTAGGCCGCTGCAGACACAATTTATCGAAATGGGAGATTACTAATCCATCCAACACCCAATACAAGTGCGGTGCTTCTGATCAGACCATGCCCCACTTGCTGGAGTGCCCTAAGTGCCCGTTCACCTGCACCTCGGATGACCTAACGAATGCCAATGATGCCGCAATCAACGTGGCCACCTACTGGGCTCAAACAAAATGAAAACAACAAAGAAAAGAAGACGAAAACTAAAATAACGAGGACCAAGTAAATTCTAGAATCAGTTGTCGTCCCGGATAGGTTCTGTCAATTCTTGTTAGCATCGTCGTTAATAATTCGCATTCGAAATGACATAGCCAATAACTTGTTAATCATTTATACATCAGACATTTCTCTATTATAAACATTGAAGAAGAGTATTAGTCTTTTCTATCGTATACGATAGTGATCACGTCAGCGCCGGCTGTCGCTGAAAATCAGCGCTGGGGCTCTGTCTCGCATGGGGTTGCAGCATTTATGCTGAGCGATGCCCGTTTTGCGTGGATGTGACGCATATTTTCCAGCAAATTGTTATTTAAGTGTTTTTTTTTTTAATTTTTTTACCGCAAATGAACATATTTTCTTTCTTTTGTATACCTAAGCTTGGTATTTACTCTTTCGAATCGAATAATTCGAGCACGACACACATATTAGTATTGAACAATAAAATTATATTTACAAACGTTTTCATCAAAATAAAATCTATCAAATACCCGAAAGCGATGCCGTATTCCAAACCTATTCCTATTAGAACTCGGACAAACACGCCCATATAAAACATAAAACTCTGTTGGATCCACCGACGAGACGATGCACTGTGATATTGTATGTTAAACGTGTGTAAGTTACTTCCATGGCTCTGAACTATTCTCTAGAACACTTAGCTCTGCAGACTTAATTTAACTTGGACTACATGTTCCGAAGGCAAAGTTTTCAAGTCGTTCAAAAGCGTCTCAACAACTTTCGCGCCCCAAAAATGAAGCTTAAAGTCTGAGATGTTCTAGAAATTAGGTCGCTTCTATTAAAACTGAAGTTAGGGGTAGCTTTCTGAAATGATGAAGTATCTCGTAATTTATACAGCAAGTTTACCTGTAAAATAGTTACTGGTTTATCCATTGTTTTATGTACATTTTAGCATGAGAATTGGGTATAGTTTCGTATAGAGTATAACTATGAAAGGTGACGAGGACAAGAGTCCTATACCTGGAACCACACAGCTTTACTTAATTAAAAACTTACTAATTGAATACCTAAACATCGATGGCAGACCGAATTCTAATCACTAACTTAACAGAAAACTTCGATTTCTGGCAGTTTGAGTACTTTATGCGGCCTAGCCAAATGTCCTTGCTTTAGTATTGATCGTCGACTCGTCTGAGTTGACCTACACGATTACTGACAAATGCATGCACTGACTGGACAGGTCCACTGAACTGGTTCTTTCCTCAAAATACCATCTCAGACACTAATCTGCATGGTCTTCATATGGCCTGAACAAGACCTCTGAGTTTGTTTCGGTTTTTCTTCTCAGAGTACATATAGGCAACACCGAACTCATGTAGTTTTAAAACAGTTTATTTTTGGCGTGTTATTTATTTTAATTTTTTTATTATATTTTCAAAGGATAACACAGCACCTTCTACATAACTCAACCAGCTTTTTGCTTTTGTACCTACATAGCGACCCATAAAAATACCACACTACAATTTTACAAATAATGAAATCGGATACCGTTAATGAAATTCAACATTTTGAACAAATCAGTGACGCCCGCATCGGAGGGAGATAGAAAACCTCATTTTAACATAAACATGACAAAATGTGTCAAATCATCTGTAAACCTAATTCATCTCATGATTGATAACTGTAGGTGTGTAATAGCAACGAATTTCCATTTTTTTTTTATATTTGAATAAGCTCGCGCTTGACCACGATCATAAATTGCTATCAAAACGAAAATTATCTTTAAAATTACCAATTACCGTTGAAGTAAATACAAAACCATAGACATCGGTGTTTTATATGTATTGATTTAGTAAGAAAACTGACAATTATCTCGTCAGTGAAACGTCAACATTGTATCAGGTGCTAAACTTCCCGCGACTGAGTGAGGGGCGTTGAAAGGTCTACCTTTCAACGCCCCAAAAAAATACCCCCGAAAACCCCAAAAATGTTTTCTATTTCTACTCTAGTAGAAATAGAAAACATTTTTGTTCTACTACCTTTTGCCCGCGGCTTCACCTTCGTGGAGGTTCGAAATTATCGTGTCAAAAATAATCCTATATCGTAACCCAGGTCATGGTTTACCTGGATGCCAAACATCATCAAAATCCGTTTAATGCGTGAAAAGGTAGTAGACAGACAGACAGAGTTACTTTCACATTTATAATATTAGTATGGATCAATGAATGTATATAAAGTCATGGCCCACCAGAAAAGCCACGAGACATTGTATCATATGGTATGAATCAGGGATGTTACGGAAGTCGTTTTACCGGAATCGGAACTTCTATAACGTAAAGTCATGATTCTGATATCTACCCATCTCCTAAAAAGCTCATTCCTCTATTATACGTGATTACGAGAAATCTAATTTAATTAATTTCCTCTAGAATGAGATAAATGTGATGAACGAAATACGTTTGTAAGCCGCGTCTGCGGAACGAGCGTGGAGTCGGATTAAAACGATGGCTATACGCCATTCGGCAAGGATCCCTGATTTTATTGTCTCTTTCGTTTTATCTCATTATCTTCATTTGCTTTAATGAGAGCGCTTAAGCGGAGTCCTCTGGTTTTTGGTAGATATTTATTTTCAGTGTTTTCTGATATTTATGGCCTGCTTCACCTCTTAATTAGTAAAGGCTTTTTGGCAGATAATTTAATAAAACCCAGCGTTACTTTTTATTTCATATGGTAGATGTATAGTTCCTATCCAGGTTTAAAAGTGTTCTGTGTCGTATTATAGATAGTCATTAAGTAAATGTTTAAGTTTTGAAGGCAAACACAAAAGTAGGGTGCTGACTGCTGCCATAAATAAATTACTAAACTCTATCGTGCAGCCGATGAAAACTTTTAATACCACAAATGAAACCTTTAGGAATGAAATTGATAAGCTGTCAATATTTAACAATTTTCAAACAGCAATTTGTACACGTTTCTGTAATACGGAGTGAAGTTTCCTCTTTCATAATTTATTAAGTTTCAATCAAAGTGAAGGCTGTAAAGTTCAGCATTTAGTTTTAAAGTTAAACACTTAAAGGTCAGGGTTTCTATTGATTTGCACTTTAACTATACTTTGTTTGTTTCTATGAACGCGCTTATCTCTGGAGCTACCTGTTGGATTTGAAAAATTGTTTTTGCATTTGATAGCCCTATCCTTGAGTAAGGCTATTTAACATCACGCTTGGATCCGTAGGAGCCGAGCAAAAAGAAAAAAAAGTCAGAAAGAACGAAAACGGTTTGAAAACGAAGTAAAAGCGCAGGCAGGCAATGCGAAGTGACGGGGTGGAACAGGGGAACAAGAAATTTCAAGCGGACGACGTCGTGGGCCGAAGCTAGTTAATAATAAAGTGAAATTATATGTGGAAAATATCTTGAATGATCTACATATGTAGGTGCTAATCGGGAACCAAATATTTATTCATATCAGGGATGTTACGGAACTTCGGTTCTGGTTCCGAATAAACACTGCCGAATGTTCTAGCAAAACAAAAACATATTAATTTCCAGCAGAATTTTAATAAAATATAGCTTATAACTTTCATTTTTCAGTGAACGCATATTTTTTTCCTACAATAGGTTTACCTATTGTAGGATAAAAACATCCAGCTGGAATACTCGAGCGATTTCATTCCCGTACGTTGTGGAAGACCAAATATTTGAAACGGGTGTCCGTACTGTATGTAACACGTAACAAGGCTCAAGGGGTATTGAAAAAATAATAAAAATCGAATGAAGATTTAACGTCTCGGTCCATCCCTGCCGATAAAAAAATCGTGAATCCTTCCGATCCGTGGAATCCTGCAGTCTATTTTCAATTTTATGTCTACCTGTATAAATAACTGACAAGTACTTCGACACATTGAAATTAAAAACACGTTTCGAAATAGGTCGAAAAATATTTTTATGAGACTTTTTCGTTTTTTGTAGCGTCCTTCCTCGATACTGGAGCGAGTTTAAACGGTTTTTTTTTTGTTAAAGTTAATAAAATTGCGGGCGAGGCTGTGCGGAGGCGTCTAAAACCGTTAGTTTACCTCTATTGCAGCGTGATGCTTTATTCGATTAGATAAATGAATACGTATACATTTTTTTATATTTCGGTTTACATTTCTGTGCTGCTGTAAAAATATTGTGAAGTGAGTGCAGATTTGCTTAGTATTAGAATAGAGAAACCGTTTGTTTCATTGTCATTTCAAAGAGGTTTTCGACAAAAGTCTGTAAATAACTCCGAGTATTGGAATAAACCTAATCTACTTGTTGATTTTTATTCAAAGAGACGACAAAGAGCACACAAAGAGAAACCGTAAAAAGGTGCTGAAAAGAATCTGCTTTCTGCTTTTAATTTTTCTCTATAGCGGAATGTCGCCGACTAAGTAGAAAAAAATTTGGAGCACACTGTGAGAATGCGATCATTAGAGTAAATAAATATTTTCTCTCTCTATAACGTCGGCTAAAAGCCTCTAAAAAGGCGTAGTGATATGATGTAGGAAGCGTCTAGCTATATCTTATCGGCTTTTAATTATTTAAATGAATTAACTGACTTAATGCGCGTAATAAACATTATCTTATTATCTTGTAAGATTGACGTTCGCCGCGGGGTATCATCTAACCCCCTAATTAAAAGTATAAAACAATGTTAACTTTCGGTTGTCTATGAGCATGTTATGCGGAGGAATGAGGGACGTGTCGTGAGGAAGGTTTTTGAATATGAATGTGGATGGCTATCAGAGTATGGGAAGATCAAAGAAACGTTGTGTGGATTGTGTAAAAGATTCGGCTGATATGATATGGAAGTCACCCCCCTCGGAGATGGCGTCTAATTGAAAGACCAAGACATGCTGCACCCACTCTTAATATGTCGGGATAAGGTTCGGAGAATGATAATGAAGTATGCCAATGTTTATACGAGTTTTGTAAATATAGGATTAACAGTAAATAACATGGTGGTTTGTCTAAATATTTTATGCGATATACTAAAAGCTATGTGAAATCATTTAATTGACAGAACAAACTGTACAGACACTGTTTGATCACAGTAAAATTGCAAATTGGGTTAATTATTTAACTGAAAGCTTGTTTTGTTTTAATTTTAGCACACGGGTAGCTGCAGGCTCCGAAGCCGAATAAAGTATTAATTTTATATTCGAGAACGATTTTACTTTTACAAACTTTTATTTAGTTCTACTTGTTACTACGTCTGTGGTTGATTTTTGCAAGCAAATGAATAGCTTCCTTTGAGTTAACCAATCAAGTTGAAATTAACGTAAACTCGTTCTGTTCCGATGACAATAGGTACATACATTACTTGGTAGAAATAACGCAAGATGACGCATGACGTGAGATGATGCAGCAAATCTTATCGGTTGCTAGTTTCCTCTTAAAATTTGCTTTGCTTTTAAATTGGTATGCTTGGTTTTGATTACAAAACATAATCTTAATGATGACAGCATTTTAATAAAAGCTTGTTACCAAAAGTTTTTTTTTTAAATAGAAGGGTTTTCTGGCGATCGGTAACATGAAAGCCTATTTAAATTCACGCAATTTTCATTATTTTATTTTCAATTTAAAGGAGAAACCCTGTATGAAAAGCTGACCCATCGCTGGAGCGCTACTCACGTAATTGGGGTCGATGTATAGCCACTCCAAGTTCTGCTTAGTCACTGACATCACTCATGAAGTGGCTAATGCCTTAGAATTTGCTCCCATTACTTGCCTGCCCTTATTCCGTCAGTTATACTTTGGATATTACAATTATTAAAGCTTATAATACCTACTTACTAATGTAAGTAATCTATTCGTAGTATAAATTAAAGACGTTTTTCGCGTTTGTCTGTGTGGCCGCGTTGTTCTTCTAAACTACGCAACAGATTTTGACGAGGTTTTCATCATAATTCAAAGGATTTATTTCAAAATTTATACTACATTATTTAACTAACATAATTATAATAAAAATCTCTTTGTCAAGTCGAAAAAAAGTTATTGAAGACGTTTGTTACTCAATCACGCATGAACGGCTGAACGGATTTTGATAAAATCAGGTGCACAGTTAGATCTCATCTTTAAGCAATTCGCATTGTAAACATACTTTCTATGCAGGTACATGTAGAATTTATCCACTGAGATGCAAAAATATTCTATTAAATATACCACTGCCTAGATATGGGTTACCGCAAAGGTTTTTTCTTTACTATAAAATTAAAGGGTCACCGTCAGATATCTCGATTTAGAGCAAGCGATTTCCGAATAAACCTTCCTATAACAATATTATTAATCGATTTTCCGCTCCGCAATAATTCGGTGGTGAACCGCGACTAATTGGCTACGTATTGACAATGACATAATCGAATGTGAATTCACTGTTACTGACATGATTGGTCTATTGTCACTCTTAAATAGTTATGCCTCATTGTCGCGGCTTTGCATGTTATAAGGAAAGGATTAGGCTTTTGTGTTGAGTTTAAAATAGTGTCTACATTTATGAATAGATTCATAGTTTTTTTTTAAAGACATTCTGAAACCTAGTTCCGATCATAATTGAAACTTAAGCTTGAATGAAAACTTCAATCTGTTAGCTCTAAAATTAAACGTTATAATTATTGAAAGGTGAGGTAACTTTATAACGCTGTGCATTAGGTAGTCTCGTTCGCAAGCGAACCTGAACAAGAGTTCGTTCGCAACACTATGGCGGAAAAACGCAGAAGAAAATACATCGCCTTTCTTAAAATAGAACCGCAGTAAAACAAGAGGTCGCACAAAAAATTCGGAAGTGTGCCTACGAGTTAGAATCGCGGGGATAGTAATGTATCCCTTCTAGGTCAGATAGCTGCGATGTAGGCCACACACAAACACACCCCTGCTTACACCCTCATGTACACACATCCCTACTTTGAACAGTCACACATACAAATGGATGTGACAGTGTTCAATGAAGACCGTTTTCCGCATAACATAAATTTACAGCCTTAAACAACTTATGGTGTTACTTTGTCGTTTATAAGCGGTATGTGGATATGAATTCGCCTGTGGGTTGTGCGATTTCATGTGATCATTTTTGGAATGTGTGAGGAAAATAGAAAGGGAGGCCTTTGCCCAGCACTGGGCTAAATAGATAGATTTGTAGAATGCACGGTTTCACAATTCGCTGGTTTTCTCACAAATCTTAATTTGCAAGCAAACAACAACTCACTCAAAGTTGTAATGCCCATGTTAACTGCGTGAATTTCGATTCAGTATAATTTATTTCAACATTTCCAATATCATCAAAAGTTCATTAGGGATTTAACTAAATGAGGCCCGACTAACTCACCGTTCATTAGGTACTGAATAAATTCCCCTCGTAATTGTAACAGCTCATACGAACAAATTAGTCTCATTAGCAAATAAAATGATAGTCGAATAATACCTGAACGTTGCGGTTAAAATACCAGAAATATATATATCTTACTATATAATATTATAAATGTGAAAGTTTGTATGTTTGGATGTTTGTAACTCAATCACGAAAAAAAGGCGAACGAATTTGGATGAAATTTGGCACACAGATAGTTTATAACCTGGATTAACACATAGGATGACTTTTATTTCCCGGTAGTACGTTCCCGTGGGATAATTTTCGACATCCACGCGGGCGAAGCCGCGGGCAAAAGCTAGTTACGTTAATAAATTGCCAGAAATTCGACATTTCTTTATTAAACGTAACAAGTTATTCAAACTGCCCATTAAGCCATGTCGTGTTATGAATTAATGCTACATTCGCAATTACTGCATTTTAATTAACTGTTGTTATATTCGACCAATAAAAGTGGAATTTAATCTGATATTTTATACCCTTGTCCGGCACAACACAATATCGAAAATATTTCACATTTATGTGCTAATAAATGTGAAATATTTTCGATATTGTGTTTTCTGCAAATAAAGAAAAAAGGTGGCGCTTTTTCAGTGAAACACAACTGAATTTTCATCTTATTTTTCTTCTACCTCGAATTTTTCTCTACTTCTACAAATCCCGACCGACGACAACACATTCGTTTTTTAAAACCTGACATTTTCCGAACCTTTTGCTATTGTGCTATCAGAAAAATCCACCGGCATTTTCTACGTGCTTTTAACATTTGTATCCGGCGCCGTTAGTGGGAACATAGAAGCCGAACAGCTGCGTCAGCTTTGTCCCGGAACACGGGAACGAACTCTCGATAGTCCGCAACCAATAATAGGCACCGTGATGCGAATTCATCCGACATTTTAAAATGTTTTCTAAAGGAAACGGTACAAATTACACTAGAAATGTAGATTAGGAACAGTCTTGTTTGCCCAAAAATATGAAAGATCATGTTTATTATAAAACACGTCATAAAAGTGTTCCTAAATAAAATGTTGTTGCTAAAAGAGGCATTTTAAAAGCAAGCCTTCAAATTATTATTATCCTCCAAATGTGATAAATCGATCAACGTTGACACGCCGGCATTAACTAAAGTGCCATATAGCCCTGTTCGTCTCGACGGCCGGCTCAAACAATGTCTCGAGATGACAATGGAGTTACTTAGATTGTGTGAGGAGTCGCGTGTGAGTTACGTGATTGCTCGCAGGTTGTGTTTGGGGTGAATTGCACTGACGTGGCCGACACCCAAACAGTATAGCAATGCATACAATGGCCCATCTTGTCACACTATCGATTACTCTATCGTTGCTAACTTTGCACTAACTCTATCAACTATTAAGTTTAACGGAGTGATTGAAACTGGTATCCACGACAGTAAATAAACTTAGCTTATCGTATAGAGACAAAGTCACTGCTGCGCGTCTTCGTCGTCTTAAGGATCCGTAAGCCAGTTCAAAGCAAATTCCATCATAGTTAATAGTTATCCAGCAACCAATAACATCTCGAATGCAAGCATAATTATATAATTATTAGGTAATAATGTTTTATGATATTTATTTCAAATTACAAAACTGCCAAAATCACAAAGTATTACGTTATTTTAGTAGTAATTACTTCGTGGCTAAAAAATTCGGCAAAAATATGTTAATGACTTAGGTACAATAATAGTTTTCATACCCCATTTTGATTCAAGACAAATCAGACAAAAACTTATTGCCTATACAGCGAACACTAGAGACTAAAGATTCATCTCAGAAAGGCTGACTTTGCCAAAAATCAATTGGTTACGCAGTTCACATCCCCAACGTCAACAAGTACCCTATAGAACCCCTCGCGGGGGACAGTGGGGGTCGGGGGTCGGGATAGCCCCCTCTAGGAGGGGTGAGATTCAACTGGTGCAATGCGGTGTACCCTACCTCCCCTGCGTTGTTTTTGCCATTGTCCGTGGAGCATTTGGCGCGCCTTGCGTTTATTTCGTTCCGTTTGTTTTGCTGCATCGTCTTTTGCTACTTTCTGTAACTATTGTACTTTTTGCGCTTGTTTTAATAAGTTCTTGTCGCTGGACCGTTACTGTTATTAACAGGTACGTGCCCTAACAGTTTCTTTTACTCCGTGTGACCGAAATTGACGTAGTGTTCATACACAGGTCATTGACCGGCAAATCAATAAGATCAAAAACAATCGCAATCCTTGCCAGACTAGCTAAAACTATGTTGCTTAAAATTCTCCCCACAGCGTTGGTAAAATTAAACGGTCAGTTAGAAAAAAATCATACGATCGACTGGTTTAATTTCCGTTCTGACGCCACAAAATGTCACGGTCAAACGTACGTAGCCCCAATAAGATTAGCTCGTTAAGCTTGACGTCACCTAAATCTTGCACGTTTCCTCTAATGTGGCCGTTTCTCGGCCGTTGGTACATATATCAAGTTATTAACCAGGAATAAAGGAATGGAGCTGACGTTTTAATTATAAAGTTTTATCCGCTAAAGTTTAATACTCTCGCGTATTTGTGGATTTCTAAGTCTGTGGAGTTTGCTAGAAAGACTTCTTGATATAATCAACCGGTTGTATGCTTTTAGAGAAGAGGTTACGCGACATGACTATTCTTCAAACTATACAAGAACATGACCCACTGAACATTATTTTTGTCAAAACTTTTGTTTTTATTCGACACTTCTGTTCGGTTCTCAATTTTTTTTATTTGTATTTGTCGCAGTTGATGTAAAAAATTTTATCTTGTCTCTTCTACTGGTCTACACTGAATTTCACCAACTAAACAAGATTTCACTAACCCATCAAAGTCCCGAGTGAGCTAACATCGGACCTAACTAATACCGGCGCCGCTGAAAGCCTGCTCCCATGTAAAAGCTTCCACAGCGTTGTATAGCGGGGCATAGATCCGATAAAACGATAGTATTTCAGTGAAATTTGTGAGCAAATGCAGCGCAAACTGCCTATGAGCCTAACGAACCAGGAGGTTGTACCATTGTTGGCCGTTGGTCAGTCTCGATGAACGCAACACAGAATAAATTGAGTTACAGTGACAGCGTTGGTTTAACATTTTTTTAAATCGATACGTTTCTATTGAGTTTCTCCTATCGTATTAGTTTTATTTACAAACACTTTTTGTTTACGTTTCCCTCTTCGAGTTTAAATGTTTGTTCTTTTTATTGCCTTCTAAACCTTTCATACATAATACGTGAGCAAGGTTCGCACAAAAGAGTATACCAAAGTGGATTTGTCAATAGAGTAATCACAAGCAATTTTCGACTTTCTGAAAGGAATTTACTTAATACACTTCATTGCTCAAATTTTCCTGCTGGGAAATCAGTAACCGTTTGTAATCTAGTAAAAAATATCAAATACAAACCCACTTTGTTTACCAGTTTGATAATTAGAACGAAAGTTATATATACGAGCAACTTGTTTGGCTCAAGCACCACTAAGATGCTCTTATTTTCGAAGCCCCGTTGCGCTGTTACTTTTAATCTATACCAGCACAGAAAGTAGAGGAAAGAAGGTTCACTGCGCAATAACAAACTCAGACCGACGCGTTGTATTCCATTCGGAACGTGAACATGGGCGCCGCTCCACAGCAGCCCACTGATGAGCTACGCACGTACGCACGCACGTGTACTTAGCTTCGTTTTGTATGAACAAAATGTAGGCGGAATCGTTCACTGTGACTCACGGTCACGCTACGCACGAATAAGTGGCTGGCTAACAAATGAACCGCGCAGCTAGTTTGGCAAACCTCCGTGCATATTCTACCTTTATCTATATCTATCTATATATAGATACAGAGATATTTAGACAGATGCGAAAAAGAACTTTAATTCATAAGAATTAATGTCGTTTTTCGCATCTGTCTGTGTAACCGCGTTGTTCTTCTAAACTGCGCAATGGATTTGGATACGGCTTTGACCATCATTTAGAGAATTTGTTCCAAAAGGTTTATGTGTATCATACTTTAATACTAAACTTACATAAAATAAAGAAATATCGATGTTTTGTCGAGTCATTAAACCGTGCGAAACAGAGGCGTGAGGGTAGTAATATTATAGCTAAGCTAGAAATTAAAATGCACAAGTATTCAAATGCAGTTTTGTTTAGCTTATAAAACTGTCTTGTAGAAGTGGACTGATTGAATAGAAGTTTGTATGTAGTTCAGAGGTTCAATAAACTAAAGACTCACGTGCATCTATAGTGACTTAGCATTGGAAATAAGGCTTCTGCAACGTTATTCTTGTTCAGTTTCATTTTGTTGAGTGCCTAAGCTGTGCAGAGAGGCTTACGACCGGATTCTCTCAAATGTTCATCTATTATTTCGGGGGATTAGTACTAGGAGATTTTACTCGTGTATATTGCTTTGCGTTGTCTTTTCTCTTATTGGAATGACCATGAACTAATTATGAAATATAAGGAAGATGACAAAAAAATATCCGTCGCGGGACGCCAGGCAGATGTGAAACAGCGAAATTATTAAGTACAGGTAATATGCATGAAAGGTTAGTTTACGACAGGAAATAAATATGGCGACTATTGGCGACAGTCGGTCGGACCAGCCGTTATAGATGTTTCATATGAAAAATAGTTTTTATCCGTCAGGTATATTATTAAAAAATATTGGACCCGTATTTTTTCTTTATTTTTACGTAATCAAAAGATTACGGTAATACATTGAGATAAAACGTGGCATGACGTCATGCCTTCGTATAATTTAAACTAAGTTGTGACGTAGTGAGCCCCCATTCCCCAACTTTAATACGTTTTATCTAGGTATTTTTTTATTAATATGATTAAGCAAAAAATACGTGTCTAATATTTTTTTATTATCTGCCTGACGGACTAAATAGAATTTCTTTATTTTTACTCAGGCAACTTCCCTATATTGTGCTATTTATAATTACTCAGTCTGCAAGGTGGTAGCGAGGCAGGTGCAATGTGCCGGGTAAACAAATAATCATCTCCACTGGTGAAGATTATTTGAATCCACCCCATCTTGCCAGCTTATGTGTTATAGGTACCTATCTTAAATCGATACCGTCTTAGGTGTAAAATCGCCAACGGATCAGTTAAATAGGGCGCAAGCCAATCGCAATTTATCGGACCGTCCTAACCCGTATAACTAAGTTTTTACTATCGGGAAAATCTTATTTGCGCGACCGGAAATTCGCTTCATTTCCGAAGTTTTTTTCGCTGCTCAGGTAGATAAATGTTATTAGCACGGTTAATAGGTTTTACTTTTTAAATGGATTGATTTATAGGGTATCATTGCAGTAATGGGTGCTTGCGAACAGGCACATGACACACGTATGAAAAGCTGAGCAAACGATCGATAGTACGGCAGCCTCAGTTACACCGGGACGTCCGCTTTCGAACCCAAACCCTGTGATATTGACTTGGCCGATTTCGTCTATCTATCGGATATTTGTTTTATCATATTATATAACTCCTTGTTAAGAAAGAACTGTATTTGTAAACTGTAACGACATTGTATAAAACAGTTGCTTGAAATGTAAACTGTATAAAGCGATAAACTTGAATTTTTCCAACAGTAAGAATTGACAACAAAGTCCCATGTAATAGGGGGCGAGCCTATTGCCATCTACCGGGCACTATGGGTAGTAGGTAGGTAGGTTTTGATGTTTTATATTTGATGATTATAAGCGACGAAGTGTACTTTACACCCTGTTCCTCGTACCTTTATAGCATGCATAACCGTTTTCCTAAGTGTTCCTATGTTATATTTGTTAATAACTAGGTATATAGTGTAATTAAACAAAAGCGTTGATATTTGATAAAGGTTTTCATGGGGCTTCTTTTAACGCATCCAATTTCACTTGTGGTCGGGTAGGGCCGTATCTTTATACTGCTATGTTAACGCAGTTATTTATTATTTACTAATTGTTTTATCAACTTGTTTATTACATTTAAAATAATGAAAAACTCAAAGTTTTGATAGATATTAAAGTCAAAGTCAAATCATTTATTTCAATTAGGCACAAAAGGCACTTTTGAACATCAAAATTTACAAAAAAAACAAATTGTTTCTAGTCGCCCCTTCCAAGAGGTAGAAACTCCACCGTTACTCTTTTAAAATGTTTTATAATATTTTGTATACATCAATTCATTATAATTATAAGTATGTGAAGACGATTAGAAAATCATGTAGGTCTGTAGGTAATGAAAAATAACAAAACCAGCTCGTTATGTCTATATTATGTGATTGTTAAGTGTTTAATAATGTCTGTATGCCACAGCTAGTAGCAATTAAACAGTCTTGAAGCAAACACCTATTTTAAATTATCAAATTCTTGCTAAGCAAACATCAACCTTAACCTCAAGAACACAGCTTTTAAACAATGGTTTAAATCCGTTTTTTTTTTGTCGTGGCAGTTATGTTTTGGTTCCCATATTCTTAATTTAAACTCAGCACGTTTAATATCGACTACGCCGTGTAAACCTGATAAATTATTACACCAATCTTGTAACGTACAAAGCCTAAGTGCCTAAGTGTACTATGCCGAAGATACGCAACTGAATTTCGGCGTGATGGCCCCTGCAATGATATTTCAATTACTAGCAAAATATTTGCAGAAATTACGTCACGTTTCGGCGTACAACCGAACTTTGGTCGGACGTAAGTTCGGCGGCAACGTATTCTGTATAGCAACACACTATACACCGCGGAAGTTCGGTTCGATTCGAACGTTGAACTGGCTATCTTGTAGAATTCAATGGGTGCACCTAAAATTCTTTCTTGTATTTGTTCTCTTCTAAAGCCTCTGCAATCGCTATTACTGTAAAATGATCCATATTTTTAGACTACTCGTCACGACACCACGACGGCGCTCGAGACACTGAATTCACACAACCGAATTTCTGTCGCGTAATTTCTGCGCTTATGTCATATCAGCCGAATAGTTCGGAACGTAAAATCAGCCGAAAAATGAAATAATCTTTTGTTTTTGAAAAGACAAAATAGTTTGCGCTAACTACATTCAGTTTTCTTTATGGATTTCTGTTTGAACATTTTACTTCTCTTAGCTATGGCCGTGGGCTCTTATATATTAAGACTCACCCCTTAGTGATGAGTTTCATGATCCGAGATGCACTGGTTCGCTGACAATGAAGTGACTTCCCCGCTGACAGCAATGTTACTGCCACCATGCTGGATTACTGCAATCTCACTGCCGCGTTGACTGTGTTATTGCCATGAATATCTAAAACAAAAGAAAGAGGGACCACTCACTATCGTGTACCTACAGTATGTTACAATAGGTGGTACGTATAAAGTCAAAAACTTTTTTAGAAAAAATACAACCGACTTCCAAACTACAAAGTGAAAAATAACTTTAATTTCGGAAGTCGGTGTCTTTGGATCAGTATTTTAGTTTTTTGACACCGACTTTCGAGATTAAAGTTATTTTTCACTTTGTAGTTTGGAAGTCGATTGTATTTTTTTCAATTAAAGTTTTTTTTTTCACTTTTTAGTGGGTTGATTGGTATTTTATCTAAGTTACAATAGCCTTATGTCAACTGCTCATCAAAAATACCCAAATCGCTAATACATGTGCCTTTAATATTTGAAGAGTTCCCTCGATTTCTCCAAGATTCCATCATCAGATCGTGACCTAATGACCGACCAACTTGAAAGTATACCCTTTCAAACAAAAAAAGAATTTTTCAAATCCGTCCAGCCGTCTTCGAGGAACACACATAAAAAAAAAACGAAAAATGTCCCGACGAATTGAGAACCTCCTCCTTTTTTTAGTAGGTTAGAAATATAATGATTTTCGCGTAATAGTATTGGTTAGTAACGTGCAGGAATAGGACCCACTCAGTGTCACATCATGCGGAACTGTCAAACGATCAGCCACTGCGCCAACCGGCGTGATTATGCAAATATACGTAAACATATTCACATATCTAAACGCCGCCATAGCTTCGCCGATCCAGAATAATGTCGCTGCATGGACGCTTACATAAATCAGTTTATTTGACAGGCTCCGGCGATGCGATAGTGTTCTCTCCAAAATATTTGCGAACGGCACATCAACAATTTGCATTTATTAAAATAAACCCCATCGTTTTATTTGAACACGTTGATTCGATCATCGAATGTTTATTGTGTTAGCAATGAGGTAAATAAATATTGCTTCGGCACATTAAAGTGGTAGGAAATTAAATTTCGTTGTCATCTCGTTTAATATTAAACACGCAATTGTTACTGCAGTATTGGTTTTATATAATTTGATGACAAGCGGATAGTATTTTACTGGGAACATTGATTAAAATGGAGCGATCGATGTTTACAATTTACTTTGTTTTCGGATTATTCATTATGCATTTACGCGTCATCAACGCGAAGTCTCGCGACGTTTACGGTGTCTACGCCCAATCACTCTAAGCCTATCGTAGTGTGGCTTCATCTTGTAAATTCAGCTTAGTTATTACGTCGCACTTTTCATCCTTACATATTATAAAACAAAGTCCCCCGCCGCGTCTATCTGTCTGTCTGTCTGAACGCGATAAACTCAAAAACTACCGAACGGATTTTCAAACGGTTTTCACCAATGGACGGAGTAATTCATTGAGGTTTTGTGTAAATTGGCTGAAATATGACGATTATTGTTGAAGAAGTCGGAAAAAATCATGCCGACTGGGAGCTTTACTGGCGTGCGCTGCGTTAACCCGAAAAGATACATCAGATTTATGTTCTATAGTATTGTTCATCTTAAAAAGTTCAAGAAAAAAGTCCTCGATGTCATGTGTCTATCTTCTAAGGATGACCCACAATAACCATTTTTACCTTTCAGAATTTGATAAAAATTTAATTGTTATTTCCGAAGCTTTTTTGACCTGTATAGTATTAATCCTTATCCAAAAAAATATCTTATTTAAATTGAGCATGTAATTTAGATTAAAATATGCCTTTGAATCATATAATTTAAATGAATAGTTTAAACGATATCACAGTTTCAAAATTACGCGGAGCAACGCGGCCGCAGCGGTAGGAGTCAATGACGTTTTTTAGGTGTGAAATCTCGGTAGGTAGTACGTTTCCGTGGGATATTTTCCAACATCCACGCGGGTGAAGCCGCAGGCAAAAGCTAGTTTCTAATATTCCAATAATATTTTTAATTCAGACTCAACTCAAAAAATAACTTTTGGAACTACGCACCTTGTTAGACGCAACTTTCCTAAAGATATACATAGGTACGCCGTCTACAATAAGTCTAGCCTGCTCAAGAGTTAACAACTCGTTCGATAAAACTTCCCCAGACTGATTCATCTTCGCGATCATATCGGAATCCTAGACTAACTCTTAACAAGCCAAAAACTTGGATGTTAAACTAGAACGAAGAACGCAGACGACTCACTCACAGATTGTTTATTATTCAGAGGCTCATCGCGACAACTAAGTACCCTCCAAGGCTCAGGCTAAGTAATAGCAGGAATGCAAGTAGTGCCACAGGTTGCTCACGCCACAGGTTGCCTTTTGCCTGTTATTAACGAACCCAAAATAACTCTTAGCAAACCCCCTTCTCCCTCAAACTGGGGTGACGTACGACCTCCAGCGTATTACGGGGGAGCTTTGAATTACTGGTTTTCGGATAGTACAAATGGCAGCTCTCGTTCGAGCAGAAAATATTAAGTAGGTAGAGGTGAAAGGGCTCTTTTTGTTAGGCAATTTAGTCCCACTTCTGGGTAATCCGTTAGGTACTGCTTCAATTTCTCGGTTTTAAAGATTTTTCTTAAATACAGGTGCGATTGCGCTACGCTTTTAAATTATTGTAGTAATTGATAACAGTGTTTTCAATTACTAGAATTTTAATGAATACAATAGGATACACAACTACGAACGATACAACCTACCTAAATAATTCTGTATTTTGTACTTGAAATAAATAATAAACAACAGTGCCTACGACCTACAGGTTTATAACGGCTTAAAGCACCAATAAGCTTGAAATACGAAAGCGTGCAATGTTAATATGAAGTTAGCGTGCCAGTAAAACTTCGCCTCGTACCAACTACACAAAAGTCCTTCGTTTTTGTTTTTAATATACGTATATTGGCTTTGAATACCTTCCTCTAAAAGGAAACCAAACCAAAGTTTTCATGCGAACGAAATTTAATTTTTTATCAATGTAATTAATGTGGTACACATAATGTTGAAAAAAGAAATTTTAGAAATCCAAAAAGTTTCAATGCAGAAAAATTGCCCATAAAAAAGTAACATTACACCCACACACACCCCCTAACACTCATACATACACCCCCCTCCAAACACTCATATACACACACACACACATACACCCCAACACCGAGAGCTGCTAAATTAATATTTCATTTTATTTATTTTTTGTTTTTTTAATGCTACCACCTAAGGGAAGACTGAGACAGCTCCGACACAAGTACTATTGTAACTTACTGGGGCTGCCTCAATTTATGTATGGAACAATGTTTTAGTTGAAATAAATATTTTTGTTTTTTTTAATTAGATTTGTCATTTACCTAGTCATTTACATTGTTCCGCCTACATACATACATACATAATATCACGTATTCGTCCAATGGGGGTAGACAGAAACTTTAGAACGCCACCTGCTACGCTCCTTACATACTCCTTTTGCTACGTTTACGTTCATACATGTGGTCATACACGCACACCTAAATTTACTGTTTAAAAAGTGTATTAACACGTCTTTGTTTTCAACAATTCGTTTTATTGAATTAAATGTTTTTATTTAAAAACAATGACTAAACAAACTTTACCATAAAAGTTTACCATAAATTGCAAATGGCATTTAAAAGAATCGATACTCTATCTGTCTATCGAAAGCTTTTAAAAGAGTTGAATAAAAATATCGTTATTCAATTTTATTCTACAGAAGCAATAAAGTGCTATCAACTTAATTCCCCTTTTTGGCGAGGAGGCGATACTCAGTGAAGCGCCGTAAAGAATTCTTGGCACTAGAAATGCCCGCATAGTGCCATTTAGTTTAGACATCGTCGTCATAGCTATCTACATATATACAATATGATGCAATATCTTTACACGAATTCTCTCTTCAGGGACTATAGACTGTTGGATCTATTTGGTTTAGGATGCTTTCAATAGATTACCGACACGTCGACACGTTGGGCCGATAGGTGGGGCCATACATTTGTTTTCCATGTAGCTTTTAAAATGGGATTTATCGCAACACATGTTGGCACCTGAAACACATTGTAAAGATATAATGTCTTTTTTGTGTCGTGCATTGCACAAATAAAGGACCCGAGTTCAATTTATGATCTTGCGTAAAGAATTCTGGAGGTGCTTTGGTTCATTTCGAAGCTATTATAGCATATTTCACATTCTAATCAGCCCCATTAATATATCAGTCGTGAAAGATTTTCCTATAAAAGAACAGTTTAAACACGTGCTTTTGTTCTTTTGCAGGTTACACCGAGGAGCAGCCTTCCACGCAGTTCACCGCCCAGCTCCCGAGTGAGGTGAGCCCGGCCCCCGCCGGCCCCGCCCCCGCTCCTCAGCCGGCGCTTCAGCCTCTATCCTATGCCCTTCTGCAACTCTCCGCCTCCGACTCGACAGACCCGCCCTTCCTCCAGGTTCAGCTCCAGTCTTCGCCTGTCTCCTCCCCTCCCCCGCCACCGGCGAGCGGCAAGTCCATCTCCATGTGCTACACCAGCACCGGCGCCATCCTCTCTCTGCCACCCAAGAAGAAAGACATCTACCGCCCGTACTGCCTTGTGGACCGCGCGGCGCACCTCAACAGACCCGAGGAAGACCTCAATGCGGCGCATGCGATCCTCGACCTCAGTCAGCATGTGTTCTTGTCGCCGCGCGTGGTGGAGCCAGCGCCGGCCGCGCCGCCCGCGCCTCCCTCACCACCCGAGGCGCAGCCACCCCCGCCACCCCCCGCACCGTCACCACCACCACCGCCACCGCTACCACCGTCACCTGAACAACCTGCACAAGAGTCCACCACTGAACGACCGCGAGAAACTATTGCATACACATATGACGCGTTCTTCGTAAGTGATGGCCGATCTAAACGTAGAAACTATGCAAATGCGCCGGTTGAGACGGTTCCACCGCCGGAACCCAAATCGAAGTACACATGCAGTGAATGTGGCAAGCGGTACGCAACCTCATCGAACTTGTCGCGGCACAAGCAAACGCACCGCAGCCTGGACTCAGTGTCGGCCAAGCGCTGCGGCGAGTGCGGCAAGGCGTACGTGTCCATGCCGGCGCTGGCCATGCACGTGCTCACACATCAACTATCACACGTGTGCGGCGTGTGCGGGAAGTTATTCTCGCGACCATGGCTGTTGCAAGGCCACCTGCGTTCTCACACGGGAGAAAAGCCTTACGGCTGCGCACACTGCGGCAAAGCTTTTGCAGATCGATCGAATTTGCGCGCACACATGCAGACGCACTCAGCGGACAAAAACTTTGAGTGCACTCGATGTCACAAGACGTTTGCGCTCAAGAGCTACCTCAACAAACACCAAGAGTCGGCGTGCGTGCGCGACGACGAAGACGAATCGCCGTCGCCCGAGCCGGCTGCGCCCGTCTCCGCGTCCGGCTAGGGGCGACACAAGCCGACACAACTAGGGACCGTAACCACCGCCGAATGGTTTACACGTAAACGTAAAGTATTAATATGAATTTAGCTTGTTAACGTAATATATAAATTTACAATATGAAACAGGAGCGAGCGCGTCGGGCGGGCGCGCCTGCACGCGCGCCGGACGCGCCGCGACACAATCGAGCAACGTTTCGCATACAACGAATCACGTACGACCCCGTAGAGCCGCGGCCAACGCGGCCGCAGGCCGTAGCGTCACACGTCCCGATAGCGGTTAACTTAATATTAAATATGTATATAGTCGTCGATAAAATATACCCTTATATACATAGATGTATTGAAATATGAATGAAAACTAATATCTTTTGTAGGTGATTTTTACAACCGCAAAGTAGGTTAGAGAGTATTAGGGTGTAAGTTTAGCGTCGAGATGCGAGAGCCGAGCGCCGAGGTCGTGGGTGGAGGGTAGCCTCCTCCGTCTCGGTGAGGAACTTGCCAAAACTTTCCGTCCGAAGCTCCGCACACACGCCGCCGCAGCGCCGCAGCGCAGCGCGGGCCCGCGACAGTGCCTTACCTCTCGCCCCGCCGCCATCCCTCCCCCGCACGCACGCACGCAACGCACCCCTCATTTCTTTACACATTTATAAAAATATTTAAAGTAAACCTGCACGCAGTCTGAAAAATTTTAAACCGTCTTATTGTAGCGATTTTTAAAACAACAATCCGTTTCTTTGTCTATGCATATGTAAACTTAACAATGTTAGTGCAACGTTTCGTCCAGTCAACTTTAGTACCTGCAAAATCATGAATATAGTAATTCAGTGAAAGTGTAATTTAAATGATAAACTCGTAGCAAGGTGTCGGTGTGTCGGGGGCGCGTGAAAGGCGCGGGCGGGGGGCGGTCGCCCTGTGGCGGCGACAGGGCAGGGCCGCGCGCCACAGCCTGCAAGCCTTTAGTCGAGCGTGTGTCTTTAGGTGACAAGTCAAATGTAACTGGCAATAAACTAACTTAGCGTAAGGTAGTATTAACTTAGGTTAACAAGGCGAGCACGAGGTGCTCGGTCAGAAATGGGTATTCGAAAAGCAATAATAATGTAGGCATAAAGTCGCGCACCGCTGTCAATTAGACGCAGCAGACTATTCTATTAACCCTATAGCGCTCTGTAGTTGTTAGCTGTCCCTATGGTCGGCCCCACGGGCGCTACTTCGACGTGCGTACGAAAGTAATGCGCTAGAAACCGCGAGTTCTAGGAAATGTAGCAGCTAGTGTGTAGTGAGTTCATTTGGCAGTTCCAAGTTCCGCCCGCGGGTCTGATGCCCTCCCTAGTCTATTAGTTAGTGCCTCGAGTCAATTCGTCGTTGGTGTTTCTTTGAACCCAGTCAATTAAAATATCTTTGCATGAAGTTCCTCTATTATAACAAACCATTTTGGGAATTCCATTATAAAAACTATCGAATAACTTTTTAGAATACTTTTAGTTGTGTTAAAAAACTGTTACGGTTATAATATATTCTGTGGCGAAATAAGTATGTCTGTAATAAAAGCAATGGTTGCGTTTAAACCACGCAATTGTACCTAAAAACAAATTAATTTTAGAAGTGCATATAAAATATTTTGACGCCACAATAACCAAAATTTGTTTTTTAAATGTGGCGTTTGTAAGGAGTTTTGCAGTAAATCTGTTTTAGTTTATTAGTCAGTGTTGTCAAGTTTATTGAAAATGATGTACGAATATTTTTACTAACGATCGCATATACACGACAGGACCGCCTATAGAGGCACTAAACTGAACACTAGTCATTATATTCCTTATCCAAGTACATACTCCTACTAGTAGCTGTAGTGCCACATTATATCTACCTACTTTCTTAGATACTATAGTTCTCTTCCCTTCGTAATAAATTAACCCTTTGATCGCCGACTGATTAGTCTCTGTAAGACATTTAATCATTAATATATTGAAGAATAATACTGATACCTATTGATAATATATTAATTTAGTATAGACGATGTACATTTGGGTACATTGTACCAACGCGGCGATCATGCGGTTACAAATTATATAGTTTTATAAAGATAGGGTACGCCAGACAAAGGTGACGCGTAAAAAGCAATATTAATGTAAATCAATAAGCAATATTACTGTAGAAATTATTGGTTATTAATAAAAAAAATTAGATTATTAGATATTTTGGTGCTTTGAAGTTATATTGAACTAAATTGAAACGAAATTAACATCGAATATTGTGTAATTTATAAGTGCGATCTAATCTTCAGTTCAAAAATATTTTGAATAAATTCGATAATCTCTGTTTTCTATGAACCTACTGATTTTCATTATCTTTCAACTTCTTTCTAGTACTGTAGCCTTACACTTAGTCTAGTTGATCTATGTATTCCCTCTAATACTCCCTTCTTCGAGGAATTCTTTCATATTATTCTTCTTAGCTCTCCCTTCTGGTCTTAAGTAGAAGAAATTGCAAATTAATTGCTTTTGATGAAAAAAATAATTAAAAACGAAGATATTTTATTCAAATATTTATACTAACGTTATTGTAATTGTAGCGGTTATACAGATAAGTAACTAACGATTAATATTAACCAAACCAACTTATACTATACAAAAATATATAATATACATTGTAATGTAAATATGTCCCCGTGTACCAAATTTCCCTTCTTTACAATTTTTGTAGATGTAGTATTAATAAATTAACTTTATAATAAAGTATTATACATATAGAATAGTGACGGGGCAATCTCGTAACCGTAGCTAGTAAGTCCACCTTTAGACTTGATAGGTTACACTCCAATGTTATATACCTGTTAAATTGCGCACCAACAAATAACTCTTTTTCGTTAAAAAAAAAACCCTCCGCAAAATAAATCGTCTTTTACCTACCCAAACGCTCCATTTTCTCTAGCCGAGTAGACAGAAATTATACAAATAAAATAATATTGTAAAAACTAATTTAACTAATGCAAGGTACACACGAAATGTCTCCAATATTAATTCAAAGAATATAAGTCTACAACTTCGAATTGATCAGTAAGTTTCTATAGCTAAACTAAACTCAGTGATAAAACAAAAAAAAAATGTCCAAATTAGCAATATGATAAGCAATATTAATTAGGCTACTCTTGAGGCTGTAAACGAAGTTAGGCATAAAATATAATTTAGAGACGAATACAAAATATTTCTAAGCCACGCAGAACACGTAAATGTCATATATTTTTTTAACCATTTGCAAAAGATATGTACGCGTCTGTTAATTAAAAAGTAAATAGGTACATTTAGGTCGCGTAAAAAAGGCTTTACCATTTAAAATTCATTAGTGTTTCGCTGGCACAGCAGCACGGCTGCCGTCAATTCAAATAATTATTTTGCAACGCCAGTAGCGCGGCACTGTTTTTAGGCCACGCCAACATACAAAATTAACATCAATTTGTGCACGTGAGCGTAAACAGGAATCTTTCACGTCGGAATAGTGGTTTAATTAATTAAAAATAGAAACGGAATGGGGTATAATCATTAAAACGATAGAGACATACAGCATGGCTGCGTGTTGTACGCCTCGGTACAGGATTGTAGTCCCATTAGTAACCATCCTAAAGCCAATCACACGGTCGCGATTCACTCCCATCAGGATCACTCTGGCTTACGATCTGCCGGAGTGCTACTAATCTTGTTTAAGCTTCAGCTGCTTCTTATTGCAAAATACACGAAACGCAGAGCACTTACTATTAAGTCCTAACATCGTTTACAGAAAGTATACAATATTTTAGACAATTAACATGATAGTACATGGCAATAATGTGACTACTATTAAGAAAAGCAATAATGAAGCAATATCATTTTTTTATATTTAGTTGTGGGATGCGGAAACTAAACTCGGCTAAATAAGTAGACTGGAAACAAAAGTGATATGATGTTTTTTATAAAATTACATTGTTTCTATTGCTTAGGGTTAAAAAATTACGAAAAATATTTAGTTTTCATTTATTAAAAAAAATAAGGCAATTACTATTTTTAGAATAACATTGTTTTTAATGAAATCGATTCAAAAGAATATTCAATTAGACGTGGACGATGAAGCGAGTTTTAATCAACGACACTCGTATAAAAGTTGTCTCGCTACTCAGCAAAACGTTAGGAGCTACGAACGAGCTACGCCGTAGTAAATTGCTACGAGTAGGTACTCCATTTTATAGTTTGATGCATTTTACGCTGACGTGACGGAGCAAAATGCTGCAGTCAGTATTATGAAAAATGTTTATCTATTTATTGAACGGATAAGAACCTGTTTAGAAACGAACTGAAAATTGATATTTATATACCAACTTTAAAAAATACATGGAACTATAAATCGGTTTTGTCAATATATTTAAGTGGATTTAATTGCAAAAAAAGGAATAAGCGACAGTTTTATGAGATTTGATGAGTTGGAAATATACTAGAAAGTATTATTGTACACGAAAGGAAAGGCGTACTAGTTTTGTTGCGATATGTTGAAAATAATTATAATTTTATATTCAGCTCGCAATAATATTTTTGAGCTCCATTAAAACTATGCAGATTATATTGATTAAGACTGAATGATTAACAACGTGTTGCTACTTATAGTACACGAAAAAATTAACTTAGTATTTTCACAATAATTAGAGAGCAAAACAAGGAATGACTAAACTAAGCCTATGTTGGCTGTGTGACTTGATTAAAAGATCATTCGGTTCATTTACTCTGTCGCTTGCACCATTTTTGTACTCAAACTACTCTCTCAAGGACTATGACTTATACACTTTTAACTATTCGACTACTAATACTTAAATAGTCTTATAGAACGAATATAGCGTTTTTTAAACATCTTTATATCACAAAAAGCAATATGAAAGTGATAGACGCAAGTGATGTACTAAGTAATTACGATGTTCGGCTAATTATAAGAAAGATTTTTTCGTCTTTTGAAAGAAGCCTGAATATAATCTAAATACCTAAATTAAAAATACGGAGCTAGTAAAGAAGCGTACTCACAGCTCGTTATAAATTATCTATACCTATAGGTAAATACTCAGGTCAGGGTTCGACCTAATATCGTACAAAATATGACCGCTTAAAAATTTATATGAAAAGATAAATACAGAAAAATATTTACTGGAATTCCAATCAGTCCGTCGGTTCGTAAATATCGAAATTTATTGTTATGTAGGTACTAAAGTATTGGCAAAGAACGTAATATAAATGATGGTTAACGAATGTTAAGTCCGTTTCACACTGCGTTTGAAAGTATCTTGTAACTTTATAGCATTATAAACTGTATTAAACGGAAGAATATCATCTATGTACGCACGGACTAACCAAGTTTATGAAAAAATTTAGACGAGTATTAGATTTAGCCCTAAAGTAATGAGACACCGTTTTGGAAATTATGTGGTACAAAATATCTCTTAAAATATTTGGAAACTCTGTTGTTATTCTACAGAAGAAATGTTGTGAAATATGATTAAGATTCTTTTCTTCCTGTTAACTTTTCACTATAATCTACGTCTCTTGGAATCAAGGCATTTACTAGACTCCAACCTCATTAAGTCTCGAGATGTTTAAAGATCCGCGACCCCTTTCATCTGTCCATCGTAATCGATTGACGTATAGTTTCAGCTCTATAACATTTAATCCTTTAGTACTTCTTTTACAAGATTTATAACTCTTCAAAAATAATTATATTAAAAATTATAAATGGAATTAACAACGATGATTATTGCGTCTGTTGTAGGTCCAAAAATACAATTTAGGCCCTATACATATGTGAATAAGATTTAGGAACGAAAAGCAATATAAAATTTAAAGTGATTATTATCAGCAATATTAAAGTTTAAGAGAATAACAATTATTGAGACAACGATAAATTATTAAAAATCGAAAGTCGACAACGAATCGTTTTCATTGTAATTTATTTGCACAACGAAATTAGAGTCAAAATTATTTACTATCGCTAGCGAATTAGTATATCGAAATTATTCATATGTTGTAGATGAAAAGTAGTCACTTTTGAAGTCGTTTTAGTATAATTATGTCAGATTTGAAAATAATGATGGAGGTTGTTTTAAAATTATGAACGAGCCATGGAAACTACTTTTTTGATAGCAAGAAGTAACAGTAAACCTTACTTAGGTCGGTATAGTTTAGTGTAGGCTATAGTACTCTAGTCATATAAATGTAAATGATATAATAACCTTAGCAGTAGAAAGAAAGGTGATTACATAATGTGATGCATCGTAGTGAGTGGAAGAGTAGTACGTATGTTAGAGTGAGAAAGTATAGTAAATATCACTGAAGTGATTGATGATTATTACTGAGTTTGCCTTATGAATTTTTGTATAAGTGAGCGTGACGTCTAACGTAATTGATATATTTTGACAAATTACCACTTCATGTTCATAATAAGGCGTAAAATCTAAAATCTGAAAAATGTTTTTGAGTAATTTCACCGTCAGTATTGATACTATTTTTTGCGACTGCTACAAAACTGTAAATTAAACAAAAATAATTAAAGATTTTTTTTCATGTAAAAAAATGGAGCCATACTACAGCCATTTATTTTTTATATAGCCCTCGTCATTCGGGATGATGTAAGGCATTCTAACGATACCTTCAAATCTGTTATGGCATAATTAAAAGTTATGGTGGAACAAAGATACTCACATAGATACATGAATCCTGAAAACATTACACTCCTTTTTGGGCAGTCGTGTAATAAAGTTAATGTTGCAATATTTGTAGCACTTAAAAGTTTTGTCTTTTATCTTCATACTCACTTATACAAAAATTTGAATAAATATAAAATAAGATCACGAATATATACCAAGTTTGAACGTTTCTATGTAATGACGTATTCTTTCTTAGAATATTGATTCCAACAATTTCATAATTAATAATAACGACCAAAATATTGAATGTCACTTTTGTATTTCTGCGTAGTTTTCTCACTAAGATTCACTGTTCACGCGTATTCGGCGCCCTATCCAAGTACCTACCTATAAACTATTACTGTCTACCTGTGTCCTGTAACATAATGCTTTCCTTAACTAAAGAAATCGAGACATCCCAGTGAGCAGTGAACTTAGACATGACCAATAACTATGCATAATTAAGGCTTAATAATGTATAATTTTGCTCTAGATTTAAAATGATAACTCAACAATATACCTATGCCATGTAGTTATTATTTTATGACCTTAAAATTAAATTTAATTACAATAAGTGTAGTATGTCAATTTTTTAATTCACGTATTCCTTCCTATTATGCAATTAATATATACCAAAAAGTACCTACAGAGTTAGTTGATAACATTGCATGAAAAATATTATTATAATAGCATAGTGTAATAATAAGTAAGCGTATGAAGAATTATCCCAAGTGTTGTATTTGGTGAGAAACGACGAATTTAATTTATATTTCTATTGTTTGTAATGTTGTAATGTCGGGTGCAGTGAAAATTACCCCTTCCATGTAAATTCCAACTTCCTAGGTTCAGGATTATCGTGCAGCTTCCCCCTGTCCTCACTTATTAAACTATGCAATTACAGATACTTTGAGCAATTAAAAGGCAAATATTGTAAATAAAATAAATATATTATCATGTATAGTCATAACGTAACAATAAATGACTTGGCTTTTTAGGAATATCTTGTTTGTTTTACCGACATTATGACATTAGCCTAAAATTGTTCCTAATTTTCGAAAATGAGTATTATTGTGTGAGTTTACAGCTTAGTTAATTTAAGTTCTATGTAAAACGCATTTAATGTAATCTAAGTACCTAGGGTCCACTGCGTTACGTCATAATGTAGATGTTGTCTAATTAAAGATAAAGGTATAGTGACTTGCTTTGGAAGAAAAATACAGTTAGCATTATTTGTTTAGTGTCAACATTGAAACGTCTCCACACTTTTCCGTTATTGAAATCAACTTTCAATATGAATAATTGTTGTGTTTAAAATTAAACAAACACTTTAATTCAAATACGTGTTTTTACGTGTTCACCCTCCATTTTGTTTTCATTGCAAAGGGCAAACCGTAAAAGGTCATTTTTCACTCGACTTGAATAAGAAAGAAAATATAAAAACACGAACCTTAACTGAATTATGTTTGAAGTATTCTTTAGAAGATTTTTTTTTGTTATTTCTTTTTCCGAAAAAAATGTTTTTGTTTAAGTTTTTCTAGATAAGGTTATTGATGTGTTCAAATTCTATTTTCTTATTATTTTAAATAATGGGTAGGTACGTTTGTCGCTATCTCTGCACAAATGTAATGGTGTAGTTACACAAGACATGACGAACGCAAAAATTGTTACTTTATTGTAATTATGTGAACCCGCTTAACATTTTTTTTTGTTGCATCGTGTGTTTTTGTGTACAGATTTATTTTGACTATACATAAAAATTAATTGTATTGAAGTGGTTTTATTTCACTTTAGATAAGCAAACTAATCAGTCCAATCACTCTTGACTGGAGATGATCACTCTTGGTGCACCTACGAGTGCCATATAATATACCCTTTATAAACGAAATAGGAACGAGCATACACACTTACGCAAGATTCAAAAGCAGTTTTCTCCTAAACTAATGATAGAAATAAGTCGCAATCGTTATTTCACGAGAAAATCACTTTTGAATATTGCGGAACTGTAAGGTATTATGGTCGTGACTGTATCCACTACCAAGCACCAATATGCCAAAGGGCGCTTTCACATTGGACGATAACGACACAATATCGTCGGACTGGTAGTTTCATACAATGACTACTGAACGCTTTTACACTGTGTCGGTGTAGCGCCGGTATCGTCACCGACATTGATTGTCGTGCCGATACCGGCGGACGACACAGTGCACTTGTTGACTGTTGCCATTATTACCTCGAAGAAACTATAAGTTAAAACACACTGTTAGATTTTCAACTCTCGGTGCTAAGCAGAGCGTTGAAAATCCAGTGCTCAGTAAAATCCCACCGCGATTTTATTACGTCCGTGCGTACGTCAGCTTACACTTTTGGAATCGCGCGACGTAGTAAGCTTTTGCTGGCGCAACGCGACTATTCAAGGCTGCTATGGTATAAGATCATGACAATAAGCTGTTGGTTACATCGTGTCACATACCGATATCGTTCTGATGCTGTTATCGTCGCAGTATGGAAACTACCAACAAACACAAATCACCATCGCCATGTAGGTAACATTTTGGTAACTCTAAATACATTCTAATGCATATAGGTGATTTTATTTAATGTCCTACCGACAAAGTCTACTTTACTATTATGTCAGTATTGTATATAATGATGATTTAGGTAAGTACTGGTTCTACGATACTGGCTCAGGACATTATATTCGTGGGAACCGACTATCAGTACCTACCTATTTATATAATGTAGCAAAACTAAATCATGTTTACTGAAACAATCAATTTCTATAGGTACCTAGCCTCTCAGTTGGCAAGCTAGGTAGAAGTCTACCACAACCGCCAATCTCACTGCATTACAATACAATCTGTATATTTTTGAGATTTTCAAGCGTTTGACAGACGAGCAAACCTGAAAAAATCTACGAGACGGAGGCCTATTTTCAGCAGTGGACGTCTTTCGGCTCATGGAAAGAAAATGAAACTAGGAATTGGGTCTGTTTTTAGTATTCACTCGCATCAGGCGGCACTTGTGACTGGGCCCAGGTATAGCCGAACTTTACCAAAGGCCGAATTTTGCTGTAAATAGCTAAAAGTATCTGACGCAAAGGAGATCATTCATTTTGGGCAAATTATGAAAGTGCCGGCCAAAAAAAAAAAGTTATATTCCGTTAGAACATGTCTCTTCAGTTTTCACTATGGGACAAAATCTGTAGGGACATTCCCCGCGCTGTTATCCGAGTTTGTAAAATACTGTTTTCAGTATGTTTTAGTTAAAAGAATAACAGTAATCTAATTATAGTAATAGCTTTTTATGACAGTAAACATTACAGTTATCATCTTTTACTGTGAAACCGAGGCTCTATAGAGGGTTATTCTTCACATAACTACAGTATACGAAATGAAAGTTTTTTTTTTTACAGTACTACACTCCATTTGAAATAAGATTGGACCAGGGACTTGAAAACGAAATTAATTTCGTTCCGATACACAAAATGTTATCTAATAACGTTCCAAATTTTGTAACGATACTAAAACCTAAAAATATTAATAACGTTACAAAAAAAAACGTTATAGAATATCATTTTGGTAGAACAAAATTTTAAGTAACGTTATAGGTATCAGTAACATTATGCTTATATCCACTTGTAATAACGTTACAGATTCATTTGTATAACGTTATTCTTAAGAACTTTTCCCGCTGACCACCGCTCTGTCGTCGCCCAGCACCACCACCACCACCGGCCACCCCCGGTACAGCGGCCAGCGGGCGGCTGGTGGTAAGCCACCGCCGTATTCAAACATAAGTTCGTACGAAAGTGCTCATTTTTTACAGACAGTGTTGTGAATGAATGGTTATTGTTACCTACCTACTTTTATTTTCATGTGATAGTGTCATGTTCACAATTTTTTTTGGCAATTTTGCGTATCGAAATGAATAACGTTATTATTTCGTTATACCGATATATTAATAACGATATATTTTTAATAATGTTTTTAAACAGTTTAAGATTTCGTTCCGTTTGTTAGTATCGTTATAGTCAATGAATTAATTTTGTTACGATCCTGGTGGAACGGTACAAATTATCGTTACCGGAACTTCACGTAACGTTATTTTGAGTAACGTTTCAAGTCCCTGGATTGGACATTTTAAAACCTTTTTACAGTCCGTTCAACCGATTTTGACTTCTATTGCGTTGGTGGCATGACAAATGGCAGCTGCAGTAAACAGTTGGCATTGTAACCACTTTTTTGCTTTTAATGCCATCCTTATGCCGACGGTATAAAAGTGAAACTCGGCTGTAGTATTAGCAGTTTAGGCGCGTCACGGCGCCTTGTTTACTTAATGAAACACGATCCGTTGTATGATAGGTGTGTATTTTGTTTAACATGACACAGTGTCCAAGCGACAACCGAATAATTGTACGTACACGATAACTCTATTGAGGTAGCCAGAGTTATATGTGGAGAATCCAACCTTCTGGTTTTCCTTGAACCATAGACTCCCCCTAGACCAACTAGTGTTGTCAGGTTATAATAACAGTGGGAACCATAGATAATTAGTTGGTTCGCCACAGCAGATTGAAATAGGTATCACTCGTAAGTATCACTAGTATTAACTGGTTTTAGGTCTATTTATGGTTTCTATTCACGCAAAAACAGTGAAATAAAATATCACATTATTTTAGGTACATAAATAACGGATGTAAAAAGAAGAAGCTTAACGAAGCCGAGTCATATACTCATTCATTCACAGTCATCGTCATTGTGATTTTTTGTACTTGACTATGTATGGTCCAGTATGTGCAGGTATGCGTCTCGCAATAGCTTGCCATATTTGGAATTGCGTAATAATCATTAGGAACCTTCCTTCCTTCTTCTTTGCCTACCAGATTGTATCCTATGTCAAAGTCAAATCATTTATTTAAAATAGGCCCATGTATGGTAGGTACTTCTGAACGTCAAAATGATATATTTATGCATGATTTATTGGCTATTAGAAGCTATTTCAAACAAAAACCGACACTTTAAAATTTAAGCTCCTATGTCTTCGAGAGTCTATTTTCGATCCATGGTGCGCCATCTTCTTCTTCTCGTCACCTAATAAGCAGCCTGGGGCGGACACGTTTGCTGCATGTCGAATGCACCATGGGCCAAATCTACCACCACGTGCGTCAGGAGGACGAGGCAGACGCAGGACAGAACTTAACCAAAAAAAATTACAATAAGCGCCAACAGGCAATAATCGATCGGTCAACTTTACATTGCTAACGGTACCGAAAACTAAACCTTAAAAAGTTAGGAATTAATTTATCTAAGAACATGATCGCACCACGATTTACAAGTGTTTTGACCACCTGTAGTGAAAACGCATTTTACATTTTTGTCACGATTGTAAAACCAACAGACACAGATATTGAAATACTAATTCCAACTTTATATCCGTAGGGCCCACTAGCGACACCTAGTGGCAGCCAACTCTATATGCGCACCGGCTTAACTGCGGTAATCGGACAGTCTCCAAAGTTATTTTAACTACAGTCTTGGAACTAATTATTCAGTAATAACTTATGCCCAATGTTGTTACAGAACTATTTTTATACTAATAAGGTTCATTTGTAAGCGGTAGGTGTTTGTTTACTAAACACTCGTATTATCAGCTGTCGTTTAGCGTCCATGCTCGATCCAAAACGTCCCCAGATGGCAGAGAGGTCGCATAGCAGCTGACTAAAGGGGGAAGAAACAACGCCGTTGCCAGGCAACCCTCCCCACCTCACGAGGCCAGCTGCCTCCCCCTATTTGCGGATATCGCCTCCCCACCTCTCGCAGAATTTACCTCCATGCCACGCGGTCTTAGCACGTGGCGAAACTTTTGAACGGAACGTAGATTATAGAGGCCGCGAGCGCAAAAACGGCAAAATTAACATTTTCTAAAAAAAAAATTTTGTTGGCTTATCAAAACTGTTTTTTTATAGAAGCAACATGGCCTAACATTGATTTTTCAAGCCACCAAGAGATGGCGTTAGTAACACATTTATTGCATAAAAACTTTATTCAATTTCTTTGACTATCTCAATAAGACTAATTAGTAGTAGTAGGCCGTTCTTGCTCTCGCGACCTAGAGCATGAGAGTTAAATAACAGTAGTAGTAGAAATTAAATAAAGTTAAGTTAAATTTGATACAGAATTTAGTTAGTTAAGTACCTAATCTTAGTAGGTCTTCAGTGCTAACAAAAAATAAAAGTTAAAAACTAAAATCCAACTACGACAAAAACGCCAGCTAAAAAGGTATAAACAAGACATCACAGAGTCAGACAGACTGTTCGATTTATGATCTAATTACATGACGTAGCCACAGGAGTAGGTTGGGTTTTAGTTTTAAAATTTTATTTTTATTTCTTTGGTTCCGGAAAATTCAATAATAAAATTTGGAGTTTATGTATAAATAATCATAGATAACCAATATATTTTCAGAAAGTACTCCTTTACCAATCACGATTAATTAAACTTTTTTTTTCAGTAGCACTTTCATCTTCTATAAGCCGCCATGTTGGATTTTTGTGACTCATATACCCTAGTACCCGCGGAACAACCTGACGCTTCCAACGATACCTCATTTGTCAAATACTACGAGGAGTTTAGGAGTTATGAGAGAACAGATGAACATAGGTACATATATACATAGCCTGTTAAAATCATAACCCTCCTTTGGCTTTGCCGTAGTCGGATAAAAACCAGTAGCTTCTTATTCTATTTAAACTCCGTACTACACTACACTAGGCCATCAAAAGGTCAGAGTGTTACCACTGATGTGGTACTGTGGCCTACTGTACATACCTACTACAAGTTATTCGGCCAAGGTATGTTTGCTTAAATAAACAACAATGGTCTGCGCTAAGAAACCGTCGAGAATAATGGGACGACACCAAAAGCATAAGCACAGTATAAATAGGTAACAGTATTAATTATATCTTGGCAGTAGCCTTGAAATAATTACCAACGGCCGCTATAGTCCGTGTAATCCACGAAGACGCGCCCCACTCCGCGATAACTGTACTGTAAGCTGAACTCTAGTACGGCGCGGAGCGGAGTGGGGCGCGTCTTCAGATAGATAAACCTTCCGCGTCCGTGCGTAACCACTCGATACTGTTGCGTACTGATATACACTGAGATTTCGAAGCGCGTCATTTCAGCCGTTTTCTATGAAGATATAATACTGTTGCTTATTTATACTGGGACATATATAGGTGCAATCAACCGCACGTTCATTGTAACAATTTGATATTGACAGAGCCTTTCATATTAGGTACTTTACAACATAAAGCAATATGTTGTAGTGATTTTGAGCCCAAGTGCGCACTTACGAGCGGGTAACCGTGCAAAAAAAAAATTGTTAGCTTACCCAAATCCAAGTGAAACCGTGATGAACTAGTGAGGGCTGTAGCTGACTCGTCACGTCCGCACAACTAGCTAGGGACATCGTTACTTCTGGCTCCACAAACCCGTGTAGCTTAGTCATCACGTCCGCGCTTCTCACTAACTTGTAGTCGATAGCATCCGCGCCACTAAACCGCACACAATCACTGGGCACTTATTTTGTGACGCCACTAGTCGCTGGGACCGGACTAGAGGCGGCCACTAATCGTGAAACTACTTGTATAATATACTTAAACAAATTTTATTTTTTTCATCGTTCTTGATTTTTGTCTCCAGACTTTTCTGTGCTCTATATGTATGTTGTTTTATTGGATTCAACAGATTTACTGCTACATTATCAGAGACGAGTATTTTTATTAAGGAAATATCGGGAAAATAAGGTTATTATATTACATAACTCTAGCATACCCAATGAAAATAAAAACAGTAAAATAATTTCCAGCGTCTTTAATTGCAATTAAAACAAAAATTATCAGTAATCAATATAGTATTATTACATGACATTTTACGTTTAATATGACTCAAATATATAAAAAACTGATCATTTTACCTCCCAAATAATACAATATAAAAATTTCAAAATAAATAAAAAATATTTTTTTGCAGAATATAGGTATGAAATTAATTTAATTTTATAATACATTAATTAATTCATTATTGAATTCATTACTCTAGTTTCGTATTAGTACTCTGTATTGTAAACACACGAGTCGTATCTTTCACTTCTCCATATAGATTCAAGTTACTATAACATGTTAATATTGTAGGCGACCCTGTTTGTACATTTTCTAGGCAATCTACAGATTGATTAAAATAGTGTTCATCAGAATCGACCGAACTCGTGTACATTACAGATATAAACTGAAATGAAAGCAGTTTTACTGTAGCAATGTTAATTTTTTTTCTCGACCTAACAGCTCTAACATCACGACTCTGTTCCTCGAAGGAGTTGGTCAGAGGCACATTTTAAAAGTCCAATGTAATAGGGTGCTCTTGCTATCCATACATATCGAATTATTACACATAAACCGCTTTCATCTCAATACAATAAAGTAATATGCTTTCATAATTTACATAGATAAAACATTTCCTTCAGAATTCATAGTTTACACTGTATAGTGTAGAAATATAACGAAACTAATGACAAAGTAAGTACAAAATACAAATAATAAATATCAATCAACTTACAATATAAATATCAAATACCTAACACGTATTATGCTTTTCAGTCATATTATACGTTAAGTTCCATGCATACGCGGTAACTCTTGCCTCTATGAGAGACTGCCACAGAATCGGAACGGTCGCTGAGAAACCTTATCAGTTGAATAGTTATTGGACATTACTAAACACACTGATACCATCAAATTCTACCTAGAGTTACAAAGGCAGTCGTCTCTCGTAATATCATAAGCGCGCCATGTCAACTGCACTTGTCTATGGAGTGAGCGCACCATAAAGGTACGATTTACATGGTACGATTTGATTCCCTGTGGCGTACCATAACAAGTTATTTGTTACTTCACTTTTATATAAGCCACAGGCAAAAACTTGCATCGTGTAAATCGGCTTTAGTTTAGTTTCAAGCATAGCGAAACCTGGCAATAGCCTAGAAAAACGCTAAGATGAATACAAACGCACAGGCAGTGTGTCCACAAACCTGCCCAGCACGTGCTTAGTCTGTGTTGCTTGACACTGCGCTTGCAAGTTATTCTAGAATGAATAGTTTCAATTCTCTATCGAAGTCACACCGCCGGGCATACGGGGCTGGTCTAACAGGACTATTCTAACCGCCCTATTCACCGTATTTTGTTTAACGCACACATACGCAACTAGATGGCTGGAAGAAGAGTTCCCGCGCGAATTTAGCGGTAAAACAAACACCATGAAAGGCTACCTACAGTAAGTTCCTTCACGAAAATCTTATCACAATTGTACCGATGCAAACTTTACCGCGTATTACCGGGACTGATAAGCCGCAAGAGCGTCTACGCGGCAAACAGCAAGTACTGCGTGATCGTTAACCTCAATTACAGCTACGTTAGCAAAACAATGTAAGCCTATCTAAATTTACATCACTATGTCGATAGTTTGACTAGCACTTACAGTCAACGATGGTTCAGGATTAAAACTGGCCAATGGAAACGAAACACGTCCTTTAATAATTACAGATTAATTCGTGATCTACACTTATATACTAGGTTCGCTTGACAAGTTTTATATCTGTGAAATGTAGTAATTTTTAATACACACGAATGAATTATCGATACCACTTCTTGTTACTATTTTAATGTACGACCTATTAATTTGAAATTCGATCCTAGGCACACCAGAAGAACCGAACCTTGCACTACAGTTTTATACTATACTGACTTTATCTTTAAAAGATTGTTAATATAAAACCCGGATAAAGATATTTTCTACTTGTATTAGCACAACTGCCTACTACTGACTATCATAGTGTAGATCTAGACGATTGAATACGAATACGTAATTAAAAACAATTTGCAATACTTCAAAATATTAATAAATAAATATAAAATCTTGTAAAGAAGAATGTATTGTGTGTGTGTGAGAACATAATGTAGAAATGTGTGCGAAAGCAGGCGTCCACGACTAAACAAGTCTACAAATAGTTATAAACTATAGTCAAAGATAAAAGCGGGGGTAAACTATATAATGTATTGCGAGGATTAAAATGGGACAAAATCTACCAGTATAATACCACACAGTCAAAGTTACAAGTCATAGCCAACTTCATTTTCAAAATACTAAAAGCAGTTTTCATCTGAATATTCCACCCTCAACCAGCGTTCGCTGTAATCCTTTTGTTTAATAACTTAATATATTAATTTTATGATTTCGCATAGCACTAATTAAAACTCTATCATGATTTCCAATAAAATATGAGTACACATCGAGCGAAAAATTGTGTCAAAGTATATACAAAAATAATTGTTACTTAACAATGTGGATTATTAAAAAATGATATAATAAGGCTTACGTTACACGAAACATTTTATGCTTTCGAGCCAGCAGCTGTATTGTTTCGAAATATACATAAGTACTGATACATGTTTGTTATTTGACCAAATTTAAGGAGGTTTCTACTTGAGAAATCCATTCACTCACACGGAGTGTCGTCCTAGGTCCGCTGCCGTTTCGTGTAGCGAGTGCTCTAAGTGTTTGACTATAAGTAATATGACGCTTGTAAATATTGGTGAAGACTACATTCACATGTGACATAGTGAATACAATAGAACAATATATACCTAATCTATTTATGCACCATTATTAATTTGATAAAAATAACACCAGCATCTACTAAAACAAAAAAAATAAAAATAATTTCATACGTTAAGATGATTCAGTCAAAATAAAACTTTTCTACTTACCTCGCGAGCGGTACTCTTGCGTAGAAGTTCATTATACATTTCATAACATACAAGTAAGCAGAACTATTTAATTATTTTCGCCAAAATATTAATCGATTTATAAATCAATCGAACGCAAGTGTACCGCAACGCGTCTAAAATAATAATTTCAACTCATTACATAATAATAAATTAAAGTTATAAAATTGTGATGCAGATGACAACCACAGCCCAAATGGTCACATTCCTTGAGAAGATTTATAATAACTATTGTGTACCTATAATTATAAAAATGTTCAATATATTCTTTTAATCTAACTAACACTACTAAAACGTATTATTTGGTGGTTACATCTTGTACATAATTTTAATGAGATTAAGCTTGGACCGAGGTCGACATAACTTAAAAGAAAATGTTTCTAACCTCGGCCAAACGATTCTTGACATGAGCAATATTGAGGACTATAGCGCCAAGAAACAATATAGCCAAATATTAAGCACACATAGTAACTATATAATGAATGATACAATGTAGTAGTGTATATAACAGTGTTATATAATGCCATGTGAGACATCACGATTGTAGACGTGTAATGACGTGTGTAGTGAGACATGATCAACACATTAAGTTACACATTTCTCATCAATTTAGGATATGTATGAAGTGCATAATACAGTGTGTAATTTACCACTATCAAGTGATTTAGTCAAACAAAGGACAGGAGTCGAACACATTAAGGTCTTACATTTAATGATATAGTTATTCATTGGACTCTATCAAATAAGAGACGTTTCATAAGATCAATCCTGAACATTTTTTCATCAATTTTTCATACACGCATATCCTATATTAATAAGTAATGCTAATAGGATAATAATGGATACGAAGGACCAACATATAAATCAATTCCTAATTGCGCTGGCAACCGAACTCGTAAGATATAAAACGTTACCGAAAATACTGATCGACCAACACTTCGCTTATCCGTTTGATTCGACGGTTTGGAGATGTAATAATGTATAAAATAGAATACAACATTAAATACAAAGGAAATATTGTACAAAATAGATTGACATAAAGCTATTACATATTTCATTTGTGATATTGACTAGGTCTTGCGAATCGTTATTCAAAATCATTCTTTAGTAACAATTTTGTGACCTTTCAGATCTTCGTATACATAATAGCTTGATGCCTTAATAACTTACAGGATCATAAGAAAATAATCTCAAACATTCACTTAAATAATAAAGGTAACTGACAAAACTAATATAAATACAGAATCTAAGTTTACAACAAATCTACTGTACAATAGAGAACTTCATGCACTTAGCGCTTTGTTCAACTGTCAGGAAAGGGAAGACTACTCCATGCATCTCCAGAACCGTCGTCCTATTCACATCGACGTGGTAACTTACGCGTTGATGAGCGTCGCGGGTTTAGCAGACGTACACACATACACATAGTCTGAATCGGAGTCAAGTCGCACACGGCTGGCCTTACGTTAGGCAGTAGCGACTTGCCACACTATCAAATGGCTCTTGGAAGCCCGGTCGGCCAAGGAACTGTGTCCGCTTGACGATCCATCCTCCGCAACTACTACACTGTCCTCCATTTCCGAGTCGGCTGCAAATGAAATATCGTATTGATTATTTTTCATACTGTAAGTCGACGTAAGGCTTCATACGCCACAACTTCTCATTTTGTTGTTTCTCAGTACCTGTAAAATTTAAGAACACCAAAATAATAATTTAAATTCTTGGGAGTCCAAAAGAAACGTGACGAGAAAAGAAGTGGACAGACAACATAGAAAAACAAAATAATAATAAACAACGATGGGGAATGAGTTAAAAGATGACGTATTTATGAGGTGCTGTTGTTCCGATAACGTAAAAGACGTTACAGCTCTCTTCAGTGGCTGCTATGACACGTATTGCAGGGCGTGCTCATCACATTTAAAGAACACACGTGAAGAAGCCATCTAATATTCTGCACTTTGAAATAAAAAAACTAACTATATACTTGTTACAAGAGCTGATCCTGCGGCACTTCTCCAAAATGTTAGCTAAAATATTGCAAAAATATAACAGTCATTGTGCATAATATGTTTCAATGCACAAATTGTTTTTTTGTTGTCGCGACGTAAAAGCGAAGAGATATTGACATTCAGAATTGTTATTTAGTATCTTACAACTACATTGTCGTACACTGAACACAGAGACTGTCTGTTAATATTTACATGTCTATATACTGGTAAGTATTAGCAATATACACGTTAGCAATGTATTAGGAACATAATTAGTTAATTATGTAACATCGTGCTCACCTGCCGTCGGATGTGTTACACCGAAAACCAATGTGTTAGTAATGAGTTTAGTGGTATGTTAGAATGAGTCTAATATGCATGAACTGATGGTATGACAGTTGAGGTTTTGACAGACGATTGTCAGACATAGGGTGGTGGTATATTGACAGGCGGCTACAGGCCATTTGCCTGGCTAATTTTAGAGCTAAGATAATTTAGTATTAAGAGTCTATAACACTTCAAATTGCTCAGCATGATCCTCGTTTATATCGAAATTACTGCAGCATTAATTTTGAAATAAATATATGGTAAAGTTGAGGATTAATGTTAAGTACTTAATGAAAACACGATTCCATAATATTTTCTCGTTAGAATTTTTTTACAAAAGTTACCTCCAAACCGAACAATAAACCGCTAGTATTCAAAAAATACTTCAAATTAGATCATGAAACTTTGCATAATAACTGAACATTTTTTTTGTTTTTTTAATTACAATTATTTACACCGTAAAACGAAATTACCTAAACTATCGGCACTTTGGAGCCTTATCGGCCGGGCCGCTCAGTCTCGCTCTCACTCAGCCCGCGAGCGGTAGTGTGCGAGCGAGATAAAGAGTGAATTTGAGCTGAGGTATTATCGACACTTAAGCTGATTGATTGATTTTATTGATGTCAACAATACTATGTGACCTTGCGTAGGGAAATTACGCAACGATTTATTATACCCACGGAAGCTGTCAAAACCTCATTAAGACCCACTGATTATCGTGATCTACATGCTCATGTTAGCTTGTGTTATGTGTCAACAAGCGCACATGCTGGTTTTATTCTAAAATTCAACGTACCAGTAATAAATATAAATTAATTATGCTACGTTCAGGTACGTTCAGGACTCTCTTAAGACCTGCCATACAATGACGTGGGAGGCTGTGTCACGTATGTCATCAGCATGCTCTTCTATATCGGCAAAAGAAAAAAACCGGGGAAATTAAAATCATTAACTGCATTATGCCTATTCAATGCGTATTTTCCACTAAAATTGTGAGTTGGATTTTATGAGTTAATTCCGGAATTCGTTCAAAGTGCAAATTATAAAATCTTAACATGGAGTTGTTTAAAAAACTGAAAGGCTAATCGAAACTTTGTAAACAGGGCAATTTTTCCTCTATCGCAGATCATCGCTGTGGTCAAGAAAAAGAAAAGAAATTCGAGCAACAAGAGACATTTGATTAAGTCTCGAAAAGCCTATTAATTTATAATGTTATCAAAAGATTTACTTTATTGTTAAAATACAGTGAACGAAACCTCTACTCCAAGTGTTAGAAAAAATAATGATACAAAAAAACACATTTTAGTAGAAAACACCTGACATTCAAATCAAACAATAGGCACAATTCCTTATCACAATGTTCTCTTACTTTCAAATAAAACGAATCTTAATTCTATGCGTAGAAGCGTATAAGCGTCGTACTAGGTCTACAATAATTATTATTAAGCAAAGCTTACTAAACGCAATGGGGATGAGTTTTAGACTACACTAACGTGCATATTGCTTGTTTTGAGTTTTTAAATTTATTTTAGAGTAGCTAGTATGATTGAGTTTCATGGATGTCAAGTGTATGTGGAGAATTCAAAGCGCTTAAAATTTTTGCCAGTTTTAATATTTGCTGTAGTACATACTAGTTACTTCAATCATAGATGAATACAAATGATTCACTCCACATTTTTGGTATAAAGCTACAAGTAAGGACCCGGTGGGCTCGACTTGTCGAATTCAGTGGGAGTAACGTAGTCAACGAGTTACGCGATAGAAAGAGAGGCAACTTCTAGGTGAATATAACTGTAGGTAATTAGCGCTGTGCGACCTGAATTGCACTTTATTGTGTCGTTGCAAGAGTCGCTTTTTATTTAAATGATTTTACGGAGTGACCCATCTGTACTAATCTGTGCTTCAATTAAAAGTAGACGAAAACAGATTTATTAACCAACACTCACTGGTTAAAATAATCTTATTTAATTTTACTACAAGTCATTGCTAGTTTTGCACTTATGAAACTTTGAAGACGTGCTTTTTAAATCTTAACTTATAATTAACGGCATTACAAAAAATGCAACAACGGTCAGAATTCTACGGTGTTTGTTTGCACAAGAGAAGTTTTCTGTTGCCACAGATTAACAATACAAAACTATCACGCGCTTGTATCCATGAAACTACTGTCTGAATTAATTTATTATTTGTATGTATGGCTGGTGGACTTCAGTTTAATGTAATAAAGACGCTTTACGATAGTGGCAGGAGGATGAATACTGTTTTATGTCAATTCAAAAGATACATACACACTACTTCAATATTGTGTAACTTCTGACGCAAAAATATTTATCTACTCTCATTTCGTATTATTCGAATTATTAACTTCAAAACGAGTTTATACATTCTAAACACAATACCGAAATTTAAAAATAGAATCATATTATAACACATTTTCTCTACAAAAATAATGATATAATTAAAAAAAATACCAATACGACACAGGGCAAATCCAAGAAGTTAATACCACCAAGGAGTTTCCATCAACATTTTTTTTCTAATGGAACGCATATGCGGACCGCGCCATATTTATAGCATTACAAAAAGTTTTGAACAATTTTTTACTCTTTTAACTTTGATCTTTTATTTAGTAGTTTAAATCCCAATGAATGAGAGTAGATACAAGTAGTGTATGAAACTGCATAAAACTAGGTATTAAAACACTCGTGTACTACTATAAAAAAACCGAGCCACACTCGTGTTTTAATGCCCCTCCATTATGCAACAGTTTTATAAACCACTATTATATACTGCTTCTATCACAAAATAAATAAGGTAAGCCATATCCTAAGACATCTAATACTTGTCTAGCAGTACATGATTTATTTATAACATTTGCTTACTTTTCGTTAATAAAATAAAGATTTATTCTCTTGTTTTCTAGTACATTGAGGCATCTAATGGGAAATACTGCTAGCACCTGTAAATGTATCGCCTGATAAAGAAGCTATGGACACAAATCAAGTGTTCATCAAGATTAAACAGTGTTATTGAACAATGTTAGTTAAAAGTTTAATTACTGAATGATAAGTTAGTTTTATTAAACATGTTATTATTATTATTTGATGACGCAAAAATTACCGTATTGCAATGAATCGTAGATATCATATGGCTTGCATGATCACAGTAAAAACATAAATTAGCGACAAAATTCAGTTAGCCAATAACTTGTACAAATGCATAAATTGTCCAAGAAAACTGTTTTATTTGACGAATATGAGTATCCAGTCGCCACTCAAACGAAAGCCCATAAATCTCGAATCCCTCATTACTCATCTCTTATCCAATCTGCCGAATTATCTCCTAACATTGTTACCAGTTGGCTGAATTGACTGACCCACAAATATGTCTTACCCTGGCGCCAGGCATAGCTTCATATAAGTTAACACCTACAAGTCGTATTTGAGCATAATGTTTATGAGGGTGCATTCTAAACGTTGGCAACGTCCAAAACAGCGAAATATTTAACAGCTATTTATGACGTTGCCAACGTTCAGAATTCACCATCTTAAAGTTTGAATAAAATTAAATCTCACCGTGGAAACTTAGGTGAAGTGAGCTATCAATAGTGTAAATTCCTAGCACCAGGCGGAATGAAAGCTCACTTCTGTTTTCATGATGATATTTTTTACAGAATAGTCCATCAGTTATCCATCCCGTCTCAGACTTCAAATGTTTGTACAATATTTCTATTTTCTTAATGTCCCTCGGGTCCTAATTTCCATGTCCATCAATTATTAGATTTATCGTGTATGAACATTTGAATTCAGAACTAAGTACTTAGTTGTTTTGTTTTGATTTCCGTGTGAATTATATAGAGCTGTAAAACTATTTTCCTATCGGTCGTGCCTGCGACTTTAGCGGCTTTCCTCATTTTTTAAATAAATTACATTAAGTTAAAAGAGTATTAACAACTCTATATACTTCAAAGTCGATTGAGAGCGTCCGGTCTGCACCAAGTGCAAAGGGAAACTGATAGAAATCCGACGACTGACGAAACACGAGGTTTTCCGAGGGACATTAAGAACATATTGTTCTGTAGCTATGTCTGTCACCGGCTTTACAGCTCTCGAGAATAAAACCGCTTCTAACATTAAAGCTCGAAAATAAAAAAATGGAACATACCTATTCTGAAGTCAATATATCCTTCGCCGCCCGAAATGACCAGCATAGGTGGCATGGTCGGCGAGTGTCGTCGAGGAGATTCGGGCGTGCGTACTGGTGACCCAGCGACTCCTGGTACGGCGACGAAGAATGTGACGGCGTCGCGATGGCCGTGGAAACTTAGCTGGGCATGCGCCATCGAGCACCACGGGATATTACCCGTAGGACAGGCGGCTATGGCGGCTGGAAAGAGGTATGTGGTAATGTGAGTACTAAAAGAAAATCAGTTTTGAAATTGTGTGTTTGAACGAAATAAAGACCTAAATTAGATAGTCTAGCCTAATTAGCTATGTTCTAGTGAGATGCATTGACGGTGTGACTATGAAATATTTAAATATTGGCACAAAACATGACAGAAGTGCTTTTTTACCCTTAAAAATGGCACTTTTGCTGTCTATCATAGAAGTATAATAATACCACCCTGTTTCTGTCCCACTGCAGAGCTAGGCATCTTCTCATACAGAGAAGGTACGAGCATTAATCGCCAATATTACTCAAGGCAGATTGGCGATTTTAGATTTCTCTGGTTTAAAAAAACATTCATAAAACAATTTACTCACGTTGCGCAGGCGACCTTGAAGTCGACGGCTGAGGTCCGAGAGAATCCCGACTGGACCCTTCAGATAGCGGTACTGATATCACAACGCCATTACTCGTACCGATCCACAGTCGTCCCGAACTGATCAACAGAGCCGTGATCCTGACCAATGAGAACCCAAGCTTGCCAGTACCCAACATTTTGCTGACGTAAGGTTCTATGTCGACGTCCTTCAGGTGTTGGTATGTATGCGCGTGGTACAAGCGAAGGGTCGAGTCCATTTTGATTGAAACCTGTTGTTATAAAATATATTAGTAAAGTAAATTGTGTATGGTAATATTATTTACTTCAATAATGGAGGCAAAATAAAGTAAATAATGTAAAGAAAATGTAAGCTTCGAAATATTTACACTATAGATTTCATACTTATCGACTCTGGATCCTATGGGATCACGAGAAGGTCTTTGAAGATAATAATCTTCAAAGACCTTCTCGTGGTCCCTGAGAAACTGATACATAACCTAGCTGCACACATCCACAAGTGGTTTATTATTCCAAAATGATGAATGAACAGTTTGAGATGACGCGCCCCACTACCATTATATAATTAATAAATAGCATTATACCACTAAAACCCGACACAACCCAAGTAGAAAATCGTTTATAAAACCGTATTTGGGCGCACTTTATAGGAATATTACGCCCTGTAGTCGTTTTATTACAGTCCGGTAAAATGCAGTTCGATTTTATAATTACTGGGGTAATTGTTCCAACAGTTGTCAGCGTGATGCCATTACTAGAGCATTCGTTCTTCATTTTCTTTGTAACGGTAACGTGCTGGTGTCTTAAGAAATATATTATTTTCAAAGGGAAAGTAATTTAACATTATAATATCTATTAGCATAACGTATAAATTTTGTGTTTTAACTGTTATGTAAAGAATGCCTACTCAACATGCGAATTTTATTGATAAAGTGTTCGATGATAATAAACATAATATTCATGTCCCTTCAAAACTAAACATATTTATTATTTGTTTATTCGATAATCTTAACAAAAACTTAAGCCGCCATTGGATCTGGACCACATGCCCTAATATTGCATTATCAAAACTTTTATAATACAATTTAGTCAAAGTTAGGACTCCTACATAACAGGACATACCTACTTCGCCATATTTAAGTTTTAGGGTTCTAGGTCGATTACTCTAATTAAAGCAAATAAATACAGGACGCGTATAAGTAGAATCTTACCTATAAAAATCGGAGGGCATACTAGTTTGGTGCTAACAATCCGGTAGAAGTCACGACTAAGACAAATCAATCCTATAATATCCTTGACCTACAGCAGCTATATCTTAGACTTTTATAGAAGTGCATGTCTTATAGAAGAATGAAATAAGACGTTAACAAGAGTAAACAGTCTTATTAAATGAATTTATAGTATCAAAAGCGCAGATCGTCTTATAAAATGCTGTTGTAAGATCAGTGATCTTAGTCAAAGCGTCTATTAGATTTCTATAAGACGTTTAGTCTTATAAGTCAATGACTATAGGAGAATATTGCTAATTGGGAATACAACACCGTGCGGTAGTAATTACGTAAAAGAACTCGAATCACCGACATACTAAGGCTTACATTAGCACGCTGAAATAGCCTTGTGCTGGCCATGTCTAACGAAGGTCCGACGGTAATCCCTGCTCCATTTTCTGACGACAGTTTACTCAAGTAATTTGCCGTCGGAAGATGGAGCATGGCTAAAAAGGCGGTTGGAACAGAATGGACGCGGAAGGCCGTGTCCTAACCGAAAACGATCATCACACGAGCAATCGTCGCGCTCTTTTATAGATAAATGATTTTATTTCTGTAAGTATGTTTGTACAAACACTTTTACACGTCAATCATATTTTAAAAACTAGATGAGGTCGGCGTTTCCTATCTGATTGCTCTGAGAAGAAAGGCCGAAACAAACTCAGAGGTCACAGTCTCTTTGAAAGTCCAGACATAATCCTGTTCAGATCATGTGAACACCCTGTAGATTGGTGTCTGAAATGGTCTTTGGAGGAAAGAACCACACAGATTGAGTAGACCAATCCAGTCAGTGCACGCATTTGTCAGTATGTGTATGTGACGTACTCGTGCGATCAATCAAATCGCGTTTGTGACGTCATAAATTCATACAAATGTTCGCGTCAATCGCATACTTGCGCGGCGGTCGCTTTCGGTTAAGACACGAGGTACGGCGGAGAACTGGGTATTGTAGTATAACTTGGGAGAGATTTATATCCAGCAGTGGTTTTTGAGTTGATTGCTTGGATTTATGAAGCACTACGTAAGGGTGAAGTCTCTTATAAACGTCATCGGCCGCATACAGCATCATGCCGTATGCTGCGTCAAGATTGAATGTCTTCTCAAAATACTGTGATATTTACGCTAACGTCAAATATCACAGTTTTCTATAAGAGTCCAGCCTTAACAGGGGAAGTATAAATTGATGCTTACCCATACGCCGTCGCCGTCGCAGGCCATCTGTCGCACTTGACTCTCCTGCCGCGGATGCGCTTCAAGCGAGTGCAGTAGCAGACGTGAACGAGGCTCTATCACGTGCACTTTGTTGCGGTAACCGCACCACACCGTACAGCCCACCGCGCTTAGACAACGTACTGGAATAATGAGGAGTATTTTAATGATGTTCAAATGTATAATACCATGATTGTAACACTGTCTTCGCACCAGCCCGTATGTTGATCTTACTTAGACACTCTGTAAATGCATACCCTGTGCTAGCGTCGCTCGTGTAGACGTGATTGTACACAAAATACGTCATGTTGATGTGACGAGCGTCTATACTGGAGCAGCGCTAGATGCGAAAGCATCGTTAAGGTTACGCTAGTCGGTCATTCTTCCATACCAACGTATTATGGTGATTACTCGTCTGTTTGACGGTGTACGTTTTAAACTAAAAATTATATCAATTTATCTTGTCATTATCTAGTCCTGTATTGAAGCAGAATTGGAAAAAAAAAATTGGTTTGGAAATTATGGGGGTCGAAACTTCTAACTTTTCAACTCTAATTTTAGCTCATCTTTGAGCGTAAATAAATAACTTATGTAGTATTAAAATGGCAAAATAGAAACCGTACAAGTATAGATAATTTGTTCAAAAGTTCAAATAATTTTATTTTGAGTAGATACATCTAGTAGTTTTTCACACCCAAAGAACTGTTCGTGAAATTTTACGCGCTCGTTTTCTTTATACATCATCGTCTATTTCACTTAATATATTATAAATAAATAAATAAAAACTAAATAAATAACAATACTAGATAGCATGCATATTAACCACGCCACCAATGAGTTCGAGCCGTCGACTAGTGGAACCTTAAGTCCCGCTTACACGACCCCTGCATTCAAATTCTGTTCAATTCCAGTTCTATGTGTGGCACATATTCGTATCTACGTAAAGACATAGTAACGTCTCTCGCGAGTTATGATCTAGCGAAATACCACCGCGAATTATTTCTTATTCCTTCACCATAGATCAACATATACCATCGTCTACGCCCATGAGAAAAAGTCTTGATTTTATGTATGTAGATCACCATAATGACCTTTATAAATGTTTTAAGATAATTATGATATCTTTGTTAAACTTACCGGAGCACTTAGGATCCCCGAGAGTCAGCAACCAGTACTGTCCAAAGTCCCACTGACCGTCGGCATGCCTTGAGAATATTGCGACAGTGCCGTCAGCGAGCGCTACGATGCTTCGGGAGGCACATGCGACGATCGACAGTATGGCGTCGTTTAGCTTCACTCTGTAACAAAGAAACAACATTTTACTTTAGGGTACCTAGAGTACACCCAAAGTCAGTAATTTTTCGCCAGTTATGTTGAAAAAAATTGCCCTTTTTTGTTTTTACTTAGTGATAAACCTAAATTCTGAGAAATAAAAACTGTTTACAAAAAAAAAAACAACCAACTTCCAAAAAAAACACTAGTAAGTGAAAAATAACTGCAATTTCGGAAATCGAAGTTTTTTTTTCACTTTTGTGTAGTGTTGGCTACCCCACACAAGTTCGAATACCACTACCTACCATGTAAATAACAGTGACAGGAATTTATCACATCATCCACATCCTAAGTGGGGAAAACTACGTATTATTGAAGCTAACTCAAAAACTACAGAAGAAAAGTTAATAAAATTTACATGGAACCACATCTGAAGTATGACCTACCAAAAAAAAATAATCATCAAAATCAATTCATAATACTCAATACATACATACATTCGAATTGAGAACCTCCTCCTTTTTAAAGTCGGTTAATAAAAAAGTGGTCAGTGGTCTCTTCTTCAGTTCCATATAATAGGGGGCAGGGCCCCTATTGCCATCAACAGGGCACAATTACCCACTCCTGGCTGCTACTGAGAAATTCCTGATGAATAAAATCGAATAACCCTTTCCCTGACCCGGGAATCGAACCCAGGACCTCATGCTCAGCAGTAGCGCTTGCGACCACTAGGATATTCCTACGGGGAAAAACAAGAGTGACGTTATGATGTTACATAAATTCAATTCTAATTGCATGTTTTTAGGACTAGTAGTTTCCGAAATTATGACATTATTTGAAGGTTTCCAAGAATTATTGTGAAAATCAAGTAACAGGCTTTGCCAAGGTTAGCTTCTGAATGCTAAACTTTGTTTATTACTTCTGTATAGTACTTTAGTAATTATTTACTGGGTATAGATTGGTAAAACTTAACGTAACACACATTTAAATAAATTCATATATGCATAAATTACAAGGCTTATTTGTGTTACATTTCGTATTACGTTTCACTAATCAGGGTGTCTACTCTCTAAGTCCATCAACGAAGATACGGGCCTGTCCGAAAATAGATGGTCCGTCTAAACAAGTGTCAAATTAAATTTTTCAGACGGGCAGGATCTATCGGGTTTCTTATGCCCGTAAGAGTTACGGAGTAGGAAAAGCCCATAACTTCGGCTGAAACTAGAGACAACGTGCTGAGAGATTAGTCCCCCTGTAGCCGGCATTAGATTTTTGGCAGAATAAACATTGATAATCCTCACCTAGCTAAGCACTTCTTATAGTTCCCAACGGCGGAGTGTATGTAAAGGTTCCCGCTCTTAGTGCCAAGCCACATGGTCGCCATGACAGTTGACATCTTTCGCTCCTGATTGGTGGTTGTTTCGGGGCGAGGTTCCGCCTTCTGCTGCTGAGCGAACGCTTCGACGCCAGGCTCGGGGGAGCTCAAATGGCCACCTGAGAACATACATAGATAAGGTAACGGTTTTTTAGAAAACAACATGAGGAAAGTTTTCCAAGGGATTACACAGAAACTTGTTCGCGATGTTATAACCCTCACACCCAAATTACACCTTAGTGACGTATAATACTATTATATTGTACACCATAAAACCAGTTTCAAAGTCAACATTTTTTGTTAACGATAACTTAATTTGGATTTTTTTAAACGTATCAAAATAATAAATAGGTTTTTAACAAAACTCGTTTAAGCTTAATTTGTCAATATTTGCGCATTGGTTATTTTTTTCTTGTTATATGTAATGTAATAATGATTAAATAAATTATGTTTACCGTTAATAGGCGTGGAGCTGAGCGGTGGACTGTCGGGATGCACTGGGTCGGCTTCCTCCACATTCTTCACCACCGGATCTTCGCTTTGAGGCTCAGGTGCCGTCTCTGGTTCGTTCACTGGAGTACTTGGTGGTGTCAAGATGGCGGCTTTTACCTAGTGTTCATAATTTAGATGTTATTTATTGCAAATAAAAATAGTCATATAAGCGGGCCTAGTTAATGGAATGAAAAATATATATTTATTCTACACAAATAATGGTATTTGTGTTGTCCATCTCAAAGACGAAATGTGTATGTATTGAAACTGAAACACGGCAACAGTACTTGGTAACAAGAATAAGTAAGGTGATTGATTCGGTCTTTGCCGCCTGGGGACACAGTCGGGCGGCTAGGCACCCGCTGTACATCACGTCACCCTGCGCGAGGCAATGGCAGCGCTGCTCCGCGCGTTGGTGAGGGGGAGGAACAGCCGAGTGGGGGACGTGAGCAGAGGCAAGCCCGACGCGGCAGCGCTTGGGCGCTGCCCTTATCGCTCCACTAGCGACCGGTGGACAACGAAGAATCGAGTGTAACGGGTCTAAAATTTGTAACCTCCATTTTCAATAGAATAATTCGTAAGAAATTGGCTAAGACGATTTTATTTAAAACCCTTACATACCCCTACGCAAGCGCGTGAACAGTGATCGTGTGGTCAAGCACACGTTACCTTAACTTAGCAAGTCACTCACAATGCTACAAAAAAGAAATGATATGGTGATTGTGCGTTCGAACACAGGTCGGTAGTAACACTTGAACTTCGAAAACTACTCAAATGCTGCTAAACAACAGCGTTATCAATGTAAAATTGTTACCAAGGCTTGGTTTCGAAGTAACTACCACAACTCGATTGTATTGATTATCACTTAAAATTATGTAATATAAAAACAAATCGACAAACTTACTAAGCGCGTAGTGCCAACAATGACAGCGTCTTTATCGCCATTTTCTTCACTACCATTATTCTTTGGATTAACATCCACTGAGTCTATTCTGCCGGCGCAGAAGAGTGACTGCAAAAAAATACACGGTTTAATTAAATGCCCACCAAAATTAGAGCAACTTTCTTACAACATAGTCCTGCTTTCATTTTACTTGCATACGCATAACGATACACATAGATCAGATCAGAATGTGTTTTTACAATCCCTTAAACAAGGTGTGTAGGGAGTGCTCAACGCCATCAAATTTATAGGTCTGTTGAAAGCGGACACCGAGTTAATGTCTGAACTTAAATCAAACATATTATGTTGTGATGCAACCAATCCTTTCCGGGCAGACTATAACTAAATAATATAATAATACTAGCCTATTAATATCCCAAAGGGTTACCGTAGCCCCTGGCAATACAGGCAACTGAAGGAATACGGGTGGGTTCTGACACGCCCTCCCGCTCCACCCAGCGCGGGAGAAGTTATTCGATAATTTCCCACCCAAAAAAAAGGGGCAGGCAGGGCAATGGCCTCTTCTCATATAGAGAAGGCACGAGCATTGATGACCATGCATGCTTACAATATTATAAGCCCAGGGCCCTTATAATAAAGTATGAATGCCATCATGATTCCGTTGCTAAAGAGGGATGGTGCTATAGGTCATGTATAGTTCCGACTCTCTCTCTGACAGTGGAAAAATGATAGCATTAATTCTTCATAATACCATTCGTTACGCCTGCAGCTTTCTTATTATCTTATCTTTTTTTCCTGAGCTTGACTTATTAATTAGTGAAAAACATAACAAAATCATCATGTGCATACAGGGTGTCGCTTTTCGGTCAATCCGGCGATTCTTTCTTGATAATCTCGGTAGTCTTCGGCGACGGCGCCCGGCACGGAGGCGACGCATAGAATGTGCTTGTCCGTCACCGGAAACGATTCTATCACCTCTGCTGGATTGTTGGCGTCGATAATCTGGAATTATATCGTATTTTAAAGTTAAGTTCATATTTATTATTCACGCTCAGCTGTATTAGCAACGACGTAGGCGTTACAGTTTTATTTAGAAAGGCGTTTCTGAAGTCGGGAACGTTCAAGAGCTTTAATACCAGCACCCTAATTACGTAACATATTTTCAATCACAATAAGAAAGATTTTAAAGGAAATTGCTCATCCATTGTTGCATGTTTGAGAAAATTCATCTGCTCAACAACGTAAATAAAGGAATGAATGTCGTTGATCTGCCAAAATGAAAGATTCTGACATGTGTTGCCCCGCAGAATTGTGTACACATGGCTTGCGCTGCCACGAGCCCAGCAAACACGAATATTTTAGATGACAGTAACGGGAACACGTAGTAAACGTTGTAGGCTGTAGATTTGTGGACCATTTTCTATTTTGCTAAGTACCTGGTACTTGTTGATAGGCCTACACTGTCCTCCCATACCTATTAACACTGTAATTTGAAAACATTGTAGAAACCATTTATTTTTAAAAGAGTAACCGTGGAGGTTCTTGCCGGATCATCTCCATTGGAACCGTGCACCTAGCTTCTGACGTTTCATAAGTGCCCTTGTAGGTAGTGAAATAAAATAATTTTGTTTTTTTTTTTGCGTTCGTTTTACAATTACAGCGCTAGTAACGTACAGTAAGTACGAATAGTAAACCTAGTGTATGAGAGTATTGCAGCTGAGGCATCAATAAAATCCATTGAAAAATCAGTCTTATGGCAATTCGTAGCAAGAGCCTATTTCCGCTGATGTGAATATGATAGGTTCACTAGCTGTAATATTGAGTCATGCTTTAGCGAAATATAATAAGAATCAGCCTATTATTGTCCCACTGCAGGGCAAAGGCCTCTTCTCATACAGAGAAGGTACGAGCATTGACACATTGCATTGACACTTGCTCAAGACGGGTTGGCGATTTCAGACTTATATTAACTATAAGTCCAGGTTTCCTCACGATGTTTTTCCGTCACCGATATCAGTAATGTCCGAGATAAACTCAAAAAGTACATATCAATTGATAAAGTCACATTGGTACTTGCCCGGATTAGAACCCACAACCTCGTGCATGAGAGTAAAAAAGTAATTTATACTCCTGCTCAAAAGAAATATTTTTCTGAGAATTTATACTTTTTACTTTTATACAAACATAACATCAAGCCTTCTTCCCATGAGGGTGGGTAGGCAGAAACTATAGCACGCCTGCTACGATCCCTACATACTCCTTTTACCTCGTTTACGTCCATACATCTGGTCATACACGCACGCCGGTTGCGAGTACTACGCACCTGGCCTTTTTGAAGAACATCACCAATCAGGTCACTATATGTCCTCCTAGGGCGTTTCCACTCACATCTGCCTTGTTGCGATCGGTCTACATTATAATGAACATCGAACTTCAAGTTTACCAGAGCTAGATTCCAACAAAAAAAAGAGACCAGTGCTCACCATAACAATTCCCTTATTCTGGTTGCTGGAACATATCCAGACGAGGGACGATAAGTTTTTTTCCGTGTACTCGACGCTTTGAGTGGACTGCAGCTGTTGGTTTATTTGTTCGACTTCCGGGGAGTGCACCGACTGGGCCTTGCTCATCTCATACGCTGTCGATATAGTGTGGATATTAGTATGACAGTGGATAATGTATAGACAATTTATCAATATTACAACTTTGGCTTCCCACGGTTTGTGCATTTGGTCACGTTTCTTAAATTTTTAATATTTATTTTTCTTTCGAATTCATCAGCTTTTGGCTTTAGTATTACCGTGTAAAATTTTGAACAATGTGTGTTTTATTTGTGTAGAATAAACAATTATTTTCTTTTTATGTTTCATTTTACGATTTTCTTCTGAGGAAAGGACAGTAACGTTTTCGGTTTTCATAACAATGTATTGCTATGTCAAAAACACCCACGACGCGATATGTCAAGCTAGGAAAAACAAAATAATTTGTGTAAGAAAGGATGAAACATTGCCACAGGACGTTAAAGTGATTGTGGAAGAATTATAGTGTTGACCACAATGCAATGTGAATGTGATTTTTCCGAATGAAAATTTTCGTCCATGAGGTCCGTTTGCACCACCAATAACTAAATACATTTAAACGTATTTAATACATAATTTTGTCTCTATCAACAGAAATGTGTTTTATATTGCAAGCGACCCTTAGCCTAACATTTTTATTATAAAAATATTTACCCAAAGACATGGTATTCTCGGTCTTGTCTTCCGGATTTGCGTAGAACACGCTCTCTCCAACCATGCACCCGCCGTCTGGGGTACGACCCCCGTTCAGATTGACGGCGGCAGCGCATAGAAGCGTCATTCGAGGCTCGTTTTCTGCTATAGGTCTGAAAATAATACGTTTTGTTATTTGTCGGTTTGGCAAAACTCATGGACCATTGTGTTAACTGAAACCAGGCAAGGTCATAAACAAATTGATGCAGCAGTCTGTACAAAACACAGTCAAAGTCAAATTCAAATAATTTATTTAATTTAGGCACATAAAAGGCACTTTTGAACGTCAAGGTTTTACAAAAATATAGAATTGTTTCTAGTCGCCCCTTCCAAAGGTAGTTTTCGTATAGAGAAGAATGGGCAAGAAACTCCACCATTACTATTTTAAAATGTTTTACAATATTTTGTATACATTAATTTTACAGTGTGAATCTTTATAATGTGCACATAACGAAATGAGAGAATCTATGCTTAATTTAATCGACGGAAAAATATTTAAAAAAATCAAAAAAAAAATATTAATATTTTTATGGAATTTTTAAAAACGTTGTAACAAAACTGTGTAACTTTTAAACTAAAGATCTATCGCGATGAAACAAACTCCATTATTATTGGAAGTAATTAGGCGTCCTCATAAAATGAAAATTGTGGAAAAAAAACTACCCTCAATTGAAAATAAACAAGTTTTTTTTTTTCATCAATTTTTACAATAATCGTAAAATTTCTCAATAAAATGCCAAACAGAACAAAAAAAGATGTTTTTAAATATTTTCATACTGTATGTCGGAACTTTCATGAGTATGCACTTAAAATCAAACACAAGCGCCTTTGTTTAGCGTTGTGCGGGGTCTAGGATTGAATATGGTGTCCGATACGGTCGATACGGACCATGGCTTGGAGGACAGTGATCGTTGAGCCGTTGTCGCGACACATACCAGACCTAGGAACTGCTCAGTGTTTCCTTTTAAGTTCAGAGTATTAATTAGTACACTAGTGTTAGTAATTGACTCTAACAGTAAACTGTGTAGAAGTTAAAGGAGCTATTTCTCTCGTTTAACCGTATCCCACGACTGTAAATCTGAGTATGAGAAGAGTATGTCTGATCACGATCCTATACAGCTGGATCCGACATCAGAAGTGGGATGCGAATGGGCTGAGAAATCTCCAGATAGTTAAAAAAAAGTGTGAATAGACAATGTCGTGGATTGTTCGAAAACAGAGCTGCAACATGGTTGCGTTGATACTTATTCGCGTGTCAAACAACAGGCCCGAGCCATTGCCTGGAGACCTGTAACACAGGTATTCCTAGTACAGGCTCCAGTCTCCACAACATCAATGTATTTTTTGTGTACACAATCATGTACTATACAAATTTTTCATTATGTGGTGGAGAAAATAAGTTTATTTTTTTATTACTATTATTGGCTCATTCTAATTGGGTTCGATTCCAATCAGACAGACTTGCACGGTACGCAATTATGATGAGGGTCTTTGGTATAATTAATGCTATCCGTCTGACAAAGACGTGAAACTGAGTGTTTGAGTGACAACGAGTTAAAGTGTTATATACGGTGAGTTGTTACAATTTTATATCCTACCCATAAATGAGTTTTACTGGTGAAAAATTTATTTCATGGTATCGTGAAATGTTGTTTTGCATTTTGAAGTCATGCTACTTGCCTTTCTTGTTATGACGATGTTATTTTGGTGATGTTCTAATGCTATGTTACAGTAACTCGGTAGTATCAAATTAATTGATGTTAGCTGAGCTTGAGAGAGGCGGAAACGAGAGGTATTCATATAGAATGATTCACTTTTATATTATCGCGGTTCAATATGGTAGAATCATTCAAATTAAACAGAAGAAAAAAAATATGTAAACAGAAGATGTAATACTTGGACAGGAATTATTAAGAATCCCTTTACTGTAAGAATCACTCAGTTATTATTATTGTAGTAGCATGCCTATTTGGACACAAAATTCACGGTTGCCGTGACTTACAAGTTTTGGCGGAGAGTGGATGCGTGCTATGCACTTCTGCCTGACCCTTGGATATTGCGATCGTTATGTTGTGTTGTATTCTGTTTTACAAGCGTTTCCAAATCCAAAACCGAAATGCTTCTCAATTTAAACGCGACGTCAGTGCTAGATTGCAAGCTATCAATCAATGTTTTCCAAACCATTAATTAAATTAAAAGTGCTTTGGAGAGGAAAAATTAGAAACCGACAATCTGAGTGCTGATTTAAAGACAAGGATTACAAGCTGAAGACTTCAACACCATTGGCAAAGGCTACAGCATCACAACAATCAAGAAACATCTTTCCGTGAGTTGTTTCAAGTGTGGAGTAGTATATAGCAAGCCGATGCCTTCTAGACGGGTGTCCGTGTCCATAGTATTAAGTTGAGCACCGACGTGCAATCTATGCATCACGGCGATATGTTTGTGGTTTAGCCTACATCTCCTACATCGTGGTGAGTCTAATCAATTTCGCAGACTCAGATGCTAAGTGCTTATTAATTAAGGAATGTTTAGTTAAGTACTTTCCACAGAAAGCATTATTATGACGTTGTTTCTTTACCTAACTGGTGATAGAAAAAAACAACCGACTTAAAAAAAAAAAACACTACAAAGTGAAAAATAACTTTAATTTCGGAAGTCGGTGTCTTTGGTTTTGAATTTTCGTTCTTTGTCACCGACTTCCGAAATTAAAGTTATTTTTCACTTTGTAGTGTTTTTTTTTTTTGAAGTCGGTTGTTTTTTTTTTTGTAAAAATTTTTATTTTTCACTTTTTAGTTGTAGTACCTACCCCACACAAATTCGAATACCACTACCTGCTATGTAAATAACAGTGACAAGAAGTTATCATATCATCTACATACTAAGTGGGAAAAAATACGTATAATTGAAGCTAACTCAAAAACTACCCAAGCAAAGTTAATAAAATTTATATGGGACCACCTCTGAAGTATGATCTACCAAACAAAAAAAGAATCATCAAAATCTATTTATAATTGGCGGAGTAATCGCGTAACAAACATAAAAAAAAAAAAACCTCCTCCTTTTGGAAGTCGGTTAAAAATTAAATGTGAAATCCATAGAACTGGTAATTTATGTCATTATGTGTTATAGTATCATGATTGGTTATGAAAATATCCAATTTTCTTTGTTTAAGCCGTTCATGGTCATGGCTGTCATTCGTGGATCTTTGACAGTCGTTACGGGTCGACAGAAGCCCAAAAGTCTGACAACCAGTCTTACCAAAGGGTATTTTATTACTCAGTTGCTGAGCTGTGATAGGCAGTCGCCCCATGTAAAATATTGGTATTCAGGTGCATCCGGTTGGACTGGAAGCCGACCCCAGCATAGTTGGGAAAAGGCCAGGCAGATTTTTTTATACGTACGTTCGTGACAGAGTAAGAACGCCAGAAAGTCAAGTACCTTTGACGTAACAGAATGTAATAAGTTGACAACTGATTCAAATCAATCTAAGGTCACTGAGTCAAAGAGAGTCAAAGAGATGACTAGTCAGTGTATGGTCTCAGGGATGACCATACGGTTGTAGCCTCAGGGATGGTTACGAGGCCTGGTCACTGGAATGACTATGGTTGTGAGATGGTCACAGGGAGGACTATCATTTGTGGGGCTTGGTATAACCTTTTATAATAAGCTAACCTCTTCTTTGCTAGTTTTGCCTTTTAATGCGTTTAAAACTAAAGTAAAACCCAGCCTTTGTTCAAAGGCATACTATTGTATCAACGACTACTTAAATGATAAGAATAGTTGGTCGCTGTGATTAACTCAAGACAATGTTTTTGTTCTTTCTCCAGAATTAGCTTACCTACTGACAGGTTATTTGAGTTTATTTAATTTTTTATTTAATTTAATTTTATAAGTCAATTTATTTTTATTTTATTTTATTGTTGTATCTTTTATTTCATTTAAATACTTATAAAATATATTTTTAAATATTAGAATAAGGAAAATATAAAAACATTTAAAAATATAAAAAATAGTAGCCCACCGGTATCGGGAACAGGGTCCAAGCTACCGGCGGTCAGGGCTCCAGAGAGAGGAACCTCCTGACAATGCGAGCCGTGTCCAGGAGTACCGCCTTCTGAATCAAGCCCTTGATCCAGCTGCCCAACGAGAGCCTCCTTAGGTGTTGGTCGAGGCTCTTGGCAATTAAGCCATTGGCTGATACGACTATCGGCACAATGATCGCTGAGTCCACATCCCACATGCCGACAATCTCGCGAGCCAAGTCAAGATACTTGATTTGTTTGTCTTTCTCGGCTTTCACGAGGTTCCCGTCATGCGGCACTGTTATGTCAATAATCATTGTGCGCCGCACTACTCGATCCACCACCACTATATCAGGTTTATTGGCAACAATAGTCCTGTCAGTGATGATGGATCGATCCCAGTACAATGTGATATTTCCATTTTCGAGAACTGGATCGGGCACATACCTGTAGTACGGCACTTCCGATTCCACAAGGCCGTATTTCAGAGCAAGTTGCTGATGGATAATCCTGGCTACAAGGTTATGTCTATGCAAGTACTCTTCGTTAGCTAGACGAGAACACCCGGAGATAATGTGTCGGATTGATTCTCCCGGCCGGTGGCATGCCCGACAGATGTCAACCGTGCCATCCTTCACAATAAATCTCCGGTAATTGTTCGTCATGATAACTTCATCCATAATTGCACAGATAAAACCTTCGGTCTCCCCGAAGAGGTCACCAAAACGTAGCCAGGTCACGGACGCTAGTAAATCTACATCGGGTCCATGTAGGGCCCGGAAAAAGCGTCCGTGAAGCTCCTTACTCTGCCATACCTCCTTGCGATCGTTAGTGTCGTAGTGTGTGTAGCGCCAGTTCTCTTTAGCCAAGGAGAGCGGGGTGAGACCCTTGTCCACCGCGACCACATCTCGATGCATCCTCACGTCGGCTTCTAGGAAATATTCCCTAAGACTGCATATCTCGCGATTGTGGAGGGTCTTAGCGTTTAAAAAGCCTCGACCTCCACACTTTCGCGAGATATACAGTCTCATTACCGATGACCGTGGGTGATGCATTCGATATGCAGTCAGCAGGGTACGGACCCTCCTATCCAGGGCGTCGAGTTCGGTCTGAGTCCATTTGAGTATGCCGAAAGAGTACATCAAAACCGGCATGACCCAACCGTTGAAGGCGCGCACCTTGTTTCCGCCTGATAGGAGACTATTAAATACTTTCTTCAGGCGGCCAAAGAAGCGCTCCTTCAACGATTGCTTCATGACAGTAACATTGATGCCCAACGCTTCCGACATACCCAAATACTTATAGGTTTCGGATGCGGAGAGGGCTCTAAGGTTTATGGAATCCGAGAGTTGGGCTCCCACGGATTCCACAATCTCCCCTCGCTTTACATGCATGACCGCACATTTGTCCACACCAAATTCCATCCTGATGGCGCTACTGAAAGTTTCAGTTACTTTCAGTAGCTCCATCAGTTGCAAATTGTTGGGGGCAAATTATTGTTGTCATCATTAGAATGTTTTTTTTTTTGAGTTGTATTGCAATATGTGGTTAGCTAGCGACCTCGACAATTGATCATATTATTTTTTTGCCTGAGCAACCGGCAAGTTCGTCATACTCCCTTAGATGTCACTGCTTGTGGTAGCGTCGGGGGTCGGGTTGCCTCCTTCCCTCAAATATGGCGAGGGGGGTAATGGCTGATCTTTGCGTTATGCTCGTGAACGGGTGCTGCTTGTGGTGACTTATTTGTCTTGCTGCACGCGTAGCATGACCACCGTAGAAACGAGTTTTGTCGACGGAAGAATAGACAAAAATGACGTTCCGTGTAGACAGGATGGCAGGAAAGTAGAAAGACTCAACTGCACTTTTTACGAAATTCACTGTTTTCATAATTCGATTCAGAATTCTTTGTTTTGTCACAGGTTTTTTTTCTGTTTGATTCTCAATTTTTATTGATATAAAGTCACGTCAACTACAGAAAAAAGTCTCAAGAGTGTCAAAATATTGTATTTTGGAAGAAAAAAAATTAGGTACAGTATTTTATATGGAATTTTTCACTTTTTGTATGGAAAATAAGAAAAATGATTACCTACGTGTTGAGTATTAGGGGTTTAAGGGTTTAAGGGTTTTATAAAGGGGGTCGAAATTTTCATTATTTTTGCGATTGGACACGCCATTTTCGAGATATATGCAAAAGAAAAAAAAAGAGACAGTACTGTTTTTGCACCTGAATTCGAGGTGTTGGTGTGAATTTTAGTTCATATTTTATTCCACACCTTCGGATTAAAATCCGATTAGAAATAGTCAGAATTAGTTAGACAACCAAAATTTTTAAAATTTTTAGATAACCGTGTAAACTTTGTGGCCGTCGAGTAAAAAGTTTTCTACTGTCTTTAGCATGGGGATTACAAAATCAAATTGTCTTCACTACCTTAGTGATTTTGACAGTTTGGGATAGAAAAGTTTCTTCTGAAATAGTCTACATGTAAAAGGACCTAGACAAAGATCGTTAGAAACGATAGGCAAAATGACAGATTGTAGAAAGATTTCTACGGTGCGATGTCAAAAATGGAGAAACGTAATGTCACTTTGTATAGAAAGAGCTATGTCTATTCTTCGTAGAGATAGAAAGCGTCATGCTACGCGTGCAGATCATGGTTTTGTTATTGTTACTAGTAATGAACTATTAATTTATTTTACCTCGATGGTCCCAGTTTATCATTTATAACTTCCAGTTACAGCTTTATGTAGCTATATGTAAGAGGGCACGCCCTTTATGCCTGGAGGCTTTTGTCTAGATATTAAGTTCTGTTCACATTTAGTTTTTATTTTTGCATGAGAATAGTTCACGATGTTTTTGGTTGGTATATTGGCGTGTGCTAGCTGACATATGCAAATAATTTAAATTATGTTTTGTGTTGCGTAATAGTATAGAATCATTTATTTCTAACTGAACAGTTAGCTGTGATGCTGGGGAGTTTGTTGCGCCACTTCTTCCCATCTAAAGCACTAGGAAGTGGTGAAGGGCGGGCGTTTTGGGAGACTGTTTTATGTAATTTTGATGTTCGAAAAGTGCTGAGTCTCAGCCTAGTTTGAATAAATGACTTTTGAATTTTTATCAGAAATCACAGGGATGACTGTAAGGCTAACCAAGATAGTTGGATTGAATTGATTATGAGCGTTGTTACTGCTTGTCATGGTTTTGTTCATTCTAGTTAATGGGTACTGGCACTTTTCTTACCTAGCTGTTTAAGTCTGGATTTTTAATCTGAACAGACTGATTTATAATGTAAACAAATAACAGGATTATGATGATGATTGATGACATACCATAACAATGTTTGCTAAACTGATGCTTTGGTAATAACAGAAGTTTGTGAGTCTTTCTTAGTTGAGCTATGTAAGTCAGAATTAAATAATTTACAGAAAGTATAAAGTGCCTGTCGGGGTTCAAACTTACAACCTACAATTTGTAAGTCGCAGCCGTTTCCACTAGGCCACCACTGCTCTACTGACGTAATTACTGATTGATATGATCCACATAGAACAACCTGTTAAATAATGTTGTAATTGATGCATGGATTCTGAATAACTCTAGCAAAGTACATATCAGCACCACTCACCTGCAGAACACCGGTACGGGAACAGGAACTCCTCCTGAAGACAGGGACGTAACCGAGCTGGGACCCTTCGGCCCCTGGCCGGTCTTACTGGGCAGGCTCCACCCGTACGCCTGCGTGCGCCCATCCTCCTTGCGAACGTGCGCCCGCACCTACACGCACACACGCACATGTGTACGATATCAACCCAACCACATCACCCAAACAGATACGAACATTTCAAGGTAAAGCACGTAAAACAAACACAAATATAAACGTACATATTTAATAAGTGACTTAAAAAAAATGTAACTATAAATACGTAAAAACACTATACACATGCCAAGAACTAATATCACTTAATGTCACTAGCACTGTTCAATAAGTTGAAATACGTGCCGTCATTGATTCAGCTGAAAACAAAACAAAAGGAGAGGAAATTAGGTATAGGGAGAGGAAGTAATGAAAATAAAACACAAACAGAACATTGGACACAGATGACACACACACCGAGACAGCACACATGGTAGTATGTATGTAGAAGATGTACACGGGTGAACTGAAAAGCATCTCGGGTTACAGAAGCTTTGGTGATAAGCTGCAGCCTACGCGAGTGATTGTTCTACTGTGGTGGAGGTAACATGTCAATGGCATTTATGGCATAATTCTATCGAGCTATGTGCTATGTAATGAAACGTAGTTTTTTAATATCTTATGTAATTTGAATTATTATACGCTATAGTTGAGCATGTTGTTTAAATTAAGTAGAATTAATTCAGCTCTTGCGTTTTTTTTTAGGTTTTTTTTTTATCTTGGCTTGTAATAAATATACTGGGGATGATTTTTTTACAGTCTCCAAATTTTTACAGGGTGTTCTACCCATAAATATAAACAACTTTCACTATAGAAGCAACTCTGAAATCACGAAAAAAAATCAGCTGTTTCATACATTTTGGTCAAGTAGGTATTGAACTTTTGTATAAACAGCAGATTCGTGACTTAACATCCTTTAAAAATTTGGAGACTTCATCCAGTATATGCGTAGCAAAGACAGCCGAAACCAAGCGGCACACGTGTATGTAAATGTGCTGCAGTGGAGTGATTTTTACAATATTCTGTATGTCTTTATTAACGAGGATACAAAAATAACATTCCACAAACCAAATAAAAGTACCAATTTCTGACCTTTCTTTACTGAGTTGAAGCACAACACTGTTTAACTTTATTCAATTTACATAAAATCATGAACAAAACTACAAACGTGAAGGTTTTCTTAGGAATGAAAGAAACGTGGTGGCATATGTATAGCGAATACGTATCTAGTTATATTTATAGTGCAAATAGTTTATAATTATATTTATTAAACATATAATAAAAACAAAAATGTCAAGCGAAGGAAATGTGTAGATAAAGGAAGAAATATATAAGGAACGACTTAAAAGCATTTGAAATAAACATTGTCAAGCCAATAGGAGTAGAAACCTGGCGCAAGATACAGCGATAGGTAATTATGAGGCTCCATACATTAGATCCATATAAATAAGCCCCAAGTGAAATCCTTGTAGTACATTCTATTATCCTTGAATCAAATTGAATTCCTACATTTATGTCTAGAATCCATATGGTATTCATGATAGAGACTAATTCTTTTTTATTCTTCATCGAAGAGTTGTAAAAATTACTGTCATAATCAATAAGTGCTGGTTGCTTATTTATGCAGGCCGATGCAGGTTTAAGCGCATAACGCACTCGGCAATCAAGGACTACCCACTATCCTTGAGTTATTCCATTTATCCACCCCAAAAATTCACCCTAAGGTGGATACTCGGATTCCTATGTCCGAGAATTCACCCTAGAACTAGTTGGATAAACAGAATTTATACGCTTAGGGTGGATTCTCGGACATACGTTTCCGAGAATCCACACCTTAGGGTAGATAAACGGAATAACCCCTATCTTTTGCCATTCAGACGTGCCAACGATATGAGGCTTTTATTCCATACTTACCCTATTCAAAGAAGCAGAAACACGTAAGCAATGGGGGGTTTACGGAAAGGAATCAAAATGCTTCTAAAAAAAAACTTTTAAATTTTATTTATGTTTCGCTTCGAGAATAGGGTTAAGAAAATTTCTTTAAATCATAAGAATTGTTCAAAATACTAACTGACCAAGTTACAAATCAACCAGTGAAATCCTGCTAAGTGAACAAATTAATACCTCAAGTATTAATTTGTTCTACAATTTAACTAAAGTTGTCATTGAAATAATATAATACTTGCTCGGGATTACTAGTAACTTTATCAGACAGTGATAAAAGCAAGAATCAGACTGTCAGTTCTTGCAGGAAGATAATAACTTTGCCTGTACTATCGGAAAAACGCATATCTGTACACCGTAAGGACAATTTCTGCTTGCAGCGCTCGGCCGGCATAGAAAGCGGCCGTTAAACAGATGTGGTCATCGTGTTCACGGGATTTTGTTTTCAAACTGCTTAGATATGCGTTTCTTCGGTAGTACGTAAAGAAAAAGTCAGGATTATGTTAAATCCGTGCTTCCTGCATGGTATGATTTAACATAATCCTGACAAAGAACGCATATTGATATCTAGGCAAAGCCATACCTAAAACTGAGTACTCAATAGCGAGATATAACTGTAACCAAACACTGAAACACTAGGTTGGCTATCAAACGAGTTCACAGGTTCACTCAACTGAATGTTTCACTTGAGTGAATGTTCATCTGTAGATCATTTGGTAGGCGACTGAAAGATGCCGAGTGCCGAAATCCAATATCGTTGGATCAGTTGACTAAACAATTATTTTTTTACTTTGATTCATTTTAATTTTGTGTTCAGACGTTTCACACTTCGAGTAAAAGATGCCGAATGAAAGACAAACATGATCAATAAGCGAAAATCATGTCTTTTTAAAAGATTATTTGAAACAAAAACAAGATTACTCGGCTTTTATGTCTAAATAATTATTGACAGTAAGAAATTATAGTTTATTATCCAAATATAAGATATTTTTACTCCAGTTCAATTATTACTTTAGTTATGAACGAAATAAGAATTGAGACTTACGACATTTAGTTCCGTGCTCGAACACGACCAAAGAGCGCACGCGATATTCAATTTTATTACTGATGTGTTAGCGTTTAGTACATAGTGGAGTGGTGGGATGCATGGGGGCGGAGTTTGCGTGGAAATTGTATTTGGAGTGCCTGGTCTTAAGAACTTTTCCATACTAATCTCTCAGTTTCAATCTGTCATAAAAACTTCTAATTTACCTACATTTCTGACAAGTTTTTGACAATGATTGTCGCTAAGATAAGATTGCGACTACATTTTGAACGCTTTTAATAATGGGAATTGGCTTTCTGCTTTACAGTTACAGCTCGCTAGTGAGTACACGACCGTACTGTGAGGCTTTTCACCAAAAAAAATCAACATACCTGTCGGAACTGCTCGCTCCTCTCATGTCGTCTATTATGGTGATGGTCGGTCAGTTGGGTCTCGAAGAAGTCGGCTTGAGTCCTCGAGTGACGTAATGAGGTTTGTGGAGCGGCAACTGCGCGGAGATGCGGCGTCGATAGCGGTCGTTGTGGACGCTCGCCGGTACTGTAATGAGGTGTAAGTTGACGTTGAAAAATACACCCTATGTCTTTGGTGTAGGGTTGGATTGCTTAGATACTGTGATCGAAGAGATATATGTAGTTGTAAGAGATAGATCAAGTACAACATTGTCAGTGAATGATAATGACCATATACTAATTAATGACAGCAAAACACAAGTGCGTGCAAAAAATAGCCTGCTGCTGTTATGCATGTAATTGCTTAGCCGCAAATTTGACATATCAATTTTATTAAATAGCCTTCGCTAGGATTTACATTACATTCAGACCACCGCAGCCGCAGGAATATAAATTGTTGCTTTAGCGCCACGGTATTATCACATTTTAAGAAGTGTTCATTAAAATTATAATAACTTACAAATAAGTAAAACGCAGAAGCTACTAATTTCAGATTACTGCATAAAATTAATGTATGATTGTACATCAATCCAAGTGTCGGTTACTTAATCTTAACTCATGCTAATAATTTTTGTAATAATCCACTTCTAAGCATAAGCTTCCTTATTGACCGATTAGGGCAATTATACAAGTAACTCTCTATTATCAAGCTTCAGTCTCACAAGTGGAACCACAGCCCCAGCACAGACGATCATTTCCCTGAACATACATAACATAACATCACGCCTTGTTGCCCCGAAGGGTTGGGCAGGGTGACCCTGTAGCAGGTACACCCACATTTCGCCAGTTATGTTTAAGTCCCAAAGTCTAAAAGTTTAAGTCTAGACTCCGAGCTGCTACTGAGAAATTTCAGATAGAAAAACCCAATAACATTTTGCCCGACCCGGGAATCGAACCCAGGACCTCATGCTCAGCAGTAGCGCTTGCGACCACTAGACCAACGAGGCGAACATAACTTTTCAAAACAGCCCATTTATTGCTTTTACGAGTTCCACATGTGTTACGAAAACTTTCAACAGATTTTTTTATTTTTTAGCAGTTAGCAAGCACAGCAGCAAAAAAAAGGGATATAAAGATTTGCAACAAATAACAATTCCAATGAAATTAAATCGCTGTCGTCACAGCATTACGTCATACCAAGCATAGCAATATTCTCGATACGCCAAAGCAACGTCACGAGCTAAAACAAACATTCGAAACATACACACGTATTGTTCAAACACATCGTCAATGGCAAGTGCAGGTTATACAAACAGAACATAAAATAAAAATGGTAAGCGTAATTTCGCAGCGCTATAATAATGAAAACATAACCATAATAACGAGGTTTCCTCCCAATACCTCTGATCTATAAATGTGATCTCTGCTAGTTTAGATTAAGTTATACCAACTTTAAATAGCAACTGAATGGAATAATAATGTATTTTCTTGTTGGGAGTCGAACCCAACAGTTATAATAACAATCACAAAACATATATCTATACTAATGTAATAAAACTTTTGTTTGTTTGTTTTTTTTTTTTGTTTGAACGCGCTAATCTCTGGAACTGCCAGTCGGATTTGAAAGATAATTTTTGCATTTGATAGCCCAATTCTTGAGGAAGCTTAGGGTACTTAACTACGCTACGACCCAGTAAGGAGCCGAGCTAAATTAAACGGCGGGTGAAACCGCGAAGCACAGCTATAATTTTTATACTTAATTAACTCATTGCATCCATTTCGCGAATGTATGCAGCGCAAATTATAATTATTTATACATTAGCGTTGGCAACTTCTATATATCTATAAACACTTATTATAAATTAAATTCGCTTTTCGTGTCTGTATGTGTGACCGTGTTGTTCTTCTAAACTACGCAACGAATTTTGATGTGGTTTTCACCATCTTTACGAGAAATTGTCCAGGATGGTTTCTGTGCATAATACATTAACCTTATATAATAAAGAAATCTTGATGTTTATCAAAACATAAAAACCGTGTGAAGCAAGGGCGAGTCACTACTTTGATATAAATAAATGAGCACAGCAAAATGTAAAGAAATAAAAGAAAAATCTATGAAATACAGCGCCAAAAACACGCAATAATAATTAAAAAATACAAGCGCTGAGCTGCGTGAATACATAAAGCTTGACGAAATGGATTCCAATAGAAATAAATACGGTAATGCTTGGTCTAATGTTTAATTTGGGAAGTAAATAAAGTCTAAGTACACGTATGAGCACTGAAAGAACCCCCGTTTACTGAAGGTAGACGAAGGCCCAAAAAAAGCTACCTACAATTTCTTTGACATGTTGTTTTTTCAACTTAGAAATCAGTTTTTTTTTTCTGAGGTCACCAGTCCTGTGAGTTCATCTGTGTATTCTGTTATAATCACAGTTCTTTCCATAATTTTTTCTAGACTAAAATATTCCTATAATATAACTTGTAAAAAGATCGTGTGTTAACAAAGCCGTCAATACACTACATACGGGTGTTTTAGCAAACTATACAAATATTATTACCCTTGCTGAAAAGGACTGTGTTTTTATTATTTGTTTTATTATACAGGGTTATTGGTTATATGTCGGCAATCCGTTAAGGGGATGTAGGAGAGGTCATTTTTTTGCACAAATGACCCTGCATGACCTGTCAACCATTTTCGAGTAATTTGACATTTTATATTTTAAAATTTCATCATCATCATCATCAGCCTATAATGTTCCCACTGCTGGGACACAGGCCTCCTCTCGGTGAGAGGGAGTGGGCCGTAATCCACCACGCGAGCCCAGTGCGGGTTGGTAGATGTCACATGTCTTCGAATTTTCGGATCTAGGACATGCCGGTTTCCTCACGATGTTTTCCTTCACCGTTTTGAGAGCAGTGATGATGAAATAATTTACACAAAGTAAAGCGCCTGTCTGGGTTCGAACCTACGACCTACAACTCGTAAGTCGCGGCCGTTACCACTGGGTCACCACTGCTCTTTTGAAATGTATATAATAAAAATATAAAATATCAAATGACTCGAAAATTGTTCCCATTTTCATAGAAGTCAAAAGGGGTCATTTGGTTGTAAATGACCTCCCCTACATACCCTTAATGGATGGCCGACAGATAACCAATAACCCTGTATATCCAAAGCCTCTAACGTTAAAAGCTGCAGTTATTTCTCAAGTAATTATTTTTAAATAATTCTCATTAGCTGAATCATGTTTTTGTACGTAGTACACCGACGTCTATAGCGTTCCACAGTATTTACCTGAAGAGGTTACTAAAAAACTTCCAAATGCTCTGTTTGTTCTTCTTATCCATGGTTGAGTCAACGCGACTTGCGCGGACCATCTCCGTCCAGCGAACTGCGTCTTGAAGCTCCATGAAACGCTCCTGAAAAATATACACATTATGTCAATAATGGTGTCGGAATCCTCTCGTTTTATGTGATGGAAGAGTGGTCGAGTTTTATAGCAGACAGTACTTTGGTGCCAAACCATGGATGGTACCGTATTTTGCGAGAATCAGAGTAGGTAATGATAGGGCTGCACCTGCGGCTATCGACACAAAGCATCGCGCCTTGACACGATACAAAAAAAGATAAGAACCATTATCAGCTGTATTAGCAAAAGTTTGTTCTGCATCGGGTTTTAATTTTTTTTTTTTAATTTTGTCTTGTCGGAGTATGCCAATTTCTTGGACCTAGGGATGATATGAAAGGAAAAGGACTAAATGATAAGACTGACGGGTGTCAGGGGAGATAGGAAGGAAAAAACATGTGACGCCGACCTGAAGTAACTTGACATCATGAGTGAATGCAAATTCATTTTATTTTCGTATCGCAACTACCTACTGCCACAATGACCTTCACCTCCGTCCATTTAACAATGGCTCACAATTTTCTTTTACAGACTAAAAGAAAGTTAGAGTTGTACAGACGCCAGCACTTCAAGTTACCACAATCTGTCAAATTTATTTAATAGATTTTCAACTTTATCGCTGAAAAGTAAGGTTCAAAGTTAATTGGAAAAATTTGACAGTTTCGGGTAGCTTGATGTGCTGGCGTCTGTACAAGGATTTTATGGCGCGTGGCCAAAATCGGAACTAACGTCGCTATCTTGTTTTTTCAATTAATTTCACAAAATAATTGCACAAAATGTTTACTAACAGCGCCCCCTTCCCAACGTCATTCGAGCGCTAAAAGATCCTTGTGGCAGTGTACTCAGTTTCGTGACTACTGCCTAGGGATGCAAAATTACGTAATTTTACGGAAAACGCTTGTAAAATACAGGTATTTTACGGTAATTTATATAAATTACGGTAAAATTACCGGCGACTTAAGAAGTTTCAAATTTAATTTGTATTGTCCTCTGCTCTGCCTCTGCACATAGATGATATTATTATAATCCATGACATGGTGTGATTCATATCTTGACTTGAGAATTAAGTTTTAGGAATTTTTAGTACGCATGAGTCGCACGAACCCAGTTTTCTGGTTTTTTTTTTAAAGATATAAACATCTTTGGCAAATTTCATTCAAATCCATTTATCCGATAATAGTAATGACGTACACATGATACACACAAACATACTCACTTCCGTATTTGTAGTGTTTTAGTGGGTATGACTGTATCAGTACGTTTAATACGTTTTCTACCGAAAATTACCGTTTAATACCGTGAATTACGTAAAATAATATTTTTTACCGTATTATAATACCAGGGCAATTTTACTGTTTTACATCCCTACTACTGCCACAATGGCTCCCACGTTCATTCATTTAACAACGACTCTCACAATTTTCTTTTACAGACTAAAAAGAAAAGGATATGCTTACTTTATACTGGTTACGTTCCATGAGTACTCGGGCCATCTCGACACGAGTGAAGCGCCGACGCTGCGCCATCGGCACGTCGGCCTCATCCTCGTTGTTGTCGCCGCCGCCCGCGTTCGTGCTCACCGTCTCCTGTCACATGGCCACGCAAAAACTAAACATCATACTTATTGGAAACACGAAATATAAACTACATAAACAATCTACGAAAGAATAAAATTAATTTAACGAAATCGACCTCGGAGCTTGGGTGGTGATGATTAGAAAGACATATTCTAACGGTGTTATATATTTTTTCAACACAAAAATATGCACGTTAAAAAAAACGCATGATTACATTGCACATTATGGTGTCACATAATACTAGTACAGATAGGTCACTCCGCAAAATCATTTAAATAAAAAGCGACTGTTGCTACGATACAATTAAGTGCAATTCAAGTCGCACAGCGCTAATTACCTGCAGTTATATTCACTTAGAAGTTGCCTCTCTTTCTATCGCGTAACTCTTATATCTTCTGACTACGTTACGCCCACTGAATTTGACAAATCGAGCCCGCCGCGTACCTACTTGTAGCTTCAAACCTAAAATGCGGAGTGTCCCATCTGTGTCCACAAAATTGTATTTCCTATGTGTAGTTTAGTCGTATTTCAAAAAAGAAATTGCTCTGTTACTGCAAATAATCTTTTAATGTAACTAGAGTGCTCTAGAGCGAATCAGCATGGACTTTCGTTTGACATTATCCAAGGGGCCAATTGAAGAGCTAATAATATTCATCTTCGGCTAGCTACTCCTCTTTTTGGGCTCGTCTATAACGTCTCTGACATCCGCAGACAGTAAGAAAAAGCATTTTTTTAGCCTCGTTTAACCTTCAATCAACTAAAAACCACCCTACCTTCAAATGTCTAACTTCATCTTCCAACTCGGTGACCCTATCACGTAACTTCTCCCGCGCTGAACTGAGGTTCGCCACTTCTTCCCTCAGGATTTCAAGCTCGCCGGTCATTTCATCCACCTTCACAATCAGATCATCCTTCACCACGTTCAACGCGTTCTTCGTTGCTAACAACTCGTTGTTCTCCAGAATAAGATTCTCCACTTCTTTGCCCATTCCTGTTGAGTTAAGTGAAGGGATTTATGTTTTGTTCGTTAAACTTTTGATTGCTTAAATGTGGTGTATGAAAAGTTATCATTAATTTAAATTATATTATAAAGCCTACTCCGAACAACAAAATTTTATGAATATTTTTTTTGGCAATGTTTTATTTTGATAGCTATAATACTCTCAGAAGGAAGTCCAAGTAAAGAGAGGTATACGAATCTTTAACTTACTTGCATCTTGCGCTTTGTGGAAATTTGCGATCGTTAGGCCCGTCACACACTTCGCCGCATGCGTTAGCAACAACAATATCATCGCGTCAGCAAAAATGTAAGACTATTTACTAAGAATAATCATACGACTATAGTTGGCATTACATAATTGCAACGTAATGCGACGTAGTGTGTGAGACGGTCATATTTCTAATGAAATAGTTGAAAGATTTACTACGAATTTGTAATAAAACGTTGAATAATGTTAGCGATAATTCAATCAATATTTTACAAATTACTTACCGAAATAATTGTCGTTAACTGCAATCATGCGTTGATGCAACATTTTGTTAGAACGCATGGAAAGAACGTACAGTTATTAGTATTTTATGAAAATTTATTAATGTAGAATACTAGTTAAAATGCTCACACACGACGCCACTTTAAGTAGACATAAAAATTGCAACAATTAATTGCTATTTTAATCTACATAGTTTTATATGGTTCTATGCTCGTATCAGCTGTTTATTATGTTCTAAAGCACAACTATCATTTTAAAAATGAATTGCGATGATTTTATTCGTTTATGCAAACAGTATACGTGTAATTTTGAACTTATTAGTTCAATCACGCAGTGAAACATGCATAAACGTATAAAATAATATTTTTTCGACCTTTACATTATTAATGCCCTCGATTTTTGGGAGATCAACCGAAATCATTATTTTGTCATATCTCGTTTTTGATTGGTTACTAGAAGACAAGATATAACTATAAGAATAGTTATTTGGAAACTGAGGGTTATACTATTTTTAATAGTAAAAGCAATAATACTGCAGTCATTTAATTTGGCAACATAATATAATGTGCTCAGCTTGCTTAGAACAACACAAGAACACAAATGGACGCCAAGTCATGTAATTTCATAAAATAAATAAACGGAAACACAGTGGCGTGGTGTGTAAGTGAACATAAAGAAAATACAAAATAATATTATGGATTTATTTATATAAGTTAAGCATTATACTTTTACCACAGGAAATATTATATCACCTACAGCACATTTCTCCTTTGCGTCTCATTTTTCTATTAATGGTGGTAAAGTATTCTTCTCAACTTATAAAAACATAAGCACAGTACAATAAATACAATAATTAGCGGTAGAAGAATTTTATAATAATAATAAATGTCAATTATATAACAAGCTATAGGGGTGACATTATGTACAAGAGAACCAAAAAATTTAAACCAATTGATGAAATAGGTACTAATATATTTTACATAGTAATATTTAGCAAAGAACCCGATGGATTTGCAACTGAATTTAAGAAAGTTAGTAATATTACCGAGTACTCAACGTTAAATTTTGCAATTGACATAACATGTCATGTCAATTGCAAATATGAGTCAGGATTTGCTTATTATCACTATGGGTTGACAATCAAAGTGATAACAGCCATTTTCTTTTAAATCCTAAAAGCCAGTTATGTCTTTAAAAGCCAATATCAAGTAAATAAAAACTACTATTATTATAATAAAGCTAGTCCATTGTAGACAAACTGTTTTAAGTTTACGTAGAATATATACGAATATAATAAAGCTGAAGAGTTTATTTCTTTGTATGAACGCGCTATCTCTAAAAAAATGTTTGCATTTTTTTGCCAAATTCTTGAGGAAGTTTATATTTAACATCACGCTACGACCTTTAGGAGCCAAGAAAAAAGAAAAAAATCAGAACGCTAAGAGAAAACGAAGTAGCGTGGACGGACGATGCGATGCGACGCGGTGGGTCGGGCGAACTAAACATTTCATCATAAAATTACAAATAATAAGGATATTTAATTTATACAGTGTTAAGTACTTAGTTATTATAATAATGAGCCCACATATACTCGTACTTTCCAGCACGCGTAGTGTGACACCCATAAAAACGGGGTTTGTCGACGCAAGAATAGACAAAATGACAGGTTGTGATTGTTTATCTGTCATTTTGTCTATTCTTCCGTCGAAAAAACCTGTTAATATAGTGGTCATGCTAATATATGGAAGTTAAATGTCTTAGTTATAGCAAGGATATGACTTATAGAAAAAGTGCACCATTTGCAGAAAAGTGAACCATTTAAATTATCATTTATGCAGCATAGCGCTTACGTGACATATCCAGTATAGGTATTCTTGAATCAATACTAGGCACCTATTTGTTAGAAACGTTTCTATTTCAATCTAGATTTTTATCATAATATCCGTTACGGAACATAAAAGGAGAAATATTTGCGTTTTTCTGATATTAACACAATTTTTCCAGGTTTAATGATGTGCTGATTAAAATTCATTACTAACTGTGTGTTTGCACTGGCGAAACATTCACAAAAAAACATGTTGAAATCTCTAAATCTAATTTCCTGTCAAACATTATATCGAACATTGACTGAAAATAGAGATTTCAACATGTTTTCATGTGAAAACGCACAGTTAGCCGACGTTTGCACGGACGTAATAAAATAAATCGCGGCGATTTTTTTTCGTGCACCTGATTTTCGACGCTCTGCTTAGCGCCGAGAGTTGAAAATCAAACAGTATGTTTTTCAACGCGCTGGGTTGAGAGTGCGTCCCAGCGCGTTGGACTCTCAGCGCTCGGCTTAACACCGAGAGTTGAAAATCCAGTGCGCAATAAAATCCCGCTGCGATTTTATTACGTCCGTGCGAACGTCGGATATGTTAATAACCAAACAACATCACGCCTGTAATCCCCGATGGGTTAAGCAGAGGTTAATCTCACCAAAATAACATTTTCTAGCACAGCAGTGATACAAAGTTTATAGTAGTTTTTCCTGCTATCTATTCTAAGCTACGCTAACTCCAACAGTTTGTCTAAATGGACGATTAGTGAACACATAATATGCAAAGCACTTACCAGAAGATGCGTATTCTCCAGGATGGACCCAACTACCTGTTAGGGAAACCACACAGTTATATATATACTTTCAATACACTTAATGCATAGGGACTTTGTGGCGGTTAATAAAACGTACAGCGCCAAAACATAACACGATATCGACTATGACTTCGCGCTAGAAATATATTTCTTCAACTAACTAAAGGTGCACAGTGGAGCTAGAACGGGATAGCAATATAGTTTTATATTCAGTCACAACGCGTCGGGTGAACTCGGGCGGCACACGGTGGGCTGAAAATCGGCTTTCATAGACTTAGGGATTTCAATTTGCAAGTGCTTGTTTTTATGCTGGATATCGCTTCTATTAGTCATTACTATGTACAAAAATGACACCCGAGTTAATTCTGCCCAAAAACGAAGGAAATATAATGTTTTTACGAAAAATTTGTATGAAGCTAGTATGAAAAATCGAATTATCTCCTAAACGGCATGTTTAACCGTAATATCCTTGGAGGTGGTCATAGTGCTAATTATTTATGATTTTTTGGTTGCCGATTTGACGAAAAATTTCATGCCATTTTTTTAAAAAAATCGTCAAAATATTTTTATTTGTTTTTACATATGAAACGATTCCTTTTAGTGTTTATGTTGAAGAACACGGACTTTTAACTACACGTAACATAAAATAGCATCACTCCTATATTTCCGAAGGAGTTGGCAGAGGTTTATAGTACACCCACACGTAGACAACTATGTTTGAGCTAGATATTTATCAACACATCATGAGTTTTTAAACTTTTCATACAACCAAATTACCAATTGTTTACTCTTCTAATGAGTCCGAAAAGAAGTGATTAAGTAACTACACTGATTAGGCCTTCTAATGAGTCTTTATAGGTGATTTAAAGATTTTCAATATCTCACGACAATGTCAACTATGGATTACATTCAACTTTTCCTGATAAGTAAGCTAATTTGTTAATTAGCAGTGCTATGAGTTCTAAGAATAGTTAGTGACAATTATAAATTTTCATTAGCTAATGAGGAGATAAATAATGAGGGTAGTTACCTAATTATTGGCGTTTTGCAATAAAAGGGCTAAAGTTTTGTTTTATAATTTAGTTTGTTCACAACTGTGTAACTGCTAACACTAAATCTGCGACTATAAAATCTTAGAATGGAAAGTTTAATCACCAATTTAGACTTGTTTGTTCTTCTACGAAGTGAGAGTACTTCATTTGATCATGAAGTATTGTTCAGTGCAGTTGTATCCCGCATAGGCGATTGCCTGTCTGACGTAGATCGTGTTGTTCTCAAAGAATTTTGTCGGAGATTTACGCGAGCCGCTTTACAAAGGTGGCAGAAATCCAACCGATTCCTTGATAATTTCAGGAGAAAGTACGAGAATTGGTTGGGAGGGAGCAAATATTGATTGGCCGAGTTTTGTGCAAAATTTAGTTAATCAAGAACCAAGTGTTGATGAGATACCAAGAGCGCCCTCAGTCTCTCCAGAACCGTCGACATCAACGTCCATTGGAACAATGACGAAAAGATCCCGTAAACCATTCGAAGATCTGGGAAGTAAACAAAAAAAGAGAAGATCTGATGAACACACAGGCGAAGATTCCAGTGAATTGGCATATGCAGCAGCAGCACGTTTAAAAGAAGAAGGGCATGGAGATATCGCCTCTGTCATCGAATACATAATGAAAAATCCTGAAGCAGCCGCTAAATTAAATGAAACGCTTAAGAAACCAGCGAAAACAATCATATTTACGCCAGAAAAGGCGCTTGGATTGCTTCTTTCGCTAAAACTCTCAAAGTGGCAATATATTACGTTGCGAGAGGCTGCTATTCGGGAAGGTGCTAAGGATATTTATCCATCTTACTATAAAGTGCAACAAACTAAGCTTGATTGCTACCCTCCGAAGCAATCAGTGACAGTTACTGATTCATCGGCTAGGATTACACTTCAAGCTTTACTTGATATCACAGTTACAAGAATCCTTCAAAGCCTTTCTAAGGAAGAGCATAACAAGCAGTTGAAGCTGAAATCCAAGTCGGGATTTGATGGTGCTTCTAACCAAAGCTGATACAAGCAGAAAATGGAGGGTGAGGAAGATGATTTTTATGACCTCCTTGGTGTCACTAAAACTGACAGATGGAGACAACATCTTATGGACGAACCCAAAACCATGCTCAGTTTTGTATTGTCGTCCAGTTCAGTTTACTTTTGTAAAGGAGAGTGAAGCAGTTGTCCTTGAGCTGAAAAAACAAATGGATGAAGAAATTGAGGCCCTTATCCCCACAGAGTGCAATAATAATAATAAGGTGACTCATGAACTAATGATGACGATGATCGACGCTAAAGTTTGCACTTATCTTTTTGAAGCTAGATCAAATGCATCGTGCTACCTGTGCTTAGCAAAGCCTACAGAAATGAACCGCTTAGATCAAAAACTGTGTGTTCTGACCTGTATGAATTTGGCTTGTCATCCCTACACGCCCGTATAAATTGTATGGAATGTCTGTTACACATTGCATACAGGCTCGACTTCAAACGGTGGGCAGCGAGAAGTGATGAGCACAAAGAAATGCTACAGACAAGGAAGAAAATAATTCAAAATAAATTCAAAGATGAGCTCAATCTGTTGATTGAAATAGTAAAACAAGGCTCGGGAACCACCAATGACGGGAATACTGCAAGAAAATTCTTTGAGTTTCCTAATAAAACCGCAGCTATAACCGGTTTGGATGAAGACCTCATCAAAAGATTTGCTGTAATTTTACAAGCAATTACATCTGGAGAGCAGGTCGATATAATAAAATTTAGAGATTATGCCCGCAAAACAGCAGAAAAGTACGTATTATTATACGACTGGTACTACATGTCGTCAACCGTTCATAAATTATTAATCCATGGGGCTGACATAATCGAGAAAAATAATATTGTGCCGATTGGGACTCTCTCGGAAGAAGCCTCGAAACAAAGATTTTAGGAGGTTTCGAGAACATCATTCGCGGAAAAGAAGCAGGCAGGATTCCAATCAAGACATTTTAAATATGCTTGTTGTTTCTTCGGATCCTTTGCTAAGTGCACAAAGGCCTAAAACTGAGTTCGAGTTTTTGGATATATCCAATCTGGATGCTGACTCAGAATTTGAGTCTGACAACGAGAGTGATAAGGAAAATTTGTAAAAAAAATATATATGTACAGACGCCAGCACATCAAGCTACCCGAAACTGTCAAATTTTCCCAATCAACTTTGAACCTTATTAGTCAGTGATAAAGTTGAAAGTCTATTAAATAAATTTGACAGATTGTAGTAGCTTGATGTGCTGGCGTCTGTACATATTTGTAAATTTGTATTTGAGTGTGTTTGGGTTTTTTTTTGTAATATTTAATTATATTTTGTCTTTTTTTTATTTATTTGACTTTATTTTACAAATGCTTAGTATTAATTCCTTAAATTAAATTATTTTGTATATACTTATATGTTACTACTACTTACTTTATATGTTACTTAAATAAGAGTTTGATAATCTTTTTTATTTAAATTAATAAAAATGTGTCAAAAAACAGCAATTTTTTCATTTAATTTTTCTTGTTTTGTGTGTTCTTAATATTTGGGTTAATAACATATCGAACTTTTTAACTTGGACACTATAAGGAATCGTTTTACATGTAAAAATAAATAAAAATATTTTGACGATTTTTTTAAAAAAAAACGGCATTAAATTTTTCGTCAAATCGGCAACCAAAAAATCATAAATAATTAGCACTATGACCACCTCCAAGGATATTACGGTTAAACATGCCGTTTAGGAGATAATTAGATTTTTCATACTAGCTTCATACAAATTTTTCGTAAAAAAATTATATTTCCTTCGTTTTTGGGCAGAATTAACTCGGGTGTCATTTTTGTACATAGTAATGACTAATAGAAGCGATATCCGGCAAAAAATCAAGCACTTGCAAATTGAAATCCCTAAGTCTGTGAAAGCCGATTTCCAGCCCACCGTGCGGCAGTCGGCCCGCGCCGTCTGTTAAGGCTCGTACAGACCAGCGCGATATCGCGGGCGCGACACGGGTCGCGCTGGTCTGTACGAGCCTTTATTAGTATTACGCGTTGTTTCAGTTATTTGTAAACACGACGGGCGCTCGCGAATCGCGATCTTGTTTAGTCTTTTATAAATTGTAATTTTGTTGTTGTGTTGTATAAGTGTAACTTGAACTTGTACTGCAGTACTGTAAATAATAATAAATGTAAATAAAATATGATTGAAACTAAAAGGAACGAAGTATATGCAAATAAAGTTTATTATAGACAGTCCTAAGCCTGGAAAGTATGAAGTAAAGTTCATTGATTTGTAACGCTTCATAAGATATTATTTCGTGTACAGCGCGTTGCGAACTTGCGAGATAACATTCACCGCGCATCATTAAGTCCGTCTAGCGTGTTGGCAAACAAAATGATAACGTCTCCGCGTTGAGACTGCGGCCGAGTTTTGTAACAACGTGTACATTGTAACCTATAATGATAGCGTATAAAATAACGCGCTAGAAAAATGTATTTTAACGTCTATAGTTTCTAGTGGATTTGAACATCATAGAGTACACAGATTCAGGGGTGCTACACACGTGTTCGGGTCAGCACATTCGATTCGACAGTATTTGTTGAGAAAAACAAAGCCGACTCGAAGCAATTACTAAATATATTCGGTTTTCATTCGGCTCGTGCTGATCCGCACTACCCTCGCTGACTCATTCTCGGGTCGGCTCGGCACAATGAGGGGGATGTCAAGCGGTGAACATATTTCTACATATATTCGATTCTGCCGCTCGACTGTGCCGATCATGTTGACCTAAACAGGTATGTAGAACTCCTCGAGCTATATTAACCGAAAGACAAAAAAAAAACCCGGCCAAATGCGTGTCAGACCACGCACAGGGAAGGGTTCAGTAGTTGGGATGAATTTATTCTAAGAACAAACTTAACATTGTAATTGAAAAACACATTACGACTGCAAATTTATGTTTTTACGCACAATATTAAGTGATTCACCATGTTATTTTAAGAGCATAGAATTCTTATAGGTTTTCTTGTAATCTATATGTCGGATCTTTCATGAATATGCACTTTAAATGAGATACAACCGCCTCTGTTGCGGAGCGACAGTGATCGTTGAGCCGTGGTCGCGACACATACTGACCTAGGAACTGCTCAGTGTTTTCTTTTAAGTTCTGAGTATTAATACGTAACAATATCTGTGTAGAAGGTTAAAGGAGGTTATTTCTCTCGTTTACCCGTATCCCAATTCTGCGCCCACGATTGTAAATCTGACACTATGTATGTCACTAAGAGTGTGTCTGATCAGGATCCTATGTACCTGGATTCGACATATAAGTATAGAACTATTCTATGTATTTTTTTTTTTAATTTTAATCTTGGCAGTTTCGGAGATAAGTGAGGGAATGGTAAATTTTTATCTATTTGTTTTAATAACTTTAAAACGATTTATATTATATAACAAAAAACTTTTAAAAAAAAAAAACAACCGACTTCCAAAAAAAAACACTACAAAGTGAAAAATAACTTTAATTTCGGAAGTCGGTGTCTTGGGTTTTGTATTTTCGTTTTTTGCCACTTTTTATTTTTCACTTTTTAGTTGTGGTACCTACCTGACACACATTCGAATACCACTACCTGCTACCAGTGAATCATCTACATACTAAGTGGGAAAAAAATACGTATTTTGTAGCTAACTCAAAAACTACCCAAGCAAAGTTAATAAAATTTATATGGGACCAATTTGAGAGAGACCCCTTTCAAACAAAAAAAGAATTTTCAAAATCGGTCAACAAATTAAAGTTCTCATAGCAAGATCTTTCATTTAATTTTGATATGTCACACGCTCAGACCAAATAAAAAACCAAGAAATAGCGCTGTCAACATTGCCGTTAGGCCGGTTTCGTAAACATGTGTGCACATAGTGAGGTTTAGTTTGATTGTTAATGGTTCTAAATGTGTGCGTGTGAGCGTGTATGCACAGAGCGGAGGTATAGTTTTGGCATGCTTCACTATGTGTACCCAATTTCAACTTAGTCGTTCCAGTAGATTCGGAGCAAATCGCCTGTGATAGACGGACAGACAGATACAGACAGACACACGAGTGATCTTATAAGGGTTCCGTTTTTACATTTGTACGTACGGAACCCTGAAAAAACATGCAGAAAGACCAATCGAGTTATTGAACTGAGGCGAGATGTCAATTTCCAGTAATCTGATTCGTGCGTAGCGAGTCTCGTCTAATCTCTATATTCGCAGCTTCAATGAAAACGTAGAACCGGATTCTGGAAACCTATTCATTGCTGTTCAGTGATATGTTTTTTTAAATTTTATTTCAGTAAACCAATCCAAACAAATTTATAATTAGACAGCAGATATACGGTTTTATAAAGGTCCAACTAGATGGCGGTTGTTCGACGTTGACCAGTTAATATTGATCGTCTCAAAACTTAATTGATGGTATAAGTTTAATTTGTTGTAAAAGATGGTCACATTTCTCTTTCTTTAACAATGTTATTTTTGAATAGTTGTCTCCACACACTCATACTAAAAATCGTATCTAAGGATTTAAATCTTTGGTCAGTGGTCGATCGATGGAAAGCGTAATCCGGCTTCCGTGCAACACACTGGATCGATCGGAATTGTCGATAGACCTAAATCGTTACCTGTGATATCGCCATCTTCGCCTTCAGCGATGCCTGGGTCCACGTCTTGGAAAGCAAGCTCTTGGTACAACGTGTTACCACTTCGTTTCTCGCTCTTGGTTTGCGATTTACCAGTGTTGGGAGCGTTAGGTGGCGCCACTGGAGATGTTGCCTGAAATCAATTATTTATCAGACATTATTAGGGGTACAATGCGTAATTTTGGATAGTATTATATAGATATACATGGTTATTGGTTATACGTCGGCAATCCGTTAAGGAGATGTAGGAGAGGTCATTTGCAACCAAATTACCCCTGATGACCCCTTTTTTTGGGTGGGAAATTATCAAATAACTTCTCCCGCTCTGGGTGGAGCGGGAGGGCGTGTCAGTCTCTTACTGACTAAAACCCACCCGTGTTCCTTCAGTTGCCCTGTTGTCGGGGGCCACGATCTCCCTTTCGGTTTTCCTCGCAGCTCCGGCAGGACCCCTGATGACCCCTAAGCCAATGTTAACCATTTTCGAGTAATTTTATATTTTAAAATTTATGAAATAAAAATATCAAATTACGCGAAAATTTTTGAAATTTGCATAGGAGTCAAACGGCGTCATTTAGTTGAAAATGACGCCTCCTACATCCCCTTAATGTATCGCCGACGTATAACCATTAACCCTGTATGTATATCAGGGTTATTGGTTACATTTTACATGTTTATTCCATACATTTTTAGGGTTCCGTAGTAAACAAGGAACCCTTATAGTTTCGTCATGTCCGTCTGTCTGTCTGTCGCGGTCTAGCTCCAAGACTGTTAGTACTAGAAAGTTGTAATTTGGCATGGGTATACATATTAATCATGCCGACAAAGTGGTAAAATAAAATTATGAAAAATATTTTTTTTAGGGTACCTCCCCTACACGTAAATTGGGGATGTTTTTTTTTTTCTATCCCTTGTTGTGGGGTATCGTTGGAAGTCTTTCAAAAACATTGTGAGTATGTTGAAACCATTTTCGTTTGCGAAATATTAAGCTTTAAAGTGCAAATTTTTGTTGGAGTCAAGTGTCCCCCCCCCCCTGCCAGCTAAATGGTTGGTTTTGGATGTGTGAAAAAAATCACAACAGTAGTTTATATAACGAAATTAAAAGGAAAACTATCACAGCTAAGTAGGCTTTACAAGTTAACGAGTAATAATTGACCAACTTAACTTTGCAGTTGCAAAAACATGTTTTCCCATACATTCCGTATGGGAGAACATATTTTTCAACTTCATTAAAATGGGATAAATTCATCCCAACTACGGAACCCTTCATTGTGCGTGGTCCGACACGCATTTGGCCGGTTTTGTTAAATATAAAATGTTAAATTACTTGAAAATGGTTACGTTAACCAATAACCCTGTATAACTAGCTGTTCGTGCCCGGCGTCGCCCGGGTATTTCCGACTTTTCCGGTGGATTTTCCAACACTTTCTTTCATGCAAACCTTGTCTAGAAAATTAAGAATATTTTTTTTTTAAACTGCCTACTCGGTCAAGCCATTTTCTAGTGATGATATTTCATACATACGGCCATAGATTTTTATTTATCCACTGGCTTGGCCTAGAGATTGATAAGTTTTTTTCATGTACTCAAAATAAAATAACATGCGCGTCTAGTACTTTTTTTGCATTATCCGTTCATTAGTTCTGGAGATTTGCGCGAACAAACAAACAGACAGACAAAACACCATTCTACAAAAATGTATAGGTAGATTAGTTTTCGATACAGTTCGTTGACTAATACTCAGCTCAAGACAAAATCAAACTCGTTGCTAATTTAATTGTAAAAATTATTATTTTGTGTTTTATGACATTGATTTTACATTCTGTGATTACTTTCTCACACACTGACTTATTAATTACAAATTTTTTGGAAAATCGTCTACTTTTACAATGTTTGTAAATATGTGAGCATCATGTATCTATCACATATTAAATTATCTGTCGTTGCTTCATTTTTAATTCTTTTTACCTATTGTGGTATAGTATAATTTTATTCTAGGTGCATCGTCTTCACATATAGGTATTATTATTTAACTAATGTACGTGCATATACAAACAATTGTAAAACATTTTAAAAGAGTAACGGTGGAGTTTCTTGCCCATTCTTCTCCATACGAAAACTACCTTTTGGAAGGGGCGACTAGAATCAATTTTAATATTTTCTAAATTTTGACGTTCAAAAGTGCCATACAATGGGCCTATTTGAAATAAATTATTTGACTTTGACTTTGCTTTTAGATCATGAACAATGTTGTTTTAATCTCAAAATAGCTATTAATTTAATCATTGTAACTTTTCAGTTCGTATAACGCTAAATATTTTTATGATCATTGAAAATTGATAGACAAAATGTTAAATCATTGTAGTTCGCTCTGTACTAATTGCTAACGCGAAATTACCCATCCAAAAAAAAAGACGTAATAGTTGCTAATTCATGTATCGATAAAATAATTAATCTTAGATTATATACTTGTCTAGATGACACATTGACCCGTACCGAACGGCCCACACGAAAAATTATTAATTATGGTTTGTGCTGTCAAATTGTGTCGTAATTATGTGGGAAAACCGTATAATAACACCAAAATCACTTTTCATCGGTAAATTTTGTTATTAAAATAACGAATAAAAAAATCGTGTTTTCTTAAAGTAATAGTGGTTATTACTTTAAGAAAACACGATTTTTTTATTCGTTATTTTGTAGGTTAGTCTGATTAGCCGGTGTTGTCAGTTTATTACTAGGGAGATATGGCGAAACTATGGGAGACAAAATACAAAGATCATTACATCATCATTCGATCAGGAGAACATTATTAATATAAAAATGACAATATTTATTTGATCAGTAAATGATAACTTACCTACACAAAATAAATTAAATCCATGATGTCATGCACTAAATAGTACTTTTGTTAGTTCTTTCTAATATTTTGGATTTTAGATTTCCTACGGATTCCGTACTAGCAAATTGCTGGAGAGACATTATACAGCGGACACGAAATAAAGATCAGTGGAAACCTCATAAGACTTCAGTCGTGTGTTCCAAACATTTCTCTGATGATGATTTATATTTTACAAAAAAGGGATTACGAGGGCTGAAGAATGGATCGGTTTTTGTGTTTTTGAATTAAAATAAATATTTTTTTTCATTCTATTCTTTGTCGTAACTAAATTAAATAAAACACTAATCTACAAAATAATTACTTTATTTAACCTATTCTGTTTAACTTGCATCTTATTAAATAATGGAGAAAGGGTAAGTTAATAATTTGGAGCAGGCGGATGCCTTTTTTAGGGATTTCAAGGTATGCATGTTTAGGGATCTAAACACGCATACCTTGACAGTTTGACTACAATAAGTACACGAGCGGTACTCACACGTATCACGCAATTGGAGACAGTTTTCGCGCGTCGTAATATTCCTCATTGAATCTATAGGTTATAAAAGGGTTATAATCACGCTTCCTCTTTTGCCGCCAAAAGTACTTCAGTGTGAAATTACCGCATTGGCCAAAATTCTCGTAATATTTCATATATGGAAAAGTCAACGCAATGGTCGATATGACAGCTGTCAAATTAATTTGTATAAAATGCGATGTTTTTCAACTGATAAAATACTAACATATATAGTATTATTGTCCGCGATGTGCGAAGTGGTATTATGTATAAAATGTTATCAGTGCTCATCTATAACGAACCGTGGATGTTCTAAATATAACTTGCACAACGCACATTTACAAGACTGCAAAGAAGACAGAGGGGCACCAGTTTGTCGGTCGCTATCTCAGGTAAATTACTTTTTGCCTGCCCAAGACGTGAATGTAATAAGAGAATGTGCATATATATACGAACAACCGCTGAAGTGTGTCCAGTCAAAATTCAGCAATATACATTACTCGCACGTGTGCGAATGTAACACAGACGGCTGCAACTCTGCGATCAATGCGAAGCTCAATTGGAAGATGATCGGGGGTGCTCTACTGTTGGTAATGATGACAAAATAGTAATCAATGTGTCCTTGTTAATACATATGTATAATTTTGTAAGAAGTTATAATAAACGAAATCTAAAATAACAACACTTAGTAATTTAAAATCTTTACACCATGGTGCTTCTCAATCTCAAAATAAAACACAACACTCAATCGGACGAGTTACAAGACTATATTAGATTCGTTTTTACGAAAAACAACTTTCCTAATACTCAAGATATTATTTATGTTTTAAAAGCCGGAAAAGCACAACTTTTATCCCTAGGACTTATGCGATTGCTCATAATAATGCAATATCGTCATATTATAATGCCCATTGATCTTAATGAATAAACTATGAACAATACCAACATTCCATAGACACATTCACTTGTAACTATTTAACTAGCTGTTCGTGCCCGGCGTCGCCCGGGTGTATTTCCGACTATTTCTGTGGATTTTCCGAAATTGCCTTTCATACAAACCTTATCCAGACACACGAACACAACAAAAAAAAATGGTTATTCCGTTAATCCTCTAAAATAGCCAACCTTTTTTTTTTTTGGGTGGGAAATTATCAAATAACTTCTCCCGCTCTGGGTGGAGCAGGAGGGCGTGTCAGACTCTTACTGACTAAAACCCACCCGTGTTCCTTCAGTTGCCCTGTTGTCGGGGGCCACGATCTCCCTTTCGGTTTTCCTCGCAGCTCCGGCAGGACCCCTGATGACCCCTAAGCCAATGTTAACCATTTTCGAGTAATTTTATATTTTAAAATGTATGAAATAAAAATATCAAACTACGCGAAATTTTTTGAAATTTGCATAGGTGTCAAACGGCGTCATTTAGTTGTAAATGACGCCTCCTACATCCCCTTAATGTATCGCCGACGTATAACCATTAACCCTGTATATCAGGGTTATTGGTTACATTTTACATGTTTATTTCATACATTTTTTAGGGTTCCGTAGTAAACAAGGAACCCTTATAGTTTCGTCATGTCCGTCTGTCTGTCTGTATGTCTGTCTGTCTGTCCGCGGTCCAGCTCCGAGACCCTTAGTACTAGAAAGCTGTAATTTGGCATAGGTATACTTATTAATTACGCCGACAAAGTGGTAAAACAAAATTATGAAAAACATTTTTTTTAGGGTACCTCTCCTACACGTAAAGTGGTGATGTCCTTTTTTATTTATTTTTTACCCGTGGTGTGGGGTATCATTGGAAAGGTCCTTCAAAAACACTATGACTTTGTAAAACCATTTTTGGATTCAAGGATCCGTTTGCGAAATATTAAGCTTTAAAGTGCAAATTTTTGTTAGAGTCAAGTGTCCCCCCCCCCCTGCCAGCTAAATGGTTGGTTTTGGATGTGTGAAAAAAATCACAGCAGTAGTTTACATAACGAAATAATGGTAAACTCATTAAAAACATTTTTCACCATACAAAGGTATATTGTGTTCTATCTCTTCTCATTTCCTACGAAATGTATGGGAAGTTTTTTTGCAATTTCTGACTTTTCTCGTACTCAAACCTCAGTTGGCCTAATATAGTTTTTTGATCTTAGTAATAAGAAATAGGATCGACCGGTATCAAAAAAGTTGTTGTGAAAATTGGCCATTTTCTTGCTGACTGTACAATTTTTTTCAAAATCTGTGTAGGCAAATCAAAATGTTTCAAAAAGTTAAGGACAGTCTCTTAAGACTGTTTTCTTGTAGCGACAACGGTTAAGGTACCTGCCCTTATTGCCCCATCTCAAAATCCACCCTGTATATGCTGTGATTGACTGCTTAGCTCCATAAAGGTATAGCGTGATGATAATCTTTTAAAAGGTTAAATCCGTAACTATCTGCAATATTCTAACCTTTTGGCTAGTCTTTTTACAATTTGCGGTAAACTATAGAAGAATACGAACATAATGCTACACTGCTCATCCCCCATAGCAAATAGCGTGATAATAATTTTTGAAAAATCTATTGTGATGTTTCCATTATTTGACTTATAGATTATTTATACACATTTTCAAGTTAATTAAACCGCACAGTTTAATCCTCCACTGTAAAAATGACGTTTCACCCCGTAAGGGGCTAACCTATTAAAAAAAAAAAAAAACACTAAAATTGTTAGACAAAATGTTAAATCTTTGTAGTTCGGTCTGTACTAATTGCTAACGCGAAATTACCCACCCAAAAAAAAGACGTAATAATTGCTAGTTCATGTATCGATAAAATAATTAATATTCCTCATTGAATCTATAGGTTATAAATGGGTTATAATCACGCTTCCTCTTTTGCCGCCAAAAGTACTTCAGTGTGAAATTACCGCATTGGCCATTCTCGTAATATTTCAAATATGGAAAAGTCAACGCAATGGTCGATATGACAGCTGTCAAATTAATTTGTATAAAATGCGATGTTTTTCAACTGATAAAATACTAACATATATAGTATTATTGTCTGCGATGTGCGAAGTGGTATTATGTATAAAATGTTATCAGTGCTCGTCTATAACGAACCGTGGATGTTTTAAATATAACTTGCACAACGCACATTTACAAGACTGCAAAGAAGACAGAGGGGCACCAGTTTGTCGGTCGCTATCTCAGGTAAATTACTTTTTGCCTGCCCAAGACGTGAATGTAATAAGAGAATGTGCATATATATACGAACAACCGCTGAAGTGTGCCCAGTCAAAATTCAGCAATATACATTACTCGCACGTGTGCGAATGTAACACAGACGGCTGCAACTCTGCGATCAATGCGAAGCTCAATTGGAAGATGATCGGGGGTGCTCTACTGTTGGCAATGATGGCAAAATAGTAATCAATGTGTCCTTGTTAATACATATGTATAATTTTGTAAGAAGTTATAATAAACGAAATCTAAAATAACAACACTTAGTATTTTAAAATATTTACACCATGGTGCTTCTCAATCTCAAAATAAAATACAACACTCAATCGGACGAGTTACAAGACTAAAGATTCGTTTTTACGAAAAACAACTTTCCTAATACTCAAGATATTATTAATGTTTTAAAAGCCGGAAAAGCACAACTTTTATCCCTAGAACTTATGCGATTGCTCATAATAATGCAATATCGTCATATTATAATGCCCATTGATCTTAATGAATAAACTATGAACAATACCAACATTCCATAGACACATTCACTTGTAACTATTTAACTAGCTGTTCGTGCCCGGCGTCGCCCGGGTGTATTTCCGACTATTTCTGTGGATTTTCCGAAATTGCCTTTCATACAAACCTTATCCAGACACACGAACACAACAAAAAAAAAATGGTTATTCCGTTAATCCCCTAAAATACCCTTTTTTTTTTTGGGTGGGATATTATCAAATAACTTCTCCCGCTCTGGGTGGAGCGGGAGGGCGTGTCAGACTCTTACTGACTAAAACCCACCCGTGTTCCTTCGGTTGCCCTGTTGCCGGGGGCCACGATGTCCCTTTCGGCCCTTATTCGCAGCCCCGGCAAGCATTGACCCTAACGGACCCCGTCAATTCTACTGACATCTCTTTGAGGCGCGCGTGGAACACACGCGCCGTCGACCCGGGCTTGGTCCTTATCGGACGGCGAGCTACCCATTGCTCACCGTCCGCAAGCCCGCGCCTACGGTGGCCGGAAATCGGCTCGCGATTCCCGCCCGGGGCGTCTCCTCCTGCGGCGATTAGGGGCGTGAGGGCGCGAAATTTGCCTCTCCCTCACGCGTTCCGCCTCCTCCTTCGCGAGCATTACCGCGAGGAGGTGACGGCCTGCCATTTCCTCTCTCGCTCCGTACCATGGCCTAAACCAGTGCCGGACGCGAGAGCCACCCTAGGGTGGATATTCGAAAACGAGTGTTCATCTATCCATCCCAGACGGGGTGGATAATCGGAATAAAGGTTGAATTTAGAGTTATCAAAAGTTCATTGTATGGGGAGCCCCCTTTTATTTTGAACTTAAATTTTTATTATTTGTTGTTATAGCGGCCATAGCAATACACAATCGTGAACATTTAAACTATCTGAATATTATGGTTCATGAGATACAGCCCGCTGACAGACGAGACGGACGGACAGCGGAGGTTTAGTAATAGGGTTTCGTTTGGCACCCTTCGGGTACATTTTACTTTTATTGTCTGGACGTAGTCCTCTACCAAGCTGCGCCACAACACCCGGTCGTCCACTTTTGAAGCCGTCGGTCCACCTAACCTTGTTGACTGTGCAACGAAAGAACTACTACAGGGAACGAAAAAAACTAATTCTAGATATCCTACCTGACTCTGTTGCGTGATGGGGTCAGTCTGATGCGCGCACTCTACAGTCCTCACTGCTGCCAAGTCGGAGCCGGTCGGCGGTGATGGTGGAGACGAGGACAGACTGACAGGACTACCGGGCATGCTCTCCGTCTGCTCCACATTGTGCATCGAGCTCTCCAGCGATGCGAAGCCAAATGATATGGGACCTGGAGAAGTGGGCAGAAAATGTAGGGATTAAAGATGATCGTATGTTACAGAAGAGTAGAAGAGACTGTTTCGAATAAGTTATTTTAATTGTATTTGCAATAATCATAGTCAATTCAGATTATATATTAATAAAATCTACGCGGCACATGTTTGTTTAGGGATTAGTGCACATGTATTATTTTATATCATTCTAGATATATCCGAAATATACATAGCACAGTGATTCATATTCTCACAGTCGATAAATTAAAGTAATGTACATATCGCTGAGTACCTAATCTACGAATAAAAAAAATATGTTATAATAAAGTATTTCATTCGGCGTGGTTGTAATTAGATTAAGTCGGGGCGATACAGAAATAACATTTTATTATCCTCTCTATTAGAACCAATTGGCCTTTGTCTAATTAAACCAATCAGGGCAATGTACAACATAATGCAATGTGTGATATGTTACTGGTAGTAACCTTGTTTACGTAGAAAGCTAGAAATGTGGACTGTTGAGTCGTAAACTCGTGAGACAAGATTGCGATGGTTAGTCGGTAAACGATTTCATATTTGTAGAATGAAATCGATCGAAATTATGGAACGGTATAATAAAAGCGATCGTTCGAACTCTCACATACGAGTTTTGATGATCTCCATCATTGACTAAAGTACCATGAAAGATAAATATACTTTTCTAAATAATCTACCTTTGAAGGATAACAAGCATAACAGTCATGTTCAATGAACATATGGTTTAGATAACGGCGCTGAATCACAAATTGGAGCTATCAATTAATAAATAAATTTATTTCTCTCTCCACAAAGGTTGGCTGAATTAACATCTTAGGACTAGACAATAAATGTAGACAAAAGCTCCTTTGCGAGAGACTGGAGTCCGTACTAGGGAAACCCTGTGTTACGGATCTCCAGGCTCCCAGTGTTTAGGTCATCATTAGGTACATTGCAGAAGTTTAAAGTACAAGCACAATCATTTGAGTTTCTATGAAAGAGAAGCAAATGAGGAAAAATAGTTAAAAAATAAATAAATATTAAACAAAAATAAAATATAACAAAAAAACAATTGGCAAAAGGCGTTGTGTGTGTGGTGCGAGATGTATGAGTGTACGGTGTACTGTGTGTGTGTGGAGTCTTGTGGGTAAGCGTCATTGTGCGAGGAAAGATGTCTATGTTGTGTGTTGAGTTGTATGTGTGCGTGCACTGGATCCATCGGCAAGTTACACAATTAGGATGTGATGAGAAATAGTTGCTCGGTGGCATCGTAATCCAGCGATTTCAGCCCATTAAATATATTTTACAGGACTGTTTAGATTAAACAAAATCTTTGTTTAATCTATTATACAAATACACGTAGGTAACTGCAGAATTGTAGTCAATTACAGGCTAAGTACCAGTGAACATCTCCTGGCTGTGATAGGCTTGTGATACGGATAATATACCTCTTAAGAGATTAATTTCCAAATCACAACACAGAATAGAGAGATTCGTAATGCAGCTGTATGTACCTATGTATGTGTGCAGCGCGTCTACATACAGGGCTCCTGTATATTGTAATCCTTTAGTCCCCTTTCAATACTAACAAAAAGTGATTTGTTCACTGAATTAATTCAATAAATACAATAAAGTTGAAGAGTGATTTTGTTTGTTGGATACGATTTGGAAAAACCTTTTACAAAAAAAAAAAACAACCGACTTCAAAAAAAAACACTACAGAGTGAAAAATAACTTTAATTTCGGAAGTCTTCTAAGTGTCTTTGGTTTTGAATTTTCGTTCTTTGTCACCGACTTCCGAAATTAAAGTTATTTTTCACTTTGTAGTGTTTTTTTTGAAGTCGGTTGTTTTTTTTTTTTGTAAAACGTTTTTATTTTTCACTTTTTAGTTGTGGTACCTACCCCACACAAATTCGAATACCACTACCTGCTATGTAAATAACAGTGACAAGAAGTTATCATATCATCTACATACTAAGTGGGAAAAAATACGTATAATTGAAGCTAACTCAAAAACTACCCAAGCAAAGTTAATAAAATTTATATGGGACCACCTCTGAAGTATGATCTACCAAACAAAAAAAGAATCATCAAAATCTATTCATAATTGGCGGAGTAATCGCGTAAAAAACATACAAAAAAAAAAAATACCACAAAAAAACATACAGACGAATTGACCTCCTCCTTTTGGAAGTCAGTTAAAAATTCTTTTTGTATTTGATAGCCCAATTTTTGAGGGAGATTATAGGCTATTTAGCATCACGCTACGACCCTTAGAAGCTGAGCAAAAAGAAAAAAGTCAGAAAAAACGATAACCGAAAACGAAGTAGCAGCGCGGGCGGGGATATGGCTGTTATTTTAGTATATTGTGGTGTCATACGACTTCCCCGCGAACGAAGTCACGGACAGAAACTAGTTACTTAATATAGAGTGCTACGAAACAAAGCCAGGTAACATTACGGACGTAAAAATGTAACAATTTTTAGAAAAAAGTTCTATCCAAGCTTTTTCTGGCGCTTTGCTTATTCATCTGCAGTAGAAATAAAACAGGCTGTACTGTAGTTAGTTCAATACATTTTATTTTACCTCAGCTCTTTGAGGAAAAGTAGCACACATACAAATGTTTGACGGCATAATGATATCTAACGTCTCAGTTTAGGAAATAAGAGACGTGTTAACATTCCATATAAGAACAAAGATAGCCAAGGGCAACTGGTCCACCTAATTATTCAAACACCTAAATCAATTGCTCATTTAAATTCTCCGAGCCCAAAACATCGGTAGCTGTTTTAGCATTAAACTACATAAAAAACTGAGAAATCATACATACTTAAATGAATATATTTTTGTGATACCCACGTGTATTACCCAACGGATCCTAAATAAAGTACATAGTGCGTGTTGTAAGCTAAAGAACCTGGGTGGGGGTGGGGGTTCTGGGTTCAAATCCCCCCAAAATGAGAGAATTCAGAAGAATACAGAATCTCAACCATGAGATCGTTGTCACGCGGTTTATTTCTGACCATCCATGTCGGTTGCTTTTTGAGTTTTTGGTGACGTAATTGTTAAGGTGCATAGGGACACACAGGGTTTTAGAATAAACATTAAGCTACTTTCAGAAGAAAGTGCACTGTAATTCAAATAATACATGTAAAAAAAATCGATCTTGCTTCGCTCACTCTTGCTGCTATGGTTCCCTTCATTCTGAAAGTGTTTTTGCTTATGTCGTCAAAGTAACTCCTAATGCTCCATGAATGGTCTAAAGAAAATCTAACTTATCTGTGGCAGGGTGTTAAAATTTTCGAGCTCGCTTCGCTCGCTCTAGCATCTAACGTTATCTTAGTGAATTGACTGCCAAACCTGTGGTATCACATGGTAACCGCGCAAGTGACTAAGAAGCCAGTGAAGGCACTATGTTATGCTATTATTCATACAAATATTAAAGTGGCATTTTGTCTGAAGAAACAACAACAATAATATGCTTAAGTTCCTAATTGAGTTTGACAGGTACCTAGTACCAATACAGGTACTTGGGTTTAGTCATAGACAACAGCTTCTCATAGAAAACACACATTACATGCACTTATGTGACAAACACAGGTACGTGCTTGTGAAATTTCACCACCTCAGTTTTGTGCTGGATAGGGCAACTTTGTACATTGTCTACTATGCACTGGTGGACTCACTGCTCTCTTATGGACTGGCATGCTATGGTAACACATTTAAAATATATTAGGATAAAATAAAAAAAAATACAAATTCGAATTTATGAAACTATTAGTAGATAAAAACACAAAAAACCGTTGTAAGAGTAGTGATTACGAAGACTTATTTTTGGAATGTAAATTCTGCCGGTTCATGAGAGGGTAGTGTTATCAGTAGCTTTAGAACAGTATTGTAGTGATAAATTTAAAAACAATATTGTACGCACAAGATCTCAAAGGAACAATAATATGAAAAGAATTGTAGAGCCCACTTGTAATAACTATTATGGTCGAAGATGCAGATTTTTTTTTAGTTTCAAGTATTTTTAATAGCCTTCCAGCCGAATAGATAGTTCTTCACAAAAACCTCTTTTAAAAATTAAATACATAATAACGCTGTCCCCTGCGAATAAAATCGTAATCGTAAAAACTAAATATTACAGGAAAAATAAAAACAGTATTTTGTGAATATCTTATTACATAGCGGAATTGTTCAAATACCAAAAGAAAAGTGATTTTTTAAATTCATTACAATACATCTTAAAATCTCGTAACTTCTGAAATAACCGTAGGAAATGAATGACAAAAATTGACAGTGTAATCGGACCTCTAAATATCGAATATGCAATAAAGTTAAAACTCACGCACATTACCATTTTATCCGGGGACGGCGATAAGTACCTTAAATGTGTTTTGTCAAAGCCTAAATGTAGTGAATATTTAAAAAACTTGTATGTTTGTTTCTGTTTCATTTAAGAATTGCATGAATAGTTTAGCGTACCTATAGGTGAAAAAGTGTTATAACTATGTTTACATGTGCTAAAAAAGGAGCTACGTCTGCCAACAAACTGGTGTGCAGTTTGGCAGAGATAAATAATATTTAAAAAAAAATCTGCGAATAAACACCTTTCCATTTATTTTTTTAATTTTTTTTCTTTAATGACAGTGTAGTTTGATAATATTCATCATTATCATATCTATCTAGCCTTTACTCAACTATTTTTGGGGTCGATTTCCAGTCGAGCCGGATGCAGCTGAATACCAGTATTTTACACGGAGCGAAGTGACTGCCTATCTAAATTCCACAACCTAGTAACTGGTTGTCAGACTTTCGGGCTTCTGACGACCCGTAACAACTATCAAAGATCCATGAATGACTCAACATGATGGTCGCCCATCCAAGGACCGACCTTGGCAAGTGTAGCTTAACCTGATGGATCGACCCGTGCGGCTGTTATTACTTAGCCACGAGCCCGTCCTAGTTTGATAATAATCATCCTAATCCTAACTAATATTATAAATGTGAAAGTGAGTTTATTTGTTACGCTTTCACGCTAAAACGGCTAAACGGATTTGGATGAAATTTGGCACATGGGTAGACCATGACCTGGATCGGTACATATGATAATTTTTATCTCGATATAGTGAAACCAGTCCAGTCCAGTGATCTATAAAAACCAGTCCAGTCATCTATAAAAACCAGTCCAGTCTAGACGTCAAGATATCTACATAAATATTTTCATGTTTTAACGTATGTCGACCAAATCTGTACGCAAACAATCGCTTTATGAAAATAATGATAGGACACACACTCGCATCATAACAAAACTGTCATAGTCAAAATGTACTGAAACACTGTTCTGTGTGTACGCCACGCAAAGTTTTGACTCTAGTAGATTTGCTTCTATATAAGGACGTTAGGCCAATCAACTAACGTGTATAAATATTTCTACTGATCATAATTGAAGCAGCTACGATTCCCTTCACAACTAAGGGAAAGTACACTTATAGATGCCTCGATAACCGCTTGATTCTTAGACATAATTTAATATTCGCGTTATTTGATAGATGGAAAAAGAAAAAACCAAAACGGAAATGGAAGGTTTAGACTGATGAAGGACTAACTCCTAAACTATAAATAATCGCTAAACACACACAGGAGTGTTTCAGAAATCCCTTGGAGAAGAATTCTTTGGATGTTGTTTCACTGGCCCCCTGTATATTTGCCAACTTCTTGATGACAGATAAGATGGAAAAAGAAAAAACCAAAACGGAAATGGAAGGTTTAGACTGATGAAGGACTAATTCCTAAACTATAAATAATCGCTAAACACACACAGGAGTGTTTCAGAAATCCCTTGGAGAAGAATTCTTTGGATGTCGTTTCACTGGCCCCCTGTATATTTGCCAACTTCTTGATGACAGATAAGATGGAAAAAGAAAAAACCAAAACGGAAATGGAAGGTTTAGACTGATAAAGGACTAATTCCTAAACTATAAATAATCGCTAAACACACACAGGAGTGTTTCAGAAATCCCTTGGAGAAGAATTCTTTGGATGTCGTTTCACTGGCCCCCTGTATATTTGCCAACTTCTTGATGACAGATATTAAGGTGACGATTACGAACTTTTAATGATTTTATACTGAAGATCACGTCTAAACGAGTAGTGTTAAATTACGAGCATTTTCTTCATAACTTAATATATGAATATTTTACATTATGTTTATATTACTTAGCGAAATTAATTTGTGAAGCTATGTTTAACGCGGATAAAAAACTGAGAATCACGCAAAATCGATCAATTGTATTTTTCTGAAACCTTCACAATTTTAAAGATAATTTAATTATTGTTCTTTTAGTATACGAGTTTTATTAAAATACCTTTTGTTTTATGTATAATAAATTGATAATGCGTCTAATTTGAGACAACGCTCCTTCATGGGCGAGTCCTATTACTGGTTGGACGTACGACGCGTTTTTTGAGCTCAGTACAGAACACGCAAGCTAACTACTCAAGGTCACTGGCATATATCTGCGTCTTGAATCATGAAATCAGATATTATTGCCGAGCTGTCCATAATAATATATTTATGCTTGTGACTGTACGTTCCCATGGGATAACTTAATCATAAAAAGTAAACAATAGCTCTACCCATTGTGCTTAGATTACCTATTAACCGGAAATGTTCGTAAACGGTCCGACGTACGCACGGGCGTAATAAAATCGCGGCGGGATTTTATCGCGCACTGGATTTTCAACTCTCGGTGTTAAGCCGAGCGTTGAGAATCTAACAGGCTGGGACGCACTCTCGTCCCAGCGCGTTGAAAAAGCACACTGTTGGATTTTCAAGTCTCGGCACTAAGCAGAGCGTTGAAGACCCAGTTCACGAAAAAAAATCGCCGCGATTTTATTACGTCTGTGCGACATCGGCTTATAGGCGGTAGCAAATAGCAATCCACCAGGGTCATGCATCCTACCTGTGCATGTGTATTAAGATAATGGTGATACGCCGTACACACATCAAACAAGTGATGCATGTAACAATGGGGGCAATTCGGACGATTCTCGTGCATTACGGCTCGCGTAGGTACACCTAATCCGTTATCGGATGAAGTATGCTCGTACGTCGTCGACTGAACTGGGCCGAAAAGAAAGTGAGTGTGTACATGTCGCAGATGGATTGCTTAATTAGCTGTTTCACATAACCGCTAGCTGTTTTACAAAACAACTGCGTTAAGTACAACAGCTGAACGACGTTTAGCGGTTTTTATAATTACTGCTCTAACTGCTTAAACAAAAGTATCTATGAAACTTGCGTGCGATTGAAGACCTTCTTTCTTAGGACCTTTACTCTTTAGGCTCAGCAACGAGAATTCTCGACGAAGTTTGCCAAACGGCGCCCAGCCCCGTAAGATTTGTCAGTTAGCAGCTCAAAGTATGCATTTTTTGCAAACTGCAAAGTTTGCCCGAAGTAAACGTATTCTCGAACAACTTCGAGAACAACGCCATTGACAAAAATCGATCCTTTCGACCTTTTCTTTGAACAAATAAGGTTTTGTCCAAGTTCATCTCGAGACCTACTTATACGTACAGAACAATCTTTACTTCAAATCGTGCAGCAATTTAGTCAGTATGACGATGTCATCTGCAAATCTCAGGTGATTTCAGTTTTAGAGTTCCGTACCTTAAAATGAGAAAATCCTGGAAGAACATGTTAAGTTTGTCCTTCAATCAGACTTACTTTATCTTTCAAAATGTGAAATATTTTAGAGAAATTAAGTTTCTGTTTGGTACAGAACCCTAATTTGTGCGAGCCCGACTCACTCTTTGCCGTTTTCTTAAGTATTTAACTAAAAGTAATCAAATCGCCTGACAACTAATTTTATAACCGGTATAAATGAGTATCTTTAATTTTACATATTCTACCCTTTTTTACGAATTTTTACCCACCCTATTTCTACACACCGCCCATCCCTACCGATGAAGGATTGAGTGTACAATAAGAGCTTATTGTCAAGTTACTGAAATGTCGAAAAACCATTGACAAAAAACGCTTTCAAAAAATAAAAGGAAGTTCTCACCAACTTATCCAAAGAGTAAATAATACTATCGAAAAGCATAAAGCATGCATTTATAGAGGTTGAAGAAAAAAGTTTGTAATTTTTAAAACCGCTGCAAAGTTACTTCCGGAACTCAACGTATTTCCGTTGGAAAACTCTCGATATAATCGACGGGAATGCTATTTTTATAGAACGTCACCAGAGCCTTTTTCTATAGTCGCAGCATTAGACATTATTTTCAACATAGACCTGTGTTGCTGCGATCTAGAATCGCTCCCGACACTTAGCCCACGTTCACACGGAAATAAAAATATCGCGGCGGGATTTTATTGCGCACTGGATTTTCAACTCTCGGTCTTAAACCGAGCGTTGAGAATTTAACAGAGTGCATCGCAGCGCGTCGAAAAAACACACTTAGATTTAATAATAATAAGCAGAGCGTTGAAAACCCAGTGTGCGAAAAAATCCCGCCGCGATATTTTTACGTCCGTGCGAACGTGGGCTTAGGCATCTCCGTTATCGGATGAACTCAGACAGCTATTATAGACTTATTGGAGTATATAGTCGTATCTATAATGTGTAGGTCTGTATAGCATGCATAGTTGGCGTTAGAACTGGTATGCAAGGAAGTAGCATGTCCGGAAAATTAACAAGACTAGGTTGTCATTGAGAACGCCTAAGAAAAACATCTGAAAACTAAATATAATGTCAGGCTAAAAGGCTGTAAGGCTGAAACTAACTCTCAAAGTGAAAATACAGACTTCGTTAAACTTAAATAAAGCACCTTTCGAGATTAAGACAGGCCGGCAATGATTAGCCCATATTTGTATGATGACTCAGAGTCAGTGTGTTACTAAAAAAACCTGTAGTTATCTACAACGGCCTTCGTATTGAGAACGCTACTAATGTTCTATCACGCCATTCAAAGTACGTTTTTTTACCGCTCCTTGTTTTGTTAAATTTTTATTGTTGATGGGTCAGTTCGGCAGTTTTGGAACCATCGACAGTTCAAAACGACGAAGAAGTTTACAGTACGATAAAATAAGTCTCAGATATCCACAAAACTTTAAACCCTGCTTTAGTATTAAACCGAAACTTTTTATTTCTTCGTCAATTCGATCATTTTATTACGCAATGAGTTGAATGAATGGTACGATTACGAAAAAAATTAAAAAATACATTCACAACTAATCTTCCCATAAGTTATCTAATTCGATGACAAGATTATCTTTTACTTAGCTACGGTTATCAATTTTTTAAAAGTGTCTTGTAATGATTTGACTGATTATTGCAGTGTACTTTTATTGATGTCGGAACGAAGGTACCTTTACCCTATTATAAAATAGGTACTTATAAAGATCTCGAAGAACTGGGAAGAACAGGGACTCGGGCTTAAATGATGACAGCCGCACGAGTCAATCTTCAAAATTAAGCAACACTTGCTGAGGCCAAACCGTCAATAGGTGACCATTTATTAGAGAAAGAGGCACGAAGGGGTCTTCGTACTTCAAAAAGCACGCTAGGGCATTAGGGCAGTTGGTCCCGGCTGTCATTCGTAGATCCTGACAGTCGTTACGGGCAGTCAGAAGCCCGAAAGTTTGACAACCAGTCTTGCCAAAGAGCATCGTGTTACCCAGTAACTGGGTTGTGGAGGTCAGATAGGCAGTCGCTCTATGTAAAATACTAGTATTCAGCTGCGGTTAGACTGGAAGCCGTTCCCAACATCGTTGGGAAAAGGCCAGGCAATGATGACATAGATAAAGTTACTCACCACTAGATCTCATGGGGTTGAGGCCAAGTCGCCCGCGCACCTCGCTTCGGTCGCTGGCTGTGCTCATCAGCAACTTGGTTCGCTCCATATAGTCCACATGTGTTTTGAACAGCTCGTTGTATCGCTCATGAAGCTTTGAGTACTCCTGCAGACAAAATAGTACAGTCAAACTTCAGTACATTAATAATAGCGCCTGATTTCATTAAGTGTCTAACGGGCCTCGGTGAGTTAGCTTCAGCCCCTTGTACGCCTTCCAAAGGTCCGGGACCCTAGGGTCTGGAGAAAAATGTCAGAGACGTTAAAATAAAAATAATCGTTTTCCGAATTTCGGTCAAGTCATGGTGGCCCGTCTCAGCGGAGACTAGCCACGACGCGACGTACATAGATACTCAAGCAAAGAGTCTATTCCTTTATGTTCCTTCAAAACAACGGCTATCGGCCAATTAAATTAGTTAAAGATGTTATTATTACACATCATTTATACGTCCAACTTATAATACTTCAGAAATGAGTCAGGTTTGTCCTCCAAGAGAGCGTTGAGCGATGTTTCAAGCCAGTGAAAGGAGTTTCGAAATAATATCGGTACTATACGTATGATTTGAAGATGGATGTTATACTAAGTAATAATAGTAGGTAGGTGTAACGTTTGTATATTTCTTTAAAAAAATATTGGAGTTTAACACATTGATCCAGAGTAAATCGCCTTACAAACAGTTTGGTAACCGAAGTATCCGATCATCATTTATGATACCCACTACTTAGATCTCAAATTCAGTATGTAGAGCTAGATTATTTTTTTTAAAGAATCTGAATACAGGTTTGAACAACATACGAAGTTTCTTTGTTAACAATAAACGTGTGAAATGTGTCATAATTGTAAAATCAATCGTCAATACGCACATTCAATTTCACCTACACACGTAGCATGACAACCAAAGAAACGGGTTTTCTACGGATTTTGTCGACGGAAGAATAGACAAAATGACAGATTGTGATTGTTTACCTGTCATTTTGTCTATTCTTCCGTCGACAAAACTTGTTTCTATTGCGGTCATGCTAAGCGTGCTGCAGTTATTGCGAACCTAAATAAATAATAAGCCATCGACGTCGTGCTGGTTGAACTGAAGGTTGACCTTATTACTACTAGTATTATTGTATCCATAGAATGTTTATTCTGAAAGTGGGCAACGTCGCAAATAGATGTCAAATATTTCGCTGTTTAGATTAATTTGGCAATATAACTGTATGGAAATAAGAAATGTGGCAAACTAGTACCCTAGAATTTTAATAATTAATTGCAATTATAACACTGAATTTGATACTGTAACAATTTTAGGTGTAAAAAAGGCATTTGTAAATTTCCAAATACTTTTTTTTCATCTATAACTAAATATTCGGTATTACGATATGAATTATTGCATTTCATAATCAATATTTTAGTTCCCTAGTTAGCCACATTTCTTAATTCCTTCCATCCAACTTTTAGGATAAACCCTTCATAACTTACACCAGAAAATAGGGCAACGATTAATCCTCTAGTATCGATTAAAATCCCTAAAGGGCTCGTGGCTAATAAATAACAACAACCGCACGGGTCTATCAAACGTTAAGCTACGCTTGCCGCGGCCGGGTTGTGGATGGATGGACCATCCATTACATATCAAGACCCCCTCCGTGCCTCGGAAAGCAAGTTACGCCATTGGTCCGGCTCATTCGAAGATCTTTGACAGTCGTTATGAGTAATCAGAAACTCAAAAGTCTGACAACCAGTCTTACCAAGGGTTATCGTTACCTAGTAACTGGGTTGTGGAGGTCAAATAGGCAGTCGGTAGTCGGTACTCAGCTGAATCCGAATAGACTGGAAAACGACCCCAACATAGTTGGAATTAAGGCGATTAACACATTGTCACGCACCACGCAGCGTAGCGCGTGAATGCGTGTTTTAACGTTGCTTGTAAGTATCTCCGTTTGTATAGAAAACACGCACAGTCCAACACACAGAAAATGCATCCACGCGCGTTCATTCAGATCGTTGACACGCAACATGCAGCGTGATGCGGTGCAGTGTGATAATCGCCCTAAGGCTACGCAGATTGATTGATCGATTAAAATCCTGCCAAAAATTGAGAGCTCGTCTACTATTGACAATGCCTGCATCCTACAGAACAAGGTCTAAATGCTAATGAACTGATTTCTACAGATTTTAATTGAAAGCGTACGACAATACACACGGCGTCATAAAAATCACACCTTTCAAAATCCCCTTCAAAATAATTTACCTACATATACCTATAATTACCTATAATTTACCCTATATTTATTCACTAGTAAGAGTATGACTATAGTACACCATTTGAAAGGCAATTTATTCAGCTTTTAGAAAAAGTTGAGAGTTTTTGGTGTTATTTACATAGGCATGAAATAAAACGGGTTAATTATAAAGAAGGAAAAATAAGTTTTATTACAAAATCAAAAAATCACAATTACAACAGAAAAAAATACGATTAAATTCTTCAAAATAACTTAAAACCTAGTGTTGCTCCCTTGCCCTGATGACAGCTTCCATGCGGACCCTCATGCACCTAATTAATTTGACAACGCTTTCTTGAGGAATGTTGTCCCATTCCTCAAGGACGGTATCATGCAGGTCTTGAAGAGTGGTAGGGGCAGGATCTCGGACCCGTACTCGCCGTTTCAGCTCGTCCCAAAGGTGCTCGATAGGCCAGTGCATAACAGGGATCCCAACTTCTTACAAGTAGTCCCTTACAATTAATGCGGTGTGACAGCGGGCGTTATCAAGCATTAACATGAACCCACTGCCAACAAAACCCATATAAGGGACCACAGCTCTTCCAGGATCTCTGTTATGTACCGAGGAGCAGTCAACGACCCTTGCCCGCGAGCACCTCCATCCGGGAAACGCACACAAGATTAGTTTTCCCGTCAATTGACATACCGCTCCAGAACATTCATGAACCACCCCCGTATTCCAATGTCTCTTCTATACAGGCTTGCGCGAATCGTTCTCCCTGCCTCCTGTATACCCCTTCTACGCCTATCATTGCAGAAAAGACCCACCCTTGTCTCATCCGAGAAGAGCACAGCCCTCCATTGCTCTATCGTCCAATTAACATGGTCGCGGGAAAATTGCAACCGGTCTCCTATGCTGTGGCAGCAATTTTCTTCTCACGCAGCTTTATCCTAACCGTGGAAACACTTACTGAAGTTCTACGTACTGATCGGAGCCGTTGTTGCACTTCAACAGCATTGGAGAATCGATTGCGTAATGAAGTCGACACAATGAAACGATCGTCTCTTTCGGATGTGCAGCGTTGTCTGCCAGATCCACGTCTTCGGATATAGCCACCAGTCTCTTGGAACCGTTGGAACACTCGTCAAACGGAAAAACGACTTAAATTAAGTTGCCGAGCAACATCACACTGTCGTATCCCTGATTGCAATAGTGAAATCACTTGAGCGGCTTCATCTGCAGTATTATCCATTTTCAGGGTTATTTTTCTTGCTGGAGTTGTTCACTTATGTTCACTTCAAAGTCTGGATGGCGAATGACTCACATTTGAACTTTGTCGGCCCTTTCATACACTTCTAGGGTCGTGCAATTAGTGGCTTCTGTAATGTGTATTTTAACAACAGTTATTTAACGGCTTGTGCTCTGAAGAAATGTCATATTTATGAAATCTAACTGTTGTTATTTTAAAAGTAAATAAAAATACTTTCAGCAGATACCAATATTAACTGGGTTTAATGTATGCGTTGAAGGCTGGACAGGCTTGAATGCTATTTTCAGAGAGGTGCGATTTTTGTGACACCGAGTGTATGACTCGTAAATGGGGCAAGCACTTCGCTCTGTAAAATGTGACCTGGTTTTCCTGAACAGTCTGTACCTACTTATCCTATGGTATAAAAAAATAATGGTACTAAACGTAAAACGTTATTGGATTAGCACAAGAGGATTAAATTGAACGTTTGTCAGACGTTTCTTTTTTTTCATTCGTTATTTTTTAGAACGTTTTGAGGTCTAAACTCAAATCATTTTATTTTAATTGAACTAAAACCATTTTCACCTTTGAATGTCTTAAGAACTCAGTTTAATTAGTCATACAAAAATGAAGTTGGATCTCGTCACCCAATTTGATCTAAGTACTAACTAAATAGGTACTTCTTTCAGTATTTACAACTAATACTTACGACTATTTTTAACCGACTTCCTAAAGGAGGAGGTTCTCAATTGGACTGTGTTTTTTATTGTATTTTTTTTTTGTATGTTTGTTACGCGATTACTCCGCCAATTATGAATTGATTTTGATGATTCTTTTTTTGTTTGGTAGGTCATACTTCAGAGGTGGTCCCACATAAATTTTATTAAGTTTTCTTGGGTAGTTTTTGAGTTAGCTTCAATAATACGCATTTTTTCCCACTTAGTATGTGGATGATATGATAAGTTTCTGTCACTGTTATTTACAAAGCAGGTAATGGTATTCGAATTTGTGTGGGGTAGGTATCACCACTAACAAGTGAAAAATAAAAACTTTTTACAAAAAAAATACAACCGACCTCCAAAAAAAACACTACAAAGTGAAAAATAATTTCGGATGTCGGTGGCAAAAAACAAAAATTCTAAACCAAAGACACCGACTTCCGAAACATTGTAGTGTTTTTTTTGTTTTTTTTTTTGGTAATTTTTGGGACAAGTAGGTAACTAAATCCACATTTAATCAAATCCAATTATCGTGGTTTAACTATTTTTGTTTTATTTTATAGCAAACTCTCTAGTTTGAGTCGCTACCCGCCCCAACTTCGCAAGGTCTTTAGGACTTGACAAAACATCGAGATTTCTTAATAATCTATAAGTTTAATATTAATGTATTATATACATAAACCTTCCGGAATACATTATGTTGAAAACCTCATCAAGATCCGTTGCGTATTTTAGAAGAATAACGTGGACATACAGACAAAGGTAATGCAAAGGAACTTGCGAGTCTCAAATTATGTAAGCCCAAAAGAAAATGGTCAGTGTAGGACGGAAGCTAAGCTCCAGTTTTTTAAAAGGTTTAAGATTTGTGTACTTTACAGACACAGTCTACATAATTACAACAATGCGATGTTTCGGCGCCGTTCATGTCAGCGTAACGTGCAGAAGTACATAGACACAAAAAAACGCGGTTTCGTATTACTTAAGGCGACGATAACAGACTTTTATTGATTTTATACTCAAGATCACATCTTAACGAGTAGTGTGACTGATTTGGAAAAAATATGTGTTAAATTAGAGCATTTTCTTAATAACTTAATTTAGGAATGTTTTAGATTATGTTAATATTACATAATGAAATTAATTTGTAAAGTTATGTCTAACGCCGATAAAAAACTGATAATCACGCAAAATCTATCAAGCTTATTTTTCTGAAACCTTCACCATTTTAAATATAATTTAATTATTGATATTTTAGTATACGTGTTTTTATTAAAAATACCTTTTGTTTTATGTATAATAAATTAATAATGCGTCTTATATGGGACAGCGCTCTTTGATGGGCGAGTCCTATTACTGGCTGGACTTATGACACGTTGCGTGAGCTCAGTACAGAACATGCAAGCTAACCACTCAAGATCACTAGCATATATCTGCGTCATAATTCGAGTACAAAGAGTACATACATTATATGGCGGTGCTCTGCCAACAGACTTTATCTTTTAAATCTTTTTACAAAAAAAAAACAACAACTTCAAAAAAAAACACTACAAAGTGAAAAATTACTTTAATTTCGGAAGTCGGTGTCTTTGGTTTTGAATTTTCGCTCTTTGTCACCGACTTCCGAAATTAAAGTTATTTTTCACTTTGTAGTGTTTTTTTTTTTAAGTCGGTTGTTTTTTTTTTTGTAAAGTTTTTATTTTTCACTTTTTAGCTGTGGTACCTACCCCACACAAATTCGAATACCACTACCTGCTATGTAAATAACAGTGACAAGAAGTTATCATATCATCTACATACTAAGTGGAAAAAAATACGTATAATTGAAGCTAACTCAAAAACTACCCAAGCAAATTAATAAAATTTATATGGGACCACCTCTGAAGTATGATCTACCAAACATAAAAAGAATCATCAAAATCTATTCATAATTGGCGGAGTAATCGCGTAACAAACATAAAAATAAAAAATAAAAAACATACAGACGAATTGAGAACCTCCTCCTTTTGGAAGTCGGTTAAAAAGCGTCTCAACTAATGTGGATGTCATTAAAGAAGACGGCAGAAAAAGGAATATGGGGACAGCACAAAAAGGCTATATACATCAATGGATGACAACAACAACTGTACACTAGTTTATAATACATATATAGAAGACACAATAGTTAAAGATTGAAAAACAATTACTGGAAATACAGATCGATATCTCGTCAAACTTGATGTATTAACATGGATTGAAGCAGCTTTTGGGGTTATTTATATATATTATTGCTCCCTTTATTACCTTTAAACTTTTAGTTAGTTTGACAATTTGCAAACATACTTTTCACTCATCGTCAAGTTAACCAAATCTTCCGATTTCTCCAGATTCATTCGATCATCACACTATCCTATCATCCCTGTGAAGATTTTCGTATTAACTGAACTAGCCTGCTCAGTCTGTACTCTTTTAGGATATACTTTTCACTCATCGTCAAGTTAACCAAATCTTCCGATTTCTCCAGATTCATTCGATCATCACACTATCCTATCATCCCTGTGAAGATTTTCGTATTAACTGAACTAGCCTGCTCAGTCTGTACTCTTTTAGGATGCAGTTTAAAGCGAGTTCCATCGCCTCCTATTATTTCTGTACCCTAATTGCGTAACTTATTTTCGTAAACAATTATGCCTAATTTGTTTCATTTTGACAGTTCAACAACATTCATTGCGTTATTTACGTTGTTGAGCAGATTTTGTTTTCCAACTTATGAAGCAATGGATTAGCAATATGTTTCAAATCGAAACAGATTGTGTTGTATTACGCAATTAGGGTACAGGTCAACTTTGACAGATACGTATGTTCCGTCCCATTTTTTTTCTGGTAGTTACTGTCTGTCGGGACCATAGAAACATCTTCTTTCTAATATCTATGGTCGGGGCAGTGAGAAACAGGCCCTCAAGAACGAAACTTGGAGAGCAATTTATAAACTAGTTAATAATTGACTTACCTTTTTCAATTCATTCTCGCGTTCTTCGAGCCTGCTAGCGTGATCTAAAGAGTTCTTATGCTTGAGCTCCAACATTCTGACTATGCTGTCTAGGGCCTCCAGTCTGCCTGTCAGCTCTTTCCTCTCGCCTTCGAAGTGGTCCTCAGCTTCGAGCAACTGTTAAAAACAATTTAATGTGTTAGATTAGATAAATAAACAGTAATAGTACGTTTTGATAAAGTTTATATACAACCACTAACATCAAATGTTTGTATCAAGAATTTTGGTCTTATGATTGTTTTTAGGGTTCTGTACCCGAGGGGTGCCAAACGGAACCCTATTACTGAGCGTCCGCTGACCATCTGTCAGTCAGTGGGCTGTATCTCCTGAACCGTAATAGGCAGAGAGTCAAAACACAGATTGTGTATTTCTATTGCCGCTATACAAATAATAAAAATAAAGTTAAAAATTTAATTCCGAAAAAACGACATTTCTTGTATAGGGAACCCCATACAAGAAACGTGATTTTTCGGCGTGTTTTGCTAAATATTGCAAGGTGATACGGAACCCTTCGAAAAGGCCAGGTGCGAGTCAGACTCGCACCTGGCCGTTTTTTTTTATTGTGTTGTTATACATATGAGAAGGAAGTTGCTCAAGACCTTTTCCTTAAAGAAATCTAGGCTCAAACGATAGCCAGCCAGTAAGCCTATTTAGGCCGTCGTAATAGAAAGGTGTTACTACTTACTAAAAATTTACTATGAATTGTGTTGATATCAAAGCCAAATCTTAAGATTGCTAATTCATAACCCTCCATTTGCTTCTCCGTATTCGGGTAAAAAATACATGTAATACCTAACGACCATACGTCCCGTTCTGAACGGCACCGTCCCTTTTTTCGGTTCATCGTCCCGGTGTCCCCGAAAAAATCCTGGGAACGCAAAACTGTCCCGTTTTCAGAAACCGCACGATAATTGTTTGGTTGTGAAAAGTAGAGCTAAAGAATTTTATAAAACAAGTAGTGAATATTTGGAACAGTGGACTGGCTTTTTTACTAAAGAATTGGAGATATTATATTGGGCAGATTAAAGAAAAGTACCTACATGAGAAGACGTTTAAAAAGCATTGGATGTATTGATTGAACAGGGATATTATATTGATTGTAACAAACATACAGAATTATAAATTGACTATATCACGTCGCAAAAAGTAACTGAATGGAATAATCTAAACATTTCGATGAAAAGTCGTCACACCAACAACCTTAACCATGAAAACTTTTGTATTTTAATAGGCCTGTGCCCAAAAAGTATTTTTGTCCGTCTTTTAGTTTAGATTATTAAAAAATATTGAACACGTATTTTTTCTTTTTTGACGTAATCAAAAGATTACGTCGATACATTGAGTTAAAATGTGGCATGACGTCATGCCGTGCTAGATTTAATAGTGCGTTGTGACGTAGCGAGCCCCCACTCCCCAACTTTAATGCGTGTTTTCTAAGTTATTTTTGATTAATATTGATAAAGCAAAAAATACGTGTCTAATATTTTTTTATTATCTGAAAGACGGGCAACTACCGTATTGAATATATTTTATGTCTACCTGGCAAATGCACCAATAGAGAGAGTCTGTTCTTTATTCCGGGGCCACACCAACGGGAAACGCCGTTGATTATCGCGATGATGACGGGTTAAGGTCCATCATCGCGACAATTAACGGCGTTTCCCGTTGGTGTGGCCCGAGCATTAATGAATCAATTGTGGACGTCTGAAAAGACCCAGTTACAGGTTCCGGTCCTTATGGACGAAGATATTGATAACTAAGATGAATATTTAAAAAACGTGCCAAGAATTTTATTCTTACAATCATCACCAGCTGTATTAAACAATTCTCCTGACAAATATAAAAATGATGGAAAATTTATCTTGCTTAACTTTTCAAATGTGCAAATGTTTTAATTTTTTTTAAGTAGGTACCTACTTAAAAAAAATTAAAACATGATGTTTTTTTCATTGAGAAAATCAGCCTGGGTTCTCAATGAAAAAAACATGATGTTTTAATTTTTTTTAAGTAGGTACCTACTTAAAAAAAATTAATAATAACTAATAGAAAAAAATAAAAACCGATGTCCCGTTTTGCATCAAAAATAAATGGTCACTTTAGTAATACGAGTACCTTGTACAAATACTTGTTTATTATTTTTTTTTGTGTTTTCTTGTACTAGTAAGAAAGGTATAAAATAGTATTAAAAAAAACTGAATGAGCTGTTGCCCAATTTTATGGCTTAATTTTCAAACAAAAACGTGTTTTCTTGAGATAGAATTGAAGTCAAAGAAGGGTTAAAGTGTATTTTGACACTTGAATATTTGAACTCTTAACAAATTATGCAAAGCAAGTTCAGCGAAGTTCAGCAACATTTAATAAGTTTCTACGTTCGAGTACCGAAATACCTCTGAAGTTAATATAATGGATATAGTACCAACCGAGTTTTAAATAATATGATTCATTTCGAAAGATGTGAGCTGAAATCGTTACTAACAAAGCTTATTAAGACTGATTTCCGTATGAAACTTAAACGGTTTGTAACATGCAACAATGTTCAGTATTATTTATTATTTGGTAGTACATACATAGTAACTAAAGCTGACAACACACTTGGCATTGTTTGAGCGATCCAAAATATAATACACCCTATTTCTACTGAAATAAAGTTCATTGTACATAAGCGAAAAAGCGCAAATACACCAAATAAAGTGCCAGCATTTATTATTTATAGACAGCACAGCACGGTAGGCGATGCCGCGCCGCGCCGAGCAGTGCAGTGCTAATCGCGTAACGTACTTATAATATGTATTATTCCGGGTCTATCGATTTGTGAAAGTATTTAAGTACAATACAAGATACATTTTTTATGTAGTGCAAGTTTTAATAAAACAGAAAATAAATGATAATACAGCACGATTGCTACAGGTTGGTTGTTAAACTTGGTAATCACGTTCATTAGACACTGAAAAAGCTAAGGAAGGAGTACACGAACTTGCCAATGGGTATGTAAAAGCGGTTCATTATTTGTATTATTTCGTATGCTCTCTGAAACACTAAAACTGCGAACATAATTTACAGCTGTTGATATATGAATAGAGTTTGTGTCCCATTGATAGGAACAGAAATAATATGAACCTACTCTCTTCAATCAAGAAAACTCTGGATAAAAATATCCAGTTTGGTTTGGTGGATCAGAGTATGGTTCCCCTTAAATTGAAATAAATACATAATACTTGTTGAGAAAACAAATAAAAATTATACGACCTATGTGATGAACTCCAACCTCAGTTGGCTGTTGTTGGCAGTTTTTTGATCTGATAAAAAAGAGGACTGATTGATTTGAAAACATAAAAAATAATGTGAAAATTCATCTTGCCACCAATAGGTACCTAGACAAAGTTTTTTTAAACTGTTTTAGTTAAGAAACAACTACAACGGATAAGCCTCTATCCTTAAAGCTCAATCTGGAGTGATCCGTTGTACCTTTTGCAGCTAGGAGTCATCATAATTACTTATTTATTTATGTATTAGCCTAATTCCTGAGTAATTTTTTTTTAATATATGTTTTTCTTAGTTTTGAGACTGTGGACCCTATGGCAAAGGCCTCCTCCATCCCCTTCCAATTCTCCCTGTTCTTTGCCTGTCTAGTCTACGTCTTTCCCGCCGTCCTCACCAAGTCATCCTGTCATCTTTTCAAAGGTTTCCCTTTCTTCCTCTTACCCTCCCTAGGATACCATAGGGTCATCTTTTTGATCCATTTCTCTTCTCCCCTGATAATGTGGCCGGCTCATCTCTATTTTAATCTTCTTAACTTCAGTACTACATCTTGTGTTTTTGTTGCCTTCCTGATTACACAGTGATTAGTTCTATTTTCCTTTTCCCCATCATACCCCTTTCCATGCTACGCTGACACGTTCGAAGTTTTGTCTGTTGGGCTTTGGTCAAGGCCCATGTTTGGCATCTATAGGTTAGTATAGGAAGGATGCTGGTGTTGAAAAGTTTTCCTTTAACAGAGATGTTTATTTTCTTTGTGATCATAATTAGTTACTTATTATTATAACTTATAAACCTTATTTCGTTTTAAAAAAAATACATTTGTTTAATATTTAATCATTATTGGTTTGTTTATTTACACTAAAATATACTATTAATACATTATACAAGCTAACACTAAAGTTCAGGCCTAAAAATAGGTCTACCCTCTGGTCACGTGAACAGTTAACCAACCGTTTGGCAATATCCCGAAAAACTCAATGAGCACTCGGACCCTAGTGTTTCAACCCCAAACAGCTCCAACATATAACTCCCAATAAGTTGCGCCGTTTGAGGTTCTCTGCACCTGCTGCAGCCGCCCTAGCACTGCCCGCCATTCTAGGAAGACGGAATATCGTGAGGGTGTTTACAAAGGTTGCACCCTCACCAAAGGCCTACCCAACTTCCAAGGCATTATGGTTATTCTGTCTAGCTTCTTCCCATCGTCGCGTGCCAAGTCATGTTTTTTTTTTTTCACTTTAAAGATAACTTCAGCAAAAAAGAAACTAAATTCTTCTAATACGTAAGATAAAAGAAGCAACCTTGAGTTATTTTTAGCTGTCTCTGTTTTTATATTCAGCTATCCATGTTTTTCCTGCAAAATATTGAAAGGGTATACTTTCTAGTTGGCCCCATTGTCATTTTTATTGAAATCATATTGTGGAGTGAACTATCTGTGCCATTGTGGTTTCTATAACGCAGTTAAAATAGAGATTAAACAAGTCTTCCTTAGACGCTGAGCAGATGATGAACAATTTGTCAGCGGACAATTTGGAATCGTATGGAAATCTCGTCATTTCGTCCTACGTGCGCGTTACAGTTCATCACTGTTATGACAATGGACTTATGACAAACTTACATACCTAATTGTGTGTTATTTTAAGTCTTAAGATTGAGGAAAGTATTTACATTATGTTGGGCAGAAATGCATGTAAGCTAATTTATAAAAATTAATAAGTAGTAAGTACCACATTACTCAATAAAATAATTCTGGCTAAAATCTCAATATGCAGTTTTATGTGTTACATAAAATGCAATAAGTTTTAATTACAGTAGTACAAGGCAATGAACATAGAATTCAAATAATTATTTTTAGAATATATCACACAGGAAAACGAGACCTTGCACCTTATAATTAGAATTGAAAACAAATTTGCAACTTGTTTCCTTTACAATACATACAGAGCTTGATGGCCTAACAACTAACATGATAGAATGCTACTAAAACATTGAATATGTGAAAAATAAAACCAAATTATCTATGTTAGCTTCACCAAAACATAAATGAGATGATGGGATAAGACCTAAAAAGTCAATCAAATCCAAAAATAGTTATCTACTAGTTCTACTACAAATTAGTTAACTGCTGACAGTCCCTTTTTAGGTCCTAACAAACTACATAATAGGAATTAATGTCAGAGATCTAAGGATAAACACTTTAATGAATAATTTTCACTATCAGTAAGACATCCTGCTGTGCACACAAAAAACTGCTGTTCAACAGATAACATATTGAACATAATTAAAGACAAGCATGTTTTGTTAAAAATAATATGCACTTAACATGAAAAAGTTGCAGTCAAATTAGTTTATATAGCAATTATAGAATGCGTGCAACTTTGTCTGCGATCCAGGATAAAAAGTAGCTTACATCCTTCTGCTTGTCCCAGGCTAACTATAATGTTAAATTTCATAAAAATTGATTCAATGGTTTAGGCATTAAAAAGTAACAGACGGACAGAGTTACTTCTGCATTTATAATATTAGTATGGATGGATGCCACCTAGGAACACTGTAAGAATATATTTGCCACATTGTAGATCAATAATTTAATTATTTATAATACAGTCACAGAAAAAATTGTTCTCACAGATTGTATTGAATTACTGTTTTTAAATTGTATCCAATATGATCATGTATCATTCAAGGTTACAACTTACTGGTACTAATATGTTGGCTTTTACTTCATAACTAAATATTTCAACAAAAGATATATTTGAATTACATGAAAGCGAACAAAACTTTGTTGTGTGTGTGTTCATAAACAAGGCTTACTGAAAATACTCTACGAAAAAGGGCACTCATAGATACTGTACCATAGAAAAATGATGTATCATACATATTTTATGTGTAACTCATTCATTGGATGGAAATGACAACTAATTATGATACAAGAGTGTACTAGGAGAATGAAGAGTGTATTATTAACTATTGGGAGGCTCGGTAGTACCCTCGCCAAGTCAAGCAAAACAACCACAAAGGCACAGTCGTACCATCTTTTCTCGAAGCCATTCAGGACATTTTCAACCCCCTGTAACTGCATTGTGGATAAAGCTAGAAGCCTGAATTTTCAGTGACCATGAAGGCCGTGCGATGGCCAAGTCATTCTATTTATTAAAAAAATAAAGATGGCAAAATAGATAGGTAATAAATAAATTAACAGACTTGGTTGTACATTAAATCTCAGATCTTTTTGCGGTAGAAGAACTGCATTGTGAGACTTGCATTTTTTTACATGTTATGTTTTTGATGGGATTTTATTTATTATAATATTTCGAAATTACCCTTAGCATCGGGAAATAAACACATAGTATTTAAAATTAAATAAACAATTCTAGAATGTGTTGCCTACATTTTGATTACAAAAGTGTTATTAAATATCTGAAATGACCGAGTCTGCGAGCATAGAGATGTTGCAACTTATATTTTGTAATCTTATTGGACTCAAACAGAAGATACAGTTTGTGGTCTGAACAATGTATGGAAGGTATTTTATTTAGAGATTTAAAAGAGCATTTTACACATAAAACAATTACTTATAATAAAAACCTTTTATAATATTCTTAACAAATGTGGAACAATACATCATATGCTAGTAAACAATAACATAAATCAACACAGGTCAAGCAGCATACTATTAATTACAACACAATCCTGAACCTTGATACAATTGATGCCCATTTCCTTTATTATGCAAACGTGATACCAAATAATCTTGTTTACCTTGGGATTCAGATAACAGAATGGATGGCACATTCCACCAAAAATAACCACAAGTCTTGAGCAACTCTGAACCACATTAATAAAAATAAATAACAACAATATGCGTGCATTAAATACTGAGTTTGGTAAACTACTAAATACGTTCTAAGGCAGCCTTGTGATGCAAAACAAAGGAAGACAGTCAAGGCCCCTTCTTAACGAATTGTTTTGTTCGCTCACCTTCTGCTCTGCGTGCTTCCTGGCCGCCTTCTCGCGCTCGTACTGCGTGACAAGCTGCTCGTTGTCCTCGCGCAGCAGCTCCAGCTCCACCTCATGCTCTTGGTTAGTCTGGTACGCGGAGTCCAGGCACTCTAGCACGTTCACCAGCAGCGGCATCAGCGTCTTCACGACATCCTCGTCATACCGCGCTATCATGCGCTCGAACTCCTGGTATATGCTCCCTGCCAGAGACTGGACCTTCTCCGACATCACAACGTGGGAGTCTTCATGGGTCCCATAGATAGTCTCCGAAGAATCCTCGTACATTTTGGAAACAAATTGTAGTCAAGTTATGAAATACGAAATCACTTTATCTACCTCTACGCAAGGGCGCCTAATTAATATTTTCTTCAAACATGATTATGTAGTGGATAATATTATTTGATGACGCGATCGATGAGTGACTTCAAAAAACTGCTCCATAAGGCAATATTTTACATTTCAAACACACGTATTCACATTGTACTTCTTTTTCTTTATATAATTAAGGGCACTAAAATTCTACAGCCTTTTGACTGCGTAAATACGTAGGAAATGAAAATAGATTTATGTTAACACCATGTCTTGTCTGATTGAGGTCTTTTTGCTGACTGTTGAAAAAAAAAAGTTGGCGATGGACGTTGTCGATGACAATATTATTGGTTGGTAGCCCTACATCGTTTCCGGATGGTATGACTAGAAGGGACATGTTCAAAATAAAAAAATATGCTGTCAACATGTAAAACCGTGTACGCACTACTTTTGATTACATCAGTAAAAGGTAAAAGTACTGAAGAATTTAAGAAATAATAAAGTGGGAAATTTTATGGCGATTAATGATGGAGGAAGAAGAAAATAACAGAATGAAAATACGCACCTTATAATTATTTGTATGGATTTTTATTACGTCCTTATTGTGCAACTTACTACAACACCGACACTCGACAGCTGCAAATTGTTTCGTGAACTGAATTATTACTACTAGTACCTACATACCAGTTGCTGAATAATGTTATTTCATACGTAATAATTGCTTAGGGTCGTTGGCTGATACAATTCGACGACCTGGTTTATTTCATTACACATTTCAAAACGCAACGCTTGTCTGTCCGTTTGTGTGGCTTTAGCTCGAAAATCAACTGATTTTGGTGTTTTTTGTTTCAATTCTAGACTAGGTCTAGTAAGCCAGTACAGCTCTTTATGGTGAAATATTTTTATGTTATTCTAAACTAACTAATCACGAAATTAATTCTTAAAAAGATATTTTCCTCGATGAAGGCGAGGCCAATTCCAAAGAGTGGCAGGGCAGGGCAGCTGCCCCCTTATCTGCCTCCAGGACTGCCATGTTTGCAGCCTCTCATAAATTACGTACGTATGCCAAAGTATGAAAGGAAATTCCTAAATTGCCCCTTTTGGCCAAAAACTAACTGGCTAGCCTATAAAAATATATTATTCCCTGATGGTTTTGTTGCAAAATAACGAAATTCTAATGTGGGTAGGTTGAACCGCCTTTATGGTCCAGTGGTTGGGCCACTTGTCTCAGACCCAGAGATCCCGGGTTCGATTTCCAGTGGGGCAAAATTTTCTGCTAGGCTTAGTTGGTTGTAGAGCTTATTCTAAGTCCGCCTGGGTAGCTACCACCATCTTACCTAAGTCTGTCGACATAACAACAATGTCACAGCCAGGCGCGGTCGCAGCCCAAGATTTTGGGGGGGGGTCACCATGGGTGCCAAGGAATAGTTTTAGGGAGGTACCTCCCAAAAGAGCACGCGAGTAGTGCAAGTACTACTACCGAATAAACTGACAATTATAAATATACATAATAATACATCGTAAAATAATATTGTGAAATTATTTTATTTGTCAGCATTCGGATAAATAGTCTATTCAAAGAAAGAAATTGAATAGTAAAATCGAATAGAAGATTCCTTGTTTTTTAAGTGGCAACAAATATTTTTAAGTGGCAATCAGCATCGTCTTGGCTTGCGCCGCCGCGCCGCCCTGCCGCACACATCCCCTCTAGTTTGCTTGACTGTCAAACTCCAAAGATATGATCCCACGTCATGTCGGAAATTTCAAATCGCGTCAAATAATTAAAAGTATTGTATCGTGCAGTAATAATTAATTTACAGTTACCCGTCGCGTGTACCATTAAGCGCGTGAAATAAAATTTCATACAATAAAACTATTTGTTGGACTAGTAATCAATATTCGGCCGAATTGTTCACTCGATGTTCGTCCTGCGTATAGATTGACACAGTTTAGTTGGTCGATAAAAGGGTGGTAAAAATGACTAGTATGTCAGGTAAAAAGTCTGTAATTTTGGCTTATTTGCTGTGGCTGTCGGCGGGCATATTCGGTGCGCATCATTTCTATGTCGGACGGGATCGCCACGCCTTTGTTTGGTGGACCACTTTAGGCGGATTCCTCATCGGATGGCTAGGAGAAGTCTTTCGTATTCCTAGGTACGTTAGAGATGCCAACGAAGATCCGAAGCACATGGAGGAGCTTGCCGCCAGAATAAGAAAAACAAACAAGGTATGATAGTTAACTTTTATGTTTTTTGTACATCTGAAGTACATACTAACATCTGAGCTCTGGTTATTTGAGCTTACTATTCGAAGATAAAGACATATCGAAGGAAAAATTTAGATATATTATTATTCAGGTCTACTTGTTTCCTTTACTAATAGTTTACTTTTACCATAAACTGACTTGAAACTCGGTAGAAGAATCAATAATAATTGTGCTTTAATCATTGTGGAATACAAACAGTTAATACTATGGAAGCTGTACTAAAATATGGCAATTCAAAGCTTAAATAAAAAAGAACAAAGCTGCTTGTTCTGGTCTTCAAATATTATTGAGCTAATTAATAAAGGGATTTTACTAACACATGTATGTTTAGGAAGGGATAAAATTCAAATTTCTATTTCTTTGTAATTAACCTTTTGAGCAAAACAAACTCATATTTTATTGTTGTAATAGTTCTGAAAAGGTTAAAGGTCATTGACACACCTCAAATAAGTCAATGCCCTAACATTTTAATTGTAAATTATTATATTGTGGTGCAGTATTTGCTGGTTTACAACACAATGAGTATTCTATTGCTCTCGGGCGACTTCAGAAGGTAGATTTAATTTACATACTAGAAGCTCCAAAGTAGGCCAAGCTACACCTTTTCTAACTTTTATCCAAACAGGGTGTTGTAATACTATCTGGCTACATTTCTATAATTTTTTCTTTAATAACTGCTATTTGATATGTCTAAATTTCATTCAACATCTTTCTCTTACCAAGCTCAAGAAAAATGAGCTTTTTATTAAAATTCTTCAATAATGTATTAATAATAAACTATCCTAAGTCTAATGAGAATCTTTTAGGCTTATAAAACCATATTTGAATTTAAGTATATTTATTGAATATTTTATTGTATTATTAATCATATATTTGGGATGGATGTCATATTTTTCTAATTACTCTGGTTGTATTCTATTTAAAGACTTGACTTGGTGACCTTTGGGCGAACTCCTTGGTTTCATACTGTAAGTATGTATATGTACGGTGTTGGGTTTTTATATTAACACTAAAATAAATCTCGCTTCGCTTCTGTGCTAATACTAATGCTCAAATACTGCAAAGATTTCCGTTAACTCACGAAAAATGCTAATTTAAAGCTTCCCATTAAGATAATAACTATTGTTCCATACAAAATGATGGATTTTTCTTAAAAGACATCTTAATTAATTCATCATCATCATCAGCCTATAGCAGTCCACTGCTGGACATAGGCCTCTCCAATTGCACGCCATTCAGCTCGATTCTCGGCAACTCTCATCCAGCTGCTATCAGCCACCCTGCGAAGATCGTCACTCCACCTAGCCTGAAGGCGTCCTACCTTACCTTATGTTTGCCAATTTGCGGTCTCCACTCAAGAACACGTGTACCTCAACAGTCATCGGTTCTACGGCTGATATGGCCGGCCCACTGCCACTTCAGCTTGCTTATTCTGTGAGCTATACTGATAACTTAATTAATTGCAGTATGTTTAATGTTTAAATATATTTATTCAAAAATAAATATTTTTCTTTCTTGCCTTACAAATGGCAACCTTAAACAATTAAAACATTATAAAAGTATTATTAACAGTAGATGAACAAAACATATTATAATGCTTATTGTCATGTAATCGCATTCCTAGTTCTATAGATACAAGTTAGACTCAAAACACTACATTATAATTCGATGATACTGGATGTATACAGTAAGTATGTCATTGATTTAAAACCACGTCAGCGTGCATAATTTTGAAATTGTGAATATTAAACATAAAACTACTCGGAATGGTTTAAATAAAACTTGCGAGTTTGTTGAATTTTATTAAGGTTTCACTTATTTGATTGCATCATTTTATTGCACAATAAAATAACTATGTTTCACTTTAGCTGAGGCAACAGTTATATGCACTAATAAATGATATTTTGCATTTTATTTATTTATATCCATGACTCTACCATCTGATACGCAACACGTCGCAGTGCAAATTCAAACAAAATTTCTAAGATAAGGATACTTTCTCATTGTGTATCATTAACAGGAGTGTCTGATACAGTGAGAAAGTAGTGGGTATCACACACAGGAGATGAGGAGCACAACTGCTCCCTTCTAGAGGAGGCTCGTAAGTCGTAAAAATCTTTCTTAATACACACTGCAAATTTTAAATTCTCCTTTTCTGGTTTTTCTTAACAGCAGTAAATACATGAGCCTTTTTTATATAGCTAGCGAGCTTACTTACTAATTTACTAATCTTGTGATGCTTTATTGTCTAACAGGGAAAAAAATAAACAACCTTAGTTTCCATTAGCACATTATTATTATTACACACATGATATTTATCATTCTATAAGCTATTAACTTCTGTAGAGAGTACTCTCGAGCTGTATAAACTTTGCTTAGTTGTTCAATTTTATTATAACCTCTACTACTGTCTGACATTCTGCTGCTATGGAAAACTAAACCTCTTGGTCTTACATATCTAATAAATCACTCAATATTAGGTTATGGTATAGACAGAATAGGAAACTGAAATCTTATCATTATAAATCGTATTAGAGCATGCCTAACATCCATTGGTATGTGACCAATTTATAGGAAGCAATCATACAATCTGCTACCATTTTATCAGTGATTTTAAACATTACAGTTCTTATGCTTGCTAGGAAAAGAAGGTGAGAGTAAAATGCTGCATTTCCACTGCTAATTGCAAACAGACTGCATTATTTCTAGTAGATTGCAAAACATGAACAATGTGGAGCAAAGTGCAGAGCAATTCGAATAAATAAGCATTAAAATCTTTTATGACCAATCTGCTATCTAAACGTTAATTCCATTTCTATGTCATCACGGATAAGCGCCGAGCACATACTTGCCGTATGTTTTGTACAGGGTGTTGTCCGTAACATACGCTTCAGCACCGGCTGATCGATGCATTCGCGCACGCGTGTAAGCGTTTTTTCGCAGCCGGGGCAGCCCAGCCCATCCAGTTAGCGTGCTAACACTTTGATGCAGTTCAGCACACGCTATAGTGGGGATGATCTGTGCTGATCCGTGCTGATAAGCGGAAATTATCTCTATGTATGGGCAATGCGGGGTACAGGTTGTTCATTGTTTTTAGCCACCATTCTCCATGAATCGGTTTACGGGTATGCTGATGGTGGGGTACTCCTGGGCGCAGATGACGATGTGCGCGATACCACCGGACTTCTGGGGCATAAACCTGAAGTACCTGAACCTCCTTGTACCTTTGGCAACCGGACTTGGTAAGATGACAGCTGGTGTAATCTTTTTATTTTATTGGCAGGCATTTTTGGTGTTATATTACATATCATCACGCCCTTAGATTCTCGAAGTGTTAGGTAGAGGGGTATCTACAGTTCATCCACATTTCGCCAGTTATGTTGTCCCATTTAACGAGGGACAACCTATTGTCATCAATCGGGCACAAATTCAGACTCTGCTCTTGAGAAATTCCGGATGGAAAATCCAATAACACTGCCTGTGAATTGTACCTAGGACCTCATGGTCAGCAGTAGCGCTTGCGACCACTAGACCTACGAGGCAGTAGGTGTTTTATGTTTTCTTATAAACCTGGATTGAATGAAGCTCAGTGTCTCTCAGATCGAAATATACGCTCCACCTTTTTTAGCTGTCGTGATCCTCATCGCGTCTCTTCTGCATTTAATTTGTTCCAGGTGTTTGGACTGTGGGCAATATTGGACGCGAGCAAGGTCGCCTGAAGTGGGCGTTAATAGGCTCATACATCGCGTACCCCGTTCGCTACTACGTGTTTGATGATAGTATCTGGTTTACCGTCATGGTGCTGACCTCGGCCTGCGTATTTGACTCTTACGCCAAGGAGTGGAGAAGGACTCCTAGGAAGAAGCGTCACGTTGCCAAGTAAGTTTGTACTGTTAACATAGAATGAATTTTCAGAGCCTCACCAATACTCCATAACTGGACACCCCTGATCCTGACACACATGTCAAACTCAAGTCATCTCTCAATAAGTCACCTCAGTCTGCACTACGAGCATACTCGAAATCGCAAGTGATACAATGTTCTAACTGTAACATTGTGATCAATGAAGTTCTTTCTTTTATTTGTAACAAAATTAACTGGAGAGGAGATACAGAAGGCTAAAAGTCATCATCCGAAACCGGTGTGCCTCGATCCTTCGTAGAATGCGTGCAAGCTCCAACAGCATCCTGAGCACGTTGTGCGGTAGGTGGGATTGTCCGATGCTGCGTCACTGGATCGGACTTCATACGTCTAATGGTACAAACTACTTACTACGTGGATAGTGTGAGGTCCGACTCCAGACTTAAGATAAGATTAGGATACTAATATTAGATTTAGTTTTTCTTTACTAACACTGTATGGATCTCTGTGGTATGATTACAAATAAATAATAATTACGCTACACCCCAACCCTTGCTTTAGCCAACCCGCGCCGCTGAGCTTGCAGCTTTAAATTCGTCCCCAAATAATCTTAATCCGATCCAGGCTGCCCCCTTCCTGCCCTCTCCCAGCGACGCCCTAAGCCGAGGCCAGTACCTCACAGTCCCTTAGCGTGTAGTCGGTTATTTTATAAGTTTTTTTTACAACAAGGTAAGCAGCCGAAAACCTTCTAGGTTGACCTGTGAGATGCCATTCCCAAAAACAAATTGTTACTCTAATCATTTCTGTTTGTGTCCTAGGCGTGTCATCATACTATCGGCTTGTTGTTTCCTGTACATCTCGCTCTGGTGCAGCTACTTGTACTTCCACGGTACAATCACGGACAGCGAGGGCGACGAGGTGCCTATCTACGAAGCTATTCATCATTTCTTCACCAGTCCATGGTAAGTTATTCAAATGAAGAATTTATTAAATCGTTTATCTGACTTCTTGACCGACAATATTTGCCATGATTATTTAACTTAAAGAGCAGTGGTGGCCCAGTGGTAACGGCCGCGACTTACGAGTTGTAGGTCGTAGGTTCGAACCCAGACAGGCACTTTACTTTGTGTAAATTATTTCATCACCACTGCTCTCAAAACGGTGAAGGAAAACATCGTGAGGAAACCGGCATGTCCTAGAACCCAAAATTTGAAGACATGTGACATCTACCAACCCGCACTGGGCCCGCGTGGTGGATTACGGCCCACTCCCTCTCACAGAGAGGAGGCCTGTGTCCCAGCAGTGGGAACATTATAGGCTGATGATGATGATGATGATGATGATTTAACTTAAAGCTGTATTTACTAGCTGAACCCTGCTACGATTAGATGTGGGTCAAATGGGCCACCTTTTAAAACCTTTCCAGTCATATTAAAATTGCCAAGTTTTCAAATAATGATATAGATTAACATAGAATATACAGAGATTTTTTGTGACTGACTAACTAATTGATTAAGTTATTGTGCAATACTTATGAGGAATTTTGTTTTTATTCCGAAAGCCGCATTAAGGGACTCCTGTACGTACCTCATAATATACATATTTATATTATATTGTATGTTGTGTTTAAATGCATGTTCATTATCACCTAGCGTTTTCCTAACTATTGGGGTCGACTTCCAGTCAAACTCGATGCAGCTGAACTGCTGAATACCAGTATTTTATATGGAGCGACTGGCTATCCAACCTCTACAATGCAATTATTGGATAACACGATACCCCTTGGTAAGACTGGTTGTCAGACTTTCGGACTGCCGACTATCCGTCAAAGGTCTACGAGTGACAGCCAGGAAAAACGGCTTAAATGCCTCAATGGATTATTTCAAATAATTTATCTTTATAATGTAGGACGGATGAGGCATGGATTCTACTTTTATGTATTTTTTTTATACATTTGATGTTGTTGTTGATGTTGGTATTATACTATTGTTCGACAAATCTAATATGAAGCAAACAACAGATTTTAGAAGTGCATGAAAACAGCCAATTTTTGTTCTCATGTGATTGTTGTCAAAACACCTATTTTATTAATTAAAAATTCCCTCCAGGTGGTTGGATGTAAAACAATGTATGTCCGAGACATACCAATATGCACAGCATCACGGATGGTACGAGGTGTGGAAGCAAATCGTAGACTTATCGGATCCTCACGGAGAACAGAACGCTTATAAGGTAACATCATGTCCCTTTGACATTTATGGAAGAATTTTCTTGCCGTGAAAAACTACGGTATATATGCCGTGTGTAGGCACGGTAGTCAGTGTTGTCTGGATCACTATGGAAGATTGTTGACAGACACGTTTTTTCTGCTGCGTGGTTTATTCGCCGTAGCCTAAAGAAACCGTGCCGTGTACAAAGGGCCTTAGGGTGCGCAGTAGTAATTTTGAAAGTTCAAAAACATTCATTGCGTTATTAACGTTGTTCGGCAGACAAATTTTTCAAATTTAAGAAGCAATGGATTGGCAATATTCTTCAAAATCATTCACATTTTAATTGAAAGTGTGTTACGCAATTAGGGTGACGGCCGTGGTCGATCGACGATATTTTGAAATTTTTTGGTGACATAATTTATAATCTGCTCTAAAAGTATCTGATACAATGTAAACAAAACAAAATCAGAAATCGTACCTGTGGATGCCAATTTGTAGTGCCACTTACATATTGAGTGCTTTGTATCGATTATTTGTATCCGTAATTCTTATTTTAAATCAGAAAGTTTTTTCGTTAGACTTATTTTACTATCTCAATTTTCGTCGATTATTTTTCAATTACAGTTTAGTAATGTTATGCAAACAATAAAAGTTGGAAAAGTTTTGAGATGCCTAAACCTTGTCTAATCCTTCTACATGCAGATGAACGTGTTTGATGTGATTGATAACGATTCATCATATTCTTTTGAAACAAACCATAATAAAATATGAGACGACACATTATGGCCAAGATCTGGCCGCACCCTAAAGCCACCGACACATTACTGTCGTGTTGAATCGTGACACGGGTTACACCAATCAAACGAATCTGTTCAGGACTATGTCACATCACAACGAGTTTTGGTTGGCTAACACTGCGTCAGAAGGTGTCACGACACGACACAACACAGTAATATAAATCCAGCTTAAGGACGTCGCTGATGGTCTGAATTTGAACTGACAGCTTGTTGCCAAATAGCAGTGTGTGTGTGGTATTGTGCAGTTAACATAGAACGGTGGATGACTGCGGTCTGATTGTAGTTTAAATGCAAACCTTATGCATAGAGCCTTAAAACTCAAACTGCTAAAATTTTCTTTCTTCAAGTCTTATCCTTGTGGTGTCTTACAGATGACTGTGAATCCCCTTGCGGCAAACTTGAGCCTATTGGTAAAATATGAAAATTTCCTTGCTCTGTAGTTGCTGCTGTGTAATAAATGTGCATAGTATTCGTTTTTATCATATTTTAATATTATAGTGTGTTACCAGCAAGCATGCATTTCTAGAGGGGTACCGTTATAGTTACTGAACGTTATCCACGGATTAAATAATACGTACAGCTTGGCAAAAAAGAGTCTGGAAAAAATTAGGGCGCCACTATCGCACTTAGGCCACTTCGAATGGGAAATAAATGTGCAACAAAAAACGCTGCTTGTGGGTGCCTCAAATCAAAACCTACCTCAAAAACTACTTGTCGGCAGTGTCATCATCGTAGATCTGCATTAAGTAAAATATTAATATACCTACTCTTTTATGTCGACCTGTAATTTCGGACTGAGTGCAGATTCAAGGAATTTGTGGTAGGACAAAGCGTAGAATCACCAGTTTTCAAACATGATGGTAACATGCTGTACATATTATTTTGTTCTTAGATATTAGGTTGCAAATATTATAATTGGTAGTGCACTGCAAACTACCCTATAGTTTCCTTATTTTTTCTTTCTGTTCAATGGTTGTCATGCTTTTAGCGATAAATCTGCCGTTTTTTACTGATCTTATTTATGGTTAATTCTTGATGTACTTTGTGTCAGTATAAACAATACCTACTTAGAGTAATCTATCTAGCTAGATCATAGTTCCTCCTTAAGGGGGATGCGCTAAGATATAGATAGTGCAATCCACGAAGACGCGCCCCACTCCGCTCCGCTCCGTACTAAAGTACAGCTTACAGTACAGTAATCGCGGAGTGGGGCGCGTCTTCGTAGATTGCACAATCTGTAGCTTGCGATTTTTTTTTTACGTTTTTTGCAATTTACAGGTCAATGTCAGGTTGTACCTATGTTGATTAAAATATGATTCGCGACCGTAACAAAAATCTATTAACAGAAATATAATAATTATAATGGTCAATACAACTCTCGTAAGTTAGAATTGGCCTCAAATATCATGATTTCATGAAATTGTCATTCAATAGGGTAATTTAAAATTAAAGAGTTTCATTGATGATGTTTATGAATAAAATTCTCTAGATACATATTTGTTACGATCGCGAAACATATTTTGATCAACATACAACCTGATATACCTGCAAATTAATTTGTAATCTTTCGCTTTAACTTGTAAGTTCTTTGTGTCGCACTATTCTATGCTTTTTGCTGTTCTAAATCTTCAGGCTGCAATTGATTGATTGATTCGATTATTTGATATTCTATTTTGAATTTTTGCACGTTTTTTAAGGTAAAATATGACTACAGACTCAGATGATTAAAAACAAAAAAAAAAAAACTTTTTTGCATACAACAATTAAATTGCACTTTTAGGCGCTGAGGAGACGATGGACAATTTGGAATCGTATGGAAATCCCGGAATTTTCGAAGTGAACATTTCTTTAGGCGCGTTGGATATTTTTGAGATAGGACTAAACCATTGATTTCGCGACACTAACCCAATTTACCGACACTGTGGAGTAAAAGACATCAACGCGTTGATTACCGCGGTGCCGATTTTTTTTCAAGTTTTCACTTCTTTTGGCACTCCCTGAGTGCCATTGTTTTTTTTTCCGTGTGCACGTTACATTTCCATACGATTCCAAATTCTCCATCGTCTCTGCTTAGCGCCTTAAAAGTTATACGCGACGAATATGACGTATTATTTTTTTTTTAAATTTCAATACCGTCGTCAAAAATTCCAGGTATTGGGAGTGAATCGTGACGCTAGCCAACAAGAAATAACATCAATCTGGCGGAAACTATCTCGCGAGAACCACCCTGACAAAGTAAAGGACGAGAGGGCGCGCCGAGCTGCGCAGGAACGCTTCATGGAGATCCAACAGGCTTACGAGATCCTGTCCAACAGCAAACACCGCAGAAACCGACGCAACAAGAAAGATAACTCGGAACCGGCGGCCGTGAAAATCGATTTGTAGGATACGGCCGAAGGCGACCCGGGCGCCTTCATGAGCGAATTCTGGCACAACTTCTTCGGGGGATTATTAGCGACCTTCAGGCGATTCCAAGTTATATCAACATACGGAACAGTGGTTCACTTCTTATACTTAACGAAAAAAAACATACAAACTAATAATCGCCGACAGTAACCTGAAACCTTGTCAAATTCGATTGCATATAAGTACATAAACGTTTACGTGTTAACCTTAAAAAACAATCGCAATGCATTTTTTTTTTGTGAACTGTTTACTCAGTCACTAGTAATTTCTAAACCAAAAGTCATCAAAATAGTATTAATATGCACAAAGCCCTCGTTTACGATAGATTAATACACATTTGTATAAACCTCTACATATAATTGTATCTCGACTCAACTGTTCCATTCAGATACATTTGGTAGGCAGAATGACTAGAAATAAAATAGAAATTGAAACAGATGTCAGTCTAACACTAACATAGTATTTAAGTTTAACAGTACTAACCGTTCTATGAATTTACTATCCGAAATTAATGTGCATTTAATTTTATAGCAAATGTTCATTTGAAATAGTATCCATAATCAATCCTAAAGCCACAGTATAGGCGATTGTATTATTAGAGATTGTTGTTATATGCTATGAAGAGCATATTATATTGGTATTTGATGCCCACTAGAGCTTACTATTTGCTGGGACATTATATTATAGAATATGTGTTCGAATTACTATTTCCGGCTTACGGAGTCATGTGTCTTCCTCTACTTTAAGATATAAGTCGGTTTATTTTGACCTTTTTCTTATAAATTTATTGAATCTATAATTCTGAATCTCAGACGTTTTTTACCAATCAATTTTTTGATTATTGGTTCATAAATGTAAGAATATTTTAATGTACACTATACTGGGTAAGGATATATTTAAATGTACTCAATCTTTGACTGTGTTTACTGTAAGTACATTATAGTACGAAGAAGTAGTGAGTAGGAAAGTTGATGAATTCATATATTAAAATAAGTCAATGTTAACTGCAAAGATGGCACGTTAAAGTTTATTTCCCCAGCAATTAAAAAATCTCGAAACGAGAAACGAACTAACCTAACTTGAACTTTATTTTCAATTTACGAACTGATTTTGTTGTTTTTGCATTTAATACACCAAAATTAAATATAGCATTATGGCCTAAGAATTATTTTAATAAAATTGTGGTAAGCGTAACGCGGCGCCGTCCAGCTTTTTTCGGAACACAGTTTCGGAGTAAATTAACATAGGATTCATGAAATCGTAAAGGCTTATAAACTTCTGTAAACTTAACGCACAATTACAAAATAATTTTCGAATGGAAAAAATCCCACTTAAGGCTTTGTATGTCAGCACGAATCTATTTCTGCTGCAATGGAACATGGCTAATCCTGAATGCTACGTTTGAAGTCAATTTATATTGTTACCTTAGCTATTTTATTTTGTGCTTGGTATTCTATAGATAGAACTAAAGTGGTAGCACTATATTACCTAAGTATTTATTCTATGAAGTTAGACTGTTATCTGACTTAACTCTTGTAATTTATTTTTGTTAACTTATGGTTTTGTTATTAAGTAATTTATAATGTTATTACAACATTCCGTTAATGAATAGTTAATTATAAGGAAAACTGCATTTTGATGTTTTAAATTAACTTAATATTATTATTTTAGATTTTTTTAACATTGTGTACTTACTTAAAAGAACTTGTATTTTTCTATAGTATTTTTTTTTAATTATTGTAATATTAACTATATGGTGTCTAATTATCAAATAAATGTATTACTCGTCAAGATTGTGTCTTCTTTAATGATTACCTTTTTTAATGGTTACACATAAACATTATCATGTCATCATCAGTCCACTGCTGGACCACAAACTTAGATGGTCTGTCCTCCCGAATCGCCATCCATAAGTCGATCTTGGGCCAGTCTTATTAAGTTGCTTACGGCCTACAGCCGGCCAACCTTCGAAAATTTTCTCTCCACATAACCTGAAGACGCTCCGTTTGGGCCAACTTATTTCCACTTGTTTCCTAGGACTATAAATATGGACAGTATGGAAAGGCCTATTTGTTAAAATAATTAAACCTACGCTCCATTTTTGAATAGATCGCGGCGACCACTCGTCTCGACACGGCACCTGCAACTGACAGCACCGCGAAAATCGCTTGGGGTTTCGTCAATGAGCGCGTCTGTGTGAGTGCTGTTGCGTCTTTCCATTCTATACAAGGCCAGAACGCAGCCATAGGAAACTGCTCGCGTAGGTATAGATTGGAAATCACTTTTTGATAAGGTCTTCCAATCTATACAAGAGTAGTACGCAAATACTCGCGTATACTTCGTAGTGACCAAATTAATTACCTCATTCCATAGTATGCACCGCCAGTACGCATACGGACTAATCGTGTTTAGATTGCGAATGTATTGTCCATATTTATACTGTGGTTCTAGGCAGGCGTTTGCCATACCAACTATCTCACCTGACGGAAAGTGAGCTTTGCTTTGTGGTGAGTGAGCTTTGCATGCCCACGTGACGGTAAAATATGGAGAACTTTATTATAAAAACACCTATGTACTATACCCATGTTTGCAAAGAAATAAATGATTTGATTTGATTTTGATTTGATTTGACATGACTTTAAATCTGGGAGATTTCCCAGGTTATAAACTCAGAACAAATAAAAAACAAGACAGAGCGCTGTCAACAGTGACGTGAAGCCGTTTTCGCATGTGTGCACTTAGTGAGGTGTAGTTTGATTGTAAATGGCTATTAATGTGTGCGTATCAGCGAGTAGGTATGCACAGAGCGGAGGTGTAGTTTTGGAATGCTTCACTTTATTATTCGCAGCACTGTCTTGGTTTTTTAGGGTTCCGTAGAAAACAAGGAACCCTTATAGTTTCGTCTTGTCCGTCTGTCTGTCTGTCTGTCTGTCCGCGGCTTAGCTCAGAGATGCTTAGTACTAGAAAGCTGTAATTTGGCATGGATATAGGTACATATTAATCACGCCGACAAAGTGGTAAAATAAAATCATGAAAATATTTTTTTTCAGGTACCTCCCCTAGACGTAAAGTGAGGATTATTTTTTTCTCTCTCAATAATCCCATAGTCATTGTCATTGTCGGGTGTCGTTGGAAAGGTCGTTCAAAAACATTGTGAGTTTTCGAAGACCATTTTTGGATTTAGGAATCCGTTTTCGAAATATTAAGCTTTAAAGTGCTAATTTTTGTTGGAGTCAAGTGTCCCCCCCTCCTGCAAGTTTAATGGTTGGTTTTGTGAAAAAATTCACAGCAGTAGCATATATAACGAAATTAAAAGGAAAACTATCACAGCTAAGTAGGCTTTACAAGTTAACGAGTAATAATCGACCAACTTACATTTGCGGTTGCAAAAACATGTTCTCCCATACAGAATGTATGGGAGAACATGTTTTTGCAACCGCAAAAACGTATTTTTGCAAACGTATTTTTCAACTACAAAGTTAAGTTTGTTCTTGGGATAAATTCATCCCAACTACGGAACCCTTCATTGTGCGTGGTCCGACACGCTCTTGGCCGGTTTTATTTAGTCTGACTGAAGTCATATAGTAATACTATGAAGTTATCGAGAAGGGCAGACCGGCAGGTATACCCACCCCATTTTATCTACGATTCGACCTCTTTTCGAACTTGATCGTACATAGAAAAAAGGTTGAACTTTTAAGCCTCGTGCAGACAGCATTAACTTTGCTTTGATAGTTTTTGAGTTAGCTTCAATAATACGTACCTACATTTTTTCCCTCTTAGTATGTGGATGATATGATAAGTTCCTGTCACTGTTATTTACATAGCAGGTAGTGGTTTTCAAATTTGTGTGGGGTAGGTACCACAACTAAAAACGGAAAAATTAAAACTTTTTACAAAAAAAAAACAACCGACTTCCAAAAAACACTACAAAGTGAAAAATAACTTTAATTTCGGAAGTCGGTGACAAAATACGAAAATTCAAAACCATGACACCGACTTCCGAAATTAAAGTTATTTTTCACTTTGTAGTGTTTTTTGGAAGTCGCTCGTTTTTTTTTTTTTGTAATATTTTTTTTTGAGAAAATGCTTAGCTTGGAACATTCAAAGCCTAAGCCTTTTCTCAAACTCCCTCAGCAACTGATTATGTGAACTACCTACCTAATAATGTTGGGTACCACTTTAATCTTCTGTAAGTTATTTTTACCGAACTGAAAAGTTAGGCTAGGAAATCTGACGGTGTTTTTTTAATATAGGTGGGTTCCCTACCTACTCATTGCCACGAGCCTAGTTAGAAAGAAAAAAGTGCTAGGTTATTAATCTGCGAACCTAAAAGCAGTACCCACCTACCCTAATTGCGTAACTTATTGTCGTAAACAATTATGCCTAATTTGTTTAATTTTGACAGTTCAACAAAATTCATTGCGTTATTTTTTTTTCCAACTTATGAAGCAATGGATTAGCAATCTGTTTCAAATGGAAACAGATTGTGATTTTGTTGTATTACGCTATTAGGGTACTGGTTTTAGAGTGATTTGGCTAGAGAGATAGCAAAAAACCGACCAAGTGCGAGTCGGACTCGTGCACGAAGGGTTCCGTAGCATTATCTATAAAAACGGCAAAAAAAATCATGTCTGTTGTATGGGAGCCCCCTTAAATATTTATTTTATTCTGTTTTTTTTTAGTAGGTATTTGTTGTTATAGCGGCAACAGAAATACATCATCTGTGAAAATTTCAACTGTCTAACTATCACGGTTCATGAGATACAGTCTGGTGACAGACGGACGGACAGCGGAGTCTTAGTAATAGGGTCTCGTTTTACCCTTTGGGTACGGAACCCTAAAAACCGTAGGTGACGGACGTCAGGCAGGTTGCTGATCGAAAAACCTACCTATAGAAGACTCCACAGCAGTAGGTAAGTACCTACCTGTGTCTGTCTTACTTAGGTAGGTAAGGCTAAGTTCATATGACCGCGCGGTACAAGATCAAACTAAATAGTGTTACCTACTGTGTTAAGGCTCCTTCAAACAGGCGCGACACCGACACGCGACGCGACACAGAGACCGCTCGTCGCGCGACGAGCGGTGCCTTTGTGTCGCGTCGCGTGTCGCGCTTGTTTGTAGGAGCCTTTAGTCGTCTACAATAGCCTACATTAAAGCGCAGCACAGCGCGGCGCGCTCCGTCCGTCCCGTGCGCAAGATCTATTACCGCGCGGTCATGTAAACTTAGCCTTATCAATTATCATTATCAGTATTATCACCCTTGTGGAGTTGTAGAGTGTGCTCACTGAACTAAAAGACTGGCCTAGCAGAACGAATGTTCTCCAATTCGGTCTGTGACGGTGTGTTAGCTTAGTATGGGCATGTAGGTAGGTAGAATAGCTAGTAATAAAACATCGTTGTTAACATAAAAAGGTTTAATTGAAGTTAGGATCTCTAAGGTAGGTTGATACAATAATTCATTTATTTGGGACAAGCTAAAGTTTAGAAGAATATAGACAAAATTATAAAACTTTACGATTCGCATTATGAAGTTTCCTCAGGTGTTACACCATGTTAAAAGAGGGATGCTTTCCCATTGCCGTTGCCGGAGCGATTGCGGGATATTGGGTGGATGCGGAGGCCACAGATCTCACACACGCACCACACCGCTGGATCGGTAGGCTGCTGCATCGACGCCACCTCCTTGACAGGAGTGTCGCCGAAGCCGAGACGATGCGATCCCGGCTGTATGCACATGGTGGCTGTGAGCAGCACACGCAATAACCGACTTTTAATAATTTTATACTGAAGATTACGTCTAAATGAGTAGTGTTAATGATTTGGAAAAAATATGTGTTAAATTAGGGCATTTTCTTGTTAACTTAATATATGAATCTTTTAGATTATATTTATATTACATAGTGAAATTATTTTGTAAAGTTATGTCTAACGCGGATAAAAAACTGAGAATCACGCAAAATCTATCAAGCGTGTTTTTCTGAAACCTTCACCATTTTAAAGATAAATTTAACTATTGATCTTTTAGTATACGTGTTTTATTAAAATACCTTTTGTTTTATGTATAATAAATTAATAATGCGTCTAATTTGGGACAACGCTCCTTGATGGGCAAGTCCTATAAATTACTTGTTGGACATACGACGCGTTGCGTGAACACGCAAGCTAACCACTCAAGGTCACTGGCACATATCAAAGCAGCGACATGTGCAAAATTCATTGTAGGAGCATGAGCGCTGAATAGGATGTTTTCTTTGTTTTCATTTTGTACCTAGCCATTGATTTATGTTATTCAAACGTTGAAAACTCGACACCACTAGCTGTAACTCTAGCTATTTAAATAAGAACATACCGACCCCCACCATACCCGTTTTAATTTTACTTGAATAAAACTTGCAGATTTTCAGCAATAAAACGATTGGGGAATATACGAACAGTTCAACACGATTAACGTTACAGTTCACCACTTACAAGATCACTTGATGGCTTAGAACGTCAGTAGTTTACGTAGGGTTCCCGTCCACTGATGGCCGCTCCTCGACACTCAGTGGCTGGCAGCTGGCTGTGGTTGCTGCAGCCTCCGCCCGGGCTGAAATTGCGATCTATTGATTGAAGTCTGCCCTTTTCTGCGCAAGTGCAGTTGTTAGGTACCTAGCACTTACCTGTTTTTCAGTATATTAGTATGTACTCTAACCTGTTTCCACACTACCTACGCTTTGAAGTTTTAATGTTACAGAACACTGCCCCACAGAGTACTTTATACTATACTGACACTGCCCCACAGGGTGGCTTCGATTTCCGGAATGTCCCATTTTACTGATAGGATGGTTATTTGACTGATTGGCTTTATATCAGTTGTCACAAACATTTGTCCACATGGGTTGCATTATTGACTGTACTTTTATTATATTATTTACACAAAAATTTCACAGTTTATATTTTTTTATATACCTACACCGTGAAATTTGAATCAGTTTTGCTAGAACAAACGTTGTTCAGACCATGGTCTACTACCATTCTACAGCATCCAATAAAAAAAAAAGCAATTGGTTTTTGAAAAAACACAAAAAAGACAGTTTAAAATGTCAAGATTATCGTTACTGTACACGCACAGGACACAGCATTGTCTACACTGTAGACAATGCTGTGTCCTGTGCGTGGTGTCTGTGTTGTAAGGAGTAACGATAATCTTGACATTTTAAACTTTGTATTTTTTGTGTTTTTTCAAAAACCAATTATGTTTAATTTTTTTTAATTGGGTGCTGTAGAATGATAGTAGACCACGGTCTGAATAACGTTTGTTCTAGCAAAACTGTGATTCAAATTTCACGGTGTATAACTACGCGGAGCTATTCCTTTTGTGACGGACAGCGCCATCTCCTCTCGCAACTTTGAACGTGCGCGCACGCGTCGACTTTATAAGTACAGCACTAAGCAAGTTAGAGAGCGCGGCGCGACCACCACACAGTACGACAAGACATGAGGTGCTTGTTCGTGTCAATATACTTCTCATGCCGCACACAATGCAAAATATTATACTTACGTGCGTCATGAGCATTATTTTGCTATTCAATTTTTTAAACAAAATTAGTTCCATTTCAAAATACCTATATCCACACTCACATTTTGTCACTTTTGTAGTCATGGAATATCTTATAGAAAGAAAGACCCACCGCACGACGCGGACGGTGAGAAATTTTACTCGATCTGGTAAAGTCGAGTATTAAAAGCATGCAGACGTAGAAAATATTATAGGCTGTTTTAAGGCAAATACAAGGTATTTCATAATAAACTAGCTTCTGCGCGCGACTTCATCTGCGTTCAATTTCTTGTTCCCCTGTCCCACCCCGTCGCATCGCATCGTCCGCGCTATTACTTGTTTTCGCTCAGAGTTATTTCTGACTTTTTTTTTTGCTCGGCTCCTAAGCCGTGTCGTAGCGTGATGGTAAATAGCCACCGCAAAAATAGGGCTATCTAATGCAAAAGAGTTTTTCAAATCCGACTGGTAGTTTCAGAGATTAGCGCGTTCAAACAAACAAACAAATAAACTCTTCAGCTTTATTAATAGTATAGATATGTATTATGAAAAAAAATTGTTAGTGATTACAGTTCTTCTGTCATCGTATCCAATAAATTGATCATGATAATTCTGATCAACTTGTCCATTTTGTATGTTAATTTCTGTATAACTGATGTCCATTTCATTAGGTGGAATATCCTCTCCTTTATCTATGCAGATATTGTGTAGTATACAACATGCAACAATCACATTGACTGCTGTTTGCAGATTGATTCGTAAGCTAACAGCAAGGGCAGGGAATCGGCGTTTTAACACTCCATGTTGTCTGTCTATGGTATTCCTTGTCGTAGTTTGGCTATGATTATACTGCTCCTTTGGTTCTGTGTTTGGGTTTAAGTAGGGTGTCAGTAAATACTTCTGTAGACAAATAAAAAACAAAACCATGGTTACAGATGAGATACCAGCGGGCTCAGAATTACTAAAGATAGTGTCAAACATGTAACTATTAGATTTTATTATTTTGACCGAAATCTGTAACTTATTCATAAATTTATAATACTGTATTTAGATGAGTGAATTACTGTACCTTAAGTGGATATCCACTATCACCCAACAAACATGAGCTTCCATAAACTCCCATCTCAAAATCCCGACATAATTGACTATTATTAAAAATTACTGAGTCAGGAGTGGAGCCTGGCATATGAGCCACCACATTCCTCACTTTCAGTTTTGCATCAGACACGGTCTGTACATTAACAGAAAAGTAGCCTTTTTTGTTTCGGTAAAGCTTTGCGTTATCTCCACCTGTTAACATAGTAAAATTATTAAACATTAATGTATTTAAATGCACACAAACACAATCTATGGGTAAAAATAATTATGGTAAAGCAGGTAGTAAATATTTCTTATTTTTTGAACGGACAATAAAGTATTCTGCTTTATCATCAAAGTGCTAACATTACTGACTGTACAGAATAACACTTTGCATTATAAAAAGCCTAATACTTAAATATAAAGTACTAGCTTCGTCCGCGAGCCTATAATCTCGCTCAAGAATTGGGCTAACCAATGCAAAAAGAATTTTTCAAATCTGACTGGTACCTAGTTCTGGAGATTACTCCCAACAAACAAACTAATTTTACCTCTTTATAATATTAGTGCAGACAAACCTGGAGATTGGATTTTAATGTGAGTGCAATCTATGCAACCGACAACAAATGGAAACTTTGCAATGTTAAAAAACTCCCTCTGGCAATAATCTATTTCCTCTTGCGATGATGGCATTTTAATGAATCTTGGGTGTAGCTTCACTATAGCTTTTGACACCTTCTTCACCACTCTACTGACAGTGGGTACACTCACTCCATGAGTTTGAGCTATGGCCTGAAGATGATTGCCGGTGGCATAAAACCTGAGTGCTATTAACAACTGTTCCACTGGAGCCACACTTTCATTTCTGGAAAGTGATGTGAAATTGTTAAGTAACTTTTTTATAACATATTCAGGCTTACAACGCGAGGAAGACAACTTAAAACAAGCATAGACAAAAGCCACCTTTTGGTATCCTCCACCTGTGAACCCACGTACTGGCCAACAGACTTTAACAAAATCCCGGACCTCCTTGACTTTTTTGTGCTGAAAGGACTATCAAGACACTACCTCAAGCCTGAGTCCTGCTACGACAGCTCCTCGGACCACACCCCAGTTATTTTAACAATAAGTACTATGTTGATAGAATCGGAAACCGTAAAAATGCTTACATCCAAACACACCGACTGGGAATCCCTCAGAGATTACATTGACAATAACATACAAATGAATATACCACTGAAAACTCCGGATGATATAGAAGAGGCAACAAAATACATAACAACACTTATCCAGGAAGCTTGTTGGATTAACACCGCGGAGAAAGAAATAAAAGATCGGCATAGTAACTATCCATTAGATATTAAAAATGCTCTACTCGAGAAACGCCGTTTGCGAAGAATTTGGCATCAAAGTAGACTACCAGCGGATAAAACTGTACTTAATAAAGCCTCCGGAAACCTAAAAGAAATCCTACACGATTGGAACAATAAGACATTGGAAGACCAACTGGAGTCTTTAACAGCCACTGCTTCAACGAACTACTCATTGTGGAAATTCACAAAAAATTATAACAGGCCTCATAATGCCAGGCCTCCTCTTAAAACCGCATCAGGATGGGCGCGAACATCCCAGGAAAAGGTAGACGCTTTTGCGCAGCACCTCGAAAAAGTCTTTTCACCAAACCCAGCCATAGACTTGGAAAATGAGGAGCTTGTTGATAGCGTTCTACAACAAGACTTTCAAATGTCGCCACCCCCGCGCCCTACTACAGTACGCGAAGTCTGGCGGCTTATCACAAAACTTCAAGATAAGAAAGCTCCCGGGTACGATCTCCTCACCAAAGAAATACTGAAACAGTTACCCAGAAAAGCCATTGTATTTCTGACATCACTTTTTAATGCCATTTTAAGAATCCAGTACTTTCCGCTGGCATGGAAGGTGTCCCAAATCATAATGATACATAAGATGGGTAAACCTCCTAACGACGTATCTTCCTATAGACCCATAAGCCTTCTGCCAATCCTCTCCAAGGTCTTTGAGAAGCTACTGATGTACAGAATATTACCAATTCTAAATAATGAGAAAATTATTCCAGACCACCAATTTGGCTTCAGACAGGAGCATTCTACTACTGAACAAGTCCATCGAGTCTATGATAAAATAAGGAAAAGCCTAGAAGAAAAGCTATACTGCTCCTCAGTGTTTCTGGACATCCAACAGGCCTTCGATAAGGTTTGGCATAAGGGTCTGTTATACAAGCTGAAAATCAACCTTCCCCATCAGTACTACTCCCTAATGAAATCCTATTTGTCGGAAAGAATGTTTCAAGTAAAAGAAGTAGATGTGACGTCTGGATTCTATAATATATCTGCTGGAGTACCACAAGGATCGGTACTGGGACCGGTGTTGTACACAGTATACACAGCAGATCTCCCGCAGGCTGATGAGGTTACTACAGCAACATTTGCTGATGACACCGCAATACTGGCAAGCCACACAGATCCTGTTATGGCCTCACACATGCTACAGGGGGGTCTCGACAAAATAACCACATGGCTACAAAGGTGGCGCATAAAGACGAGTGCAAGCAAATCGGTCCACGTTACATTTACGCTGCGAAAAGGTGACTGTCCACCTGTACACCTCGAGAATGTCACACTATCTCACCACGACAGCGTAAGATACCTAGGGTTACATCTCGACCGACGTCTAACGTGGAAGAAACATCTTAAGACTAAGAGACACGAACTTAATATCCGTTACAAAAACTTACACTGGATCATGGGACGAAACAGTAAACTGAGTACCGACAACAAACTTTTAATCTATAAAATGATCTTGAAGCCGGTGTGGCTTTATGGAATTCAACTCTGGGGCAGCGCCTGTAACTCGAGCATTAGCATTATACAGAGAATGCAGAATGCTATTTTGAGGTCAATCAGTGGCGTTCCTTGGCTTGTTACGAACGCTGAAATACACAAGGAGTTATCAATGAATACCGTCATGGACGAGATCAAAAACATCACAAAAAGATACCAGGAAAGACTGGAAAGGCACCCCAACAAACTGGCTGCCGCACTGAAAACAAGAAGTTACAGGAAAAGACTTAAAAGGAAAGACATTGTGTAGTCCACCCACACCTGTGTGGACCTAAGCACCAATACGGAGTAGATGGCTCGCTGGAGTCACGCTCTTCCCGCCAATATTTACCTCCACCTCATCCGATAAAAGTAAAAACTGATCGCGGATCGAAAAAGAAGAAAAAAAAAAAAAAAATATTCAGGCTCCACTGCAGATTATAACCCGCATGTGCGAAGCTTCACAATTTAATAGCGTATAAAAAAGCGACGGGTTATAAACTGCAGTGTTTCCCATATTCATATAAGTATAGCATTACCTGTATCATGAACAAAAGCGAGGAATAAACATTGTACTTATTTTATAGATTTTTATAGGATAGTCATGAGAGAGTTAAGTAATTTTACAAAAAGTAAGGAAGAGAGGCTGCTCCTCAACAGAAAACTTATGCAAATGCTAATTCTGTCTGGTAACTCTATAGGTACTTAGACAATTCTAGGACTTACCTGTCACTATCAAATTCCAGCTCTTCATTAATTTGATCTAATATGAATAAAACTGTGTTTTTTGACATTCTGTATATTTTGAAAAAATCTACATCATCATAATTTTGAAAATGTTCTGTTCGAGGGCGAGTCAACTTTGGTGTAATATTAGAAGGCAAATGTGACGGTAAACTTGGTCTAACATCAAATTCCATATCAGTTATGCTGTCTATAAATTTTAAAAACTTTAACAAATCTTTAGTACTCATAATATTGACTGAATTATTATAATATTTATTTTAAACTTTTTAAATAAACAGCTGAAATGAGCAGTCTGTTGACAGCAATGACAGCATTGACAGTTGATAGCCACAATGACAGCAAAATTCAGCCACCAACAGAGGCACAGACGGCACAGACTAATCCTGCGTTCCGAAATGCGCTAAAAGTGATAATATCGCGAATTCGACCAAATTTAGTCACAAAATATAAGGGCTTTTGAGTAATAATTATGACTATTTTTGTCGCGATATTATTACGTATAGGGTCCACCACAGATGGCACAGACTAATTTCGTGGGTTCACACTCCTAAGACCCATTAAATTGAACATTATGCCAGCTGCTCGCCTTTTTACTAGTCTGCTATATGTTTTTGTAATATCTGACAAAATTCTGCTAATGAATTAAGTCATCATTTGTTCGAATATAAAAAAAAAACGCACAACTATAAACCGCCATAATCAAAATGAAAACATCGGATCCTTTCCCACTGGGAACGATAAAGTACGTTTCATCAAATAGTTACTTTGCCGTAAATAGCCGTAACAATAACAACGGACCTATTTGAACGACAAAATTGAGCCCGAAGGTTGTGAATAAAGCGAGAAAAGGCTTTCACATTTGTTTCGCAAAGTCGTTACGTCGAGGTAGCGCCCTGTATCGTATTCGTGTTCGTCCTACAACAGTGGATCAAACATTTATTCATCATAAGAGTGTCCGTGGAGTTTCTTGCCCGTTCTTCTCCATTGGAATGGGCAACTAGCTTCATATTTCTTACTGACCGATTCCTTGACAGTTCAAAAGTGCCTATAAATGGTTTAATTGAAATAAATGCTTTGAGTTGAGTTGAGAATTACGGCATAGGAACTATTTGATCTAGAAATGCACTATAGTTCTGGTCATATTTTCTTTTCATTTTTACGCATTTTTTTTCTGAGTTTATTATGGTAGATCTGCAGTTGTAACCCGCGAATTTCAAATTTTCTTACGTTTTTTGCAATTTGCAGCTCAGTGGAGCCGATTCTCTTGTTCACAAACTAAACTAAATTTAAGTTCAGTGCATCTTTTTCTTTCTATTTCATTAAGGACAGAAGATAAATTTTAGTTTAGTCCTGTCAAATTAATCAGCGCTTGGCGTAAATTGATGTAATTTTAGTAGGCATGTTTTTAATCACGCCTAAACTTGTATGGAGTAGTGACAGGCGCTGATTAATTTGGCAGGACTAAACTAAAATGAATCTTCTGTCCTTTTCTTAATGAAATAGAAAGAAAAAGATGCAAAGAACTTAAATTTAGTTTAGTTTGTGAACAAGGGAATCGGCACCACTGTCAGATTGTATCTTGATCAAAATATGATTCGCGACTTTATCAGACAACAAATAAGTAACTTATTTTCTTAAACGATTATGACTAATTTGTTTCATTTTGACAGTTCAACAACACTCATTGCGTTTTGCAACTTATGAAGCAATGGATTATCTAATCTGTTTCAAATCGAAACAGGGAGGTGGTCACAGAAATTCGGCTTTATGAATCGAAGACTGAGACTCGTTGGATTGGTCTAGAACTCTAGATGAGGAATTGGTAGACAGACGGTGTAAAGGTTTGATGATGTAGCAGGAAGGTGGACGGTCAAAGAAGGTCAGTAGGTACCCTTATTGCGTAATACAACACAACCTTAATGTGTTTCGATTTGAAACAGATTGCTAAACCATTGCTTCATAAGTTGGAGAAAAAGTCTGCTCAACAACGTAAATAACGCAATGAATGTTGTTGAACTGTCAATATGAAAAAAAATTGGCAAAATTGTTTACGAAAATAAGTTACGCAATTAGGGTACTGGTTTCTTAATTGTAAACCGACGGGGTCTCCACTCGTTCAAAGAAAGGAACTTACGGTTTTCACAACCATTGTTATATTTAATTGTTACAAAATTGATAATAGATTGCTATTGATTGCTATTGGTGGCAGTGATAGCCTAGTGGTGTGACCGTCAGACTGCCAAGTCATGGGTCTCGAGTTCAAACCCAAGGCACCCCACCTCTGACTTTTCGGATTCATGTGCGTATCGCAAAATTATCACTTGCTTCAAAACGGTGAAGGAAAACATCGTGAAGAAATCGGCCTGAGAGATATTTCTCGTTGGCATGTGAAGCCAAGTCAGAGGCCTACCTATGGGTGGCTTCAAAACTCTGACACCAGGTTAGTTACTAACCACACGAAAAGATTGATTGCTATTGTTAATAAATACCTACATGATAGGTAAGTAATATATTATGGTGTTGATTGGCGAGTTTTGTTTTGCAATTTAATAATTTTCAGAGTGTACCTAAGTAGTAATTAGTTCAAAATTCAAAAGTCATTTATTCAAACTAGGGTGAGAATCAGCACTTTTCGAACGTCAAAATTACATAAGACAGTCCCCCAAAAACGCCCACCCTTCACCACTTCCTAGTGCTTTTAGCTGGGAAGAAGTGGCGCAACAAACTCCTCAGCAGCACAGCTGTCTATTCAAAATAGAAAAAACAAAAATGATTCTATACTTATGCAAAATAACTTGCATTTTGCAAGTCAGTAAGTATAAGTCAGAGATCCTTCTGTAAAGGATCTCTGACTTATACTTACTGACTTGCAAAACCTCTGTAGGATCTCTAGTTAAGGACTGTTTTGTGTGATGGTGTGTTTATGTATTTAGTACCTATATTCCATTTGAAATAAGATTAGACATTTAAACAAACCTTTTTTACAGTCCGTTCAACCGATTTTGACTTCTATTCCGTAGGCATAAGGATGGCATTAAAAGCAAAAAAGTGGTTACAATACCAACTGTTTACTGCAGCTGCCATTTGTCATGCCACCATCGCAATAGAAGTCAAAATCGGTTGAACGGACTGTAAAATAGATTTAGTTAAAAGTCTAATCTTATTTCAAATGGAGTATGGGTACTGTTAATTTATAAGGAATGGGGTGAAATAACACCAATAACCACATTGCTGATGACCCTTTATTGTAGAAGGAATAGAAAATAGTGATAGAAAAAACAAACACTATGTCGATCTCCACATTATACATTGTGTATCGAAACAAACTACAGAAATGATTGCTGTTAGTACAGCTTGAAGACCATGGCGTGGTGTGACGACATGGGAGGGTGCCCCGCCATCCCGGCTAGCTGGAAGGCTGGCCACTTCGGGTCATTTCAACTTATCAACTAAATTTGTTCATATCCGCATTTTGGCACCTTGTAACGCAGGTGGTATTATTCTATCTGGTTCCTCCACATCTGGAAGTTTAAAAGGGGTACATGTTAATATTTGAAACTTTTCAATATTATTTTGTAGGTTGGTACTTGTACAGGGAGGTTTATTTGAGATATACATGGGGTATTATTTTTTTCATTAGTAAAATCTTACAGTCTATGTATGTCAGTCAGTCTGTAAACTAGGCCGTTTGTTTAAGTGACAAGATCGAGCGGACTCCACGAAGTAGACATGAATTCAGAATTACAGAAGAATGAAACTGCATACTTTTAACTAAAAGGTTTACTAGCTGGTTCATACCTATATTTAGGTATAAGTGCTAGGTACTCATTCTGGCATTTCTGGTCTTGGCGCAATCAACCAATAGATCGATTGCGTCGCACTGAGTCTGCATAGATTGCAGCAGCAGTTGCTGTATGGTATTCCATATCAATACTATTACTACGAGCGCGGCGCCAGCTCCCCTCTGCGCTGCGTACTCCTCCCCCGCATGGCGTAATCCCCCACCGTTCCCCCTCCCGCCCCCCGTCATTCTAAATCACACGTAGGTACTTATAATTAACATGAAATTGGTCAGCAGATCTCTTAATGCTATTCAATACACTGAGGTCACCGTTTCCTAAGTAAGAGTGTCGAATTCAAATACAACCTAGCCATGGACCACGCTCTGTCTTTGTAACTAAGGTTCCACGATGCACACCAGGACACCACAATATTATGCTTGAGATAATTTTCCTCCTATATCGAATGAAGACAGAATGAAGGATACCATGTGGCGTCATACAAAAAAAAACCGGCCAAATGGTCAGAAGACCACGCATAATGTTCCGAAGTTGGGATAATTTATCCCAAGAACAAACTTAACATTGTAGTTGGAAAACCTGTTCTCCCATACATTCCAACTGCAAATGTAAGTTTGTAGGCGCAATATTCGGAGATTTACCATGTTATTTTATGACCATAGACTTACCTATAGGTTTTCCTGTAATCCATAAATATAGAATTTATTTCCGTTTATTTAAAAAAAATATGCTCAGATCGTTTCGGAGATAAGGGGGAGGCCGGACAGACAGATAGACAGACACACGAGTGATCCGATTAGGGTTACGTGTTTTCATTCGAACATACGGAACCCTAAAAACAGCATGGTCCAAACTAATATGATATAAAAAAAGACAGAAATTCAACTGAAAAGAAACTGACGTTATTAGATAGTGAGGTACTAACCTTCTTCTCCAGCTTCGTCGTCCATCTTAGCTCCCTTGGTGTGCCCTCTGCCCGGATGTGTCGCGTCTCTCCTCTAAGAAGCCTCCCGTCTGATTGCCGCAGTGCCGGGGTGCGGTACTGCGACACCGCCTGCGGTTTCCCGATCAATGCAACTCGTCACAGTGCGCAAGTGCATTTCAGGAGGCTGAGTAGCGATTATACGGTCCTAATTTCGGTCAAGCTTGCTCTGATGCTCAGAAAGCTGTTTACCGATTTGATGTTAGAATCAGTGTTGATTATGAAGTAGAGCCAAGGTGAATAGCGAATTATTTATTCATGATCATGGATCACTTTATGGTGCAGTCATCGCTTCCGGCTAAGCATGTTTGATATTGAGAGTCACGTGTGTGATACTGACCAAATAGTTATTACAGCGAAGGACATTCGTGAAGTGATAAAAATCAACTGGACATGATGGCATCAGTATTGGACATCTCAGGTTTGCTGGACTTCATCTACCCAAAATTCTTTCTAAGATTTTTAGTTTCTGTATCAAACATTCTTACTTACCAACAAACCTAATGAAAACTATAGTTGTAGGTGCCAATAGCAAAAAATAGAACTGGTGATAATTCTGATAGAAACAACTACAGACCCATCTCGTTGGCTAGAACAACTGCTGAAGTTCTTGATACCTAGTCTGTTTGAGAGCAGTACTTGAGAGTGCAATCCTGTCGCTCAAGCATACTGACAGGTACCTGACAGTATGCTTGAGCGACAGGATGCCGACAGAGATACGCCTGTATATGCTGCCTTCCTTGACCTCTCCAATGCCTTTGACCTAGTTCAATATGATAAATATATTGTGGGGAAAACTATATAAAACTGGGTTCCAAGTGCGTTAATTAATTGGTTTGTTTAAGTTTTGGTACAGCAACCAAACCAATTGAGTCAGACGGTCGTATACTCTCTCGAATGTGTCCAGGCTGGAGTGCGGGGTAAGACAGGGGGGACTGACCTTACCTGCCCTTTTTAACCTATACATAAACGAACTTATTGAAAAGCTGACTGACACACAAGTTGGTTGCTACATAAATGGACAGTGTGTGAACAGCATAAGTTATGCAGATGATATGGCTTTACTCAGCCCATCAATAAATGTTTTAAGAACATTACTGACTACCTGTGAAACTTATGCTGACACGCATGGTCTTCTATTTATCACGAAAAAGAGTGAACTTGTGGTGTTTAGAGGTAAATATAAGTTATCCAATGTTATTCCTCCAGTGTTTCTGAGAGGTGAGGCTCCAATCAGGGAGTCTCATTTTAGATATTTGGGACATATTATGACTGAAGATCTGAATGATGATGCTCACATAGAGAGAGAGAGAGAGAGAGTGAGAAAGTCATTGGCAATCCGATGTAACATGCTGGTCTGCAGGTTTGCACGTTGTACTAGAGAAGTAAAGGTGCTACCTTTTAAGGTCTACTGCCAGTCCTCTTACACGTGCAGCTTGTGGGTTAAGTATACCCGGAGAACTTATAACACCCTCCGCGTGCATTGTAATAATGCCTTCAGAGTGCTGTTGCTACTGCCCCGATTCTGTAGTGCATCAGACATGTTTACTGAGGCTGGTACCGGGTACGAACGATTATTTCTGCCTCCCTGATGCAGAGGAGCTGTGGCAGTGGCAACAGCATTCTGGGGCAATTTATGCAAGTATTGATAGTCCAATACGAAAGCACTGGGGGTCTTTGCATGCAATGTAACCTCTAGTGCTTTTGCATTGGATTTTCTTGGAATATTGTAAACTTATATACCTACATACAAATATTATTTCTATTGCTGTAATTGTAACTTTTAGATCTCTTGATAGAGTAATAATTAAACTAGTCATAAACTAATAACTTCTCTTAAACTAGTTTAGGCTAGAATATTACCTACTCTAAATGTTTGTGACTCTATGGATACTTATTTATCTGAATTAAATGAATATTAAATAGTAGTACAGCGGGTACTGTACCTACTACGTTTTACACGAGCAGCCTGTGGGCTAGATATACTTAAAAATCGTACAGTGCAATACAACAACGCGTTCAGGGTGCTGTTGATGCTGCCTCGCTACTGCAGCGCATCAGGGATGTTCGCGGACGCACATGTGGATTATTTCTTTGCCATAATGCGTAAGCGTTGTACGTCCCTGGTGCGTAAGATGTGGGGCGCCCGGCGACAACAGTATCCTGACTCTAATTTCGAGCAGGCTGTACTGTCCGTACGTGAATCGCTGCTGCGCCATTACCCGTGGAATGGTGCAGCCGCGGTGAAGCGTCGGACAGTACTACCGCTGTGTATATTGTACAGGAATTTGTTTAGGATGTAGATAAAATTGTCTTAATTACTAACATAGGATAAGTTTACTAACAAATGAGTCATGGTAACTTGATTAAATAAAAGTTGAATTGAATTATTATTATGTCTTTGACATTTCTCGGGGTCCCGAACCTTTGTAAGTCGTACAAGCCACCAAGCCAACTCACAGAGACCCGTTAGACGTTTTGAATTAAATGAGGCACCAACCGACGATTATCCCTGTAATGCCCTGTATGCACTATGCAAGTGCATCCAAGGACAACCCCCGGTTGGTGCAGGACTATTACAGAGCATGGAAACAAAACATACGGGGCTATGGGTTTGGGTGGCAATAGTGGATTGGTTACCTTGAACTATGGAAGGTCTATGTCCCCTGCCTGATCAATGTTATGTAATACACAGATAAAGTGGCAGGGGGTGACTTGCACACTCAATAATGGGCCCCTGGAAACTGTCGCTAGCACATAGTGACTTAGCGACAAGGGGCAACATGTCTTGAGGTGCTTGAGCGTAAAATGTACCTTTTGTATGAAAAAGTTTTATTCGCGGTGGATCTTTAGTTCTTGTTTCAAACAAATTGAAACGTAAACAATGTTTAGACTTAGTTAATCTTTCTATCGGAGCGCATTATTGAGATGTCTTGTGTTGAATTTGCGTTTATCGAACCCTCTCTGGTGATTTTATTCGTTTGGAATCGGTAATGGAGGATTCACACAGTAGGTAAAAAGTATCCGTATGGATTGAGGAGCCATGTCTCATATTTAAACGCGGGTACTACCAATATTTACTAGTAAATTAGCTGTTTTTGTAGGCTCGATCCTGGAATTTTAAGTAGTAAAACCCTTAAAAAGTTACAGGACGTTTAAGGTGACTCCTCAAACCTGACGGTCTATAGAAAATATACGTTACGTAGCTACTAAAGTAGTTGATTAAATCGAAGAAAAATAGCACTAATATTTTGTAGAAATTTATATTAAATATTGGCGTAATCCAAAATCCTGCACATTCAGTATTTCAAAAGATATGAATAAAATAAACATTCCTTAATAATTACGAGAGCCCACGACTACGACATCGTTTTACGGCCAAAACTGTATAAAATCGTTAGTTTAGATGATTCTGAACCCGACTCGATGGGAAGTACCGGTCAGGAACATCCCAGTTTTACGGGAGCCCATTTCTACTATGTCAAAAAAAAATTGGCACACGGTTTCATCCCAAAATGTCTGTTATTAAAAATGTACATAGGTTTCGTAATTTTATTACGAAATAGTTCTTTTTTCAGACATTTTACGTATGGAATGATCGCATTTTCAAAAATGACAAAAAATTTAACTGATTTTTATCTTTAGCAACTTGGTTCAATATTTTTTTAAATCTTTTGTATATTTACCGGAGTTACTGGAAACCTGTTTTCAGAAATTTTTAATGTCACCTATAACTCCAAAAACCATAATAAGAACGTTTCGGAGTCGCCCAGCAAACGCGCGGTGCTTGTTACGCTCCTTACCCTCCTATCAAGGGATACCGATTATGAATCCGACAATTACTAAAAATGATGAATATTATTTCAGTAAACAGTATTATTTTCAAACGTTATCCCAGTTTACTTTTATAGTTCCTACTATGTTCATTTAATCGACTGTTTATGTCAATTTATTTTCACATGTAAGCGATATAAGTTCTGTTTATGTTTTTGTTTGAGTAGTTTTCAATGTTGTTTTTGGTACCTATAAATTGGCGTGTGCTAATTGATATAATTATGGCAAATTATGTAATATTTGTGTTTTGTAATGTTAATTACTTTGATTTAATTTAGGTACTTATACTATTGTGTAGAGTATTTTTTTATAAGACAGCTGTGCTGCTGGGGAGTTTGTTGCGCCAATTATTCCCAGATAAAGCACTAGGAAGGAAGTGGTAAAGAGCGGGAGTTTTGAGGGACTGTCTTATACAACATGTAAAAAAAACCCTGTCCGATCCGTGCAGGTGTTGTTAAGTATCGTACTGAGAGTCTATTTAGGTATGTAGTAAGTAAAGGAAAAAAGAAAAAAATCGCCACATTTTTTTCAATGGGTTATTTTACCTGGGGATTTTACGTGGGGCTGTCGGCTGTCGTTTAGCGGGTGTCTACAAGTCATAGTCATAACTTATGACCCATTTTTTATGGATTTGGGGTAATTTTAGTACTAAAATTGGGAATTTTAAATAGCAACAACTTTTTATTTGAAATAATAATAAAAAATCTTTTTGGTACCTAATTTTACTGCAGTACCTATGTGCACCTTTCGGATCGGTCAGGGTTTTTTTATTTATTGTATAATTTCAACGTTCAAAAGTGCTGATTCTCCGCCTAATTTGAATAAATAACTTTTGATTTTAATCCAGGTGTATAGGACGACACAAAAATAAACAACCAATTAATTTTTAATTTCATTTATCAAGGTACCAGTACCTACAGTTGTATCGCAATTAAACGATACCAATATCTACATTGATTGAACAATAAATGTTAGCCAGAAGATTACGATTTATAATTTTTTGTTTACAATAATATGCATTTGATCAACTAGTAGACATCTATTGATTACGTCCACAAGAACACGTCCGAAACATAATCGAATATTAGTTTTCTAGAGGTTTGCAATAGAAAATCTTCGTGTGCACATAATCAATAAAAAATCCTAAAACACCATCTAAGTAACTATATGAATTTTAAATCTATTTCATTAATGGCACAAAATAATTTAGAACTTTTGATACATACAAGATAAAAAAAAGAACGAAATATAATTACATGGTATGTCATATGTGAGCAGTTACAACCACAACATACAAACGTAAATTGGAAATAATTAAGTAAAATATATTATATATACAATAGCGTATTATTTACATGTTACATGGCAAATGAAGGAGTTTGGTCTTATTTGAAACAATAAATCTAAAGTAATAAGAATTTGCATTTTAGTTGAAAGTTGAGCTTAATTTGTGCTAATGGGGTGTACCCCTGTCTTTTAAATATTTGTTTTATAATTATGTAATAGTTATGTACATTATAAACAGCTGCAGGCATAGAGTGGGAAGTAATGCAAGATGCGGCCATTCGTCACAGGGTGCCAACACAAGGAAAACACCCAGAATGTAAAAAGAGTTGGTTGACAACCCCAGCTACCGTTCACTACAATGGCAAGATCACATGAAATAACTTAGGATATGAAATACCTTTGTACACAACATACATTCTTTCTAGCATAGTTTAAACAAATGTCTTTTAAAATGTTTTTTCATAGTAAGTATTTAAATTATGTCCTAAATATCTATTTAAGAATATGAATATATAACAATTGTTGTATTTTGATGTTTGTCTTTATATGTTTGCTGCCTATGATTTACTACATACTTGTCTTAAGGAATGTGACAGAAATTATAAATGCTGGTAAGTAGGAAAATCACTTTCACGATAATGAAACTTTATAAAGAATGAGCGAATTGCGACAGAGTAAAGTAACTACTAGACATCAATGGCAAATGTTTATTCACAGTGTCCACAATGCATGCGAATCTTACTCTACACCTACCTTTCACTGGTTGCAAATTATAAAAAAAATTATAACTAATTATCACAGGTATAACGTTAAAATAATCACGCTTTTAACATAAGCGCTCGAAAACCTAAAATATAGCCGTCCTTATCGTAAATTAATAAATAACTTATATTTTTGTTAAGTTCATCAGACGTGCACGTCATATAATATTATACAAATTAAAAATAACAGTACCTTTACATTTTAAGTAAAAAATTAACAAACTGTATTTTTATAACTACAATAAAATTCATATCAGAAATTGTATCAACGATCTAACACTAGCCATCGAATCAATGGCACGGGTCGTGCGCGTGCGCGTGCGCGCGGCACTATTAAGTAAAAATAGACAATTACAAGAGGAGATCAGTGGGTTTGTTGGCGTGTGCGTTCACACAGTGGTCTCGTTCCGGCGCAGCGGCTGCAGCTCGCGCTGTAGGTCGTTGTAGTACTCGTGGTCCGACATGGACTCCTCCTCCACCGATCGCTGCGGCAGGTACTTGCTGGTGCTCGGCCGCGGCGTCGACTCGCTGCCACTGCCCTCGCTCATGCACAGCGATTCCATCGGGACCGGCTCCGTAGGAATGCCCAAAGTCTGTGGCAGCACGTTCTCCTCCGACATCAAGTACTCAGGATTGTCTACGCACCGTTTGCCCACAAAACCACTAAAACGTAAATCCTTCATACCCTCCTGATTCTCGCCACCTTCACCTATCAAGTCCATGTAGGTGGAAGCATTTTGCGTATGCTGTGGCGAAGGCATCAGGTAGTCGTCCTCGTCCAGCGGCAAGTTCAACTTCAGGTTTCCGACCTGCGCTTCTTTGATTTTCGACATGTTATCGAAATTAGTTTCGCAGACATCTGGTCGGCCTTTCATCGGATCACTGCAATACCGTGAGCTTGAGCTATCCGATGCGCAGACGCCGTTGTTGTAGTAGTGTCGTAACTCGGTGGCGTCTCCGCAAGGGTTGGCTTGATTGTATCTAAGGAGCTCGTGGTCCCACGTCTCAGGCTTACTTGCTCCATCGGGAGTTCCGCACTCGTTGTTGGGGACACCAGATGGCCACGAAGACGAAGGTTGCTTCATTGCGTTCTGGTGGATCTCAATGACAGAGATCGTGGTGTTTGTGCTCGGTCCAGATCTGAACTTGGGCTGCAAGTATTCATCGGCTTCAACCAGGGACTCTGGACCTTCCATCGCCGATGACAGGTTTCGAATCATTTCTTTCTCATCCTGGAATGTAAATAAGGATTTGTTCGTTTTAAGTGTTTAAGAAAAAAAAAGTAACACTAAATATAGTCACGCCTAAATTCGTTTAGGGGCAGGCAGCGGTATAAAGTACACCCATATTTAATTGTTACAAGTTATATGTCTAATTAAAAGTTAATTAGTTGCCAAATGTTTTGGATCTGGATGTTTCAGAATAGTAATAAAATTAATATCGTATTGCAAAATTCGTCTGGGCCTTTTTTGTATCAGTCCAAATTGGTTGACGTTCGGAAGTGATTATAGTGAAAGATAAATTAAAGATATCAAGCATGTATTACCTGCGTGGAGTAGGACGGCAGCCGCATGAACTTGTCACCTGGTATCACCAGGTACCGGCCTGGGTCTCTTGCCATTTCAGCAAATGTATCAGCAAGCTGCTTGAAAGTAGGTCTACTATCGGCGTCCAGCATCCAACACGACACCATTATACAATAAATATCTAATGTGCAAATACTAGGCTGTGGTAGTTTGAGCCCGTTTTCAATTAGCTCGGGGACATTTCGAGCAGAAATCGACTCGTAGGGCCGCGCACCGTAGCTCAACAGTTCCCAGATCGTAACGCCGAATGCCCAGACATCGCTCTTATGCGTAAAAATTCTGTGTTGGATGCACTCCAGGGCTAGCCATTTGATTGGCATCTTTCCGCCAGCAGCTTTGTATTCATCAGTATTGACTTCTAATAATTTGGCTAATCCAAAGTCAGTTATTTTAACACAGTTTGGCGTTTGCACAAGTACATTTCGGGCAGCCAAATCTCTGTGCACAAGTCGCTTTTCTTCTAGGTAAGACATACCACGAGCTATCTGTGTACACCAATTTAAAAAGGCTTTTGAGCCAATTTTTTCTTTGTGTGTTCTGACGTAATCGAGTAGACATCCTAGGGGCATCAGTTGTGTGATGAGCATCATTTGGTTGGTCATGCAGACAGCTAATAATTGAAGCAAGTTTGGGTGCTCAACACTGGCCATGATGTAAGCTTCTTCTAAAAATTCCTTACTAGTGCTAGCACCCGTTCCGTCCTTCAGCACTTTGATAGCAACTGGTATCTTAACATTTTCACCTTCTGGTACCCATACACCTTTGTACACTTTACCAAATGCGCCAAAACCAAGCATTCCTCCTCTCCTTAACTCTACCTCCTTTACAATTCTTAATTTGGCTAAGTTCGGCTTGACGTTAGTAGGACGAAGAGGCTCATTATCTTCACAGCCAGTCAAAACCATTGTCATTTTAACAGCTTCCTTGTTCGCCTTTGCCTTTTGTCGACACGTATAACCTATAATTCCAAGAATCACCAACAATAGCAATGCAACTACGAGTATGATAACCAGTACGGTTGGGATTTTTGCAGCTACCATGTTAGGGTTACCATTTGTGTGCGTGGAACAATACGGCTCGTCGATTGGATTCTGTAACTGCTCATCAAATAAAATTTTGTGGGGCATATGAGCAGGACAAGTATCTGTGCAGTTAAAAATCGATTGGTTGTCGGGGTCATCAGGTGTCAAGAATATTTTTAAATTTTTGCATTTCACGCAGTTTGTTGAAGATGCACCCACACAACCTTTACATTCAGGATGACAAGGCGTGCAAGACTTGTTAATTTCATCGGTGTAGTCATCTGCAGGACATTCGTCCTCGCATTGGTCTCCTCTCTTGTAGCCGTTACACATTAGGCAGACCTGTGTGTGTATACCAAAGCCAACACACTTCTTGCATCTGGGATGACATTTTCGGCAAACCACTTTTACTTTTCCTTCGAGTGGTTTGACGTTGCCGACCCATTCATTATAATATCCATCGGGACATGGTTCATTTTCACTTAGACAACTTTCAATAGTAGCTTCGATGCTGATAATAGCTTTCTTACAGGAATTGCAGGCGCCATCGCCAACCGTGTTATTTGGTCCTGTGCAGTCTTTGAAGCAGTTGCTATGGCATGGCTGGCATGTAGCATTATCTGACGTGTATCTTGACTCAGGACATTTACTGACGCAGTATGGGCCGTCCCGCACGTGTCGACAACTTGTGCAGTTGGCACGTGTGGGTCCATCGCAACCGTCCTTACACTCTGGATGACATTCCTTGCAGCTCTTTGGGCCATCTTTGTATAACCTGAAACGAGCGTAAAATTTTACGTCAATTGAGTTTCTTTAAACATCGTCGTTTCCTACACGAATATAAAAGCAATTGTCGGTATATCTAAGAGACAATGAGGCCTTTGCTTTGGACGTCAAAACTGTCGGTGCTACCCACACATATTTTGCCTTTGTTATGTTAATAAGGCTGCCAAAATTGACAAAGGCCGCCGTGAAACGTGATAGGTGCATTTCTCTGACAGAATCGACAGAACCGATAGGAAAAGATCATTTAATGAATGCTTGAACAAAATCAGTAGGCTCATAATCTACACAGTCCCACTTACATAAGCTCCCAAAGGTTACAATGCAAGACAAAATATTAAGAGTTTAATCAAAAAATTTAATAGACACTTGTGGAAAGCATTGTCGGGAAACAAAAAACAATCGCTGAGCAGAAATTAACATAAATAATAAAACATAATTATTTCGGCATATTATTGTCTCATTGCGTTGGTACCCACCCAGGCAAAACACTGCAATTCTGGAGGCATATTTCATCAAATTGGTAATTTTTACAGGAGAGACATTGATCAGGTCCGGGGCCCCAACAGCCATCCGCGGAGCATTGAGGATCACACACCAAATCTGCTTTTTCTGTTGAAAAAGCATTAGTTAGGAACAAAGCGGTACAAACAGAGGAAGTCACACCATAAGGAGATGATGCTCTTGGGGTGATCATCATCGCGCAGCTGTCTGAGGCAGTTGCTGTTAATGGGTTAGTATGAGTGTATGTGGACAATAGAGAGAAAATAAAATTCGCTTGCTAAAAAGATAAAATTAATACTGAATCGCATAGGCAAAATTACAATACCTACTTAACTAAATTTACTTTAAAATGAGGATCCTCAAGACAAAAACTAACTCGCAAAGCTAACTCACCACAATTTCTGGGATCTCCATTGTTTTGTATTATTTGTTTGTGATCTTTCGACTTCACGAGTTTATTCCAAGCAATTTTGTCAGCGAAACATAAAAACTTATTTTCCATGATGGCTATAGCACCGGAATTGACTCGTTTCAAAGATTTCAATCCCAAAGACTTGAGTGACGTCTTGACTATGTAGAGGGAAGCGAAGAGGTTCTCGACGACCTGTCGTCCTCCAATCACTTCCAGGTTGCGGAAGTAAGAGAGGCTGGTGAAGTTCGGGTGGTGAGCCTGCACGTTCATGTAGCCGGTCACCTCGCGCACCGTGCTGAACACCTCCAACTTGTGAGGCTCCATCTTCGCATAGCGCTCACCGAACGAATAATCAGGATTCACGTGCGAAAATCCAGTGAACGTCATTTCTAAAATCTCAATCGAACCGTCGATGATAGTGCAATCTTTGAAACTGTCAATATTTCCTGAGTGAATTGGTTTTTCTGCATGACAGGTCTTCGGACATGTAACATTGCACGGGATACATTCTCCGTTGACGGCAGTCTTGTTGGGGGGACAGCTTCTCACACATGCTCCATTATCCTTCAACAGATGCTCAGGGCAGTTGCGAACGCACGTCGCACCGTAAGCGTATTTTCCATTCGGATTTGGCTCCCAAGAATAAGTGGTAGGGTTGTATTTTTGCATCGGCGGGCATTCTTGAGAGCATGTGCCTTCGTCATAGAAGTTCCTACAGGCGAGACATTGACTGGGCAGGGGCCCGGTGCAGCCGCCGGCGCAAAACGCGTTGCAGCAGTCCCGAGGGTTCCGCCCGAAGCAACGTCCTTGTGCACACTGTGGACTGCATATCGTTTTGGAAAATTTCTGGCAATTCTCGGGGCCCTCGCCCCAACAACCTGCTTCACAACTACTATCACAACGCGGACAGTCTCGCTCTGCGGCAGCAAAGTCATACACATAGACATAGGTAGCGTTGACCCCAGTAATGATCTCGTCCCAGTTGATAGTTTTGACGTGGCAAAGGTTGTAGTTGTTGTAGATACCAACGCTGCCGCGGAGCACGTCGCGCAGCGCCGGCAGCTCGAGAGTAAACGCAGATGACATTGTGACCATAAGTGCAAACTCTTCTTCTCTCACATTCAGCTTGAACAGCGTCCGTCCGCGAATAATTTGCAGTTGTGGCAACACAATGTGTCGTACATTCACTTGCGATATCAGCACGTAACCAGTCACCTCTCTTATGTACTTGAGAAAGGACAAGTCCATAGTTTCGTTCTGCAGCCATGTCAGCTCGAGGTTGCCGTCGACGTAGGTGCAATTTGTGAATCGATCGCGAAGATTCCGGTAGTGGGTGTCGCGATTCGATGGCACCGACATCCGTCCATTTGTTCCGATGCATACTGTAAAAAAAGAAAATAATATTTAAACATACTAGCCATCAAATCACAAGTGTTACTTAATAGGGCGTATGTCTATTCATGTATTAATAATAAAAACAATGTATTTGTATTGGGTCGACGTTCGACAAGTTAGGAACTAAGCTCGTCTAACGAAGAGGCGTTGCCGCGTGGGCGGACTCTAAAGCAAGTTTCTTCTACTACGCTACAAGTTAAACCGCTATTTGTGATAAATCGATGGAAATAGTTTACAATGCCGTTTCGCCTCAGCAAACGGAACCAGCGTTAGGAACTAAACCGCGTATGTAAAGCGAATTGAGCGATATTGTAAAATTTGTATCACCGTTCACCATGTTTACCGTTGAACAGAGTATTTTTACACTAAACACAATACCTGGTTGTTTATTATGTACTTTTTGTGTATGTACGGAGTAAATGTTAAGGTAAGATTCGGTTTTAAAATAAATTAACATTTTGAAATACTTTGGCTTAGAAGCAAACTCGTTCTTGCTTGAGGTTCAAACAAAGGAGTCACACTTTACCATAAGCAGTATTAAATGTGTACTAAACGTTAAGAAATTGTTTTGCAACTCGGAATATAGCACTTGATTTCCCAGAGATCAAATGTCCACGTAGGTATACTGCTTGCATAACTTTACCTAAAACCACAAAACCTGTGAGGCAAGTTAGACAATATTGTTTAGTTTTGAGCCTCAATCCCTGTAGCTTAAGTTCAAAATTGCTTGCAGGTTCTGTGGAGGCTCTAGCTTGTTAACAAAGAATAGTTATTGTCATAGAATTCTATAGACATATGAAGGTATTCAAGAGGCAAGGTAAATTTTACCTGCTCGCCTGTATAATAGTTGGTTTTTTTACCCACTGTATAGACAAGAGTATAATGTTACTGACATTCGATATAGGTATTTTTGGCATTTGAACGTTTTGGAGCGGAATGTTGTGAGAGCCCGGAGGTTTTTAAGACTCTTTTTAACTTGAGTTAATTTTATTACCTGTTCAAGTATCCCGTCTTGATCAGATTTTGATGAGTTTAAACTTAGATAAATAGATGTATAGAAGACTCTTTTTTAACTGTTTTTATTTAATAGGATATAAGAAAGGTAGCTAGGTAAGTAGAGGTAGGTAGGTACTATGAGTTATGAGTGTTCTTTAACGACTGCGCCCACATGCAACCTTTGCCGCAAACGTTTTGTTTTGTTCATCGAAATCTCCAAATAATAAAAATGAGCGAATACGATTGTCAAATTTGGTTGATTAGCACAGAATTTAAGGAAAAAAATTTTTTATTCTAGGTCACTTAGAATAAATAGAAAAAAATTAAGAGAATTTCGTTTAGAAATAATTCGCGCAATGAATTTATAACAGCATGTATTTCCAATTACTTGTTTATTATGAATACCTATATGAAACACGTACTTACATAATTACACAAAGGTAGCTTGTGTATACATCGGTAGCCAATTATCTACGCCATATATATAGCTAATATATAGGTGTGTACAATATTATTGTTATATAACACCAAAATGTGGGTAACCCTAGTTTTTGAAATTGTATTTTAAATCTATTAGAGGATTGTATTGAGGGGCTTGGGCTAAGTAATAAAGTTAAGCTACCCTTGCCGCGGTTGGTCCGTGGATGGGTGATATTACACCCCTCCGTGCTCCGGAAAGCACGTTAAGCCATTAGTCGGCTGTCATTTGTAGATCTTTGACAGTAGTTACGGGTAGTTAGAAGCCCAAAAGTCTGACAACCAGTTTTACCAAGGGGTATCGTGTTACCTAGTATCTAGGTTTTGGAGGTCAGATAGGCAGTCGCTCCATGTAAAATACTATTTCAGCTGCATCCGGTTAGACTGGAAGCCGACCCCAAAATAGATGAGAAACGTCTAGGCAGATTAGAGGTTGTATTAAATGACGATGAACGAAATAAATTTGTTAAAGGAATGGTGTGTTGATGATGACCAGCAGCTGAATACCAGTAGGTTAAATGGACTGCCTATCGGACCTCCACAACCCACTTATTGAGTAACCCCCTTGGTAAGACTGGTTGTAAGACTTTCGGGCTTCTGACTACCCGTAACTACTGTCAAAGATCTTGTGAAACCCGGGACGAACAACGGCTTAGCACGGTCAGTCAGTGTGTTATTTTCATCTTAGAACATAATATTTAAATCAAGGAGTCGACGTTATTTGTTGTGGCCGGAGTCTGTCAACTTATTTATCGAGTGGCAGCGAAGTGAATGCGGTTAGATTAAGTGCTAACACAAGTTACCTACATACACATACTCAAGGTAAGCGTAGTCCTTCACCACTAGCTCTAACGAGGTAGGCACAGAAATAACTTTCTCCATAGTTTCAATTACAATTAGACGATAAAATATACATACCTCAGACTCAGGCGGAATAATCATTGGACTCTAATCGTTTTTTAGCTATGTTGCAGTTGCAAGCGGATAGGGTTCCCCTTTCAAGATATTTATGAAATCAATTTACTTACTCAAAATATAGTCAAATTATATTTAATTTAGACTTTCTAAAATGCCATCCGTTAATACGACAAAATTATGAATCGCTTCGTGTCCCACTGTTGCTCGCGGTTGCACACCTATACAATTCAGATGGGTTGCCAGTTGCCACCCACGTTTGTGTCTGATTTGAGATGTAGCCAACTGTTCGACGAGTGCGCATGATTTATGACTTTCATATTTGGTTGTTTAAACCAGCTACCTCGAGCCGTGATTACAAAACAACAAACCGCTTTTCGCTCCTAATTGCGCTACATATGCAGCGTCATTAACAGCTTTTTAATTCGAAAAATGCGATGGAATGCTAAATATTGTTTCAAACATTAGCATTTTGATGTTTTAACGTGAGCGTCGTTGTAGTGTCCGGTCGACCTAGATGTAACTGTTGATGACATATGCGATACTATTGAAATGTGCTCACAGATTCAGAGATATAAAAATGTCATTATTTAATGTTGAGGGCAAACAATAATGCGTGGGTCGGACTGGACTGTTGAAACTGTCAAATGAAAGTTTGTTTTCACCGGCTGTGGTTGAGTCTATGTAGAGATTTGACAAAGAAATATTTAAAAAAAAATCCTTTTAGATTGGTTTCTTAGAAGACTACAGCCTCCTGGAAAATAACTGATGTCAACAGACTCTCAACTGGTTTTAAATATAACTTGTCGCGGATCAAGTTTGGCGAAATATAAATATTGTCGAAAACATTTGGCGAAGAATTATTGGCAGAAGTTCATAAAAGAAATGACACGAGGACAAGACAGAAGAGCATACATCACAAAACAATTGCTATATTGTTAACCATCTCAGTCTTTTTAGCAAATGATGAAAATTCATAAAATTATTATCGCACGAGACTTGGATAATAAACATTTTATTTTAAACTGAAGACATGACCATGGCAACGGGACAACAGTGTCATAGTAATCACTGATAATGATCTCGAGTTAATTTAACTATGGTATGCAGATGCGATTGTCGTATAAAAACAGTCAACATTTTAATAGTAAGTAGATAAATGGATTTATCTATGTAAAGGCGATTATGTAATGGATAGCTTACTTTGCTTGGTGTTTGTTCTAATTTAACTTGGACACAGTACTATCAGTTCCCGATATCCCGATAGATTTTGCTCTCGCCGGTACCGGTCTTTTGTGTAACGATAATCTGATAAGACTTAGGTGCATTAATAACGTAGTTTCCTAACAAACAAAACTTTGTATGGAAACGAGTGTTCTACATATTCGATGCACTTAACTGTACCTAATCACATTTACCAAACTCAACGTGGTGTAATAGAAGCTATGTAACTGAAAACGGTTAGGTTGTATCGCGATGCACAACCCGACCAGGTTGGAGAGGAACGCAGAACGCTGCGCTCGCCTCGACTGGTTTGTCTTAAGGCAATGTTTTTATCCAGTTACTTGCATTCTGAAGCATTGGAACCAGTTTTGTCCCGCCATCTCGTTCTTGTAACACGACCTTTCACTACAATCCATTATTGTATGGTGTACCATGCCGCGCCCGAGTGCAGTTTCCTTTTATGCTTATGAAGAAATGAGGCATTGGACGTGGTGCGTTTCGATATGACCGAGGTAGATCGAATGGTGTTCGAAAACCGAACCTGAATTTCCACGAAAGTGAAATAACTTTTATACAGGAGTTCCTTTGCGTTTTAAGTAGACTAATCAAAGGATTATTTTTTGAATAACTAGTTTCAATCTTGGTACAGGCTTGTTGTTTGTCACACAACTAATGCACAAGTACCGTCTCGATTTAATGAAGAGAAAATGGCAATGACAGGTACTCGTGAGTCTCTAAGTCTAAAGGCTCACAGAGAGTTTATTGAAGACAAGTTTTTTATGAATAAGGTTTTATCTCACGAGCACTTACAATGCCCGCCGAATAAAGTGGAGGATCTATTCACAAAATACGATAATAATAAAATCTTTTATCCAGCTATACGAGGCAGACAGAGCACAGAGGAATTTTGCACATAATAATATGTACAAAATTCTGACATCGCAAACGAAAAACCTTTATAATAATTAATTATTACGTGGTTTTATGTAGATAATCATACATTGTGCTGAAGACCGAGACAAACTACCTCATGTATGTAGATATCCTTGACCCTTTTGTGAATAATAAATAATTGACAGAGTACTAAATAAACTTATTTGACCCAAGTGTTGAATATGAAGCGGTATTGTCGAACTAAATGTATTTTTCACAAATGTCAAATTATATGTCATGAAAAAGTTACCTAAAGCAACTCATTAAAGCCCTAGGCTCTAGCCGGGCAATAATATTTTACTGGATTTCATTATGACCTGCTGGTGCATAATGATTGTGATTTGAATTTTAAACCTCAACAAAAAAGAATTACCTATGAAAACTTTTACCATAAAAAAAACTTTCTTTAAATGATAGTACAACTCGACCAGTGTTCTCACTTCATAGGAGCTCGAGCTTGAATCCCTTGCTGCACTCAGGATTCTACACTTCGCTCAGCTCCCTCTCTGCGCTCGGGAGCCCTAGAATCTTCCGTTGAGTTCGGAATTCAATATAGGGCCCGTGACAAAAGACACTGTTTTATCCACTTAGTAAAGTAGTTAGTAATAGAGCGAAATAAAACTACAACAACATGCACAATTTTTTTTTTAAGAGTTTCATTGTTGTAGGTGGAAAATATAGTCAGGCCATCTCATCAGCTAGGATGCAAGATAATGCGTAAATGTTTTATTACGTAAGCCGTTTTCTTGTTTACCTGGCAATCTTGTGAATACACTTAACCAATAGGGAAAAATATCGTTATCAATGCAAAATAAATATTTAATGCATATGTAGCATATTTCATTGTTAAAGATTGCGAAAATTAAAAACTGGCCAAGTGCTAGTCGGAATCGCTCACGAAAGGTTCCGTACCACCGCACAATATTTAACACTACTTAATTTTTTTTTTTAAATACCTTTGTAAATTCTTGTTGGGGACTCCCTTTAATTTTGAACTTTATTTTATATTTATTATTCATTTGTTGTTATAGCGGCCAAATACTAATATTAAGCTGTATCCGGTTAGACTGGAAGCTGACCCTAACATAGATGGGAAAAGCTTACGGAGATTGATTTTTTATAGATGCCATAGTAGTACACACTCTTTTTAGGGTTCCGTAGTAAACAAGGAATCCTTATAGTTTCGTCATGTCCGTCTGTCTGTCTGTCTGTCTGCGGTCTAGCTCCGAGACCCTTAGTACTAAAAAGCTGTAATTTGGCATAAGTATACATATTAATTACGCCGACAAATTGGTAAAATAAAATTATGAAAAACTTTTTTTTTTAGGGTGCCTTCCATACACGTAGTGGTGACTTTTTTTTTATCTCTTATTGTGGGGTATCATTTGAAAGGTCCTTCAAAAAAATTGTGAGTTTGTGAAAATCGTTTTTGGATTCAGGGATTCGTTTGCGAAATATTAAGCTTTAAAGTGCTAATTTTTGTTAGAGTCAAGTGTCCCGCCAGCTAAATGGTTGGTTTTGGATATGTGAAAAAAATCACGGCAGTAGTTTATATAATGAAATTAAAAGGAAAACTATTACAGCTAAGTAGGTTCTACAATTTAACGAGTAATAATCGACCAACTTATATTTGCAGTTACAAAAACATGTTTTTCAACTACAAAGTTAAGTTTGTTCTTGGGATAAATTCATCCCAACTACGGAACCCTACATTGTCCGTGGTCCGACATGCACTTGGCCAGTTTTTTCGACTTGTTACAGTTTAAAAGATACGGATGAACAGCGGAGCCTTGGTAATAGGGTTGGCGGGCTTTGGATACGGAATCCTAAAAAGTAGCTTTTGCAATGCAACTGTCAGCGTAATTTCATTTGAATAATGTAATTTTTGTTAACAATTGTTAATGAAATGATTTTTTTTATTCTGTAAATATGATATCGGAATCACTTTTACACGTCATATAAAAAAAAAATACAAAAATGCTAGATGCAGTCGACATTTCCTATCTGACTATCCTTGAGAAGAAATGGCGAAACAAATTCACGGGTCAGTCTCTTTTAAAGTCAACACAACATCTTGGTCAGGCCATATTATTTAGGACTATTCTTGCTTGCAGCGCTCCGCCGCTATAGTAACGCTTACCTACGAAGAAAAGAGTTGTGTGCACGGGATTTTGTTTTCAAATTGGTTAGATATGCGTTACCTCGATGGTAAATTTGTGTCTGAGATGGTCTTTTGAGGAAAGACCCAGTTGAGTGAACCTGTCCAGTCAGTGCAAGCATCTGTCATTAGTCGTGGAGCTCAACTCAGAACTTAAGGAGCTCAACAACTCGACGAACAATGCCAAAGAAAGGACATTTGGGTAGGCCGTATAAAGTACTTAACTGCCAGACCATCATTAAAACTAACCGGGAAAGAAAAAAAATTAAAATAAAAAGTGATTCAAAAAGAAAAATATAATACTTTACAAAGTAATCATGTTATTTTGTTTATAATATTCAACAATGTCAATGTGTATATAAAACTGGTATAATATTAATTATTACGATTAAAAAAATTAGACAATGTATTATTTTTTTTCCTAGCCTTCTCTGTCCCACTGCTGAGCTCAGGCCTCCCCCAAATCCTTCCAAGTATCCTTGTCCAGGGTCATCGCGATCCAACCCTTGCTACTTCTTCCTTGGCCGGCCTCGGCGGCGGCAATGATAGGTATACCAAAACTAAATTCGTTAAAATATTTCCACCTTCACACGTTGTTACACCAATTAGATATTTTCCTAGTTCAGGAGTGTATCTGACTCATAAATTCCGGTTCTTTTCATTTCTTTCCTATTCGGATATTCGATACATCGTGATGGGTCAAGAAACTCCGCGTGCATATCATTTAGAACTCGATTAAATCTAGTCAACTTAAAATATTAAATCGTTAAATTAATTCATGGTGTTAATTAGATAGTTTTACATATAACGTTGTTTTATGTCTTTAGAGCCTAAACGGCTAAATCACGAATATGTCTGAATATTATCTTGTCTAGAAAATGTTGAGTGGGACCTGTTTTATAAAATAAGTAATGACGTTATCTGTATCTGAATACGTTTAGACTTCAATGCTGGTTGGCAAAAGGTTAAATAGTCCGAGTCCTCTACCTAACCGTATTTCGGCCATAGCGGCCAATCTCAACGGAGACTAGCCATCGGTGCGGGAGATATTATAGTGCACAAGCGTGTGCGCAGACACAGGTGCACTCTCTCTTCCCTCACTCTCATAGTCCGATGGGACGGCAATCCGACCCGACCGGAGAGAGATCAGGAGCAGGACCAACGGCTTAAACGTGTTATCCGAGGCACGGGGGTATCACACCGCCAACTTCCAAACTCCGGGCTGTTACTAAGAAATTCCTAATGGAAAAACCTAATAAGTGTTATTGGGTTTATACAGGGTGGCAGGGACATCGACGCGAAAACTGTAACCATGGATTCAGTACATGATTCTGAACACCCCTGCGTTGAAATTTTCCGTCGGTAATTAAAAAAGAAATCAGCTGTTTCATAAAAAGTGCAATACCTACGCGGTCAAAATGTATGGAACAGCTGATTTTTTTTAATAAGTTCGGAATCATGTACAGAATCCATGGTTTCAGTTTTCGCGTCGATGTCCCTGTCACCCCGTATAATAACTAGTGGGTAAAAGGCAAGAATGAGAATCTATTTATTTTATATTTAATTAATGAGGATAACAAGATGTAGGTACTCGTAGGTACTAAATGGTGACATCCTATGTATATCCCTCTATTTTTTATTTGTTAGTTATTATATACCGGTACACAATTAACCGTATTTCTATCAAGTAGCACGTGTTCGTGTTAATTTCCTGAAATTTAATCATTATGAAACACAAAAAAAAAATAACCTTTCTTTGCTTGCGTTGAGATCTTTCGTTGGGAAAAGTCGCTTGTATTGCCCGAGCGAATATACGCGCAAGAGTTATTCGCAAAAAAACATTTTTGTTTTTTTACTTTTGGTAAGTAACAACGTAATTAAAACTTAAATGACCTAGATTTACGTCCTGTAGCGAATAAAATGGTTATAAAAATAACACGTGGGTCGTAAAGCACAAAAAAGTGTGTAAATACGCAGCCAGGTGGTATGATTGTCATATCTTTTGCCACACACGTGCATAATTCCATGGAAGTGCGTAGGCGCATGTTATTTCCTTCTGTAAGGTCTCGATATAAAATCGTCGGCTACATACAATTCTGGATTTTCCTTGTTGGTAATATTTAAAAGTATTTTATTGGAATCAATATTTTGCATCGATTGTCGATTTTGTTTTGTGCGTGTGCCTAGGAAGTAAGATGTATTTAAAATGTGGTAAAAATAAGTAAGTAATGAAGTTCTATGACTTAGGTAATTATTTTTGGTTTTCCATACGTCATAAAATCGGATTTGTGCCCGGTTGATGGCAATGGGCTCGCCCCCTATTACATGGGACTTAAACATAACTGGCGAAATGTGGGTGTCCCTGCTACAGGGACAACACCTCTGCCCAACCCTTCGGGAACACAAGGCGTGATGTTATGTGTATTATATCTATTTTCTTTAAACAATTTTTGTGTATAATATAGCGAAGATAAAGAAGGACGAATGGACTTTGTTTGATTAAGTTTTTATAACGTATTGCAATGTCATGTTAGACATTTTTTTAATGTTATATTAATAACTACCAAAGCCATAGCGAATTAATTTCAAAGCATGATACAGCTTTTCTAAAGATTGTTGCAGGCAATTAATAAATAATAATAAACCCTGGGAACACATGTCATATAAAACCAGAGAAATCACAGAAGTTATGGCCATGGCAAATAACTAGTATCTAATAAAACTAATTGACATTTATTATAAAAAAAACATTAGCAATTTTGCAACACAGGATGTGACGCGTTTTAATATCTTGTGTTGCTTCTGCCTGTCCTTCTCTATATTCGTGCGAAAAACAGAGATAGATAGTGATTAATTTCAAGGTATGCAATAGGCATCAAATATTGGAACCAGTCACTGTTGGAATCAATGTTGGTGTTGTTATGTAGTCTGTGGCGTTACAAGATAGTTGCTACAATATAGGATGTGAACTGATGTAACATATCAGGTTTTCCTTTGAAGGCAAGCACTAATTTATTTAATGGCCTTATTTTCCTGGACAGTATGAGGTCTGTGTGATGAGTAAGCAAGTGAGTTGCATTTCAACTATACTCCATTTGAAATAAGATTAGACATTTAACTAAACCTTTTTTCAGTCCGTTCAACCGATTTTGACTTCTATGACGTAGGTGGCATGACAAATGGCAACTACAGTAAACAGTTGGTATTGTAACCACTTTTTTGCTTTTAATGCCATCCTTATGCCTACGGTATTGAAGTCAGAATCGGTTGAAAAGACTGTAAAAAAGGCTTGTTTAAATGTCTAATGTTATTTCAAATTGAGTATAGTGATGATATGAAAATTATAGGCCAAAAGGTTTGTAACCGCTGAGTTACAACTATCATTAAGTAGCCTGTGTGCATGTATTCATTTGACTCAATATACGTTTTTCTGTTTCATTTGTATAAACGCTGGTTCTGACAACTGACAGTCTTTAAGTATTTAGTACCTTATGGACTTAGGGTAAAAATTTACGTTATTTCATAGATTACTGTTTTGTAAAGTAAGGGTATTTATAATCTTTTCTAGAATAATAATATCTATTTTTTCAGTAGAGCAAATAACGTTACAAGATAATAAAATTAGATCAACACTTTCCGTACAACCCTATTAAATATTCTAGTCTAGGAGTCAACACCAAGTTTATGCATTTTACCTAACAAAGTAACGACCTATGTTCATAGATTTAAATCGTTAGATTTCCTCTCACTGCACTTATGTCGCGCGTAAAAGTGTCTATACTGAGAAGAGTGAGCTCACACATGGAACGATAGATACGATTTTTAGTATGAATGAGCGAGACCATACTATTCAAATGTCATTGTCAAGGAAAGAGAAACATGACTATCTTTTGACACGTCGGACGATTCGAACGATTTAAATCTTTGCTTACATTTGCATTTTTTTAATGCAATAGGTCGTTGCAGTTGATTTCTCCAGTTACTTTCCTACACAAAATGACAAAGCGTATAGTCGCCGCTCAAACGTTGAGATTCTTTCATATGTAGATCAGGTACAGATATTTGTAATTCAAAAGCAGAGGCCACGAGAGGACCACCCCGTCATTTTCTTGGTCGTAAAACTAGTGTCAGGGATGGCAGTATTTACTGATGGGTTGGTGAAAAAAAAGGCTATACCTAAATTTTCAATAAAGGTGTAGCCTATTTTATCGTCTTCATTATAACTAGACCACGATAATTGCTTGTTTTTCCATTTTAATCACCCGATTGAAGCTCAAACAAAAAACAAAAAACATTTTCATCAAAGATCGGTCTCGGGAAAATCCAAGTTTAGCATCTTTCCAGTTGATTTTCAATATAATACAAACAATAAAATTTGACAAAAGACACGTCGGAAACTTTACACGAAACAAATTGAACGTTTTAAAAAACCACAGAGGTAGTAACATTTGACAAGTAGAACAAATAATGTACCGTTCACATACGTCACAGCGGGTTTTAAAATGCGTGGTTTCTAAGTAAAACCGATTATTTCGACATACCGAAATGAAAGTAGGCAATAGGTTATTATCCAATTGGGGTTTTTAATAATTGCGACTTTGCACACGTTAGTAGCGTTTATTATTACAACAGAAATTGTTTGAAAATCGAATTTTGGAATGTCTAGATTATGACAACGTATGTCACAGAAAGTCGTACGTAAGTGAATGTCGATTTAGCAAATGAAAGAATAGAGTTGAAATTCATTTGACAATTTTGTATACGCATGACAATTTTAAATTGAAAATTAATTATACCTGTTAGGTACCTACTTTAGGAATTGTTGGTCAATGTACACAAGTTTGGGTCATTTCTAACGGTTCTTGCGTCTGTTAATGGTGTTAGTAATTCGAACGGAACGTGTCACCAAACTATTCAATTTAACATGTACTTATTCGCCAAAACAATAATATTAAATAAAATTTTACCCATGACATAAGTTTTTATTTTTAACAGTTTTTATTTTTTCTACGTATATATTATTATTTAAATCATTCATTCTTCAATATCATCATCATCAGCCTATAATGTTCCCATTGCTGGGACACAGGCCTCCTCTCTTTGAGAAGGAGTGGGCCTTAATCCACCACGCGGGCCCAGTGCGGGTTGGTAGATGTCACATGTCTTCGAATTTTTGGTTCTAGGACATGCCGGTTTCCTTACGATGTTTTCCTTCACCGTTTTGAGAGCAGTGGTGATGAAATAATTTACACAAAGTAAAGTGCCTGTTTGGGTTCGAACCTACGACCTACAACTTGTAAGTCGCGGCCGTTACCACTGGGCCACCACTGCTCACTATAATTCTTCAATATAATCACATTCAATATAATCCGTGAGTGCATAAGTACGATTTGGACTAACTTAATCCGTCTCTAATCCGTCAATTGTTATCTAAATCTCAGTTTAACCCAAAACTACTCGAGTGCTCAATTTCAAGGCTTTTTATCCAGAGTACATAATAATAAAATAAAACAATGGAGCTTCGAAAGCCTTCGCGGTAAAGCAACGGATTTCTATAACAATTGGTCAAAACAAGTTTAAAATTACGAGCCGTTTAATGTATTACAAATCTTTTTGTACCTGACTGTACTTTAATAATATTATGAAAGGGAATTAGTACTGTTAAGGAGAAGTTCATCTGTTTGGTTGGACTCATTATCTTAAACATTATTTTTTAAAATATATATGTTTTTTATTATTTTTATTACCTACTATTACCAAAAAAAAGGTTTCGTAATTTTTTTTATACTAAGTAAGTAGAATATTATTGAGTACACTATATAAGTTACTTTTGAGTACAAAACATAAAACATTAAAATCTTGGCAATATCCTTTATGAACCATACTTTATGCATTGATCCAACAAATCCGTAGAGGTAGTTCCCAACAATCCATATTTATGAACTCAGTATTATCCTAACGCTTAATCTGCCTCCACAATATAAACAAACAGTCCTTGTTCAGAGCGCTCGGCAAGCAATAATTTTGTCAATCCGTCTGTCTGTCCGCGAACGGCGCACAAAAGCTGCAACCACCAACTTGAATGTTGAAGCGTTTCACAATACGTGCACCTTGCCTTTCATCCCGTAGGATTTCGTCTTCTTTCAAGTCTCTCGGAAAACTTGGTCACACAAAATGAAGTTTAATTGCTCATACGGGCAGCCTCTTAAGGCCAGTTCAGTGTACCGTCAAGCAGCTTTCCGCGCTATATAAGGCTACGTTTGTTGGCTCGAGATAAGCTTTGTTTATTTTATTCCAGCGATTAGCTGGTACCGCGTCTTTATTTCTACAGTTTTATGGAGTTATTTTACGGTCACTGCGTGTGGTTTACATTTAGGTTACAGGTTTATATCACGTTTACAACTATATCACAGAACACATTGGCATGGAGGTTTGAAACTTTGAAAGCGCCGTGGGCGGCACAGCACTTACTCTTTCCTTTAACGAATTCCGAATGTTTGTGTCGTGCGGGGACGTGGTGTTGTCGGTGTCCGCGGGAGGCGGCCGGGGTCCCGACTGCGATAAGGCAAAGGCACCACAACAAGGCACGCGCAGCGACCATGCTGCGACATCACTCGCGAAGCTACGCACACGACCGGCCGGCACTAACTTCCATCGTGTACTGGCCCGCCAGGTTTGTGGAGCCTCGCGCGGCGCGGGCGCAGCCACAGACCCAAGCCTCCTCAGACCTGACAAGAAGGCTTGCCTTTGGGCGGGAAAATTTTGGCGTATGATTCTTCGGTGTGCCTTCTGATCATAACAAGCCCTGTCTTGAAGGCTGTAAAAGCCCAAGTCCACTAAAACTTTAAGTAGAACTATTTGTTTAAAATCAATTTAGCACTCAAGTAACGTTTGTAAAGTAATCACGAATAAAATAATCAACGCAGAAACCGAATTTCTGTAACGCACTATCCAGAGTATCAAACCTCTCACACCGCACAAAACCCACAAAATATGTAACACAAAACCAGACCGTGAGCTCGGCTCTGTCTCGTTTGCCACATCTACTACTTGTGACGGTCTACCTCTGCCCTCTCACGAGCACAGGTAAACGTCGAGAAGGACGCAGGTATGCGTCGCACTCGACACGCCGTAGAAAAAAAAGCCACGTAACAAAAGTTTTTAATAACGCATTGTGCTCACCTAGTACAGATACGAACAAATTGTACTGATGGACAGACGAAAATGTAGCTTTTGAACGTATCATGCACCTTTTTTGGTCCGATTTAGTAATTAAAGTCTGTGATGTGTTCAATTTTTTATTCGTTTAAAATAGGCGCAGCATTGTTCGGTTCAGCTTTTGAGCTCTAAGGCCAGTATTACAGAACGTCGTTCAATACTCAAGCATTACTTAAATCTAGTTTCAACTAATCAAATGGCTTGAATCTAGTTTTAAGTAATGCTTGAGTATTGAGTGACGTTCTGTAATACGGGCCTAAGAGCTTCCACTACTGTACTTTGAAGTAACAGCCCTAAATCTATCGAAAAAGTTTTTATAATTTTAGAACGATATTCAAAAAAAGCCTGTTATTTTTAAAAGTTTGTGACTCCTAGTATCCTCCAGGATGTTCAATTCGCTGAAAAACAGGGTTGTCAAAGAGCAAACAAAGTTTCAAAATAATTTGCCAACTTCTTACAAAACCTTCACGTTGTTCAGGTTAAGCTTGGTCTGTCTAAGTGACGTCCCTGAAGCTAGCTTAAGTCGGCCAGTGACTAATGTTACAGGTTCTCGTGGCACTATAATCGTTACCGTTGCACAACGTACGTAACTAGGCAACGTTTACTATCCAATCTTTATTTATATCTACTTTATAGGTACAGGCTTTAGCCTTTAGCTATCAAGTTATTCTTGATCCTTTGAATTTCCTTAAACATTTAGCTGCTGGAGTTATTTTAAATAAACAATGTCCCATTAACTTTTAAAGCATCCCTAACTGAAACAACAGTCTTTGGAACCTTTCCGAATACACTATCAGTTGCAAAATCAGTCTATCTATCTATATTTAGTTTGTATGTTGTTGTTGTAGATTTAAAACAAACCAAATCTAAATTGACATCTCTCTAGGACTTAGGAAACCTAGGAACACTAGGCGCCTTCAGAATCGTACCTGTACTGTTTGCTGAACATGTTAAACTGTTGACTGCGCACATAACTTTCGTTTGCCCAGCTGTAAACTGTACAATCTAAGTACTTCGACTAAAAACTCCCACTTATCAAACTGTCAACAAGTTTATGGTATAATACCACAAAGTCATACCCACATTAGTATACGTCTTGTAATCAGGCGTTACTAATAAGCATAATTTATTGATTAAATGATCAAATCCTTTACATCTACCGCTTAATTCCATATAGCGTTTGAAAATCGAAAACAGAGGTGCTCAATCTTCAGTCGGCGTAGCACAAGCACCGTAGCTAGTATACCTCCTAGAAAAAGGTTGAACATACCTGATTAAATGATTACTCGCATTTCTCAAACGACAAACATCGCCTATAAATATATTATTTATCTTTTATTTTAATAACCAGTTTGTTTTTATATTGTAACTAGCTGACCCTGCAAACGTTGTTTTGCCATATAAATGTTTGGGGTGAACCATCTTTATCACTTACTACCTACCCTACCTACCCTACCTACCTTACCTACCCTACCTACCCTACCTACCCTACCTACCCTACCTACCCTACCTACCCTACCTACCCTACCTACCCTACCTACCCTACCTACCCTACCTACCCTACCTACCCTACCTACCCTACCTACCCTACCTACCCTACCTAACCTACCTACCCTACCTACCCTACCTACCCTACCTACCCTACCTACCCTACCTACCTTACCTACCCTACCTACCCTACCTACCCTACCTACCCTACCTACCCTACCTACCCTACCTACCCTACCTACCCTACCTACCCTACCTACCCTACCTACCCTACCTACCCTACCTACCCTACCTACCCTACCTACCCTACCTACCCTACCTACCCTACCTACCCTACCTACCCTACCTACCTACCCTACCTACCCTACCAACCCTACTGCTATCCTACCTACCTACCCTACCTACCCTACCTACCCTACCTACCCTACCTACCCTACCTACCCTACCTACCCTACCTACCCTACCTACCCTACCTACCCTACCTACCCTACCTACCCTACTGCTATAAACCTCACGGAGCCCGAGACCTTTCCAACGAATGCAAAACCGTGGAAATCGGTTCGTGCGTTCTGGAGTTATAGCGTCAGGAAGGAAAACCCGACTTATTTTTATTATATTTTAATTCTTTATTTCTCAAGATACCCTGTTTCGCTTTTGAAATTATTATACCCGTAAGTAATAGCGATTTTAAATAGCCTCCGATGAGTAATACAAGGTTTATTATTACTGACGTTATTTTTGTAAAATTATTTATTAATTGCAATTCAATTCTATGGGAAGCGACCAGATGCCTTGGAAGGTAGGTAGACCTTTGGTGTGGGATGCAACGTGTGTCGACACCCTTGCGCCATCCCATCTTCCTAGCACGGTGGGCTGTGCTGGGGCTGCTGCTGCAAGTGCGGAAAACCTCAAACGGCGCAAATACTTCAATCTTATTGGGACTTATATGTTTGAGCCGTTTGGGGTTGAAGCACTAGGGCCATGGGGTCCGAGTGCCCACCTAGTTTTTCAAGACATCGCCAAGCGGCTGGTCGACTCTTCACGTTACCAGAGGGCTGACCTATTCTTTGGTCAAAGAATCAGCATTGCCATACAACGTGGCAATGCTGCCAGCCTTTTGGGCACTTTTCCCATTGACAGCGATGCGTACGAATTTTTTTATGCCCTATGATTATTCCTCCCCCCTTTTTTATATACTTGTACGAGTACATATTATTATATTAAGAATGATAGTTTTTAAATGATGTAAATACGTGTGTAAATAAAATAAATTCAGAACATCGAAATACTTAAGTTTGAACAAATTCTATTTGTTGAATGTTTTTATTGTTATTCGACGGTGTATAGCTAAGCGGTATAAAACCAGCGATTGCTCGAGTCCTGGGTACGATTGGGCTATAAATGGTCTGTAAAATGCCCGTTTAATTTAAAGCGTGAAGGGAGACAACACACATACAGCAGTGCTATTCTGTTAAAATCTCACCGTGAACGCTTAGGTGAAGTGAGCTGTCATTCCACCAAATACTAGGTATTGACACTATTGACAGCTCACTTTCAAGCTTACTTCACCTAAGCGTTCACAGTGAGATTTTACAGAATAGCACTGCTGGTATTAAGTAACAGTGAAGTCTAAAAACCTTCTCGTTACAATCTTCAGCTCCCATTTGTATCAAGTAATTTATAAGATATGTGTGATTCTAATGGAATGCCTCTGTAACTTTATTAAACAAACATTAATAAATAATTGTAATAACAGCTTTGAGACTTTTGATTACGAATCAATGCTTAACCGTAAGATAGAATTCATCATCTCTAAATTCCCGAGTTAAGTTCCGACAGTGCAGGACGATGATCTCTGCTTATCACTACTACGTTTTGTAATTTGCCAATCTTTTCTTTAACAATCTCACGAGAAACGTTAGGTTGTGAAGTAAGCTGTCAATAGTATCGATCCCTAGCATGAAGTGGAGTGACAGCTCACTTCACTCCTAAGTTTCCACGGTAAGATTTTTACAGAATAAGACCATCTGAAGGGAAAATGTTTTTTTTACCTTAAAACTTTTCAATTTTTCAACTTTATATGCCAATAGAATACCTACTAACAACTGAAACTAATTAAATACAATTAAAAATTACAATAATTTTACATTGTATTGAATTGAAATTATTGGTTCTAGTCTACTAAAATAAATAAAATAAAATTGTCCTACCTGCACTAGTAAAATATATTCTCGGTTTTACACAACATTTTCAAATCTATTCATATTTATCAGTATAAAATTATATTACCCGATTAAAATTAATATTGGACATAAATAGTTATTATCGTTGGCCAAATAGTTATGTGCTGGTTATTTAAAGCCTTAAAGGTTTAGTGCCTAACGGTATAAGGTTCTGTGAAATAATATAACTTAACTACAGCACTAATAATACAAAGGAATATTTTTTATTGCTCTTTTCATTTTATGTATATATTGTTATGTAATCGTGTATACCACCCTGACAGTCTCCTGAAAAATAAATCAGCATGTCACGGCGCGTCCTGAAATAGTCATAAGCTTTCAGCAGAGTATCTTATACGGTATTAATTTTAATTTTTCATGATACAGAGGAAATAAGATTTTGTTGTTACTGAAACAGCCATATTATGATTTCGAACAGCTTTTAAGAATCAATGAATATTATGAGACATTCAAATTACTCGTAACCACTTTTCTTGGAAATCGTCATGTAGGTACTCGTAGGTATGTGAGTAGCATAGTGTGGAATCCATCAAAGTACGGTGTAAGCGCCAATTTTAAAAACAAACCTCCGGGTCTCCAATACCTTCGCAAACATTATAAACGAGTAGTCGACATTCATTTACACTATTTATAGTGTAATGTATCAATTACGTTATTTACCAGCTTAGATTATATTGTGGACACAGATAGCATGCGCGCGTTGAACTCTTTACGAAAGTCGAGATCTGACACCAACCACGAGAATCTCGATAACCGTACTATGCGACAACATCGCTTCACTCCGAATCCATTGACCGCCACATTTTAACGCGTCAAATAACCATCCCTCTCGAGCACTCAATGTATGTGAAACTTGAAAGTTGTCGCGTATAACGGATTCGCGGAATGAATGTTTGGTCAGTCGTTAAGTCGTAGCGGGTTCACCTCACATTCCTGAACTATAGAGCCTTCACGGTCTAGAATGCTCTTACAAATCTCTCCGATGTGTTAGATGTATCTATGTAACGATTTATCAGAAAATGTAATGTAACGGATCGATTTAGATTTTTAATCAATATTTATCATTAAATGCAAGATGTCTTTTTGCCATTAATGTTCCAGGGAGGTCTTTTCCAAAAATTTAAACCATTTTGGCAGTAAGTAGATCCAAAGTTGCTTAGTGATTAAATCCATTTCGTGACTGCCAATTGTTTTCCTTTAGTTAACAAACACACAAGACTGTGAAGAAGCATAAATCTGCAGAATATTAAAATCTATTTTCTAAAAGCAACTGCCCTTTTAGCATAATATATCATAAAATAACCAACACGTATACTGACAACGTGTGTTCACCATACAACTTCAGTTCCTACTTCCCAGTGAGATATTACCATAATAATTGTGCTGGCAGACTCGTCCTTATAGCAGAAGCTGAAAGATCATTATTGCATGTGTGGTGTGTATGTTTCTGTAGCCGGCCCTTATGCTACGCCTACAAGTTAGTTCGCCTCGTCAAGCTGCCGATAAAATATCGGTTAAACTACGTAACATGAAGCGTGTCCTGTTTAAATATCGACCACTAGGTACTCGAGTATCGTTCAGACTATTAATAATACATAGTAATTGTGTTATCAAGACGAAAGTCTTTGACCAGTGTGTGTTGCCAGTGATGACCTATGGTACTGGCTAAAAGTCGCCCAAAGGGCAATGGAGAGGGCTATGCTTGGAGTTTCCCTACGTGATCGAATCAGAAATTAAGAGATCCGCAGGAGAACCAAGGTAACCGACATAGCCCGAAGAATTGCTAAACTTAAGTGGCAGTGGGCAGGGCACATTGCTCGCAGAACAGATGGCTGTTGGGGCCAAAAGGTTTTGGAGTGGCGACCGCGTACCGGAAGACGTAGCGTTGGAAGGCCTCCCACAATATGGACCGATGACCTTGTGAAGGCCGCAGGAATCGGCTGGATGCGGAAAGCACAGAATTGGTCGAAGTGGTGGTGCTTGGGGGAGGCCTATGTCCAGCAGTGGACGTCTTTCGGCTGAAATGATAATGATGTATTGTGTTATTATTGTCTATATGAGAATGTAAATAGGGTCAAATGAAATAAATAGGTCCTACTAACTCTAATCGTGGAAATTGCAGAAGACTATGGCAGGAAGTTGGATTGGAACTGATTCAGTTAATGTGATCAAGGTGGTACTATACTGTCGGTTGGTGATATGTCGTGTTAACTCAGTGGCTTGTAATCTAGACTAGAACAATCATCATAATCAGCCTATATTGTTCCCACTGCTGGGACGCAGGCCTCCTCTCTTCAAGAGGGAGTGGGCTATAATCTACCACGTGGGCCAAGTGCGAGTGTTGGTAGATGTCACATGTCTTCGAATTTTCGGTTCCAGGACTTGCCGGTTTCCTCACGATGTTTTCCTTCACCGTTTTGAGAGCAGTGGTGATGAATTATTCACACAAAGTAAAGCGGTTGCCTAGGTTCGAACTCACGGCCTACAACTCGTAAGTCGAGGCCGTTACCACTGGGTCACCACTGCACTTGACTAGAAAAATGCGCAATCTTTAATAATATCTGACAGATTTCGTTCCATCGGCGTCATTCATGAAGGAGAGAAAGAGTTAAAACAAGGTTCTTTTGTTTCTTATATGGAGTTGGAAAGCTTCTCAATTCAGCACGTGTTCGATTCGCGACTCCGCAAGTCCACATTGTTACAGAGTATCAAAGCACTCGACAGACAAAGCTCAACCTGTCTAATAAAACGTACTGGCACTCTCTAACACGAGTTTCCATACTACGCCATTTTATTCCAAACTCAGCAAACAAAACATTATTAAGGATTACAAGTAAAGCACGGGGTTCTACCTGCGCCTGAACACAATAGTGAAATCAAAGCGCCATTGTGGCGTTACAATGCAGTCAAGTGGTTGGAGTGGCTTTGTTGGTACCGTCCTCTAAAAGTGACTGTTGCTGTACACATAAAAGAATTAGATGGTACTTTTTAGCTGCCAATTTTTCGAGACAGATAAAATTATGGATGATGTGCATTTTGTTTTTTTTTCTGTTTATCTGTATCATCGTTTTACTTTAAACTCGTATGAGTTGACGTTATCAAACAACGCAGGCTTCAGCTGGAGTGACATACCTATTAACCTGCATTTGAAAATGCCTGATTTCTGTTCAACTCCAAGGTGCAGAAATAGCCAAAGTTTTGACCAAAGCTTGAAACTACACAGTAAAACGCTTGTCTGAATATTATGAATCAATCATCGACCTTTAATAAAAATTGAGATTATTACACACTGCGAAAATAAGAAACTAAACCCTGGGTTCCGAACCTGGGTGTAATTACCCCCGCGGGGGTAAATCAGCTATTCTGTGGGGGTAACAAAGAACCTAATGTCGTGGACCAAAGCTGGTGCCGAATATCCTGTTAATAGCTAACAGAACTTTAAAAATGCTTATAAGTACCCTTAGCAACCACCTATAGATGTGAGAGTGGTTTTTCAACTTCGGTTACACTGAAAACAAAGGCCAGAAACTGTTTCAATGTGGAACATGACTTAGATGCGCTTTAAGCTAAACTAAACCTAACATAAAAAAACTTTTTAATGCAAAACAATACCAACCATCACACTAACTATGTATTTAACTCAATTCATTGTTTATATTTAAATATAAATTACGTAAGAATTATAAGCTTGTATTGTTTGTATTGATAACATTTTAAGGTCGGGGTAAAATCAGTTTTCCTAATAGGTCACAGGGGTATAATATTGAAAAGGTTAGGAACCACTGAACTAAACAATCTTGTCTATCATAACTCGTTCAGTCAGCGATATTGATGTGAGTGTCTTTGGGGCATATGTTGTAGGGTGGGTTTTAGTCAGTAAGAGTCTGATAAGCCCTCCCACTCCACCCAGAGCGGGAGAAGTTATTTGATAATTTCCCACCCAAAAAAAATGACGTGTACACACCACGCGTCACTTTTGTGTTGTGTCAAAATATATTTTTCAGCGTTTCCTTCAGTATATTTCAGCACTTGACAATGAGATGGTTTTGAAAATTGTGCACTTTGCGCGCCATCATTGTTTTTATAGAGCGTTTGTGAGTCTGAAGGTCTTGACTCAGTCTGTACATAGCCTTACATCTTTAAAGAAGTTAATTTAAATCATTAATCGATACTGCTATCAAAACGGTGAAGGAAAACACCGTGAGGAAACCGGCATGTCCTAGAACCAAAAATTCGAAGACATGTGACATCTACCAACCCGCAGTTGGCCCGCGTGGTGGATTACGGCCCACTCCCTCTCAACGAGAGCCTGTGTCCCAGCAGTGGGAACATTTTAGGCTGATTATGCTTTGCTTATGCTTATTTAAATCCAGCGCTTTCTCTCTATGTCTAGAGATTTTAGACTATTTCTCTCCTACAGGTTATTGGTCATGTCTCGAACACTAAGATTGCTTCCCACGACTTAGTTACTGATTTTATCGCGCCTAGTGACAACCAGCGACGAGCCGCAATCTTAGCAATTCTACAATTAAATACCTGTACTTTTGTTGGGATAGTTCAAAATAATTAATATATATCATAAGTTTTAAGTTTACATCAATAACAAGCGATTTCTTGAATCTTGAGCTGTTTACAGTAAAAATGAAATTTCTTATGTGTGTCAATTCTCTTGACAAATTTAGTGCTTGGAAATTCACTCGATACATAAAAATCTAAATTGTTAATACACAAACGTAAAATTAAAATTCCAAAATAAATCAATGCGTCAGTTTACATTGATTAACGAAATTTCTTTCACATTTAAAATTCTTTGAAAGTGCCTCAAGTAGGTACACAAGTTTCATATTAATTAATTGTTTTTATTACTTAAGCCCAAATTGCTATGTTAACACTAGCACGTATGTTTAAACAAAATGGGTTGTTTGTATTCAGTGCGGACTGTGGGAGGGGGAACTACCGAAATGGTCGTGGTCAACTGGTCTTATCATACGGGTGGTCTTTTTACTAAATGCTTTGGCGATCAAAGCTCTTGTTGTTCTACATAGGTACCTAACCGTTTTTTGAATGTGCAACGATTTTTATTATTCATTATACTACGTACTTACATAATTAATAAGTCTTTGATCGCGTGGAGGTAAGTCGTCATCAATTTGATGTGAGTCAAATCAAGACAACGGGTTCTTATAAATTTTTGCAGAAGTAAATATTTTTAAGAACCTACACGTATATTAAAATAAAACGGAATGTAGAATAATAATATGATTTATTTTTAGTATTCTAATTTATGGCGTAGTAGCCAGTGTTAAAAGTTGCGAAAATAGCTTGTAATCTAAAATAATATTATGAGTCTATTAGTCTGATATATCACATGTTCGAGATTTTATTCAATAGCGAACCACGAGCAAATGAATTCTGACGAACTTATGAATTAATGCAAAATTTTATCATTTGGCGCCAAACTTTTCTATATTTAACGAGTGCCTTAATGGCCTGACATCGTAAAGATTAGTATTAAATTCGTGAAAAAAGGCATATCTAAGTATAATTAAATTAGCAACATTCCTAACAAGATTTTTACATTTAAATTAGTGTCAAAACTTGCCAAAAATGCCATAGATAAAACCTGTATGTTGCCTAGTGAACTTTGTCGCATTCACCTGTCAAACTGCCGAAAATTAATGTTTCAATTAAAGATGCATTAATCATCAATTAATTTTAAATAAACAATTACCTATTTTATGCCTCCAGTACGTTAAAAAATACTTATAGCCTGATGCAATCAAATTTTAAGGTCCAATAACAATTCTCGAAACTCAGGTTGTGTGGCGTGGAAAATAAACGAGCCAACGGCGAAGGCAACAGACGCGGCCGCCACCTAGAGACATTAAAAATTATGTTTCAGATCATTATACTAAACGTAGAAACTTAATAATTGCCGCCTATTATACATGTTGTAATAAAAAATGCATTCTTGGATTCCAGCCAGTATCCCACTGCGACGGGGTTGGAGATTCGAGTTTATGATGTACGATCTTAATTGTCTGTCAACCAAAAGTGAACCGTCTTTCGTACTCAATAAGAACCAAGTCAACAGGTATGTGTTGACTGTGCACAAAATACGATATGGTGTTCATAATAAAGAATAAGTTAGAGTATTCGAAATGTTTAGAAATGAAAGGGCGAGGCATCTGCCACCCCCGACTGCTCGTCGTAATCGTATCAATAAGTTACGCCGTAAGTTTATTTTTATCGATATCAATCGATCATAACGTCGTGCGGTAACGATACCATCAGGTTTGTTCCTTTTGATTTGAAAGTCGAGTGTTTTATAATTACAAACGATAGAGTTTTGTGTTTTTACAAAAAGTTGATCCTTATCAGTGATTTGTTATTTGTGAGCGAACCACAAATTAAGGTACTTAATTATAAATCTATCCGGCGGTCGCTCGAGGCGGTTCACACTCGCCTGAATGAGAAATCTTCGAAATTGTTTGAACGGAGCAGTCAATACGATGCAAGCCTGGATAACATGCCCAACATGGATAAGCAGATAAACGTTGAAAAGAATTATGTAGTTTAAAATTAGTTATCTTGGGGATATACAAAGAAGAGGGAACGATGCACAAAGCTATGCAAGGATCGTTCAGAATGCATTTGTACAGAAGATATGCATCAAGTTGCTTGCATGTGTTCTCTGAGCAATTCTCATGATAATGCGTGGCATCCGAGGCATCATCGCCCTCGGGATTTGGGTTCCTGAAGTCTGTTCTCAACAAGTCTCATGGAAAATAAACTAACGACTAAATTACTATACAGTCTCATTTGCTACAGATGGGCTTTCGGTCCGCGAGACAGTTTTAGAAAAGAAAAAACTTAAACATATCCAAAAATATATTGAAAAACATCTATACAAATCATTCTTTTATAGTTATTGAATTTGAGAAAAGTTGAAAAGGCTTCTAAAGATCAAATTGCTTAATACAGATCCGTGAGACACTACTGAAGTCACGTTCAGGCTGTCTGCGCGCGCATACATTAAGTTTATGACTTGAAAATCAGAGTCCATCGCTTCACCACAACAAGTACAACGATTGCATGTCGCTGATAAATACACTACTGAAATTATAAACATCCCGACAGATGCACTTTTGACATACAGGCGGACAAAGGGCCCGTTCGCACGCTCGCCACAAAACCACGTTTTTTGTAGAAGCCTCCGAACGGAATCTAAACGCGAATCACATTGTGGGATCCTGCCTTCTTATTTCAAATTTTAGTTTTTTTTTCCCATTGGCTACTTGGAAATGTGGCCAATGTCTTACACTTAATTTTCAGAGAGAACGATTAAATTAAAATGAGGTTTTTTGACAAATTGACTGCAGTGAGAACAGTTTAGACTTGACTTGAGTCATTAGAGTTTACCGTTATAATGGTGATTTTTGCGGTTTAGATTTTTAGACTGTTATTACATTTAGAAATAACATAATACTTACATAAAGTCTAAATAGTAATAATTTTAGTTAATACTGAAGCGTAGCGCTACGAGCTACGTAGCTTTGCGTAGGCTTATTTAGAATTATGGGGTAGTAAAGTGTTTTTAGTGAAGTTTATCAAGGCTTTTCTATGAGGATTGGCGTTGAAAACTCAAGAGATCACGTACACGAGTCGAAAATTATCTCTAGGATTCATATCAGTTTACAACTTTGTATTGCATTGCCAAATCAGCTCAAAAAAATGCAGCTGACCTATATTACGCAGTTATTCTTATCGCTCATATATAAGTTGAGTAAACTCCTTAACGAGATTTTTAATGGTTAGCCAGTATTAGAGTTGTGTGCAGAGTATTATCCTCTTATCTCGTCCATCTGAGTTCTGTTACTGATAGCAAATTGGGTTGTACTTAGAATTTTCGTAATTATGGTAAACAGATAATCAATTTGGATTTTTGAGTATTACAAGCTAAAACGAAATTGAACATGAAAATTTTTGGCATGAGAATTTTGCCAATAGAATCGGACTATCATAACAGAAAAGAAGGAAGGTATTTATTTAATATTAAAAAAAACTGGGCCTTTCTGACATGTGACCGACTAAAACAGAATATTCATGTAGATAATACTACATATAGAGCAGGACAAGAAAGTGCAAAGACTGACATAACCATGGCTAAATATTCGCTCTCGGCTGACGGACGGTCATAAATCGTTGAGGTAAAAACGAGCGTTATGCCACACCACACCACTCCACGACCAAAATGGACGATTAAAATCAAAAATAAAACTACAACACGGCGTGCTTTTGTCTTACTCGTGTCTACAACAGGCTTTTATCTGTTGGACGCCGGTGCCCGTTCCTTATACTTGAAAAAAAAAAGTTCGAAGGACCGATGGCGCGCGCAGGTAACTCGGCCATTTTGCTTCACGTTTTTATTGGTATTCTTTTCAATAATCCGCATGTTTTATGGCTTGTTAGGTAGTTTGTTACGATTCGAGGATACTAATTAAGTAACGGGAAACACCAGTAGCAGGAAATATTCATTATCAGAACGATTTTTGGGGCTCCGTGCCTCAGGGTGCTACGGAATGGCTTTTACTCTCGTTGGCCCATTTAAAAATAAACATTGAATAAATGTTACATGGTCAGAATACATTCTTCAATATTAGTAGTTGGGAGAGGTCCACTGGCAAAATTTTAAAATCGGATAGAAGGACCAGACTGATATGTTTGGAAACCTGCAAGTAAATCTGAGTGAGTTACTCTGGTCGTCAATTATTGTACAGACATTGGACTAGACACAGATCAAAATTAGGCAACCTTAGGCTTAAATAAAAAACCAAGACAGCGTTGTCAACAGTGAAGTGAGGCCTGTTTCGTAAACATATGTGCACTTAGTGAGGTGTAGTTTGATTGTAAATGGTTGTAAATGAGTGCGTGTGAGCGTGTATGCACAAAGCGGCGGTTTAGTTTTGGCATGCTTCACTGTATTGTTCGCTTCAGAGTCTATGCAGCTATTATTTAGAGACCAATTGAACTAAGCATGATTTCAAACAATAAAACGAAGGCTATAGTAGTTTATGAAACTGTTGCATAATGAGGGGTAGTTATGTGCAGTTTCATACACTACTTTATCTACTCTCAAACATTGGGATTGAAACAAATACTAAATAAAAAATCAAAGGTAAAGATCAAGAATAAATTAAAAAATCCCACGAAATTCAGTAAGTACTACAAAACAAATGAATGTCGCCTGCACCAGCACATCACCGCACATGCGCTACAGCGGGTGCTGCTGTCCCCCGCCAAAAGTTGATGGAAACTCTTTGGTGATATTAACTTCTTGGATTAGCGCTGTATCGTAATAGAAAAAAAAATGTTTTATAGTATTATTTTGTTAGAGAAAAAGTGTTATAATATGATTCTATTTTTAACTTTCGGTATTCTGTTTATAAAGTATGTCAATATAAACTCGTTTTGAAGTTCATAATTCGAATATTACGCTATGAGAGTAGATACAATTCTTTATATCACATTGGCTTCAACTTTTTCTACGCGTTCGAAAGATGGCTATTACAAACTTTTCGTTAATGATATGTTCGAAGGTGGCGTGATAAACGGGTCTTCGTCCAACATACCATTAATGATTATAATCTAAGCTAATCATTAGGTACCAAAAATGCATCCTCGTAACAAACAGGAAACATAATATTTACCTACCGACATTTTTTATGTTAATTTAAAAGTCGCAATGTAAAAAATCTCATTTATTTTATTATACGCGTAATTCTCAATTTCCTGTGATTAAACACGATTATGCTTTGATGAATAACTCATTAGTATCGTTTTATTTTATTGTGACAAAGGTCTATTTGCCAAAAAAAAGTTAGCCCAGCAAAATTCAAATTTTCTTTAGTTTTTTGCAATTTGCAGGTCAGTGTCAGGTTGATGTTGATCAAAATATGATTCGCGACCGGAACAAATATGTATTTACATAATTATATATCATTGGAATCATCAATAAAGTATAAAGGAAATTTAATGAAATAGTAATTCAGTAGGGATATACGATAATTTGAAGTCTAACTTCAAATTATCCTATATGATTGGGAATGCTTAACTAACAGATGCATTCGGGTACTAACCCACTCTGATTTTCACTCTCATTAAAAAGTCTTAGATACTAAATTCAGACATCCAAATTTAACATACCTGGGTGCCAAAATCCGGCTTTCACCCGAAGTATGTAGGAGTCGGCTGTCAATACATTATTTTATATGTATGCATAAGAATTTTAATAGTTTGTGCGCTTTTTGAAGGAATATTTGAGTATTTTCATTGCAGAACACTCACTCTGTTTAAAATAACATAGTTGAAACCACATCCAAGATTAAAAAATAGAAATATTAATTAATTTATAAATAAAGAATCTATAATTATTATTAAGTTCATATTCTTTCAATTCAAGATGGCGTCGATTGACTAAGCTAATATTTTCTGATTGATTACCGTATGAATGCGGATATTGACTCGTATTGAATGTACATTATTATATACAGATGTTCGCAAACTCGATTACATACAATTCTTCATTAACTTCCACGATTCCTTTTATGTACACTGGCAATGAAACATTTATATTCTTTACACTAGCTTCTGTCAGTTCGTTCGCGTGGAAGTCGTAAGACACCGAAATGTACTAAAATAACAGCCATATTTTTATTAAAAAACTGCCTCGTTGGTCTAGTGGTCGCAAGCGCTACTGTTGAGCATGAGGTCCTTGGTTCGATTCCCGGGTCAGGCAAAGTGTTATTGGGTTTTCCATCTGGAATTTCTCAGTAACAGTCCGAAGTCTGGATTTGGCAATATACACCGTGAAATTTGAATCACTGTTTTGCTAGAACAAACGTTGTTCAGACCATGGTCTACTACCATCATACAGCATTCAATAAAAAAAAAAACATACTTACTTGGTTTTTGAAAAACACAAAAAAGACAAAGTTTAAAATGTCAAGATTATCTACAGCTTACTAATTTTCGTTTATGGAGGTAAATTTCCCTGTAGACATTGCTGTGTCCCGTGCGTGGTGGTGTCTGTGTTGTAGGGAGTAACGATAATCTTGAAATTTTAAACTGTCTTTTTTGTGTTTTTTCAAAAATCAATTATGTTTTTTTTTATTGGATGCTGTAGAATGGTAATAGACCATGGTCTGAACAACGTTTGTTCTAGCAAAACTGTGATTCAAATTTCACGTTGTATAGGCTCGCCCCTTATTACATGGGACCTAAACATAACTGGCGAAATCTATCCTGTAGAATTTGCGTAATGCTGGAACAATATATGTTCCAGCATTACGCAGACATATTATAATATTTTCGGCATTAGAATCGATCCCAGACCTCGTAGTAATTACTTCTTTTTTCAATAATTTTCAATGTACTGTTTTGTCTTTGCTATGATTTTACTACGAGTATAAGTATAGATTATTAATTTAATGATGAACTAGGTAGATAGATTAGTGATCATAGTTCCTGGATTAGAAAAGCAACTCATTTTTGTCTTGGTCGCAGGGGGAGGAAGAAAAGATCCCTGCTGCCGGAATGCTAGCTAAAACTTGGTAGATGGAGAGAAGTAAGATAGACACAAGAACCATGGCACGGAAGGAAGAAGACAGTAATATAGAAGACAGTAAGATATACACACAATATGAATGACACAGTCGTGAACAAGTTCGACGTTAAACAGGGAATGATTGCGTTAAAATTCTGTGAATGATGATCATGGTGATAGTATTATTTACAATAGTAACCTTGCTGCAACCAAGGGTGTCGTTCCATGGATGCTTGAAACAATAACATAAATATATGAGCAATTTTGAACAAGAACCACGTAGAACTAGACCAAGGCTGCCCAACCAATTTTGAACGTGGGCCATAATTTTGATTCCACGTCAGCCGGCGGGGCATTTAGTAAAACTTGCTTTACAGTTATGGTAGTACCTACCTAGCTATTAAAATTAAACAGAATTTTAAGTTACTCACAATTTAAATACTCTAAAAAAAAACAATGATACCTTTTTTAAGAATTAAGAGGTTTTTATGCCAACAACTTATCAATATTTGGCGACGAATCTGAGGTCGATAATAAAATCAAGTCAAAATATTTTAGACCTGGTTTGAATTCCTGAAATCTGTTCTCAAAAGACTATCACCAGCTGATAGCTTTTGTCGGGCCAAAACAAATGTGTTGGCGGGCCACTTGGGGCATGGGATTGGAGCAGCCTTGTACGAGACTCAAGATTATCAACTGGAAAGGTTTAGTTTTCAATATCTGGAACAGATACCGATTTTTTAGGGCAACGGACATCCACCCAAATCAGGGTTGGTGAATGTGGTGGTTTTATGTCCCTTTCAATTTAAGAATCATGTCTGAGCCTGGTTTAATAAATTATGCTTACATTTAATTAATCTGACCGGGTTTAAAGTTATAAACATGAACATTCCGATTAGAGAAAGCCTTTGAATTCAGATTTTGCATTCTGAATTAAAAATCATCATAAAATTACATCCTGTTGCAACAGGAGAAATTGATGTTGATGAGTAAAATTGTAATTATACAACACTAATGAGAAAAAGTTAAAAAGAGAAAAATCTAGAAAAATATTGATATTCAGCTGTATCCGGTGAGACTAAGGTGGCCCAGTGGTGTTGGCCCCAGCTATCGAGTTTTAGGTCATGGGTTTGCCCAAGCAGGCGCTTTACTTTGTGTAAATAATTTCATCACCACTGCTCTCAAAACGGTGAAGGAAAACACCGTGAGGAAACCGGCATGTACTAGAAAATTCGAAGTCATGCGGCATCTACTAACGCGCATTGGGCCTGTGTGGTAGGTTACAGCCGCAGCCTACACCCTCTCGAAGAGAGGAGGCTTGTGTCCCAGCAGTGGGAACATTATAGGCTGATTATGCGATGAGACTGGAAGCCGATCCCAACATAGTTGGGAAAAGAAAGAGAAAATAGGAGACCGGAGCTGTTAAAGAGGAGAACAACTCTCGATATGTGGAAGCTTGATCTGCAAGTTCCTCATCAATTACTCTGCAGTCGAATCTTATTTTAGTCGCTGTGTGTTTGTTTAGATCGAACTAAAAACAACTAAACATATTGTATAATGGAGGGTACAAATTGAAGAAGAGAGAGAAACATAGAAAAATAGGACATCAGAATTTAATAGTGAAATCAAGCAGACGGAAAAGACGATTGATAAGTTAGTTTAAAGTTATTCTAATTTCACTTACCGTTTTGGTTACAGAAGCAGCTACGTAAAAAGACTGCTTGCGTAAAATGAGAAACAGGCATGTTAGTATTGGTTAGTATAAGAAATATATAACATAAAAATATGTGAGTTCTTGTTAGTTTAATCTATCCCATCAAAAACAACCGACTTCCAAAAAACACTACAAAGTGAAAAATAACTTTAATTTCGGAAGTCAGTGTCTTTAGTTTTGAATTTTCATTTTTTGTCACCGACTTCGGAAATTAAAGTTATTTTTCACTTTGTACTGTTTTTTGGAGGTGGGTTGTTTTTTTTTTTTTTTGTAAAAAAGTTATTTTTCACGTTTTAGTTGTGGTACCTACCCCACACAAATTCGAAAACCACTACCTGCTATGTAAATAACAGTGTCAGGAACTTATCATATCATCCACATACTAAGTGGGAAAAAGTACGTATTATTGAAGCTAACTCAAAAACTATCAAAGCAAAGTTAATAAAATTTATATACCCTTTCAAACAAAAAAAGAATTTTCAAAATCGGTCCACAATTGACGGAGAAACCGGTGGACATACATAAAAAAAAACAAACAAACGCGACGAACATATAACCTCCTCCTTTTTGGAAGTCGGTTAAAGACATAACATGTAAAAAAATGCAAGTCTCGCAACGCAGTTCTTCTACCGTAGAAGATGGGAGAGCTAATGTAAAACCAAGTCTGTTCATTTATTTAGTAGGTACCTATTTGTCATCTTGGTTTCTTTATTAAGTAAATATAATGACTTGGCCATCGCACGGCAACATAATCATATATGAATAATCTAGTATTTTAAATAGTCTTAATTAAATAAAGCGCAGCGCTAATATTAGGTACATTTTGTTGTATGTAGTATGTTGATTCTACAATTTTCAGTGACCAAGAGGGCTTAGGTCCTATTGGTCACTGAAAATTCAGGCTTTATCCACAACGAAGTTAAAGGGGGTCGAAAATGTCCTGAATGGCTTCGTGAAACTATGGTGCGACTGTGCCTTTGTGATTTGTTTTTGTTTTTTTTCACACACACAGGGCCCATGATGATCATCGTTCCAGCTGAAAAACGGCCACTGCTAGACAAAAGCCTTCCCAAAGTGACTATTTCACATTTTTATATTTACGAATTTGTAGCTGTCACTTCCACCCTGGTTTTTTTACACACATACACATAACATCACGCCTTTTTTCCCCGAAGGGTTGGGCAGAGGTGTCCCTGTAGCAGGTACACCCACATTTCGCCAGTTATGTTTAAGTCCCATGTAATAGGGGGCGAGCCTATTGCCATCAACCGGGCACAAATCCAGACTCCGAGCTGCTACTGAGAAATTTCAGATAGAAAAACCCAATAACACTTTGCCCGACCCAGGAATCGAACCCAGGACCTCATGTTCAGCAGTAGCGCTTGCGACCACTAGACCAACGAGGCAGTCAGGTTCGAGGAGGGTTTTTTTAGTCCTAGATTAGTCCAGAATCGGTCCAAAGTGCAAATAGTGCAGTCAGGAATACAATTCTCCTCAGTAAGGCTTTAAAGCCTGCAGAATTTATGGTAAGATTCCTTGGTCGTGCACATAGTGGTTAATGTCAGATTATTTTCACTGCTCGATTCCACTGGGTAATCACTGTAAGTGCTGCTTCCAAGTTCTAGTGTGCTGCGTGACTCGATAGTGTAATATCGATATCGTAGTTTGTAATGGTAATGACATTATAGAACTACCATAAAAAAAATTGTGAGTTTTAAGTATATTTATATCAACCATATTGGCTCATATGGTTGTTATACATACCGTATGAGTTTTTAACCGACTTCCAAAAGGAGGAGGTTCCCAATTCGTCTGTATGTTTTTTTTTTTTTTTTTTTTTTGTTTTTTTTTTTTTTTTTTTGTTACCCGATTACTCCGCCAATAATGAATAGATTTTGATGATTCTTTTTTTTTTTCCCACTTAGTATGTAGATGATATGATAACTTCTTGTCACTGTTATTTACATAGCAGGTAGTGGTATTCGAATTTGTGTGGGGTAGGTACCACAACTAAAAAGTGAAAAATAAAAACTTTTTACAAAAAAAAACAACCGACTTCAAAAAAAAACACTACAAAGTGAAAAATAACTTTAATTTCGGAAGTCGGTGACAAAGATCGAAAATTCAAAACCAAAGACACCGACTTCCGAAATTAAAGTTATTTTTCACTTTGTAGTGTTTTTTTTTTGAAGTCGGTTGTGTTTTTTTTTTGTAAAAAGTTTTTTTTATTAAACTTCTTTATTTGGGAATGCGTATATCGACTTCATTAGTAGGTTGTTCTTATGGGTATTTAGTCTGAACGGCCGGGCCATTCGACCGTAAACAAAAATCGTCTACGTTCAAAAGGACTGGTGATAACAATTTGTAAACACATTCAATGTCATAAACTACATCAAGTACATTTGGGTGCAAAAGTTAAAAGATGAATTTATTAAAACCCTTAATTTTTTTCTTAGATTTGTGTTATCTTCTTTAGAAAAAACAATCAACAATAATAATATAAAATGATTAAAAAGTTGAATTTTGTAATTAAAAAAAAATCAGTCTTATTTTATAGAAACAAATCAACAAAATATATATTTATATATTTTTACTGCCAACCGGTTATGAATATGTATTCTGTTTATTTAGATGATTTCAAATAAGTAAATATTTAAATAGTTAAAATTCATAAACTATGCGACTGTCTCTTTAAATTAATTATGAGATCATTTTATCACCCGTCTTTTGGAACGTAGACTATTTTTGTTTACGGTCGAATGGCCCGTGGCCCGTTTTGTGGCCGTTCAGACTAAATACCCCAAGTATCTGAATAATATCTTATGTTTAGTAGGCAAAATTAATAGTAATTTCACTTACCCTTATGGAAGTATTGTTGTCCTGTAGCTGCTTGCGCATAATAAGAAAAGGACACATGTTAGTATTGGCCATTAAAATTGCAAAAACATTACAAGTCATAGAAAAGGGGAAAGTACATCAAATTCATTAACACTGAGTTGTATCGATGAATAAAGTAAGGGAAGGGCCCATCACTAGGCATCATTCAAAATGAGATACATACATACATACATAAACTCACGCCTTCTTCCCATGGGGGTAGGCAGAAACTACAGAACGCCACCTGCTACGATCCTTACATACTCCTTTTGCCTCGTTTACGTTCATACATCTGGTCGTACACGCACGCCGGTTGCGAGTACTACGCACCTGGCCTTTCTGAAGAACATCACCAATAAGGTCAGTATATGTCCTCCTAGGGCGTCCCCGCCCGGCCTTTCCCTTCACATCAGCCTCGTAAATACATTTTGTTAGTCTCCTTTCATTCATCCTCTCAACATGCCCAAACCATCTCAGCATACCCTTTTAAATTTTTGTAACACTGAGTTGTATCGATGAATAAAGTAAGGGAAGGGCCCATCACTAGGCATCATTCAAAATGAGATACATCAAAGGATTTTTGTCGGCATGATGTTGGTGCAGTTTTATCATGTACATCGCGGCGCCGGCGCCGGTTACCCATCGTGGTCAGTACTTGTGTTGGATTATTTACTATTATTAAACCACCCTTTTAATGTTGATGATAAAGTTAAGACCAGGCACTCCAAAGACAATTTCCACGCAAACTCCGCCCAACTTCACCCCACCACTCCACTATGTGCTAAACGCTAACACATCAGTTATAAAGTTGAATATCGCCTGCGCTCTTTGGTCGTGTTCAAGCACGGAACTAAATGTCGTAAGTCTCAATTCTTATTTCGTTTATAACTAAAGTTATAATTTTGATCTAGAGAAAAATATCTTATATTTGGATAATAAACTATACCTATTTCCTTACTGTCAATAATTATTTTAGACATAAAAGCCGAGCAATCTTGTTTTTGTTTCAAATAATCTTTAAAAAAGACAAGATTTTCGAATAAAAATGGATCGAGAGAAAATGTTCCAATTACGTAACTGTCATGTATATGGAAAGAAAAAGATCCAATAAATCATATACTAAAAGTTCCATTTTGATAGTACGCGTGACTTTTTCAGAATATTAATGCAAATTAGCATACAATTTAGGGAGCCTCATCTTAATGAAAAGCTGCGGTTATGCGGAAAAAATTGGTCCAGGTCCATTTGGTCAAGGTTATAAAGATTGTTGCAGTCTTAAAAGCAGTCAAATTGTAGACGAAGACATTAGAAAACGAAAGATGTTGTTCATACTACTAACATATTTGACGAATGATGTACCTAATCTACTATTAATAAATAATTATCTTGAGATGTTAACAACGGCACATAATATTTCACAAGGACTAGATGTTAACCACGAAACAGTGTTTACAGGTGACAAATAGGTATAGTGTTTTATGAAATACTTTTTTTGTTTAATTTACAAACAATACTTAACAGCCACGATAACGTTGCATGAATTAGACTTAGAAAACTATTTTCTCGTTTGAAAACAAAAGACGAAACTAAAAATACTTTTGATGAAAAAAAAACATTTTCATGAGCAAAATTATTTTTTCCGGCTGATAGATTTTTCAATTATTATAAGCATAACATAATAACTACAGAAAAGTTATGTGTAATCGTTTTCTTGGGTATCGATATCTGTATTCATAGCACCTATGCTTATATTCAGTTTTAAACCAAACTCGGTAAATATAAAACGTTGCTCCATGCGTAAGCAGACATGTAGCAACGTTTACCAATTGCAAATATCTAATATTACTGGTATACATAAACTATAGAGAGGGGCATAATAAAAGTCTGCATGAGAAATAGTAGCAAGTAGGGGTCTCCGGCGGCGCTTCGTGAAGACGTTTGCACGCCTCGTCACGAGCGAGCCGCGAGCCGCGAGCCTGTCGTCCATCATCCTGATGTGAGGCACCAAATTAGGGCTCTAAAGCAACGAGTACTTTATCAGAAGACTCTGTAATTATGGCATTCTTGACTGGACCCGTAATAAGAACTGCTAATGTGACTAAAGACCTAAAGTATGATTTCTCATACTTTTGTGACCCGTTTGATGTAAAACAGACTATCACGTCGAAGTTACGTTGACTTTTTCTTTCAATTTTATCAGACATTTCTATTATTCAGTTCGAGCGAATAAATAGACACGATGCTGGGGATTAGAATGTAAAACACTCCAGAAACCAATTTATTTTCTTATCAGCTAAAATCACGCGAATGCTCTTTGTTCCTCAATGTTCAAATAGTATTGTCATTTATTCTAGCTTCTAACAAGATTATATAATATTTACATTAATTACAGATTGCAAATGTTAACAAGAATGATAAAACTTGACACCTTGTAGTAGAATATTTAAATAATTGAAACAACAGAGGCAAGTGTCAGTAACGTTAGCACCATGGTTCGGTTAACATTAACTTCTATTTCCAAACATCTAACTGAAGATGTTGTAGACAAAGTTTTCAAGTTAAAGACGAAAAGTGACGACAATGTCCAAAGTGTTGAAATTACAAGAGCGGCGCCCGCAGGGGAGGGCCTCATCAGCGCTGTTTATCGGATTCAAGTGACAGGCAAGAATCATACAGCCAAATTCATCGCTAAAGGACTAGTAAATGACCCTCTAATGCGAAAATCTCTTGATTGCCATACGTACTTTAAAAGAGAAGCTTTATTTTTCTCGACCATTTTACCCATCTTGTGCGAGATCCAGAAGACTTCTGGTGCAAAAGAGAGGATCCAGAACTACCTTCCAAAATGCTACGGATGCCATCTCGATGGTAAAGACGATTATATATTGATGGAAGACTTGGGTGAGAAGGAATGTTCGTCTATATCTGAACATATTACTTTATACGAAAGGAATTTGACTCTCAAATCTTTGGCGCATTTCCACGCTGTGTCCTTAGCTCTGCGAATTAAAAAACCTGATACCTTTGCGAAGCTTGCGAATGGACTAAACGAGGTTTATTATAATGATAAGAATAGAAACTGGTATGCAAACTATCTCCAGGAAGCCATAAACATTGATAGAAAAGTGCTTGCAGAATTTGAAGATCCGGAAAGCGTTTATTATCAGAGATTTAACGCCGTAGTTAATGATGATATTTATGGACAATTGATACGCATCGTTAACAGTCGAGGTGATCACCCCGTGTTTAATCACGGAGATGCTTGGTGTCCCAACTTCCTGTGCTGCAAAGATAAATCCATCGCTATTGATTTTCAATTATTGAGATGTGCTTCTCCCGCTACCGATTTGGCTTACTTCATAATAATGAGTGGCAACCTTTGTCGAAGTAAAGAAGATTTCCAGGAGGCTGTCGACGTTTACTACAACTCTTTGGAGTATTATCTGACAGACATGGGAATCGATGCAAGTAAGGCTTTTTCATTTGACATGTTAAAAGAAGAGTTGAAGAAGTATGGTTCTTTTGGATTGCTAGCATCAGTCACATCATTACCCCTCTTGGCCAACGAACGTTGCGACACCTTACAGTCCTTTGAAATGAAGTACTCCGGCTTTGACTGCATACCGCTTGAGGAGCTTTGGCCGTTGACTCCCATTAAACAAGAGGAACACAAGATACGGCTCGTGGACGCTGTTCGTGTTGCTGTAGACGTTGGACTTATCTGAATTCAACAAATGTTAAAAGAAATAATAAAATAGTTCGTTATTATCTCAGTGTTTCTTGTCTATCACGACTTGGCTACATCGCACTTAACGGAACAGTTAAACTTAAAATCATCTCTCAACCGCCAGCCTCGCAAACTGATTTGTGTAGAGATTCTTCACAAAAACACCTGTATCTATACAGATAAGCCTTTAGATGAGTCGGCAATACATTGGAATGTTCGGATTCGTGACCGCTAGACAGCCGAAAACTAATTATCGCGCGGTGTCGAAGTGTTCGGCTGTGTTCGGCTGCTCGGACGAGACTCGTGTGTATCGAATAGACTCGCATACAACTTACATTCAAAACTGGCCTATTAAGATTGGTGATTTTTTTACTTTTCTGTTGGTCTTTTCTTGTCTCGTTTCTGCCTATAGCCGGTACTTATTGCTACCTCGTGAATTAACACAGGACTTCAATTAACATCTAGTTATAGCGATTGAAATCCAGTCTTGAATTAAACGATCGATGAAGCAAGTTCTTTCATCACAGTCACATGCACACGCAAATAGAAAGTGCTCCAAAGTGGCAATTATTTATTTTAGTGTCCTCTTGAGTAGGTTCTAGTTACAAGGTTTTTTTTTTCTCTTTTTCGAACGATCTAGCAGTAAAACGAGGATTCTCACTAAGTGTTTTTTACCTTTGTATGCAATAACAAATTAACATGGACAGGAATTTATGTTCCCATAAAACACGAGAAACGACCGAATATCAAATGCGAATCACATCGGATTCCTAAAACCGTGCAAATGCGTATAAAACTGAATAATTCCGTCGTACCTACATGCTGGTCAGAAATTTGTATCAAATAGTTTAGCGACACTGAATATAAATGTGACGATTTCGTTGTACTTTATACATATTAAAACTCAATACTCGTCTTTAAGAAAATTGTTTAAAGGCAAAGAGGTGTAGAATTTAAATATGCAAACATAAAGTTTGGTTTACATAGAAGGGTTCTTATAAAGTTGGCGAAGCTGACAGGTGATTGGCACGCAATGTGTTTAAATCACGCGTTCAGCTCTCGATCTCATTTTAATCGCTTCACGTGTGAGGTGTTGCGTAGTTGTAACTGGGAACCGCCAATAAACTTGTCTTGTCGTTGTGATTCATATGGGAAGGAAATATACCGATGTGTGGAGTCCGAAGGTCAAATTAGTAATAGAACGCAGCGCGCCTGTAGTGTATCGTTATGCTTAAAATTCTATCAAGATAGTAATATTAAGATAAACTAGACTTGATAAATAGGTCTTAATATACTTTTTTATAAATGTAAACTCAATCACCTTGCTGCAACTTTGATTTAAAATGGTATGACGTATTAATAGGCGGTTATCTGATTTAAATAAACAGGCATTATGACCGATTTGTTTTATTATTAAATGCACGCTCCATTTAGAACTTATGTCGATGTTCATTTGATTTTGTATCAAGGACGTGCTTGTAAGCATGTTATGTATAAAATGATTGTATTTAAAATTTTCTGAGAAATTCCGAAGGCGACGGCAGACGGCAGCGACACTAAGTACTGGTTTCTACTTATTTCTATTGAAACTGCTGATGCGACAACGCCGCCTGCAGTCTACGATCTGCCGTCGCATTCGGAAGTGTACCGCCGCAACGCAACGTATTTTCATACAAAAACTGCATTTGGTGTTACGTTGGTTCATAGAAAATATACGAAAGTGACGAAGGAGGATTTTTGCGTTGCGACGTGGCGCGGCCGGCCCGTCTGCGCTAGCCTTAAGTGATAAGCGACGTTTTAGATAGAACAACGACACACACATTCAGCGACTTTGTATTTTTTGTTTAGCACCAATAATTTATAATAAAATCCCAAAACCTATAATTAGACAAATGCCTACTGCTCTGTATAAAATACATTTAAAAAATATCTCATAGGCAAATGCTATTATACCATATCGGAATTTTTAAATGACCGCAATTAATTAAATAGATTCCTATAATTACGACATTTTTCACAATTTGAGCCTCAAATCTGTAAAAACCAATATTTTATCTTAATTTTTATATTTTTTTCCCCTTTTTAATTTAGCATTAGGATTAAGTTATTAATCTCATAGTTTGTTGTGTAGACTCAATTTTTTTTACTGATTTATTTAAACCAAAAATATGTTGTTTTGTACGCTATAAATGGCAAAACATGCAGATCTACCTGTTATTTTAAAACCTTGCACATATTATTTGATGTATACTCATGTTTTACAATAAATATGTTTTTTTATCTTTTATATATTTATTTATTTTTATTTTTATCTTTATTTTTATTCAATTTAAATTCAGATTACCAAATTTAATAATGTACTAGTATAACCTTAATAATACTATATAATTTTAACTTTAAGGGCTACTTCCATATAATATACTGTTTGCTTGTTTTTATTGCATGATGTGGTCTCCTATAATTGAGGGAGCACATAGGTTGTTGTTCTTGTCGTTGTATTATAGCATGTAAGGTGTATTCTTTGTTGGAGATCCTAATAAAATAAAATAAAAATAAAATATAGATTCTTTTCTTTTAGATTTTGTGAATGTGAGAACGTTGTAGGCTGTAGACTTGTAGACCATTACGTATTTTACTAAGTACCTGGTACTTCTTGATAGGCCTACACTGTCCTCCCATACCTATTAACACTGTAATTTGAAAACATTGTAGAAACCACTTATTTTGAAAAGAGTACCCGTGGAGTTTCTTGCCAGCTCTTCTCCATAGGAAGCGACCAATTGGAACCGTGCACCTAGCTTCTGACGTTTCATAAGTGCCCTTGTAGGTTTATGTGAAATAAAATATTTTGAATTTGAATTTAACCTTTCGTATGCCGAACGTGGATCCACGCGAGACACAATGGTTTTTTAATTGTTTCTGTAATTACGACATTCGAGAGGTTAATAGAACTATTCTATTCTATTGAGGTATTGGAATAGACCTGAAGATCCAATCGGTAAGCACAACTTGACAGCTGGATAGACCGACAGCTGAACTGAATGTAGAAGGAGGAAAGCCAGTGCCTTGTAAGTATTATTGACAAGCGGTTGACTGTACCTATCATACTTCATTGACTTGGGTTTCTTCGACTACCAGGTTTGCTCAAGAGTCTAAAAGTTTGTAGCAGTTCCAGTCTGCTAATAGCAACAAAATACAATGAACGAACTCCCTCCTAGTTTTCTTAGTCAAGGTTGCATGTCCGACTGCTGTGATCCCGGGGTCTAATGCCTAGGTTGGGCAGTGTGATGGATTGCTCTGTCTGGAAATTGACTATAACAGGCCACAGTTAGGAAGGGTGTATGCCCAGTAATTATGTAGAAATAATGGTGCAGGTAAGCCACCAGACTATGATGGAGCAACGATATTCCTCGATTCGTAGATCGAGTTGAACAGCGTGTAAAGGCTCCTCCTCTCGCAGACAGACGCGACGCGACTGTTGAACAAGTTCTATGAAAACAAAATAGAAATTGTTCTAACAGAATCGCATCGTACCGGTCGTCGCATAGCCCCCTCTGCGGCAGCCTTAAGATGCGACTAAATGCCAGTGACCTTGATGGTTAGCTTGCGTGTTCTGTGTTGAGCTCACGCAACGCTCCGTACGTCCAGCCAGTAATAGGACTCGCCCATCAAGGAGCACTGTCCCAAATTAGACGCATTATTATTAATTTATCATACATAAAACAAAAGTTATTTTAAATAATTAAATTATGTTTAAAATGGTGAAGGTTTCAGTGTAAACATAATCTAAAATATTCACGGATTAAGTTATTAAGAAAATGCTCTAATTTAACATTATATTTTTTCCAAATCATTAACACTACGGTACTCGTTTAGACGTGATCTTCAGTATAAAATCATTAAAAGTCGGTTATTCTCGCCTTAATTTGAGAGATCTATGACGAGCTGTGGACTGGATTTCTTTAAGGTCAAATTAAATTAGTTAGCAAAAATGGACTGATGATTCTAAGTATATCTAATGACGCTGATGACGATGGTGGGACGCTCACGCCCAGCAGTGGAGGGTAATAAACTAATGCAGTTCTAAACAAAAGGGCCCAAAACTTATTTACTAATAAAATCACTTGGTAACTGGTAATGAACGCAACAAAATGTAAATTCTCTCAAAACAATACAGGTTAAATGTTAGGTGTCACACGAAGTAAACTAACGTTGTATAAGTAGCCGTAACGTTTAAACTAATTTTGAGTTTTGATCAGTTTTTATAATGTCCAGACATACTTATAATTTAATTTAGAACAATTACCAAAATACAGATTTCATTAAACATTTTCTCTAACAACGTGCAATTCAAATGAAGCCCATCTTTGATCTGATTAATTCATACTTTTTATACTTTAATACTAGAAATTCGAAAATAACTCTGTCTGTCCGTATGTTCCGTATGAAAATAACCTTTTCACGCCTAAACCACTGAACGGATTTAGATAAAATTTGGCAAGGAGATAGACGGCATCCTGGGGAAGGACATAGGCTACTTTTGTCTCAAAAATAATCCTAAAGGGGTGATATAGGGGATGAAAGTTTTTATGGGATAAAAAAAAGAAATAGAGAATTACGTGTAAAATCATCCCCCAAAGGGGTAAAATAGGGGATGATTTTAAATTCCACATAATTTTATGTGTACCCACTTCTTTTCAAGAGATTTAAGGGATTGGAAATACAGTCATAGATAGTCCGTATGTTGAAGTAACATTTCTTTATTTCGTTAAAGTAATTCGGTCAATAGTTATTACAATTTAAAGTCATAAAATAACCTTTCTAATGTGTAGGTATATTACGTACTCAATGGCGGGCGGCACTAGAGTATAAATATATTACAAATTAAAGTGATACTTTTTTGAATGAATAATTATAATTTTAAGTAAGACATTTAGAATCATAAAAACTTGTTTTATTTATTTAAAAAAAACGGAAAAATGTGAGTAGGACTCGCGCCCTGAGGGTTCCGTCTCAAAGCTGTGCTCGTTCGGCTGTCCGAATTTCCAATTCCGGATTGAAGGACAAACTTAACTTTTCAGCTTAGATGAATGATTGGTCTCGCCTTTTTTGTCTGAAATGATTTTTTTATTTTTTTTTATTAATTAGGCTTTAGTTTATTAAAGCGGCATTAATGGCCGTATTCTTTTATTGCGTTGATTTGGAAGTTTGATTTTCTTTACAGCTATAATGATATCTATTTCAACTTGATACCTCCACGAGGCTCTGAGAAATAGTGTTTTAACTTGACAGACAACGAAGTCTTCCTGTAAGTTCTAATTTTAATTTAGAGGTACGGTAAAAAAAGATTATTTGAATTTATTATCTGCCTGTCACCTTTTCATGCCGTAACGGCTGAATAGATTTAGATGATAGGCCATGACCAGGGTTAGGACATAGGACACTTTCGGTCCTGTGGGATAATTTCCAACTCTTACGCGGGCAAAACCGCAGGCAAAATCTAGTTTATTCTAGTGGAATAACGGAAGGTCGAAAGCATTTAACAATGCATCGAATTAAAACGATAATTATAATAATCAACACACTTGTGTTACAATGTGAACCGTAAAAGCCGCAAACGATAATACGATATTAAAGTAGTAGTACTTTAACGACCGTCAGTAACCAAGAAACATCAAAATAAAATTACGTGTTGGATACCTGCGTCGGCGCCGGAGCTTTTAATTTCTCAGCTCGACTTCATATCAACTTGGTTACGCAAAATTACTTAGCTACAGTGCTTCGGAATACCATCCAAAAATTCATGAGAATTATTCCAAACCTAAAACTGGAAATAAATGGCAATTATTAATAATTTTACATGCCCCATTAAGAGTGACCATGCCGCGACATCCCAAAAGAGGGACAAATAAAAATCAAGAGTTCACATACGACAAGGCTCTTAAAATTGTCAGAGGGAACTTCTAAAAAGAGATAACGCTTTTAACATTAAAAAAAGTCGAGTCCATTTTGTAAACAGGTTGTAAACGATCTTGTAAGCGGTGTTCAACGGAAAAATGGTAGGACATCTTAAATGTTTCACTAAAACGTCTCATATTTGAATTACGCGCGACCGCTTTGATGTGGACGAGTTAAAAATATACAATTTATACAAATGCTTTAAGTGTGCGAAACGGGTATTTTAACGCATGTCCGGTGCTGAGGGCTCCTCGTAAATATCACGAACTTTTCGTAAAAAAACCCATTAACTTACAAAAATAAAACCTATACTTAATAATTAGCAGTGCACGATAAATAACATTAAAATGTCTTAGCACATAATTTATTTGTGTATATTGCAATAAAAACACTACCTACATTAACATTATGTGTATTTCATTGATACGGACACCTACACTGAGCCTAAACGTGAATCATTTGTGACCTAAACGCTAAACCTATAGTTTCTTTTTAATATTAATAACATAAGATGAATTTAGGGAAAATCGTAAATATATTTAAGAAATCGAATCCGATGACAGGTTAAAAAAATATGGATTTTGATTTTATATCACCTTACATTATAAGAATACTGGTATTTTATCAAGATTTCTTACTGCAATAAATATTATGTAAATTATAATCAAATATTATTGAAAGGCCGACTGTTCTGCCAATCTGTGCATTCCAAAGTTTCGTTGAGCGATTATTTATTGGAAGAGATCATAGGGAAACGTTCGCGTTCACAAAGTTATGGACACATTTGACACTGTGTCAAATTGTAATAGTTCGTAGTAATAGAGCGAGCAAACCATGTCTACCTGTGCACGTAGTAGGAATACTATGCCTTTACGAGCCGACCGTGAAATCGGAGAGCGAAAGAACGTTGTAAATCAACTGGATGGTCGCTACATTTTTTACTGTCCTGTGTGAAGGATAACCATGATTAGTTTACTATAAGAAATGGACTAGGTTTGGAACGTATTTATATTACAAACTACCTAGTATAATTATTTAGTTTACAAATAAATTTTGTAGTTCCCAAAGAACAGGAAACTTAAGCATTATGAGTTTTTTGCATTCTTAATAATAAATTACATTAATATAAATAATATTATTTACCTATACAAATTGAAATACAACAGAAATACGGTAACAATCATTTGTGCTATAACTGTAAAAACAGGTCTATCTAAATTCTTCTAACTATGATCTCAAATAACACCTCCAAGTAATTATTTTATTTCTTAATATGACTATGGTAATAATTTATCTCAGGTAAAAAATAAAGACGCATCAAATCACTCAAGAAAAGGATTCCGAGGTATGATAAAGCTGTGGTCACATTAGTAAGGTCTCGAAGCTCTTAACGTTTATCTATAAGCGAGGCCACTCTTGTTTGTAATCTTTGTTGAAAAGTCGGGAACAAAACATTAGAGCCTTTTAGTTTATCGAACGCTTATGCTAACTAATGTATGAAGGAATGTGATTTGCTTTTAAAATGTCTAAGACAAAGACAAGTGTGCAACGGAAAAAATACTTAAGGAAAAAAAATGCCGATAAAAAACATGTTACTTGCACCCCCGTTTTTAGTTTTATTATTTTTTGTTATAACGGACAAGTGTGCAAGGGAAAAAATACTTTGCCGATACAAACATGTTTCTTGTATGGGCACCCCCTTAAATTTTTAATTTTGTAATTTTTTGTTATAACGGTCATAGTACACACTCTGTGAAAAAGTGCCATACCTATTACGATTCAGAAGGTTCCTGTGACAGACGGACGGACGGACAGCGGAGTTTTAGTGATATGGTCCCGTTTGACCCAGGGTACCCCCCTGGGTCAAACGGGACCATATCACTAAAACTCCGTCATAGTACACACTCTGTGAAAAAGTGCCATACCTATTACGATTCAGAAGGTTCCTGTGACAGACGGACGGACGGACAGCGGAGTTTTAGTGATATGGTCCCGTTTGACCCAGGGGGGTACGGAATCCTAAAAATGCCGTAAATACATACAAACGTATGTTAATAAATCAGTTACAGACTCTTCAATTATTTGTAGGTATATGAAGTAGCTTGAATAATGTGAACTTAAGGTAAAATTATGCATATTTCTCTTGGTGGTAAAATGATTGATGGCGGTTCCTTGAGCATATCGAAAATATTATGTTACGCGGGTCCAGAATTAAATATGATGCCTTCTTAAATGATATATGATAAATATCTACTAAAACAAAGTTTTTAACTTTCGAAATAAAATCTCAAATTCCTCTTCCACAAAATGTCAATGGATAATATTATCTATTGACATTTTATGGAAGAGAAATTTAATTTTACAGATTTTAGTTCCGTTGTTGTCCAGTTGGACAACGACGGAACTAAAATCTGTAAAATTAATTTCTATAGTGTGCATGTTTTCTATTTCCAGGTGTGACAATACGCATGAGCTGCAGATACGGGTTTTATGCGTCTCATTGTTTATTAGCATCATTGTGTTAATTCCCAAATACATTTAACGATAATCTTTTACATGATCTATACTCTATACTATTTTAATATGTTATTATATATATTTTCATAAATCTGAAGAGTTTGCTGTTTGTTTGTTTGAACGCGCTAATCTCTGAAACTACCAGTCGGATTTGAAAAAAATCTTTTTAAAGATAGCCCAATTCTTGAGAGGTTATAGGTTATTTTACATCACGCTACGACCATTAGAAACCGAGCAAAAAAACAGGAAGAACGATAAGGGAAAATGAAATAATAACGCGAGCAGGCGATGCGATGCGATGCGGTGGGTCGGGGGCTGATATTTAACGCGGATGAAGTCGCGGGTTTAACCTAGTATACCATAAAAGTCGAAAGAATTCTCGAGAAAAATGCCACGACCAGCATGGGCATTACATTCATCTAACCGTTTGTATAAAGTTTCAACTATTTCAGCTTTAGCTTTCAAGTGTTTTAGATATTTTGTTTAGATGGTATCTCTTCTACCTTCGAAGCATATCAGTGATATTCATCGGAAAACCTGATATTTTTATATAAAACGCGACGGCCGGGTTTTGACTCGAGATTGTGAAGATAAAACAAACGTATCTTGAACTTTTAACATGAGTTACGATATTTTGTGCTTAGTGGAGAATCCAGATATGTTGGTGCATTCAGCATAATCAGCCTATAATGTTCCCACAGCTGGGACACAGGCCTCCTCTCTGTGAGAGTGAGTGGGCCTCAATCCACCACGCGGGCCCAGTGCGGGTTGGTAGATGTCTTCGATTTTTTGGGTTCTAGTACATGCCGATTTCCTCACGATGTTTTCCTTCACCGTTTTGCGAGAAGTGGTGATGAAATAATTTACACAAAGTAAAGCGCCTGTCAGGGTTCGAACCTATACGACCTACAACTCGTAAGTCACGGTCGGTACCAGTAGGCCACTGCTGCACCTGCTGTTCTAGCTTATTATGTTTATTATAGCGGGGCTTATTGAACTTGCAATAAGCTCCATATGGTTATAGTGGAGCTTATTGCAAGTGCCATAAGCCCTACCCCTATAAGTTAACTACTCTGCTGCCGTATATTAACAGAAAATTACCTATGTGGTCAGTTTCTGTTAAATATTCTTTCGACGAAGCTGAACCCAATAACATCGATATCTATCTAAGTGAACTGGCAGATTCAGCCACCTGCATGTCGGTATCTATCCGTTCTTTAATTTGTCAGTTTTGATTTCTATACGACCTCATAACATTACACAGAGGTACTAATCATTATACAGTGGGTGTCTATTAGACGTTGCCAGTTACCGATCGTTCTGCCCACGACCAATTGCCCAACATATTATAAAGTTATTGTCTATTATTATTTGTTTTTGTTGCCGTAACATCTAACACTTATGAATTACACTCACTACATCTTTAGCTGCCTACGTACGATTCTGGTTGATGTGATGGCTTACCTGTAAAAGGAAAAGTATGAATTAGTTATAAATCATAAAAGGTTTATTTAGAAGCGAACCCACTGAATTTTAGCAATCAAAGAGCTTTAGTTACGGTACTGAAAAGAGAAACACCCTGTGCAATAAAATTATTGTGTAATCTAATGTGTAGTGTTGAGTACAACCTACTTGAACTTATACATTGTTTGAATCTTGTTTGCCACTTTGACAGTCAACTTATGAAATAATGAAAAAATATTGTGAGGCTATCTATATTGGTCACAGTAAAGAATTATGTGCTGGAGTGAGTGGAGAGATTGGGCTAGCCTAAAGTTGACGAGAACCATGATACTGGTGTCCTTTCAACACCGTGTCACACATCATAGATGTGTAGCGATTACACCGCCACATACGAACTACGAATCATAGACATGACGTCACACAAATCCCGCATCGCGCAATTAGAGTTTACCGAGCGATCGACATAAATATACAAGATTCCGACTTCAAACCGTTGGGCAGTTGTCCGCCAGACACAACACCCGTCTGGTCGGAGGATCCTCCCTTTTCTATGGTGGATGAGTGAACTTTACACCCTGTTCCTCATACCACTAAAGATGTATGCTCACAACCTGTTATGAAAACATCCAGCACATAACACATAAAACTAAGAGCTATTTACACCGAAACAGTTCAAACAACTTCGTAAAAAACACGTATAAAAAAATTCCAAAGTGCTGTATCTCTCCATAAAAATAATAGAAATCACACTCCATGCTTAAACTAAGAACTATTTTATTTTTTTAACGTTCTTAACGTTAATCGACGTAACTACGCAAGTATTCCTCTGTCCAAAGTCACGAGCACCAATTAATAAGATACGAATCCGTTGAGAGGCTCATTTAGGCCTTTGGGCACACGCATTAAGAAGCAGAACTTGTTCGACTGGTCGTTAAAATTCCCTCAGATTCGAACCGGGAGGCGGTGCCTACACGTTGTTTTACACTTTTGCCGCGTGTACTTGTTGGTACGCTGATTCGCTTTAGGCTGTGGCGGTGAATGTTGTTGCTTACCAAAAAGTTAATTTCAGATCAATTTTATGTCAAGTTTGGTTTTTTAATATTGTTTCTGGTGTTATTGACATTGTTCGTAAAAATAAAGTTACAAAAACTAATTAAAAACGCATTTGACAACGGTTCAAAATATTCCACGAATAGCGAAGCGAAAGCAGCTATCCTTCGTGTTAATTGCGAAATAAAAAGTTTCTGAGGGGTTGTGTGGGTAGCCATAACTATAGTCGATTTTATTTATAACCATAAACAGTTAAATTAAACCTTAACACCAAGATATAAGGCTCTATTTGGTCGTCATTTGAGTTGCTAAGTGATATTTACAACTTGCCCACGTTTCTTTTCAACACTACGAGGCAACAGCAAGTGGGCGCAGCCTACATGAAACTTTAAAAAATAACAACAACTGAGTCTAGGCGCGAATTTGGCCCTGACGCAACATTCGAAATTTAAATAGTGGCACAGATGCAATAGGAACGATTCGAAAAAGTTTTTAAGGTGTAGGTCAAATCTTTAGACAGGTGTGCAATACAGAATAGAAAATTTGTTTAAAAGGGTAATTATTCTTCGAAACTCTGTGATAGACGTTTTATAATTATAATTAATTATGACTTTAATTAGGTACTTATTAAGTATCCATCAATAGATACTTCTTTGCGTAGGCAGTAAATGTCAAAGACTTGATTTTGTTTCAATATAATAGCCGTTATTAATGTTCGTAATTAACAAAAATGCAGCGTACTTTAATTAAAAGTTCGTAACGTGTTTCTTGCGTAATATTTGCTTAAAAAGCTATACAAGGACTCGATATCGGTAACTTGTATAGCCAAACTTCCAAAAATTCTCAGTTCTGTGTCAATATGATATTTGCTTAAGTCGTTTGTGACCTCACAGTTTCCCGTGTCCTATTTAATAGCGGTGAGGTAGAGGCACCAATTACCGACCGAACATAATGTAGGTATCGGTATTCAATTTTTATCCTTTGACTAGTTTTTTAGTCTTGTTAGGTTTTATTATTATCATTCATATAGGTACTTAATTCTGTCTATTTAAATGTTGTTTAGAAAAACTACAAAACTGTTTATTTTTCCATAGATGTTTACTTTGTGAAAATAAACACAGTTTTTAGTTTCGGACTTAATAACTTGCAATGTTCAAATAATGCTTTTTTAACCATGATTTGACTCACCCTTTGTCAAAGTAAAAGCGTAAACAAGAAAGCTTTTTGTAGCTGTTCAAGGCTCGTAATTGATTTTTTGTTTATCCGAAACATTTAGCTGTCATCCGCGTCTATTCAGGCGCAGCATTCGATTTTTAAATTTAATTTCGAGCATAAGAACTATTTGGTATAGGTGGGTACAATTTTTATGAATTAATCTATCGTAGTACGAACTTAGACGAAGAAACCTGGCTGGCACCAAAAAAAAAACCAGCTAACAATGTTTGTAATAAAAACTGTGGAGTTTCTGTACAAAATGACAGACCAATCAATGAACACGAAACAAATCTAAGTAGTTTTTTTTAGCCTGTGTTATTTTCCGCTGCTCGGCAAAGGCCTCCCGTTTTTCCTTCCAAATTCCCTGTCTTGTGCGATATCTGGCCGTGAGTGTCCTCCTTCAGGCGTACAGTGAATGTCCTCTCTCAGGCGTCTAAGTACTTACCGACAATTAAAACATTCAATATTTTTATTACGTGGAGGTTAAATGTCAGCTTTGCCTCAAAATAATATCGGCACAAGGTCATCTATCAGTGCGTATCTCCAAGGATACACACAAGGGTGCCTTTGTAAATAAATCGAGCTTATTCGGGATATCACTAGGAAACATCAACGTTTATCGGGCCAAGGAGAATAAACATGAATTTATTTGCATTATGATTACAACATTATAATAATACTATCTTCTGTCCGTGACTTTGTCCGTGTGGATTTTGGGAGCTGGGAATTAAATTTTCTCATAAACACTTTAACACTCTGTTTTACATTATTAAGAATTGATTTACGAGAAAAGGTTTTATTGGTCTAATCATAATTTAAAGAGTGCGTTCTCCTTCCCCGTTTTGACGAAAACATCGTGAGGAAACGTCTTAGAATCAAAATTTCGAGGACATGTTTGATGTGACATCTACCAACCCACACTGGGCTTACGGTCCACTCCTTCTCATAGAGAGAAAGGAGGCCTGTGTCCCAGCAGTAGGAATATTAAAGGCTGATTTTACTACCTATGCGTGGTTTTTGAATCACGAATGGGTTTTATAGAATATCTCATCTCACCAACATCTTCACCAGCGGTCGAGACAACGAAAATATTGTTTATAATTATCGGATAAACTGTGGGCCCAAATAGCATAGAACTGGTGCCCTGAGACAGTTAGGCTGGGTCGCGGCAGACCACGTAGGAGATGGCGGGACGAGCTGGATAGGTTCCGTAAAAACTGGAAGGAGGACGTGCGGGCTCGCGAAAGGTGGAAGGTTGTGGAGGGATTCCTTTTCTTAGGAGGGGGACAGCGTAGACCAAGAAAAAAAAAATATACAGGGTGGCAGGGACATCGACGCGAAAACTGTTACCATGGATTCAGTTCAATTTTTGTTCAGTGGTTAAATTTTTCGTCGGTTATTTAAAAAAAACTGCTGTTTCATAGAAAAGTACAATACCTACGCAGTCACAATGTATGGAACAGCTGATTTAAAAAAAAGTAACCGACGAAAAATTTAACGCAGTGGGGTTCAGAATCATTTACTGAATCCATGGTAACAGTTTTCGCGTCGCTGTCCCTGCCACCCTGTATATCGTTGGGGCAAAGTACGTTCAAAGTCTACGTTTTGGCATGATCGAATTACAATGAATGTTGTATTTACTTGACTTCTACGAACCACATACATAAACATTAAAGAATAAGACTTGTACGTTCAATACAATAGCTCGCCTCATTGCTCTAAATGGACGTTTGAAACTCGGTTTGAAGTTAAACATACCGGGATTTCCAAGGCTGGTATATAGAAGACTGATGTATTTTGTTTCATTCAGCTAGGTACTTATTTAATAAACCCGGCAATATTCAGATTTTTAATCGTTGTTACACACATTGTGCTACATTTAGTTATTGATTTGCATTGGCTGAAATTCAGTATTAAATAGGTACTTATTTAATACTGAATTTCAGCCAATGCAAATCAATACCTAAATGTAAATCTATACCAATAAAATGAAATGCTCTTCGTTAGTAAGCGCATTACTTCAGAACGGCTGGACCGACTTGGCAAATTTTTGTTTAATACGAAAATAAAAATTTGATAAAACTGAAAGTACATTTTCTATGGGACAGGATAACGTCCGTCGGGTCAGTTAGTAGAATAATATAAATTAATTGCTTTATTTTCAATGAAAACCTGAACTTTACTTCAATTTATCCAAAATTGTCAGTTGCCATCCAATACATTTAAAAACGAACTCTTCGACAACATATCGATAACATTAAACTTTAAATCAACAATACACATAACATGTTTCTTCTTATATTTTGGAGTCAAACCTTCATTTGTTGTTCATCTCGTAACGTGGCACGCGCCGCAGCCCACGTGATACTTTCTTCAGAAAATTTATATACCAGACCCCCCTGACCCTTCTCGATAGGGATTATGTTTTGGAGTGGTACAATCTTCGAGATATCGACGACTTAGAAGTTGTTAAAAAAAGTAAGTAAGTGTAAAAAGTGTATACGGCCGATAAAGCTTGGCAGGTCTGAACATAAGTACTACGAACTTTCGAGCATGTTCTCTCACTCATACTCGCCGTTACCACTTGGTTCCTAAAAAAATTTACTTCGCAGCCCTCTGCGCTAAGTTCGGATCTGACAAGTTATATCGGCCGTATACACTTAATACTTTTTCTTTAAATAGCGCAAATACAGTTTAAATTTAACAATTCTTGCACATTATTTACCTACATCTTTTAATAAGGACGTACGACGGACGGACGTAGAGTGCTATCGTTTATCGTGTATCTTTTTGGCCTCGCACAGGTCGTTATTAATTTTGTTTGTTAGTTTTTAAAATGCTCCTTTTTTATATTTGTTAATTTTTTTTTAATCTTTTATTACTGTTTTGTATTTCCTGTGCGTGTCCCAAATAAAATATTTTTCTTTCTTCTTTCTTTCTTTCTTTCTTTCCACAGGAGAAGTTCCACAAGACAGCACAAACTCAAGCTAGTGCACTAACAAGCCATATTTATTAATATACGTTTTTGAATATAATAAAACATTATGTATTCACTGGGTCTGTCACCGTAAATAAATTATACATATAATTATGTTGACATCATTAAAAAAATACTTATTTGTATTTTTCATGTCAATGTAACAAAAGGAGAAATCTGGACGCAAATGCTAACAAACCACAAAACCGCTTCTGGCTATAACTTGGTACCTTGCCCCGCGCCTACGCAGGTCGAAAGTGTGCCCAACTGCCCAGCAACGTTACACTCAAAACTTTATACTTAGTTATACTCATTCACGCTCCATTGTGTGCCTCCCATCGTGGTCCATACATCTGACCCGTTGACACTTCAATACTACCGGATTTTGTTTGAATTTGGAATTAAAAATATTGCGGATTTCGGTATGATTTACAAAGGTTTTTATGGAGTGAATGAAATTCGGAGGTCCATAAGATAAAAGGAATTGTTTTATGGGCTTTTTTGCTGTGAGTCAATTGGACTGCACTGCTGGATAAGACTCTCACTGAAGCTGCGTTATTCACCATAAAATTTGAAAAGATTATGAAGATTTAATCAATAATTTACTATTGTGAGAAACCTGATTTACACGGTGCGATTAAATTGCCTGTGACATACTAAGTATAAGTTCAAGCAAGAATTAAAGAAAAAAAATTAGAATTTCGCGGGTTACAACTGCGGATCCACCTTAAGAATTGTAACGTCACATTACCTAGTACTTGCGGATCGGATTTGTACCCACAACCTCGGAAGTAAACGGAAATAGGCCTGTGTCCAAAATATTTTTTTTTCCATCTTGTATATTATTAAAAAATATTGAACACGTATTTTTTCTTTTTGACGTAATCAAAAGATTACGGCCGGCGATACATTGAGTTAAAATGTGGCATGACGTCACGCCTTGCCAGATTTAATATTGCGTTGTGACGTAGCGAGCCCCCACTCCCCTACTTTAATGCGTGTTTTCTAAGTTATTTTTTATTAAAAAGCAAAAAATACGTGCCTAATATTTTTTATCATCTGAAAGGCGGAATAAATAGAATTTCTTTTTTTTACCTAGGCAACTACCGTAGGCAAATTGACGCAGGGTGCCAATTTGCTTACCAATTACTGTCCCTGACAGTACATGCGAATCTCGAAGACCTTTGTGAAGCCTGAGAAGAGGCCCCAAGTTTTTGTCCAAAAGAAACTTAGAACAACTTTGAGTAATCACTTCCTTCCTAAGTAATTAATGACATCCCTTTCGCCATGACAGATATTTCCCCACAGACATTGGGTTTGGCTTCTCTCCTCTCCTAATGTGTGTGTGTCTGGCATCTGTGTGCTGAGAAATTTGATGAAGGCCAACAGGTTTCATAGGAGAAGTAGAATCAAAAAAGTTTCCTAGGCACTGATGATTGCTATCAGTCGTACAATTCTGCTTCATTTGCAATGGTTTCTTGTTAATCAAAGAAAACTCCTTTTTGGGGTTCCGTAGTAAACAAGGAACCCTTATAGTTTCGTCATATCCGTCTGTCTGTTCGCGGTCTAGCTCCGAGACCCTTAGTACTAGAAAGTTGTAATTTGGCATATTAATTACGCCGACAAAGAGTAAAACAAAATTATGAATAACATTTTTTTTAGAGTACCTCCCATACACGTAAAGTGGCGATGTTTTTTTTTTTATTCCTTGATGTGGGGTATCATTGGAAAGGTCCTTCAAAAACATTGTGAGTTTGGAAAACCATTTTTGGATTCAAGGATCCGTTTGCGCAATATTAAGCTTTAAAGTGCTAATTTTTGTTAGAGTCAAGTGTGTCCCCCCCTGCCAGCTAAATGGTTGGTTTTGGATGTGTGAAAAAAATCTCAGTAGTAGTTTATATAAAGAAATTAAAAGGAAAACTATCACAACTAAGTAGGCTTTACAAGTTTACGAGTAATAATCGACCAACTTAACTTTGCAGTTGCAAAAACATGTTTTCCCATACATTTCGTATGGGAGAACATGTTTATCAACTACAAAGTTAAGTTTGTTTCTGGGATAAATTCATCCCAACTACGGAACCCTTTATTGTGCGTGGTCCGACACGCACTTGACCCATTTTTTCTAATAGAATTAAGTGTTTGTACTTTCCTGTAGGGTAGGATAGGTAAATCTATTTAATAGATTACTTGACATAAACCTGTGGTTCTGCTTAGCTTGATTTTATAACAGTATTTCCTTATTAGAAGCGAAAAAGAGATTTCGCGGTCCCTTGAACTCTCGCTTACTCAGGTTCGACTGTAATACTATATGGATTGTGTGCATTTGTATGTGAAGTCCGAAATAAACAATAGATTTATCTAATCGTTTGCCGGTGGATCTGGCTAATGACATCCTCGTGATCCTAATTCCCGAAACCAGATTATATTATTAGGGCAAAGTAATTCTGTAATAACTTGACAGAAAGCAGTCCGCCTACACATGAAGCCCCGGGCCTTCCGATCCACACCTGTTAAAATTATTGTATAATACTCATTAATGTGTCGTTTGGCAATCTTAAGACCGGATGTATCTTTATAGCCCGTAGAAGCAGCCTTTGACACAGTTGCATTATCAAACCATCGCCCCCGCTCGGTCAAAAAGCCTTTTAAAATTGAATAAATACACCTACAGTCCACCGTTGCAATGTCATGTAACCAGACTATGTCGAAAAGTCACATAGTATGAACGGATTCTGCTGGATTCGAAACCTCTTGTATTCAGTAGGTTGATGGTGCCGTTGCCTAATACCATGTAGGTTGACGACGGTGTCGCTGGGCGATCATCGCGTCTAGTTTTCGTCTCGATCTGACATAGTAATTTCGACTTTATTTTTAACCTGCTTTGGTCTGTTATGGATCAATACAGGTTGATGTACCGTTTTGATAATGGAATTACGTCGTCAGTCGCTCCACGGTGTCGCAATCGACGCGTGCCTTGCTGCTTGGAACTTACTATTGATGAACAACGTGGCTGAATTTGATGCCTAATTATTTAAGAGTTAAGGTTCTAATTTGATTGCATTTTGTTCTTCACCAAGCGAATTGTATGCAAGTGTGGGGCAAAAGGCAAATTTGTTGGCACGTGGGAAGAACGCTGACGTCATTATAAGAAATGAGCACCATAAAACTACCTTTCGACTTAGCTTGATATGAATGACTTGGTAATTTATTGTATAATTAGTAAGCATACTATTATGGTGTAGATTCGTATTAAAAAATCCCTCAATAATGAACCCGAGATAAAATAAATTAATAGGAATTACATCGTTCTTAGCCAACAGACTAGTCATTCTCACTGTTGTCGGTCCTAATATGTTGGATATGGAATTGACGAATGTATAGTTTACTTACTGTAATCTTGTTCCCTAATTTTCTTACTAAGGAAAAGGATGTACGCGTCGTCCTTGGTAAGAAAACCAGTATAAGCTAGTCTCTTATTCTATTGACACCCCGTACTTCGCTAGGCTAGCTCAAGATCAGAGTGTAACCATGGACGCGATTGTATCAAAGTTGATCACTCTACCAACTCCGGGTATATATATATAAAGTGGACAAGCTCCACTTTGAAATGACTCGCCCCACTAACGCATTTCCGCATTACCGTGTGCCTAAAATGTGCGGACCAGCGGAAACCTGTAAAGTTATCACGCTCTTTTAAAACGGTATCTTAGATCAGGTAGTCTAAGAAGATAGTTTCTCGTCGATTGTCATTAAAAATTGACTCAAGCCTGGACCAGCAACGAAGATTTCTCTAAAAAGAAAACATACGAATATTTAAGAGCTAACAAATTACAAAAACACTAGTAAAGTGCATAGTACACAGAAACAAAAAACTATACAGTGCTTAAATAACATTAATGTACAAGACTGGTCGTGAAGGTAATCCACTTGACTTTTTGTCTCACTCACACGTGTGTGGGATGTATGTGGTTGTTGCTTTCTTGCGGCGGTACAGCCTCCGCCGGGACCTTTTCTTGGAAGTCTCTGCGGTCCCTAGATAGATGCTTATCGGTTGTGTAGTAAGTTAGTTTTCTATGTAACTTCAACTTTATAACTATATTTCATTTCTCTCATACTGGAAAGTTATTTCTACATGTTAAAGACAATTACTTTCTAGAGCGGCTTGTGGCTAAGTAATCACAGCCGCAAGGGTCGATATATCAGGTTAAGCTACGCTTGCCGCGGTTGGTCCGTGGATGGATGGCTGACCATCTTTACATACCAAGACCGCTCCGTGCCTCGAAAAGCACGTTAAGCCGTTGGCCCCGGCTGTCATTTGTAGATCTTTGACAGTTGTTACAGGTCGTCGGAAGCCCGAAAGTCTGACAACCAGTCTTACCAAGAGGTATCGTATTACCCAGTAACTGGTTGTAGAGGTCCGATAGGCAGTCGCTCCACGTAAAATACTGGTATTCAGCTGGATCCGGTTAGGCTGGAAGCCGACTGAAAAGGCTAGGCAGATGAAAAACAATTACTTTCTAAAATGAAGTTTTTCCTTACTTGGGGAAAGATGAAAGAATAAAAAAGCAATGATTTGCCGATTGTAATTTAGTATCTGCCACTAAAGCATAAAAGTTTAAAGCTAACTATTTTGGCTCCTGGGAACGAAGGACCTCAATAATCCCACCACCCATGTTTTTCAGTACAAAAGATCCACATAAGCACCTACATTACTACAATGATGCATTAAAATACAAATATTTTTCTGTGATGTAAATACCGTTCTATCGCCTTATGTGGTCCTCGCGAGTTGATTCGGCCACTCCATAGCAAATGCACCGTACTCTAAAGCAAACAGTCCGTAATGACCCAAAATATAAGTAATTTAATGTATAAATAACTATAGATAATGATAGCGGTCCGAGATAAGGTGTCGTTGACACTGATAACTAACTAGGTAAACTGATAAACGGTTAAATTTTAAAACACAAACACAAGTAGTTTGGCGAGCGGCCATTACTGTTTACTTGCATAAAAACATGACACGCTGGTGATAAAAAAATAATGACGTAAAGAAAATTGGCGGGAAATCCCACTAACGCCAAATGTATTGAAATGTCCGAATGTACTAAGACAGCGTACCGAAAAGTAAATAGTGTGAGTACAAATACTAACCTTTCCAGGAATAACTCGTGTACCTACATTCAGGATTTAGCTAGGTAGGACCGTGTATAATAGGACTACATAATTACAGCATAGCAGGGACAACGATGCGAAAACTGTTACCATGGATTCAGTACATGATTCTGAACACCCCTGCGTTGAAATTTTTCGTCGGTTATTTGAAAAAAATCAGCTGTTCCATACATTTTAACCGCGTAGGTATTGCACTTTTCTATGAAATAGCTGTTTTTTTTGGTTCAGAATCATGTACTGAATCCATGGTAACAGTTTTCGCGTCGATGTCCCTGCCACCATGTATATGATATAATATATCTAATTATGGAGAGCTAGGAATCTTACCTATATTCTCAACTGTATGAATCCTTGGGGGAGATCTAAGATAGTCTTTCAGCTCAAATGTATATATTACATAAATTCATAATTCTGGAAAATGGCCATGTAAAGTACAACATATTGTAATCAAAACCCGAGCAAATTTAAATAGTTTATTTGCTTCATTGCGTATCCAAGGTATGAGCAATGAATTAGCACTTACTTAATCAATGCTAATCTGTCGATCGACCGTTGGCGGGCGATTATATCATAGAAACGAGTCAAATATTATTCAGAAACATCTGCACCCTAATTGCGTAACACACTATCAATCACAATCTGAATGATTTTGAAGGATATGCATTGCTTCATATGTTCGAAAAATTTGTCTGCTCAACAACGTAAATAACGCAATTAATGTTATTGAACTGTCAAAATGAAAGCCATTGCTGGTGTTAGTGTGTTACGCAATTACGCCACTGCAGTGGGTGAATATCTAGTGCACTGGTTAGATATTCTTGGTATAATTATGATGAAGAGCAAACAAATGTTCGAGGGCTTCCCAACCTGGGGTCCACCGACGTCTGAGGGTCTGAGGATATGTCCCTGGAGGATTCCACCATCTGGAGGTCCGCGGGTCATTCATATTAAAAGAATTTTATAAGAAAAAATTATTATGAGAAATTTCTACATCGTTTAAGGAAAGCCCCTTTCTTGGACTCAATAATAATCGCCAACTGTTTAAGCGATATCAATCGAGATGCCTTCGACGGATAGGGAAAATTAGAGGAGGTGGCAGGAATTTCGAGAAAGCAAACGATCGTCATTCTTCAACACCCATTATCAAGACACAGATATGGTGTATTAATTAAATTAGAAATATGCGAAACGAACTTAATCGCATAATGTGCACAACTATGAGGAAAGAGGTGGAACCAGAGAAAAGATGGAGGAAAATTTGTGGAAGATGGTATGGCTAGGTACGAAGTGAACACACATATGATGACTGAAAGGGATGTGGCACCGGAAAAAAAGGAGATATTGCGTCAACTCCAAAATTTTTATGTATTGGGCTATGGGTGATGGATGAAGATGATGATAACATCAATAGAAAAAAATATATATATATTCGGTCTGGTCCTTGGATCTTACCTATAAATAAAAAAATTGAATAACTAATCCTACTTCCTATCCTACTATAATATAGTATATATAATAATATTATAAATGTGAAAGTTTGTTGGGATGGATGGATGTTGTTTGGCACCCAAATAGTTTATAACCTGGATTAATACATAGGATACTTTTAATCCCGATATTCTCACGGGATCAAGACTTGTGCGGGTGAAACTGCGGAGGGCTGTTGGTAATATTATAAATGCCAAAGTGAGTTGGTTTGTTACGCTTTCACGCTACAACGGCTGAACGGATTTGGATGAAATTTGGCACATGGGTAGACCATGACCTGGAAAAGGACGTAGGATACCTTTTATCTAGATATTCCTACGGGATCGAGACTAATACGGGTGAAACCGCGGGGCGCATCAAGTATTATTAAAACACAAATAATACGGTTACGTTTTCTACACTTGGCAAAAGCTGTTCTGACTAGCTCAGTATTTTATAATATTGAACGTAATGAATACGCCTAGAATTCTAGTCAGACCCATATAGGAATGTTTTGTTCTACGTAATGTGATAATATGCCGCATTCCTAAAGATAGTGACGGAATAGAGGAAAGCGTTTGATTGTCTTAATCTATAACTTGTGAGACTAAGGCCCGTATTACAGAACCTCACTCAAGACAGGACTCAAGCATTACTTAAAACTAGTTTCAACCAATCAAAAGGCTTTAAATGAATTTTAAGTAAAACTTGAGTTTTGAGTGAGGTTCTGTAATATGGGCCTTAGAGTTGGATGCAGCGGTGCTGTGCATGTTGGGTTCAGTGCAGCATCTTTTTCTACCACACACTCTCTAAGGTTTCATCGCAGCCATATTTATACACAATCCATCCATCGTTTCTTTGATCTTCTCTCCTCACGACATATTCCTCATTACTTTGCGTCACTTGCCCATACAACAACAAATGTCCACAAAGATGAAGCTGAATGAAAAACATAAGTTGGTTACCAATTCTCTCCACATGTAGAAATAGTATCTAGAACTCACAACTGAGGAACTTTCATCATAATTTGTGTAGGACCACACCATGTAACACCATCGTCGCCGTACATGGTCAATTAGGCCAACACATTTGCAACACAAATTTTGCGTGCGGCAAATTGCAGACTTTTAAAACCCGTTGGAATTAGGCCCGTGCCAAAATGTTCAGGGCACCTATCATTATCCGCATTATAACTGATCCTACATGCTTTTGATTCATGTTTATATGGATTCTTAGCTTGAGGCGTCTCTTTCCTATTCTGTCTTACATTTTTGTGATTCCAAACATTTTGTCTGCATACCTACTTATCATTTTTTGAGAACATTTTATGTCTTAGAGTATATGGATATTAGCTGTGGACAAAATCAATGCGTATATGCACATTTTTTGTCACGCTAATGAAGTATTTACGAGCAAAAAGTGTGAGACCACATTTAAAAGGTGGGTTCATTAAAAATATTGCCAAAACATCCTCTACAGGAAATCGGGCCAAGAAATCAAGTTAATATACAATTCATATGACGTTTTAAAAAGCTGCGTACCATAGTGTTTTTTAAACATTTGTATGGCGTGTTAATTAATATACATCGAATGATTTAGCTGGTAGCAAAACCGGACGGAAAAAATGTGTCTACTTGCGGAAAACTAAATGACTTTTCTAGTTCCTAAACGAAGTAACAGGTTCTAATATGGAGGGTCTGTATAGAACGGGTTCTGGACCATCCGATGCTTAGAACGTGTAAAATTGTTTTAACACGACGCCGCCGCCGTCGAGTTTTCTCCGATACCGCGAAGTGATTAGGCGCTGGTATTTCTATGAAACGTGCAACAGGCACGGGCGCATGCGATGCTCAGATGACACTGCTCATAGCTTTCGTATGTAAAATAGACGGTTCGAGTTTTCCGAGACCGTTTTGATGGTGGTTTTAGAACTATTCAATATTCATGTACTTGCGACACGCTATGGAGGAATATTAAACATGACAACCTCTTTGGAACCGTAGGTAGATGATGCTGCATTCATCGAAAATGGTTGGATGTTCCTTATTTTACTTTAATGAGAATATAATCATAGTTTCATCATGACGCATAATATGAGGTCCGGCCAAAACCGTGTGCAAATGAACGCAGAACAGATTCTATGATTTGCAGTACTCTGGTTGCCAATCTATCGACCAAGTAGGTACGGATAAGCTCGAGAAGGGACGATGATTAGAAGCGTATATATATATTTTTGAATCGGAAATTGTCAAATAACTTCTCCCGCTCTGGGTGGAGCGGGAGAACCCGTGTTCCTTCAGTTGCCTGTATTGCCAGGGGCCACAGTAACTCTTTCGGACAAAACCGCAACTGTTCTGTTCTGTGACAGCAGCTTATATAGATCAAAATAATTTATTTTAAATCTTGATTGGTTCAGTAGAATTTAATTACTTACGAGCTCAATATTACAATCCAGTATACTTTCACAAACCTTCTCAAGATTTTCAGAAGTTTTAAAACTTATATTTTCATCATACATTTGAAGTGAGACGGACGTATTTTGTTTTTATGCAGTATTGCACATCAGTGCAATTTGCTTATTGTGCAGTACTTAAAGATCTTGGTCTTTCATTGATCAACTGTTGTAGAACGTAGTTCCGACTACCGCCCGTTTGTTACTATAAAGTAAATATTTTATTCTTATCATCTTCCTAAGGTTTTTTGGAATAGGTTGGGCTTCTGGCTGTCGGGATATTGTTAGGTAGCATTAACTTTCCATTACATACAGGTGAGCTATATGATCTTGAATGAATTAATGAAATGCACTGACTCCAGCGTGGTTTAATCAGACTCGATAAATCGAATGAACCCCAAGATTTACACTAGCCCCTGGAGCCTCATGTTGCATGGGGCTACAGAGGCCATTGCATATCAAGAAGTAGACTGGGGGGTGCGGTAATGGTAAGGAAGAACGTGCCCTTAGGATATGGAAGGATTTGCGAGCCATACCGGATATTCATCCTTGAGTAGTATATGATAAGTGCCACCATCTTGGTATAATATTCGCGATATTATTTCGGTTCGGGTTTTTGGTGGACAATAGGTTCGCCCCCTAGCCTAACCTTTCGGTGATTACAGGATTATTGTTATATGTATTTCGGTTTCTTTGGTAGTCAGAGCTTTTTGGGACTAGGTACTAGATCTGTATGCAAAAAGACTTTTGTAACAAGACAAGTACACAAATCTTGATACAAAACTCGCGAGAGCAGTCACGGGTGAACCTACGTGCTAGGAAGATTATCATTCTTGATCCCTTATGTATGGGCAGTTAGGGAAACACTATAAACCAATATTTAAAAAAAAACATCTTTGGTTGCTGCCACGAGTTTCTCCGTAGACCCCATGCCTCCTGACGATCACAGCGGTGGTGCCAGGGTACTGTCACAGGGCTTCTCCGAGAGAGCCTGCGAGGTCTTTCTCGAAAGGAGTATTCTCTATGGTCGGTACGACCATAGAGATAGATAAGACCATAGAGATATAAATACGCAAACCTAAAAAATTTAATAACGGAAACGAAGGAGATTCGTTTGCCAGATACTATCTGACACTGATTATGACTAAATATAAATGACGGGTGTTTTTTAAGAACCAGTTAGGCTAATCAGCGCTATTAATATCATATTAGTTTGTGTATAGAGGAATGTTTTGCGTAACTACCTAATGACTTATACATGGTGTAATTGCAATGCGGAGTGATACAGGTTGTTTAGGTCGATGCTATTTAAGATTTTATTAAAAGCCAAGTAAAATTTTCCTAATAATGAAATAATAATAATTATATATATTTTTTATTATAAATTTTTATAATAATTAGGAAAATTTTGAAATTGAATGACTCCTTTATCTAGGGCTATATAGTAAATAAATACCTTAGTATTTACTAAGGTTCCTAAATTACTTGCTATGATGAAAATTAAGAAGACATTTTGGGTTAGTAATTACATTGTAAAAGTTGTTAGTTTATTTCGAGATTTTTTAAGACTTACTCGATGCGCCTAATCACGTCGTTAAAGGCAAAATTAAAATACAAACGTGTTTATATTACGGACATTTTACCCACAATAATGCATCGAATCCCCGTTTCGACCAATCATTCCCCTTTACGACTGTATTCCAAGAATAGATATACCTCACATAGGTAGGCATAAACATCGATTTCAATATTTAACTGATAAAATCATCGTTTTTTTTTGTATACACAGTACCTAACGTTTGGTTTATGTTTATTTCTTGGTTCTGTTTGCAATACAAGCATGGACGGGAGCAGTGTTTGTTCATTGATAAGAGATGGACTTAAACGTAGCTTATCTATCCCTTATCGGTATAAGACGGATCACCGCGAGTTATCGTGAATAACATATTTTAAGTAGATTCTAATAATTTAGGCGCTCGATAAAGGCGCCAGTCTAAAAAGCTCGCATACCACTACAGGCGAAATCTTAACGGGTTCTAAGTTCAGATATAAAAAATTACATTATTTTTCCTCTTTCTAGCTCATTTCGTATGAACATATAAATAAAGATATAATCAACAATAAAAATCTTTTACGATCATTTGACTAATAATAAATTCTCCGAAGCAATAAACAGGAGAGATTTATATTTTCTGAAATGTAATAAGTATCAAATGTTTTATAATTATTTTGTTTTTATACGTTTTAAGTTTTAATATGTTTTATTTTTACGAATCATAAGTAAGAAATTATTGCAAAATCTAAATTCAACAACGCAACATTAGCGATAGTTTAGACACGTTTAGAAGTAATTACCTGACTAACAAAACGTAAAGTGCAAAAAATGGCGGACCTCGGCATGGCACCAAAACGTGAAAAACAATTGACATGCAAAAGAGGACGAAAAATCCTCGTTTCTATTCAAAATCGACGAGTAACAAGAAACAAATGAACAGCTCTAAATACCCGATACGGAATGCGTCACTTGTTGTCTGAACTGTTGTCAAGCGAAATATTATATCATTTGCTACGTGACGGGCATAAGACGCCGAGGTCCTGCATATTTGCATAGGCTAAGTGATACTTGAATATTTATACTCGTGTATAAATGTCGGGTAGGTACGCGGAACACCGCTTCGCGACCACTTGATTTACATAAATATAGTTTTATAAATCTAAATTTCTTGTTATCGGTAACCAGGACGTTGGTTCGAATGGTAACCTACTGTATTTTAGATTCAGATTTAGGTATGTTTTTGTTTAATAAGTCGTACCCAATAATAATGTTTATTATAAATATAGAAATCAAGTATCTTGACTGAGCACACGTGGTTGGCGACATGTGGGTCGTGGACTCTGCAATTATTCTACCGATAATCGTTACGGTTAATGGCATTAGGCCATTAACCGTAACGATTATCGGTGATCGGCGGAGAGCCTCGACCAACACCTCAGGAGGGTCTCATTGCGCGGCTGGGTCAAGGGCCTGATTCTGAAAGCAGTACTCCTGGATACGCCACGCATAGTGAGGAGGTTCCTCTCTCTAGAGCCCTGAACATCGGCACCTTGGTCCCTGTTCCTGATGCCGATGGACACTTTTTTTATTTTTAAAAGTTTTGTTTTTATTACAAACATATTTAAAAAATGTAAACGATATGTATATTAATGAAGTAAATGTTTCTTTCTTTCTTCGAGATTATAATTTGTTTAGTAGGTAGGTATTAATATCTGGAAATGCAAATGCTTTTTCAATCCAAATATTACTTTCATGTCAACAAAATAATAAAGTAACAAATAGCTGTTATTTACGTTTATAAAATTTACATCATCCATACTCTGGTCCCTTTCATACCGAATTGTCGCCTTATTGGTTAAGTTATACAGTCTCATTTCCCTTGGCTGTTACAGTTTTAGTCTACGAAGGTGGTAGCCTACAGCGGGCCGAGTTTATGACGGATATACACAATAACACACAGGAAGTTCACGGTCGTACAAGCCCTGCTATGAAAACCTGTTGGATGTTTCACTTTCTATCCTTCGCTGTTGGAGGCTATTGAATCAAAAGAAATGGTCAGCAAATAGGTTATATCGTATCGTTACAAGGTTCTTTTGGCGTATGGCCAAAATTGGAATTAACGCCGCCATTTTATTTTTCAATACATTTCACAAAACGATTGCACAAAAATGTTAAACAACAGCGCCCCCCTCTCAACGTCATTCGAGCGCCAAAAGATCCTTATTTATGTAGATTCGGAAAATTTTTGCTGCGATTTTTTTTCGGGCATGTTATGGTGATTGTATGTCACTGGTCAGATGGATCAGAGAATTATTCTTACTTTTGTCGTTTTGTTGCAACTTGAAAACCTATCTCTTAAATGTTTTCAGGCAAAATTGTATGTAACCTGCATAATTGATAATATTTTATATTTTGCAATGAACCAACAACATAATAGTTACTTATAGCCTGTCGTCAGATTCACCCTTACAATGTTATAAACTTTAGGGAATGCAATCTCTAGTCGAGATTGGCAACTTGAGATCTCGCGTGTTATGTCTGGTTTTGAGATTGGCCATTCGAGATCCAGCCCAACAAACACACGAGATTTCGGTTTCGAAATCCAGATTTCACCTACTTTTTAAATACGTAATGCATTTTTTATTTAATTTAAATTAACTCCTCCTTTTTTGAAGGCTCGAGATTGCATTCCCAAGTCATAAGGGCTCCTTATAACCTTTTGTTTTATTGTCCAGGTTTTCAAAAACATTCCATCGGCAGTTTCTGAACCTAATCCTATATCTGCTCGAAATATCGACGCATCGACCACAATAAAGGCTGTATATCAAAATTTAAAAAAAGAACGAGTATGCAAGACGTCAGATAGACGCGATATCTTCGGTCGTGGCCGAGCGTCGTCGTGCGGTCCGTATCGGCTCATCTCGCTCTCTCGCCGCTCACGACTCAAAACAAAACTAAACAGAGCTTTCTGGAGATTAGAGACCACATCGACTCTATCTTGAAACGATGCTTGACTTGCCGACTGACGGTGACAGAGGTTTGATCAGCTATTGAAGTTAAGAGACTTGTGAATCGGTTAATGAACTAATAAACAAAATATATTTCAATAATGTAGGTACATCAAAATCTGGTTAGGAGTAGACTCCGACTGATACCGAAGTAAGGAATCTATCACATCATCGCCATGCTACCAAATTTCACCAAAACGAGTAAAAGCGCTGTTAGCCAGATGATTTTAGAATGAAGAGCTTGAACGTTGCAAGGGCACATTCAGCATAATAATATTTTGTTAAGTAACTGTTACTTGTTGAAAGGCCTTCTTTTTTTGTTTTTTGACTAAAACCCAACCGTGTTCCTTCGGTTGCCATGTTGCCGGGGGCCACGATGTTCCTTTCGGCCCTTATTCGCAGCCCCGGCAGGCATTGGCCCTAGCGGACCCCGTCAATTCTGCTGACATCTATTTGAGGCACGCGTGGAACACAACGCGCCGTCGACCCGTCTTGTCGAAAGGCCTACACTGCTGACCTCTCGCACCTATTAACACTGTGATTTGTAAATATTGTAAAAGCCAATTATTTTTAAAAGAGTATCCGTGGAGTTTCTTGCCGGCTCTTCTATAGGAACCGATTGGAACCGTGCACCTAACTTCTGACATTTCATAAGTGCCCACGTAGGTTTAGGTGAAATATTTTGATTTTAATTTTGATAATATAATATAGAAAATAGTTTATCTAGGTTAGTACCTAGATAAACTATTTTCTATATTATATTAGTATTATATTATATTAGTAGTTTTTTAGTAGCAGGAGACGAGATGACTAGCTTAAAATCTAGGTTACAAAGTGGTATTTGCCAGTGAGACCCAAACTAGACAGTCTGTATCTCGGGGCTGTCTGTCTGTATACAATATATTATACAGATTACAAGTGTAAACTTTACCACCTAGAACACATTGAATTCATCATCTTACTTATGTTATATTATTTATCTTATGTTAATTAATTAATTAATAATATTATAAACGCGAAAGTTTGTGAGGATGGATGGATGGTTGTTTGTTAATCTTTCACGCAAAACCTACTGAACAGATTTAGATGAAATTTGGCACACAGATAGTTTATAACCTGGATTAACACTTAAGATCATTTTTATCCAGATATTCCTACGGGATCTAAATTTATGCAGGTGAAACCGCGGGGCGCTGCTGGTCTTCAATAGTTTTAATACTGTTCCTCAGTTTTATACTTATCTTTTTTTGCAACAAGTTTGCTGCTCTAAATTCTCAACGATTTGTTCAACTTTCCTCCGCCTAAGTTTGGGTGTCATGATGTGTGGATGGAGTGAACTTTCCATATCCCGTCTACATAGTCGACTCGTAAGTCGTAACCCCCACACTGGTGACCCTTCTATGCGTAGGATGATAAGTAGGTGATGCACTCTATAATGCCATTCCGCCACAATGTAGGAAGTTAACGGAAACATATTACTTTGTATTTTTACCTTTGGTTATTTCTGGATCTGTTATTGCAATACAATTTGTGGCCCCAGCAATTGTATGTTAATTGTTGATGATGCCAAGTGTAGGAAGGAGACTTAGGAAAGATTGTGGATTTTAACTATAAGCTACAATTTGGTAAAAGCAGAAACATATCTGTTTTAAGATTAGGAATGATTTTAAATCGCATTGTGATTTCGAATTTCACCAAGAAATCCTTGTATCATGCACCTGCATTCAACCCGTCCTGTGCCCAGCTCATTACTTGTTCAATTAGGTAACATACTCTAAAAAGCCTCATCTTTGTTTCTCATATACGAGTGAAATTCCTTAGTCGTTTGACGTGAGCGTGTTGGGTTAGTTAGTCGACGCACGCGCCGCTTGCCATTATAGTGTTACTTTTGCTCGTATTCCAACTATCGACACAAACAACTTTGTGTTTCGAAATTATCCTACATTCCTCTTATGTGCTGACACTGTAAATTCTTGTGTGTCTATTAAGAAGCTGGCCTTGGTTGTTTGTTAGAAGTTTTCATAGTGAGTTTAACAAACACCGTGTAACACAATTTTTGTTAGGGAAACGATATTTTAACCTTATGCACACGTTTGATGGTTTTGGTAATAACATTTAATATATTAAACTAGCTGCGCCTCTCGGTTTCACCCACGTAAGTCTCGATCCCGTGGGAATATCGGGATGAAAAGTATCCTATGTACCAATCCAAGTCATGGTCTACCCATGTGCCAAATTCCTACCAAATCAATTCAGCCGTTTTAGCGTGAAATCGTAACAAACAAACAAACTCACTTTTACATTTATAATATAAGTTAGGATTCCCAAAGAAGCTTGTCGAACAAAGCATCTACCTCCAGCTTAAACCAACATTATTTCTAGTCTTTTTAATAACAGTGGGTTACTATCTTACATATCAAAGATCATGAAGACATATAATAAAAAACGAAACTTTATCAACCCGAAAAGGAATACTTAGGGTTACTGGTGATCAATATAAAATCAATCTGCCTAGCCTTTTCTCAACTATGTTGGGGTCGGCTTCCAGTCTACCCGGATGCAGCTGAATACCAGTATTTTACATGGAGCGACTGCCTATCTGACCTCCACAACCCAGCAACTGGGTAATACGATACCCGTTGGTAAGACTGGTTGTCAGACTTTCGGGCTTCTGAGGACCCGTAACGACTATCAAAGATCCACGAATGACAGCCGGGACCAACGGCTTAACGTGCTTTCCGAGGCACGGAGGAGTCCCCGTATGTAAATATGGTCATCCATCTATAGTATAATAATAATAGTAATAAATAAAATAGGAATGAATGTAAACTTAATAAAAAATTTGCACGCTTGCTTGCAGGCAGAATACAATGACACTTAGGTTATAAGATCTCACCTGTACCAAAACAATGTATTTCTGGCAAATAAACATTTGATTTGATTTGATATGGACCAACCCCAGCAAGCGTAGCTTAACCTGATGGATCGACCCAAGCGGCTGTTATTATTTAGCCACGAGCTCCTCAGGGTTATTGGTGATAGGCACCAATTTAATTCTTTGTTGCGCCCAATTCTCAACTCAATAATTATGGTGGTTAGCAACTCTAGATTTAGTAATGCTATGCCCGAAGGACATGATACATATTCTAAGGTTACAAACATTCCTGTAAAAAATCGAATCCATTATTAACTTTATAATAGGGTCCCTAAAACATCTGATAATAACACACCATGGGAGTTTATTTCGGTCCTTTTGTCCGATATTACAAACTTCACCAACGCCTACGTTAGATAGTATTAGTTCTTATTACGCAGTGTTAAGGTTGATTATTTATTGCTTTTTGTTTTCTGATACGTAAATAGTATTTAGATGTAGTTTTATTCTTTGTTCGCGCCGCGTTTGTAATTACAAATCGAAGCTTTTGAAAAGAATCAGAGTATTGAAGAGGAATAGTACGTAGACGTATAATTTTGGTGCTGCATTATTGACATCGAAGAATAAATTCGTGCATTCCTTTTGTTCTAAAATAATACCATTGTATGAATAAAGAGGCTGGCCTGCATTGGGCTCAGTTCCAATAGCTTGGTCCTTTTAAAACCGCCCCAATTTGCAGGAATGGTGCAAACTGAAAACCATGAAATAAACAATACCATCACTGAGTATTTAATGAAATACTAGTATATCTATGAAACTACTTCATACTATGAAACTGAAGCTATTAAACTATTCTATCACAAATTTTTATGGTGTAATGGTGCTGTGGTAATTAAAATCAAACTAGTATGTATTTATTATCTTGCAGTATTAATAATATAAAATACTTCTTTACAATAGATCAATGAAAATGCTTTACACAATAAAAGTCACTTCTATAAAATCAAAGCAATGTTTAGCACGATTTCGAAGCAAAGCCCCGGGCGCTCCTGAGTCGAAGGCTTTTATTTTTACGAGCAACGCGGTACAAATTTGTAAGGGTCCGACACGAGCCGTGTTCACGCACGATGCCCTTTTTTCTTTCTTTTTTAATATATGACTCGTTTTGTATCGACCTCGTTGTAACTCGAAGGTCGGCCCATGATTGGATGTTAGTCTTTTTGGGAACGGTTCCAACGTCTTTCAGACTAGAAATCACTTTATTACTCCAGTGATGAAAGTTCCATCTTTTTTATGGGTAGGGTAACCAATTCATTTCGTAATTAGTTTAGTTGGAATATGTTTGTGGCTTGAGTTTAATTTGGGAGGTATGGGCTGGAGTTCTCTCTCATCGGCGTAAATCTTTAAATTAGAAGCTTCAGTATATTTTCTGATTTGTGGTTTACATTAATCTTTGTACATTTCGCGGGTGCACAATGGTCGCTTACCGAGCCCCGTGATTTCACGCAATTAGAAGAAGTACTTCAATTCTGAAACCACAATTGATGTGGTTTATACCCTGTGAGAGTAACATGTTATGCATTTTATGTTCTTATCCCTATAATTTAATACTTGCACGCAACACCACACAATGATGAACTGACATGACATCTCATTTGAGTTACTGACTTTGTTGCGTTACGGTTTTTCGGATATATCTATCCTGTGTATGTGTTAGTTGCCATACTCCTCCGAACGGTTTGATCGATTTTTATGAAATTTTATATGTATATTTGGTAGGGCTATTTTTTTTATGTGAATTTATCAAATAACTTCTCCCGCTCTGGGTGGAGCGGGACGGCATGTCAGACTCTTACTGACTAAAACCCACCCGTGTTCCTTCGGTTGCCCTGTTGCCGGGGGCCACGATGTCCCTTTCGGCCCTTATTCGCAGCCCCGGCAGGATATTTGGTAGGGCTGAGAATCGGTCGTAATCTATTTTTCATACTCCTAAGTGATAAGGGTGGTTCACCCCAAACATTTATATGGTAAAACAACGTTTACCGGGTCAGCTAGTAATATATATGTATCTATACATTTTCTATGTGGATTATGATTGTGGAAACAAAGGCTATATTGATCGGCAAACGAAGATCTTTCAAACGGGTATTCTTCAGTTACATTATAATATGTAATATGCAAATCAATAAATGAAGATTGATGTATTCCAAAATCCTAGACGGATAAACAATCATTTTATTTATTTGTCTCGACGAATTGCTTTCATGATGCGTTTGCGCACTGCACATGTACCTATGACGCATTACGTCTTGTTTGCGTTCTTCTCCTTGATATTCATCCAACAGTCATTGCTTAGCATTTCGGCGATTGACACGCAGTCAACACCGCCATCACTAACACGGTTATATCGCGTGCTCACAGAGTTTCATGAGTAAACACGCATACGATTAACGGAAAGGTATTTTAAATTGCTAAACTATGTATGGAGAGTGGAGCGTGTGTTAAACGATGCAAACTGCATTGGACGTGTTTCGGCACAACTGCACTGAGATGTACTTGAGAACGGTTAAAGTTAGGTACCAACCTACCCCTCAACTTCTTCGTTCAGGGGTTGCTGAACTGTTTCTATCGTAGAACACACAAGGAATGCGTCGATCACTGACATTTGTGTAATGTTATCGGAAATATGATGCAGTTGCATATACATTAAAACAAAATCTTTTATAGAGATGATGATTTGTAGAAAAATAAAGCAACTTCAAGCAAACTTAGTGATAAAAATAGACTTGGTAACTATCAAATAAATAGGCGTTATTACAATCAAAATAACCACATATGTAACTATTAAGATAAACCATTTAGTAGTGGACACGACACATCGCCTGTCACGACAAATGCTTGTGTGGTCGGTTAGACCAGAAATCTTGGACTACTTTGACTCACAATTACTGAGAACTCGAAGACCAAGCTATAATGGCAGATATTTAGTTAGAGACTTGACAAAATTATAGGCTTAGAACAGGAAAATGTGATTTAGAGTAACGTTTCTAGATTATTCGTTGTGGGAAAATAAATAGAGTGATTACGAATATTAGGGCAAAGACCACCGTGATATTTGTAAGTAAGTAGGTAGTCTAGTATAATCAAATTGTTGTCAAGAAAGAAAAGAGGAATACATAAATAATAAAGTTCAAAATTTAAATCTAGATGGCTATCTGCTAATGTATCAGCAATAAGGGGTTTGAACGTGCCGACGCACTAATGTAAAAAAAAAAAACAAATTGCTGCTCGATTCAGTCATTGCTTTTTCGAATATCGTAGCGATATAAATCCTATCTACTTGAAATCTCCGAGAACAGAAGTTGCCGTGTTTTTGACAAGACTAGTTCACAAACTATTTTTCAAGAGAAATGGCGCAATCTTGTTACCTATTGTAATATTAAGACCTATTTACATGATGTAAGGAATAGTCTGGTCAATCGCTAGGTCTGCCATTAGTAGTATTATATAATTACTTTTCGCCATAATTTAATCGCACAAATTACGTGTGCGAAATGCAACTTGAAATATTAGAAACGTGTTCATATCTTTAATGACCCTTTAAATTATGTCGAGACACGGACACGTCATGTAAATTTCTGCTGAATCTTATAAAATAATTATACAAATTCTTCGCACAATGTCGTTAAATTTTGGATTGATTTAAAAAAATAACTCCCAAGGAAAGTTTCGTGCCAACCTACCGGTGCCGAAGGGAAAATTGCATGCGCCATCTTGGAAATCGGACTATAATGCGCATGCGCCCTCGACACGTTTAGAAGAAATAAAACCTACGTGGTATACGATAGCGGCGTACAAACTTATTTGATCGGTCGTTCAACCATGTCGATGTTGCGTGTTGCTCTAACGTATGTGTGCGTCTCGCTCTCTCGTACCGTTAAGGTGGTATGCCTGAGTTATGGCATTCCGATGTTACCACCACCACTTCGGAGGCTGTGCGGCGGGCTGCGCGTAATAGTAAGTTACATGTGATTTTATCCAATGTTTCTTACAAGGTGTGAACGCCCTCTGGTATTAGAAAATAAATTGATGGTTTTTTAACTATTTAGTTAAAAAATCAACTCCTAATGGCTGTTACCGATATAATTGTCTAAGATCTGTTCAATGAATAGGTTAGTCCATGTATTCAAAAACGTAAATAAACCTAGATATTTCTTAGCGTTATCGTTGTCTTAATCCCAAAATCTACAAGCTTAAAGCAAGGTTAACACTGGTTTAGATGTTTTGACCTAAATTAAACTAGACTCCGACTGAAACTGTGTAGGTAGGGGAGACCTGGGCTGGTTCACAAACTTTTCACTTATTGAGCTACTAGCTGACCTGACAGACGTTGTCCTGTCCAAACAATAGTTCATACAAGAATCAAGGTCAAGAAAAAAGGTTTATCGCGAATTAGAAAATAACAATAACAAGAACAAACTTAACATTGTAGTTGAAAAACATGTTCTCCCATAGATTCCATCTGCAAATGTAAGTTGGTCGATTATTACTCGGTTACCTTGTAAAGCCTACTTAGCTGTGATAGTTTTTCTTTTAACTTCATTATAAATTGGTACTTACCTATTACTACCGTGATTTTTTCAGATATCCAAAAACTACTATTTAGCTGATAGGAACTTAGGAATGGCCACACCATGAGATAGATGAGAAAATAAACATCCCCACTTTACAAATATAGGGGAAGATTATATTTTACCATTTTGTCGGCGTATATACACATGCCAAATTACAGCTTTCTAGTCTTTGAGCTAAATCGCGGACGGACAGATGGACGGACATGGCGAAACTATATGGGTTCCTTGTTGACTACTAACTACCATCCTATATCACTCTTGTGCATTCTACTAAAACTTCTCGTAAAAGTGATAAATAAGCAAGCTAGTAAACTTTTTAGAAGATAAATCTGATATCTGAAAAACAGTTTGGCTTTAGAAGAGACACGTCGACCGAGGACGCTGCTATTTTTTAGACCAAGACAATAGCTTCTTGTATTGAAAAGGGCGAGTACGTCATGGCAGTTTTCCTTGGCCTAGCCGACGCGTTTGATACAATATTGATAAATCTACTGTACTGTCCAAACTGGGTGGTATAGGAATACGAGGAAACGCGCTAGACTGGTTTCGAAGCTTTTTAACAAATCGCCGGCAACTAGTAAAAGGAGGTAACTACTCTAGTGGATTACTGCCAATTAAGTTGGAATTCCTCAAGGTAGTACTCTCGGTCTGACTCTTTTCGCCTGTTATATGAACGACTTACTTAATGTACCGCTTCAAAACGATGAAATTATTTCTTATGCAGACGACACAGCAATTATATTCCATATCGAAACTTGGGAATAGGTGTATGATCTTGCCGAAAATGGTCTGCATACAATCTCCGATACTCTTAAAGCTCATCACTTTCTTTAATACCATAGTTCCCATTCTTCCTCGCTAATTGGCACTCAAACTCATGTTCCACACATGCTGCAACGATCATAATCCTTCACTCAAAACTGTATATGTACTCCTATAGACCGCATTTCCTTCCTTAGATATCTAGGTATTACAATAGACGAAACCTATCGTTTATACCTCGCCTACAATTGCTAGCGGGCCGCTTTAAAAAATTGATCTATGTTATGAAAAAACTAGGAGACTGAAAACCCATTAAAATTCTTCAAACAATATACTCGTACCTAGGTCTCTGTCAATCGGTATTCTGTGAAATCTCCGTCTGGGGTGAAGCGAGGAAAATGTTAGCGATAGAAACTTATCCAATACCAAGAAATGGCGATTTGTCGATAATTGAATTAAATAACGATTCCTCAAATAAATTACTTAACTCACAAACGAACCGATGCATCAGATTCGTAACCGATAAATCAAAAAAATCACTGACCAACGTATCGCCAAATAAGGACAATTATTGTTCGCATGACGCGACCATTCGTTTCCTTTCAATGAATATTGAATAGAATCGATGCCATATTTAGTTAGAATCTGTATCTCAACGTAATAACTGAATTCATACTTTATCACTAAAATAATAAGGTGGAATAATGTGTGCAGGTGTGTTAGCGAACGAATAATATGCAATCAACCAATGGTTTATAGTCTTTATAGCTTGCAACTATGCAGAGTGATGTCATAGATTTGTCGGTATGAAACGTGTATCATATCAAAATCCGCTTTTAGTTGTTGGCACTTACCTTTTGGTTTTCGCTATGTATGTCATGTATTTATCCATTTCAAAATAACTTTCGTTTTATGTTTATTTATTTATAGAGGATTTTAATCTATACAGATTATGCCACCCTCATCGTTACAAATCGACCTTTATTATACTTACTACTAATTTTAAATGTTTTTTTTTATTTCAGAGTGTCGGATGACCGTTGACGTTGGTAAGATGATCGGGATTCTGAAAGGTATCTACGCCCTTTCCATTTTCCCTTTTTGAATGGCGTTGATATCAGCGGGTTGACAAAGGCTGTGGGTGATGATAACGTTCGCTAAACTACAGTGCTTCGACCCGTTAATATTAAGCGAGGTGTCAAATAAACAATGCATTATTATGGGAAATCTTGTTATTGTCCTACCTAAAGCATTACTGTTGTGCAAATATTTTTATTACTAAACTAGGATTTGGTACGACGTACGGTAAAATAACAAGAGGGAAGAGGGTTACTACGGTTAAAGCTTCACGAAGTGCTTATTTACGGAATTTGTAATCAGCGCCCTAATTGCGTAACACACAATTAATCATAATCTGAATCATTTTGTAAGATATTGCTAATCCATTGCTTCGTTTCTGCGTTCGCATTTGTCTACTCAACAACGTAAATAAATCAATGAATGTTGTTGAGCTGTCAAAATGAAACACATCGTGATTGATCTTGTGTTACTCAATAGGGAGATGGTCACATAAATCGTTTAATCAATGTTTGTATTTTTGTGGTGCACAATAAAGTTGTTATAAATATATAGAAAATAATTCAAATGGTTCTCCGCATAATACCTTATAAGGCAATTAGCGGCCACCGAGCCAAAAACGCATTATTATTGGTACGTAGGTAGGCTAATAGTAATAAAAGATGTTTCGTAAATAACAAACTGGACTAGACTTTAAGACTGATCACTTCCCACACCCTCATAATATTAATATTTACAGATTTTTTTTATGTCAAGCTAGAAGCTGGACGAATGAGACGTTAACACTGAATGATTGGATTTGATTGTTAAAATTGTAACCAATACATGCTGTTTTTAAAAATACCTATGATTAATTATCTTTGCCCTAGTTATATTTTTAACCGACTTCCAAAAAGGAGGAGGTTATATGTTCGTCGCGTATGTTTGTTTTTATTTTTTTATTTTTTTTTATGTATGTCCACCGATTTCTCCGTCAATTGTGGACCGATTTTGAAAATTATTTTTTTGTTTGAAAGGGTATGCTCTCGAAATGGTTCCATATAAATTTTATTAACTTTGCTTTGATAGTTTTTGAGTTAGCTTCAATAATACGTACTTTTCCCACTTAGTATGTGGATGATATGATAAGTTCCTGTCACTGTTATTTACATAGCAGGTAGTGGTTTTGTAATTTGTGTGGGGTAGGTACCACAACTAAAAAGTGAAAAATAAAAACTTTTTACAAAAAAAAACAACCGACTTCCAAAAAACAATAATTTCGGTAGTCGGTGACAAAAACGAAAATTCAAAACCAAAGAAAGACACCGATTTCCGTAATTAAAGTTATTTTTCACTTTGTAGTGTTTTTTGGAAGTCGGTTGTTTTTTTTTTAATATTATTTTTATACAGTTTAACTGACCAAATAAAAATGCTCTATTTTTTGGTTTCTTCAGTTCTTCTTTCTATCACTTTTTTTTGCGCCTGATGGTTTTGTGTTCCGTTCCGCAAGACGCGCGCGCGACACGTTGCTGTTTATCTTGTTAAGGCGGTGGGCATTGTTGCTGTAGGTGGATAACAAAATATGGTCAAAATTAAAAAAAAGTATCTCTACAACTTACTTCTAATCTTCTAGAGTGTACAAAGTGTAAAAAGAATGTTCTAATATGGATAGGATAAACCGAAAACTAGACTATGTACAAATAAATATATATTATGATGTATGAATGATAGAAATAGGTACCTATAATGTAGCAATAGGTAGGTAGCTGTTTTTTACTAAAATACTATTATTCGTTTTCCGTCATTTGAGTCGTAGCTTATTTTAAATAAGTGTGGCGTCTTGAAGACAATCCTTTTGTGCAACAACGTAGTGCTTTGTCTTATTTGTTGATCATTAGCCCCAATAAAAAATACCTACATAAACATTTACTTTTACACCTTTATATGATTACGTTATGAAGCACGATTTCAAAAATAGAAAGCACTGTATTTTATATAGGTAAGATTTTTTTAATGATTTTTCGAAAGTCATAAAAATTTAAATTCTAAAAAAATCATGAATATTAACAAACCGTATAATGTACGAAAATTCATTGCTTGGTTTGCTCGCCATCAAAATAAAGTTTACAAACTTTGTCTTGCGGTTACGATGTAACTAGTGCCATCTATGAGTAAAGCTTAAAGTCAGTAAAGAAACCTTAATTTCCTGCCATCTATCGGGCGTATTTGAAACTACTCCAAAGAAATCACGGCGCTGCACGATACGAACTCCACGTGGGTCGTGGTTGCTTCTTGTTGCGTAAATCGTTATATAGATGGCGTTAGCAGTGTTGTACAGAAAGAAGGTTGGTGATTTTAATATTTTTGTTGTTCTTTCGTGTACCATGTCTTTTATTTATTTCCAATATACCCAACACCATTAGAAGTTATATTAAACAATAGAATAGTTATAGGGAATAATAGTAGTACCTAATGGTAGGAGTAAGTTTTCGTAAGCTTTTACTTTGTATTTGAAATTAGGAAGCGTAATTCATGACGATCGCGATGATGTGAATTGACTGATTTATAATTTGGAAGTTAAATTATTGTACTAGGTAACTTTAGGTAGGTAATTAAGATTTGAATGCCGTTTTAAATGAATATAGGTACTTAATAAATATTCAATACAGGCCTAAAAATCAAGGTGTATTTTTCGTAAAGATAGATTTCGATGGGTAAAGGCCGGGAGTAGATTTCGCCCGCGTGTCGCGACGCTACAAAGTAACGTTCTCGGCCTGTGTACAAAAGATTCGCTTGGCATATAATGATCTATGGCATCTAACCCTTGCAGAGTTCAGTTGTTTGGTGAGAATAAATTATTATCGCCGTGCGTGAAAATTTCCTTCAGTAGTAGCAGTGTGATATTAATGAATATTACGAATGTACTTAGATAGTTTAGCTGATAAGGCGATGAGAATATTATTATAGCCGAATAGAAGGATCCTCAGGAAGGAACGTGTTATAATTTATTAGTTCACTAAAACCTTATAAGTTCACTAAAATGGACGGTATAGGTACCTACACGAATAGCAAAATTATGAATATGTTGTATAAGTAGGATCCGCCAGATATACAACGTGAAATTGACCTATAAATTAAGAAAATTTGTATTTCGCGAGTTACTACTGCGGATCCACTTTCATCATCATCATTTCAGCCGAATATTAAAGACGTCCAGTGCTGGACTTAGGCCTCCCCCAAGCACGCGGTGTAGAGTTTGTGAAGTTAGGGCTTGTACAGTTAGGGCGTGTAGAGTTAGAAGCTTGGCTCTACATGAGATCTGATAAGTTTTTGACAGTGCGAGCCATATGGTCTCGTCTTGGCAACATTTTACATATAAATGTTTTTGGTGGGATTTTACTTCTTTTTATGAGTTGCTTATGACAATATTTTTTATTTTGTTAATTTTTCTTTTTTTTTTTGGGGTTTATTTCTTGCACATCAGAGGTGCATTTTTCATAGCCCACTCTCTATCTTTGCCTTTTTTAGGGTTCCGTAGTAAACAAGGAACCCTTATAGTTTCATCATGTCCGTCTGTCAGTCTGTCTGTCTGTCTGTCCGCGGTCTAGCTCCAAGACTGTTAGTACTAGAATGTTGTAATTTGGCATGGGTATACATATTTAATTATGCCGACAAAGTGGTAAAATAAAATAATGAAGAATATTTTTTTTTAGGGTATGTTTTTTTTTTTTCTAGCCCTTTGTTTGGGGTATCGTTGAAAAGGTCTTTTAAAAAAATTGTGAGTGTGTTAAAACTATTTTTGAATTCAGAGATCCGTTTGCGAAATATTAAGCTAAATGGTTGGTTTTAGATATGTGAAAAAATTCACGGCAGTAGCTTATATAACGAATTTAAAAGGAAAACTATCTTAGCTGAGTAGGCTTTACAAGTTAACGAGTAATAATCGACCAACTTAGATTTGCGGTTGTAAAAACATGTTCCCCCATACATTCTGTATGAAAGATTTTTTTTGTCAACTACAAAGTTAAGTTTGTTCTTGGGATAAATTCATCCCAACTACGGAACCCTACATTGTGCGTGGTCCGACATGCACTTGGCCGGTTTTTTCTTTGTTGGTTTGAATGCAAGTTTGCCATCCCCTAATTTAAATCCTGAAATATGTATTTATTATTTATAACAAGGAGTTCCTATATCAATTTTCAGACCTCTAGCATCAAAATTTGCGGAAGTCTAATAAAACTTCCATCCCCTAGTTTAAGGGGTTGGGGGATAAAAGTTCCAAGTTTTTTTTATTATTGTTTTTTGTACTAATACTAGCTTTTGTACCAAATTTCAGCGTTCTAGGCCTTCAGGAAGTAACCTAAGAATTTTGATGATCATCAGGTGAGTCAGTGACGAAATCAGGGTTTTTTAGATATCAATTAAATCTAAAGTTAAAGAGCTATGCAATTGAAATAAGTCTACTATAGACATTATATCTCGAGAATTTTGTTTATCTGGTATAATCCAAACCCAAGTTATGAGGGATCAAAAAAACGACCAAGCGCTTCGAGAAAAGGTAGGTAGTGCCCTTGCGCTTCGCTTGGCTCGTCTTGGCGTATGCTTGGTGTAAGCGTCGTAGCCGGTGGCGTTCTGCAGTTTCTGCCTACCCCCATGGGAAGAAGGCTAGTTTATGTATGTTATTTGGGCTATTGGCTACTTTGGATTAGTGTGTGTATTTTATGTTTTTTTATAACGTGCGTCTTAAATGTGCAAAATAAATATTTTATCTTTCTACAGGAGCTTCACGACTGGCCAATAATAATCTCACGTCGCTCGCACTGGCTTTTTTTTCGTGCAGTGGCTTTTCTACTCTCGGTATTGAGCTTGAGCCGCGCATTGAGAATTCACCAGAGCGTTTCCCAGCATTCCCAGCGCGTCAAAAAAACACACAGTTGGATTTTTACTTTCGGCGTCAAGCAGACTAGAGCGTTGAAAATCCAGAGCGCGAAAAAACATCATCCGTGTGTGAACCTGGGCTAAAATGTCAATCTACATGGTACCTATGTACCATCGAAGAAACCTATAACTAAGCAATTTGGAAACAAAATCCCGTGCACACGACCCTATTGTTTCGTAGGTAACCGTTACATAGTGGCCGAGCGCTGCAAGCAGAAATAGTCCTTACGGTGTATAGGTATGGATTTCTTCGATGGTACATAACTAAGGGCCAGCGCAGACCGACGGCGTGGCGGCGGAGCGAGTAATTCTATAACAACGTTGATTTCATTTACTATAGGATACGGCTGAAACTCCGCGGTAGGGCGACGGAGATGGCCTGTAGCCTGTAGGTAATCAAATATCTGTCAAGTGATGCATGAAATTGTGTGCCGGGTGCAGACGCAGACCCGGCCGTTGCCCCGCCATGACGTGAGCCTCGGCTTGATGAGGAACTACTTAATTGGTATTACTGTGCAGTAAAAATATTCACATTAAAAATATAAACCAGTGCCTGTAATAAGATGATGTTGAGATAAATAAAGATTTATGATTATGATTATTTATTTTGTATCCTCACAAAATACTTGATAGGTAGGTAAATACTTGGTTAGTTTAGTTTAGGTACAAAGACACTTGACCATATTTTTTTGGTTATGAAGGTGAAGTTTTCCTTTTTTTCAGCCCAGATCACCTGTTGGCAGTGTGCGGTGCCTGTGTGACGTGCATGTTTCATGACTGCGCATCAACAACATCGCCAAACGCGGCGAATTCACACGGGGTAATCTAATGGGTCGGTACGAAACAAAACTGTTAAGTCGGATTCTGTCTTCTCAGTTGGATTCTAATATTTTTTTTAATATCTTTTAATTTATCAGACCATTCTTTGAGTTTTCGGTAAAAACTATATTTTTCGTTGAAAGGGGTGCAGTGCTCACATCATCCAACACCCATTAGGTATATTCGGGTTAAGAGTCTTAACCCGAAGTCTTAACTTAAGACATAAAAGTTATTAATCAAAGAATTTTATCAGTGTAAGTGTCGAAACACATTGGGACTTGGGAACATTTAATCGGTCAGGTCCATTTGTGCCCGTATGCTGTTGTTCATTTAATTATCGGCCCCTTCATGTCAAGTAGAAAGGGTGGGGGGTGGGGGGGGGGAGGGCTTCTAACGTAACCAATTACTAATGTTTACATTTTGTAAAGCAATTGTTTTGAGAATTTCTCAGGCAATACTGTGCTGAGGTAACATAAGATTCGCGTGTAGGTATCAACTGTATATTACTATACATTGTAACAACCATTATTATTATACCATGGTAACAACAAATCAATTTTGACGCCTCCCCCTTAAGACCTAAGCCAAATATTTGCTGATATTCGGATAGCTCATGGCATAAAGAGGTGCCGTAAAGAATATGAATTAATAATAATAAAGAAAAAAAAACGAGATCTTTCGCGGGTTAAAGCTAGTCCAATAGAATCTATTATACTCCATTTGAAATAAGATTAGACATTTAAACAAACCTTTTTTTCAGCCCGTTCAATCGATTTTGACTTCTGTACCGTAGGCAGAAGGATGACATTAAAAGCAAAAATGTGGTTACAATATGAACTGTTTACTGCAGCTGCTATTTGTCATGCCACCAACGCAATAGAAGTCAAAATCGGTTGAACGGACTGTAAAAAAGGTTAATTTAAATGTCTAATCTTATTTCAAATGGAGTATAGGTACAGTCGATACGAATCATCAAAGCATCTGAAAAGTACAGGAAAACTGACTGAATGTGTTTTCTCACCGACTAAAGCACTTTTTTTAGTCAAGGGTTTAGTTATGTGACCTTCAGGTTTCAGCACTATAAACACAAAATTAGCTAACTACTATTGTCGTTTACCTACATAGAATAAAAATCATTAAAAACTTTTTACAAAAAAAAAACAACCGACTTCCAAAAAAAAACACTACAAAGTGAAAAATAACTTTAATTTCGGAAGTCGGTGTCTTGGGGTTTGTGTTTTCGTTTTTTGCCACCGACTTCCGAAATTAAAGTTATTTTTCACTTTGTAGTGTTTTTTTTTGGAAGTCGGTTGTTTTTTTTTTGTAAAAAGTTTTTATTTTCACTTTTTAGTTGTGGTACCTACCCCACACACATTCGAATACCACTACCTGCTACCAGTGACAGGAACTTATCATATCATCTACATACTAAGTGGGAAAAAAATACGTATTTTGTAGCTAACTCAAAAACTACCCAAGCAAAGTTAATAAAATTAATATGGGACCAATTTGGGAGCATACCCTTTCAAACAAAAAAATAATTTTCAAAATCGGTCCACAAATGACGGAGAAATCGATGGACATACATAAAAAAAAAAAAACAAACATACGCGACGAACATATAACCTCCTCCTTTTTGGAAGTCGGTTAAAAAAAGAAATTGAGTGTCTATTTCATCCTTAGGCTTTTTCATCACAAAGGACTCCATCATAAAGAATAATTCCAGATTATTTATGACTTGTTTTCCTCAAAAAAACTAAATATGCCTAAGCACATTTGTCACGTCCAGGCGTCTAAGGTTTAGTACACATTTGGTATTCATCACGACGCGTGGACATGGACACGAAAATCAATGTCGACTCAAATGTATTCTAAAAATCATTGGTGTTTAATATTAATACAGTTTTTATCGAAACAAGTCACGTTGATGGTAAATAAGCAAAGCTGACGGTAAATGATGACAGAATTTGTGGGTATGCGTGATTATTTTTGCTAGTGCGTAAAAACTTCCATTATTTCCATCGGTCAAGATTCTGCGTTTATCATCGTCATCATTCACAGCCCGACTTCATCCACTTCTGGGCATACGCATTTCTTTTCTTGTGCCAATCCCCAGGTTTCTGTGTCAGCCTCATCCAGGTTCCATCCGTGATGTAACAATGACTTCCTCGTACGTCCATCTCGCTGCCGGACGACCGACACTTCGTATTCCAGTCCTTGGACGCCACTCGGTCACAGCCTTACTCTACCTGTCAACACTGCGGCTTATCGGGTTACTTCAGATTCTGTGTTGTTGAAGAAATAACTACCAGTCGATTCGCCGTCTCCTTCGTGGTCTACCGTTGTTTTTGGTCACTGGTTCAGGCCTCCGATCCTGTATTTTCGGCTTGCGTTTTTGTCATTCGGTAGTTATGTCAACTATGTCCAGCTCAGTCTTTTGCTGAACCAACCTCCAAAGTCAAAGTCAAAGTGGTTTAGCATTGGTGTAGTAGAAATAGGTGTTGAAAATAAAATAGAAATAGAGATCCCTATCAAATATCAGTTCACGGTCTTGGTCTTAGCGGTTTAGATTTTTTATAATGAGTGTGCACGTGTTCTGTTATAAATATATTCACGACGTTCTTACCTGGTGATATTACATATTTGGATCTAAGTTTATTTAATTTATTTTGGGTGCGTGCACTAAAAGTCTGTCAAAGAAAACGATACTATTATCCTATACTATTAAATGAGCAATATTTGTATATAATAGTATGTATATATTTTGTAATCACGTTCTCGAAAACGGCTTTAACGACTTCGATGAAAGTTGCATTATAAGGGGGCATAAATCGATCTAGCTAGGTCTCATATCTGGGAAAATTCGTTTTCTATGTTTTCACCCAGGTACTGAAAGATAAAACAAGATCAGCTGTTAGAATTAGAAAATATCTATCCAAGATTCAGCGCAAACTGAGCGTCTTGTCGCTACGTCTACTTAATTGCTGCAATAAGACGGAGAGTTCATGTTAGCATCTGTGTATTTTCACTGCGTTAAGGCTCCTACAAACAGGCCTGTAGGAGCCTTTAGCCTGTTGTTACGATTGTGCATCTCGACGCCAAGTGTAAAAGACGACGACGTAAAAAGACGACGGAGCTTTGAACATAATTGTATGAAAATTGTCGATCGCAGACTGTCGTTGCGTCTAGTGGCAGTCGCATGCATAGTGTGTGTGCGCCATGTCTTAGTACTTCTTTTACGTATAGGTACAGAGTGGCAGTGACATCGACGCGAAAACTGTTACCATGGATTCAGTCTTTGATTCTGAAACCCCTTGCGTTGAAACTTTTCGTCTTTTATTTAAAAAAAATCTGCTGTTCTATACATTTTGACCGCGTATGTATTACACTTTTCTATGAAACAGCAGATTTTTTTAAAATAACTGACGAAAAATTTCAACGCAGGGGGTTCAGTTCAGAATCATATACTTACTGAATCCATGGTAACAGTTTTCGCGTCGATGTCCCTGCCACCCTGTATAGGGTGTTGTTAACAAACTGCTTGCAGTTGTGTACATTCTCACCTCTCTTTTGTATTTATAATTACGGGTATTTTCTCCGCAATGAGGGTTTTTAACTAAAATTCAATTAAACGACAACAAAGAATCGAAAATTCGGCGATAAACTAAAAATGACATTCTCGGCACTAAAATTAGTGAGCTCACTCGAATCCGGTACAAGTTTTACCCGTTTTAATACCAGCATGAATGAATGCGTTGGTTATGATACGAACGAGAGGACACGACATCATATCACTTGTTTTATTTGCAGAAACCTGTTCACTGAGCCCCCGCGGTCCTCGCCACTTTTTATCGCGTATTTTTTAATGTTCCTACATTTGTGGCTTGTATGCAAAGGTAAAGAATGCAGTTCGGAGTAATTAAGAAGGTTCAGACTACAAGGTAAAATATTAAAAGTAATTTTCGGGAAGGTATTTTTTTTTGTTTTTATTCCTATGCTATTAAACGAGCAATATTTGTATATATAATATATTTTTAACCAACTTCCAAAAAGGAGGAGGTTATATGTTCGCTTGGGTAGTTTTTAAGTTAGCTACGAAAAACGTATTTTTTCCCACTTAGTATGTAGATGAAATGATAAGTTCCTGTCACTGGTAGCAGGTAGTGGTATTCGAATGTGTGTGGGGTAGGTACCACAACTAAAAAGTGAAAAAGAAAACTTAAAAAAAAAAAACAACCGACTTCCAAAAAAAACACTACAAAGTGAAAAATAACTTTAATTTCGGAAGTCGGTGGCAAAAAACGAAAATAAAAACCCAAGACACCGACTTCCGAAATTAAAGTTAATTTTCAGTGACGTAGTGTTTTTTTTGGAAGTCATTTGTTTTTTTTTTGTTAATTACGTACTCGAAAACGGCTCTAACGATTTCGATGAAAGTTGCAATATAGGGGTTTACGGGGGCGAAAAATCGATCTAGCTACTTAGGTCTCATATCTGGGAAAATTCGTTTTCTCCGTATTTTCACCCGAGCAGAGCTCATTCGCCCAAAGTTTAGAACAAGATACCTTAGAATAATGACATGGTACCATGGAATTAGTAAGTAACTACTATAATGGCAGCATGGAATTAGTATGTACTATCAAGGCAGCATAGATTAGTATGAACTTAGCATTCTCTACTTTCGCCAGAGCAGAGCTCGGTCGCCCAAGTACCTACTTATCATTGTACAGGCGAAATGTGTGTGTACTATAGATTACCCATACCTCTGCCTACTGATTTGAGGAATGTAGGCGTGATGTTATTATTGTCTTTTAGGATTTATGAATCCTGTTCAAAACGTAGTTTTATTATCTGTGGATTAATTACCACCATGACCACAGAACATTAAACTATGTTCAGAAAATTGTTGGATAGCAAAATTTTAATTGCTATTTAATATTTGGATCAGTATCAGTATTAACGGATGCTTAAATTAAGTTCAATAACGAGTATAATTCTAATATTTTTTCAAAATTATACTTCTTTGAAGTCATCAACACAAGAGTCAATTTTGTACTTTTTTTCACAATCTCTTTCAAATTGTTAAAAAAATAACATTTTTATGACTTGCATTATGAAATCGGGGGCTTTTAGGTAACGATGATGGTGGCAATAAATTGGAAGTCGTATCGATATAGGATTAAAGTTGTAATGCTGCAGAATATTCGCAGGTATACGAGATTTGCGAAGGGCGTCGATTAAAAAGTCATTAAAAACAAAGTAAAAGCCGAATGAGGTATATTTGTATAATGTTATGTATTCTTGGTACATTTCGTTGAAAGGGCACTTTTTAACCGACTTCAAAAAAAGAGGAAGTTCTCAATTCGACTGTATTTTTTTTTTATGTTTGTTACCTCAGAACTTTCGACTGGGTGAACCGATTTTGATGATTCTTTTTTTATTTGAAAGCTTGTGCTTCCCGTGTGGTCCCATTTCAATTTGGTCCAGTTCTGACAATGGCATCCATGAGAAAACCATATAAGTCTTAAATTTGCATTAAATATGTGCGCGACAAATGGACGATTAACTCATTTTTCTTATTGGAAAGGATGTACTTCAAGGGTACTGACCCACTAAAAAAAACCTACAGCCACGTTAAACGCAGAGTTGAAAACGCCTTTAAAAATCGCCCGTGTGTATGACGGTTAATATAAAATAATTTTCTGTATCAATCCCTTTTGTCTAAAACTCATGGTAAGCCTACATCAATGAAGCGTGCAAGAGATGCAACGATGCGACAGGCTCTGCGTTAGAAAGAGATGACAACATCGAAGCATAAATATTTGTTACAACAGCTTTATTGAGGAATTTCGCAAGTTAGGAATAAAACGTATGCAAAATAATGTGCGTATGGAATTTTAATAGAGTTCGGTTTACTAGGAAAGTTGATGTTTTGATCAAGTTCGAATTTCAATAGTTTTTTTTTGCTTATTTGTGAATTATTCATGTTACCTATTCGCTTCTTGTTTCGCATGGTTTCCTGGTACCTACTTTTAGAGCTGTATCTAGGCAGACTAGACTAGATCAAGTCTAAAACCTAGAAGACTTTTTTCTAACCTAGTTCAGGGGACCTAACACCAGCTCATAAACTTCAGTGGGAGAAAGAGATGGAGCTATACGACCTGTAGAGCTTCATCTCTTTCCCACACTAAAGTAATATTAAAATAATACTGCTTTATGAGCTGGTGGTAGGCCCCCAGGCTAAAACTGTTAAAATAAGGTCTATTAATAACCTTGTTTCCAATTGATGTTATTTCCACTTCAACAAACATCAACTTTATGCTTGTGTAAATAAAGTTGATTTTAGACTGACTAGTTGTAGCGAAAACTGAACCTTATATGTATGCGTTACAGTTGTTTTTCCTAAAACTCGTGTTTGTTTACATGTTTGGCAAATAAATTGCGAACGCAGATGAGGTAGGTACCATGTGCATGTTAAGATTTTTTGCCTGAAATTAGGTGGCTTGTCTTTAGGGTCCCCGAAGGGTGCCAAACGGAACCCTATTACTATGCCTCTGCTGTCCGTCCGTCCGTTCGTCCGTCTGTCTGTCAGCGGACTGTATCTCATAAACCGTTATAGCTATATAGTTTAAATTTTCACAGATTGTGTATTTCTATTGCTGCTATAACAACAAATAATATAAATAAAATAAAGTTAACAATTTAAAGGGTCCCCCATACAAGAAACGTGAAATCATCTGGGTAGGAATCCTACTGATATATTTATAATAATAAATGTGAAAGTTTGTATGTTTGTTACTAAATCCCGCAATTAAGCGGCTGAATGGATATAAGACACTTTTTATTCCGGTAGGTAACTAGTACGTTACGTGGGATAATTTTTGATCTCCACGCGGGCGAAGCCGCAGACAAAAGCTAGTGAATAATAATCTTAGTAACGTTACAAGATCCTAAGAAGTGATACACGTTCTGTTTACCTCTCAGTGAGATGAAACGTGAAGATACGGATGCTGCTAAGATTTGTAGAAAGTCTAAGAACATGTTTCTTGAGTTTCGTTGCATAAATGTAATGCGGTTATTGATCTCGCACTAACATGTTCAAAAAAAAACAGTAGCACTCCGGGAGTGCCGATAGAAGTGAAAACTTGAAAAAAAAATCGACACTGCGGTAGTCAACGCGTTGATGTCTTTTACTCCACAGTGTCGGTAAAAGGTCGCGAAATCAATGGTTAAGTCCCATCTCAAAAATGCCCAACGTGCCTAAAAAAGTTTTAGAAGTTTAGTTAAAAAATTATGTGATTATGAGGCACGAGGAGCTCGTGGCTAAATATCAACAGCCCCACGGGTCGCCACGGTCAGTTCGTGGATGGGTGACAATCCATTACATATCGAGGCCCCTTCAAAAGCACGTTAAGCTGTTGGTACCGGCTGTCATTTGTAGATCTTTGACAGTCGTTACGGGTAAAAAGAAGCCCAAAAGTCTGAAAACCAGTCTTACCAAGGCATATCGTGTTACCCAGTAACTGGGTTGATCCAGTTTTGCAGATTGATATTATGGCGTGACGTCTGTATGGGGCGGAAAGAGGTGTTCAAAGTATGTACTCTTATTATATCGTTAGCTATGTTTAAGTCCATGTAATACCGGGCAACGAGCCTATTGCATCTAGACCCAAATCCAGACAGCTACTGAGAAATCCTATGCTATTAATATATTAAACAAGCAATATTTGTATATTTGTTTGTAAATACAGTGTGTCCGGACATGGACTAGCGATATTCTAAATACTTAAATATAAACTATTTTAAAGTACAATTACACTAAGCTTGGGTCCAATACACTTCCTAGTTTTTGTGGTAATTAACAAATTATTGGTAAAATTGCATAATTTTTTGTTTTTTTTTTCGACTTTCACATTTTTTTTCAATAGTTTTGGAATAGTGAATACATTGTTTTGTAATGCAGAGGGTAGACAATATTATTGCCTTTCGAATAAGCCTATTTTTATCTCAGTATAACTAAAACTTTGAGAGCTATGATTTTTTTTGTACTCGCATAGAGAATATTTCAACAAAAAAAACAAAATGGCTGCTACATAGCGGGCAAGTGTATTGGATCCAAACTTAGAGTGTAATTGTACTTTTGAATAGTTTATATTTAAGTATTTAGAATATCGCTAGTCCATGTCCGGACACATTGTATATTTGTGCTCACGCTCTCGAAATCGGCTCTAACGAATTCGATGAAAGTTGCAATATAGGGGACGAGGGCGAAAAATCGATCTAGCTAGGTCTCATTTCTGGGAAAATTCGTTTTCTCTATTTTCACAGCCTCGGGAATGTGATACAACGTTGGTATATCTGGACGATACGTTTATTTCTATTTTCCCCGAGCAGAGCTCGGTCGACCAGGTACTTCCTAAGAATAAGACTTTATAATATCTAATCTTATATTATTATTTCCTTTATTTCATTTATACACATATAATTTATATTTTTAAATATTCTTATAAAATGATTAAAAAAAACATTTAAAAATATAAAAAATATCCGACTTATATTACTTATTATTTTATTATTATGTTTATTTTTCAAAAACGCAATACATGCCTAAACCAGTGGGGTAATTGCGTAACACACTAACTGTAGCAATGGCTTTCATTTTGACAATTCCACAACATTCATTGCGCTATTTACGTTGTTGAGCAGACCAATGTTTCGAACATATAAAGCAATGGATTAGCAGCATCCTTCAAAATCATTCAGATTGTGATTGATGGTGTGTTAAGTAACTAGGGTGCAGCTGAATTCTTTATCTGCGTCTAGTTATGGAAACAAGAATGATAATAAAAATTAAAGCTGGTTTTAAGAAACTAGCAATAAGATTTTTCAAAGGGTTTCTACACTTTCTACTTGATTGAAGGGTCTGTATTTCTTACCATCGTCTCTCCAACTGAACAACAACATGAACTCCAACTAAATCAGAACGGAAACTTCTCGCCGACTGGTCGACACTTCACGTGACCAGAGGGCTAGCTCGTTTTTTGGCCAAAAAATTAGCATTGCCATTCAACGTGGCAATGCTGCCAATCTTCTGGGCATGTTTCCGGATGACAGCGATGCGTAGGAGTACTTCGACACTTAAGTATCCTTTTGTGTTTTTGTTTGTTTAGTTACTTAGTCATTTAAGTAACTGGGTGGCCGAGCTCTGCTCTGGTGAAAATATAGAATACTCATTTAATAGTATAGGAAAGTTCATACTAATCTATGCTGCCTTGATAGTACATACTAATTCCATGCTGCCATGATAGTAGGTACTTACTAATTCCATGCGGCCATGTCACTATAAGGTAGCCATCTTGTTCTAAACTTTGGGCGACCGAGCTCTGCCCCTTAACCCCTAGTTTCTGGCCCCCCCCCATAGAAAGAACGCGTGTGTATGTATGTTATACATATTGAACAGAACGAAGTATATTCCCACACTTCATTTCAGTTCTTAATTTGAAACATTTGGTAATGCTACTCAGTTTTGACTTAAACTTCAGGATGTGGGTGTTCCCTAAAAACTTCGGATATCCTTAAGGACTAAGCAACATGTGTTCGATGTTACGAATTTTTGTGAAAAAGAGAGAGAGATATGTAGAAAAAATGGTTGCTTTTTCTTTCTTAAGTTTCGTCCCGCCCGGTACAGCATCTGTCAGGGATATTGGGTGACCCGGCGGCATCTCACGTGAGATGAGGACTGCGACTAAACGGTCTTGATACTTGATCGCCAGAACATTATGTTCATAATGTATTTCGTGGAAGCAAATTAGATTGTTCGTTTCTTTGTGTTTTATGATGGCATGTTATTATCTACTATCTATTGCACTAGACCTGTATCTGCGCATACATTTGTGCACTAATATCTCCCGCGTCGATGGCTAGTCTCCGCTGAGATTTGCCGCCATGGGTCATGGCCCATGGCCGAAATTCGGTCTAGAGAGAGATCATGTTATTATCTACTTACATTATTAATCTTTTATATATTTAGTTTACTTACATGTTTTCATAAATTTGTACGTCGACAGCCATCCGGTGAGTGTATAATTTGATTCTTACCTGAAATAAAAGAAAATATCACTAGTTTTTTGTTCAAATTATAGGTACATAAGCCGATTCCTATAATGTATATTGTAATACAATGAAACCAGATCTAGACCTAGAAAAAAATATTAGGTAGGTATAATAAATTATTTTATTTTTCACACGTTTAGTACCAAAACTGTTCGGTCACCGTATATCAAGTTGCATGGAACTCCGGTTCACACAGCCCCCCCCCCCCCCCCATGGCATTTTGAACCTGTTGTTATGAGTGTGTGCGTAGCAACAGGTATCTTATACTACGGTGTTTGTGTGGGAGTGGCAAGAATTCGCTAGCCTTAGAACTATCGTTTTTATGAATGAGATCTTAGATCCGTTCCTGTTCCATTGAATTTCCGTAGTCGTAGCGCGTAGGCATTCGAAATAGATTTGTGTGAACTGCATTGGATTGTCATGTATGTTAGTATTGATGATTGAAGGAGATAGAATCGAGTAAGCACTAGTGCATTCTGCATGCACTTTATTCATTTCTCTGTGGTTTATTTTTTATACTCTCACTCAACTATTTATATATATTTATGTATAATATATATAAATAGTTGAATGAGAGTATATTATTATTATTTTTCAAACGTCTGACACATCTCGGGACCCTGGGGTCCCAGACCTTTGGAAGGCGTACGAGGGGCCGAAGCCAACTCGCAGAGCCCTGTTAGACGTTTTGAATTAAATGAGGCACCAACCGCCGATTATCCCTGTTCGCGCTATGTAAGTGCACCCAAGGAAAACCCCCGGTTGGTGCAGGACTATTGTAGGATATGGAATCAAAGATATTGGACTATGGGTTTATTTATTTATTCTTTTGCGAACCTGCGCTGTCCCTCCAACTCATGGGCAAACCTTGGTTATGTTATTATATTTATATTTAAATTTCAAGATACCTACCCTATTTATTATTCAAACAATAAAATCGTTTGAATGACTACTTTTAACCGACTTAAAAAAGGAGGAGGTTCTATTTTCGTCAGTAGGTTTGTATTAAAAAAAAAATGTACATTCTTTCTTCGGTATTTTCATCAATTGTTGACTGATTTTGAAAATTCTTTTTCATTTTGTAGACGATGCTTGCGCGGTGGTCCCATATAAATGTTATCAGCTTTGCTTGTGTAGTTTTTGAGTTAGCTTCAATAATACGTATTTAATCCTCTTGTTGTATTTTGAGGATGTTTTAAAACTTCCTGTCATTGTTGTTTATATGGCAAATAGTGGATAACACAACTAACAAGTGAAAAAAAAAACAATAAAAAAAAGAAACCGAATTCCAAAATATGAAAAATTACTTTCATTTCGGAATATGGTGGCAAAAAACAAAAACACAGAACAAAGACCGACTTCCGAAATGAAAGTTATTTTGCACTTTATAGTGGTTCAGTTCCTCAAAAAGTTTTCGTCAGCTGTTTCGCAAGTTCCGAAGTATAGATTGCAACGGAAAAGAAGGGGGAATTCGTTTATAAATAAGAAAAAAAAAATTTCGTTGTACAGTTAAATAAACGAATTCCTTGGGTTGAAGGGAAGCAAAAACACAACACAAACTTGACAGGTGAAACCTATGCTAGCGCCATCTATCTTAAGTTTTCACCGGCCAACCCTAATAGTCGTGGTCGCAGCACTTTTTGATATATAGTAAGTATTACAACAGTAGGAAGCCAAGTTTCAAGTTTATAAACCCAAGGAATATGATTTGAAAGGTAAATGAGTTGTTAAACATATAATTCAGCTGAAGCTACTAACAATTACTAGCTACTAGCTAATAACAACTGATACTTGCCAGCTTCAGCTGGAAATTATTTCGGTCGGCCGGAAAATGAAAACAGTGGGCGTATTTCTTTCAGCGATCCCCATTGGCTGTGAAAATAATATCGGTCTTAATGTACTGTAGGAGGCTTTGCGCACGCAGGATTATCTCCGTGGACTAAGTCACTATACATAGGTACTTATTTAAGGTCTATTTAAATCCTTATTTCCAATTGACGTTGTTTCCACTTAAACAAACATCAACTTTATGAAAGTGTAAATAAAATTTGTTTTAGTTTGACTAGTACTGTTGAAAAAGTTATAAAAAATATGAAGTTGTAGCGCAAACTGAACCTTAGGCTTGACAGTTGTTTTTCCTAAAACTCGTGTTTATTTACATGTTTGGCAAATCAATTGCGAATGAAGATTAGGTCGATAGTCGCAGGGTAGTGACTTCAGTACAAGATGGCGATACACAAAGAGAGCGACATGATTATTTTGTGTGCGGTTGGCAGCTCTCTATAGCGACATTGTGCAGCGCAAAAAGATTTCATAGAACTAGGTAATGCCACAAATTCATAATTAAAACAAAAACAATTACCACTTCACCCGCGTCTTCGTCCACGCAAATCTCAGGTTCAAAACTATCTTATTTTTATACATTATAGGCAAGAAGGTACAAATTAAGATGATAGGACTCTATGCATTAATGTCGCATAATTCGACTTCACGTTCCATCAAGTTCAGAGCAAAAACTTTTTGAATAAACCAAGTCACCTCCCAGCGTAAGGATAAGAACTCACGGAGCGATTTTAAGCCTCGCCCGCCGCGGTGGCCAGTGCAGCAGCGGGACTCGCAAACAATCGCGCAAGACGCGGGCCATAAATCGCGTCGTGAAATGTATTTCCATGTACTACGTGTTTGTACTTCGGGCTGGACACATCTGCTTCAACTTACGACCCAGTGGGTTCCGCTTAATGGCAAACGACAGCGCGGCAGGCCCAGATGGAGATGGCGGGATGAGCTGGACTCCTTTATAAAAGATCGGTCCTTGGAAGCTCTGGACAGAGAGAGGTGGAAAGAGAGTAGGGAGGCCTTTGCCCAGCTGTGGGACAGTAATGGCTAAGAAATTTAAAAAAAAACGTGTTCGTACGAGTGTTTGCGGTCCCGCAACCGTGGCGGGCGCGGGTGAAAATCGCTCCGTGTTTTTGGCCTAAGTGTCAAAAGCTAAACCTCAAAAATCTCTATAAAAACTGCTTTGACAACACTTTCAATGCTAATCAATTGTTAAGAGACGTTCGTATAGAGAATTCGCGGCATCCCCTCCCACGCGGGTGCGTGGCCCGCGCCGGCTAACGCACTCCCACGAGATCGTAACAATCGTAGTAAAATTTGTAAACGTCTCCCTTATAAGGCCGCTGACATAACAGCGTAAACGTTTTAAATTACCCAGGTCGTAGTAGCCGGTTATACCTACTATTGTTTTTGATATTTTAAATAAATCGTTTTGTTCGAATGATCTGTTTTGCCTTTATGTTGAATTGAAATTAATTTGTTTTAATTAAACAATTGTTTGAAATGTCTTGTTTTGTCATAAACAAGGCCTATATATGGTAGTCTCCAAAACGGCTTATCATTTGTCAATTGTGACTTTACAGCTGTACTTTCAGTAGGTATATACATCTCAGTAAAAAAAATGTTTTGTCAGATTCCTTTGAATTTCTGTCGATATACGCCCTTCAAGCTAACCCAAAAATTTCTTTACCATATTTGATACAGATAGGGAGCTAGTGGGAGGGTTGGGTTAACCCCCGGAGTCTTTGCTATGTTTTAGGGGACATTCCGCTCCGCCTCTGAAAATTACCCTTATTTAACCGTTGCCAACGCCCCCGCCTGAAACGCCCCCCTGAAATCTTACACCGCCTTCTACGACCCAAGCTCATACATATAGGTTGGTACTGGTAGTATATATTTTACTACCCTTCAAATTACTTACGAAATCGCAATAAAACGGAACTAGACTGTGTTCTATGAAATGCTGAATTGAAATAACAAATTATTCTAAACATGGAATACAACAAAAAACAATAGGTAGGTACCCCTATTTTGCTTGCTATTCGCAGTGGTATTGAGCACGTAAGGAAATCACTGCACGTATAGGTACTAACGGTGGGGTAGATACTTGAAAGGCTATCCACATACGCTATGCTGTATAAGTTAACCTCTCATTGTTCTGAAATCCTAAACAATGTGAGATCAGCTTATACTGGAAATTGTACTAGTAGCTTGATATGTAGCCGTGTGTACATGCGGTACGATTAGTCTCTGTTTACAGCACCTTTTATCGCAGTTGACACTGCACAGATAGTGAGTTCTCGTCTTTCAAAGTCTGAATGAAAACAATGCTGAAAAGCGATCCCTGTGCGACGCTAACGGTATCACAGGTAATTCGTCTGACTGTACTGGAGGAATTTTATTACTCCAAATGCCAACGGACTCATTGTAGTTCAAATTTCATTCATGCTGAGCTTTTATTATCGTTTTTTTTTTAAATAATACATTTTCCCCTTTGGTTTTAAAAATGTGTTCACTGCCTTATTATTATTTACCTTCATTTACAAACAAAAATTAGAAAAATATTAATAATATTATTATTTATGTAAGTTTTTATTTAAAATCCTTAATCTACTCTCTCATCGGTTACCCTAATGCGATAGTTAAGTTCACATTATTATTATTTAAAATAAAATCTAATATAATATTAGCTAGTTATGAAATATAATATTATTATTTATTAAATACACTAGGTATATTGTTAATTTGTAACGTATTTAAAGATTTAGGGGTTTATTTATAAACGATGATTAAAGTTAAGAGATGTTTAAACGTCAAAAATGTATGATCATCGTACATTAAAGGGGTTAGTTCCTTAAAATCGTCGCGAGTCATCACATCACAGATATTATGTTTGTGAATGAAGGTTCGATAATTCAATGAAAATACATTATGTTGTTAGAAGTGCTGGGTAACAATAGTGTTGATGTCGTCCAGGCGATGATGGTCGGTTTTTATATTTCTTTGAATTAATATGTGTGTTGGTAAATGAAGTCTGTAGTCATGTGAAGTTATGGAAATATCGTAAAATATGTGTCTTTAAAGTGGTTTGCGAATTTAGAAATTAATGTATTCTTTCAAAAAGTTGGAGAAAAAACTGGAATATTGTTGTAGTTCGGTTTCAGAAAAAAATACTATTATTCTTTTTAAAATTCTTGCATGTTTTGTTTGTTTGTTTGCCAGAGAGCAATAATATTTAACATTTCCCATATTTTTTTATTCTCACGGGATTTGTACGAGTTACGTCTACTGATTTTCTGTAGACTTGTAACTGCGAACTTGGCATTCAAAATAATAAAAATAAATAAAACAAATACTAAATCCAATCAAAATCTTTTGTTTGGATGTAAACTGCATTCAAATAAACGATTTTACGAATGCCAAGTATGATTCAATGTCAAATATTTAGGTCATAAAAAACCGCAAATATCTAAATTGAAACTAAACGAACTAATATAATAAAAACAAAGCAATGTTTTAATTAACTGGCCCGCAATTTATACCTACTTTTAACTATATTCTTAGAATTGTTTCTTTCTGGTATCACCCCAAGTTTCAGTTCTGTGAATTAATTATTAAACTGGAGTTCAACTTAAAAGCGTCAGTAAATAACAAAAAAAAGTCAGACCATATCAGTCAGAGTCAGTGCTACCCAGATAGCTATTACAAAATTCGATGAGACCATAGAAAAAATCTCATTAGATACATCATCTATTCCATTTTCAAAAGGAAAACGAACAGACAAGCCGTACATTTTTTATATGCATTCTAAAGTTTAGTAACGGTAGTGACAGAGAGGGTGATAGCGAATCGACGATTAGTGTGAGAGAGATGGCAGATAGTGAGTATTTTTTGCTGAAGCTTTCAAAAGACAGTACGGGAACGAAGTGTGCTAAGAAGCAGTCATGGTTTTCTTAATGTAAGTAAGGTAAATAGGTAAATCGTGGTTTATTAAAAATTGAATTCCTTTCACCAAGCATTAAAAATGCTTAAATTCAAATTTTCTTACGTTTTTTGCATTTTGCAAGTCAGTGTCAGGTTTTATGTTGATTAAAATATGATTCGCGGATGATTGCTAACTTATGGAGTTGTATTGCTGATTGTAATGATTATAATTGAGTAAAGCCATATTTGTTACGACCGCGAATCATATTTTAATCAACATAAAACTTGACACTGACCTGCAAAATGCAAAAAACGTAAGAAAATTTGAATTCCGCGGGCTACCCTGACGCTTCCCCCTTAATGAATCGGAGACAAGTACCATCCGGTTATTTGATAGCTAAGGTCCTACTAGTTACTGATTACTATTGCTGTAGTCATAACATTCTATGCAGGATAAGTTTTTATAAAGTGCGCAAAAAAAAATCAGCAGTTCCCTACATTTTGACGAGTTATGCGAACATAAATGTATGGAACAGCTGATTTTTTTTTCGCAATTTCAGGTTTGGTCTCATAGTAAAAGTTGTTCATAATGTTGAGTAAAGTCACGTGTCAAAGTTTGCGCACTGGATAAAAACTTATCCTGTATTTAATATCATTGATATACTCTATAACAGTGGTTCCCAAACTATGGTCGCGCCACTGGTGGGTCGCGAGCGAATATTGGGCCTTGAAAAATTTACTTTCAGGAATGATTAATATTAAACTAAATACCGAAATAAATTGGACATGGCTAAGATGACAAAAAGTAGGAAACAATACATCCTTAACTGCCATTTTCCTTTTTGAACGGTCCTTCATTCATTCATATAGCTATGCCCCTCAAATTCGGGAGTTTTTGTTAGGTGGGTCGCGGTCAAGCCAGTAAATTTTGGGAATCACTGCTCTTTATCAATGGTTAATAAAGTTTGTTGTTGAAGTTGAAGTAGGTACCTACGATCCTTAAGAGCCGAGCAAAAATAACGAAAAAATTAACGCTAAGCAAAATTGAGGTAAAAGCGCGGGCGGGGGCCGAGGGAGTTTTATAAAAATGTGGCTGTTATTTTAGCATTAGGTGCAACGCAGACGACACACTTTTTGTATGATCGAGTCTGTGGCGCACATTCAAATTCCTATCTTATTCGTAATGTGAGCTACGGAATGGTTCCTAAATTAAATTTTAAATTGACAGAAATTACTATCGAGCGACACATCCTATATAGAATAACCTGCATTCGGAAAAATATCGGGAACAAATATGTGCGCTACAGACTCGATCGCACAAAAAGTGTGTCTGCGCTGCACCCTATTGTGTATTTTACGACTTCCACGCGAACGAAATCGCGTCCAGAAGCTAGTATAATATTATATTATTGTATCCAATTGAATTATTGAACCCGATAATGACGTGGTCAGTCTCATGGTTGACTAGTGAAACAATGATATTTGAATTAATAATAAAACTGAAGCCTTAGTAGTTAGTTAGTTAGTAGATAAATAGTAGAAACCACGAAGATACATTCCTCTCTGTAACATTAGCTTCGTGATGCTATCAAAACTAGATATTTTAATACTCAGCTTTCAGAGTAAGTGCAGCACCCTAATTGCGTAACACACGATCAATCACAATCTGAATCATTTTAAAGGATATCGCTAATCCATTGCTTCACATATTATGTTCGAAAAATTTGCTAAAAAACGTAAATAACGAACTGTCAAAATGAAACGGATTGTGATTGATCGTTTTTTACGGTGCTGGAGTAAAAATGATAATGATTTTATTGGCAGGTGAGTGCAACAGCAATACATCATGTCTCATTCATCACGAGACACAACTGTCCTCCCATATTACGCTAGCTGCGACACGCGGTTTCACCCGCATAAGTTTCGATCCCGTGGAATGTCGGGATAAAAAGTATCCTATTACCTAATCCAGGTCATGGTCTACCGCTTTTGTCAATTTTCATCCAAATCTGTTCAGCCGTTTTGGCGTGAAAGCGTTACAAACAAACAAACTAACAGACGTTGTTCTGTCCGAACAGCGCCACTTACTGGGTCCAATTGTATTTTCAAACCATCCAAGGACCCACTTAAATATACACACAAAATTTCATCCAAATCGGTCCAGCCGTTTAGAGGAGTTAGGTGACAAACATATTTACAGAATAATAATATATTAGGATAATTGAGACATAACGTAAGTATGTACTACATATTTACTTTATGCATCGAAAATCTTTACCCACGTCATCCTCTTTTGTATATCCAAGCCAATCCATTGATTGTCTAGAGCAACGAGCACCCGGAAGAGGATATTAAAAAAAGTTATAAGCCTTGGAACTACCCTTGAATGTACGGACTCGAAAATCGAACCAAAAAACTGTGAGCACTTGTGCACGATGTGACGCACCGGGATGTATAGGATGTTGCTTTTTAGGGCTCCGTTGTTAACGGAACCCTTATAGATTCGTCATGTCTGTCTGTCTGTCTGTCCGTCCGTATGTCACAGCCACTTTTTTCCGAAACTATAAGAGCTATGCTGTTGAAACTTGGTAAGTAGATGTATTCTGTGAACCGCATTAAGATTTTTACACAAAAATAGAAAAAAAACTAATCATTTTGGGGTTCCCCATACTTAGAACTGAAACTCAAAAAAAATGTTTTCATCAAACCCATACGTGTGGGGTATTTATGGATAGGTCTTTAAAAATGATATTGAGGTTTCTAATATAATTTTTTTCTAAACTGAATAATTTGCGCGAGAGACACTTCCAAACTAGTAAAATGTGTGTCCCCTGTAACTTCTAAAATAAGAGAATGATAAAACTAAAAAAAATATATGATGTATTACCATGTAAACTTCCACCGAAAATTGATTTGAATGAGATCTAGCAAGTAGTTTTTTTTTAATACGTCAGAAATCGTAAACCGCAATTTACCTTTCATTTAAGGTTACTGCTGCTACGGAACCCTTCATGGGCGAGTCCGAACATGCGAATACTGTAATGGAATAATCAATGTTACGGAGTGCCTCTGCTACCGGCGCCGGCTCCCAAAAATAACGCCATTGGGAACCGGCATAGCATTACTGTAAGATGTTGCTCTAGTTAACCTTGTTTCATATTTCAGGTGAAGATATATAAACATATCGTCCAGGTATACCAACGTTGTATCACATTCCCGAGGCTGTGAAAATAGAGAAAACGATTTTTCCCAGAAATGAGACCTAGCTAGATCGATTTTTTGCCCCGTAAACCCCTATATTGCAACTTTCATCGAAATCGTTAGAGCCGTTTTCGAGAACGCTCATTTAATAGTATACAGTAAATATATTGCCAAAATAAAACAGCGAAATATTTGACACCTATTTGCGACGTTGTGGGTGTACCTGCTACAGGGACACCTCTGCCCAACCCTTCTGGGAAACAAGGCGTGATGTTATGTTATGATGTTATATTTGCGACGTTGCCCACTTTCAGAATGCATGCTCTACGGTGAGTTTTTTTTACAGAATAGCACTTGGTATATCCACCCAGCTTCCCATTCAGGGTAGTTAGGAGTTATGGTGCCCACGCGTTCTGCTTTAGCATTGACGCCGCTCTCTTTCTAATAATGGCATAGAAATCATCAACGCGAGCCTCCGCAAACATCCGCAACGCGCTGCAGAAACGCGGAAGCCCCAACAGCATCCTAAAACCATTATTATACTGCGAACTGATTGTATGTGAACTTGTTTGTTCTTTAATAATTATTTTGATCGCTCTCAGATTGATATCACTATTGAGATTTAGATTTAGTTTCTTCATTATTTTAACTTGTTAATGGAATTTATTTCGTCTTTCACTTTAAGTAAACTCGTTGTTTCTTTCTTTATTATTATCATCAATGAGACCCTCTTTAGGTTTGGTTTCATAATTATTTTAATAGTCATTGTTTGTTGTTATTATTTTGTTAGGCTCGACGTGACTTCTCTTCTTAGTCATCTATGATTTTTGTTTTGCATCTTCGGACTCATGTCTCTTTTCTTTTTTTTTTTGACTATGTCTTTTCGCAGTTGTGACCGCTAAGGTCATGGCTGCTTAACCGGATTTTTCCTGTGGTGGCCTTAAGCTGCTACACTTAGAAACTCCAGCCAGGAGCTTTTAAACTATACTAAATTAAAATTAAGCGAGTGCTCGCTAAGGGCACCCCCTGTGGGGTACGAACCTCGGCTTAGGGCATCGCTGAGGGGAGGATAGCAAGAAGGGACAGGCTGGATCAAACTTAGATTTTCATCATGATTATTATGCGGGGTATTTAAAGCTACGTGCTCAGCTGCAACAACTGCTGGTACCTCGTTTTCGAGCAAGGGTCGGGGGACCCTTGTCTCGTTTTTATTTTGTTTTTTATAGCTAGTTACGCCAGATGAAGTGTGGATTTTCTATGAAAAGTCATTGTGCTTTTGCGGCAGTTGAATCTATTATGCTGAGGTACTGAAACCTGACAGATTACCAGAAGCTTATGCTATTAAATGAGCATTATTTGTATATAGATAATAATCACGTTCTCGAAAACGGCTCCAAAGATTTCGATGAAAGTTACAATATTGGGGTTTACGGGGCGAAAAATCGATCTAGCTAGATCTAGGTTTTATTCTGGGAAAATTCGATTTCTCTATTTTCACCCGAGCAGAGCTCTATCGTTTAGGTACTGTTAATTGAATAGTATTCTTGAACCCGATAATGATGTGGTCAGTTGACTCGTTACACAATGTGCTTAGTTAGATTTAATAATAAAACTGAAGCCTTAGTTATAAATAGCAGAAACCACAATGACAAATTCCTTGCTGTAACAATGTATTTAATAAAATAATATCTTGTTTTTAACCACCCGCTAAGCGAAGCTAGGTTTAATTTAACTACACTACAATAAAAATAAAATTACTTCGGTACATATGCGACATAATTTAACGCAATGTAGGCATCTGTTGCTATTGAACATCATTACTTTTTTTCTGCCACAGTTGGTCGTGAATGCAAAAAAAGCCATTTTGCGAAATAACTTAGTTGAGTAACTCAACTAAATTATATCGCAAAATGGCTTTCTTCGAACTCAAGTTGAGTTCAGACAAAATGTATGTTGTTACGATGGTTGTGTTTTTTTTTGTCATTTTCAAAATAATTTGATTCTTGGTACTTTGAATAGTTTCTGTACACCATGACTCTTGTTTGATATTCTCAAGTTGTGATTTAATTATGTACCTTCAGTGAAAAGTGATGTAACTGGAAAATCATGATTTTGAGAAAAGACGCTACCGCAAGCAGTGACATCTATAAGGGAACATGACGAACTTGCTGCCGGTTGTTCAGGCAAAAAAATAAAACAAAATAATGATCAACTGTCGAGGTCGCTAGCTAACCACAAATTGCAATACAACTCATAACAAAATATTGTAATGAGTAGATTAAGTCAACAATAAAATAAAATAAAAATAAATTGAATCATAAAAAAAAATTAAAATTGACTCATAAATTCAAATAAAATAAACAATTATGTAACTGTCCGTAGATAAACTAATTCTGGAGAAAGAACGTAAGTATTGTCTTGAGTTAATCACAGCGACCAACTATTCTTATCGTTTATGTACTTAGTCGTCGATACAATAGTATGCTTTTGAACAAAGGTTAGATTTTACTTTAGTTTTAAACGCATTAAAAGGCGAATCTAGCAAAGAAGAGGGTAGCTTGTTATAAAAGTCTATACCAAGCCCAACAAATGAGTTATGAACCTTATGAAGCCGGTGAAAGGGAATATAAATACGTATCAAAAAATCTTCGAAATATCAGGTTAAGCTATGCTTGCCAGGGTTGGTCCGTGGATGGATGACCATCTTTACAAATCGAGACTCCTCCATGCTTCGGTCCCAGCTGTCATTCGTGGATCTTTGACAGTCGTTACGGGTCGTCAGAAGCCCGAAATTCTGACAACCAGTCTTACCAAGGGGTATCGGGGTAAGGGGTACCTATATTATTTTACACTTAGTTTTTGTTTCCTTTTTAATTTTTTACTTGTGTTGTAATTGTTGTGTTGTGTGCCTTTTTGTCTGTGCTAAATAAATGTATTTTCTTTATTTTCTTTCTTTCTATCGTATTACTCAGTTACTGGGTTGTGGAAGTCAGATAGGCAGTTGCTCCATGTAAAATACTGGTATTCAGATGCATCCGGTTAGACTGGAAACCAACCCCAATATAGTTGGGAAAAGGCTGGGCAGATTTGATCGAAAAATCTTAAACTAGTTATTGTGCTAGATTTTTATACCCTGCAGGTGTCTAATATCAATTTACTTAAACTTTTGGGCAGCAAATACATCCATATTTTTTTGATGCGATTGCATAAAGAATGCTATTTATAGTATTCATTCATCATGCTTAAAAAAAAAACAGTATTTTCATTTATAAATGAAAATAATTATATATTTTTTTTAAACATTGAGCCATTATTCATACAATAAACCCATAATAATGATCATAGCGTAGCACATATTATAGTTACGTACGTGATATTTTTATAAACAATGCTTGTACTATCTGAGATAGCCGTTAGGAATAGTCTTTTAGCTATACGGCTTTGTTTGTAATATGACTCAACTCAAGCATTATATGATTATATGCTTGAGTTGAGTAACCCAGCCCACTGTTTATCATATATGTAAACATTAACACGAATGTCATTTCGGTTGTTATCTTCACACTTTTTTTAGGCTGAGGACAATAATTAATCTGAGCAGAAAATCAGCGAAATTTTAGGCGGAGACTTCAGGAACAGGGTTTTATAGCTACGCCAGGTAAGCTTGATTTAAGGAGGCGTAATGTTTGAGTAATTCAAAATCAAAATTCGTTTAAACATATTACTTATTCAAATCAGGTTAAGAATCAGTTTCATGAGTTTTTTAAATCATGAGATTTTTTATTTGTTTCTGCTCCGAGTTGATCAAAGCTCAGTTAACGGTTTTTTTAGCCCGATTACTATATTGATGGTTGATGCAAAAAAAAGCGCAATTTTTTGCAGATGCTTCTGAGATGAATTAAAATATTTATTTTATTTCTTCATATCATTAGTTACTCGTCATCTCGGTTAAGTCGTAAAAGTTGCCACTGGAAAGGTGGTCTAGTAATAAATAGGGTTGGCTCGCAACCAGTCATTAGTAGTGCTGCATATTTACACAGAACCTGTCCGTTTTCCTGGTAATATCCTTTTCTTGGAAACTAAGAAGAGTGATCATCATTATCATTAGGTACTGGTCTAAACCAAGTGACTAAAACCATCATAATTACATAGGTATATTTATAGTCACAATATTATCTTTTTTGGGTGTCGTAAAAATTAGGTACCTAGGTACTATTTTTATTAGAGTTCTGAAAACCAAGTCTCTAGCGTGACTCCACGTACCCTTAAAGATCCCAGATGACTGTGACCAAGAAAATAAGGAAATCTAACAACTGTACAAGGTAAATAAGGTTTTTTTATTTTAATAAACGGCACCTAATTGAAGAATATATTGTGAGATAATGCGTTGCGTGGGCTTATTTCTTGTCGCAAATGGAGTCGATTTTAGGAGCAATTTTGGTTTTCAATATCATGCATGTTGCCCGCACTTTCAGTGTACCTACATCATTTTTGGCCTTTGTTAATTCTCTTGGATGTCCTCCGCCCTGGGGCGGCGGAAGGGTCTGTCAGACTTTTACTCCACACGGTGTTCTTCAATTACATTTGTCCGGGGTGCTGGAAGACTTACGCAGTTCTATCAACTGCGTAAGTCCTATACCTATAGAGTATAGGTTCCATATCTATCTGCCCGCATGACTTCCATGCGGACTCCGTCACCCCGACACCACTCTACGTCCGTATACGGCCGCAGTTCCTCCTGAGAGGCGCGCGCGGAAGTCATACTCAAATAATTTATTTCAAATAAACCATTTACAGGCACACTTGAATTGTCAGGCGTCGGTCTATACGGCACAGGCACTTTCCGAAGCACTCCTGTCCGGCGAGCATCTATGTCAGCCGGAAAGTAAGTGCACCATGCCGTCTCTCTAACTACATCCATCATCACTCATCCTGGTCTAAATACTGTGTCTAAATGGTTAAATTGTGTAATAGTTATGTAGATCAAGAACCAAAATATTTATTCAAATTCAAAGTGCGTTACACAGTTCGCGAATGGTTCCTTTGTGAATGTTGACATACATTATACCTTGTTACAAGACTGGTAACAATGAGCTCGTATTTTGAAAATCGTTTCGCGTTCTGTCTATCGATACCTTATTTATACATGTTTGGCATTCGAACGTCGTGTTACGAATGCACGTTGATAATATTTATTTTCATGTGGCTTCTCTCACATAGTTGTATTTTCGTCTCGCCTTTTTTGCCTATAAATGGCTTATCTTTGTTGACGCTCTAAGTCAAAATAAAATAAAAGAAATGGTGATACATTTCTTATTCGCATTCATCTTCTTAACAAAAAAGTGGTGTAATCAAGAACAGCATCATCAGTAGATTTTCAACTTTACACATATTTTTATTCAGCGAAATGTAAAGGGGAACCGCAGGCGGCGCGACACGACTGGTTTCTATGAATTTCTATGAAATACCTTCCGACACGTCGTTTGCAGCTAAGGGCGAGTGACAGACCAGTAGCCCGACCGCAGATCAGTAGTGCCGCCAACACTCGAGCGATAACACATTTTTCCATCTTCTATCTACCGACTGGAATACGGGCTGCTGCCGCTTGCGGTCGGGTTCGGAATCATGGCAGCGACATGACGCCGCGACACGTCGCCTGCAGTCGCCGCCCGCGGTTGGGTACGGAATGGTACCTTTATGGGTCACCGCCGTGTCCTTGTGGAGGCGATCGGCGGCGGTGATCTCTCGCGACCGGCCCTAGTTCAGGCCATGGTACGGAGCGAGAGGGGATGGGAGGCCGTCACCTCCTTCTGCGAAGCAGTGATGCTCGCGAAGGAGGAGGTGGAACGCGTGAAGGAGAGGCAAATTTCGCGCCCTCACGCTCCTATCCGCCGCAGGAGATGCCCTGGGCATCGGGTATCGCAGGTCGATTCCCTACCACCGTAGGCGCGGGCTTGCGGACGGTGAGCAATGGGTAGCTCGCCGTCCGATAAGGACTAGGCCCGGGTCGACGGCGCGTTGTGTTCCACGCGCGCGTCAAAGAGATGTCAGCACAATTGAAGGGGTCCGCTAGGGTCGATGCCTGCCGGGTTTGCGGGTTTGTCTGAAAGGGTTACCGTGACCCCTGGCTACATGCAGGCAACTGAAGGAACACAGGTGGGTTTTAGTCAGTAAGAGTCTGACACGCTCTCCCGCTGCGCCCAGAGCGGGAGAAGTTATTTGATAATTTACCACCCAAAAAAAAAAAGGTACCTTTATGGACTTTTGGTTCGGCACTGAATTAAAAGGTTACTTATTATGCAACGGTGTGAGTGGCGGTCCGCGTATCGGACAATAATTAGCATTCGCGTCGTATTTGTTACTTTTGAGTGTTCGATACAAGTTTATTTATTAGGTGATTTGCATCTACTCTACGGTTTTATGTACTCAACCTCAAGTATGCTTGTAGCTCTTTGAAATCGGTCCGGTTTGATTGAGGAAGGTGTAATTATATTTACTTACGTATAAAATTATTAAAATAATTAAAAATGCGGCAGTAGGTTATCGTGTATCCATTTCAATAAATTCAGAACGAAATGTTAAAAAAATTCTTGAACATTTCTTTATTGCTAACTGCATGTTAAAATAACCGGATCTCGCCAAAAATCCACTTTCATTCACGACAGGAAAACGTTATCTAAAAGGCAATGAAATTAATTAATAATTATCGATGGTATCCGTTGTACCTACAGTTGAGTATTGAGAGAGTAATGAAACTGCTTTTTGTTGATAAACGCACGGTATTAGCTGCTTCAATTTATTGCAATTACATACAGCCTAGCGGCCAGGACCGTTATACTGTGAAAAACTGGAGCTTGTCCAAGTATCCGAAGTGATCCGAACGGTACTACTACAACCTTATTCGGTCTGTTATCTATGTTCCTTTGGCGGGAGCGGCCGCCTCGTACCTCTACCTACTTGTACGTATCACTGCATTCTTATCTCATACCTAGATAAAGTTCAACTAGGTTTCTAAGTAGCCGACTTTATCGGTAGTATTTCCTCTATTGTATGTATCTTCTGAGTTATTTGAATGGGTATTCCCTGAGTACCCCGATCCCGGAGGTCCCCGTCCTGGAGGACCCCGAATACGATAAATTGATTACATTTTTATTTTTGTTCTTCAATTTTTTCCACTTGTATGGTCGACATAAAAAGTGCGTGCAATTAATGTAAAATACATAAGACGAAAGTAGTTTATTTGAAATTTTGTACAATGTCGAATCATAGTTTTAATAGACGGTTTAAATAAAATGTATCAAAAATATAAAATAAATGTTACAATATTATGAAATCATTCTTAACAAATATATTTTAGAGTTTATGACAACAATAATTATTTCAAATTCGAAGCACACCCGGGTCTTTTTTTCACTTGCGATAATTATGATTAATAATAACGTTAATATCTCTTTTACGTATACTATAAACAAAGCGAAATCAATCACCAAAAAGAAGCGCAGAAGTATTCTCAACGAAAATTCTATCGCAAAACTGACAAAGGAAAGGACTATGAAGAAAGACATATTGCATTAACTAAGTTTTTAGAAGACCTTAATAAAATCGTGCTCATAACGCCTAAAAAGACTGATTAAAATTGATAATTATTTAGTTAATGTGAGAAGAATAATTTGACATTACATTACACTGTTTTTGTATTACAGTACACTGTTTTTGTATGTTTTAAAAATACCGATTGAACATGTTAATAATTTTGATTTGTAAAACTTTTATTACTAAAGTTGATTATTTTTATTTGTTATTTATAATTGAAAAGACAGATATTTTAATATTTTGAGACGTTTTAAAATTATTATATAACTTTTATAACGATTTTTAAAATATTGTTGATATTGCATGTTTTGAGACTTTAAAGTTAATAATCAATATTTAAAAGCATTTTTGATTATCTGTATCGTAAAAACAATAATGAAAGTGAAACTGATTTTGTATGTTAAAAGATAATCTATTTACGTTATAAAAATTATTCCTGAAAGTGACACTATTTTTGCGTATTTTTTAAATTATGTTAATGTTCCATGTAATTTAAATGCCAAATTAATTATAATATTTACCTTAACAACGCAAGACTATCATTTTTTCTAGATAAAAATGAATCGGGGTTCTCCGGGATGGGGGCCTCGGGGATCGGGGTACTCAGGGAATAACCCATTTGAATGGGTGTTTCTGTTTAGGTAGGTACTTTCTAAGAAAATGAAAAAGTTGATTGTGCTGTCGAGAAGTACAATTTTATTTCGTGTTTCGAGTATTTTTTTATGAGGTCAAGGCTTTCTTGCATTCGTCATAGTTCGTGCTCTTAAAGAATTTATCGCATGATTTGTCAAAAGCTAGAACTGAACGGCTGGCTTCGACACTTTCACTGGCACAAGAGGCCTTTGCGCAACCTCCGATATGACTTTGTTACCGAATTCATAGTCTTCGACTTGTTAAATGGCAGTGAATTGAATACACAACACACTTCGTGACTACTTACTTTTGACGGCTGTCGTACCTACACATCGACCTTTCCATTAATTTATAAAGTATATTTCAAATGCTACAACCTAAAGTACGTTATTAGATAACAAATATACATATATTAATAAACATTCGCACATTATTACTTAATATTTTTATTAATCAGTAAAAATTTGGATAACTGAATTTGGACTTTCACATCCCTACTAGTTGATGACCACTGCGAGTTGCGATGCATCACGTGTCCAGCAATTTATTCGAATAAATCAAATCGATTAAAGTGTCATGTGATTTTTCAACGGTACTGAGCGCGTGGGATAGTGTGCAGGTACTGTAGGTACATACAATCAATTTGAAACTCGTCACAAAAAGCGAGCGAGAGCATGTGAAGTATGACATGGTGTAGCGGCATCCAAGTTGCACCGTATCGGCTTACTACGAAAGGTTACTGCCACCGCAGCCGATGACGTCATCAATTTCAAGATAACACGCTTCCTTTGCAACCTAATACATAATGAATTACCGAACATACACCCAAAAGTATCGAGTTCTGCAAAAAAAAAAAGATTCTTATCAGTACCTGTTTGTACCCCAATACGTTTAAAATCTTCTCGATTACTTACTTGTATAATGAAAAGGTTAAACATTTAGTTTTATTTATTTATTAAAGAACACCAACAGCATATACATTCAACAATTGAATTATTAAAGATAATAATAATAATTAAGAAAGGTATTACTGATAATGTATACACAAATTATAGGTGTACATAACATTTAAGGAATAACAACATTGGACAGAAACAGCTCATAAACTAAAAGTAAGATTTAAAATATTTAAAATAAAATATATTTAATACTTACGGTACTAATAAAATGAACAAGTAGGTATTTGATTTGCATTCTAATAGGCAACATTATTATTCAATTCACATGTGAAAAGAAACAAACCAGAAACACCGTATATTATGCGAAATTCTTCATAGATAGCAAGTACAAAAGCGATCACGTTGCTTATGTACCAAACAATTCAAATAACAACCAGTAATTTCCGAAGATCCTTCAACCAGTACAATAGGCCAATAAAGGCTCTTGTTTATAAATAACTAACAATATGACACTGAGAAACTATTATTATGTAAGACATACGTTCTTAGAAACGTGCGGTGGACGGAAAATGAACTGTTTGCAATGTTCGAAAATAAATCTTAACTTAGGACGTGTATACATGAGCTTAGAACTCGTAAGACTTACGTAAGAAAAGTTCGGTTCAGAAAATTGCATGAGAAGACATATTATAGCCCAATTCCGTAGGTACTTAACACGTTTTTTATGACAATCGCTCAAAAAACGAAACCTTTTTGCATAACACACGATAATTATATCATAATCAAATATTTTTTAAGGAAATTGCTAATCTATTGCTTCATATACTGGAACAATGTGTCTGTTCAACAATGTAAATAACACAATGAATGTTGTTGAACTGTCAAGATGAAACAGATTGCGATTGATCTTGTTTACGCAATTAGGGTTCAGTTTTGACCAACGTCAAAGTCAAATGATTTATTTCAATTATTAGGCACATAAAAGGCACTTTTGAAAGTCAAATTTTACAAAAAATTGTATTGATTCTAGTCGCCCCTTCCAAAAGGTAGTTTTCTTATGGAGAAAAATGGGCAAGAAACTACATCTTTACTCTTTTAAAATGTTTTACAATATTTTGTATACATTAAAAATAAGATATACCACAATAGGTAAAAATAATTTAAAATGTAGCAATAACAGACCTTAAGAGTTGGTCTTCCTGATTATGGATAGTAAAACATAGGACAACATAGATAATATATCGTTTTACTAAAAAAAAAAATTATTTTATAAATTTTTGTAAATATTTATCTTCCAGTCGTGAAGGGTCTCACGGTCTCACAAAAATGTTATAAAACTGTCTTCTTAACTCCCAGGAAATTATTATGATTGTGACAGTCAATTGTAATTCTTGACCCAATTGCAATTTGCAAGCCATTGACGTTACAATGAAGTGTTATTCTATAACAAATTACGTAACATCTTGAATGGCACAGGCTCTACAAACTGTAATGCCTTTAAAACTCGTTTATGTATTTTTCGCCTCACCTGTAAATTAATCTATGATACCTACCAAATGTAGCTAAAAATTTCCATGATGAATGAATGAATGAAATGCACCGATCCCAGCGTGGTTTAACCAGACTCGATAAATCGAATGAACCCCGAGATTTGCACTAGCCGCTGAAGCCTCATGCTTCATGGGGTTACAGAGGCCATTGCATATCAAGGAGTAGACCGGGGGGCGCGGTAATGGTAGGGGAGACGTGCCCTTAGGATAAGGAGGGATTTGCGAGCCTACCGGATATGCATCCTTGAGTAAGCAATGGAATAGTGGAGAGACGGGTGATATTTACCTATGGATGGGCATCTTTTTACGACAGCGCCGTTAGGCTGGTTCCGTTTCAGGTTTCTTGAAAATCTCACTAGCAGTCTTCTAGATCTTATCTTAGTCTTCAGCCATGTCCATCCAAAAGTGATTTCCTTGTCGAAGTAAGTCATGTCCTGTTTTAGGATATCATTTCATGTGTAAATAGGTAGGCCGGCTTTCTTGGATTTGGTCTTGTATGTACGTGTGTGGATTGCGGTGACTGTGAACATGTGTGAGATAGCACATCCTGTGTTTCTTGATGGTGGTTACGGTTTTTCCGTCTAACATTTCATGAATTTTCTTTTGTCTTGATTTATTCCTAGCATGATTAATCAAGTCTCTCATGATAATTCTCTCTACTAGGATGGTTCAAGTGCAGCTTCACTGGTAAATCTTTTGGCGTGGTCAAACTGCTATCTCGATTCTTTTTTTCTTCGTTCTGATAAGTTGTCAGCAGCAGTGTCCAGGGCGCGATCGGCCCGCTCTTCGTTGTTTATGTCCAGCTCCGACGTGATACAAGTTCGACCTGTAGCTCGCAACAGTTCACCTCAGGTTGACACGATATAGTTCTGAGTTATGCAAACTATTCGGCACACGTAATTAATAAGAACTCGACAAAAATCCCGATTCGCGTCACCCAAATTATTGTTTTTCTGTTCGCAATATCGTGGGCGCACATATCTAATCACCGTAAGGACTATTAGAAATAGTGAGTAGGCATCATAAAAGTTAAAATACCAATGGCTATTATGCAGCTATGGGCGCACATCTGGCGATGCGCAAAAGGGGCTGAAACCAGATGTGGTCAGCGAGTGCACGGAATTCCGTTTTCAAAGTTGTTAGGTACAGTGCCGACCAAAAGTCCATGAGCAATCTCACAAAGCAATAGACTGACGCTTCGGTTTGACTTACGACCTTCTTCTATAAGTTGTTACAATACTGTAGACACGCACATTACACACACACACTCACTTTGTCTGCAACCAATGACTAGTTCAATAATCATCATTCGTTTTTAGTTTCATTCGTCTTGTTCACATAAATATTAAAGTTTAGCAGGTAGACCACAAAAAACTAAGTAAATTATTTCGATTTCTGTGGGGTAGATGCAGTTTGTTACGAGTATTCAATTAATAGAACTTTTTTGGTTCGTGGATAATATTGGTGACGAGTATTTAGCGCAGTGTTGTGGTTATTATTATCAAAAAGCAGGCATAAAATATATTGAAGAGATCAGATCAGATCAGAGAATATTATTGCGCTGCGTAAAAGTGAAGTGAATATCTAATGAAACCGGACTAAGTGTGAGTGTTATCATTAATATATTTCATATTTTACTAAACATAAATCTTAATCAAGGGTATTGTTGATAGAACAGAGGTATTGTTGAGACAGAAGATGCCTTTAAAGTTTTAAATTCATTGTGAGGTTTAATTCGATTAGTGAATAATAAATAATAAGGTATTATGTGTAATAAAAACAATGTTTTTCTTTGTTCTAGAGAAATACTGTGAGGGTTAAGAGATATGAGGAAGGGGCTTATTATCGAGTAGCAGCGACGTCAAATGGTGAATGAAACAAATGGTTTCATACCAACGAGACATTTTGCTGAATTATTAAAAACACGTCATTATGAACCGTTCGCCGTGCACTCTGAAGGCTTGCATCACTGAAGACCAGCTAGAAAACCGTTTTTGACCTTAAAATATTGACCGTACCAACTTAATAAACAACAGATTCGTTATTGCATGAATTTATGGTAACGAATTTTTTAAGCACGTTTCAATAGGGTGTTTGTCGTATTTCTTGCAGATATACCGAAATTGTTTAATATTATTTTAGTAATAGTATTATTTTAGGATAAAAATTTGAGGTTTAGTTTCAATCTTCTTTTCGTAAAGAAAATGAATACTTAAGCTTTAACCTCAATAACAACCAATATTTACTAAAGTCAAATAAAATGTAAAATAATTAATACAAATAAAATATAAACAAACTGCCCATATTTAACCTTAAAATTACCTATTCTGTAAGTAGTTTTTTACATTTTAAGTAGTCTAATATTCTTATTTATTACTTAATTACTTCGACCATGATCAAAGCTTAATATTTATGGTGAAAAAATCCATTAAAAATTTAAAATATTTCATAATTTAAATATGTCTAAATAATACAAACTGCTTCTAAGTTTCTTGACATCTATTTCACATCTTATTCAGCTGAAGTAATGATAAATAATTGTAGCAGTTTATTAACTTATGTAAAATAAATATAACGAATAAACATATATTTTTTAATTTTGTTATCATATATCACGCATTTTTTATTCTAAAACCTTTATTGCAATAACAACATAAAAAAGCAGCAATATTTAAAAAATATTATTATCGAAAACAAAAATAATAATATTTGCAAAAAACCGCACTGTGTTTCACGAGATTAGAACCTGAGGCAGATTGAATTCCATACCAACGCTTAACGCTTTCTGCTATCTGCGCTTGTTAAGTTACTATCGAATTTTAGCAATGCCATTAACTGGTCAAGTTCACGCGCATAGTGCGTGTGTGCTAGCATGTTTAAAGCGACGGAAATATATTTTTGTTTCGTGTAACTGCGTTATCTGTGGTGTGTGTATCGTGTTGCTTACACATACAAATGTACGAGTTATACCGCGTGTTCACAGCAATACGACTCTTAGCGTGCTCATGCACTTTTGAGCGCTTACTGTATTGGGATTGTAAAAACACCACGCACTAAACAAATCTCCCTTGAACTTACAAACTATTTTGAAACACCGCACATAATATTATTATAATTGTCACACACGTATTATATCTTACATTATTTCGCCTATAAAACCATTTAAACCTGTAGGGACAAAATAAACTAGTGACTTAAATAAAGGCGGTCTTGCAGTAAGGAGCAAGTCACCGAAATTTGCATAAGGACTTGTGTCTTGTCCCACCGGAGCCCCTTAGCATGTATGTGTGCAATGTATTTCACTTACTCACTCACTCACTTTCACTGAGTTAGTCATCACCACTAAAATAAAACAACAACCTCACATTAAAAAACTCAGTATCATTAAAAATAATCCACGACATTGTTACATGGTTACCTCTTCTACACGAAAAGTGGTGACGTTTTTGTTCTATTCCATGGTATCATTGGATAGGTAATCTGAGGTGAGGAGCTCGTGGCCTAGCAATAACAGCCGCAAGGGTCGTCAAGCTACGCCCGCCGGGGCCGGTCCGTGGATGGGTGACCACCCCCACATGCCGAGACTCCTCCGCGCCTCGGAAAGCACGCCCAGTCGCTGGTCCCGGCCGCCACTCGCGGATCCCCGCCAGTCGCCACGGGCCGTCTGAAGTCCGAAAGTCCGACATCCAGCCTTACCGAGGGGCATCGCGCCATCCAGCCACTGGGTTGTGGAGGTCAGATAGGCAGTTAAGGTTGTCGTTCAATGTGTAAATAGAACGGCGTATTTTCTTGAATTTGACCTTATACTGCATTGCTGCGTGTAACAGGTGTGGTTGCCGCGTCTGTAAACGTGTGCGAGATAGCACATTCTGTGATTTTTGATGCGATATGTTACTGTTTTTCCGTCTAAGATTCTCGGCAGACAGATACGTGGTCAAAAGTTAAGCCCATTGTGTTATTTATTTGGTGGGCTTCTTTGGTCATGGACGCTATTTATTACCATTGTTAAACTATTGTTTGGTAGTCAGAATGCCGCATATGCAGATTTCGTTTCGAGACAGAGATACACAATTTTGACAGTGTCGTGCGCTGGTTACGATTTATTAGTTACACTCTTTATTTTTCTATAGAAATGTACCCTTTTTTTTTGTTTTTGTTGAATGGAAGCTTAACCACTCATGTGCCTTTCGTCACAATAACTCGGGTAAATTATGCAACAAAAAAGGTTGCCTCAGACGCAACTGTTTTAGGGTAGTTTCTAGGAGTTAAGATTGATGTTATAATTATCAGCAAGCAAGAAGTTATTGCTCAGGTCAAGCTAAGAAGTTTTATGGAAAATATTTTTGTGCGATATCAATAGCGACCGACACTGTTAATTTGTTAGAATCATACGTATCGTAAGTCTTCGTATATTATTTTATCATGCCATACTATTATTTTTACTATGCACATATACCCGTAATCCTGAAACTTATAAATAAATGTTGATTCTGCGCCCCCCAGTCAAACACTTTGCCAGTCACTACGCAACTGCAGATTCGCGCCCACGATGTTGTACCTAATAGGTATACCGAATTTTGCCACTGAATTTTAGCCACGTAATCAAAATAGAGCTGAGAATTGAACTCAGTCGTCTTGGTTGCTACACTTACTAGAAACAATTCAAAATGCAAATCGTTTTGGTATCTGGATCTATCGTTGGAGTTAACATTAACCTTGAGTTTGAAATATAGGAATTTGATTTATTGACTGAGTGATTAGTAGGTAGGTAGTTTGTGAAATAGTGGGCTTTGTGCGTCTGTTGACGCAAGTCAGGTCGAGGTGTGTATTTAGCAGAGGGAAGCAACGCCCTGAAACATAAATATATGGAATGATTTCACCGGATTATCCTGGCTATGTCGTTCGGTGGCTCTGGAAACTTCGGCAGACGATTAGACCCTCGTATGCCCTGGAATGCTCGCCTGAGATCGGAAACGCATGTAGGCCTAGCACACCTCACTTTTGCACTATAAGTATGTATTTATTTGTCGACACATAATGCCACAGCCACATAAAACAAAATAAACATTGTTCAATTTCGTTGACTGTTAATTGACGCGGCGCAGGCGCATGCTGCGCCAAACGTACAATAAAAACTAAGGCACGGACTCAAACCAACAAAAAAAAAGAAAGGGACGCGGAGCGCTCGAGACGTCCTTTCGCTACGACGTCCAGTCAAGCAATCCCAAATGTAGCTAAAAATTTCCATACAACAAATGCAATCTTCGGGCTTGATTTACTCGTATGGTATTGAGCCGAAGGAACATAACATAACCTTTATTATTTTCCTTACTCCACAATTACCATAAGAACAATACGTATTTCTCGAAGTATGCATAAGTTCGCTTTGAATCCTGACCACAAGACGCAATATAAAATCTTGCGGTTAATCTTACCGGATGGCAAACGCAATCTCCACGAACAGGCTCCCAGATCACACAGAACCAGCGAGTAGAACTACCATCTTAGTCAAACGGCATTCAATGAGCACCATTTGAGCTGATCCTAAAATAACTAAAACAATCTGAATGCAGACCATACAGAGCTTTAGCCTGCCATATTGTATTCAACGGGCATCCAGTACAAGCGATCACACGCGTGTCTCGAATACCACACCAATTTTCAGTGAACGTTTTAATACAAACAAATTAACCAACAGCACACGACCTACACCTTATTTTCTTAACAATAAAGTCTTTTATTGTAAAAAAATACAAAATAAACGAAATAGCGGGAAGATGAATATCCAATCAGTTTAAGAATAGGAGATGTATTAGCCAATCATGAAGGAGTAACGCCACATCATGGGCCAATGGTGAACGAGGGTTTTTATGGGTTCTAGTTATTTGGTATTGAGACGGTTGGTCTCCGTTCACTGCATACCGATATTTGCATATTGTAAGCACGATGGTATTCTGTAGGTACACGACAATATTCAGTAAAACAATAGTCATTGAGATTGTTGTAACAGTCGAAATATTGTAATCGCTCCTGGGAAAAGTTAATGCGTCAAGTTCTTGTAAAAAATATAAATATATATACACAATAAAGATAAAGAAAATATTTATACACACTTGATAGACAAGTTTCAAACTTGTAAATGTGAATCAATACATATTAAAATTTATGCAATTATTATATATATATAGTTAGGCACTCATCATTTTGAATTCTCTTCTTTGGAAAAACACTAAAAGCTAGATCTACATCAGGAACTATAGTTTGGTTCAACGACCTTTGTTATAGCTATATTTCACAATTAATACAACTTGCAGGGCTGCATTAAAATTCAAAGTAGGTTGCTGCAACTAATTAAAACCAACGCAGGTACTATTGACACTAAGTCTACATTATTAATCTATTTAAATGCAGTTTTGCTGAATGTTCACTAATTTATAAAACCGTGTAGTAAGTGCCTATGTATACTTAATTGAAAATTGCATGCATCGCCAAAAATAGTTGTTTTCGAGTTGCCACGGCTATCATTTGATAGTCAAAAGTTGAATGAAATTATGAAGCCTTTCCAAAAATACTTGCAAACGAATAGCTGGAATTGTATTGAACAAAGTGTAACAAAAATCAAGAAAGCTATAAAAAAAACTTAAACATTTTTATCAGCTGGCAGAATAAATACATTTGCTTACAAGGCAAAAAAATATTGTTCTTCCATCAGTAAAGTGAGTTTGTCTTTACTTTGTGATTTCCATTTTGATGTGTTACTTTAAAATACTGCAAAATTTTCTATCAGTTTACGTTAGGGTTTATTTGGTTCTAACAAAGAGGAAGACGAAAGTATGTGAGTGATGTCAAGCTGTCAAGCTCGATTTTTGCACCGTGTTTGACAGGCTGTCATTACTGCGTAGGTAGGTACATTATATCTCTCTCTACGAATGCCACACCAAACTGGCTAATCGATTTTCCCGGAGATTATTCCTGAAGAGCCGGAAAGCTTAGCATAGTTACCGGTTGTAGACACCCATCAAGAGAAAACAGCTGTTCTTAAAGGTTAATTTGAATGATAATAATATCGGTGAGGATGCAGACCTTCTACAATGTTAGCGTCCGAGTGTCCGGGCATCCGGTCAGGCAGTTTGCCCCGGACGAGACGACCGGCTGAGAAAGTGGCACTATATGCACAAATGCACATCCCTTTTGCACTGCTACGGAAGATTATGATAGCGGTATAAAAAAATACGATTACTTTCATATCAAGCGGTGTACTTATGATATTAGCAACCTTCAGTGCTAGGATATTGTTGACAATTTTATTATTATTTTTACATCTCTGACATTTCTCGGAAGGCGTACAAGGAGCCGAAGCCAACTCGCAGAGGCCCGTTAGATGTTTTACTGAAACGAAACGCCAACCAATGATTATCTCTGTACGCACTATGCTAGTGTATCCAGGATAACCCTCGGTTGGTGTAGGACTGTTGCAGGAAATGGAAACAAAGATATTGGACTATGGGTTTGGGTGGCTAAAGTAGGTTTGATCAATGTTTTATAATTATATATGAGGATAAAATGGCATGGGTTGACTTGCAAACTCAATAATGGGTGGGAACCTGTCGCTAGCACATAGATAGTGACGTATATTAATACTGTGTTATTGTCACATCATGTTACAGGTTACATGAGACGGGTGACAAGGGAATCAATGACGGCGAGGTAGCTCAACACGAATACATTTCTTAGAATTTCGATCCACTTTATACCTGATAGTTGAGGAATTTAGATTGCATTGCACAAGTGTACCTGCCTGTTGTTGGCAAATTATTATCAGCATGTATTTTACCTACTACATGGAGTTTGCATTGATTGATAGTCACTGTTTGAGCATGATATAAAAATAGTTTATTTTTAAATTGTATTTATTGTAACCAGTTCCCTTATTGCGTAACTTATTTTCGTAAACAATTTTGCCTAATTTGTTTAATTTTGACAGTTCAACAACATTCATTGCGTTATCACGTTGCTGAGCAGATTTTTTTTTCAACTTATGAAGCAATGGATTAGCAATCTGTTCCAAATCGAAACAAATTGTGATTGTGTTGCATTACGCAATTAGGGTACAGGTATTAGTTAGTACAAGAATGGTTTCAGGGTTTTTACACGTTGAAAAATATTATGGGTATGGGAGTCGGGAGCTCCTGCCAATCTTGCTCGTCGTGATGGAAAAACGTACGGCGGTGCACGCTCAAATTGAGGAGTTGGCTTTTTTTCACGTTTTTTCTTGAGAAATGACTGGCAGGCACAGCCTTAAATAAATTGCTAACCAAAGTATCTCGATAAATAATATAATTAAGCACGAAACAAATAGGTATGTCAATACAAAAAATAAGATCGTGCAATAAAAAACGAAGTGTGTCATAAGGTCGTAAACTCGTACTTGCGTTCGGGGCGCTTCGTGAGCAGCCGACGTCTCGCGAGATTACAGTGCGTTGGCATTAGTTCAACTGAGGATACATGAATGAAAGTGCACTGTTCTTCTCTCGTTCATTAATGCGTCTGAGGCTGCGGAGTTCGGAAGTCATCGACGGCGCAGGCGGATGTCCGTGCTACAAACTTGATCATTATCTTAATTGTTGCAACTTTGTTCTTGTTGGACATGTGACTTAATTAAAATATTTAATGGGGAAACAATCTCGTGATTGATTACTTCATCGATTTTTTATGAATCATCCTGTAATCTATTTGCCTTACTGTGAAGACCTATCTTCCTAGCCTTGTCTCACTGCTTGGCGAAGGCGTCTCTCTCCATTTTCTACACTTTTCTACCCTATGCTTGTAGTGGACTTTCGTTAGGAGTCAAGTTTGTTCCTCCATCTTTGTCTGTTGCTTGTCTGGGTCTGTTTTTGTATTGCATATTCAGGTTACCATTTTTTTTGGGTGGGAAATTATCAAATAACTTCTTCCGCTCTGGGTGGAGCGGAAGGGGGTGTCAGACTCTTACTGCCTGAAACCCACCCGTGTTCCTTCAATTGCCATGTTGCCGGGGGGCCACGATGTCCCTTTCGGCCTTATTCGCAACCCCGGCAGGCATCGGCCCTAGCGGCCCCGTCAATTCTGCTGACATATATTAAGGCTACTTACGCCTCATAAATGAGCAACTTCGCAAGTACTTACGGTGCATTCGTATACATCTCATACTGTCTTAATTTTAATTCTTGTGCTACCCTAATCGCAAGATGCGCTGTGCTGCGATGCGGTTCAGGCCATGGTACGGAGCGAGAGGAAATGGGAGGGCGTCACCTCCTTCTGCGAAGCAGTAATGCTCGCGGAGGAGGAGGCGGAACGCGTGAGGGAGAGGCAAAATTCGCGCCCTCACGCCCCTAACCGCCGCAGGAGGAGACGCCCTGGGCGTCGAGAATCGCAGGCCGATTTCCGGCCACCATAGGCGCGGGCTTGTGGACGGTGAGCAATGGGTAGCGAAGACCAGGATAAGGACCAGGATAAGGACCAGGCCCGGGTCGACGGTGCGTTGTGTTTCACGCGCGTCTCAAAGAGATGACAGCAGAATTGACGGGGTCCGCTAGGGCCGATGCCTGCCGGGGTTGCGAATAAAACCAAAAGGGAGATCGTGGCCCCCGGCAACAGAAGGAACACGGGTGGGTTTTAGTCAGTAAGAGTCTGACACGCCTTCCCGCTCCGCCCAGAGCGGGAGTTATTTGATAATTACCTACCCAAAAAAAAATGGTGCGCTGATTTGGAGTCATTGATATTTCGAACTATTTTGGGCAACCCAAATTACGCTGGATGCCTGCGCTCGTCTGCCATTTTCTTTAAGACGCAGATATATTCCAAAGACCTTGAGTGGTTAGCTTAACTTGCGTGTTCTGTGCTGAGCCCAAGCAACGCGTCGAACGTCCAGAAGGAGCGCTGTCCCAAATTAGAAGCATTATTAATTTGTTATACATAAAACAGTTTTTATCCGCGTTAGACATATAACTTTACAAATTAATTACACTTTGTAATATAAACTTAATCTACAATATTCACAGATTAAGTTATTAAAGAAAAGCTCTAATTTAAAAAAAAAACAAAATCATTAACACTACTCGTTTAGACGTGATCTTCTTCTATATGAAATCATTAAAAGTCGGTTATCGTCGCCTTAAAATGAAGTAAAAAATTGCAAGCCATTTGCACTCGCGCACTCCAAATCTTAGATGACTCGATTAGTTTGTTAATTTATTATGCAGCTAAGCCTTGTTATTACAGCAACAACAATAAACATTAACTAATATTGGTCAATTAGCTCTGAATAAACAAATTTTAATTTATTGAAATAACCGAGTTGGTCTCAAACTCAAGTATTCTATTCTCAAACTATTTTTAAACTTATTAAACCTGTTTGTAACACAATCACCATTTTAATAAAAAACAAATAAAACAACAAAAATACCGTCAATAATACTTTTACTGAATAAAAACAAACGCTGCTGAAAAAGGCGACGGCGCAAGATGGCGCGCTTCTTTCCCACGCATGCGCACTGGGAACCCGCGTCGCGAGCACATGTGCTCATTTACGCGGGAAAACTCGCCGCCACAGAGCGTGTTTTTTTTTTAAACATATTCGTGTCAAGCTCACGCCATAAACGAATTATGTAAACAAACTAATCTTGAGGTTAGACAATAAACATCGTTTTTGTTATAATAAATGGAATTGAACCAATTTGTACCTACTGTTCACGTAGATCAAATATTCGTAATATCTATTCTACTTACCGCACAAGTGCACAGCAGTGATCCATCCATGACCTGACAATCACTAGCAAACATTTGCATGACATCTAAAACAAATTCAAATTATAATCAGCAAAAACGCACTTCACTTCCATTTGAAGATAACCTACAATAAATATTGCAGCATGCCACTTTGTTGTATCTTAAAAACTATCTAGACACTTTTTAATGTGATATCCGAAGTATCTCGAGGCCGGCCAGCCCGGGCATCGAACCGGTACCGTTATGGCAACCTGTTCTCTCTCATTAGTTCCCTGCGGACATCTTACAATGTAATTGCAATTTATCTTCTGGTTGTAATGAGTATATAGTACAAACTTTAACAGGACGTAGTACTTTTTTCTTACATTTACTTTAACTGTAACTTTAGTCCGTCACTGTTAAGAAAATGTGAAAAGAAATTATTAATACTTACAACATTTTAATTTTTTCAAGATTGTGTCGGTAACATGCATAAAGTATGTTCGTTGGCATTTGAAACAATATTTTCACAATCACTTAAAACGAAAGCATTTAAAAAAAGCATAAAATATAAAATTCAAGTGCCTTTCAACCCCGACTTGGATTTCTTGGTTACAAACATTTTTTCTCGAGGGATCCTATTGAAGTGGGGGCTCATTTAGTTAGGAACACGTGTTAGCCCGCATATGTTCTCGCCAGCTTAAAAACGAGCATCTGTGTTTCTTGCCTGATATTACATGACAATTATGAAAAACAAGCAAATATTGAACTCATAAGATTGTAACTGATGACTTTCTAACTCGGTCGTATACTCCTTCGTCCGCAAGAGACATTCAAAATGTTTCAAGATGCAACCGCGCCGATTTGTAATGGTGTTTTATTGGGTATGTTCGTGTCAACTATCGAAGCGTCTTAAATTGGTAGGATTGTAATGTTAGGGTCAGTACCAATTGACCCTATGCAGCTGCCGTTGGTAACGGTCCGTTTTCATGCGTCTCGATGTAAATACTTGTATTTTATTTCAAATGTGCTTGTATTGATAGAATTTAATGCCATCACCGGTGAAAGATTTTATGTTATCCTTATATTTTATTGGCAGGAAAGGAAATTGGTTGCATTGTTCAATCTCCCATGATGTGATAATGACAGTTTTATCGATTTGCTTCATCGTAAAAGTGACAGAAGATAAAATTATTATCTTTAACCCTTTGATTTTATCATTCATAATAAAAAAGAATGCGAGAATATAATGAGTAATTTTCTATTTGAGAAAATGTCAGGAATTATGAAAACATTTGAACAAAGCTGCACAGTAAACTGAAGCTAAATATCTCAATACTGAAAAATACAGTGAGATTTTTATGATTCATAATTTTGTTTATGGATTATTTTTATAAGGAAAATTGTTTTTTTTTTTGTTAAATCGACGAAATTTTTGTTTATATTTTTTTCTATCTTATTCTGGTTTATATTAACAAAAGCTCGCTTAAGTAAGTTCTTCAATTTATAGAACATAACTGAGGGGCAATTCCCGTAATTTTTAAGACCGTTCGCATTCTAACCTCATTCGCCATCTGTCAAAAATACAATCAGTTTACCAACATTTTTGACAAGTTTGACAGATTGAGACTAATTTTGTACATTTTATAAGTATGAGAATTGGCTTTCTGATCTTTTAGGAATGGTCACAAGCAACCACCACGTACAAGTGAGTTATCTCTAGTGGCCTGTGGCGGTCAACAACGCTCCCAGAAAGAAACAGGCCAACGCCGACCAACGAGGAAAAGATGTCAATAATACACTCCAGAATGACACTGAAAACAATAATTGCAAGCAGAACGGAAGCTACATTGCTGTCTTTATTACTACGCCACTTAATAACAGCCACACGCACGACTCATTGGTGATTGTTAAACTAGTAAGAACCGATTCAGGACCAATATGTGTCAATGTTTTTGAATCATCAGCTCAATTGATGGCTTCTATCAATGAGAGGCGTGACACATCGTTCGACTATTTATTTATACGTATGGTATAATGTCGTATATTAGTCTAGTAATTTATTGAAATATCGTAGTTGTCAGCGCCTTTGTTTGATATGGAGCGGAAGATTTCCGTTTGTACAATCAAATGAACTATGCTACTGACGTTTCGTTGACGCTACAATTGAGCTTTGTTTTGGCTCGGAGTTCTTGATCGGACTTGGACATCTGTCTGAAGTCAAACGCTTGTTCAAGACGGGTTGTTGGTAATTTCAGACTTATATATTAATTACTGTAAGTCCAGGTTTCCTCACGATGTTTTCCTTCACCGATGTTAGTAACGTCCACGATAAACTCAGATAGTATAATATGAATTGAAAAGGTCACGTTGGTTCATGTCCGGATTTTTACCGGGAAAATATCGTACGTACCGTTGTATTTTTTACAGTAAGTATATGCAAAGTCCTTTAAAGGTGCTTAGACGCTTGCTTATGCGCTTAATTTTTCTGTGTGGGAATCCTTATGGATACCTTACGTCTGGGGAGAACGGAGGGATATGCCGAACTTCTAGCGACTAAAACCCCAGGGTTCCTTCTGCCAGGGAGGTATACAGGGTGGTACAAATAGAAACGTCATTTAAAAAAATAGATTCCTCATGCTGGGGTATCCGATAATATCATGTATGTTACGCGATTCTTGATAGTATTCGAGTAATAATCATTTTTATTAAATTTCGTGAAAATTTTGGGAACCGCTTTGAATTAATTCTATCTTTATTTTTACACGGCTTTTTCACATTATTATTTTTTGCAATATTCATTGGTGGATGGGTCATCTTTACATACCGAGACTCCTCCGTGCCTCGGAAAGCACATTAAGCCGTTAGTACCGGCTGTTATTCGTGAATCTATGACAGTCGTAACGGGTTGTCAGAAGTCCGAAAGTCTGACAACCAATGGGCATCGTATTACCCATTTACTGGGTAGTGGAGGTCAGATAGGCAGTCGTTCCATGTAAAGTACTGGTATTCAGCTGCGTCCGGTTAAAATGGAAGCCGACCCCAACACAGTTGGGATTGCTTGGGACAAGGCTGGGCAGATTTTTTGAGGTATCTAATCAAGTAGTCGTGTGGTACATGAATTTGTGATGATGACTGAAAAGCGTATTTCTTTTTTGGCAATATCCATACTTATGTTATAAATGTGAAACAATCTCTGTCTTACCATTTAACGCCTTATATCCTACAAGCTGTGCCCCGCGGTTTCATCCGCATAAGTCTCGATCCCGTGGTAATATCGGGATAAATAGTATCATATGTCCTAACACAGGTCATGTTCTACCCATGTGCCAAATTTCATCGAAGTCCGTTAAGCCGTTTTAGCGTGAAATAGTAACAAAAAAACACAAACTCACTTTCGTATTTATAATATTAGTTAGGACTATATCCTTACGAATATTATCATTTAATACTCTTGGCTCCAACATTTAAAATGAATGGACAATAATGGTTAATAAATATTTTACTCTTGACTTCGTGGTGCGGCAGGTGGAACAAATCAGCTGGGCTTAAATTGACTCATTTTGGTACTCTTAATTGTAATTTAAGAGATGGCGGACACGTTATCACCAATGATGTTTGTCATTGGGGTGATTCCTTGTCAATATTCACAGTGTTTCGTGTTACAAGTGTCTTTATGATTGTAGCTTAGGGTTTTTGTAGAGCATGTTTACGCGTTATGGCTCTGCCTCGCATAGGGTCACAGCATTATGCTGATTATATATGTTATTAAATTTTATATTTTTATTAATTTTTGTGTTTGTGTCTATTTTTTGCGACATGCTTTACCGCAGATAATCGTAGTGTCAATATAGTAACTTTAATAATGTTTTTTTCTAATTGTATATTTTTGTTTGATGGATGATTGATTTTTTTTTGCCGCAATCAAATTACTGTAACTTGAAATATGTGTAGGTATTGAATTGAGTAAACAAAATATTAAAAACTCTCAATTTAAAATACTTGAGGTTTTAATTTAAAGCACTAACATAAATAAATTATAGTTTCTTTATACATTTGCAAACATAATATAACATGCTGTCGCAACATTCTCGTGACGCGACGCGTAATTTAAAAATGGCCCAGATGTTTATAAATATTGCATACACGTTCATTTCAAACAGACCATTTTAAGGCTCTTTTAAATGTTAAAATTTCCAAAAAATAAATCTAGGCTAGATACCATTTCATAATATTACCAGGGATTCACCATTGTACCGAAATTATACTTATATAATATCTACACTATACTAAAAATAAATAAAATTGGAGTTTCTGTTTGTAATGTCAAAATAACAGCTTTTTACTAAATGCATACAAAAGGATACGGTACTACTTATAAAAAAAAACAATTTTTCTAATTGTGTTTGTTCCGGCTAATCTCCGAAACGGCTGGACCGATTTTGACGGGTCTTTCACTGACAGAAAGCTGATGTTATAAAGAGTAATTTTGCGGGCGAAGCTGCGAGCAGCCTATTCTTTGGATAAAAAGAGGGCATCACTTGAAGAAAAATCTGCATTGTATAAATTATTGTTGTATTGTTTCTAACATAACATCACGCAACTTTGAGACTCGCACAGACTAGGGAAGCATGGCACAAAACGGACAGAGGAGGCCTATAATTCTCAAGAGTGGGTGGAACAAGGCTGTCAGTGATGACGATGATGATGATGATAACATCACATCTTGTTTCCTCGAAGAGTTGGGCAAAGGTGTACACCCACATTTCGCCAGTTATGTTTAAGTCCTATGTAATAGGGGGCGAACCTATTTCCAGGTAGAAAAAGTCAATAACAAAACCATACCCCAATAGAAAATTGTTTGTAGGCTATATATAAATATTTGGAAAATTCAAAAGTGCACGCCTCATAAAGCTCATTCAAAAACAGAAAAATATTTAAACGACTTTTCATGAAGTATGTTTTTACTGCTTTTTTACTCATCACTATGGGTAAAATTCCTCACCTCGCAATCTTTACGTACTGTCAAAGACTATTTAGGTTTGCTTTGTTGGTTGCTAGGCAACGGAAGAGGGTCGAAGTTGGAAATATGTAGATATTATATTAGTTAGTTTTTTATTAATTATAATTAAACTAATTAATTGATTCAGGCGTGACCTTGCGGAAACCCATTATAAAATACAATAGATGTGGATATATTTAGTAACTTGTTCCGCTTTGCTATTTCTAAAGAGCCATAAAAAACTCCTGAAAGAGATCAACACGTGTTTCACCTCTCAACGAGGCATCCTCAGGATGACGATGGACTTATATCCACGTCTATTGTATTTTATAATTAAACTACTTTGAATAAAAGAGCCATTTTCAATAGGGTTCCTCCAATGGCTAAAACAAAGCAATTCAAAAAAATTTACTCAATTAATTGATTTTCTCGCAAGCTACAATATTTTCCGGTTTCATACATTGATTGACAGGATTTTTTTTAAACTATTTTGAAGGTTTTTCGTTACTGCTGCATTAATTTTTTTTTTTTAAGTACAATATTAATTTCCATTAAATTATTTATACAATCGTATATAAATTAAGTAGGTTATGTGTACTAGCAAGAGTGTAACAATAAAAACAGTTGCAGAAAGGAGACAAAACAAATTTTTCGATCGCAGAATAGGTACTCTCTTGCTTAGCATTATGAGTCGTGCAATAAATTATAATTTAAGTCGCTTTTCATGTCTGTCTGTATGACCGCATTGTTCTTCTAAATTACACAAAGGATTTTAATGCAGTTTTCAGTATCATTTAGAGATTTTACACCGTAAGGTTTATGTGTACAAAACATTAATATTAAACTTACATCCTAACTAAATATTACAAATTTGTTTGTTTGTTACGGTTTCACGCTAAAACGGTTGAATGGATTTGAATGAAATTTGGCACATGCGTTGGTAGTTTGGTGCAGCTGGTATACAATAATTTAAAAAAACAGTGGCACTCCGGGAGTGTCAACAGAAGTGAAAACTTGAAAAATCGGCACCGCGGTAATCAACGCGTTGATGTATTTTACTCCACGGTGTCGGTAAATTGCGTTACAGTGTCGTGAAATCAATGGTTTAGCCCCATCTCAAAAATGACCAACGCGCCTAAAGAAGTTTTCACACACAAAAGAAAATACATGTTTTGCACCGTTCAAAGCTAGTGGCGAGCGCTAGTTTTTAACTGACTTCCAAGCGTTACGAACGCTTGGAAGTCAGTGTATTTTTGTATGCCGATTTCTCCGTCATTTGTGGACCGATTTTAAAAATAATTTTTTTGTTTGAAAGGGCATGCTCTCAAATTGTTCCCATATAAATTTTATTAATTTTGGTTGGGTAGTTGTTGAGTTAGCTAACAAAATACGTATTTTTTTCCCACTTAGTATGTTGATGATATGATAAGTTCCTGTCACTGGTAGCAGGTAGTGGTATTCGAATGTGTGTGGGGTAGGTACACACGGCTACACATCAAGCAATACAAATCCAGTATAAGCTGACCTCGCATTGTACGGAAATCCTATACAATGCGAGATCAGCATAAACTGGAAATTTATAGCTTGATGTGTAGCCGTGTGTACCACAACAAAAAGGTGAAAAATTAAAACTTTTTACAAAAAAAAAAACAACCGACTTCCAAAAAAAAAAAAACGAAAACTCAAAACCCAAGACACCGACTTCCGAAATTAAAGTAATTTTTCACTTTGTAGTTATTTTTTTTGGAAGTCGGTTATTTTTTTTTTGTAAAAAGTTTTTTAAAATATTGAAATGGCGGAACTCTTTAAGGAAAATTAATGTGTTCAAGTCTCGTATTGACAATACTATCAACGTTAGGTATGTACATTGTACACTGCGGTTTGAGTTCCAGTTACTATTACATAAATCGTTATTTATACTTGCCGGTGATGTGAGTTTAGTCTTGATAATATTATTTATGGGTGTGGCCACGTATAAATGTGGCCACGTGGTTTTTAGAATTAGTGAATGCTTACTAAGTCTTTATTTTAGTATGAGTATGACCTAAATAAGTTGTTGTTTATGTTTTCGATCGTGGGTATTAAATTGAATGTTAATTTATCTGTATAGACAGTTATAAAACAAGTTGTTTCCATTGCTTTGTTTGTACACACAGCTACACATCAAGCTATACATTTTCAGTATAAGCTGACCTCGCTTGTACGGAAATCCTATACAATGCGAGATCAGCATAAACTGGAAATGATGTGTAGCCGTGTGTACCAAAAAGACCATTCGAGTGGCGAAATGGTCCTTTTGCGTAGACTGTTCGTGATCTCTCATGCAAATCTGTTTGTCATTAAGTGAGATCGTTTTTTCATGTTCCTATAATATTAAATGAGCAATATTTGTATATATATTTTATTTGTTTGTATATATATTTGTACTGACGTCCTCAAAATGGGCTCGAGCGATTTCGATGAAAGTTGCAATATAGAGGTTTAAGGGGGTGAAAAATCGATCTAGCTAGGTCTCATATAATTGGGAAAATTTGTTTTCTCCGTATTTTCGTCGCCCAGGTACTGTAAAATATGACCAGACCTGTGTCACGTTTGTTGTACAATTTTTTCCAATATTTATAATTGATAATTAAATAAAAAATTGCAACAAAATTAGTTCTACAGATTAAGCAAACGAAACCAAAATATGTTTAATTCTTCGTATTAAACTACAGGTAAAAACAATATCAGGTTAGAATCGATTTACATTTGTTAATATTTTTTGTCATTCTTCTTCGTCGTATCGAACTATCGATGATACCATAATTATTTTAAATAAGCTTCGATCAGAATTCGGTCACTTCGATAGCAGATTCGATTTTTAAGACGCTGGCAACAACTAAACCGCGATCACTCTAGGACAGCATAGAAAGGAAAGAGAAGCGCGATGACACAACACTTCTAATTTATTGTAAATTATGAAGCAATGGTCCATTTACTCAAAAATGAGATGAGTAATCGAAAATAAAAAAACAATCAACCTGTGGATTCAAATATGACGTTCTTGTTATTAACTAAAATACCAAAGTACGTTGATATTTAATACAGATATTTTGGATTGCAACTCAAGGTAAAAGGTTAGTTTACCGTTAATTTATGTCGAGATTTTTTTCAAAACGTGTTAACTAGCATGTTCTGAGAACTTTGTTCAAATATATTTTTTCTTCTACCACAAATATTATATATAGATTAGGCAATTTTTTATTTAAGACAAGACTACTTTTAAATTTTGCCTCTTGTCAGCGCCTTAAACAAAATGGAGGTGTCGAGATCGAATCGTGATCGTTGAAGTTACGCAAGCCGCTCGTAATCCCAATTAATTCTTAAGACTAGCGGACGTGTTGCGCAGTCGGTTTAGCGTTCACATGGTCAATCTTTAGGGATCATTGAGCAATTAAAAAAATCTGACAACCTGTCTTACCAAGGGCTATCGTGTTACCCAGTAACTAGGTTGTGGAGGTAGTCGATCTCCATCCGGTAGACTGGAAGCCGGCCCCAACATAATTATGCAGTTGGGAAAAAGCTAGGCAGATGAGTAATAAAAAAAATTATCATGTCACTAAGGCATGTCACTTGGCTTTCTTGCGAGAAATGGTCAAATCGTCATGCCGAGAATAGCTAAACTTGATTTTTACGAGGGAAAAGTACGAATCGAACGACAATTACGAATACGAGATGTGCGAGAATAGCCAATTACGAATACTTAATAGTCTCACTGACTATTAAGTTCAGGTTATAATCTACTAATTGCGTGATATTAGATATCGCGGTTGCGTACTTCACATCCCTGTAATTTAGACTTTGCGCTGATTCTTACACTTTAAACATCTAGAACTAGTAAGAACATGTTATTATGCATATCCGTTTACACGTTACGAGTGCATAGTTTACGTGTTTCCGTCACAAGAGGTTATTTACTAAGCGGTGTAATTAATAGAATTTAGATTTGCTATTTAATTAGTGTAATATAAAAAATTTAACTATTTAGAAAAAATAATTGTTCTTTCATATTGTACCTTCTTATCATCTGCTTGGCTTTTCCCATCTTTGTTGGGGTCAGCTTCCAGTCTTACCAGATGCTGCTGAATACCAGTACATATTGTACATGGAACGACTGCCTTTCTGACCTCCACAACCCAGTTACTGGGTAACACGATATTCTTGGTAAGACTGGTTCATAAGGAACTCTAAGACACCTGGAGTATGGTAACTACTTATGGTATATTCATCACAGTTTAAGGCTCGTACAGACCAAGAGATCAAGAGATCTATCATGTTCTATTACGAAAACCCCAAAAATTACTCACTTTCTATAAATAATCAATCGTTATGTAGTAAAAAGTACGTCAAGTTAGTCGATTAGTAAAAAAAAAAGAGCCGTGAGGCCATCTCGTAGGGAGCCAGGCAAGCGTGACCGTGCAATGAGGCCGCGTGCGAATTGCCCGCTAGCTGATTACTGTCGAACCGGTCGCTATACTAAAAATTCTACAACATAACGTGCTTTTATGACTGCTTCCTACTACTTTAAACACGTTGTGAAGGCGTTGCCAAAAGCATTCAAAGTTAAATAATTTATATCAAATAAGGTATGCACATAAAATACACTTTTTAACGTCAAAATTTACAAGAAAATAGAATTGATTCTAGTGTTGTGGTTGCCCCTTCCGAAAGGTAGTTTCGTATGCAGAAGAATGGGCAAAATACTCCACCTCCACAGTTACTCACTCTTTTAAAGTGTTTTACAATATTTTGTATACATTTATAATTTTATAATCATAATGGGTTGTATTTAGTATCGGTTTATCTTCATGGGAACATATAATTTTTATATACTGCAGAAGGTCTCACATCTCTTCACTTTTTAGGGTCTTCTTCTTTTTTTCGTGTGGTTCAGAGTGTCAGAGTGGTGTCAGAGTTTTAAAGCCGCCCATGGGTGCCACTTCGCATCACATGTCTTGTATATCTCTCAGTCATGCCGGTTTCCTCACGATGTTTTCCTTCACCGTTTTTGAAGCAAGTGATCCGTGAGTCGTGCTTTTTAGAGTCTTGCTTGGTTTAAAATTGTAAACTTTAGGACTAACTTTTCAAAAAGGTATGAAACCTAGTGGTCTTTTTCAATAAAAAAAAAGAAATAAGGAAAAAAAAAGTGGGACTCGCATGGGAAGATCACTACCTAAACTAAACACAACACACTACACTGTTAGTACTATCATTTATTTTATTATTTGCTCGACAGACAATTACTGTTGGGTTAATCTAGAATTTCCTCGTCGTCTCATTGATGAATCAGTTCAGCTGATTGGAAGACGGTGTTAGGACCAATCAAAAAGTATTTCAAGTCATCATTGCAAAACATCCGCAGTACACTACTTTTTATTTGCTTCGATCTATTGATTTGTTTTAATAATTATTTTCAGAATGAATCTTAGTTCAGTGTGCCTCTTAGCAAAAGCCTTCTCTAACTCCACTGATTCCGATCTCTCGCAACTCTTCTTCAATTAGGACCCGCTGTGAGCTTTAATTCGTCTTCCTATCTTTTATATTGTCTTCCCCTGTTACTTTTGATATCTCTGGGGGACCATTCTGTCGCAACTTTACTCCAGTTGTCTTTAGTGCCTTAATTTGTTTTAATATAGTACTTCTACGGTACGCATATGAATAAAACAAAGACAGCATGTGTTCTTGTAAGTTCAATTTTAACGGTGGGAAATTAAGTTTAATAACGGGTTGCTTTAACTCGGTACCCATGGGTTTAATCCGTTGTTCTTCTCACAATTAGATCAGACAGCTGTGCTACTGGGGGGGTTTGTTGCGCCACTTCTTCTTCCCAGCAAAATCATTAGGAAGTGGTGAAGGGTGGGCGTTTTGGGGGACTGTGTTATGTAATTTTGACGTTCAAAAAGTGATGATTCTCAGCCTAGTTTAAATAAATGACTTTAGATTTTGATCAGTTTTTTTATTAATACCTACAAACAGTGCTCACTGCTAACAGACTACGTACCATTTTATAACCCTCCTACGTTATACTGACGTAACCAATACCTATTGGTATGTAGGTAGAAGGGATTGCATTATATAAAAATCACGCCTGTTTTTCCCGAAGGCATAAGTACCCTACGAGTGTACCTTATGGGTGTACCCTATGGGTGTACCCTATGAGTGTACCTTATGGGTGTACCCTATGGGTGTACCCTATGAGTGTACCTTATGGGTGTACCCTATGGGTGTAACCTATGAGTGTACCTTATGGGTGTACCTTATGGGTGTACCCTATGAGTGTACCTTATGGGTGTACCCTATGGGTGTACCCTACGGGTGTACCCTACGGGTGTACCCTATGGGTGTACCCTATGGTGTAACTTATTGAACCCGAAATTTCGCCAAGTTCCGTGTAACAGGGGGCAAGCCTGTTGCCATCAGCCGGGCACTAATCCAAACTCAAGGCTGCTAATCAGAAATTCCTGATGGAAAAACTCAATAGCACTATGTCTGGCCTGGGTATCTCACCCAGAACCACAAGTTCAGTAGTACCACTTGCGACCACTAGACCAATGACGCAGTTTTCATAACCTTGCCTATGTTGTATTGGCGTAATCAAATCCTATTGGGGCAGAAGGGATTGCATTATGTTAGTAAGTAAAATATGTAGTTTCCTTATCAATCTACCTAGGCTTTTCCTATGTTGGGGTTTGCTTCCAGTCTAACCGGATACAGCTGAATACCAGTATTTTACATGGAGCCTATCTGACCTCCACAACCCATTAACTAGGTAATATGATACCCCTTGGTAAGACTGGTTGTCAGACTTTCGGGCTTCTGACGACCCGTAACGACTGTCAAAGATCCACGAATGACAGCCGGGACCAACGGCTTAACGTGCTTTCCGAGGCATGGAGGAGTATCGGTATGTAGAAATGGTCACCCATCCTCGGACCAACCCCGGCCAGCGTAGCTTAACCTGATGGATCGATCCGTGCGGCTGTTATTACTTAGCCACAAGCTCCTCATGTAGTTTCCTAATATAAAACATTTTGGTATAAGATTGTTAAATGTTTCCATAAAGGACCAGCACCCTAATTACGTAACACACGATCAATCACAATCCGTTTCATTTTGACAGTTCAACAACATTCATTGCGTTATTTACGTTGTTGAGCAGACAAATTTTTCGAACATATGAAAGAATGGATTAGCCTTCAAAGAGATTCCGATTATGATTTATTTATTTAATACTTCAAGTACACAAATGTACAGAGGCGGACTTAATGCCAAAGGCATTTTCTACCAGTCAACCGTTATGATGACCGTGCTATGATTGACCGTGTTTTGCGCAATTATGGTGCAGGACTAGACATGGTGATTTCTCGAGTTAGATCTAAAGTAAAAGAAAAAAGTAGTCTAAAGAAGTAATTAATCCAAAGTAGTCTTAAGAAGTTCTTAAGAAGATGAAATGCACCTAGAAATAGGCCTGAGTCCAAAAATTTTTTTTATCTGTCTTGTAGATTATTAAAAAATATTGAACACGTATTTTTTCTTTTTTGACGTAATCAAAAGATTACGGCGATACGTTGAGTTAAAATGTGGCATGACGTCACGCCTTAGGTACTAGATTTAATACTGCGTTGTGACGGAGCGAGCCTCCACTCTCCAACTTTAATGCGTGTTTTTTTATGTTATTTTTTATTAATATGATAAAGCAAAAAATACGTGTTTAATATTTTTTTATTATCTGAAAGACGGACTAAATAGTTTTTTTTTTGCCTAGGCAAGTTGGTAAAAAAGGAACGTATTCAAACCTTCGAATAATGTATGAATTGTTTACATGTGTATATAGGGTACAGCCGTACAGCACACTGTTTTCTCATCATGTGTCGCGCAAGTACCAACCATGTGTTATTATTTCATCGTATATTTATGTTACGTAGTCTCAATAGGTCGACAAACAATGCTATTGTTAAGATGGCGTATGAGATTTTTAAATTGGAAGATTTGTAAAATTATGAGAATGAAGTAGTAGACTATTAGGTATGATGAAGTAGTGCTTCTACAAATCGGATTTTAGAGGCGAGATTTTAATTTTGTCAACATATAGAGGAAGCGCTTTATAGCGTACCTGCATACACAACGAATTGTTAAGAAACTTCTTACCTTGAATAAAATTAAATCATCTCTTCTAGGGGTCATGTTCGTGAACGGGCGCTGTCAGTAGGGACTGGTCATCTCTTAGCTGCCATGGCTTATTTTAATTTAATTTTTGAATTGTATTATTTGTTTTATTTTCTATTACGGACGCTTTTAACGTTCTGCATCGTTCTCACATGTATAACTTCAACATGAATGATGTAACCAATATTTTGTAACCATATTCTGATTTAAAAGAGTGTCCGTGGAGTTTCTTGCCCGTTCTTCTCCATAGGTACCTACTACGCTTTGGAATGGGCAACTAGCTTCATCTTTCTGACTGACCGACCCCTTGACAATTCAAAAGTGCCTGTAATTGGTTTATTTGAAATAAATGCTTTGACTTTGAGTTTGAGTTTGGTCGTCCATTAATCACATGATGTCAAAGTCAAAGTCAAATCATTTATTTCAAATAGGCCCATGTATGGCACTTTTGAACGTCAAAACGTGTGTTTTAGGAACTTTTTAACTCCCCCCCCCCCTCCTCCGTGGTGATACGTGGTGAAGTTTTAGACTAACCCCTCCCCCCTACCCAAAGTCACGTCTATTTTTTTGGTGCAAAGTAGCTTAAAAATTATAGAATATTTTGAAAGAAAGAAAGAAAACTATTTTATTTGGGGGCCGCTTTTCAGTTTAGAAAGGCGCGTTAAAGGAAAAAGTAAATACACGTTTTATCTCCCCCCCTCCCCCTTGTGATATTTCGTGATTTTTAACTCTTACTCTTTTCGAGCCTCACGTAATTTATGGACGACCCCCTAAACTTGAAGTTGGTGTAGTTGGTCGTGCTACACCAACTTCAAGTTTAGGGGGTCGTCCATAAATTACGTGAGGCTCGTTAAAGGACAGGGAACTACATTATGATGTAGTCGCGCTAAGAATCGTCAGGAACAATAATTTTCACATAATTGTCGTTTGTAATGTCTCATTTGCATTAGTCGCAAACGCAATCTACGTGCCATTTAGTTCAAGGAACACAAGAGTAGGGTGAACATAGCTTTAGATAGACTGAGACGTTCCCGTAGCGGAACAAAACTGTTGACGATAAAATGTATCTGCATTGTGTCCACTGAACCGGTTAATTGGTCTATAGTAAGTTCCTTGATAATTTACTAAGTACATTTTTTTTTTAACTTAAGAATTCTTCGATAATGACCGCAAAGTTCACATTGCACGTAGAAAATTATGTAGAACTTTGTAACTTCAATTTCTTTTTGTACGTTTAAGTATTTTATTTAGTGATAAATTACAACTTAACAATTGTTATTTAATTGTTGTTATTCATTTCATATTGCCCACCGCATCATTGTTTGGTAATTTCGGTATTTTATTTCTTTGGTTTTCAATCGATTAACTTTAGAATTATTAGAATATCGATATTATACCAATATAAACTATTATTTAAAACGAACTGCCTACTTACAAAAGAACGAAGAACGCGCGAACCAGGAGGTCCGTTTAGGAACTAATTGGTTAGCTAGTTTTCCTGAGTTTTCTTGTTTCTGCAGTAACAAAGCCGACCCCGATTACTTATATAATTAAAATCATTAGGCTTTACGACCGGAAAACGCAACTTTAATGAACTAGGTAAAGCATTACGCTGAATGCGACCTCACTTATTATTCTTTTTCGCGTCTAGGTATTGAAATGTTTTAACAAGTTAATTCCATCTGTACTTTATCATTGCCTTATTAACAAGTTCCTGGGTATTTTCCAACCTGACAACAACAATATAATTTCAGTAAATAAGCGTAGCGTTGTGTGGTTGTATAAATTTGATCCTTGGAGTCAGTAATATCTGTGGCTGGCGTGAATATGTTGACAAGTCTAAAATGGCAATTTGTCAGGACGGCCATTTTAAAGGTTTGACCTCTTCTGGTAAATCGGTAAATTAGTTTACAGTATGTGTTTTAGTTGTTTTAGGGGTTAAGTTGACATAACGAAATATCAATGTTCGTTCATAAAACCATGTGAATCGTTAATTTGACATGTTGTTATCAAGTAAAACACGTAAAAATGCGAGATGCCAACATAATACCATAGTCGATTGCTCCAAAAGTTATTTATATTTTGAGCTGTCAATTTTTTTCCATATAAATTCCTAATGCGTAGAACGTATTAAGCCAATAAAAATAAAAAAAAACATACAAGTCGAGATGTCAATGTATTCACGCCAGCCACGGATATATCCTACGAAGGACCACGGTCATGGAGTGTGTACATGACGATACTTTCGGTACGGGTGGGGTATATCATCGGAGTGGTACTAACGTAACGCTATCTGACTTCACTCATACCTATGTTTAAATCGTGATGGAAGGCGATGACTTTGCTTATACAGGGCTCGTCGTTTTTTTTATTATTGTGTTTTTGTTGTTAGATATTAGTGTTTACTGTGAGCTGATGCGAATTTAGTAAACTGAATTGTAACTTGTCTAGGAAGAGAAGTACCTAAAATTGAGACACGCAGTTTCAATATTATGGCTAAGTTTAAATAGTTGAAGGAATTCCGGAGAAAGAGGAGGAAGGAATTAAATTGATAGATACAAAAGCAGTATCCAACACTAATAACTCAAAGAAATATAGGTAGTGATAAAATTTATAAATACAAATAACATTTGTTTATGATTTGAACGATTTCTCTAAACGATCCCAGTATAATTTCGAAGATAATCAAGCTCCGTGAGAAACTTATAAAAATAAACTTGTATATATCGGAATTTTATTTCATTTATAAGAGATAACAGAACTGAATAATTAAATAAAGTGGGCCGAGAGAATCAGATGTTTTGGTAATCGTTGGTATTAAATGATTATAACTGTGGTTTTTGCACCGGAATATCGACTTTTTTTTACTTACTGATTTCTTCAAACTCGTAGAAACGCACAATGGCTGTTTTACAGTATTCTTCCGGAGTAGAAAGAGAAGATTGCGACAGAGGTGAAAAAGGTGACGATTTCCCGACGAAATTCTCTGATAAACTTTATCTAAAAAATGCAGTAGGATTATCTTATGAATTCATTACAGTTGCTTCTCAACGCTTTAGTTCATTTATAACCTTTATTTGACATACCTTGATAGTAGTTAAGTGGCTGATAAAAACAGAGAAATAGTAGGTACCTGCTCTTATGGTTCTCGTGTCCGTAACTATGGCAATTTGATTCTCTTAAGCACGCTGCTCTTCAGGACACTGCCTTTGATACACTCAATAATGATACACAATATTTCCCATTCATTCCATCTTTAAATAATAACGTCTCTAAAACAACGAGATTGGTGTTCAGAACAGCCGACTCTTTACAATCCATCAAAGAATTACTTGTGTAATAATTACTCTTATAACTAGATGTCTTTATTTCTAATCGTTATCATCATTGTGTCAAAGTTGGTCATGGCACAGAGGCGTCACACTTTTTGTTCTTTCAAATCATTAGCCGCATTTGTGACAGCACGCGAATGTCCAACGAACGTTTTTTCAATTCATATCAATTACTAAAACCTCGTCCTTGAAGGTTAACAGATACAGCAAGAATTGTTAGTAGTGTTTTATTCATTTTGATCGACTAAAACAATTTCAAAAACATTTTATTTTAGAGTTCGCCGTTTTATCTGTAATAGCTTATTATCATGGCTAAAGGGGCCCTTACTTAAATCACCCAAGCATAGAGACGCTAGTAATTTATGACAACTCCCTTTACACACTGAACTTGTGAAGTTATAACAGCGGGACGCGGGCGGAGCTGCAAACATAATTCTGTTAGCGTAATGATTGATATAGTCCGGGTTACAGGATGGCATCATGTGGTATCGAGGCTGGCGAGTAGGAGACGTCACGCTCAGCTGGCCAGGCGTCACGGGCTACCGAACTCCCCCTTCTCCCCGTCTTCGGAAATCTTCGGCTAGGTTCGGCGATCTTCGGCTCCCAGATCCCAATTCTTTAGGTGCGCGCACGCTGGGTGACTCAACTAATTATTGAGATCTATGGGTGTAATGATATCACGGGGTCTTTATTGTTTTATTTTGTTGTAATTGGTCTGTACTCCGGTACTCGGCGTGCGATTAGTCATCTAATTATAGGTCCAAACAAATGTTTAGTTCCAGAAGTTGGTTGCGTTTAAAGAAGGCTATTATTCATTTCGAACGACTTTGTACAAGAAACAAGTTTTTGTACAAAAAATCTATTAACTTTTTCTAAGTAAGTTATTGGCTGTCGCTTGTTGGCGACGAACGTTTGTCGTATATAATTTTGGTCATAATACTGCGCTGACACTGTTGTCGGTTGGCTCAAATCATTCGTCCAACACATTACTAAAGGTTTTTATTTAGTGGGCATTGTTCTCTACAGCAATAATGTAACAAAAGTTTCAATGTGTGGATCATTGTACTGTGACGTAATAAAACAAAACTTGGTGCTTGACATTGTTTTAAAAAATGGGAGCCCTGTGATCCCATACGAGAAGTGTGGTATGTGGTGGGCGTGTACTATTCAGTCATGCACGGGAATGACTTTTGTTTACATTAATATTAAGAGTTCGAAACGTGACATAAGATTTAAATGAAGTGGTTCTGTGACCTTTGTTAATAGTGCAACGCTTACAGACGTATGTCTAATGTCACATAGCAAGTGTGACGATTTTGACGTTTTCGAAACAGTGATCATGTAACAAAAGATAATGTAACCCTAAAGTGTCTACAAAATGGTTTCAAGTTTCTGAATATTGGCTTCAGGGAGGGATTGTTTCGCATGGAGACTTCGCAGAGCCAATAACGTATTATTCCACGTGCCATATTTTAGAGCCGGCGACGTTCACCTCGAGATCCCAATTAAATATTAGTCATAATTAAATATACCATCTGAGCTTGTAATGATCTTGAGCACTAATTTGTGGATGGACAAAGTATCGCACGAACATACTCTCAATACCTGCTGAAACAACTTTTGGTTCTTTATCACAAATATATTTCTGATGTGCGTACCATACCAATTATCAATACAACTGAATATTGAAATATAGAAAAGCATTGATAAATATCGGCAACAAAACTGCTCCATAAGAACTCTTTCCTTGCACTAAAAGTACGAAGGAAATTAGGTGCATATATAATATTTTTAAAGTATCCTGCACCGTTCCATTTCACATGCGATGACATGTGTTCCACTAATTAGATTATCCTACATCGTGGAAACTGTGTCATTGTAATCATTCTGCTAAGCTAATGAGAGAAACAGGGGTATGTAATGTCAAATCTGTCTGTTAGTAAATATTAAATTAAATTCTTTATTACGAGTAACTATGAGACTCATACAATGTTAGTAACAATAAAATAAACTTACAACTATGTTAGTGATACAATTACAACAAAAATGATCTACACAAACACACTCAACAAAGTAGTCACTGCTTCAGTATTCCAGCTGAGATACTGGAGCAACGACTTCAATACAGCAGTCCAGCCTGTCAGCAATAACTTTCAGGATGCTGTTAGAACTGCCTCGCACCCTGCGCACCAAGGACGCACATAAGCAATCAACACGCAATTCCGCGAACATCCCTGATGCGCTACAGAAGCGAGGCAGGCCCATCAACACCCTGAAAGCATTATTGTACTGCACGCGAAGGGCGCTGTACGATCTCTGCGTAAAATGTACCCACAGGTGTAAAACGAGGAACAGAAGGCTCTAAAAGTGTTTTTTTAATCTCCGTAGAAGCACGCTTAAACCTGCGAGCAATCATATTCGCTCTGACCGACAGCGCTCTCCGCCGCTCTCTCTCAATATCGTCATCGTCGTTAAGGCTAGTGGAAAAAACATGCCCAAGGTACTTGAATGAGTGTACTCTCGATAACGGTATACCATTCATCATTACTGGAGGTACCGTTTCTGGACCACCAGCCCCAAACACCATCACGACACTCTTTTTCACATTATACAGCAGGCCATGAGCACTGGCGTACCTCTCACACACACTCACCAGTTTCCTCAGGCCACAGACTGAGGCACTGAGCAGCACCATGTCATCTGCATAGCTAATGTTGTTCACACATATGCCATCAATATAACATCCGACTTTGGTGCTACTCAGCTCCCCAATCAGCTGGTAAATATTTATTTATTTATTTACTATTCACACATAAATTTGTTTTAACAGGTTCAACCCAATACAGCAATGTAGTCACAATATCCACTGTGTGGCACAAGCCATACAGAGGAAAATATGTTAAAAATTACATCGCCTATGTATAATTTCATCGTGTTTAGACGTTATGAAATATTTAAATCACGCGCACCATAAATGTTATATCATCAAGTACTGAGAAATCTCAATTTTCACATAATAACAAATTATTACACTATTAAAGTGTGTAATATGCTGCAATACAGTAGAAAAAACATTAATAAGCAGAGTTTTCAGTTGCGCCTGACTAATATACGTATTTATGTAATTTTGCAGTAGTTTGTAAATTTTTTTCTAATAGTTTTTTAATGTAAACTTAATTCGTTAATACTGAGGAAGACAAAGGATTGAGTAGCCTTCAATTTTTATATGCTACTTGAAGTATTTACTGCAATTGCCCATATTATGTAGACGAAGATCTCTAAAACTGGAAGTAGAGTTCGCAGGATAAACAGTCGTGTAGTATTTACAACCTTAAAAAGACCATGGGTCAAATACTTCTAATACATTACTGTCGCGGCCTGCTACGAGTATTGATGGTCGATCGTGAAAAGCCGCGGCACACATACGTGAATCCATCAATTCCTGGTTGCGGAACTTTTCTCAAATAATGCGCAGTAATTCAAACTGAGTAAAATAATTATAAATTCCAGAATCAATGACGAACAACGATAATTTTTCACGCGCTTGATGTTCATTTGTTTCTTCTTTACTTTAAAGAGCTCTATTTGCAAGGCAAATCGAAATTTAAATAAAATCTTTGATAAGTTACCTCCTTGGTTGCCAGGTGTTAGTAAAAAGTTCGTTCCATTTTTAAATAACACGACAGATATGAGTTTTCATACAAACATTACCGGCCGGGCATGTATTCGACCAGTACCGCATTTTCGATTTATCTCGAAGAAGGTTGTCAAAATAATGTTCGAATTTCCAAGCATGTTTGAAAAAAAATATTTTTGTAAATAACTGAATAATCAATGTTAACATCTCTGAGGAGATTAACGTGCAGGCTTGAGATAGAAGACAACGAGGTACAGGTAGAAATTTAATCTAAAATAAAATCCCAACTAGAAGGACCAGAATTTCATAAATTTTCATTCAGAACTGTACATACAATACCGATGAGTAAACTACTACACCCGTAATACTAATAATTTAATTGAAATGGCAATGAACACACTACACATAGAATAAATGTTAGATGAACGTTTCTATTTGGAATTGTCATGAGGACGTAACAATGTGGAAAAAAATTGATCCGAAAAGGGCACATAGGTACTGCAATAACATTACCAAAAAGTAATAAAAAATCATATTATTATTGAATACAAAAAAGTTATTGCTATTCACGTTTTTAGTACAAAAATAATCCCAATTTCATTAAAAATTTGCAAATTTTCAACAGGGGTCATTTATGTTATGACTTGTAAACATCCGCTAAATGACTGCCGCCCGCAGGTAGTTTCCTGCTTTGAAAAATTAAAATCCGGGGTGTTTTTTTTTCTTTTTTCCTGATAATTACCACATAAATAGACTCACAGTTTGATACTTAACAACACCCTCACGGATCGGACAGGTTTTTTTTTACACAATATATACTGCTTAAATTATTATAGATAACTTTCATACACTGTAAAACAAGTTAAATCGACACAACATGACTCTGAAATCTATCCAGTATAAAAATTTCATGACCACAAGATTAAATTATACAACGAAATGATACTGACTGACTTCATTTAGAAGAGGACAAAAGATGAAAAGATGTTGTAAACCTAAATTGTATGTTGATTTGCATTAATATTCTGAAAAAGTCACGCATACAATCAAAATGGAACTTGTATATGATTTATTGGATCTTTTTCTTTCCAAGACAGTTACGTAATTGGAACATTTTCGTTCGATAAATTTTTATTCGAAAATCAAGTCTTTTTTAAAGATTATTTTGAACCAAAAACAAGATTACTCGGCTTTTATGTCTAAAATAATTAAATATATTTTATTATCTAGATATAAGATTTTTTTTCTCTAGATCAATTATTACTTTAGTTATAAACGAAATAAGAATTGAGACTTACAACATTTAGTTTCGTGCTCGAACACGACCAAAGACCGCACGCGATATTCCATTTTATTACTAATGTGTTAGCGTTTAGCATATAGTGGAGTGGTGGGTGCATGGGAGTCATGTCATGGAGCATGGAGTCATGGGAGCAGCCCGGAGTCTGGATTTGTGCCCGGTTGATGTCCAACCGTTCGGGAAAACAAGGCGTTATGTTATGTAACTAATTTAAAAAAAAAACACAAATAAAAACATTTTGCTCCGAAATGCAGAGCTGTATGATATTCCTTTTGATATAAATGACGCCTTCCCCCGTAACAGACAAAGCGTTTTCTGTATGGCTCCAATAAATAATTTATAATAAAATACCACGGACATATAAAGCATTGCCGGTAAATTTGTTTAAAAAAAGGTGCGAGATTTATTAACAGACAAGTGTTATTATAATATAAGTGATTTTTTTAAAGACACTACTTTGTTGGTACTTGGATTGAAGGGCCTTTAGTAATTTAGTTTTATTTTGTAATTTAGTTTTTATGTTATTTCAATATATTTTTTTATAAATTTTATAAATTTGAATGCCTTATTGTGACATCCTGTGTGCTAGCTTGTATGTATACGCATGTTTAGACAAAAAAAAATTATCTTTATAAACGGTATGATTAAGATATTTGCATAGTACTTGTTCAAGTCCTGTTTTTGCCCTTGCAGCATCTCATTGTGCGCCACAATTAATAACAGCTGTGGCCGATGTTATCGTCTATGGGAAAACTGCGCAAGAGTCGCTTTAACCAACCGCTGATACCTTGGATTCATAATGTTTGTTTTGTTTTATAGCGTCTTTCGTTACTTCGTTATTGTGTTTAGCAGATGTTGAGGTCGGAGGACCACGTTAGGTAATATGGTGGAAGGGGAGGGAAATGTTTGATTATCTAATAGCATATTTTTAATTCCCTTATAGAAGATCGGGGGGAAGACCTGGATGAGAAGAACACAGACCAGGGAAGCATGGCACATAAGGGAGAAGCCTGTACTCAACTCAGCAATGTGTGGGTGGAACAAGGCTGCCGATGACGATGATAGTGATATTTTAAATTGCAAATGGTCTTATTTTGATTTACTTACAAAAAAACATTATAAGTACAGTCTTTTTAGATGGCCAAGTCAATCTATTTTATTTTTAATATTAATGTGGTCACTGTAAGATGTTGTTAGATTAGCTAATTACGTAATAACTTAAGACAGAAGGTCCCTTAAGTAGGGACTGAATAAATCAACCGTCTTGGTATTACATGGATCTCACAACTTTTTACGGTACCTAGAAGAACTGAGTTGCGAGACTTGGTTTTTTTTACAAGTTTTGTTTTTGATGGCATCTCATTTCTTTTTGTAGATAGACTTCCTTTTTAACCGACTTCCAAAAAGGAGGAGGTTATATTTTCGTCGCGTATGTTTTTTTTTTCTTTTTTTATGTATGTCCACCGCTTTCTCCGTCAATTGTGGACCGATTTTGAAAATTATTTTTTTGTTTGAAATGCTCTCGAAGTGGTCCCATATAAATTTTATTAACTTTGCTTTGATAGTTTTTGAGTTAGCTTCAATAATACGTACTTTTTTCCACTTAGTATGTGGATGACATGATAAGTTCCTGTCACTGTTATTTACATAGCAGGTAGTGGTTTTCGAATTTGTGTGGGGTAGGTACCTACCACAACTAAAAAGTGAAAAATAAAAACTTTTTACAAAAAAAACAACCAACTTCCAAAAAACACTACAAAGTGAAAAATTACTTTAATTTCGGAAGTCGGTGACAAAAAACGAAAATTTAAAACCAAAGAAAGACACCGACTGCCGAAATTAAAGTTATTTTTCACTTTGTAGTGTTGTTTTTCCTTTCCAGTACCCTCTACTTCTTAAATACCAACAACGAATTTGCGGCTGCCGCTCGTTTTGCGACTACTAGTACTGGTACGCAAGAGTTTTTTTGTGCAGGAATACGATTAATAGGTAAACGGAACTTTAAAGTACTTAAAACGTATTAATTTATTTTAACATTATCCAAACAACGCGCAACGTTCGAATTGTTGGCAAATAATATTGGTAAACCAATAAGTAAGCCTTCCAATCGTCAAAGTAATAATAGGTAGCAATCGAAATTATAAACGAAAATCGCAAAATTGTAGGTACGATTACAACGTATTAATATACCTTAAAATGATCTAAACAACGTCCAAATCGGTAGCAAATAATATCAGTAAATCAATGAGTAAGCCTTTCAGTCGTCAAACTAATATAGTAATCGAAATAATGAACGAAAATCGCAAACTTATAGGTAAGATTTCTAGGCACGTCCGAACAGCATGAGGAGAGGCCCCTTAGACATTTTTAAGTATTGAGGCACCAACCGACGACTATCCCTGTTCGCACTACACAAGGACACCCAAGGACAACCCCCGGTTGGTGTAGGACTATTGCAGGATATGGAAACAAAGATATTTTGACTAAGGGTTTGGGTGGTTAAAGTGGACTGGTTACCTGGAACTATGGCCCCTGCCTGATCAATGTTTAAATGTACACGGATAAAATGACAGGGGACTTGCACACTCAGTAATGGGCCCCCGAAAATGGTCGCTAGCACAAAGTGTCGAAGCGATAAGGGGGCAACATGTCCTGAGGTGCTTATGAGGAGTGGAGAGGTATTCCACGGCTATCAGGACAATCCCGGAAGTACGGTCAAGATCCCTACCAGCATCTTACTGGAATACTTCCTTCCTCCGAGCATGTTTGCTCTTGCGAATCTCCACTCAAGCCAGCTAATAAAGGCAAGAATGAGGTGGGAGCTCTGTTCCTCGTCAGTGTTCACTCTAGCCAAGTCAAGTCAAGTCAAGTCAAATCATTTATTTCAAATAGGCCCATGTATGGCACTTTTGAACGTCGAAATTTACAAAATATTAAAAATGATTCTAGTCGCCCCTTCCAAAAGGTAGTTTTCGTATGGAGAAGAATGGGCAAGAAACTCCACCGTTACTCTTTTAAAATGTTTTACAATAGTTTGTATAGGTACGTACATTAGTTAAATAATTATATGTGAAGACGATGCACCTAGAATAAAATTACTATACCACAATAGGTAAAAAGAATTAAAAATGAAGCAACGACAGATAATTTAATATGTGATAGATACATGGTGCTCACATATTTACAAACATTGTAAAAGTAGACGATTTTCCTAAAATTTTGTAATTAATAAGTCAGTGTGTGAGAAAGTAATCACAGAATGTTAAATCAATGTCATAAAACACAAAATAATCAATTTTACAATTAAATTAGCAACCAGTTTGATTTTGTCTTGATTCTAAATTGTCCTATGGAGCAGGACCAGCATGTTTCCAAGCACTCTTATCCTGGATATAATCCTCTAATTTGTAATATGCTTGTTTACAAAGTGCACTTTTGATATGAGTTTTAAATTTTCTTTCATTTAATTGCAATATGTCACAAGGTATTTTGTTGTAACATTTAACACAGTACCCCATAAAAGATGTATGTACTTTAGATAATCTGTAAAATGGTTGATCTAGTTTATCTTTATTTCTAGTATTAAAATTATGTCTATCACTTATTTTATTAAAGAGATGTGGATTTTTCCTTACAAACATAATATTTTCATAGATGAATTGGCAAGGTACCGTCATAATATTAATCCTTTTAAAAAGTTCCCTGAGAGATTCGCGGCGACGTAGATTATAAATGGCTCTGACAGCTCTCTTTTGCAAAATAAAGATGGATTCAATGTCAGCAGCCCGACCCCACAGTAAAATGCCATACGACATAATGCTGTGAAAGTAGCTAAAATAGACCAAACGCGCGGTTTCCACATCTGTTAACTGTCTTATCTTTCTAACAGCATAAGCGGCCGAGCTTAACCGCCCCGCAAGAGATGTTATATGAGGTCCCCATTGTAATTTCTCGTCTAGCGTGATTCCTAGGAAAACTGTTTGATTAATAAATTCCAGTTTTTCTCCATTCAATATGATGTCACATTCGCTACTTTTAACATTAGGTAATTTAAATCTAATGCATTTGGTTTTTTTTTTATTAAGTACCAGATTATTTACCGTAAACCAATCTTGGACTTGCAGAATAGAGCTATTCACGTCGTCAAGATTTTGTGACCGTCGGTTTATTTTAAAGATTAATGATGTGTCATCTGCAAATAACACCATCTTCGGTTGATTTTGAAGTAATTGGGGTAAATCATTAATGTAAACTAAAAAGAGGAATGGACCCAATATCGAACCTTGAGGAACGCCCATTGCCATTTCAGACCCTAATGAGTTTACGCCGTTTACCTGAACTTTAACATTTCTATCTTTCAGGTATGATCTAAATAAATCAAGAGCTGTATTCCTAATCCCATAGTGCTCTAGTTTCAGCAGAAGTGTCTCATGGTCTACACAATCGAACGCCTTCGAGAGGTCGCAAAAGATTCCAATGGCATCTTGTGCTTCTTCCCAGGCATTAAAAATGTTCTTTATTAGGGTGACACCGGCGTCAGTAGTACAACGCCCTTTGGTGAAACCGTACTGTTGTTTATGAAAGATGGAATTTTTATTAAAGTGAAGTAACATTTGATTGAGCATCAACTTTTCAAACACCTTACTGAGAACTGGCAGAATTGACACAGGCCTATAATTGTTGGGTTCTTTACTATCACCGGATTTGAACAATGGAACTACTTTACTGTGTTTCATGAGATCCGGAAAGACTCCTTGGTCTACACTGGTGTTAAATATGTAAGCTAGATAGGGCGCAATGGTTTCGATAATAGATCTACAGACTTTTACAGACATTCCCCAGAGATCTTCTGTTGATTTAATTTTAAGATCTTTAAAAGCTTTTATAACAGCCTGGGGGTTTGTATGCTGAAACCTAAACTCTAAAGGGCATGCCTTCACATTTTGTCTAAGTAAAGCAGCAGAAAGCGCGGGTGAGGAATTTAAAGCTTCAGTAGTTTTAAGGGGAATATTAGCAAAAAAGTTTTCAAATTCTTGAGCTACTTCTATATCTGAGTTAATGGGGCCATGTGCAGTCTCTAAATTAAATTCAGTATTTCGCTGTTTTTTCCTACCTGTTTCATTATTTATTACTTGCCAGGTAGTTTTTATTTTATCATCAGCTGATTTTATTTTATTGCTAATATAAAGAGCTTTAGCTATTTTGCAAACACTTTTAAAAGTTTTTGAATATTTTGCAACATACTTATGAAAGCTTGTATTATTCATATGTTGTTTTAAGCCATAAAGTTCAAATAGTTTTTCCCTGCTTTTACGAATACCTGGAGTCGCCCAATCACTAAATAAGAACTTTGTGTAAATACTTTTAGTCTTTAGTGGAAAAGTGTCATTAAATTCCGTGTTTAATAGTGAAAAGAACTCGGCGTAGAACTCATTTGGGTCACCTATATTATTAAAACTCTGAACACATAATTTATTGGCCAAAGAATGATTTAATTTCTCTAAACTTTTACATGTAATTGGCCTAAACCTTATTTGAATTTTTTGTAAAGGTATGTAGGAGCAAAATGTTATTGTTTGTCCACTGTGATCTGATGGCAACTTATTTACAATTTGTTTGTGTAAGTAATCACAGTTACAAAAAATATTATCTATACAAGTGGCAGAAGAAGCTGTCACTCGGGTTGGTTCAATAAAAACATTTGACAAATCAAATGACCTAAAAAGACTTAATAATCTGACAGTATTTGAGTTATTTTCTAATAAGTTAATATTAAAATCACCACATATGATTATTGACTTACTACTAGTACTAAGTTTCTTTAATACATCTTCCATTACAGAATCAAACACGGATAGATTCTGGTAACTTGGAGGTCTGTATACGCATACTATAACATGCTTATCAAGCTCAACACAGGACAATTCAATGTTGTGTTCAACAGACAGTCCGATAATGTCTTTTCTTTCTTTCGATTTAATAGAATTTTTTATCAATATTAATGACCCGCCATGTATCATACGTTTTCGGCTGAAATGGCTAACTACACAATAATTTTCATAATTAATTGACATTACTTGATGATCTTTTAACCAATGCTCTGTTAAACAAATTACATCAAACTTGGTATTTTCTAAAAACAATTCTATTTCCAGTAATTTGGAAGAGCAACCTTGGATATTTTGATTGAATAATTTTAAAGTATGTTGCCCCCCCTTTGGTTTTTTATTATTATTTTTATGTAAAATATTGCCAGAAGATACCTTTTTATTATTCTCTAATAATAATTGGTTAATTGAAGGGGTAACTTCCGTTGTCTTACTGCCTAGTTTAAAGAATTATCCGGAGTGACCTCCACAACTACAACTGAAGAATCTAAAATGCCCGTATGAGTTCCAGCAGGAAGGGAATACCCTATCTGACTGGTAGTGGCCTCCAAGTATGTTGGTGGATCCTCCTTCGTACATGGTAATACATAATTATTCACTATGTTGTTAGTATAACTAGACAACACAGATTCGTCACTAATACTACACTTAGTTATATTAGCTATAACCTCATTAATATTATGTGCTATCAACATAGCAATCATATGTCTACATTCCCAAGACAGAGATAAAGTTCTCTGAGTTAACTTAAAACCACTAACAAATTTGTTAGTGTCAAAATACAATAATTTGTCACTATGACAACATGTCAGCCTGTGAATAGTATTATTCAACTTAAAAATATAGTTATTTTCATCATATGATAAAGTATCAGAATAAGGAAAAGCACATAACATCAGCTTTCCTATATTTAATTTTAATAAGGTGTCCACACCATCCACTATGTCCTTTCTGGTAATACCAGTACTATTACCTAATAATAAAACCATTGTGGAATAATTATCTATGTTTGTGTTTACAATTCTTTTTATCATTTGTTTAAAACTTATGTTATGATAGCTATGATTAGTAAAACTATGGCTAAGGTAATTAAATAAAATTTTCCCAAAGCCTGAACCTAATTCATCACAAAAAAATATTGATTTATTTTTCTGTAACTTAACACAAGTCTCTGCTGGAAGAGCCAATACCTGAGGGGGCAAGTTAGGCTGAGGCTGAGGAGGTAGTGGTTGGTTTGCACAGCTGCATGAGAGGTTATTGGTCAGAGACTCATACATCTCAGCATTGCACTTCACCAAATCTAGTAGTTCCCCAGCCTCAAGCAAGCGGTCACTTACTTGCTGTTGTGAAGTCTCATATTTTTCAAAAATATCCTTCAGCAAGTGCTCCTTGTGTAGTATATCATTATAGAGGAGCTGGATATCAGTGTCATATTTTTCCCTACATTGATCTAACTCAATAATACAATTATTTAAACTTTTTGATAAGACAACACGTTCCTTTCTAAGTGAAAGATTTAATTTTAAGAGATTTTGTTTTTTGATTGCTCTCTGTGACCTTTTAATTAATTTCTTGATTTTAATGTATTTTTTTAATTTATTATGACTCACAACAATAGGACATAATGGTATGGTGTCATCACCAGTCAAATCTATCGTTACAGCTGGCTCACACACTGATTTCAACTTACTACCTACTAACTCACTAAATAGATTACTGGTGCTAGCGACCTGTTTGCTGACCTTGATACACTCTGAGAGAGATAGGGCCTTTTGGGCTTCACACAATTTTTGTTCAAGTTCTGTAATTCTATTCAAAGCAAGTTCGTGGGTGTCACTGCACTCTTGAAATGTTGACACTAGATATTGTAGTTGACTGTGCTGGTCGGTTAAGTCCATGTGTTGTATGTGTAGCTGAGACAGTTCATTTTTGAGGGAGGTGTTCTTTAAATTAATGTTTACCACTTCCACTTCACTGTCTTCTCTTTCCTGGAGCAGCTGTTGGCATGTCGCTTTAGAAGCCTCGAGCTCCGTCAAGGTAACTCTTAGTTTTGCTTCCAAATCCCTGATTGTGGCACTGCGGGTCATCATAGTGGCCTGGAATGTGTAAAGTTATGCAGCTAAATAACAAAGTAAGAAAAGATGTTCTAATATTTAGATTAATAGGAGGTAGAAGAGAGAAAAAAAAAAAAAAAAAAAGATTTTATTTAATTTAAAAATAGGTAATGAATTGTTAACAAATAGAAGTTACAGTATTAGCTGAAGTTAATAAGGAATTAGATGGAACTGTTAAACAAAAGTATAGTTTTAAAGAATACACTGCTTTTATATTAGGACACACAAAAAAACTGTTATTTTTTCCTTTAGTCGTCTGAATAAATGATAATCAGTAAGGCCTAATGAGATTATTTTTGTTTAGTAAATTATGTAGTGTTTATTGTCTGAGCGAATGTTTTCGTCATCGATTTTGCTTCCACTAGTTGTCAAGCAAAAGGAGACATAAACCGTGCCAGTGTGTGATGGACGTTGCTCAGAAACCTGAGCAGTATTTTGTGATGTTCTGCGGTCTGTAAATATGATGTAAAATAACATAAATAAAACAAAATACTCCCCGGGATTGATGATAATTTGAAATCCGTCACCGTTGGGTTGGTCGAGTTGACAGCCGGTTTAATATCCTTTTTGTGCGAAGTTCACGCGACAAAAAACACTGTATATTCACTGAATAGACTACTTAATAACTAGTTACGACTATATTACTCTAATTTAACATAATTTAAACACTTTTTATAAATTTTCTAAATTAATTACTCTAGAGATCCGGCCAATAAAGGCAAGCCAGAGGTGAGGAACAAGACTTCTCCCGGAAGATAGGGTCCGTGGGGTCGCTACTGCCCAACAGCTCGCCACATGCTGCCCTGCGGGTTTTTGTATCTCTCTTGGTCTGGCTCCTCACCCTAGACCTATTTCGGCAAAGTAAACTTTACCGGCACATACCCAGAGTTCGGAGCGCGCAAGCCCCACCACGACGTCAACGTAGAGATACGGCGGTGGATTATATTACGAGTATTATACAGGATGATTGGAAGATGGGTGCAAAGCTTTAAGGTGAAGATAGTATAGACAGTTTAGAACCATTTAAGCCATGGTTGTCTTAGACGAAGTCTTACCAAATTTTTTAATTTTTAATAAGGTTTAGAAGACGTATTGTACAAATTTTTTATTTTTTCTGAGCTTTAAATGTCTGTAAAAAAAATGTCTAATGACACAGAAGCCCAAAACATGTTTTGCTTGATTGCTTACACATTACTTTAATTAAATAAATAAAAAATGAATTCATTTATCATTCAATTTGGCCATAATTATGCAGTTTACTTTAAATTTTGAGAATTTCCGAAAAAAAACTAAAAAATTTGGTTAAAAATATTTGGTAAGACTTCGTCTAAGACAACCATGGCTTAAATGGTTCTAAATTGTCTGTACTATCTTCGCCTTAAAGCTTTGCACCCATCTTCCAATCACCCTGTATATTATCATATCATATGGGATTACAAAGTTATTTATGCAGTTGGTGTATCTAGAAAACTGGACTGAAATTGCAAAATATTTTAGTTTTTCCTTTATTTATACACTAAACACTAATTGTATTCAAAATTTGAAGCTTCTATGTCTACTAGAAGTGCCTTAAAGTTTTGATGATCGGTCAGTCAGTGAGTGACAAAATTAAGAACTTTGACTAGTTACAATTCTTAAACTACTGGTTCAAATTGAATGAAATTTGAAATATACCGTGTTTATACAATGCTTGCTTGGTTACTAGAAATACAGGCTTCTAGTTTAATCCACAACGAACTTATAGGGGGTCAAAAATGCCCTGAACTGCTTCGAGAAAAGTTTGGTACGGCCATGCCGCTTTTATTTGCTCGACTGAAAACTGAATGTTGCTAATAAACATGTTTATTTTCAATTGAGGGTAGAAATTTTGTTTTTTTTTTAAATATTTTTTCTGTCTTTAATATTAAGCATAGATTCCCCCATTTTGATATGTGCACATTATAAGGACTCACACTGTATTATAAAGTTAGGTATTAAAAACATGGTGACTTTGGAAACTATATTACTCACACAAATGCAGTCAATCACTTACTTATGTATCTAATAATATATTATACTATACGCAAAATGATCGGACATTGATATATATAATTCCTCTTATTCTAATTATAGGTATTTTTACACACAAGGTGAATAATGATAATAATAAGTTTACTGTATTATCTCTGGTTGCTCGCGTCTAGCTAACGGCGAGTACTTGCACAGACATAACCAAGTGGATAGGATTATTCACCAGCAACTTGCTTTGAAATATAAACTTGTGGACTCTGAGGTACCGTATTACAAGTATGTGCCCGACCCAGTTCTCGAAAATGACCATGTCACGTTGTACTGGGATCGGTCTATCATTACTGACAGGACTATTGTAGCAAATAAGTCTGATATGGTAGTGATAGATCGATTAGCGCGCCGCGCAATGATAGTCGATGTTACCATTCCACATGACGAGAACCTCGTGAAAGCTGAGAAAGAGAAACAAATAAAATATCTCGACTTAGCACACGAGGTTGTTGACATGTGGAAGGTGAGCTCGGCTATCATTGTGCCGATTGTCGTAACGGCTAATAGCCTGATGGCTGAAAGCCTCGACCAACATTTCTCAAGGCTTTCGTTAGGCGGTTAGATCAAGCGCCTGATTCAAAAGGCAGTACTCCTCGGAGGAGGTTCCTGTCTCTGCAGCCCTAACTACCGGTAGCTTGGACCCTGCTCCCGACACCGGCGGACCTCTATTTTTTTTATATTTTTGATTGTTTTTTTTTAATTCTTTTATTTTAAGAAATATTTAAAAATGTAATTTAATAAGAACCAAAATGAATAAACGAAACTTTACTGTTATTGTTATTATTTTTGCATTCTTATCATTAACAATAATAATGCACTTTATGCGCCTTATCTGAACATCCGTTGTATATTCATTGGATTGTGATCAATGATTAAGTGTTAATATTGGAGCAGTTATCAACATCTCTTGAATACCCTTCTCAATTTCGAACGAGGAAAATAATACAAATATTATGTAGGTACGTAGGAATACCTACAAAACTAATTGTATTACATGAGTACATGACACACATATATAGTCGGAATTATATTATATTCCTGGTAGTAACTAGAAATTGTTGATTGTAGCAAAAAATCAAAGTATTGGTACTTTTTTATAAAAGCCTAATCTAGCCGCCATGTTAAATTTTTACAACATTCTCGAATATACAGACGCCAGCACATCAAGTTACCCGAAACTGTCAAATTTTCCCAATCAACTTTGAATCTTACACTTCAGCGATAAAGTTGAAAATCTATTAAATAAATTTGACAGATTGTAGTAGCTTGAAGTGCTGGCGTCTGTACCGTGAAAATAACACCTGTAAATAGCAGCTAACAGTAGATATATTATATTATTATATACCTTTACACAATTGTTTGTTTTATTTTTTATTCAGTTCGGGGAAGCTCTTGGCCTGCATCTCAGCTGATGATCAGGCCGAAGGTGGAAGCGAGCTTCATCCTCAACCACAGAGGAACTGGCTATCTTACCTCTAACTGCCGAAACACAACAATGCTGTTAACATTGTTGTTATGGTGACAGACGTAGATAAGATGGTGGTAGCTAGCCAGGCGGACTTAGAATAAGCCCTACCACCAACCAAACTGAGCAGAAAATTTTGCCCACACTGGAAATTAAACCCCGGGACCTCTGAGTCTGAGACAGGTGGTCTAACCACTAGACCACGGAGGCGGTTAGCTGGATGCCGTAGTGTTGATATCTACTGCATTTGTTTTGATGGCGATCGAGCCTGTTGTTCTTGTTATTAAGATCATAAAAATAGGACTTCTTCGATGGGCAGGATATGTCGTAAGAATGGACGAGAAAAGAGCACTCAAATCGTAAACCGGATGGTCGGAGAAGTCGACGCCGGCCTAAGCTCAGAAGGGTGGATGGCGTAGATCAAAATTTAAGAACTATTGGCGAGAAAAATCCGAAAATAGGTCACAGGTCGACCAGGCTATGGTCCACCCGCGACTGTAAAATCTAAGATGATGATTTTATTTTCATATAAATACTCAAATGGGATTGGAGAACGGCTTCTTCTTTACAACAAAATGAGCGCAAGAGAAAAATTAACTGGAGTGCCAAAACAAATAGCCGTCTTATTGCATTCCGCAATAAAACGGCTGGTCCTTCCATCCACCATCAATAACACATAATGCTCAACGAAGCTTAGGACTAGCGCGTACTCAGTTAGTGTTGATGCTAAGCATTCTGCACTGCTCGTTGTGTAAACTGAGCATGAAGCTATGCGCAAACAAAACAAAAGACACACACAGGTTTAGGCCCTCTCCTTCTACGAAGTAACTGGAAATACTTGGAACGTAAGCAAGTTATATGATTTTCCAATAGCTAGCAAATAGTACAGTTAGCAACAATATAAAAAAAATCGAGATGAGTATTTCAGCATTCGAGTACCAATTACCTACGATTTTTCCAGCTTTCGAGTAGGTTCGTGTAGTTTGCCAATTACTGACTGAAATAATTTTATTCCTTTTGCAAAGGGGAAAGCCCGATGTGTATGATGCCGCCTCTGTTTAATTTTATTTTACTCCAGGATTCCAGCATGTTCTCAAGCGCATTGAGAAGTCTAGCAGGAGTTCTATTAATTGGTTTTCCTGATGGTTTGATCGTCTAACCGTTACGAATACACTTAATATAAAATTTCAATACTAGGTAACTAAAAATTTGTGAAGTGAGTTCTTTTGTTTATTTTATGCATACATTACTTCAAGAGTACTTAATTTTCTTCTCTTCCCTTATTTTTTTAATATTTCGTTTTTCTTTTATAAATATTAAATATATTTTAGTGTTAGATTGTATATTGTTTTTAAGTGTACCTATATATTACTGTGTGTACTTAAAAATTAGTTCATAATGTAAAAAAAAAAGAAAATCTTTGAAACCAAAATTGAATTGTTATTTTTATACAAATATGTCGACAGCGGAATAACGACTTAATAGATAATATTTAATATGTACATTGTTCACTAACCAACGAGTTACAAGGCCAACATTCGTAGATATGTATCTACACTTCAGACTACGTATAATAATAGTATATTTTACAATGAGTATTTTGTGGCATAAAACACTTTATTGAGATCACAAATCCAAGGATTCTTTTTAAGGTTGGATTGCTCAAGTGTCTATTTTTTTGCAGTTCTATTTTAGTTACTGTTTTCTGCTGTTTGAGGTTAAATGTAATTAGCTTACTGAGAAAAGATAGTTCTCCTCGGAGATTATACTTAAAGAGCAGGTTGTCGTTTCGTGTGAATCCACAAATAGTAACCCACAGAATAAATAATCTTCTTCTTCGTTGTATCAATAACTCCTTTTGTATATTTTCAAATTAGCTTCGAACAGAATTCGGCCAGTTCGACAGCCTAGAGTTAGCCTCTCTCAAAAGGACTTCTCTAGTTCAGGAGTGCATAGAGAGCACGACAAGAGGTGAGGCATCGTTTGTGATGCGGCTGTCGCTTAAAAATAATAATACCATCATTAGACAGGTCAGAGAGTTAAACGTTTGACGTTAAAAACAAAAATTCTTAAGTATCGTAATTTTTCATTAGAGATGACGTGTAACATGCAAGACATTCAAATAAGCAATTTTATTTAATTTACATATTATAATTTATATATTTTATACATTATTACTCACGCCAGCTTGTATTTGTAACGCATCCAAGTATTCAAAACAATCGCATCGGCCAAAATATTATTTGTTAAACATTGTCATTGGTTAGTGACGAATTTTAATGATTTACAAATGATTAATTTTAATTGTTAATATAGTGAGTAGCTGTACTGCTGCACATTGTTATTAGAGTGTAGGTAAACCATAATATTGTATGAAATCTTCGCGGGTATGTACTAAGCACAATTGTATTTATCTTTGATCATCATTTCGAAAAAGAGGAGCTCGTGGCTAAGTACTAACAGCCGCTCGGGTCGATCTGTCAGGTTAAGCTACGCTTGCCGGGGTTGGTCCGTGGATGGGTAACCATTTCTACATACCGAGATTCCTCCGTGCCTCGGAAAGCACGTTAAGCCGTTGGTCCCGGCTGTCATTCGTGGATCTTTGACAGTCGTTACGGGTCGTCAGAAGCCCGAAAGTCTGACAACCAGTCTTACCAAGGGGTATCGTATTACCCAGTTACTGGGTTGTGGAGGTCAGATAGGCAGTCGCTCCATGTAAAATACTGGTATTCAGCTGCATCCGGTTAGACTGGAAGCCGACCCCAATATAGTTGGGAAAAAGCTAGACAGAACAGAACATCATCATTTCGAAAATAAATGTTTGCCCATTTTACTTGATCAGTCTAGTAGAAGAAAAAGAAAAACTAGACTCAGCTAAGAGAAATGTGTTAGAAAAAGTCTTAAAGTAAGTAGTTAACAGTATTTAAAAATAAAATACGAATGTAGCACATAATGACCATATTTTCTTTTTATAAATAGCATTAACTAGCATATTCGATGTTTGTGCTTTATCCATGAATTTATTCAGCAAATCCGTGAAACGTGTGATTGACATTCCTGTGCCTAGACTAGCTGACTGATATTTTGTATTGCTATTCAATAAAAATAAATAATACGTTTTGTTGGTAGGTATTTGTGTTAGCAGGTGAACATTTATTTCCAACCAGTCAAATAGGAATATCAGGAAATACAGAAGCTATAATATACTAACACGACTACTCGTGACAAGCAAGGCTTGAAAGAAAAAGAAAAGAAATAAAGAAAAAAAAATACCCGTTTATTATTGAAAATTATAATTATTTTGTATCTATAAGTATTCTAGATAAATAATAAAATAAATAAATATATTTACTACTATGCTGTGAGGCACAAAACAATGACACTCTTGAAAAGCTGCAGTTACGTCACTGCTTCTTCACCATCTCATCAAATCAAATCATTTTATTTTTGCAGAAAAACACTGTTACAATGGTGTTATAAAAATTTACATGTTCCAAGTGATTCTACCGTAAGGCATGCAAAATGTATAGGTACAATCATAAAATACAATCAACAAATAGATAAAAAACAATCATAAAATACTTTAAGATATTAAAGCTGCTAGATTTAATTAACTACTTAATACATAAGTAGGTAGTGGTTATGAATGCACCAAAATTGTAACACACTGCAACACTTCAAGGAATCACGTTACCCACAACGTGATATCGGTTAATGTTTTGGTACATATTAATTCTAACAGGAATTCAAGTAAAATTTTTGGTAAGATAAGAGATGCAATCAGTATTATTTTGTAAAGATGATAAGTCTTCTAAAGGAATTTAACTTTTACGTGAGAAGTTCGGGTCCTATTTGGGCTTTGTACTAGTTACGCTTCTGTGACCTTATGGATGATTTTGTCGATTATGGTTGAAGTTATGAAATGCTTTCTTAACCTACGTTTAGATACCTGGTGTTCAAGCGTTACATCACATAACAAAATAAAGTAGGTACTACTTGTGCATGTCTTGAATGAGCCATAGTGCAAAGATTCACATTTTTAAAAAATAGACCAAAATATAGTCGCCAAGTCTGTAATTTGGAAGCAGTGTGCATCGAGAACAATGGTGAACAGTGAATATTTTGTCAACAATTTTTAACATTGACTAAACTGGCATTGTTTGAAGTAAGACTCAAAAGTAGACACTGTAGACAGCCACCTGATATAGTGAGAAAGGAGTCGTGAAAAATACATCACATTTTAAAAGTATTGCTTTAGCAAACTGGTAAATTTTTTCAAAGTTGACTGTACTTTTTAAGGTACTCGATTGATAATAAATAAATCCTAATATCTTTAAAAAAACAAGACTCTATTTCAATTATTATAAATGCAATGCATAATTAAAACTACGATCATCCATTGCGTTAGGAACAAATAGCAGAAAAGTAGGTGCAAACTGCACAATAAAAATTCATAGCGTTCCAATATCGACACTACTTGGCATTGATAAGGTAAAACAATCAGCGTTCGCAAATCGTAATCGCTCGCAAAACGATAGGTAGGTATCAAGAACCGAAAAAGATCCATAAAAAAGTATTGATTTTTGATCATTGTGAGAACTGTGAACAGTAACAGAACAGAACAATGAATGAATGAAATGCACCGATCCCTGCGTGGTTTAACCAGACTCGATAAATCGAATGAACCCCAAGATTTGCACTAGCCCCTGGAGCCTCACGCTGAAGCAGACCGGGGGGTGCGGTAATGGTAGGGAAGACGTGCCCTTAGGATAAGGAAGGATTTGCGAGTCGTAACGGATATGTATCCTTGAGTAGGCAATGGAATAGTGGAGAGACGGGTGATATTTATCTATGGATGGGCATCTTTTTACGACGGCGCCGCTAGGTTGGTTCAGGTTCAGGTCCAGCTTCACTGGTGCATCTGCTCTTTGCTGTATCCAATGTCTTCGTCTGAAGTTCTCGCTGTTATCCGTTTCAGGTTTCTAGTAAATCTCGCTAGAAGTCTTCTTAATTTTATGTTTTAGGTTGTCATTTCATGTGTAAATGTAAAAAGGTCGGCCGGCTTTCTTGGATTTAGTCTTGTACTGCATGTAACGGGTGTGGTTTGCGGTGCCTGTGAACATGTGCGAGATAGCACATCCTGTGATTCTTGATGTGTTTTGTTACGGTTTTTCCGTCTAACATTTCATGCATTTCCCTTTGTCTTGGTTTATTCCTAGTGTGGTTAATCAAGTCTCTCATGATAACTCTCTCCGCCAGGATGGTTCAAGTCCAGCTTCACCGGTGAATCTTTTGGCGGGGTTAACTGCTTTCTCGACTATTTTCTTCTTTTGTTCTAATGAGTTGTCAGCAGCAGTGTCCAGGGCGCGCTCGGCCCGCTCCTCGTTGTTTAAGAAATAATTGAAATACAATTTTTTTTTCTTGTGGTTCGTGACTAACCTGGTGTCAAAGTTATAAAGCCGCCCATGGGCCTCTGACTGGCTTCACATGCCGTCGAGAAATATCTCTCAGGCAGCCGGTTTCCTCACGATATTTTCCGATATTTTTCTATTTTATTTTCGCTGTTGAAATAATTTAAAAACAAATAAAATAATTTAATTTGCGAATTTTAATTATTTGAAATGTTGTGTGGGAGTCACGTTTAACATTCCGTGAAACTGAAAATTGCAGGATACATTGTTATATTGCTGAAATATAATTGGGCAGTGAGTCTTGCAGCAATTAAAAATACCATTGTTATTGGAGCATGTGACGAAGGTCATTAAAATAAAAATAAATACAAATACATTTTCACTGCCCATGTTTTTGCCTCAACAAGTTTTCCACGAACTAAAATGACTTAAGATACAAATTTATTAAAAACCTGTAATGAAGTACTACCAGTTACTAGTTAATACTTGCCTGTAGCTAAACTGACATAACGCACAGTACCCTGATAAGAATGACGTGCAATACTACATCTACTTATGATTAGTGAAGTCATCAGTCCGACACTCAATCACAACATAATGCTATAACAACATCTCCTTTCACACCACTATAGAGCCTATGTATTTACAACAAAGTCCATTTTCGTTAGCACAGAGTAAGCATTAACGACGTTTTGATCTATTAATTGTTGTAAAGTGCTGATGCCACGCCGCAACTGCAAAAACAATCTTGAACGTAGGTATTTTTTTAATGTAGAACAAAGAATAATATTACATGTGTTCGTATGAATAAAATAAAATAAAGTGTATGAATTTTTATTATGAAGATAGGACTGTTTGATTGTGAACATTGTGGAACCTAGTTAAGTAAAATATTTAAACTTTTTCACACGGTTTCCGCCTATTCTATTTATATATACTAAGAACTATGAAATAGTTATTGTTTCCAAAAAATTGGTTTATTAGATAAAAATAATGTACCCAATTGGTTCTTCGATGCGCATGAAGAACCAAATTCTAAACGTCTCTATGTTTCCGGACCTTTTTAAGGCACATAAGGAACAATCACGAATAAATTATGTCTTCTCTATTTTCTAAATAAGCTAATAAGTCGAAAACAGATTTTTATCCCTTTAATAAATAGCCAACAAAATATTAATAATCCGAAGCTTTTAATCCAGCCCGCCTTTTTCTCTTGATTTTTAATGCTCGCTAGTTCGTGTTCCACCTTCGTATAACGGCCGAACCCAATAACCCAATATCACCAGTTTTGTTATACTGGAGATAGAAAACCTATCTATCTATCTGGTTTTGACGTCCCAATAATCTGTCAGAGAATAAGGACCTTACGGAATTGTGAGACGACATTCAATGACAATTGGAATTATATTGTCTACCGTCAATTAAATCTGTCTGTCTGTCTTTTACTGAATATGGGTTATTAGGTTCGGCTAAAGTGTTTAGACTGATCATAAGATTATGCTATCGAAGATAGATATTTTTATGCTCAGCTGTCAGAGTGAGTGCTGGAGTAAGAATGATTTTACATTTTTTTGTAAGTTAGTGCAACAGGAATGCATAATGTTTTCATTCATGACGAGATTACTAGTGTTCTCTCATAATAAGAATAATTGAGACTTAAGTAGGCACTATTTACTTTTATTCATCTAACATTTTTACCCACGCCATCGTCTTTTGTATAGCCAAGCCATATTGATTGACTAAACCAAAGAGCAACCGGAAGAGGATATAAAAAAAATAGGCATAAGCCTTTCAACTACCCTTGAATGTACCGACTCGACAGTGAACCAAAAAAGGTGCACTTGTGCACGATGTGAGGCACCGGGATGCATAGGGTGTTGATTTTTATCATATTACATGCATACTTTAATCGGATAATCAATAAAAGGTGTATCCTATTCTGTACTATTAAACAAGCAATATTTGCATATAAATATATACTATATATTTGTACTCACGTTCTCGAAAACGGCTCTAACGATTTCGATGAAAGTTGCAATATAAGGGTTTACGGGGGCGAAAAATCGATCTAGCTAGGTCTCATATCTGGGAAAATTCGTTTTCTCCGTATTTTCAACCGAGCAGAGCTCGGTCGCCCAAAGTTTAGAACAAGTTATGAATAATGACATGAAAATAATGACATGGCAGCATGGAATTAGTATGTACCATACATGGGATTAGTATGAACTATCCTATACTATTAAATGAGCATTCTCTATTTTCACCAGAGCAGAGCTCGGTCGCCCAATTACTTTAGTAATAATTACAAAAACTGAACGCGATCAGCACATAAACCCCGTTTAAGAACTGTCAGTGTCATTATTTTCTTTGGAATATTGACACTGGCAGCTCTTGAATTCGGTTTAGATGTACTGATCGCGTTCACTTTCATTGGCGAAATTCGCACGGTGTTGATGGGGTACAAGATCTTCTTGTGCCCCAGAAACCATGAAGAGCCAAAGTATATATTTATATTCTTGAATGTCAGATGAAGTGTGGATGTGCTATGAAAAGTGTTATTGTTGCTTTGCGGAAGTTGAATCTATTAGGCTGAGGTGATTGGAACTCGCAAGCCGATTTCCGGCCACCGTAGGCGCGGGCTTTCGGACGGTGAGCAATGGGTAGCTCGCCGTCCGATAAGGACCAAGCCTGGGTCGATGGCGCGTTGTATTCCACGCGCGCCTCAAAGAGATGTCAGCAGAATTGATGGGGCCGATGCCTGCCGGGGGTGCGAAGAAAACCGATAGGGAGATCGTGGCCCCCGGCAACAGGGCAACCGAAGGAACACGGGTGGGTTTTAGTCAGTAAGAGTCTGACACGCCCTCCCGCTCCGCCCAGAGCAGGAGAAGTTATTTGATGATTTCCCACCCAAAAAAAGGTGATTGGAACTGAAACCTGACAGATTACCAGAATGGTTGATTCCACCTATTTATGCAGTCTCTATTTTCGGGTTCACTGGCAAAAGTTCTGAGCGTTGTCTGACCTAAAAATACTGGTAAAAGTTAGAAGCAGTTGGAGAGCTGTAAAATGGAAAACCAACTTTGTTGAAGGAACTTTTGTCGAAGTTAATTTTAAGGTTCTGAATTAACCACAGTCAACTGGAAAGCCGATCGGGGCTAGAGATGGTATAGGTTAAAGGTAACTGACACGAAGCTCGGGGCCGATCGTTATTGAATCAAAAAAAGTGACCTTTGTCAGTGGTCGTCTTCCGACTGATGCAAACTGATGGTGTCGGTGAGCAATTTCCAAGCAAAACAATGGCAAACTAGGAAAGGACTTTTCACACACGTATTTGGAATGAGAATCGAAAACTAGATATTTCCTGCTCTATGATGGTATTTAACAAGTCAGCCTTCATTTGGCTTGTTTAGAAACGGAAACCAAAAGGAATAATAAAATTGTTCTAGAGCCCTTCACCACTAATGTAATATAATTTAATAACATCTTAATACACTATACGCTCAGCGCGTTTATTTAATTAAACATAGCACTCTTGCACTAGTGTTTCTAGAAAGACAAGACTTGTTTGGTAAACACACGTTTATCAAGATTTCTCTTCCGCTGAGGTTCGATTAAGTTTGCCGCGCCTAGCTTTTACCCTCTCATTATGGAGCTAGTAAAATTATTGCTAGCTTTTCTAAGAGATGGGCCGTACGGCCGTATTAGGTTAGATTACGTTACTGAGCTGCCAACAAGGGCTCGACGTACGGTGGAGTACGGAGTTGCCGTTTTTTTTTTATATCACTTGCTTTATAGGTATCACAACCAGTATTTGAATAACTTCTCTAAGTATAATTCTCTGCACGATTTTGTTTTATAAATTAATAGTATTGTTTAATAGCATATTCAACGGAGTCAATTAATTACTATTATAATAATAGCAGACGTCACTTTTATTTTTATAATGGACTGAAAAAATTAAATATTTATAGTTTAAAAAAATGCCGTGATGTTGAAAGAAGACTCATAGCTATATAACTCCTTTTTGTAGGACTTCGAGGAGAAAGAAAAGTTTGATAGGTATTCCTGCAAATAAGTGAATTGATATTGGTTTATTATGAATGGAGAAGGAACTCAAAGGGTCAGTAGGTTGGTTAGGAATATTATTTACATGGTATAAAGTGGCAATAAATTTCACAAGCTATAATTGATATGTTCGTACAAAATTTATGACAACATTTCTGTTCTTCTACTCCGCTTCGTTCACCATGCGTAAAGAGCTGGTGTCAGTAATGGCTCCATTACAGTATTTGTACTAAAACGCATTGTGGGAGGAACCACAATGATACGCTGCGTTTTCACACATATCATATTATCCAAGTTTGCATAAAAACGCATCGTTTTGTTATTTGACATTTCGAATTCATTTCTCGTGTGGATTGTAGTTTTGCCTCTGCTTTTGTCTTACGAGTCCTGAACCGTATTCACGACTTTTAGTTATTCGTAGAGTTTTGGTATTCGAGATCATGTTGAGCTTTGTTGTCGACTAAATAGAGTCGTATACTTTGCATCTGTTAGGAACGTATCCTGGATTTTCATCTGTATTTCCGACTATTTAAAAACTCTTCGATATTGACCGCTGTTGTCTTTTGCAAACTAAACGACAATAGGGCTTTTTAGCCGTCTCTCCTAAAACCTAATAAACTCTAAAGTCCATCACAGTCATATCGTTTTTATGAATGAGAATATTCGTTGAATTAACCGTATCTTTTACTCTTGTTCTGTTTTCAATAACAATTTTATTAATGGATATTACTTATAATAAGGATAATTATCCTATCATTAATAAACTGGCCGTTTGATAGCAGTATCGACAAGTTGTTTCTCAGTGAATCTAAAATAAAAAAATATCTTTAACCAATGGATTTTATGAACAAGGACTTTTGAAAACAATTTGTCGCGTGACAAAAGTTGTTAAAGATTTGTAAATGTTTCGTGATTTTTCTCGATTGTCCTTTACAATATAATTATAAAGGCACGGGAAATATTGGCGGATAAAAAGTGTTATGAAAGAATTACTATTATTAACCCAGTAGATTGGCAAGCTAGGAAGTAATCGAGACATGAACGATATTAGCTGGTGTTGCAAGTTGTAGAGTTATTACAATCGGAATCATATTCAATGCTATTTCTCAATCGAACCTTTTCCCAACGACAAGATTATTGAAGTTGGATGCAAGTCTAAAGAATCTGTAGCGGGCCTTTGTTCAGACCACGACTTTTATGATAATGGTCATGGTGAGGGTCGATTGCTTAAACTTAAAGCTGAGTTTGGTCTGGTATTGGAGACACTGTTTGACCGACAGAGAGAGTCTCAAAAAAAATAACGACGCCGATATTATGCCAGTGACCATGAGTGGTTAGCTTGTGTGTTCTGCACTGAGCTCACGCAGTGCTTCGTATATCTAGCCAGTAATAGGACTGGCCCATTTAGGAGCGCTGTCCCAAATTAGACGCATTATTTATTTATTATACATAAAACAAAATTAGTTATAAGTTATTTACATACTTGTACATAATGAATCTCCCACGAGTAAAAAAAAACTTATAATAAAAGATCAATAGTTAAATTATCTTTAAAATGGTGAAGGTTTCAGAAAAATACGCTTAAAAATTAATATCACTATGTAATATAAACATAATCTAAAATATTCATACATTAAGTTATTAAGAAAATGCTCTTATTTAATATATATTTTTTCCAAATCATTAACACTACTCGTTTAGACGTGATCTTCAGTATAAAATCATTAAAAGTCAGTTATCGTCGCCTTAAGTCGAATGACATCTCTTTTTTTCTTGTTCAACACAGTGAATAAGAAATACTTGTCGCCTCGCCGCATTAATTGATGTAATCACTTCTTTAATTGACTGTCAATCAGCATTAAGTAACTGAGGGTAAATAATTTAACTGTGATGAGCCTGCTGATACATTTAGGTGCTCTTGTTCTATTGTATCGGTTCCAAATATTTATAAATATCAATTTGCTAAACCCAGAAATCAAGAGTTGAATTTGAAGTAGTAAATGCAGTGGCTAAAGAACTTTGAAACTGACAGTTCAAGATCCACAACCTTACAGCACAGGCCATATGCACGTAATTGATATCATAATAGACTTGGGACTGTGTAATTCATACAATGCATTATTAAATGCGAAATTAGTTGCATTCATAATCATAAAATACATACAACACAATATGGCTACTCTATCAACTGTTCAACAAAAGGGTTAGGGACAACTTAAAGCTTCTCTTTTTTGACACCATTATAGCCTTCCATTTTGCACAAATTCTGCTGGCACCATGTTTCTTTTAATTATTATTTTGAACTTGTTATGTTTAATCTTCTCTTTTGTAGTAACTTAGCATCATCATTGTAATTCTTCTCCATTTACCTAAACGGAGTACCTACTCCATGTTTATTATTCACGAATCCTGTACTGTCACGAAAACTCCCAGCCATATCCGCAGTCCTTTAAATAAAGCGTTATTTAATATTTAAATACGTGGTTTTCAATTAGTAATACAAGCTGTTTGTTCTAAGAATTCATTTTTATTGGCTTTTGCTGTAACTATATACATATATCTACTCGCACTAAATAGATCGGCTAAGCACACAAGCTATTTAATGCATTGATATCCGGAAAGTGACTCAAAATCAAAATCGTTTAGTCATATAAGGTTGAGAATCAGCACTTTTTGTACATCAAAATTATATTCACCAGTTTCTAGTGAAGGAAGAAGAACTGGCTCAATCAACTCCATAGTCCCAAGCACCCCAGGAATATCGTCTAACATCGTTTACAATACTATATAGATGGTGATGTTACTGATCATCAGATGACAGAATGATAAAATCAAAGACAACTCTTATGGAAGAGACTGAACCCCACGACACAGGGAATCTTAGTGTGGGGTCCAGGGAATTTGTACAAATCTAGTACCTAAGGCTCCTTTACTAGTTTTTTTTTGTTAATATAGTTTTTCTGAACCGAATAAAGTTCGAATCGAATAATCGTTTTATTTTTTAAAAAAGAAACGGCAGTACTCAATTACTTGTAGGACTTAGCAAAGGTTGAATCAACAGGTGGTACACTTGTTCCAAGGCGGAATGAGAGGGTGACGTCACAATATACCCCAACGGCGTGTACCTGCCCGCTATTCATCAAAGATCGCAATCACATGTCTGTATGATTTTTGACAGGAAAGAAGTGCGGGTCTTATACGAATTTGAAGAACTTACTCGTAGGTAAGTAATCAAATTGTTTATTACAGTATGAGAGTTATTTTGTTTCGAAGGGCTGGGTACGCCAATTCTTTTCTTGTTTGTGCAGCAGCTTGTCTTTATCTCTATTTGCCTTTTTTTTTTTAAACCTGTTGGGTTGTTAAATTTTGTTGTTGTCTATCCATGTACCAAGATTCACGAACTTGTCAACTTTTCTGTCGCTATCTACTACATCAATTAGAGCTTGGCACCCGGTCCCGTGAGCATGGTCTACCACCCTTATTTTTGTTTCTGCATGGTATTGTTAGCAGTCGATACATTTATTTGCTTCAGCAGATTTGCTCTCTTCTTCAGCGTAATGGTGACTGCTTAGATTTTATTTTTGTATAGTTTTGATTACACTTGATAACGTTTGCAAGTCTCTGAAATCCTTTCTTCTGAGACCAATCGCAAAGTTCTAGAAACCAGTTTTAGACATTTTCAGTAAGGTGCATGCACACACATCAGTCACGTCAATGTCAAGTCGCCGATCAGTCACGTCAGTTTTAGGGACGTGTGTGAACAGATAGTCATTCAGTCAGTCATAGCAACGCCTGTTTCGTTCGTAGTAATACAAGTTTTGACTTGCCGGTGACGCGACGTCGACTGAGTAGTGACGTGACTGATGTATAGCCAACGTCCTACAACTTCTACGTAACTATATTTTTTGACGTAACTGATCGGCGACTTGACGTTGACGTGACTGACGTGTGTGCATGAACTTTTAAACAAGATGTATCTGTTTGAGATAATAGACTTCGACACCGTTTGACCTATCACCATGACACATGACATGGCACATGCGTAATTTTTATAGGTTTTGCGTAAAAATGTTGTAGGTTACATTTAAAAGTCAGTTCTCAAGTTTTTGACATACACAACTCACATTAGGATTTCTTAAAGCCACAGATCACATTATAGGCATTTAAAGTTTTGCATACCATAGTACTTACTCTACAGTTGGCATTACGACCTGCAATAAAACTCTTAAAAACGTTCACCCAAAGTTTAAATATTGTTATCTTAACAACAAAGGTTAACAACTCTAATCAACAACTTTTAAAAGGTGCGCTCGACTAAGTTTTGTTACTGTATAGTCTGGTGTAAAAGTTTACTCTACAAACTTGTCAAACAATCGCAAAAGATCTCTCTACAGCATTGTTTTCACTTCTAGTAAGAGGAAAAGTATTACAGAAACATAACAGCGTTGTACATAACAGTTTGAACTTACTCTCATTAAGTTACCGTAAGTCGTAAGACGATTAGCTTGTACCATTAAAATCAGCAACTGGACTCTTGCAATCAGCATTGCTTCGGCATCTTAACTTTAGAACATGTTTGATAAAAACGTGTAACTTTTTAAAAGTTAAAACTTACCTCTTTCTTGGAGCTCAGCGTGGCATCCCAGGATGAGGGCGATGAATGTGAAGAATATAAGTTTCCACATGGTCACAGTTTCACAATGTCACAGTCACATTCACAAAAACACGGCACCGAACATGCTAGCAGTCACAAGTGTCAGGGCTGGCGGGACGCTTCGAGTACGCCACGTCCGCTCCGCTCTGAAGCGCAGCCTTATGTGACGCGTCCGCGATGCCGGGCTGCCGGCTCTGTCGGTAACCAATGCTGCTGCTGGCCCACGGACAAATATTGCACTGTGCCACAGATGTGACACTCGCTTCTACCACAAAACGAGTGTCACATCTGTGGCCCATCTTTTATTAGATGTTTTAATTTTTTTTAATTTTACTCAGCTGGAACTTAGTTCTTCAAGCAAATAAAAAAAATTATAACTACAATTTTTTTTATTTGCTTGAAGAAATGATAACCTTTTATGTAAATATGTATTAAGTTAGTCTCTAAAATGAAGATGCAATTATGTAAGTTTTAGTGACACAAAAACTTTTTTTTTGATGCGTTTATTATTATTACATAGATTTTTTTTTAATAACCAAAGTTTTCAATACTGCTGTGCTGTTTGGAAACATAATTATTTAAAAGTTTATCCCATTGACATGTATTTATTAGATATTGTCACAAAAATGTATCTTATAGATACTGGTAATTGCTGATAAGTGTTAATTTATCAGATAGATTCATCATCATCACTAATAAGATGACATTTATGTACACTTTTTAAAAACTTGTTTGGGTTTTAGAAAAGCAAATGTTCTAAGCAATGGTGTGTCCAGTCTGCGCATTCACGATCTGTGCTAACGTAGTAGCGGTTCTCTGAGGCTATATCACTGAGCGGCGCGGGCGTACGCGCAACGCGCAGGTAAGCCTCCGGCGCAGCATGCCGCCCGGTGGGGCACGCGGACACAGGGGAGAAGGGGGAAGGGCTGTAGCGCTGAATGCACTTGCGTCCCGGCTGGGATGAGCTCAAAGGCCTCACGTGTTCAAAGGACTCAAAGGTCCCATTCAAAACGATCGCCGGGATTGCGGGCTCAAAGATTCCTAACATGCACACTGACAAAATTATATATATATATAATTTTTTGGTAATAGGTGATTATTTGTTTGTAAGTTAAGTAACCTAAGTTGCTCTTGCTTCTCTGTACAGTGATTAACCATGGGTCGAGGAGACAATTCACTCGTTTTAATAATAACATCAGATAATTTAGGACATTAAAGTTGGATACCCGAATTTTTAACACGCAAACAATTGAAGACAAACTCTAACGTAGTTTACAATACAATACCTGGTCGACCGAGCTCTGCTCGGGTGAAAATAGAAATAAACATATCGTCCAGGTATACCAACGTTGTATCACATTCCCGAGGCTGTGAAAATAGAGAAGACGAATTTTCCCAGATATGAGACCTAGCTAGATCGATTTTTCGCCCCCGTAAACCCCTATATTGCAACTTTCATCGAAATCGTTAGAGCCGATTTCGAGAACGTGAGTACAAATATATATACAAACAAATATACAAATATTGCTCGTTTAATAGTATTGGATTTTGTTTTTTATTTTTGGTGTTTTTATCTTTGCTAAGCCTCTCTTCATTCGTAATCAAAATAAAATCGTATAATATGAAAACATTCTGGTTATTCGTTTCTTGATTAATTATTATTATTAAATTTTACGTTTACAATTCTCTGAACCAAGGGCACCCATGGATCCCGGTCCTTTGGAAAGCGTACGAAGGACCAAAGCAAACTCGCAGAGGCCCCTTATACAAATATTAATGTTGACGTTACGTCGACTGGGTCGCGATCAACCCTCTTGAGCCGAGAAGAGCAACGCCATTAGGACAATACTGGAGGTACGGTCAAGATCAATACCAGCGTACTGGAATACTTCCTTCCTTCGACCAAGATTGCTTTTGCCAATCTCCACTTAAGCATGCAAGCAAAGAGATGAGGAAGAAGACTTCACTCGGGAGACTGGGTCAGTGGGGTCGCTTCTGCAAACAGCCACATGCTGCCCTGCCATGTTTATATTGTATCTCTCTTACTTCTGCACAGTTTATGCTGCACAGCCTCTGGGTAAACCCTTTCTGAACGACGTTGAGCTGCTTTATGACCCTTAACTTGTTAGCAACTGGTGCCCATTCGCTTGCGGCATACAGCATAGTCGGGTCTACTACTGCGGTGTACACATATGGCCCTTTTCACCACCGTGCACCCTGTCTACACTCTGGTCACTGGGTGTAGACACCAAATGACCCGGGGTGCTCTGGCCAGCTGCTTGCTACATAGCTATCGCCTTCTTACGCGCGCCCCTAACTTTCTTTTTAAATCACTACGCCCCTGAGTTACTTTGTCGACATATGCAAAAAAGCATAAGAATGTAAAGCGAGCAAAAGTGAGGTAGAAAATATTTGCACCCCCTTGGATAGGTTCGATTTTCTTTTGATGATTCAAACAGAAATAGAAGTTAGTTTGTCGAGTTTTGCAGAAAAACTAAAAAATTATGAAAATGTATAATGTAAGAGCAAGCAAAGCGAGCTTGAACAATTTTGTACAATTTGAGATTCGCTACATTTTTAACCGACTTCCAAAAGGAGGAGGTTCTCAATTCGTCTGTATGTCTTTTTTATTTTTATGTTTGTTGCGCGATTACTCCGCCAATTATGAATAGATTTTGATGATTCTTTTTTTGTTTGGTAGATCATACTTCAGAGGTAGTCCCATATAAATTTTATTAACTTTGCTTGGGTAGTTTTTGAGTTAGCTTCAATTATACGTATTTTTTCCCACTTAGTATGTACTCGTAGATGATATGATAACTTCCTGTCACTGTTATTTACATAGCAGGTAGTGGTATTAGAATTTGTGTGGGGTAGGTACCACAACTAAAAAGTGAAAAATAAAAACTTTTTACAAAAAAAAAACAAGTTTTTTTCTTTGATCATTCATAAAGAAAAAGGAGGTACTTTGTCGACTTATGCAAGAAAAGTTGAAGAATCAAGATAATGTAGAATGTAAGAGCGAGCAAAGTGAGCTCGATAATTGTAGCACGCCGCCGCGCCGCCTCAAATAGGTTCGGTTTTCTTTAGTCTATTCACTCCTGGCTGGAGGCTCTAAGTGTAGAAGCTTAAGGCCACCACAGGAAAAGTTCGGTTAAGCAGCCATGACCTTAGTGGTCAAAACTGCGAGAGGCCATTTAAAAAAAAAAAAAAAAAAAAAAAAAAAAAAAAAAAAAAAAAAAAAAAAAAAAAAAATTTTGTCTATTCATACAGAATGACAACTTATTTTGTCGCCTTAAGCAGGAAAGCTGAAACTCATTTTACAGTAATACCTATAATCTTATGAAACGTTCGGATTTTGAAAACTAGCCTTAAGCTTTTTTAAATCAAGAACATAAAATTTAATAAATCTTTAATTTATTATTAGAGCCCCCGCGCCCCCCCATTAGACACTCTACGCCCCCCGAGGGTGGCGCGCCCCACTGGTTGGGAATCCCTACTTAAAAGTAAAGAGTAATAGATAAAATTTTCAGCTTTTCAGTTTTCTTATCTTGATTTTTCTTTTTTTTATTACAAATAAGACAACAGGTTAAAAAAATGTTTTTTTTTAAAAGCTCGTGGCTAAATTATAACAGCCGCACGGGTCGATCTATTAGGCCAGGGTTGGTCCGTAGATGGGTGACCATGCTATTTCTAACTGTTTTTGCCATTATGTCAATAATTTAATTCTGTATTGCCTTTGATAAATATGGTACTTGTCACTTTTTTATTAAGTGTTATAATTGAAATTTACGAGTTGAATTATGTTTGGAGAGCAGATAAATTAAATTCAAGAAGTTTCCTTGACCAGGCTGAGGACATTGTGTGATAAGGTCACTAGGAGTTTCGTGGGTCCCACGAAAAGAAAGAAAGTTTGCTGATAGAAACAATACAGCATCCATAAATCATAATAATACGCAGGATCTGGTCCTATCTATGCATACGCGCCCCGCGGAGAAATACCTATAAAATAAACAACTATACTGCACGTTCAGTCATCGCTAAGTTGCGATAATGCTGAGCAGTGTATTGATCTGCTAAATTGCCTCATTTGTCATACCACTTACGCAATACCTAGAAGTCAAAATCGGTTGAACGGAACTGTAAAAAAAGGTTTGTTTTAATATCTAATCTTATTTCAAATGGAGTATAGGTTACACCAATTGTTATTTAAATTGAAATTCGATACTGAACTAATTGTGTATTAAAACGCCTGATAGAAAATGATTAGCAATCAATCGTTTTTTGAAGTCTAACGAATGAGCTGTTTGGCAGGGAAAGTATTTTTTTTTTGTTATTAAATATACAAAAAATTGCGCGTTAAATTAAAATATAGGAACTCTTTCAAAATATAGGTTTAATGTACTTTTAAATGCACCATGTGTAGCTTTTGTACATGATTGTTTTGGTTTGGGTATGCATGTACGTATAGGACTTTGGAGTAACGATTGACAAAAATATGATTTGTTATTTCATCACTATACAACAACAAGTTTGCCAAATAATTCACACAAGAAAATAATTATCCGAAAAACTTTTTTTGAATAACGTATTATTTGACAAAAAAATCATTTTTTATTCATGTTATCTCGTAAAACAACGTTTGGAATCAAAACGTTTTATATATATCTGCAAAAGGGTCATTTTAATTTATACATCAACAAAAATTATTTAATAAAAAATAAAAATGCCAGAAAAGAGTTGTGATAACAGAAAAAAAAAAATTAGGCTACCTGGAACCGAACTATTTAAGTAGTTAAGTTAAATATTTTTACTCACAAAAAAGGTTTGTCAATGGTGTTTTGGTGAAATATTAATGAACCCTAAAAAGCCAACCCAACATAGTTTGGAAAAAGTTAGAGATTTGGATTGAAATAGGATAAGTAGGTAATCAAAAGCTTGATCATCTCGAATTGGTATCAATATAAGAATGAATTAATGAAATGCACTGACCCCAGCGTGTTTTAACCAGACTCGATAAATCGAATGAACCAAAACAAAATATTCACTCAGTGGTAGATAGTAGGAATGTGTCCCAATGACCCAAGTCCAAAACGCGAATTTGTGAACAAACTAAAACTCGTCGCGGGCGCTGGTGTAGGCGCTTATGTGTAGGGGGCATAAAACAATGCTGCGTTTATATTTTTTAATTTTAGTCTTCCAGGGTGTATAGAAAAAAAAAACGAATCTTGATTCTTTTCGAACACATTTCGGCGTTTACGAATATAATATTATTATGATAAACTAAATTTTGACGAAATTGTTACTTACTGTATTTATGAATTGCACGGCAGGATAGTTAAGCCGATCTTATATGTTTATGCCTATGTTACTCGTATGCATATTTTTTATTCGAGAAATAGGAGAAAAAGAAAATAAAAATAATATCGCATGCTGAAGTCAATAAGAATGCGCACGAATAGCTTGAATTACTTCTAAAGCTTCAGCACGGCGGGCTGCACCGTATTGCAAAAGGGTTTTTGCAATACGGTGTGGCCCGCCCTGCGTCAAACATCACTTACGTAAGTATATTTTGTATGAACTATAGCACACTACAGACGGATCGCACTGCACTTTTTTTGTAATTCGTTGCGTCGGGCTGCATTGCATCACATTTCAAAATGCGATACGATGCATCCCGACGCGGCTGTAAACTTAGCTTTAAATAGAACTAGCCTTAGGACTCTATTATCGTTAAAAATTGTGAGATCTCAATCGAGTCCAGTCAGATATTCTAAAGATGCTGATAAACTTGAGCATTCACTTGTAATGAGCATTCTAGCGAATGTTACATTACAGAAAAATAAACGGGAGCGTTTTAGCGAGCATTCTAGTGAGCATTCTGGCGAGCATTTTAGCCAGCATTCTAGCGAAAGGACAGTAAATTTGCTTCGAGTTTTTTGCCGAGCCGAGCTGTCATTGTTCCGCCGCCGTCCTAGTACAATTATTTGTCGAGCATTGACTAGAGCATCCGCTAGAATGATCGTGAAAATATTCGTAGCGATGTTTGGCTCTATGCTTGGCTCCGTTCATTGTTCAGTTCGACAAATTTAAAAATGGTGAATGCTCGATGTTCTGTTACAAGTGAATGCTCAAGTTTATCACCACCTTTACAGTTTAAGTCACCCAGTTTAGGGTACCTAAACCTTAATCCGTTATACTGAGTCCTATCAAATATTAGAATAAGTTGTTCCCATGAGCTGTCAACCGACTCTTCTTCTACCGACTTCTTTGGACCGACGACCTTAAACACCAGCCACCGGAGACACAGTGTTGTGGCGCTGCCTAGGAGAGGACTGTGACAGGTTGAGTTTATTGAAGAGCTTTCATCGTCATTAGCTTTGAGACCCCATGTTTATGATTTACCGTAGTAGATAAGTCAAATAGGATGGTTTATTTTTATACTAAAACCTTTTTGAAAGTAGCGTTTTAGAAGAATATGTAGTCGTATGAGAAAATTTGCTCTACGTAACCGATCAGGCGCTTTAATATTTTTTTTCGATGATTTAAATTTTTTAACCAAATTCAAAATTGTTTGATTTTAAAAAGTATATAGATTATGAACATCGTTCGTTTTTAATTCATCTCGCAAGATTATAAACTATCGAAAAATTGTGAACTGCAACAAAATCATGAACGCGTTATTTTTCGTCGCATGAAATTAGGTATTGAATGGCAAAACTTGTATTCAATTATTGTACTTATGCTATTTTATGGAAATCGCACGCGTGTAAACACTTGCATGCCATTCTTGAATAGCAATAATTGAACGTGCTTATGGTGTGCGATTATTGCCTTTGATCGTTCCAGAAACTTGCACCGTGTACAAGGGGCTTAACGGTGATAATGGTGCCGATTCCCTTGTTCACAAACTAAACTAAATTTAAGTTCATTGCATCTTTTTCTTTCTATTTCATTAAGAAAAGGACAGAAGATAAATTTTAGTTTAGTCCTGTCAAATTAATCAGCGCCTGTCACTACTCCATAGGGGAGACTGGGTACGGTTGCAGCAGGGTACGGTTAAACCAACGCTAATAACTCGTAAACTATTAGAGGTGTGGTGAGGGGTACAAGGGGAGAGAGACGCGGCCGGCGATTCCGGACATGAATCACAATGACGCGTTGCACTTCGCGCGCTCTGTACGTTTCCAGGGGACCCTATTATATTTTTTCAACAAAAAGTAAGTATTTTCTATTGTTTTCTTTTTCAAATTACTTTGTTGATATTAGCATTTGCATTTTGAGTGATTTTCTGTTTTATTGTTAGATTTTGAAGGTTCAAAAACCGTGATTCGTTTTTGTTTATGTTGTTTTGTTTTGACGCTATGTTTGTTTTATTAGCAGTTGAGGGGTATGGGGACGGATGAAGCAATTATTGTGGGTACGATTGAAACAATGATAACCGTTGCTTTTTCCGTTCTAGATGCCCAGACAATGTATCAAAAAAACTTCAAGAGGCGAGTGTGATATAACTCAGAACGAAAATGCGTATGAAGAAGTCAAAAAAGGGACTTCTTTACGAAAAGCTGCAGAGTTGTACGGAGTTCACCATTCTTCTCTTCTGCGATACAAGAAAAAAAGAGATGCAGCGATCGAAGAAGGTAACCAGGCTGATGTTAGTATGGGGTATGTAGCCCACAACTGAGTATTTACCCCTGACCAGGAATTTAAACTGTCAAAATATTTGATCCGGTGTGCGGAATCTTGTAAGTTTGTTAATTTAAACCGGAGTAGAAGAGCTCTTTTTATGTTCGAAACAATTATTAAGACTGATAGAAATGGTGCCATACTAGAATTTAACTATTTCTTCTTGATTATGAATAAAGAAACTGATTTTTATTACTTATTTGTTTATGTTTCAACTGACCCCCATCGCTGTTTCAACCGCCCCTGGTATGAGTACGGTTGAAACAGTGGCACATTATTTTATTAAACTCTTCCTATCTAGTAAATATGACAGTTGAGCCTCTAATTCTGAGATGTATTTGAAGACAAAAGTCTATTCTCTCATTTTATGTGTTTTGTTGTTTGTTATGTTTCAAAATGGCTGTGCTACGAGCGTTCAAAGCAAAATTGTTTCAACTGTACCCAGTCTCCCCTACAAGTTTAGACGTGATTAAAAACTTGCCTAGTAAAATTACGTCAATTTACGTCAAGCGCTGATTAATTTGACAGGACTAAACTAAAATTTATCTTCTGTCCTTTTCTTAATGAAATAGAAAGAAAAAGATGCACTGAACTTAAATTTAGTTTAGTTTATGAACCAGGGAATCGGCACCAGTAGCAGAGTTTATCTTTTAATTTAAGAGAAAATGTAATTAGGACTGTTTGCTTGTCGTGACGTCAACAGTTAAGTAACTTGCCTTCTTTGTTATATTTACGAAACCTCTATCTTTGGCCCGAACCTATAGTTTTGATTATAATGTTATTGGAAAAAAGCACTTAGGTACAGTAATACTATCCTTACATATTATTATACTTAAAACAAAGTCCCCCGCCGCGTCTGTCTGTCTGTCTGAACGCGATAAACTCAAAAACTACCGAACGGATTTTCAAACGGTTTTCACCAATGGACGGACTGATTCATGCGGAAGGTTTTAGTGTATAATTCATTAAGGTTTTGTGTAAATTGACTGAAATTTGACGATTATTGTTGAAGATGTCGGAAAAAATCATAAAATTTAATTGTAATTTCCGAAGCTTTATTGACTGCTATAGTATTAATCCTTATCCAAAAAAATATGTTATTTAAATTGGGCATTTAATTTAAATTAAAATATGCCCCAAAATCATGTCATATAAATGAATAGTTTAAAAAATATCACAGTTCCAAAATTACGCGTAGCAACGCGGGCGCAGCGGTAGGAGCCTTTTCCTCTGTTATTAGCTTATTAGGTATGAAATCTCGGTAGTACGTTCCCGTGGGATATATTCCGACATCCACGCGGGCGAAGCCGCGGGCAAAAGCTTAAAAGACAAATTAAAACACAGACAGACAGACAGGTAAAAAAGACAGATTACTAATTATAGGTAAACTTGTGTTCAGAATCTTACGGTTAATAAATGTATATTATTTTTTCTGTAACTGCTTTCGTGAAAATGTTTTTTTCTCAGTGTTCATCAGTATTTCGTTTAGTCGTTATAATGAATGTTCTATGAAAACCGTCGATGAAAACAGTTTAATACAGCCACGGTGCACCATCTGGCGGGCGCATGCGGAAACAAATATTGAATGAGATCATTGACTGTAATATTAACGCTCACAATGTGCTCTCAAGTGAACGTAGTTAACAAAGTCGCGTATAGATGTCGCCTCTTTAACATTATGAGTACCGTATCGTAAGAAAATACTTGTATTTCTCCGAAGGGTTAGGCATAGGTGTACTTATAGTACACCCACATTTCGCTAGTTATGTTTAAGTCCAATGTAATAGGGGCGAGCCTATTGCCATCAACCGTACACAAATTCAGACTCCGGGCTGTTACTGAGAAATTCCTGATGTAAAAACCCAATAACACTTTGCCCGACCCGGGAATCGAACCCAAGACCTCTTGCTCAGCTGTAGCGCTTGCAACCACTAGACCAACGAGGCAGTATAATACTAAGTTTAGTTTCTTATGGTTGAATTTTCTTTTCGGCAATCCTATTAAATCTTCGCTAACTCATTCCATTCAATTTGTCGATGACAATACAATTATTAGAACTTGGTTTAGATTATTTGATGCTACAGCTTCGATCGTTTTCACCTCAGCTTTTAGGTTAAATTTTCTTGTAATTTTCTTTGAACTAGTGAATAAGATAAAGTTGTGGGTTTCGGGCCACTGAAATAGGAACATTGACAAAATGTATTAAACGAAGCTGTTCTACAAGACATTTTCACTTTGAAGATCCAATTTGATTCTTCATCCGGGCGACTAACATACTTAAACCAAAAAAAAAAAAAACAAAATTGTTTTCATTCATAAAGAAACAAATCATAATGTTTTCATGTAAGATTTTATTTAATAAACTTATAAGGATTCATAAATTTTTGCTCCGTAAGACAATAAAATTAAGATAGAAGAAGAAAATCCACGCATGCCGAAACAAATACAGATAGTGGAATCCATGAAGACGCGATTACTGTACTGTCAGCTGAACTCTAGTACGGTGCTGAGCGGAGTGGGGCGCGTCTTCGTGGATTGCACTATCTTTTTTTTTTTTTTTTTTTGGTTGGGAAATTATCCAATAACTTCTCCCGCTCTGGGTGGAGCGGGAGGGCGTGTCAGACTCTTACTGACTAAAACCCACCCGTGTTCCTTCGGTTGCCCTGTTGCCGGGGGCCACGATGTCCCTTTCGGCCCATATTCGCAGCCCCCCTAGACGTAAAGTGAGGATGATTTTTTTTCTCTCATCTATAACACGCTTCTATAACAATCTACAAAGGTACTAAGCTGATATCAGACGCTGCACTTTTTGTTCATTTATGTCTTTCGCACTCGAAACGTTTGAACTCGAAATGAATCAAAAGTGAAAGAATAATTTATTAGTGAAATAATATGTTGGATTTCGGCTTTTAGCATTTAAATATATTTTTTTTTGTTACTTTTCTTAGCAACGGTACATCCTAAACTATTAAACGAGCAATATAGGGGTGAAAAACCGGCCAAGTGCGTGTCGGACCACGCTCAATGAAGGGTTCCGTAGTTGGGATGAATTTATCCCAAAAACAAACTTAACTTTGTAGTTGAAAAATATGTTCTCTCATACGGAATGTATGGGAAAACATGTTTTTGCAACTACAAAGTTAAGTTGGTCGATTATTACTCGTTAACTTGTAGAGCCTACTTAGCTGTGATAGTTTTCCTTTTAATTTCGTTATATAAACTATTGCTGTGATTTTTTTCACACATCCAAAACCAACCATTTAGCTGGCAGGGGGGGGACACCTGACTCTAACAAAAATTAGCACTAAGCTTAATATTTCGCAAACGGATCCTTGAATCCAAAAATGGTGGTCACAAACTCACAATGTTTTTGAACGACCTTTCCAATGATATCACACACAATGGGTTAAAAAAAAAACTTCACCACTTTACGTGTAGGAGCGGTACCCTAAAAAAAAATGTTTTTCATAATTTTGTTTTACCACTTTGTTGGCGTAATTAATATGTATACCTGTACCAAATTACAGCTTTCTAGTACTAAGGGTCTCGGAGCTAGACCGCGGACAGACAGACAGACAGACAGACGGACATGACGAAACTATAAGGGTTCCTTGTTTACTACGGAACCCTAAAAATCCATCTAGCTAGGTGTCATATCTGGAAAAAATTGTTTTCTCCGTATTTTCACCCGAGCAGAGCTCGGTGACCCAAAGTTTAGAACAAGATGGCTACCTTAGAATAATGAAATGGCAGCATGAAATTACCTAATAGGTAAGTACCTACCTACTATCATGGCAGCATGGAATTAGTATGAATTTTCCTATACCTACCATTAAAAGAGCATTCTCTATTTTCACCAGAGCAGAGCTCGGTCGCCCAAGTACTAGTACCTATATTAATATTGTTTAGGGCCAGTAGGTAGGTGACCAAGTTTATTGCAGCGTCAGCGACGTTGTTGAGATTGTCAAGGGTGCAGGTGAACTGACGTTTCGGACACTCCAGCAGATGGGACATAGTCTGGTCTGGAATTAGTGAAGTCATAATACCTGACTTCACCAGAATACATTTATCTTATAAGGATTAGGTTACATTTGAAAAGAGGCGTAAATATTAATAAATAAATAATACCAGTCGATTATCGTCCCACTGCAGGGCAAAGGCCTCTTCTCATACAGAGAAGGCACGAGCATTGATCACCACGCGCGCTCAAGACGGGTTGTTGATTTCAGACTTATACATATTAACTATTAGCTGAACCGACAGACGTTGTGCTGTTCAAATCCTATAGAAAAAAGCACGTCAAAAGTTCTCCAATTTTTATGTCCATAAAAACCATACCTATGGTATTAGCGCCATCTATATTCTATCTTCTTCTTTTCGTGTGGTTAGTGACTAACCTGGTGTCAGAGTATCAAAGCCGCCTATGGGTCTCTGACTTGGCTTCATATGCCGGTTTCCTCACGATGTTTTCGTTCACCGTTTTTGAAGCAAGCGATTATTATACAATACGCACATGAATCTGAAAATTCAGAGGTGCGTGTCTTGGGTTCGAACTCGAGACCTATAACTTGGCAGTCCGAGGGTCACACCACTAGGCTATTACTGCTTATATTCTATAGTAAGGCACGACGCGGACGGCGCGTCCGAGATGCGAATCCATAAGTTTACCGTCTACCAAAAATCGCTCAACGCGCCTAAAGAAGTTGCCCAGAAAATTTGAAAGTTAGAAAATTGCCGAATAGGTCCAGGCGTACTCAAGTGACGCGTTTACCAACAAACAGCATTGTATTTATATAAGTCCTGGTTTCCTCATGATGTCCTCCCTGACCGATGTCAGAAATATCCAGGACAAACTCAAAGTACGTATGAATTGAAAAAGTCACATTGTTACTTGCCCAGAAAAATCCAGCAAAAAGAAAACAATTTCTTTTGTAAACTGCGTTGGAGTTTGTCTTCATTTGTCTTCTTTAATTCTGTTTTCTGATTATGTCGACGGAGCCCGAAGTATGTGATACATTTATATCCTCATAAAACTTTCGACCGTTAGATATTTATGTCACCTTTTGCGAGCAGCAATTAGACATTGCGAAGAGTCCAAAGACATTTTGACATTTCGTCATCGGGGTGTTCGCAGCATTTTTGGCTCACTGACGAATAATTCTGTAAGTAAGTACTAAATCGTTGATCGGAAAGTAAAACGAAATATGCGCCCGTAAACCAAGTAGCGTACCTGTTTATATTCTGGTACCTAAACGATGAGTTTTTTAATGAAAAAATATACTTACAAGTGGATTTTTAGAGCAGGTACCTTAACCGTTGTAGCTACAGGGAAACGGTCTTAGGAAACTACTTAACTTTTGAGATATTTTTATCGGACACTATTGTTTTGATCGATTTTTTATAGGGCCTTCTGGATTGTATTGCACTAAGTATGTTTTTGTTTAATGTTCTTAGACGATGTAGGTTATTTTTGGCTTAAATCAGTAAAAAAACTTTTTACAAAAAATACAACCGACTTCCAAACTTGGTTGTAGTTTGGAAGTCGGTTGTATTTTTTGTAAAAAACTTTTTTTTTTCACTTTTTAGTGGGTTGGTTTGTAATGTATCTAAGTTACAATAGCCTAATGTCAACTGCTCATCAAAAATACCCAAATCGCTGTAGATGTGCCTCTAATATTTGAAGAGTTCCTTCGATTTCTCCAAGATCCCATCATCAGATCGTGACCAAATGACAATGGAACTAACTTGAAAGTATACCATTTCAAACAAAAAAATATTTTTTTAAAGCCGACCAGCCGTCTTCGAGTAATCGGGGAACATAAATAAAAAAAATATCCCGACGAACTGAGAACCTCCTCCTTTTTTAGAAGTCGGTTGAAAACAAAAAATGTAGTGAGATCTGATTGTAAAAACAGTATAATTATGTATCTAATTGGTTTTAATTCAATTTAAAGATAAGATAACCTTAGCTGGAAGCTTAAAAGAATTTTATTGCTGTTTACAGGATGGTCCGTGAAACGAGGTCCGAAGAAATTTTTTAGAAGCCTCTTTCCAAGGGCTTTCCAAAACACTGCCATGTATGTTCAGCAATTATTATAGTTTAGAGGAGCTTTAAACGGTTTTTAATATTTTTAAGGTTCTCACTTTAGTTCCCACTTTTTATTTTTCTCTTTCTGTCGCATTTTTTGTAAATATTTTTTTATGATAAATGTTTACATTATGGTCTACTATCGACAAAAAATACTATCTATCTAAACATGACCCAAAGCTGAAAGGGAAAATGTTTGCTCGACTATTTCAAAAACAATATCTGGTTTTTTTTAACGACGTTTTCTAATACCTAGCATACTAAATTTCATGAAAATCGTTGGAGCCGTTTTCGAGGTTAATACTCGTGTAACATATTCAATTTGGTTTACATTTTGTTACGTGAAATCAAAGTACGTTTTTTTAAATAAAGTTTGACGTTATGGGTTTTTATTGGGTGAGAAATTATCAAATAACTTCTTCCGCCCTGGGTGGAGCGGGAGGGCGTGTCAGACTCTTACTGACTAAAACCACCCCGTGTTCCTTCAGTTGCCATGTTGCCAGGCGCCCAGTTAGTACTTTAGGCTTACTACTTATGATAGATTATATCTCTCCTCGGACTTACAAAGTAAAACAATAGGTTCTATAAATAACATCCATAAAATGGCGAGCCGCATTAATATTAGGTATGTTTTAGTTTATATTTATTTCTAATGATTCATCAGCCAGTTTCTTGGCATGCTTTGCACCGCCAACGTCATAAGGAACAATCACCATTGATCGCAGACGATGTGACTGTATATTGACGGAGTATTATTAACATCGAGGTCTATATTCTATGTTATTGGGAGGATTAGTTTCCGTACTTCCCAAGCAGCCCACCTCCCTCCAGAAGCAGATTAGGTCTCCTAGTCTGTTTAGAACATCTACAAAAGATCTGGGTGACCCGAGGGTTTCTGTTCTAATTTGGGTGACGCCTGTGCATTCAAAAAGCTCATGCGCGACAATTTCCTCAGTCTCCATGCTTGCTCTGCACTGCACTGGGGACTGTCCGCTATCCGCTATTCCTTTTGTGTGGAAATGTTTGTTTAGCAAGCAGTGTCACGTGATGATCCCCGCCACCAGGCGCAGTGCATCCCTGTCCGGGCGTAATAAGCACAGCTGCTGTTCAAGGATGGCATAGCTTCTTTGGACTGCCTGCAGCCCGGTGTCGCTCTTTTATAACTAAATGAATTACTTATTAATCTACGAGGATAAGGTGTCTAATTCCTTGATTACTTTGAGATCGGTTCGAGGTTTGGGTATGAAAATTACTTTCTATTCCCGCCACGCGAGAGGTACATATCTGAGTGCTATGCAGGCTCGATAGATCTCCACCAAGCCATAGTGTAAGATGTGCTACTCTCGTAGTAGGGCTGGGATGATGAATAAAAGTGGTGTTTCGTGAATGTTTTAGCGGCATTTTGTGTTTTAGTAATTTTATATTATCTCCGAAACTATATGACCAATTGACATACTGTAAAGGGCAAATCTTGTCTCTATGATGTCCTTGTGATCATAAAATTATTTATTTTGAAAAGGATTAATATTTTGTTGTTTAAATAATCATCCAAACGCCAGAAAAGAGACTTTTTTAAACATTAAAGAAATATAAAAGATAGAAATAATATAGTGTCGCGGACTTTTTTGTAGAATAAGTCGGAAAAATGAACTGTGAAAATGAAACAAAATAGGCAAAATAAACAATTTTGCCTATTTTGTTTCATTTTCACAGTTCAACAACATTCATTGCGTTATTTACGTTCTTGAGCAGATTTTTTTTTCCTACTTATGAAGCAATGGATCAGCAATCTGTTTCAAATCGAAACAAATTGTGATTGTGTTGCATTACGCAATTAGGGTACCGGTTTTACTTGCGATCATTATAGGTAGATAGTGAACCTACATAAAAAATTGTGAAATACATACAAAAACGCCCAGTCAGATGAGTGGCATCTTACTGGGCGTTTTTCCGCTATACGCATCAAAAACAGTCATTTCCACAAATTGATTTCGGCCCTTTTTTGCTCCACTTTGACTTATGAAGCGCAAAGCGAAAAACGCGATGTGCGTTTTTCCACGTCCCTCGGGTTAGGCTAATGTTTTATTAATTTAAGAACGTTGAAAACAAACACTGAAATAAGTTTAGAGTATCTTGCTTGACGGATGACAGTAACCAATAACATAACTATTCCATTATCACCTGTATGAAGTCTTCATTAATCGTACTATCAATATATCCACGCGCGTTGTTCGGTCGTCAATCATTAAAACAAATGTTTGGCACTCAATGTGCACCTGTGCAGGTATTTGATGTCCGAGGTGACAGTAATTGCAGGTACATAGTGCAGGTCTCCCTCTGTCAATCAAATGCAACTGTGTTTTTCGTTGGCGAATTACTGCAGACGTTCATGACATCAGTCACAGTCGTCAGTATATGGTTTTCAAAATAATTATCTAGTGAAATGTTGGTAGACAGATTGTTGATCGCAAATTGTTGTTATTTAGTAGCAATTATTTGCATAGAAGTCTTCTTCTTCGAAGCACTCTTGACAGAGCAGCACGCGTAGCATGACGCTTTCTATCTCTACGAAGAATAGACATAGCTCTTTCTATACAAAGTGACGTTTCGTTTCTCCATTTTTGACATCGCACCGTAGAAATCTTTCTACAATCTGTCATTTTGCCTATCGTTTCTAACGATTTTTGTCTAGGTCCTTTTACATGTAGACTATTTCAGAAGAAACTTTTCTATCCCAAACTGTCAAAATCACTAAGGTAGTGAAGACAATTTGATTTTGTAATCCCCATGCTAAAGACGGTAGAAAACTTTTTACTCGACGGCCACAAAGTTTACACGGTTATCTAAAAATTTTAAAAATTTTGGTTGTCTAACTAATTCTGACTATTTCTAATCGGATTAAAAAGGTGTGGAATAAAATATGAACTAAAATTCACACCAACACCTCGAATTCAGGTGCAAAAACAGTACTGTCTCTTTTTTTTCTTTTGCTTATATCTCGAAAATGGCGTGTCCAATCGCAAAAATAATGAAAATTTCGACCCCCTTTATAAAACCTTTAAACCCCTAAGACTCAACACGTAGGTAATCATTTTTCTTATTTTCCATACAAAAAGTGAAAAATTCCATATAAAATACTGTACCAAATTTTTTTTCTTCCAAAATACAATATTTTGACACTCTTGAGATTTTTTTCTGTAGTTGACGTGACTTTATATCAATAAAAATTGAGAATCAAACAGAAAAAAAACCTGTGACAAAACAAAGAATTCTGAATCTGAAAAGAGTGAATTTCGTAAAAAGTGCAGTTGAGTCTTTCTACTTTCCTGCCGTCCTGTCTACACGGACCGTCATTTTTGTCTATTCTTCCGTCGACAAAACTCGTTTCTACGGTGGTCATGCTACGCGTGCAGTCGTGGTTTTCATGTAGTTTCTTGTCCAAGGGCTGATGTGATTCGCCTCACGATTTCTTTCCGATTTTTTTTTGTGCCCTCATACATGTGTTCGTCAACTGCGGATTTAATTTGGTCAGTCCGTCTCATGGGTGAGCGTCCGCGTGGCTTAGTGCTCTCTACTCTACCCTGCACGACAAGGCGATCTATAGAGTCACTCTCACGCCTCGTAAATAGAAGTAGAATGTTACCTAAGAAACAGTTTATTTAGTACTTTTATACTTACACTTTTTGGAAATCCTAACGGCTGTCCTCTAACTGGTGTAAACTGAGGGTTATGTTAGACTTTAACCGACTTCCTGTATGTTACTCCTGCTACCATGAGTAATTTTGTAACCCCTTCGTGTATCAATAACTATGGTTAACGTCACACGTGGCTGCATGCGGTACACTTTCCATCACATTGGCCGCCATTTTAAGCAAAATGGTGTCTTTATGTAGTGCCTTGGAACACGTGTAAACAGCAACCAACTACTGGACCCAATATCGGGTAACAGGATTTTTTGTACTTTAATATCTATCTTCTTTCTCAGTAGCAGCTCGGAGTCTGGATTTGTGCCCGGTTGATGGCAATAGGCTCGCCCCCTATTACATGGGACTTAAACATAACTGGCGAAATGTGGGTGTACCTGCTACAGGGACACCTCTGCCCAACCCTTCGGGGAAACAAGGCGTGATGTTATGTTATGTTATGTGTAATATCTATCTTTTATATATTTTTTGTTCTGACAATTGACAAAAACGGAACCGAACAGCGCTACGAGGAAAAATATTCGGATATATATTTATGGTATTCGGATATGACTGCTTTGAATAACAATACCAATCCTACGAATAGAAATACAATGAAAACATTTCTTGTGTACGCAACAGTATTATTATTTTATTCCGAACACCCGACTCAGTATCATTTTTGGTTCGGGGAAACTTTTACAAAGTTTTATCAACCTTCTATGTAGGTAGATTGGTGGAAAATCACAATATGGCAAGGACAACAACATTATGACTGTCCTTGGCACATTAGGAGAGTGGCAGTTGGAACTCCTCAGGACACAGGTGTCTCAAGTATGAACCCACGTTGCATGTTGCAACCCCTGGGGAAACAGGGTGTTTCCCCCCAACTTTCCAGCGGTAGACGGTAGCACGAGACTTCTTTGGGCTGCAGTTCTCCTGAACGGAAAACTCCCAAGCACCCAGGTACCGTGAGATTGTTAGTAACACCAGCACCTTGCTGGTCCTCCTTGAGGAACTGGGGTAGATCGAATGATCGATTTTCCCACCTGTACTAAAAATACGCGCTTAGAACTCCTACTACTACTATCTTATAGCTCAGCTCAGTTCTCTTGAAATGGAAAAAGCATGCCTTTCCAATATCTAATCAAGAAATTTACCGGGCCGTCGCTCAACTTGTAATTGGTTGAGATTCTAGAAAAACAGTTAGTTGAAGTTTCACAATCAGTTGACTAGAGAAAGATTCTTCATGCCTACATAACCTCCTCGAGGGTATCCATGAATTGCTCACACCGCGATATAAACAAAACGTTCGATATAAGTCCAAAGCTTCCAAACACGTACTACCGAGTCGGTCTGGATACAAAACTATGGAAATGTAGGCGCCGAAAATACTCGCGTTCCATAAGAACGGCCTTCAATAGAAATATCTCAGTAAAGTAATAAACAAATAACAAAGCCGTCACAAAATATTCTCCTGGTTATTGCCAGATACTAAACGAAGACAAAGATTACTTTCAAGAGATGTGCTACACAGGAAGTAGGCATAAAAGTATTATTTATACATAAGCAACAGAGCTGCCAAAACAAAATAAATCTGGGCAGCATCTGCTGGATGAACTTCAAGAGAAAGAAGTCACAGAGTGGATCCTGAATAACAGAAACCGAAGTCGCGGTAGACTCAAAAGAAGATGGCGTGATGAGTTAGACTTCCATCTAAAGGATTGGCGTCAGATTGCTATAGACGGAAAAAAAACGGAAAATATAAAAAAAGCAAAAATTTTGGGCATCAGATCGGGTTCCACAAACCATCAAAACCATCCTTTGCTCAAAATGCAAACTGTCGATGTTGCTAAAGAGGAAGCAAAGTTTAAATGGGAGTACATAGGCCACGTACATAACGTTTGATACCAACTAAGTAATGGTCTAGTATTGGTGTAGTGATTAGGAAGCGGTTGTCCACGGACAATATGGTACATTATCAAACGTCTTCATAAATAATTGGCCAGATGAATTAGAACATCGGAGAAGTGTACGGAATTGGGGAGGCCCTTTTGACAAAACAGGCTAGCTTTCGCTTCATAGTTAGTGAAAACGTACTAATAACAATATATTCATGAGATAGGTAACAGTTGCTTACTCCAAATTTCTAGAAATCATGTTAAACATATTATATTGTTGGGCGTTCAATATTTTTGTTCTTATCTTGGACACGATATCACAATATCATTAGATTATCTGGAGCTGAGTCTAAAAACTCTGGAGCTGGTTGCGGTTGGTGAGGTTAACTGCACTGGATGCGCTAGATGTACAAAAATAATTGTCAATGGAGCCTCTGTGCTCGGTGGTAGATCAGTTTTATTTTTGTGTGTGGTAATTTCTCATGGATGTCCTCCACCCTGTGGCTGGTGGAGGGGTCAGTCAGACTCTTACTGATCAACCACACGGTTTTCTTCAACTGCCTTTGGCCGGGGTGTTAGAGTACCTGCGCAGTTCGTCACGCTCCCCGGCCAGCTTTTCTATATTACCTATGAAATATGCATATGGGTAATACAGAAAAGGCAGATCCATGTTCCTTTATTTCCTGATACATGGAACTCTTAATTAAAAATAGGAAAGTATATTGCAAGAAAATAAAATCTTTTATTTCGACCAGGTGTCGGTTGATCTATGCAAGGCCGATGTCGGCGCTTGCGGCGCTGTTGCGAAACTCTGTTCGGATGTGGAGCGATCTAAATATAGGTACGCGAGTCTCGTGCGCGCGCGTTGTTCGCCTGCCAGTTTCCTACCTTCGTATCTTGATCAGAATCACCTGTAATTGGTGCTTTGTATGATTTCTCTGATAGGACGTTCAGAATTATGATTTGTATGTGACAGGTGCTTGTTTTGCTATAAAAGTTAAAGATCTGAAAAGGGAGGTGTAGGGTTGTTTGAACTGAAAAAACGATTTTGTTAGCTGTAATAATATCAAGATCTTGGCGCTTATCGTGAGGTAGTGATAGGTTGAACGCGAGCGTAACCGACAAAAAGTGAATTTTGCTGATTTTCCTGAAAAAAAAAACTACTTAATTGGAAAATTTGGGATTGATTATGATCATAATACAAACAAGCTTGTGGTTAAATAATAACTGACCCCTCCGTGCTTCGGAAAGCACCGGTTGTCATTCGTATCTTTGACAGTCGTTGCGAGTCGTCAGAAGCCCGAAAATCTGAAAATCAGTGCTGCCAAGAGGTATCGCGTTACCTGGTTAGTAGGTTGTGGAGGTTAGACAGGCAGTTACTCTATGTAAAATACTGGTATTCAATTGCATCCGGTTAGAGTAGAAGCCAAGATGCTTGGGGAAAGATTAGGCTGATGTGAACAAGCAACATGATAGTAGTAAAAAAATAGAATCGATTGTTATTGTAATTCGTTTTTGTTTTTGCTCCGACTTATGGTACGGAAACTCTGGTACGCAAGTTCAAGTCGCATTTGACCCTGAATACCAGAGCAAAAATATTAATTCATCAACCATTAATTTGGAGTTAGATACCTTCACAATAATCTCTTGTGGGTAGTATGATTTCAAATTTATATCACGACCGTTAAAATAGGATGTCTTCGATGGGCAGGACATTTCGTAAAAATGGACAAGAAAAGAGCACCCAAAAGTTTACTCAATAGTAAACGGTCGGAACAGTCGACATTGGTTCAAGCTCAGACAGTTGGATGGCTTAGACCAAGATTTAAGAACTGTTGGAGTGATAATGTGAAGGGAAAGAACGAACCTAGGTCGTAGTGGAAAATCATACTCGACTATTAAATGATGATTGTTATGATGTTTGAACTAAGTTTCGGATCGGTTGGTTAAAAAGTTTAGGTACTTCATCTGATTTTCAACCTTTACTCTAATACTAGATTTTTGATTGTTATACCAGCAAACCCAATTAATTTTTTTGCGGTACACCCTTTTTTACCCGACTACGGCGAAGCAAAAAGGAGGGTTATAATTTTGACCGGTATGTATGTACACACGGCTACACATCAAGCTATACATTTCCAGTTTAAGCTGACCTCGCATTGTACGAAAATGCTTTACAATGCGAGATCAGTATAAACTGGAAATATATAGCTTGATGTGTAGCCGTGTGTACGTATGTAGGTATGTAAGTATGTATGTATGTATCTGTTACCTCATAACTTCTAAACTGCCGATCATAATTTGACAAATGAGGTATCATTGGAAGCGTCTTGATTGTCCGCTGTAGGCTAAGTGACGTTACATTAAATGCAATATGGCGCCCTCTATAGGACAAAAAGTCACGAACTAAAAAAAAATATTTTTTAATTCTGCCATGTTGTGTATTAAATGAAAGGGCTTGACTAGCACATTACAAATATGTAAACATATATCTTATTGTGTAAGTAAACAAATATGTTTAAATTGTTAAAAAAAACAAGCAAACGAGAGACTGTGCTACGTACGGCGCGGCTGTAAAATTAATACCTATTATACAATAAAACCCAAACAAAACAAAAAAAGCGGCTCTGAAAATATTTTATCACGAAATTATAACCCCAAAATAATTTAAATAAAAAGTAACTAAGTTCAAAAACTAAAACCCTCCTACCTACTGAAAAATCACGCCCTAAAAAGTATGAAACAAGAAAGTACTTATGTCTTGATTTCTGTCTGAAATAGACAGAAATCAAGACATAAGTATACTCCATTTGAAATAAGAATAGACATTTAAACAAACCTTTTTTACAGTCCGTTCAACCGATTTTGACTTCTATGCCGTAGGCATAAGGATGGTATTAAAAGCAAAAAAGTGGTTACAAAACCAACTGTTTACTGCAGCTACCATTTGTCACACCACACAAGTCTATATCAGTTGAACTGACTTTATAAAAGGTTTATTTAAATGTCTAATCTTATTTCAAATGAAGTTTAGTTACAAAATGGTCAAGGTAAAGCCGTACAGTACACCTACGAAATTATACTTTTTTATTGATATCTATACCGACTCGCGACTGCTTCGCACAGTTTTACGCCTTCATAAAATATCAAGTTTTCTTTATTATAATCCTATACTATTAAACGAGCAATTTTTGTATATTTGTACTCACGTTCTCGAAATCGGCTCTAACGATTTCGATGAAAGTTGCAATATAGGGGTTTATGGGGGCGAAAAATCGATCTAGCCAGGTCTCATATCTGGGAAAATTTGTTTTCTCCGTATTTTCACACGAGTAGAGCTCGGTCGCCCAAAGTTTAGAACAAGATAATGAATAATAACATGAGAATAATGACATTAGAATAATGACATGGCAGCATAGATTTAGTAAATACCTACTATCATAGCAGCATGGAATAAGTAGGTACTATAGATTATATATTTTCATATTACATGGATTAGTATGAAATTTCCTATACTATTAAATGAGCATTCCCTATTTTTACCAGAGCAGAGCTCGGTCGCAAAGGTACTAATATATTATAAACATAAACCTTCCAGAATAAATTCCCTAAATAATGGTGAAAACCGCATGAAAATCAATTGCTAAGTTTATAACAACAACGAGCTCACACAAACAGACACGAAAAACGACTTTTATTTATAATATTGTTTATGAATAATATTTCCAAATAATATTACTAACAGGTGCGCGAAATTAATGATGATGTCGGCTTTCGATTCGAGACGAGTAATAAATAGGTCATTCAATATCGATACTTTTGTGCTCTAAAGAATTATAGGTTCATTGTATTCATTCGTGTACAGGATGTGCATTTTGACGGTTGCACAATCGACTATTGCTCGTATAATTCAAGCCGGATGAGATACAAATTGTCCTACATCTATATTAGTTTGAAGTTTTCCTAGAAGAGGAATATTAATCCAATTTCATTGTACACCAGCCACAGAATAAATAAGTAACAATTATGTTTCGACAGTGACCTTGAAATAATTACCTACGGCCGCTCGGTAGATAAACCTTCCACGTTCGTGCGTAACTGCCGCGCACTCGATAATGTTGAGTACTGATATACACTGAGATTTCGAAGCGCGTCATTTCAGCCGGTTTCTATGAAGATATAATACTGTACTTATTTATACTGTGCACCAGCTAGTGCTAAGATAATCTACTGAAAATCAGCAAGCACTTGGACGATAGTACATGTTGCGATATTTTTGTTTGAGTAATAAATACAGACGATGTTTTTAGGTTCATAGTCAGAGTGTGTTGCATTGAACTTAAAGCGTTCACTGGCTAAATAGGATAAAATAATCCTGTTTTTATAGAGACAACTTTTAATCCTTTGATAATATCCATAATTGTGTCATCTTCACACGTAACTGTGGTAGTCAGTCACCCCAATATAAATGTTATATTTATTGAAGTGAAAACATCTTTAGGCGCGTTGGGCATTTTTGAGATGGGAAAAAACAATTGAACTCGCGACACCGTTACCGACCCCTCATTTTTGAAAACGCGATTCTGCTCTTTATTTAAATTACGTTTCGGATCAATGTTCTATACAAGTATTTTTCTTCCACCAAGACGATCTTGTTCAAGTTTTCACTTTTGTCGGCACTCCCGGAGTGCCACTACATTTTTTATTAGGATTATTTTATCCTATTTAGTCAGTGAACGCTATTTAGCTTTAAATATTATGTCAACCGTATCATTGTTAACATTAGGTGGGAGTAGCGTTCAAGGCAGGCCTATCAAAGATAGAATATCAAAATGGGAACATTCTTATTATTTATTTAAAAGTGCACGAGATCTACAGGTTGAAAGGCACTTTCCATTTGTTAGTTTCCCTTTTTCTTAGTCGCTACACTCTTGATAAAGCGGTTGTGGTCGTTATTAGGCGTCTCGACGTAGGACCCGCTTAGCTATGCAAAGCCATTCTTCTCAAACTGCTGCTTTCCTTTTGCATTTGTGTATAGGATGGTTTATTGCAGCCTTGATTTGAACTTTTCGAAATGGACCTTTAGAAAGGTAAAAAAAAAAATACAACATAAAAAATGGAACAGGGAAAAACTTGAATAGACCTTTATGCTCATACGCTATATAACCATTGTATTAAATCAACTGAGTCTATCGAAGTCCATTGCTGGACATAGGCCTCTCACAACACTATCCTACGCTTTCCGCATCTAGTCTATCCCAGCCACCTTCTTAAGGTCGTCGGTCTATCTAGCTGGGAGCCATCCCACACTATGCTTGACCATACGCGGTCTCCACTCCAGTCAGCCCACTGCCGCTTCAGTTTGCTTACTCTGCAAGCTATGTCGCCGCATCGGTAACTCCGTTTTTTTTCTGGATAATTTCATTCCTGGTTATCCTTTAAAGAGACTCCGAGCATAGCCTGCTCCATAGCGCGCTGAGAGACCGTGAACTTGTGGACCAGCCCGACTATCAGTGACCACGTTTCGGCACCGTATGTCATGACGGGCAGAACGCTCTGGTCGAAGGCCCTTAGTCTTCAAACATTGCGGAATAGGCGACGAGAAGACTTGACCAAGTTTTCCAAACAATGCCCAACCCAAATGGATCTTTCTGCCGGCTTTTTTCTCAAACTTATGTCTACCGAGCTGGATGAGTTACTGGTAGACATACTCCTTCACAACTTCGAGAAGCGACCCTTCGATGTAAATTGGACTCGGCAAGACATGCGAATTGTACATGACTTTTGACTTGTTCAAATTCTTTAGGCTTCTTTTAGGCTGTGCAGCATCGGGTCTAACTATTCCAGCGTCTGTGCCATTATGACGATGTCATCGGCAAACCGATGTTCTGAGATGTACTCGCCGTCCACGTTGCCACCCTGTCCAGTTTAGTCCAGCGTCTTTAAGACGTCTTCCAATGCACTGGTGAATAGTTTCGGGAATATCACATACTCCTGTCTCAGCCCTCTGAGCAGTTGGATGGGACTGGTTTTCTGAACCTGAATCTAGACAGTCATCATGGCAGCGTCATCACAACATTTTGATGTAGCGCCAGTCAATCAAAGAGTCTAGCACTGTCCATATTTCGATGGAGTCGAAGGCTTTCTCATGTCTACAAATGCCATACACAGCGGCTGGTAGTACTTCTCGGTCTTCTGTACAATTTACCGAACAATATGGATGTCGTCTTCGGTACTGATGTCTTTTCTAAAACCGGCTTGTTCTAGTAGCTGAAACTCATCAAGTCTTCTGACGAGACGATTTGTGACGACCCTCGATAACAGCTTTTATACGCGACTTCGAAGTGAGATAGGTCTATAGTTCTTCAGCAAGGATTTGATACAGAACCACCGCAGGTACCTGGTTGTTTTTTAGCTGCTCGAGAGCCGCCCTAATCTCGCACTGGTGGACTTTCGGGATATCCTCCGCGTGTGGCGCGTTGATTTGGCTCGATGGAAACAAAAAAAAATGTTACAAAGAGGAGGAAGAGAATGACGCATGTTCTGTGTTGCTGACTTATATAATTTGTGCGGGATGTTCTACACAAACAGTTGTTCCAGGTCAAATTTTTTGCGCACATGAAATTTGCTTTTGTTGAAGAATCCATGAAACAGGAGTAATAGTATGAATACCTTAACAATTTCCAAAGTCTATATGTTAGAAAAAATGTGAACTTATAACGATGTAAAAATATTTTTCTATGTCGTTTGTCTTGAGAAGAATAATATTTTAATGGCATTACCATTTATCCTACACCTATGTCTTGTTTACATTCTTGGCAAGATTATCTGGCGCCGAGTTTACATAACATCACGCTTGTCCCTAACCGTGTAAGCAGAGTTACGGATAGCCAAACCACTAATAGCAACCGCATTTAGTTTTGGCATAAATATAGAGTGTCTAAAATAGATTAAAATTGCATAATGTGGATACAAGTTGCTATCTCAACACCAGTTGTCATTTTGGTGTCTTGTTGTACTCAGGAATAAAATGAAATGGCAGGTCTGATTAAGTTACAGAGTAATAGTTTTATTATTAGCTCATAATGCAGTGAATAATGTACATTAATAGCACCTACTAGAGGCAACATTCATGTTGAAACATCCGGTGCACCTGGGGTAGTCAGTTCCACTAGCACCTTACTACTGGCTAATATTTTTTTACCACCGTTACCGATACCAGAGATTGGTAAGAGTAACCAATATTTAAAACAATATTATTTATTTTCTTGAACAAATTCTAATAAATCTTCTTGAGTCGCTTTATTATCTGAATATTGTTCGAATCACTTTTTAGTTTTCAAATACCACGACGGAGGTGATTGCACACCTACGCGGGACTATTTCTGTTGACTCCGGAATGTTTCCACCTTACAGGCTGTGAGGTGAGGCAATCTAATCCGATCTCACGAATAATCATTCTGTTAATAATCATATGTATGTATTGCTTTCAGTTTGTTTAAGTTCTAGCGTGATTTGTTTGTGGTTTGATTTGAATGAAAAGGTTTTGATGGAATTGATCGTTGTTGAGCTCGCAATGGTTAGATAAATTTTGTCAGCTAGGTGGTCAGAAAAATATTTTGGCCACCTAGCACTACAACGCTACTATGACTAATATAATTAATGTTAGTTTGCAAAACGTAGTGTCAAAACAACATTCTGTCGCCACAATTTTGTCTTGCTCCAATAGTTTTCGACAATTCCGCAGTGAATAAGAATTGAATTTGAAATCCGATAAACATTTTTAAATCCGCGACCGTACACTTTTCTCCTAAAAATAAGTTCCTGTTTATAGAAGTCTGATTAAACTTTGAATCTATAAATAAAGCAGAAAAGTTTCGTAAAACTCGAATTCTTTCGTTAGACTTCCAAGAAATTCTTATAGCACAAAACATTGGTTTTGTGTTTCAACACAACATAGGTATATTTATTAATGCCTTGTGATCGCCGACTAAGAATAGTTTACCCTTATTTTTCTTAGTATAAGACAAGGGATAAGATATATTAGGCAAAGAGTATCAACTGCCTTCCTGATATAATACTAATTTCATACACCTATCTGGTATGAGGCGAACCTGCCAGCTGTCGTATAATTCCTCAGTTTTTGGTTGGCCCCCTAAAATATTTTTCAGGTTCTATTTTTGGTAAAAAACTGAAGATTTGTTGTGACAGACGGTCTTGTGAAGATTGACGACGGAACCCTAAAAATATTATTAATATTTACCTGAAACAATACAAAACATAATATTTACAAATTAGTTCAAAATGACGATCTTTACGTATTACGACGAAGAACACACTGTCTTAATTACCAAAAGAATGTCAAAGTCGTCTGAAAGCTTTGAAACTACGAGATAATCACAGTTTCCTTTCTTACGTTACCTACATATTTCTCTGAAACGAAGCAACCGCGTTGACTCATATATAAATGTTTATTTCTGAATGAATCATCTTTACGCCAGCGCCGCTTTTGCTTGCGTGAATAATTTCGGGATATTATTGACACCGCGATTACGTGGGTTCTGTATAAGATAAATAAGACTTACATTTAAAATTATGCTCGTCGAGGACTGAAAACTATTAGTGTCAAAATAGTACGTACTCTTGTACTGATTCTACTTAGCTGGGTTCGTTCGTTTACACTACCTACTGTAAGTTTTCAGAATGTGGCTTTTTTTCTTTAGCTCGTAAAAGCTGGTAGTGGCTACAGTTGAAATCTAGGAGACCTTGTAGCTAAGTAATAACAGCCTCACGAGTCGGTGATTCAGGTTAAGCTACACTTGCCGGGGTTGTTGCATGGATTAGTGTCCATCTTTCAATACCAAGACCCCTCCATGCCTCGGAAAGCACGTTAAGCCGTTGGTCCCAGCTGTCATTACCTAGTAGATCTTTGATAGTGTTATGGGTAGTTAGAAGCCCGAAATTCTGACGAACAGTCTTACCAAGTCGTATTACCCAGTAACTGGGTTGTGGAGTTCAGATAGGTAGTCGCTCCATGTAAAATACTGGTATTCAGCTGCACCCGGTTAGATTGGAAGCCGATCCCGCCCAACATAGTTGGGAAAAGGCTATGCCGATGATGATGATGGCTACAATCGAAATAAGGAATTGAGTGTGTTTTTGAATAAGTACTATATTTCTCGTTCGCCAGAGCTTTGTTTGTTAACTGGCTGGTACGGTTGAAGTCCCATGTAATAGGGAGCGAGCCTATTGCCATCAACCGGGCACAAATCTAAACTCCGGGCTGCTACTGAGAAATACCAGACAGAAAAACCCAATAACACTTTGCCCGACCCAGGAATCGAAACCAGAATCTCATGCTCAGCAGTAGCGCTTGCGACCACTAGACCAACGAGGGAACTGGAAATGGAAATGGGTGTACCTGCTACAGGTACACCTCTGCCCAACCCTTCGGGGAAAAAAGGCGTGATGTTATGTTATGTTATGTAAGCAGACTAATACATAAATAATAAGAGATTAAAACGTTGGACATAAAAATAATTATTTGAAAATAAAAACGAACTATAATTTCAAATTCCAAACACGCTCATACACGAATTTATTTGGATTACAAACGAAAAGCTATTCATTTAATTAGATAAAAATAAAAATCTATTTACTATTTGTATTATATAATAACTAACTATATACAAAATAAATAAAAAAGAGGACTCTAGTTAAATATTAAGAGACTAGCAGCGCCCCGCGGTTTCACCCGCATAAGTCTCGATCCCGTAAGAATATTGGGATAAAAAATATTCTATGTGTTAATCCAGGTTATAAACTATATGTGTGCCAAATTTCATCCAAATCCGTTCAGTAGTTTTTGCGTGAAAGAGTAACAAATTTCCATCCTCACAAACTTTCGCGTTTATAATATTATTATATATATAAATATTATAGTAGAATAAAATCGGTGGACATAAAATAAATAACTTCTATGGATTTATAAACGTAGGTAATGAAATTTGGAAAAAAAAAAGTTATGAAATTGATTTGTGAGATGAAATCTCGTATAAGTAATAGATATTCTCGTTACCTAATAATTTTATCTGAGGATTCAACTCTCTTTATTGATAAAGTAAAGTAAAGTACTGTTAATTCCTTTCTAAACAGTCATGTAAAAGAAAGATATTCAATTGGCTGAAATCGCTGGATTACGATGCCACCGAGCTACTATTTCTCATCACATCGTAATCGCGTAACTTGCCGATGGATCCAGTGCACGCACATATACTCACAACACAACACACAACATAGACATCTTTCCTCGCACAATGACACTTACCCACAAGACTCCACACACACACACACACCGCATAGTACACCGTACACACACACCACACACGCAACGCCTTTTACCAATTGTTTTATTTATATTTTTTTTGTTTTTTGTAAAAAAAAAAAAAAAAAATATTTTTGTTTTCGTTTCGTTACAATATTTTACATTTTATTTTTTAACTGTTTTCCCTCATATGCTTCTTTTTCATAGAAACTCAAATGCTTAGATTATATTATATAATCTAAGCTCAAATGATTGTGCTTGTACAGACGCCAGCACATCAAGGTACCCGAAACTGTCAAATTTTCCCAATCAACTTTCAACCTTAAACTTCAGGAATAAAGTTGAAAATCTATTAAATAAATTTGACAGATTGTAGTAGCTTGATGTGCTGGCGTCTGTACTTTAAACTTCTGCTATGTACCTAATGATGACCTAAACACTGGGAGCCTGGAGATCCGTAACACAGGGTTTCCCTAGTACGGACTCCAGTCTCTCGCAAAGGAGCTTTTTTGTCTACATTTATTGTCTAGTCCTAAGATGTTAATTCTAAGCCAACCTTTGTGGAGAGAGAAATAAATTTATTTTATTATTATTAATTCATTTTAAAGAGCCTCCTTTTTTTAGGACTAACAATATTTCCTCTATTTCTAGTTAGCTAGGAAGCAGAGATGTTACGGAGCTTCGATTTCGACTCCGAAAGGTCGGAACTTCCGATTAATATTACCCCACCGACACCGACTTCGGCTCCGGTCATTTTGAATCGGAGTTATACCGAAGATCGAAACGCAGCGATGCACGTGACTAGAGCGCGTACAAACAACTTTTAACTTGTCGCCCCGGGTACTTTTTATACAGCTCGCGTTTGAAGTTTATTGTTTTGTGTATGTCAGACGCATCACGTTAATTTGTTAATTTAATTAAGAGCGGTGCATTAAGTAGTTTAACTAATATAATTTTATTGCTGCTTTAGAACGAAATGATTCCGGAGTCAGTGTCTCATTTTCGTCACTCGAAGAACTAATTTTATTATAATAATGTGTTAATAGATTTTCCAATGACATAAAACTACCACGATGACAGATAGAAAAGAAACTAACTAAAATTAGAGGTATACGTAAAAAAATAAAAAATGTATTATGATAAAATAAATATTATAAGCTCTATGGCATAGCTCCATTTAGCCAGCCAGTAGGTACTTTTAGCACGTTTTATTTTATTTTTAGGGTTCCATACCTCAAAAGAAAAAACGGAACCCTTATGGGATCACTTCGTTGTCAGTCCGTGTGTCTGTAAGTTTGCCAAGACCCTTTTTCTCAATAACGCGTAAAGGTATAAAGTTGAAATTAATATTAAATACGTAAGTCTATGTTCCCCTGGAGCTCTAAAAAAAATCAAGCTTCTAAGTCAACGCAATAAAAAAATACGGCCATTTATGCGTCATATTTTGATACTCGCAAATAAATCAGAACCTACAGGGTACTTCCCGTTGACCTAGAATCATTAAATTTGGCGGGAAGCAAGGTCTCACAGCACATAAAAAGGAAAAGTCCGGAAATCGTTAATTTGTAGTTTTATCACACAACATTTAAATTTTTTGCGATTACAAACTTACATTTGCAGTTGGAGAATTGACCGTGACGTACATCTATGTATGGGAGAACATGTTTTTCAACTACAATATTAAGTTTGTTTTTGGGATAAATTCATCCCAACTAATAAATACCCTTCATTGTACGTTGCACTTGCCGGTTTTTATACATAATTCGTTTAATTCGTGCTTGTTCCAAATACAAAATGTTTTTTTTCACTCAGTGAGTAAAAGAGAGTTTTATTCACTGTTAACGATGAAACAACTTTTCAAAACAACAAACACACTTTTCGAATGGCAATGGTAAAAATGAGTCCGGAATCATTTAGTTCTAAAGCAGCAATTATAGATACTACTATTTATTTTCTCGCAGTAAATGGAAAAAAGTGAAGTACACAACTCGTGAAAATAAAACAATCTCCGTCCTTGTATTCCTCGCTCCGCTCTGGATTCTAAACTAGAATCCTTCGCTGCTCTCAGTATCCAACTGGCTTATTGGTGACTCACCTGAATTAACTCGCCTGAATCCGGGCAAATCGACCATTTTCTTTTGTTTTTTTTTTTGTTGGGAAATTATCAAATAACTTCTCCCGCTGGGCGGAGTGTCAGACTCTTACTGACTAAAACCCACCCCATTTTTTGTCCCTCGAACTAAATTCCTTTTTTTTTCACTTGTTGTATAATCTACTATTTATTATTAGCTCCTTTATTTCATTAAAATAGTTATAAATTACATTTTTAAATATTAGAATATTAAAAATATAGAAACATTTAAAAATATAAACAATAGTAGCCCACCGGTATCGGGAACAGGGTCCAAGCTACCGGCGGTCAGGGCTCCAGAGAGAGGAACCTCCTGACAATGCGAGCCGTGTCCAGGAGTACCGCTTTCTGAATCAAGCCCTTGATCCAGCTGCCCAACGAGAGCCTCTTTAGGTGTTGATCGAGGCTCTTGGCGATTAAGCCATTGGCTGTCACGACTATCGGCACAATGATCGCCTATTAACGATCTATAATATTTCCCATATGTCTAGCGCGCTACGAAACCACGAAAGTCAATAAATAGTGTCAACACAATAAGTTCAAACTAATATGTTACAACTAACTGTCTTCGAACTTGCCAACTCTCTTTAATTGAATTACGAGAGGAGTTTCACAGCAATTCAATCGTATTCGTAATAATCCCGAATTAACTGAGTGAAGCGCACGAGTTTATTCGATCGTCAGAATAAATGTTTGATCTGCTCGAAATAAAAAGGTTTTATGTGCCCCTTCATTTTATTAGAAGTTTGAAGAACGACTGTCAAATCGGTGTTTTCTTTTCATACGATGGAGTTAAATCAACTGCTGGCCGAATTTGTAATCACTCTTGATACCCAGTGATGTCCTGGGTCGAACTAACAGTGAATTTTTAAGATGATGATGATGAGAATTTAGAACTGCAGCTGACTAATATTGATACAGATTATATACGAAGACTAACTAACAAATAAATAATAAGAGATAATCTTGGACATAAAAGTGCTTGTGGCTAAATAATAACAGCCGCACGGATCAATCCATCAGGTTAAGCTACGCTTGCCGCGGTTGGTCCGTAGATGGGTGACCATCTTTACATACCGAGATTCCTCCGTGCCACGGAAAGTACGTTAATCCGTTGGTCCCGGCTGTCATTCGTGAATCTTTGACAGTCGTTACGGGTCGTCAGAAGCCCGAAACCAAAGGGTATCGTATTACCCAGTTAATGGGTTGTGGAGGTCAGATAGGCAGTCGCTCCATGTAAAATACGGGTATTCAGCTGCATCCGGTTAGACTGGAAGCCGACCCCAACATAGTTGGGAAAAGGCTAGGCAAATAGATAGACAATCTTGGACATAAAAGTAATTTTATAAAATAAAAATGTACTGAAATTGATTTTTGTTTCTGACGAATAAATAAACTTGAACACAATCGCAAAGGTGTAGTGCCAGTATTCACGTTACAATTTCATATTTGGATTCAGGACTCTATCGGATGAACAATGAATGAAAATTTGTTATACCTAACCTTTGATATTGCTTATTCACAAACCCATTAACACTTCGCCCGACTTGGGAATCGAACTCAGTACCTCATGCTCAGCAGTAACGCTTGCGACCACATTATCACTGTGTTGATTTATTCCGTAAAATTATTTTCCCAAACTAATGTGTAATGTCGGACTCCTGTATATTTTGTAAAAGACGAGTTTACCTTTGTGAGCGAGGAGTTGAAAACAGTTAGCTTTGCTTAAAATATTTCTGCATTTACCGAATGTTATTGAAACAATGTTCGGGACTTCGGGTCTTGACGTCAGACTTATAAATAGTACGTTCCTAACGAAGACAACAGTTTTAATACGTTACATCACGTAACTAATTTTGAACGAAACGGATTGTACTGTTCGTGTATTAAGACTAGGCTTACTTATTTATATGAAGCCGCCAACCTGTCTCCGCCTATTTTCTGCTACTTACAAATTACTGTTATCTTCACAGAATATAAAGTACTAGCAGAGCCCCGTGGTTTCACCCGCATAAGTCTCGATCCCATGAGAGTATCGGGATGAAAAGTATCCTATGTGTTAATCCAGGTTATAAACTATCTGTCTGCCAAATTTCATCCAAATCCGTTTAGTAGTTTTTGCGTGAAAGAGTAACAAACATCCTTCCATCCTCACAAATTTTCGCATTTATATATAATAGGACATAAAAATAATAAATTAATAATATCAAAGATACAATAATAAGAGTAAAATACATAATATAATAAAATAATTATAAAAAATAAAATATTATGATATAATAATATCAAAGATATAATAATAGTAATAAAACACATAATATAATTTAAAAAATATTATAGTATAATAACATATAGGTATATATAACCCAATTCCTACTTATATATATATAAGTAGGGTTTGGGTTATAGACAGCATTCAGTAAATTGGTGGTTGCAATTAAAAGCCTCCACGACTATATTTCTCTGTGCAGTCCGTCCCCATCTTCTCTCTCTTAATATTTTTAACACGCCATGATTTATTGTTATTGTAACCAATAACCTAACCTTAACCCTGCTCCAAAGATTGTCTAGATTTCAAATCCATTCGGAGATGTAGAATAATTTCATGCATCATTTTGGCGATCAAACTTATGCTGTCTTTTTAACGACCAAGCTAATTTCAAGTTGTCTTTTGCAGATGCCTATTTTCGTAACACATCTCATCCTTCAAAGAAACCCAGATCACTTAACCTGTACGAATTAAAATTAATCGGGAAGAATTGAGCGAACGATGACGCGCTTCAGAAATAAACACTCTGTTAAAACTTGCAAAATGTATTACGTGGTACAAGAATAGAACGTACGCATGTTTCATTTCACATCACAAAAATACGGTTTGTTGTTGATATAAATTATTATGGCACAAATATCTTTGGGTGATTTGTTGAATTATGCTTTCCTGTAATTCTAAAATTTTTTAAGGAGGTTTTTTTCCGTTTTTCGTAGTTTTGTGTTGATTTTCATACCTTCGTAGCAATTAAACATGAATGCCGTTTTATTGATATAAACAATATGTGTACTTAACATATTTTATAATATCGAAAAAAGTGTTATTCAAAACCTTTGTCATCGTCATCATTTTAACAGCCCGAGATCATCAACTGCTGCGTAAATGCCTCCTTTCCTTTCTGCCATACTTCACGTTTTGTTAAATTCCTACGCTTGAGAAATTTGAAATGGGTTTCTTACATCAAATTTTCCTGACTTAAACAATTGGAATACTGCTACTTATAGCGATCCCTGTTCAAAAACTCACTATGTGATATACAGAAGCAGTTGTAATCATCAATACTAGTAAGTGTCAAATAAACTGTTGTCATCATTTGTTGCTGTTACATTCGTATTTAATCGTTGTAACATATTGGCCGTGTGACCATTGGGTACATTATGAGCAATGAAATATTAACGACTTACAGAATGCATTCTCGATTATGTATTTATTTGAAAGGTACAGACGCCAGCACATCAAGCTACTATAATCTGTCAAATTTATTTAATAGATTTTCAGCATAAAGTTCAAAGTTGATTGGGAAAATTTGACAGTTTCGGGTAGCTTGATGTGCTGGCGTCTGTACTCCAACGATTTAATCACTAGCAATATACAGCATAATAAAATCGTATACGATTCTTTTGAATTGGTCCACACACACCGGCGGAAGGCGAAGGATGGCATCAAGGAGGATTTGCCGAGGAGCATCCTTCGGCCTCTCGCCGTATGCCACGGGGGAAATGCGGATTGCAACCCCGTTTGCATTGCTTTTCCCCCGAGATCGTACACTACCGGACTCCGACGCATACTTTTGCATGCCTTCGCATCCCACCGCGGTTGAGATCCACCTTTTAGACGCTCTTGGTGACTTAGCCACGTATTACCTCGCTAACTCACTCAAGCCCAATCCAACCAAAACACAGTCTTGCATATTCCATCTCCGCAATAGAGAGGCGCGCCGCAATCTTAACATCGTTTGGGGTGGGGTGTCCATCGAGCACAGCAACTCCCCTAAATATCTTGGTTTTACTCTGGACAGGTCTTTATGATTCAGCAAAAAACAAACTTAACTTTGTAGTTGTACAAGATGTTCTCCCATACGGAATGTTTGGGAAAACATGTTTTTGCAACTACAAAGTTAAGTTGGTCAATTATTACTCGTTATCGTTAACCTGTAGAGCCTATTTAGCTGTGATAGTTTTCCTTTTAATTTCGTTATATAAACTACTGCTGTGATTTTTTTCACAAATCCAAAATCAATCATTTAGTCGGCAGGGGGGGGTAAACACTTGACTATAACAAAAATGAGCACTTTAAAGCTTAATATTTCGCAAACAGACCCTGAATCCAAAAATGGTTTCGTCATACTCATAATGTTTTTGAAGAACCTTTCCAATGACACCCCACACAATGGGACATTTATTATTTTACCACTTTGTCGGCGTAATTAATATATATACACCCATGCCAAATTACAGCTTTCTAGTACTCAGGGTCTTGGAGCTAGACCGCGGACATACAGACAGACAGACGGACATGACGAAACTATAAGAGTTCCTTGTTTACTACGGAACCCTAAAAATTGCAAGAACAGCAAGCAGAAGGTACACTCGCAACAGTCTTCTTCAGCGACTAGTCTCATCGAAGTGGGCTGGCTCTATCGTTTTCTGCGGGTGGATTCGCGTGCCCCGTGTGGAGTATTTCTGCCCATGCAAAGTTAGTGGATACAGCTTTGAATGAGCCGGATCATCACTGGTTGCCTAATACCGACCTCGGTTCAAATGCTGTATCCACTAGCAGGGATAGCGCCACCAGTAGTTCGCAGAGCGGTGGCAAGCTCCAGCGAAAGATCCAAAATAATCTCCGACACAAGACACTCTTTGCACGATAACATCCTTGTGTTATGAAGGCTGAAAAGCTGAAACAGTTTTTTAAAGTGTGGCGAACGACCAAAAGAGACACTAAAGTTGTGGCGAGACAGTGCTTTCTTATTAAAACCATTTGTTCTACCTGCTGCTGACCTTGAACCTGTACATGAGTTGCCTAGGGTAACCTGGAAGTCTTTAAACAGACTCCGGACCCAGGTTGGCCGAAGCAAGGAAAATCAGTTTAGGTGGAGATTCATAGATGACTCCGCCCTGGAGTGTAAATATGGTGCTGTTCCACCAACGATGGGACACTTAATGTCGTGTCCTGCGTGTTCTGCCGGCTGCAGGTTACAGGAGCTGATGGACGCTAGTGACGCCAAATACTAGTACGTGGCCAGCCATTTCGAAGTTTGCTTCGGCATCCTTGAAGTTTGCTGTCCTTATGGTTAGCGCCAGATCATCCGTGTAGAGGAAGTGTGTTCGTAGAATTAGGTTGATCATTGGTGTAGATGTTAAACAAAATGTGAGCCAGAACATTGCTTTGACGTAAACAATTCATTAAGGTACGCCGTCTGCTTTTATCAGAGTTTAGGTAGACTAAGAACCGCCGGCTGTGTAGTATATCACCCATATATAATGTACCCAGGTTTGCAAGCCTGATTGTTTGTTAGAGCTGTCTATTTCAATGGCATTTTTTAACAATGACCGTGTCGTAAGCTACTGACAGGTCAACTAGGGCCGCACTGATTATTTGATTGGCTTTGTATCCATGTTCGATAAATCGAGTGGTTTACGAATGATTTATTTATAATATTAATAATGCCGTAATTTCCTGTAATTAAGATACATGCGAGATCTATATTATGGCAAAGGCTTTGAGTTAATGCTGTGTATGTGGTTAGTAGGTAAGCCTTAATAAATTAATAAATGAAAATAAAATTGAATGGCTAAACTAATACCTATATTTTTGACATTATCAAATTATATAATTGCTATAAACATTCACAGCTAGCCAATTGATGCCAGATTAATTAGTTGAAGACTAGTAACAATTTGTCCGCGATACTAATACGAAGTGCACTTACGCTTTCAATCAAAAACTTTATTTTCTGTTATCTCAGATTTCAGAATAAACTGAGCAAAAACTTTAGGTATTTAGCGTTATTTGATAAACAAAAAAAAACTTTCGAATGAGGGTAGAAACAAAGTATTACTACGTGAATGGATACTGTAATACTAAAGTTCAAAGTCATAAAAATACAGGGTGGCAGGGACATCGACGCGAAATTTTTTACCATGGATTCAGTACATAATTCTGAAACCCCTGCGTTGAAATTTAAAGTCAGTTATTTAAAAAAAATCTGCTGTTTCATAGAAAAGTGCAATACCTACGCGGTTAAAATGTAAGGAACAACAAATTTAAAAAAAAATTACCGACGAAAAATGTCAACACAGCGGGGTTCAGAATCATGTACTGAATCCATGGTAACCGTTTTCGCGTCGATGTCCCTGCCACCCTGTATTTTTAATGATTCATGTGGTTGGTATCTTGCGCAGTTGTTTAAAAACAAGCCACTTTTTACAATTGCCGGAAAATGTAGCGATGAGAAGTGTATTGTTCAAAAGTTTTAAAATTAATTTACAACATATGTACAAGCCTAAAAATATTTTGATAAACAAAATAGCCAGCAAAACAGGTGAACACCGTCGGTGCCCGCTAGAAAAATTGAGGGCGTTAGGCCAGGTCGAACGATTTCAGACTAAAATTGTACGTACTCGTGGCAATCCTCGGCTTTACACAAGCTTTTCCAATTGCTCGACTAAGTTTGATCCACTGCCTTTGTTCTGTCATTACCAGTCATGTTACAAAGATCGTGGCACCACCTAGCCCATTGGCATTTTTCATTCGCTAAAGCTTTGATTAATAACCTACTTACCAGCAGTTCAGCTTACCGCCTAAGGTTTAATGAGCGTGAAGCCAGAAACGATTCAACAAATAACGATGTTATTAGAACCGATGATTCAAACGTCCACGCGTAGGTATTGCTCATTCGTTTGAAGAACTAGAAACCTATATTCGCAAAAATAGCAATATGACAAACTCAATTTTCAGTAAACATTTTACTGTGGGCTGTCGCTTTGATTTGGTTGCAAGAAGGTAAGAAGTGCTTGATGAATCCATTCTTGCTAACTTTAACAAAACACTGCTGAAAACAGAAAACAATCTTGTTTTGGACCTTCGACGTTAAGCCTTACTTTATTTGAGACGTTTTATTTCTACTCTTGATCAAGTTTTCAATAGATTTATGAAACAAAATGCTGACTTCTTGAAACTTGTACGAAATATTTTGAGATACGTGTACCTACCTTCATAAATACTTGTATTAGTCATCGCAGGTCTAGTTCCACCTGCTGTTAGTGAACAAGATCTGTAAAGATACATAACAGACCACTTGGAAAATAGGTCACCCAGAAATGCGTAAACAGAGTCAACACTTCTGGATCTGTATCGAATCGTAAGTGGGTTCTTCAATCATTTTAAGATTTACAGATAAACAAAACAAATAAATGGTACATGAAAATATCTTCAATTTTCATTACCTACTATTTTTTTTTCTCGCAAGGACATTAGTTTAAATATAACCGCAGTCCAGTTCTATATAAACGCATGCGGTGCTTTGTAAAAATCAGTCGCAAATAAACCACCGTCAAATAAACACATATTTTTTTCATAAATACCGTTCATCACCGCAATTAGACACCTTAAGTACATAAACAATAAAAGCTACCAAAGTTTTCTATCGGAGCTAAAGTTTTCTGCACTGCGACATAAGTCCCCCAGCTCGGTTGCTAACAAAATCAAATTAATTAAATAGGTATGCACCAAAAACATTATTAGGTACTTCTGTCCCGACCGCAATCAGAGCACATAATAGCATGAAGTATAGAGGTATTTGAAACGACACGTAAATAACCTGAATTGTTGGCACCGACGCTTACTCCTTTATGACTGTTAGGGACGTAAAGATCAAAATAAACTTTATCGGGTGCGAAGACGACTTCCATGACTCGCTGACTTACGATTTCTGAATGTATTTAGGACTCGCTTCGTCAAAATATTCCAGACGATTCGACTACGTTATGCACATCACTAAGATAGCGGGGCGATTTATCAAAGTGATTCATTTATTCTAAGATTAGATTACTGTTTTGATACTTTCGCTTTTTGGCATACGGTATGCATTAGACGATCCTAATTTCTTTGACCTATGACCCTAAATCGGACGATTAGGTTTTGTGTATTAAAAGACTGACATTGAAAAACACCCACTTTTACTAAATTTCGAAGTTATAACAACTTTTTCAAGCAAGTTCACTAATATCGGTCCGTAAAGCTACCCTCAAATAACATTGATTTTCAAATGTGAAGTCTGTACCATCTATTTACATACCCACTGGTCTAGTTTGTAGACACTTTTAAACAAATTGGTATCTGAAAATAACGTGGTAATGTTTTTAGGCGAAACACGATGGACCGATTAACCTAATAGATATATTATTGGTAACAGTCCATAGTGACTTAATTTACTAGAGAAGGTGTTTTGGCAAGAAACTATATCTGCATGTGAATGCCCTTTCGTTCTAAATAGAGACGAAGAGACATTCGGAATTTTTGAGATTCGTTCATTGATCTGTTTATGCCTGTGTTTTGCATCTTATTTACGATTATTACTAAGAGCATTTCTTAGCGTTGCTGCTAAAAGATAAATATGTACTGTGGAATATGAAAAATACTGGTCGATACGTGTTGCAGTATTTTTACGAAATTCTTCTTGCTATGGAATCGCTTCATTACGACAAAGCAAATGATTTTCAGTTTAAAAGGTAGAACGACAACTCCAAAACAACAACATACCTATACTAAAAAAGAATATCTCATCACACTGAAGATTGAAACCGATTCTATGCATCGGTCTCCAATTTGATTTGGGAGAAACTGTTGAGTTTATCTTAAGCCAACCGAGAGACCGGCTTAAAAGTTGCAGTCATCCCATTCCAAATAAAAGTTTCAAAATAACGAATATTAACAACTATTCTGATATATATATAATTTTAAATCGAAGGAACATAATGTTAAAAAGCATTGTGGCGACACATAAACAGGTTGGAAAAGCTGGCATTAATAATTTCCATCGTGTCCAGAGTCGGCTGAGTCATTCGCTAAAGGGGATGCGACGCGTGGAGAGGGGGGCACACGGAAAGCGCTCGGCCCACTTCGCGCAGGTACGAATATAACCGAATACTTTCCCACCTGCGCGTGCGCTGCGTGGTGGAAATTGGGCCGCAGGACAGTCGTGCACATATTTTCATCTCTAATTTATTAGTTGGATAACTCTGGCGCTGTAGTTTAACACAAAATATTATAGACATAGGCTTACAGCCGTATCTATTTATTTCCAAAGTTACTGCATGAAATTCCTATCGTTTTCATTGTTGGTTTAATGTTAGAGTTCATTTCAATAGTCGGGGCCTAAAGGCGCGTAAACTCCACGCATGGTACGAGTAGCTGTTTTTTAATGTAGGTAATAATATATTCTCTCTGCTAAACATCTCCGCCTTGCTAACAGGCTCGGACTGTACTCCAACAAACCCACAGCAGCTTTGCATCTACTCGCAATGGCTAGTAGTGGAGTGGTCGGTGGCGCTGTACGATTCAGTAGCATTTCGAAGTCTTGTCAGGCGTAATTATTATCAGTAAGACGAAGGTATGCGACGATAACCGTGTCTTGTAATTATATCTGTCTCGTCTTATGTTAAAAATTAATACTAGTTAATATGTACTTTTTATTTAATACCTATATTCATAGGAGGTATGATAACTTACAATAATTTTCTAATGAGAAAGGGAATACTTATTACCCCTTTCTCATAGATACAAATAGATACACAAAAATTTGTATAGTCCGCGCAATCCACGAAGACGCGCCCCACTCCGCTCCGCGCCGTACTAGAGTTCAGCTTACAGTACAGTAATCGCGGAGTGGGGCGCGTCGTCGTGGATTGCACGGACTATAGTTGACAAGCAGCGCCCCGCAGTTTCACCAGCATAAATCTCGATTCCGTGGGAATATCGGGATAAAAAGTATCCTATGTGCTAATCCAGGTTATAAACTATCTGTGAGCTAAATGTCATCCCAATCCGTTGTACTTTTTGCGTGACAGAGTAACAATCCATCCATCCTCACAAACTTTCGCGTTTATTATTATAGTAGGACATCCATTACAATTTATTCAATATTCATCAAATAAATACAGGGTGGAATTTGGAGATGGGGCTGTAAGGTCAGGTACCTACTTTAACGGTTGTAGTTACCAGAAAAACGATCTCAGGATACTAACCTTAAGTTTTTGAGAAATTTTGATCTGCATTCACAGATTATTTTTAAATTGTACAGTAAGCAAGAAAATGGCGAATTGTCACAGAAACTTTTATTAATGCCAATCGATCCTGTTTCTTATCGGGATTGAAAACTCTATCGGACAACTGAGCTTTGAGTACTAGAAATCGCAAAAAACTTTTCCCAGACATTTCGTGGGAAATGAGTTATTAAATTTTTATGATGGATAGATTGGTCGCTCCACGAAAGTTGCACATAAAACGGAGCTCAAACGTCTAATATTGGAAGGTGGGGACGGCGCCATGATTGCGAGCTTGACAGCTACAAAAATTTGCGCGAGCCTCATTGCACTGGAGTGGAAAGTAGGAAACAGTCTTCTTGTCCTTTAGCTCTTGACCAAATGTCTTCTTGGAACTGCTCTTTCAGCTTATCTCACTGTTTTGCATAATAATTTTTTAACCCATGATTAACTTGGCTGATTATAATTAGCTCTTTTAAGCAGCATCTTTATCTTGATAAACAGAAACAGCGGTTTGGAATTCAAACAAAAATAGCATAAGTTTAGTTTGCTAACAGATGGCTGTCAGTTCATAAAATTATTTTTTATTCGATTTTTTTAAGTGAAAGCTTCTTTAGGCGCGTAAGGCATTTTTGAGATGGGAAAGAACAATTGAACTCGCGACACTGTTACCGTTACCTCATTAAAAGTATTTCCTGCACAATAAAATTGTTCAAGTTTTCACTTCTGTCGGCTCCCGGAGTGCCGCTGTTTTTTTTTTCCATTCACGGTGCATCTGCTCCTTTGTACAGTGCCGACCAAAAGTCCATGAGCAATCTCACAAAGCAATAGACTGACGCTTCGGTTTGACTTACGACCTTCTTCTATAAGTTGTTACAATACTGTAGACACGCACATTACACACACACACTCACTTTGTCTGCAACCAATGACTAGTTCAATAATCATCATTCGTTTTTAGTTTCATTCGTCTTGTTCACATAAATATTAAAGTTTAGCAGGTAGACTACAAAAAACTAAGTAAATTATTTCGATTTCTGTGGGGTAGATGCAGTTTGTTACGAGTATTCAATTAATAGAACTTTTTTGGTTCGTGGATAATATTGGTGACGAGTATTTAGCGCAGTGTTGTGGTTATTATTATCAAAAAGCAGGCATAAAATATATTGAAGAGATCAGATCAGATCAGAGAATATTATTGCGCTGCGTAAAAGTGAAGTGAATATCTAATGAAACCGGACTAAGTGTGAGTGTTATCATTAATATATTTCATATTTTACTAAACATAAATCTTAATCAAGGGCATTGTTGATAGAACAGAGGTATTGTTGAGACAGAAGATGCCTTTAAAGTTTTAAATTCATTGTGAGGTTTAATTCGATTAGTGAATAATAAATAATAAGGTATTATGTGTAATAAAAACAATGTTTTTCTTTGTTCTAGAGAAATACTGTGAGGGTTAAGAGATATGAGGAAGGGGCTTATTATCGAGTAGCAGCGACGTCAAATGGTGAATGAAACAAATGGTTTCATACCAACGAGACATTTTGCTGAATTATTAAAAACACGTCATTATGAACCGTTCGCCGTGCACTCTGAAGGCTTGCATCACTGAAGACCAGCTAGAAAACCGTTTTTGACCTTAAAACATTGACCGTACCAACTTAATAAACAACAGATTCGTTATTGCATGAATTTATGGTAACGAATTTTTTAAGCACGTTTCAATAGGGTGTTTGTCGTATTTCTTGCAGATATACCGAAATTGTTTAATATTATTTTAGTAATAGTATTATTTTAGGATAAAAATTTGAGGTTTAGTTTCAATCTTCTTTTCGTAAAGAAAATGAATACTTAAGCTTTAACCTCAATAACAACCAATATTTACTAAAGTCAAATAAAATGTAAAATAATTAATACAAATAAAATATAAACAAACTGCCCATATTTAACCTTAAAATTACCTATTCTGTAAGTAGTTTTTTACATTTTAAGTAGTCTAATATTCTTATTTATTACTTAATTACTTCGACCATGATCAAAGCTTAATATTTATGGTGAAAAAATCCATTAAAATTTTAAAATATTTCATAATTTAAATATGTCTAAATAATACAAACTGCTTCTAAGTTTCTTGACATCTATTTCACATCTTATTCAGCTGAAGTAATGATAAATAATTGTAGCAGTTTATTAACTTATGTAAAATAAATATAACGAATAAACATATATTTTTTAATTTTGTTATCATATATCACGCATTTTTTATTCTAAAACCTTTATTGCAATAACAACATAAAAAAGCAGCAATATTTAAAAAATATTATTATCGAAAACAAAAATAATAATATTTGCAAAAAACCGCACTGTGTTTCACGAGATTAGAACCTGAGGCAGATTGAATTCCATACCAACGCTTAACGCTTTCTGCTATCTGCGCTTGTTAAGTTACTATCGAATTTTAGCAATGCCATTAACTGGTCAAGTTCACGCGCATAGTGCGTGTGTGCTAGCATGTTTAAAGCGACGGAAATATATTGTTGTTTCGTGTAACTGCGTTATCTGTGGTGTGTGTATCGTGTTGCTTACACATGCAAATGTACGAGCTATACCGCGTGTTCACAGCAATACGACTCTTAGCGTGCTCATGCACTTTTGAGCGCTTACTGTACATCGAACGATCCATGTTCTATTCGGCCTTATAAGATCATTGTACATATTTATAAACGTACAGTTTATAAATTGATCGAAAGTGATATCGACGTCGCTTTTCCAGCTTACCGACACCATACCGTTAAACAAAGAGCGTTTTAGTCTTACACTGTTTGTCCACCGTACCGTGAACGGGAACGTCAACGAGAACGAGATGACGGCGTCGAAGTAGTGATAGTATATTTACTATGGCCGCATAATCTAGTTTCTCGTTGATGTCCTGTTCACAGTGCGGTAGACAAACAGTGTAAGTATGCAAATGACCACCACCTCATGGTGCACAGATTATGGTGTAATAGCTAATAGTCATCACTCATCATAGTCATCATTCATGATAAGACAATATTTCGTTTTTTAATCTCGATAGTAGGTAGGTACCATCGAAGAAACCTATAACTAAGCAATTTGAAAACAAAATCCCGTGCACACGACCCTTTTTTTCGTAGGTAACCGTTACTATAGTGGCCGAGCGCTGCAAGCAGAAATAGTCCTTACGGTGTGTAGGTATAGGTTTCTTCGATGGTACTTGTACTTATCAAAAATAATTACTAGCATAATTATGTTGTAGACGTAGTAGAGAAACACATTACACCTGTACACTTAAACGTTTAGTATTTTTCCCAGGTATTGATTCATTATTTTTGTTGTTGTCTTAGTACCTATGTATTTTTATAAATTATGCTGATAAATACTTTGATTGAATTTAATAACACACTATGTTAGTAAATGATTAAATCAAATATTTTAACTGTGAAAAATAAAGTGGTACTGTTAGTTGAATACCACCAAAATAAACTTCATTATTAATTACCCGACTATGGCGAAGCAAAAAGAGGTTATAATTTTGACCGGTATGTGTGTATGTATGTATGTATGTTCATCTGTTGCCTCATAACTTTTAAAATACCGATCATAATTTGACAAATGAGGTATCATTGAAAGCGTCTTGATCGTCCACTGGTTAAAGGCTATGTGATGTCACATTAAATGCAATATGGCGCCCTCTAGAGGACATAAAGTCAAGAACTTAAAATAAAAAATGCTATGTTGGGTATCAAATAAAAGGGCTTAACGAGCACATTAGGTACAAATATTATTATGTATATTTATCATATTGTCTAAGTAAATAAATATGTTTATTTTGTAAAAAACAAGCAAAAGTAATACTGTGCTACGTACGGCGCGGCTGTAAAATTATTTTATTACACCTGTTTTGATATTTGCGAGATAGTTTCTCGACGACAGTACGTGCACTAACCAAAATAAACCCATGATTAATATTGGTGCATTAGGACATATGAGAAAATATCGTTGACATTTCACTCTTGACGATACTATGCCGCAACGAATGCAGGTGCTCTGGTTTTGAAATATACTAATATATCACGCGAACCGTCTGTTAAATTAGTATTAAATTCAGCGGAACGTGTTAATTTTTAAATAATGTTTGTTTATAGAACGGGGTAGTAAAATGTAAACTCCTGTCTAATGTTAATGCATGCATGTAGGTCGGTTTTAGTCCCTGGATGTTTCCATGATTTTAATTTACGTAACATAACTCTCTTTAGACGCATGTCTTCCCTTAAGCAAACTTGGTGACGAGATTGACTGCAGAGTCGTCACACTAAAATGCTCTTCTATTGTTTGAGTGGCAATAACATTTCACAATACAGTATTAAAATTTATATTTTTTAATGTCCCTCGAGAATCATCGCATTTCCGAATACAAACGAATACTAATTTCCATGTCGATCAATTATTAGATTTATCGTGTGAATTTAGAACTAAGTACTTTTTGTTGTTTTGTTTTGATTTCCATGTGAACTATATAGAGCTGTAAAACTATTTTCCTATCAGTCATGCCTGCGGCTTTAGCAGCTTTCCTACCATTTTTTAAATATTTCACCTTAAGTTAAAAGATTATTAACAACTCTATATACTTCCAAGTCGATTGATAGCGTCAACTTTGCACCAAGTGCAAAGGGCAACTGATAGAAATTCGACGATTAACGAAACACGAAGTTTGCCGAGGGACATTAAGAAAATAGAAATACTGTACAATTGATTGGCACGGTTGCGAGGACTATTGTGTTATCAGTTTTAGAAACTGTCACTGTTGTCACAAAGACGCTTGAGGAGAGAGAGAGTATCTTTACCTAACTTTTAAGTCGCTGCACGTGGGTTCGTAAAGGCACCTACAGATAGGTACCTACTTATTATATGTGTACAGTAGTAAAATAATTAGCCTGTTATTGTTGACATTTGACCACAAATAGATGATTTTTTTACTCACTTGCCGATGCCCTTCCAATGATTAGTTTCCACAGCTTAAATTTTTAGGATAATACAGCTCTCCACAGTCACTACACTACATTAATTGAGTATTTGTCAAGTGTGTAGACTGTGACAAAAATGAAAACGAGCGAGCCTTACAGTAGTCGTATATGATCTGTAACACCTGACAGCTCACCTTGGTGGCAGTAATAAGCAACATAAAAGGGGCGGGGCCTCGTCAAGGTCGTTTCTGACGGCAAACTACCACCGCACGCTCATTGGTCAAATCTCAAAGCGAGCGCTTTCCCAAGTAAGGCAAACACACGACAAAGTCAATTTAAGGCTAAAAAGTTAGTGTCTGATCGACACACTCCAAGATATCTGATAACGTAATGGACTTTGTAGGGGTGTCCGGCCCTGGTTCAGGCCATGGTACGGAGCGAGAGGAAATGGCAGGCCGTCACCTCCTTTTGCGAAGCGGTAATGCTCGCGAAGGAGGAGGCGGAACGCGTGAGGGAGAGGCAAATTTCGCGCCCTCACGCCCCTAACCACCGCAGGAGGAGACGCCCGGGGCGAGAATCGCGAGCCGATTTCCGGCCACCGTAGGCGCGGGTTTGCGGACGGTGAGCAATGGGTAGCTTGCCGTCCGATAAGGACCAAGCCCGGGTCGACGGCGCGTTGTGTTCCACGCGCGCCTCAAAGAGATGTCAGCAGAATTGACGGGGTCCGCTAGGGCTAATGCCTGCCGGGGGTTCGAAGAAAACCGACAGGGAAATCGTGGCCCCCGGCAACAGGGCAACCGAAGGAACACGGGTGGGTTTTAGTCAGTAAGAGTCTGACACGCCCTCCCGCTCCGCCCAGAGCGGGAGAAGTTATTTGATAATTTCCCAACCAAAAAAAAAAAAAAAAAAAGGTGTGAACAAGGCACGAAGAATGGGTTAAGTTGGTATAAATGTGATCAGTAATGTTATGAATGGCAGAAGATTCCTCTTAGGTGCCTAAGCAATAATAAATTTGGTTTTTGATACATTTGATGTTAAAACATTGTGTTTAAGCCATACCTTATTGGAACTATGTTGGGCAAAACCTCTTCCCAACTTTTTTCACTAAAGAATTAAATACACTGTATCACGAGAGGAGCTTGTGCTTAATAACAGTCGCACGGATCAATCCATCAGGTTAAGCTACGCTTGCCGGGGTTGGTCCGTGGATCGGTGACCATCTTTACATTAAGCAAAGCACGTTAAGCCGGGAGGCTGTCATTCGTGAATCTTTAACAGTCGTTACGGGTCGTCTTGCCCGAAAGTCTGACAACCAGTCTTACCAAAGGGTATCGTATTACCCAGTTGTGAAGGTCAGATAGGCAGTCGCCATGTAAAATACTGGTATTCAGCTGAATTCGGTTAGACTGGAAGCCGACCCCAACATAGTTGGGAAAAGGCTAGGCAGATTTTTGTATCATCCGCAAAAGATAGTAGTTTTCCGTGTTTAAGTTAGAGTTTTTCTTGTGTATATTAATGACTTGTATTAAGTCATTAATATACCCAAGGAAAAGGCTAAGATCCAGGACAATGCATAAACAAAACATATTCCCTATTTTCACTTGATTTAAAAAAAAAGGTTTAGCGTGGTTCCATTATTTGACTTTACGATTTCTTTTTTCCAATTTTCGAGTAAATCCTGGCAATCAGTTAAATCTTCCCCTAAAAACTTGATTATCCCTTTTCACCCACTTAAAAGGGTTAATTAGTTTAAATTATTAATGGTAAATTTCAAATTCATCAGACCGCGCGTAAAAATTCTTCGTACAAACTTTAACACCCCCTAAATCTCTTTAGGGGGGGTTGTTTTGAAAAACGAATAGAGTCAAACATTTTATTTACTTATGTGCGTATTCGTGCTAAGTTTCAAGCTTATAAACCCAAGGAATAAGATTTTTCATAAACCAATTCCCCCTTTTTATTCCCATAAGGGTAAATTTTCGCCTAATACTTTCGTTTTAAACTCTTACGAACATTCCGTGTTCATTTAGACATAGATTGTGTTATAACATTATAACTGGTATCCAAATATCAACCACGGTTTTGGTACTTTGGCTTGTTGAATAAAGGTGGTGTGTGTGTATGGTCTACGTCAAGTGCTACGAAGTGCTACGACGCAACGCTCCGTGAACGCAATGCAGCGATCATGTAGCTTCATGTGCATCTCTGTTTCTCTAATATAAACAAATATACATAACCACAACGTTTGGGATTCTACAAAATCTAGTGGAAATAGAGATAAAATGAAACACCAAGTATCTTGGACCATCAGTATGTGATTCCATTAAAATTGTTTTAATATTCAAATTCATGTCATAATCTCAAGATCAACCGATAAAATTAGATTTAATTAATGTTTGTAAACAGAGAGCCAGAGTCATCGGTTGTTAGGGGTTAATTTAAAGAGTACAAGAAGTTCATTGTTAAGTTCAGTCGATTGGTGGCATTTAGCGGGGCGCGGGCGCCTGCCAGGGACCGGCAGGAATCCACCAGGAAACGCCTGGACCCGACTCTACGCCCACGACTCCACTGTTTACAACAACTCTGTGTACGCCGATATAGCCGCGCTGCGTCAGCTGCATTGCTGCATGATAACACAAATGGACGTGAAGGGTTTCGCCAAATTTTTGGGCAAAACAAATAAAAGAGAACCGCGACGGCTTCAAGACGGGCGTGTCTATAAAAGGCTGAGAGGGGGGTGCGCGGGGGTGGTAACACGATCCGCGAGCTCCAGCCGGCCGGCCGCCCTGGAGCGCGCGGGGCCGGGAAGGGGACGCGTGGGGGCGCGGGGGGCGCGGTGCTGCCGTGGTGCGCGCGCGCCGCCCGCACCCGCTCTCACTAGTCGAACGGTGCCCGACCGGTAACGTAGCGCCGACTGCCGATCGAGAGACGAACCAGCGACAATGTCCGCCGTGGCGAAAACTTCCAAGTACACCTACCGCAGCAGCGGCGGTGGCACCACCGACGTCAACATCGAGTACAGCGCCGACCTGAGTGCTCTCTCCAGGCTGGAGGTACCGGCCCCGACGACACAGTGCAGTGCTTGTGAAGTGTTTGCGGACACATGATAGAATATGTTGTATTTTTCAGGACAAAATCCGTCTCCTCCATGATGATCTGGAATCCGAAAGGGAGCTGCGTCAGAGGGTAAGCTGATCGAGCATGCGAAATGTGATACGCGTGTGCGCCGGCCATACAGGGCGCGCGCGCCGCTCAGGTGTAGGCGGGGCGCGCGCCTTCCGCAACACCTCTATTAATACCGCCCGCCCTATGCCTTTGATTGCATTTACACCCCCATCAGTGCATACTTTCACCCCCATTTTAGTAATTAATTAATCATCGATACTTAATAATGATGCAATTCTTATGTCCTAACACAGCACACCAAAGATATAATTTTTGTCATCGCTTATTAACACCCTCATTTGAAAAAATTAATCAAATATTTATGATAATATTTCCGCTACGAACTACCTTCTCAGAATAAATCTGAGTTCAGTGAAAAAAATTGTGGAAAAAAAATTGTTTCAAGGAATTGAAGTGACCTTAGGTTTCCAAATAGGTTCATATCCGTGTGATAAAGTTCAATATCATAGATAACAGGGACGTCATACACAATACGCGAGAGATTGTTCAGGACAGACATCTGATCAAGCTCGCGCATTCTATTTCGGTTGCGCGATTGCGTGGTCATAGAATGGCAAGCGCGCATGCGTGCTGCAAGCGGCTGCGTCGCCGACTCGCTTGCCGGCGCTCGCTCACTCTGCGATATATTTAGCTCTGTAGCGAAAGCATTCTCTGAAATCTCAACTCCTCGCTCTCCGGTCTCACTTTTGAAACTGGGCCAAATGATGCTCGTTCCCGTTGAGAATGCCACAATATTGAAATATAATAATAGACCGCGGTATGAGTAGCGAAAATATCCGAGTTAGTCAGAGCTGCCGTGAGACATAAACTGTTTCTTATTTTAGATGGGTACAATGCTGAAATATGTGAAGGACGACTTACCCAGAAACCTGTTATTGCATAATGATTGAAAGAAAGTAATTTTATGTAAAAAGGTACATTTTTAGGAAAGTCAACACTTATGGTTGAGGATGACGCACATTATTTTGTAGTTACTTCTATTAATTATATCAAAAACTAAGTTAATCAGAATTGTGACAATAGTAAACATGTCAACATAACGACAACTAACTGTAACTCTATAATCATAAAATAACTCTTTTCAGAAAAATATCATAACTTATCAACTTTAACAATCATTGACAACTAGAACTAAAACCATAACAAAATACTATTAAAGTTCACCTTCCAACTTATTACAACTTTTGTTAATTCCCAGATCGAGAGGGAGAAGGCAGATTTGAGCGTGCAAGTTATCCAACTCTCTGAGAGGCTGGAGGAAGCTGAAGGCGGGGCCGAGAGTCAGGTAGATATTCCAAACATATATTTACTAATTTTGACAATAGTAGCCATTATAACAACTATCAAAGTATCGGTAAGGACTTAAATGGAGCAAGCAGAAATAATAAAAGAAAACAACAACAGCAAACTGAAGAAGGAAACAAGTACGAGTGTGCGAGTAACCAGAAAAATAAATTGAAAAATATTTGATAATAAAAGGCATTGGAAATCCAACATCAGAAAAGTCAAAAATAAGAAATAAATATAACCGACATAAGTAAAGAAATGGCAGGAATGAAAACAATGCAAAAACAAGACACAATAAAGAATCACTGTTAAAAACAAAACACAACTGTCAAGAAGAAAGTTTAAATGGAACAAAGAAAACTTAAAACAAAAGTCTAAGGAAAATAAAATAAACAGATTCGTGAAACATAACAATCATTTTAAAAGCTTTGCGAAATTATTTTTATGCTACCAGTGCGAACTATTGCTTAGCGATATTTTCTATGTTTATTAACTGTATCTATTTCAGGAAAAAAGAGAAACGAATTAAACATAAAAAGTATAATGTTCACGTATGATGTTACATTATTAGTTCTTATAAAGATAACAAAGCATTATTTAATCATTTTATACTGAAAGTGAAGCTAAACGTTTATTTCAATTTGCAGAAATATTTTAATTGTTTTTTTTTTTTTTTGCAACAGTTGTTATAATAATTCAACATGATTAAACATTTAGTTTCACAAGTTCAAGAGTGTAGTGGGTATAACACCTTAATTTTGTTCAAATAGCCCATCAAAGAAAATCATTTGATCATAGTGCAAAAATAATATTTCAAATGTCCACCCCAAAGATTTCATGTTTTGGGGTCGTATTTTGAAATGGTACCATACATTTTTCAGTTCGAGATCAACAGAAAACGCGACACCGAACTTACCAAGCTCCGCAAGCTACTGGAAGATGTTCATCTTGAGTCCGAGGAGACCGCCCACCTGCTCAAGAGGAAACACCAGGAGATCGTGGTTGACTTCCAGGAACAAATCGACCAGCTTACCAAAAGCAGAGCCAGGTGAGGACACACTGACTATCCTCTAAATACATCTAGTCATCGTTGTACTAACTAAACTGTGTTTTCAATGTTTAGAGTTAAGATAATGCTATGCGAAACTTATTGCGAAAATTGCTGTGCGTGTATTACACTTTCCATTAATACATCACCTACAAAACGTCCACCTACTCATCATACTAAAAATAATGTCGTTTCCCGTGATTGCATCGTATCTTTCTTTGTCACCAGGTCTGAGAAGGAAAAGTCCAAATTCCAAGCTGAAGTTTACGAGTTGTTGGCCCAAGTGGAGAACTCGACCAAGGAGAAGATCACCATCTCCAAGACATGCGAGAGGCTCGAGATCAACATCAGCGAGCTGCACATCAAGATCGAGGAGTTGAACCGCACCATTGTGGACATCACCTCCCACAAGCAGCGCTTGTCCCAGGAGAATGTTGAGCTCATCAAGGAAGTTCAGGACCTTAAGGTGAGCTTATGTTTCTCCCATGAGAAACATACAATAAAGAATTTTGCAAAACACTATATTCCCGTAATTGACTTAACAAAACTTATTTCCAATCACAGAAAACTTACTCCGTTGGAACTATTTCTACAAAATCTTTTATGTATATCTAGATACTAATAGCAGTGGTTACACTTTCCAGGTGAACATTGAGAACGTGGTATACCTTAGGAGCCAGTTGGCCGGCCAGCTCGAGGACTCTCGCCGCAGGCTCGAGGATGAGGAGAGGAGGCGCTCTCTGCTTGAGGCTAGCCTTCACCAGGTAAGAACCATTTAAGTTTTTCTATCAAATTTTTGGTCTTCTACCAACGCAATTTGCTTAAAACCCCAGGTAGGTATATAATAGTTTACATTTAGAGTTCATAGATATTAGATTGCATTGAAGGAATCAGCTTCTGATTTGACGTCCTAGTTATATGAGGTTAACATCGATGTATATCAAAATCGTTTTCCAACACCTACAGGTTGAAATCGACTTGGAGTCCGTCCGCGTCCAGCTTGAGGAGGAATCCGAGGCCCGTTTGGACCTGGAACGCCAGCTGGTTAAGTCCAACGGCGAGGTCAGCCACTGGAGGTCCAAGTTCGAGGCCGAGGCTGCTGCCAGGTCTGAAGAAATTGAGGAGATCCGCCGCAAGTACTCCATCCGCATCCAGGAACAGGAGGAACAGATCGAGACTCTCATCGTTAAGATCAACAGCATTGAGAAGCAGAAGTCTCGTCTTCAGAGCGAGGTACATATTCGTAATTTTCGAAATTAGAAACTAGTAGTTGCCCCTTTTCTAATTCAGTAGCAAACAGTATAAGAAATCGAAGGCGTATCGAAACTTACGTTTTCGGAACTCAATCAGTCTGTAGAAAATATAGGTACTATAATTTATAAACCCCACAGGTTGAGGTCCTCATCATCGACCTAGAGAAGGCCAACGGAACAGCTCGGGAGCTGCAGAAGAGGACTGAGCAGCTAGAACGTGTCAACATCGAGATCAAGTCGCGCCTGGAGGAGACCGTACAGCTGTACGAACAGACCCAGCGTGACCTGCGCGTCAAGATCACTGAGATCCAGCGCATCTCCCACGAACTCGACAAGACCCGTGAGCAGAAGGATGCCCTTGGCCGCGAGAACAAGAAGCTGGGTGGTAAGTCTTTTTTTTAACTTCAGTATTTTCTATCAAAGCAAAATTACTCTTGGCGTGGGCAAAATTTGTCAATGGTTTGTTTGTAATAGGTAATGGGACAAATTTTTATTATTTGCAAGAACGTTAGTAATCGATCCACGTTTACTTTTGGTTATCTTGAAGCCAAACCAAATTCTTCACCATTATAAATTATCAACATAGATTGAACAACTGACCCTATTTTAATAATAATCACAGTCATTCTTTTTCGTCTTCTTCTCTGGTACGTCTATGAGTCAAAAGAAGAGCCCAGAAAAAACTAGCTAAGTACCATCTAACCAATGTATCCTCAACAGATGACCTGCACGACGCACGCTCCAATCTCACGGAGTTGACCCGCCGTTATCACGAGCTCGAGATCGAGCTGCGCCGTCTTGAGAACGAGCGAGAGGAACTCACCGCCGCCTACAAGGAGGCTGAGGCCGTAAGTAGCTTTTAACCTCAGTCAGTCAGTGTAGTTCAGTCTAGCGCACGTCCATGGCACGGTCCTTTCAGTTATTTTAACTCTGACAGCATACCTATGCAGCATGCCACCAGCAACCTTATCGCAACGAAAATAAAGTGATAAATATGCAGTATCAGAGGTAAAATTAAATAAAAAATTACTGTAAGAAGGACTGTAACAATTTATTAACAGGCAGTGACAGCGTTGTATTCGTATGTGCTGTTTCCGCGAGGAGCTTAAATAATCGTAATTCCATGAGTTTCCGTGATTAGTGTTACCAATGACATGTCAGGCCAGATGCACCTGTGTTTCTAGGAGTGCTTGTATGCCTACTACCATAAACTTTTTAGTTCGGTTGTAATTGTAGGAACTCTCCATCACAAAATGCGAAAGTTATTGTCTGTTAAAAATTAGCAAAAAAGTAGCCAGGGAGTGATTCTATGAAAGAAAATAGGCCCCTTAAATATTAATACGGAATTGTTTATGTAAAATCTGGTATTGAAGGTGATCATAGCCCAGGAATGATGACTCATTGAAAGCTATAATATTTATTATTTTAAAGTGAAATTAAGACACTTAAATAACCAAGCAGTTGAACCGTAATAACTGATCAGGTCAGTAGGTAGCATCGCATTTCCTAAAGAGAAAATGTTTGTGATGGTAATAGTCTTAATAAGTTTCCAGTTTCAAGCAAACCTCATCCACAAGCATACTTTGCTTTTTAGGTTCTTTTCATTCTCTTTTAAATACGATTCGTTTGCTTGAAAGAACTGTAGTATTTAAAAGTAAAAAAAAAATAAACCGTTTTATGAACTTAATGATCATAATCGTAAAACTTGGATTAAATTATCACTCTGCCACGATTAAGATTACGGTAGTAATTGTAATATTTTTTGACAGTCCACAAGTGTCGAATGTCCAATCATTAGCAGGCTGATCCTTAGTAGGATGTATGAATATTAATAAAAAACTGAAACTGTTGACGCAACAGTGTTACTGCAAGATTAAATTTTGGAAACCTAACTAAGATTTTGCAGAATTACATAAACATATACAAGACGGAACCAAAAGAACAATATCTTTCAACAGATATATCAGATTTCCGCGAACCGAACTCATATAAAAATAACCACATAACCAAGCCACTGAACGGCTCATTTGACAACTGTAATTAATAGGTCATTCTTGTACAGATTGTTAGCAACGCTTTGGCAACCAATCAGCTATTAAATACGATACCAACAGTCTTGCCAGGGTTCCGTAACAGCTAAAAATAGTACAGATATATTTAGCAGCGGGGACAATAGTCTATTTACACGATATGCGTAAAGTTATTCACGGAAATTGTCAAGATTTACGAGGTGCTAATGACCGCCTGAGAATGTTAAGGATTCTATTAAACGGAGTCAACTCGCGATGCAATAAAAGAACATTAATAAAATCGCTAATACATACATTCGCATACAGAAAGACATTTGCGTTATTATTCAAGACAATGAAACGTTGGTTAGGGAGAACCAACGATACGAAAACGATACATAACGGTAGATGAAAAGTAATCTGATGACAACGATCCAATCATTTATATACCTTGTGTAGCAGCGAAATCTATTTTTAACAAATATAAAGCGTAGGTGTATGTATTAATACCTTAACTTCTGGCAGCAACACCAAACACGTAAATCAATTATCCAGAATTTAATTACCTCTTTCCTAGAATACTTAGGGTGATTGACTGCGTCATTAGACTTGTTTATGTGGTCAAACCAGATCCATCAGTTAATGTGGTACATTTCCGATTGACCATGGTGTGTTTGATGTACCAGGGACGCAAAGCTGAGGAGCAGCGTGCCATGAGACTGGCCTCTGAACTGGGCCAGTTCCGCCACGAAGCCGAGCGCCGCCTCCAGGAGAAGGATGAAGAAATTGAATCCATCCGGTAAGTTCTTAAACATACTAAAGCTTTCATTATACCAACAGAATAATATAGTTTCTATGAAATGACAAAATTGTATGCCTCAATTTGTATTTGGATGTGGACTTCTGTTAATAAAAATAATTATTATACGTTTTTCACATCGGGACATTGGTTTTCTGTACTAGAAAAGATAACGTACAGCATCGAAGGAATACCTGCAATATAGATCACTTCAAAATGATTTATCATGACATTAGATATGAATGTTAGACTCAATGTAATATAATCGTCATCTGAGACACTTACATAAAATAGGATTTGTTGTAATGTTTACACCGGTGATGTCCACGTATGACTGAGGCATCATCACACACCTCACTCGACGATCGCCAACTCGGAACTACAAGCTTACGATACCTTTCAACGATTACGCCCCACCACTTCCCCGCGCTGACTGATGGGTTTCATCACTGTCATCCAAACACGCAATCAACAAATCACAACCATGACACAATTATAACGTGGATCGGCGCCAATCGAAGTTTTATAGAGTACTTCTAAAACCAATAATTTACAGAAATTATATCCTATCAAATATTATTCCAATTTACGGTCTAAACCTTTCAGAACTAATGCAATTTAAATGTATGAAACGACTTCCGACACCGTCCATTCGAACCAAATGCAGTTATGCATTAAGTAAATATATTTCGAATAATTGGCACGAATTTCGTTTATATATAACCACGCGTCTGATTGGTGCTTATTAACGGTGATCACATACGAGTTTGGCAATAAGTACTACTGAAAATGTACAAAAGACGATGTTCATTTTCTCGCGCCCCCAATTACGCAACCTCGGCCCCGGACGGCGCATATCGGGGTGACTGCGTCGCAATCGTAGTAAATCTTTGCATTTCGTATATCTTTCATCATGCCGCCGGTTAAAGTGCCTAACTACACTAAGTGGAACAGACCACCCACCGCAATATACGAAGATAATTATGGCTACGGGATCAATTTTTACCAGCCGATGATCGACTACATCAGTGCTAAAGACCAGGGTGTTGCCACGCGGCCTCCGCACCTACCATGGAACAACGAACGAGGGTTGGAGAAATACAGGTTTGATAAGCCGATACGAACCTACTCTGAAGAGGACTTGACGAGACTTTCGCATGAGGCCGCAGATCAAGCCAAGCGGGATCTCAACACTTTCAGTATTGCGAGACGATCCCCTTTCTCAGTAATCGCTACTGCCGATGCAGCAAATATAGTAAAACATGTTGGAACCGAAAGTTTAACTTCCAAAACAAGGAAGAACCAAGAGGAGAGGGGCAAATATAAGATCGAAAGGCAAAAAAAGAGGATAAATGAAATAAATAAGGAGCTGGATTTATACGAAAAGGAAGTGAATGTAGGTGCCGAACTTAGAGGAAAAGCCAAAATGTATAGAGGTAAATCGGCAAAAGCAATCGCTCAGACTCTTTTGGAGGAGAGTAGACGAAATGTTGCCGAAGATAGACCAACTAGAACAGAGTATCATAGTAGAAGAATTGTTGCCGAAGACAGGCCTACTAGGATTGAGTATCGGGGCAAAAGAAGCGTTATTGATAAAAACTTGTCTCAGATAACCCAGAATGTTTTATCAAAGGCAGTGGCAGCATCAAGCATTTCGGGTGCTGCGGCAAATCACATATCAGAAAAGATGACAGAAACTATACATAAAGCTATACGAGAAACATCGCCATCTACGTGCGTCGTAAGGGTTAGGGAAATGCCGACCGAGGTTCTCCGTGTAGATGACTCATATTTGCAGCCTTTGAACGAACTGAAAAAAACGATTAAACATTTTGATGAGCTGAGTTCATACTTAATGATCGACTCGAGGTGACGTTGCTTTTGAATAAGTAGTGGTTATTAGTGTAAAAGTTTTAAAAGTGAATTCAGTGTTTGAATTTGTATTGTATTGTCAACAGCAAGCAGACCAGCATCGAGATCGAGCAGTTGAACGCTCGCGTGGTGGAGGCTGAGACCAAGCTGAAGACCGAGGTCACCCGCATCAAGAAGAAGTTGCAGATCCATATCACCGAGCTCGAGCTTTCTCTTGATGTCGCCAACAAGACCAACATCGATCTTCAGAAGGTCGTCAAGAAGCAGTCTCTGCAGGTACGTGTCCTTCAATATTTTAGTAACATACGAGTCCAGACTAAGTAGCAAGAGTAACATGGGACAAGGGCATGAAGATGATGAATTAACGATTAGTGGCCTATGGATTTTTTTCTTTTGTAAGTATAAAAGACAAAAATCCGTAGCAAGTTAAATACTTAGAGGAGTTGTAGATACGCAGTATAACTACGTATTAGCTACATGTTGGTAAGATTTCTTGGTGAAACCACTTCTTTAGAATACTTTATTTTAGTTAAGAATTTCCTACAATATTCTCACGGATTAACGTCGTAAATTACCGCATGACCCAATTTCTGTTTCCGTCAATCACATGACATGACATGTTCTTATTTCCAGCTCACTGAGATCCAGACCCACTACGATGAGGTCCAGAGGCAGCTCCAGGTGACGCTCGACCAGTACGGCGTCGCCCAGCGCAGGATACAGTCCCTCACCGGCGAGGTCGAGGAGATCCGTGGCAACTATGAGCAGGTCAGTATACAAACCTTATAGGAAAAACAAAACACTATCGATGATCTCCGTTCTAAACTTGAATATGCTCTGCTCGAAATCTAAAAGTGAACGTAGCAATAATAAAATAAAAAAAAACGTAGAATCACGCTAGACAGTTGCTCTACGCAGAAACGTAACTTCGAGATAGTTATTGCTGACGTCAAGCGATAAGTAGCTGCACCTGTTGCTCGAGATTGCCGAAAATTTGCGTGATGAAGTTTTCCAACACTGTAAACTTTGGTTACTGTGTCATTATGTCATCAAAAATGAACAGATGCCAATATTGATTCATCTATTGGCACAATTCTTCCAACTTCACAGACAGCCAACAGTTTCTTATAAAAACTTTGTGATTTACCCAGGCCCTTCGCGCCAAGCGCACCGTCGAGCAGTCGTATGAGGAGGCGGTGACCCGCATCAATGAGCTGACCGTGATCAACGTCAACCTGTCCAGCAGCAAGGCTAAGATTGAGCAGGAGCTGGGAGCCGTCGCCGCTGACTATGACGAGATCACTAAGGAGCTGCGCATCTGTGACGAGAGATACCAGCGTGTCCAGGTTGGTTTTGTTTGATAAATTTCTTTATGATCTCCAAGCATATTAGCATTTAGAAAGGAAATGATGAAGCTACAATTTTAGCCCTAAAAGATGAGGGACAATTTCCGTATTTTTAAAAACGTTCGCGTTCTAATCCTAATCTCAATCCGCCAAAAAAAACTGTTTTCATAATTTTCATACATTTTTAAAAGTTTTTACATTGTTAGTCGCTGAGATGAGATTGCGTCTAGATTTGATTAATTGAACGTTAAGCTATGACTGAGGCTGCGAGCTTATTTGTATTTTTTTACTTTCTATGGATTTTAATAATTTAAATTATAACAGTATCTTAATACGTATCTGAATACACCAAGTTATTTTTAAAAAATACAAACTGCCTAATTTTTTATAAAAAAATATCTACCAAAATAAAACATACGTTAAGAAGACGCCCATCTTATTCTAGCAACATACAATTTTAAGAAAAATGATTGAATTTCTTGCTCAATTTTTCAGACTGAACTGAAACACACCGTTGAGCACTTGCACGAAGAGCAGGAAAGGATCGTCAAGATCGAAGCTGTCAAGAAGTCTCTTGAGATCGAAGTCAAGGTACGTCTACCAATCAATATTATGTTAATTTTTTTCACGTAAACAATGACAAAAATACCCCTAACTGGCTGAAAAACCTCATTGCTTTAACACAACACCTGGAAGAGTAAAATACTAGGAGAAAAGTACGAGGGCAGAACTCAAATATCACAAATATTTACTTAAAGCACAAAGTTTTCAGAACCTAATAATCGAATAATCTAATTTTTCTTTCTAGAACATCTCTGTCCGCCTGGAAGAGGTCGAGGCCAACGCCATCGTCGGTGGAAAGCGCATCATCAGCAAACTTGAGGCCCGCATCAAGGACATGGAACTGGAAATGGATGAAGAGAAGAGGAGGCACGCTGAGACCATCAAGATCCTCCGCAAGAAGGAGCGTACTCTCAAGGAGGTCATGATCCAGTGCGAGGAGGACCAGAAGAACATCGTCCTGCTCCAGGACTCACTCGAAAAGACCTCCCAGAAGGTCAACATCTACAAGAGGCAACTGACGGAACAGGTACGATTCTTTCCATAGAAATGTTTCCTCAAAGCTATGAATCATTATCTTGGTTATGAGTCCCTTAAAAATTGAGGACATTGACGATCAGAAGCCAAGTCGACTATCGCTGTTGGTCCAGAGAAGCAATTAATAATAACTAAATACCTTGAACGGCCATACGACGCTGGCCTTGTACGAATCCTGTACGATTCTTTTGATTTTTTCTCCCCATTCTTTATATGTTATAATTGATACCAAGGTCTACTCATATGATCAGTACATATATAAAAACTAAATCTATCTTTTGCCAACAGGAGGGTATGTCCCAGCAGAACGTGACACGGGTGCGACGATTCCAACGCGAGCTGGAAGCCGCCGAGGACCGTGCCGACTGCGCCGAGAGCAATCTGTCCCTGATCCGCGCCAAGCACCGCACCTTCGTCACCACCTCCACTGTGCCCGGCTCCCAGGTCTACCTGGTCCAGGAGTCCCGTGCCATCAGCTCAGAGCGTATGTGAGCGCCCCACCCAAAGCCCCAACACAACAGCATTTCTCTCCATCAGTCGATATCGGGGCGCAATTCCGGTCGGGTATAATAAGCCTAGTCGTTCGTTAAGTGAAGTTCAAGCGGTAGAGGGCGCCAGCGGGCGCGGCGTGGCCCGTGCTCGCCGGCGTCCTCTGCGCAGCTGGCGGCGAGTCGGGACGGGCGCTCGGCGCTACGGCTCGCCCTAACGTTGCCGTGTCTCCGCACTACTCCGGCCAAACGCCGACCGCTCGTCCCAACGGACGTTTTTAATGTAACGCTAATTCAACCAAATAAAGGAACCAAAAACTTTAAGCTTTTTTTTTCAATATTTTTCTAATTTAAGGTCACCGGCGCTATAGAATACAATGTCGTTATGTACCGTAATTTAAGGTGCAGTAGTTTAAAATAAACGAATTATTTTATATTATTATTTATTAATGGTGCAATGCATATTGTACGTTTGTAACTGTAACTTTTATTAATTAAAAATAAATGCTATTTATGTTAAAGAAACAAAAAAAGCAATAAAACTTCAAAAGTAAAATGGGTTTTTATTTCGGCCAGTTCGATCACAAATTAAGTATAAATACGAAAAAAAACAATGACAAATACACTAGATTAAGTAGATACTAACAACATTTTATATCCTGGCAACAGCAGCAATTTATTTATTTATTTATTGGATCTCCAACAGAGGCTACACAATTACATACAGGTTACAAAAATCAGAACAAATATAACCGTCCTTCCAATTATAGGAGACCACATTATTCACTTATAATCTAGGTACAGTCACGAGCATAAATTCAAAAGCGATTTTCTCCTAAAGTATTTTAATTTTATGGTGTTAAGAACATAGTAGAGCAGTGGTGGCCCAGTGGTTACGGCTGCGACTTACGAGTCGTAGGTTCGAACCCAGACAGGCGCTTTACTTTGTGTAAATTATTTCATCACCACTGTTCTCAAAACAGTGAAGGAAAATATCGTGAGGAAACCGGCATTTCCTAGAACCGAAAATTCGAAGACATGTGACATCTACCAACCCGCACTGGGCTCGCGTGGTGGATTACGGCCCACTCCCTCTCACAGAGAGGAGGCTTGTGTCCCAGCAGTGGGAACATTTATAGGCTGATGATGAAGAACATAGTATAGTATTGAAATCATACTTTGATGAAAAAGTTTATTTCTTAAAGCTGCAATTTTTATTTCACGAGAAAAACTCTTTTGAATTTTGCGTAGCTGTAAGGTAATATATTACACAAAAATCATGCAAAGAAAAAGAAAATTAAATGCAAGGGTACAAAATAATAAAAATAAATAATAACCTTAAAAGACAGTAGACAAAATAACAAAATCTCATGATTTTGATACTATGACCTGTAAGTCTTTTTTAAATGTTGACATTTTGCATGGTGTAATATCCAATTACTTAATTATACTGCCTATAGAGTTAATATACTGCCTATAGAGCCTTGCCAAAACGGCAGTGTCCAAGGTTTGTTTTGGATCCCGGCAAATAGAGAAGGGTAAAGTCCCATTTTCTCGGCAAGCGACATGGTGTACTCATCTGCAGCTTTCCAAGGAGCTCGCTACAGTCAACAACCGTATTGAACAATTTGTGCAGAAATGTGATATCTAGAACTTTTATTTTAGATAGAAGAAACGTTCTAGACTGTTCTGAGTTATAGATTTTTTTGGAATGAAGTTTCATAGCGTACGATAGACACTTGGTGAATGACAGCTAGACTGAAAAAAGTGTAATATTTTGACCGTCACCACACTTTTGCTATACTAACTGTGTTTGTTTTTTTTTTTCATTTAGTTAATCCAAACGTTGTTAATTTATTTCATTGTGCCTGTAATTTTATACTAAAGGAACTTCGTTTCAACCGGCTGTTCCACCACAACACCTGTCGATTTTTTGGATCTAATTTTCTTATCGCATATTATACTCTGCACACTTAGCGAATAAGACCGAAAAAGTGTAACATTTTGACCGTCACTACACTTTTGCTATAGTAACTGTGTTTGAGTTTTTTTTTTTAATTAACTAAACGTGGTTAATTTGTTTCATTGTGCCTGTTATTTAATACTTGATATACTAAAGGAACTTCGTTTCAACCGGCTGTCCCACCATAACACCTGTCGACTTTTTGGATCTAATTTCCTTATCGCATGTTATACTCTGCACACTTAGCGAATAAGACCGAACAAAGTGTAACATTTTGACCGTCTTGACACTTTTGCTATAGTATGTTTGTTGATGTGTTTTATTTATTTATTTTTATTACACATTTTTTTAGTGTTGTATTGTTAGGTTATAGCTTCTATTTTATTTTTGCTAGACGGTTTTTGCCAGTTTCTCTGTAGTTGAAGATTCCAAGTGATGCTCGCTTTTACCTTCGGCCTGATCATCACTTACCATCAGGTGAGATGCAGGTCAAGGGCTTCCCCGTTGTGGAGGAAAAAAATAAAAACAAAAAGGCATTCTAACACATTAGCATTAGCTAGTAGTATTGAATAAATAAATCAGGACACATCGGAATTTTGTAACCATCCATTCTTCTGCCTGCATCCAATTGCTTCGAATTAGTGGTCCCATCGCTACTGGTGAGCATGAGGACCTGGGTTCGATTCCCGGGTCGAGCAAAGTGTTATTGGGTTTTTCCACCTGCAATTTGTCAGTAGCAGCCCGGAGACTGGACTTTTGCCCGATTGATGGCAATAGGGTCGCCCCCTATTACATGGGACTTAAATATAACACCTCTGCCTAACTCTTTGAGAAATACAGGCGTAATGTAATGTAATTTTATGAAAATGACGTAATGTTATGAACGTAATGTTATCTATCTTGGAACCTATCTTAAATATGAAGTGCTCATTCACTGCAGTGTTCTGAGAGAGGTATCCCATGTCCAATGTATTGCAAAAGACAGCATTTTTTTTAAATATTAGTCTTTACTGCAATCATCAGTAGGTTTGCTGAGCCTAGGTACACTAGGAATAGGTACTTTCGACCGTAGCAAGCAGCGTGTCTGTCTTGCTGTCCGTCGTTCGTTGGTGACGATTCTCTTGTCACAAATGCCTCTAAACTAGACAAAAAATCACCAAAATTTAGTTTATTCCTGTCAGACCACGATTTCCCATTCTGAAATAGAACAAAGTGACACAACCTAACTGTATTTTAGTTTGACTGCACCAACATGGCACTGAGTTATTATTTTAGTGAAAATGGCAATTTTGCTATTCTGAATTTGACGTTTTTCATCTAAACTTTGATTGTCTAACTAAATCTGACTATTTTTAATCGTGATTAAAAATATGTGGTATAAAATTTGTTGTCATGAACTAAACTTCACACCAACACCACGATTTTAGGTGCAAAAACAGTGCTGTATCTTTTTTCTTTTACTTATATCTCGAAAATGGTGTAGTATCCTATTGCAAAAATAATGAAAATTTCAACTCCCTTTACAAGAAAGACCCTTAAACTCCTAAAACTCGACATGTAGATTTTTTCTATACAAAAAATGAAAAATTCACGGGGTAGGGCAAACAAGTACCACGTGGAGCCGCGATTGTCAAATTCGATTTATGTGTCAAAATTATTTTTAAATTTAGAGATATTTATTTGCAGAATAGCTTTAAGATTCTCATAGCCAAAAGTAAGGAATTTTAGTGATAATTTAGTTAGTTTATTCGGTGTACAAGAGAATCGGCACCATTGCCATTTAAAAATAAACTCACGCCTTCTGCCCATGGGGGTGAGTAAAAACTACGGAACGCCATTTGCAACGATCCTTACATACTCCTTTTGCTTCGTTTACGATCATACATCTACTCATACACCTAAGTAAATATATTATTAACGGTAGGTATATATATTGTGCATATGCAAAATAAACCTAGGTCTACGGAATGTTTCCAAAGATGCCACAAACACCAACGGGTAAAACTTATCAAAGTAGAAAGCTTTACCCGTAATTTACATTTTCACTGATTGGAAAGTAGACATTAATTACTGGATAAGGTTTATCAAGCTAACGGAATCTTTCAACACGTTAATTACTTTCAAAGGGCATTTCTGTCACTTTGTAGGGATATGTGTGTTTTTAATTATTATGGTATTGCATGGAAATACAAGACTATTGTCGGAGCTCACAGAATAAACAAGCTGAAGTGGCAATGGGCCAGCCATATTACCCGTTAGGGCAGACGTGTTCTTGAGTAGTTGAGTGTAGATTGTGAATCGGCAAACGTTAGATAAGACGCCCTCAAGCTAGGTGGAGCGACGATTTTCGTAGAGTGTCTAGTAACAGCTGGATGAGAGTTGCCGAGAATCGAGATGAATGGCGCACGTTTGGAGAGGTCTATGCTTAGCAGTGGACAGTGGAAGATTGATGATGATGACAGCCACCACATAGTTAGTGGCCACCATAGATATATTTATAATAATACATCTATGGTGGGCACTGACACCTACAGACAGCTGAAATTCCATATGCACCGCAGGTATGCTGCCAATCCAGAGACAAAGTTCAAGTGTCTCTTGAAAGAAAAGAAAAAAAGAAGTATTTATTGGGACTCGCACAGGAAATCACATATTTATAAAAACACACTTCTAGAAACAATAAAAAAGAACAAAGAAAATGGAAATAAAACAGAAAGTCCTGTACGAAACCAAAAGGCTCCTATGTCAGCATGATGCTGCGACACTTAAAAATAAGTGTCGAAGCGCTGGTATGCTTGTGCCTGTTATTACATCCATAAACATACCCTTCAAATCGAAACATTGCTTGTCGAGAAGTGGAATTGGTGGTGGAACTGAATTACAGATTTCGGTAATATCAGCTGTCGCTGTGACATACCCCACCTGCACTGGGCCAGCGTTGTGGATAATGGCCTAGTCCCTTCCATAGCTGACCTTCCCGGGTCCGGTGCCCTAGCAGTGGGAACGTTATAGGCTGATTGTAGGTACTTATTCAACTTTTGCCTAACGCAGTTCTCTGCTTGACATAGGCTCTCCCAGGCTGCGCCACAACACCCTGTCCTCCGCATTCCGCATCAAGTCTGTCACAGCTCCCAGCCACCTTTTTAAGGTCGTTGGTCTAACTAGCTGGGGGGCATTTCAAACTTCCAGACGCACGGGCATCGCAAGGCATTCCAATCGGCGATAAAATGCTATAAAATCTTCGTTTTGCAGACGATACCTACGGTTCTTTTTGCTTCATCGACAGATAAAATGCAACAAATACTCCACGAACTGAGAACTGCAAGCTTTGAGGTTGGACTGACGATGAATTGGTCAGAGACTCAAGTCATGACCCATGCCACTAAATATAGGGTCGAAGTTGGTGAGCAGGAAAAACACAATTTCGACGAATATATTTAGATATAGCTGACTCAGATGAGTCAGCTAGTTTCCAGATCGACCGGTGAGTCGAAAAAGCCTGGAGGAACTACTGGTCCATGAGGGAGCTAATGAAGGACGACTTTCTTATCTCACTAAAGCGCGAGCTTGTTCACATGTGTATCCTGTCTATTTTACTAACCCATGGCGCTCAGTCGTCTTTGATCCATGTTCAGAAGTTCAAACTAAAGGTTTGCCAAAGAGAGATAGAGCGTAGCATTTTAAAAATTAAGCTCACCAACCAAATGCGCAACAGCATGTTCTGGTAAAAAAAAAAACCGGCCAGGTGCCTGTCGGACCACGCACAATGAAGGGTTCCGTAGTTGGGATGAATTTATCCCAAAAACAAACTTAACTTTGTAGTTTAAAAACATGTTCTCCCATACGGAATGTATGCGAAAACATGTTTTTGCAACTGCAAATATAAGTTGGTCGATTATTACTCGTTAACTTGTAGAGCCTACTTAGCTGTGATAGTTTTCCTTTTAATTTCGTTATATAAACTACTGCTGTGATTTTTTTTACACATCCAAAACCAACCATTTAGCTGGCAGGGGGCAAAATTGTTTTTCATAATTTTGTTTTACCACTTTGTCGGCGTAATTAATATGTATTCCCATGCCACATTACAATTTTCTAGTACTAAAAGTCTCGGAGCTAGACCGCGGATAGACAGACAGACGGACATGACGTAACTATAAGGGTTCCTTGTTTACTACGGAACCCTAAAAACAGGCAACACCGAAGTTGGCAATAAGTCTGCGAGGCTGAAATGCGACTGGGTGGGTCACACGTATAGGATGCATCAAGACAGATGGGCCAGGATCGTCACATAGTGGGTGCCTGAAGACGGGCGACGTAACCGAGGTAGGCTTAACAAACGCTGGCGTGACGATTTGGACTCGTTCTTGACTTATTGGCAAACACAATGAAAATAAAATTTGAAAAATATGGGGGGAGACCTTTGCCAAGCAGTGGGACAACATACGTTAATTTAAAAAAATATAGGTGGTACTCATGGATGCTATGAACATGCCATATGTTCACAAGTAGTTATTTACTTTGATTATTAATTTAATCATCACCAAGTTAATACCGAAATTGCTTAATTGCATACTTATAGCAAATTGCTAAACAGCTGATATACATTCCATTGTTGTAAGCCATTTGGCATCCTAGTACCAAACACTGTTATGATGAAAACATATTCCATTGAAAAATCTTGTTTTTCAGAATACTGAGGAACAATTTACATACTGCGATTTTCAAGCGTCAATATTTGATTCCTGCGGATTTTGTACATTCTCCTACAAACTTCTACACCCCCTTTAATAAAGGGTAGTTTTGGAAAATTAATCATCACGGTCTTTATATTTTACACCAATAAGTATTTGTGCTAAGTTTCTAGTTTTTTAATCAAAGGAACATGATTTTTCATATTGATTTGATCTTTTAAAAATCATTTATACGATAATTGATTTTATGATTATTTACATCCATTTTCGAGCAAACAGTAAAATTCGCTTCTAAAAACTTGAATACCCTTTTTAATCCAATTAAGTATTGAATTTAGAAAAATTCAAAACACATCATTTTTATTCGTTTATAAGGACATGCAAACTTTAACACCCCCTAAACCCCTTTAAGAGGGTAGTTTTGAGAAACTAATAATATCAAACTTTTTTATCTACTTAGGTACGCACGCATGCCAAGTTTCAAGTTTGTAAACCCGTGGAATAAGATTTGTCATAAAAACGAATGGCCCCTTTTTCATCCCTTTAAGGGTTGATTTACGTAAAATCCTTTCTTGGTACACACCTCTGTTTTCGTTCTAAACTCTAAAGTTTTCGTCTAAAATTAAAACTGCTTTCCAAAATTCAAGTTTGCGGTTTGGGTTGTGCGAGAGTCCTTATTAGCATCTCATCTGAAAATGTCCCAACATGACCTTTGTACATTGTTTTTACTATCGCACTTTTTGTATGTAAATGCGTTACGCAGCGGCCCGATACGGCTGAAAAAATGTCGTAATCGTATCGTCCCCGTTCCGCACGGTGTGAGTCGGTGCGCGTCGCGGCAGCGAGTCACCAGACGCCGCCCGCCCAGTCGTCGGCCGCCCGCCCAGCAGCGCACGCGCAACTCCACGCCACAACACTACAGGTCAGAACCAACTGCATTTTTAACTAAAATACACCCATTTATATAAAACCAACCAACCCAAACTGCACCGAAGTATTCGTTGCGCTATCCGAGTTCATTCAACATAAATTTTATTTTAGTACCGAAGTATATTCGTTGCATGTCGTCCGGGCTGAATGTGTAATTAACCAAAACGGCATTTTGTATTAAGCATTGCAACACTTTTTAGATAAACACGCGTCGCACAAGAATAACTTGACGTTACAATTTAATGCTGATAAAGTGATCCGGTATTGTTTGATAGATGATAACTGTCACGTGGTCGGATGGTGCTCGGATTTCGGTGTTCGGTACTATTTTATATTTCCGCGTGAAGCTGTTCTTTATTGTTTTTTTATAGTTGTCGCACATAAATATTATGCGTGTATAGTCTTTTGGTCTTTATAACGACTGATAAGAAATTAGGTTTTCTTTGAATGTTTTGGAAGTCAATGCTATGTAGAAAAACTGTAAAATATAATAGAATATACAGGATGGTCCTGATGGATGTTTTTTTTAAATAATCGACGAATCATTTCATCCCAGGGGGGTTCGAAATCATATGCTGAATCCATGGTAACAGTTTTCGCGTTGATGTCCCTGCCACCCTGTATTTATTTTGTTTAGTTTTACTCCGCTGTTTTCAGTAGTAGATACTTAGACAAGAAATAATGATAAAATGCATTATTATTAATTATTTTCATTTGAGGTTATGATAAAGATGCCAAAATAAAAATAGTTTCAACAGTGAATTGTTTAATAAATACAGTTTGCAAGAAGCATAAATATTTGCCAAATAGTTTCAAAATAGTGCCTAATTAATTAAACTTACCTACAGCTTATAATGTTCCCACTGTTGGGACACAGACCACAGAGTGGGCTGTAATCCATCACGCGGGCCCAGTGCGGGTTGGTAGATGTCACATGTCTTCGAATTTTTTGTTCTAGTACATGCCGGTTTCCTCACGATATTTTCCTTCACCGTTTTGAGAGCAGTGGTGATGAAATAATTTACACAAAGTAAAGCGCCTGTCAGGTTCGAACCTACAACCTACTCGTAATTTCGGCCGTTACCGCTGGACCACCACTGCTCCGTCTACCTACACTGACCCTTTTTCATTACGATTAAAATTTAGTTTATAATCAATAGTGTATCGTTTCCACTACTATTTACCGAGTAAAATAAACATAAACATAACATCACGCCTTGTTTCCCCGAAGGGTTGGGCAGAGGTGTCCCTGTTGCAGGTACACCCACATTTCGCCAGTTATGTTTAAGTCCCATGTAATAGGGGGCGAGCCTATTGCCATCAACCGGGCACAAATCCAGACTCCAAGCTGCTACTGAGAAATTTCAGATAGAAAAACCCAATAACAATTTGCCCGACCCGGGAATCTAACCCAGGACCTCATGCTCAGCAGTAGCACTTGCGACCACTAGACCAACGAGGCAGTCAAATAAAATACACCAATAATTGCTTTGGAAATTGTGTGTCATGAATTCATGATTGATGAAAAGGAAATCTGGCAAAGTCTGAAATAACATCTTAAATTCATTAATTCACTAACAAACAACGCACACCCTAAACTGCTAGTTAAGTTAACAAGCATAACATTTTGCACAAGATATTCATAATTATCGTAACTGAGAAATAAGAAAAGATTTTTGAAATTTCATCCCCTTAACGGATTAAAATAGGGGGTGAAAGTTTGTATTGAAGTTCGTCATTTTTGCCGACGAGAAATCCTAAAGGGCAAATGGCTTGTTTCAGTATAGCTGCATTATAATGTGTTGTTTTGTTTACTGTTCCAGTAAGTACTAAAAGCTTTCTGATCATATTCAAGCGATTTAATGCGATGCGAGTTGTCAAATGTCATCACTTGAGTGCATTGTCGTGATTAATAGTCTGACACTTAGATAAAATAACAGCATATTAGTGCTTTTAAGATGATACGTATCATATCCGGCATGATGGGCCTTTTCAACGGAAATGTTTTCTAGGACACTGACTGTATGAGAAACGTAAAGAGTTACATATCTAAATATCTGATACGTTACTCTATTGCAGTAGGTATATTATGTAGGTACAGTGTTGCGTAATAAATCAATGGTGCCGATTCCCCTGTTCACAAACTAAACAAAATTTAAGTTCAGTGCATCTTTTTCTTTCTATATCATTAAGAAAAGGATAGAAGATAAATTTTAGTTTAGTCCTGTCAAATTAATCAGCGCTTGTCACTACTCCATACAAGTTTAGACGTGATTAAAAACATGCCTACTAAAATTACGTCAATTTACGTCAAGCGCTGATTAATTTGACAGAACTAAACTAAAATTAATCTTCTGTCCTTTTCTTAATGAAATAGAATGAAAAAGATGCACTGAATTTAAATTTAGTTTAGTTTGTGAAGAAGGGAATCGTCACCAATATCATTAATATTATGAGCAGCAGTGAAATTCTGAAGTACAAATAGTAAAGACGAATAATTAAAAAAATATTATTTTGAAAATTTCTGTCAATGAAATAGAAGTGAATCTAATTGAGATATTTCTTTACTTTAAATCTGCCTAGCCTTTTCCCAACTATGTTGGGGTCGGCTTTCAGTCTAACCGGATGCAGCTGAATACCAGTATTTTACATGGAGCGACTGCCTATCTGACCTCCACAACCCAGGAGCTGATGGGTAAGACTGATGGTCGGAATTTCGGGCTTCTGATGACCCGTAATGACTGTCAAAGATTCACGAATGACAGCCGGGATCAACAGCTTAACGTGCTTTCCGAGGCACAAAGGAGTCTCAGTATGTAAAGATGGTCACGCATCCACGGACCAACCCCGGCAAGCGTAGCTTAACCTGATGGATTGATCCGTGCGGCTGTTATTACTTAGCCACAAGCTCCTCCTGAGATATTTCTTTACTTTAAATGGTTTACATATAAACGTTGCTTAAAATTAAAAGACGTTTAAACGTCTATAATTAAATTATAATATACCCATAAATTAGAGGTAAATAGATAACAATATCAAAACTGATAGTAGACGCTTCAGACAAGAAAGTTATGCATAAAAAAATCACAAAGATCATAGTGCTAAGGAACTTTGAACTATTTTTAGTCAAAATAGTTGAAAATAGTTCGTTATGTTTACTCTAAATACCTACTGACTGGCTACAAGATAGATAAAAACATATGTGCATTATTTATAACCAGGTAGTCTGATTGATTCTATTTGGGAATGGATCGTGAACTCAACTTTCTTGCCAGTAGGCGAACTATGACAACGCCAGCGGGTTTATATATAAATAAACTTATTCGTGGTTGCAACACTGCGGCACAGTAATAGGTATACAGGATTATTTGTTATATGTCGGCAATCCGTTTAGGGGATGTAGGAGAGGTCATTTGCAACCAAATTACCCCTTATGACCCCTGACCCAAATAAAAATATAAAATGTAATCGTAAAAACCAAATTTTACAGGAAAAATAAAAAACTGTTTTTTGTAAATATCTTATTAACTAACATAAATAGCGGAATTGTTCAAATACCAAAAGAAAAGTATTTTTTTACATTGATTACAATAAATCTCGTAACATCCGAAATAACCGTAGGAAATGAATGAAAAAAATTTACAGAGTGTTATCGGACCTCTAAAGATCGAATATGCAATAAAGTTAAAACTATCGTAATAGCACATTACTATTTTATTCGCCGGGGACAGCGAAATGTCAAATGACTCGAAAATTGTTGACATTTGCATAGAAGTCAAAAGGGGTCATTTGGTTGTAAGTGACCTCCCCTACATCCCCTTAATGGTTTGTCGATACCAATAACCCTGTGTATGGTTTCAGCGTAACTAACTTGTATTCACAATCTTCTTATCATTGAAACAATGTTTTATTTGCCTTTGTAGTGCGTGTATATCACAGTACACCTCTGTTATTTAATCGTTCAGTTATGTTTTGAAAGGTTTGCGTTAATGGAAAACCAATTCACTGGTTTTTGCGACACAATGGATGATTGAAAAGACTTCATGAACATACATACCTATCCAAAAGACGAATTGGCTTTGTTAGAATATCTCATTGTTACCATCGCGGATAGAACCTGGGTGATGCTAGCACAGAATCGTGAGGATTGGTACTAGAAAATATAGGTCTCTCTTTCCTCTTTCCTCCTCAGCAGAGGATGAAGTCGGGCTGTGAATGAAGATAATTGTAGTTCCAAGTCTTACTTGCACGAGTAGCATGACAACCATAGAAAAGGGTTTTCTACGGGTTTTGTCGACGGAAGAATAGACAAAATGACAGATTGTGATTCTTTGTCTATTCTTGCGTCGACAAAACCCGTTTCTATTGTGGAGCTAAGCGTAAAGGTGACATACTTTTCTTTAACTTCTTTGCAAGAATAGAACACAATGTTGCACTTAAACTTGCAGACGCCTTTTCAATTCTAAAATAAAATATATGATATTGTGTATAAAGTATCTCTAAAGATACAATACGGTTGATTGGATTCTATTACATTATTTCAACATTTAAATCGATGATTTAGGATAAAATTGCTTTTGAACTTGGCCAATTATTTTATTAGGAATACTTTTTTTACCAGTCTTGCCAAGGGTTATCGTGTTATCCACTAAGTGGGTTGTGGAGGTCAGATAGGATGCGTCATGTTAAATACTGGTATTCAGCTGCATCCGGAAGCACCAACACAGTTGGAATGAGATGACTTACTTTGTGTCTGAATCTATCTACATACTGGCCGATATTCACTATGTTCGTGTACCAACTGTGCTCATGCGAAGAGCACGCAGTTTTTGCGCGAAAACAGTGGATACCCAGCTTAATGTCATTCTTAATCTGTTGTTTCCGTAAACGAAGACAGATTTAGTTATTAGAAGCCTTTATGCGACGAGACTACTTTTTTTCCGTTTTGTTAACTTAATAAACAAAGTCGCGGGCAACTCGCCCCAAAATAATAACATAACTCAAGTCTGATTAATTACTCAACACCGTCAATTTTAAGGTTAATAAACAAAATACGATCGTCCGGTTCCTCTCACAATGTTTTTTCGTACATTGTTATGTTAAAAATTGCCGCCGATCTGTGTCAAGTTCGTGTACATTAATTTCTTATTATATTACGGCGGGTACATACCTACGGGTTCCTGTTTTTTGCAACGACCCGTAGAATTTACGAGCCGTATCTTTCGTTGGATCTTGAGCGTATTCTGTTCTTACTCAATTAATTCCGACGATATGAATTATTTATAACGGCTAATTTACTCAATTGTTGTGGTAGTAGCTTATTGTGAAAGATGCTTCGAATACTGTAAACAATTAAAATATTTGCTCTTTCAGTGACTACTACGTTGGTCTAGTGGTCGCAAGCGCTACTGCTGACAATGAGGTCCTGGGTTCGATTTTCGGGTCGGGCATAGTGTTATTGGGTTTTTTATCTGGAATTTCTCAGTAGTAACCCGGAGTCTAGATTTGTGCCGGTTGATGGCAATAGACTTGCCCCCTATTACATGGGACTTAAACATAACTGGTGAAAAGTGGGTGAACCTACTATGGGTACACCTCTGCCTAGCTCTTCGGGAAAATGAGGCGTGATGTTATGTTATATCTTTTAGTCTAGGTAGGCAGCACTTTAAGCCAATTTCAATAACTAGTCAAATCAAGTTCAGTATTCATAACTCCCAGCTATTTTAGCTGCATCGATTTGACGTCTATAGGAAAATGTACAAAATAGTTTCCCAAATACCAAAATGTAGTTATTATCTACATTCTAATTCGTAAAACTTAGGGCTAATTTCATCAATGAAACGAAACGCGATCAGCACATTGACCACGTTAGCTGTTAGTGTCATTATTTTGACATCTCTTGAACACGGTTTAGATGTGCTGATCGCGTTCAGTTTCATTCGTGAAATTCGCATTTAATTGTGAGATTTCCGTGTCATTATAAACCTGGAATCAATAACTAAACTTCGTCTACTATCGAAGCACGAAGTCCGCAGTATCGTCCGAAGTTACGCACCTTTTTTAATCTGAACACATACAGACTTTGTTCGGAACCCAAACTAAGAATGAATGACAACACGATTTGACAGTTGTCCCTAATCCCGTGTGCTTTTGCCCGTCCGAAAAATTTAATGTGTTACTTGTTTTGACGGATCTATTACTTTCGGACGGGCCCAGCCCAAATCTTCATTGATGAACGTTGAGAGTAGACCCCCAGATCTTTATGATAGAAGAATGCAAATGAAACTGTGGACAGCAGCTTGTAACTAAATATAATTTAATTTGGGCTTGTAGTAGGTATACCTAATATTGTTAGTATAATATTGTTGGAGCGATTGACCGACCGACTGAACCTTGTTGCCAAGACATGTTTGTTTACTAAATGGAACACACATTTTGGCATGTATTATGAATTTATGATCTAAATACAAGCTGGGAAAAATTAAAGTATTAAGTTTAATTCTGCGAAAAAAGCGTAATTATTATTATGGTTCGAACCCAAGGCACGCACCTCTGACTTTTCGGATTCATGTGCGTATTGTATAATTATCACTTGCTTCAAAAACGGTGAAGGAAAACCTCGTGAGGAAACCGGCATGCCTGACAGATATTTCTCAGAAGCCAAGTCAGAGGACCATCGGCTGCATAAAAACACCAGGTTTGTCAAAACGTCAGTTAGATTTCGATGAAAGTTGCAATATAAGTGTTTACGGGGGTGAAAAATCGATCTAGCTAGGTCTCATATCTGGGAAAATTCGTTTTCTCTGAATTTTCATCCAAGCAGAGCTCGGTCGCCCAAAGTTTAGAACAAGATTAATGACAGAATAATGACATGGCAGCATGGAATTAGTAATTACCTACTATCATGGCAGCATGGAATTAGTAGGTACTATCCTTTAATTGAGCATTCTCTATTTTCACCAGAGCAAAGCTCGGTCTTCCAGGTACTTTTAATAATACCAGCCTATTGTCATTTACGTTGGGTAGCAGCTGGCTTCTATAGTTTCTGTCTACCCCCTTGGGAAGAAAGGGTGAGATTATTTATGTATGTATAAATCGTCCCACTACCGGGCAAGGCCTCTTCTCACACAGAGAAGACACGAGCATTGATCACCACGCTTGCTCAAGACTGGCTGGCAATTTCAGACTTATATTAACTGTCCTCATGATTTATTATAATTTATTTTTACCCCAAGAACGAATATACGGATCTTCATGAATATTTTACGGTTAGGTATTTGGTGTTCACACGGTCCAAATTGATGTGTATCACCTTCGATCAACAATACCAACTGTATCACATATCATTTCAGTCCACTGATTAACACAGTAATCTGTCATCATCACATTTCCAACATGAAAACACAGTCATTACGATGCAAATTTAAAATATTTACCCCAGTTTTCCCCGAAGCAGTAGGTATGACACAACAATAATTTAACATTGTGGTGGATATATCAAATAACGTTCCCAGCTTGCATGCAAAAATATAATTCTTTCAAAAATATCCAAATATTTAGTGACATAATAGCTAGTCGGCCCGACACTATTATTTAGTATATTTGAAATAGTAGATTGTTATACGAGGGGCTAAAGTAACCCATTCTATCGAAGTAGTTTTACTCCCGAGCTTTAGCGAGGAAATGGAAACCGAGTTATAATGGGTTTTAGCGCAGCGTGTTACACTCTACTTTTTACTACGATTGCGAGAAAATAAAATAATCCAATACTATATATATTAAATAGTTTATTTTATTTTAAAAAATATACAATTTGAACAATCTGAATTTTTAAGGAAACTTTTTATCTCGGTATGCGGTAGTAAAAAGCTAGTTTTACATAAGAATATAGACTTTTTCGTTTTTGTTGGTTACAGACAAAAATTACTTTTTCCCCTGGAGCAAGATATGCTATTTTTCCCCGCTCTTGTATGCTACAATGACGGACTTTTTGAGCAAGAGGAGTGAAAAATGATTTATTTGATAATTTTCAAAATACTCCTGTGCATTAGCTTTGCCAGTATTTTCATTTACCGTCGTATTGTTGTCTACACTGTGTATAAAGTCACTCACATTTTGTCAGTTATAGCTTCGTAATCAGCCTATATTGTTCCCACTGCTGGGACGCAGACCTCTTCTCTATGAGAGGGAGTGAGCCGTAATCCACCGTGCGGGCCCAGTGTGGGTTGGTAGATGACACTTGTCTTCCAATTTTTGGCTCTAGGACATGCCGGTTTCGTCAAGATGTTTTCCTTCACCGTTTTGAGAGCACTGGTGATGAAATAATTTACACAAAGTAAAGCGCCTGTCAGGGTTCGAACCTACGACAACTCGTAAGTCGCGGCCGTTACTACTGGGTCACCACTGGTCTGCCACAATTATAGTTTACATCCCTTGCAATAGGGCGCGAGTTTATTGCTATCACAAATTCAAACTCCGGGCTTCTAACAATTGAGAATTATCTAACAAAAAAGCCAAATATCTAACTCCAATAAAGTCTGAACATAGATCTGCTGTGTTAATTTAAATACTCCCCTAATAGACAAGCTAAGCATAAGTATCTAGTAGAAAACGATCCGTTTGATTGGAAAACAAAACACGCGCGTAATTCTTCAATTGCACCTGCAGGGAAAGTCTCACTTTATACCTCGCGTCATCCAAGCCTTTGATGTATTGCCGCTAGGACTAACTAATTACTGCACGATCACTTATTACATTCTCAGAACACAGTATTGCGAACATTTAGTATATGAATTCAACTCTTCACCTACTTACTGATCATGGTCAGAGCCGTTCTTATTACCTCGCATCAGACTAAATACAGTGCACATATCGAAATGAGGGAATCTATGCTTAACTTTATCAACGTCGTCGTACGTCATTATGGTACGTGTTATTGAGAAATTTAGGATTATTGTAATAATTGATGGAAAAAAACAGATTTTGCTCAAAAAACATGTTTATTTTCAATTGAGGGTAGTTTTTTCCACGATTTTCATTTTTTGAGGACGCCTAATTACTTCCAATCAATATGGAGTTTCTTTCATTGCGATAGATCATTTACTTTAAAAGTTACACCGTTTTGTTTTAAAATTATAAAAAAAATCCGTCGATAAAATTTAGCACAGGTTCCCCCCTCATTTCGATATATACACATAAAGACTCACTGTATATGTGTCATGCACATTATAAAGACTGTGTATGGTCATGCCTGATGCTATCAGGCATGGCCATACCATGCCCTGGTACAAATATTAGACGACAGTAAGGTAACAGGGATAAATGTCCAAAGCATATCTTAGAACCAGATAAAAGACAAAATATAATGAATATACCATTTTCCACTAATTTCAGTAGGTAACTAACTACTAACAAACAACTAACAAACAAAATCATCATCTACCTAGCCTTTTAGCAACTATATTGGGGTCTAACCGGATGCAGCTGTAAGCTGAACACCAGTATTTTACATAGAAAGATATCTGACCTTATCTATCTGACCTTCACAACCCAGTTACTGGGTAATACGATAGCAAAACTTTTTAGTAGGTATTTTACGAGTCGAGCATAGTGGGACTAGAGCATAGGGGACTAACCGTAATCTTGGGCCTGAATGTAACCAGATGAAAATGAATTAATAGATTCAAACTTATCAGTCCCTCACTGAAAATTCTGTAAGTTTTGACAATCTGAGAGCTGAGATAGTAGAGGTTTAGTACAAGTAATATTATGTTACAATCTTAACTAACAACTGATTCCTGACGTGTAAAAGATGTTATTTAAACAAAATTTTTGGCCCAAAACTTCGCCACTTCCACGGCATTGTCGGTGGAGGTGGGCTACGCTGCATTTTTTAGGGCTCAGTGGACAAGCCAACAGGTGAGGCATCGTCCGCAGAGTGACTCCACCAGCCGCAGCCCGTGCGGTTCGTCTGCAACCTAACCAACTCTGATTCTCTGATGAGCCACGGGAACAATAAACACTGCTTTATAGCTTCCGATCACTGTTTTCCGACAACTACGCAGACGGGATCAGCTAGTCTCGAAATTGCAGACCAATAACAATTTTGAACTCTATCACAGCTTACCAAGATCGAGAATTACAAAATGGGGCAAGCAAAATAGTTCACGTTGACAGTGTTTTATTACAGAAATCTTTGCTTTTAATTACGTCGAGTACAGCCGCTAATAACAGGAATAGTTTTAGCTGAGTCTAGTAAACGAAAGTACGCAATATATTTAGCATTATTTGCATGCGTAAGAGCATATAACTTATCTATATGTGAAGACAGAATGAGTTGTAATGTTTACATTTTGAAATGTAAAATGTGCATACGGTGCATTCTTTGGTAGTTGTAAACTAGTTTTCGTTGATCAATTATTGCGTTTACATTTTTTTTTTTTTTGTTTTTCCTTCTGCGTTTTTCATTATTACGTTTAATGAATGAAAAACAAATTCTACACTTTTGTATCACATCTCGAAAACGCGCGTCCTTGCATTGTGTTCTGCGGTAACATATTACTGTGATTTGAAACCTATAGTATGAGTGCAGTAGGTACCTAAAATTTGTAGTAGCGTAGGTTATTTCGTTTACATTGATACTAAGTATTAGATATTATTGGGTAAAGTATTGGTATTTATTTTGTTATTTCACTAAATGCTGCACCGGTTGACATCATAACGTCAACGCCGGCTGTCGCTGAAAATTAGCGCTGGGGCTCTGTCTCGCATGGGGTCGCAGCATTATGACCGTTTTGCGAAGATGTGACACACATTTTCCCAAAATTTGTTATTTACGTGTTTTTTTAATCTTTCTTTGCGTCATGTTTACCGCAAACAAACGTATTTTCTTTCTTTTATTTCTAAATTGTGAAACTAAGAATTGTTCTTACATTAATTTTAACCAGAATTGTGATTATTAGAGCTTTTCAGTTACAATCGTAAGGCCATGTTGAGAAAACGTTGCTTCTTTCACGGTTGTTTTCGGGGATATAGACACGGAATATTTTGCGAATGTCCGCGTAAAACTAAATGAACAACAGAAGCATCGCTACCAAAATACTCGGTCAAGGTGAAGCCCGATTACCTACCGTACGACTTTTTTATAGATTTAGGAATCATAATACAAACTCCTTTTGTTCAAGATAGTTAATTGATTCAGGCGTGACCTTGCGGAAATCCATTATAATATACAATTGAAGTGGATATATTTAGTAAGCTATTCCGCTTAGCTATTTCTAAAGAGTCATAAAAACCCTGAAGGAAATCGACACGTGTTTCACCTCTCAACGGGGCATCCTCAGGATGACGATTGACTTGTCGTGAACTCGAACACGGCGTGTTGCCACACCAAGCGCTGAACGTAGACAGCGCGTCTGCGTTCAGCGCTTGGTGTGGCAGCACATAACTCTTTAGAAATAGCTAAGCGGAACAGGTTACTAAATATATCTACTTCTATTGTATTTTCCTTTTGTTCAGTTTTTTTGGAAGAAAAAAGTTCATTGTTCATTGATCAATCTACCTAGTTTTTTCCATAGGTTTGAGTCGGCTTCCAGTCTAACCTGATGCAGCTGATGAAAAATTCCAAATTCCATGGAACGAAAAAAATTAATTAATACCAAACTAAAAATGACTAATATTTCCAACTATAAAAAAATGGAGGTTTATAAGTTTGAACTCTGGAAAGAAGCATAAGATACAACAAAAATGCACTGTAATATAACAACAAGTTATCTTTTGTTGCAAGTGAGCGGTGTCTTTTCTTTAATTTAGTTGATTGAAAAGTCCAGTGGGCAATGTCGGCGTCGTTCAGAAAATAAATAAAAATTACATCACTTTGGTGAACATAAATACAATTTTGTAATGTTGCTGTCACAACAGACAGAGTGTGCGTGTGAATCATAATATTCAAATTTTTTTGGCTCCAGCAGCGGCACCAACCTACACCCATCTGCAATCCGAGCAAATATTTGGTCCACATGCACGCTGCACACTTGCACACATAAAAACACTACATTCTCTTTGAATATGTTAACATACAAATTTAAATGGACTCATGTACACTTGAAATATCTGTTTCGCGCAAACTTTTCTTCCTGGTAAATAAGATGAATTATCCGATATTTTGCACTTTCTGGAAACTCCATAACACCGTTCATTTATTAGTAGACAAAGAACTTCAGTATTGATATACCTACGTCTTAATAAAAAAAACGGTTCAGATATTTGTGAAGTTATTCGTGAAGAAAATTTAAAAAATCTTCGATTTCCGTGAGTATTAAAATTCAACAAGAAATCTCAGTTTTATTTCTACATAATTAATTATTTTCATTTGTGTACTAGCTATGTAGTTGATGGTTTTACACGATACATATATCATGTTGTTTTTTAAAGTAGGTACTTACATTATGTTATCTAGAAAAAAAAAAACATCACAAACATCATTAAAATATCACACAAAATTTTAGCCCCATTCATCACGTCGTAGTGTCTTAGCATCTCAGGCGATAATCCATAAAGCGACACCCATAACAAACAATCATCGCGCAGGAGCGCGTCCCGCGCGCAGATTGTATTTTCTATACACGCGCCGCGCTACGCGATGGAGCGCGGTGCAGTGATTACAATCGCTAATGACAAGAAGAACACATTAATTTGGTAAAGGGATTTATGTCTTAGGGAGCCTCACAAATCTGAAAGTTTGAAAACAAACCTAATTTTGAGATCTCAAACGGTCATTGCTTAATAAGAATAACTGAACTCATTTTACTGAATTATTTCTTCAGCAATAAAATATAACTTATTTTATTGTAAAAATGTTTCCCATCTTGAGGTTCCGGCAGACAGGCGTGACGCGACTCCGGTAGAACAATTCCAATTCAATTTTCATAGAAATTGTTCTATCAGAATTTTATTGCGTCGCACCGTCGCGTTGCCCCTGTCTGCGGGAGCCTTTTCGCTACGTCAACGACCTAGGCATGATTCGTTTCTAACACTTCCTAATTGTGGATATTGACTTCCATACATATCCTCTTTTCTCAGTATTCAGTCTGTTTTTCTCACTTTGAACATCTAGAAAATCATAAGTGCCAGTTACATTTGTGCCTCAAGTTCCAATCAAGACACGTACCATCGTGGGCGGGTATCATAGTAATCATTTGGTTATCTGTGTGTGACCCGGCTACCGTTGTGAAAAGGCACATTTTTGAACGTACTTAATATTTCGTTCCTATTATGGCCTTCCTTCTTTTGAAAATGCCGCTTTTTGTACCAAAAGTGAATTTAAAAATGTTTAGATTGCTTTAAACACTATGTTGGGTTAAAACCTTGTAAGCACGATGAGACACCTGTCACATTCATTTGACACAGAACCCAAAATTTACTGAAATTTTCTCTGGGATGTCTCTGCTGCTTTTGGAGTCCTGCAAGGCCCTAACCTCTTCCCTAACAGGAATGCGAACCATCTCAGGATCCTAGGATCCTGAAATGGATCACGTTCGCTAAAAACTTGTGCAGTATTTGTGCCACAACTTCCTCCACTTTTAGAACCACCTCAATCACTGAATATTTAATCACCAAAATCATAATTTTCAAGCCCTACAGATTCGTCATCTAACCATATTATGTCGTCAGTGTCCTCAGATTAATATCACACCCATCAAATTCCATAACATGCGTTTCTAATAAGTAAATCACCATAACATCTATTCCAAATCCTTTATCACCTATACTTTTATACCAATCCATAGAACTTAAACAATTCACGCCACTTTAATACATAAATACCACATTGAACCAAAAATAGTCCCCTACAACGAACAATTAGAAATAGGGACCTTCCCTAACGGGTATAGAGACAAACTGGGATATATAAAAATAATTTGTCAGGATATCCCATCCCATCGAAATGTTAGCTGTGGGTTATTTTGGGCTGCAGTCAAGAACTGTACCCTCGCGACGGTCGTACGTAGTGATAAAATTATGTTGACATGCTCTGCCTGTGTATGTCTTTAAATTGTATGTGTGCGTTGCGAATTGTTCTATAGTGTGCGTGATTTTTATAGGTTTTCAAGCTTTATTGGAATAATGCCCGTTTTCACCTAAGTGACACTTAAATGAATCCCTAAATAAAAGTGCACTGTTGGATTTTCAACGCTAGGAGGGTCAGCGCTGAGAGTTCAAAATCCAATAATGCACTTTTATTTAGGGATTAATTTAAGTGTCACTTAGTTGTCGGTGAAAAACGGGCATTAGATTAACGGGGCCATAGGTGTATGGACAGGGCCAAAATTGATTGTGTTTTGTTTTCGTCGAATGTTTGTCTAGGAAATCGTGGCTACCGGTTACAAGTTCCTTCAAAATCCTTTTGGTAGCTTTGTTTGTATAGTATATTAGCTTTGTGGTTCATTTTTGAGTACAATGTTTCAAACCTACCTGGCTTTTTTTACATAATTGCCACTTCTAATGTGTTTTCCTTTTTTCAATAGCGCGGTTAATTCTTTTAAGTAATTTGTATTTTCGTCAACAAACGGCATCGTCACTTAAGAGGCCTGCGAACACGGCTAGCAACTACAAATCGAGATGTTTGCAAAATTCATCTCCAAGCACGTTGCGCTAGTGTGAGTGCCTGTCGGAGCGATATACACCTACAGTAAGCAATATTACCACACACACATTGACAATGATTGCTTGACGCGATAGAACAAATAGCATTCGAAAAAAAAAAAATTAAGGAGAAAAAATGTTGGGCCCAAGTGTAATAAATTGAGATATGATCTAAAAATTTGTCATATTTTTTTATTTTTTGTCTATGTCACTGGCAGTACATATTCTGCACTGGCAGACTGACATTGTCAATTTGACACATTAGTGGTGGGTCGTTCAAACCGTTTTACCGACGACGAAAACGGTTGCAGAAAACGGTTAAAGGACGAAACTTATCCAATATGGAATAGAATTACCTTTTCGTCGAAAGCAGTTTCTTTAAACTATCAACGATTTGAAATGAATAAAATGGTTTTTTCGCATCACGAACGACAGCAATGACAACTAGTAATACATTACTGACTGTATTTAATTTCAAAGAGTTCACTTTTTATTGGAAGGACTGTTTTACGAGTGTGATAGATAGTTGAATCATTGTACCCGACTGTATTTTCTTAGATGAAAAAATCGCACCAAGTAATTCGACGACTGGTTTGTGCAATGAAAGCTATTTGAAGTTGAACTCAAGACGTAAAACGGTTTCATCATCACAAAACGGTCTTTGTAAACGGTTCGATGTCGCAACGTCCATCCCTACTAGAACTAGACAGCCGTCACTTATTTCGTGTTTTCGGATGTGTTTTGAGTGCTTTCCCAATTATTTTTCATTTTCAACGATCACTGCTTTGATTTTTACGGATTCTGACCCTGCCTACCTTGTACGACCCTTGCTTTCACACTGGACACCGAAGATCGCTCACACGATTGACTTGGAATTGTTATAATGGATTGTTTTAGAATTGTTGGATTGGATATTGTTGAAACTATGGATCGCTATGTGAATTGTGGGATAGCAACTAGTCACTGCAATACCCTTAAGTATGTATGAATCTATAAATTCACACTATTTACATCTCGTTACTATTCAGGCCCAAGAGTGCATGTAATCGTTTCAGTCTCTTTTGGATGTGTTCCGTTATACCAAAAATTATGAATGAAAACTTAATATTTATCCATTTTTTTTCCGATAATTTGTAACTTGATAATGTAAGCTATGCTTCTGCAGAAACAATATTATAAATATTGTTGTTTATAATACAGAAAAAACAATATGAAGACATGTCATTTACACTGTAAAAATGTGCGAAAATAAATTTGTTTAAACTTCATTTTAGAAAAGTTTTTTGGAAAAATGTAGGAGCCTAGATAAACATTGTCTTAATCCGAATAACAACATAATATGGTGAAGATATGCCCAAATTGCAAATGATTTAGGTATTACGTTTGTATGGACAATTCATGCGTCGCCGCGTTCTTAACATTTCCATCTTAGTTACAACTACTTACTTCTGAATGATCAATATTTTTCTACCGTCCCTTGTTTATTAGTTTATTACAGTACAAAATATAAAATTTTAAAGATATATACCTGTCTATATACAACGAACTATTTATACTATAAATAAAAAAAGAACACTAAAAAACAAGGGAACTGGTTATTTATTTACTATTTATTGTGTATTAAACATTCCTATAAAAAATATGAGTAGGTAAAGGATTTATGAGAAACAAACAGAAAAAAAGCAGCATTTAAAATGTGTGTGTGAAGGGTCTTAATATTTTCCACAACAGATTACTAAGACTCATTAATCCATCAATAAAAAGAGAACAAAATGTATATATACAGCGTGTATCAGAAATGTGTAGTCATATTTAAGGATGTCGGACAGACCAGTACCCTAATTGCGTAATACACGATCAATCACAATTTGCTTCGATTTGAATCAGATTGCTAATCTATTGATCGATGAGTTAGAAAAAAAATCTGCTCAACAACGTAAATGCGGATGCGGATTTTTGGTGGCTCACATCCGCGGATGCGGATGCGGATCTCAAGTTTTTTTTTTAAAGGGATCCGTCAAGGCGGCAAGGCGAAATTCAGAATTTCTCACGTTTTTTACAAATCGCAGCGCTATTTCGCTGTATGAAATCTGCTTCCGCAACATCCCTAGTCTGTAGTATTTCCTTAAAAAAACCATATATTCCTGATACACGCTGTGTAGACTGCTATCGTAGCCTGTCTTAAAACCGATACCACTAGAGGTGTTGTCTTGATACCAGAGACGTGGACCAGCACTACTAATTACTTTATATCAAATCTTAGCACACCGTATCTAACCAAAACGTGTTTCCAATTAGTGCTTTGGCTTTCGTACTAATTGTAGCAGCGGTTATCCTGTTTCTGTATCTGTTTAAGCGTGATCTTATGTACCTATGTAAGGTCTTAAGAAGTGGGAACATAGCTGTTTGCGCTTGAAAGCGATTAAAGCGAATTCACGATACCAGTTTATATTTTTTTTTACACAGAATTGATTCGCTACTGATCACTATTTCACCTGATGAGATTTTTACTGAATAGACCGGGTAGAAAATCTTAGATGAAGTGAGCTGTCATTCCGCCAGATGCTAGGGATTGACACTATTGACAGCTCACGTCAAGCTCACTTCACCTTAAAAAATAATGAAAGAAAGAAAAACATTTATTTGGACACAGTACACAGTTCACAGTGCGTTTTTGACAAAATAGATCGGTTGATACCTTAGTCTTGTTAACGAGTACGACGATTATATTTTTTGTTAATTTTTTAGTCAAAAGTTTTGACTTTGACTTTGGCTACTCGCTCAGAGTTAAGTACAGAATGAGACTAGAGTCCAGTGTACAATTTTTTTTTTAATCATTGGATTTGTTACGGTTATCATTTTAGCATGATCCGTGACAACGTATTTATAGAACGTTTTCAAAGAATTGCCATAATTAAGGTTTTCCTGTCATTATTGTACGTCAGTGTTTATATAGGCCACTCGGGTACTAGGGCGTCCACTCGAAAACATATCACCTCTTACGATAATGTCCACTATCTTTAGAACGATATATTTTTGGAATAATTTACTGGCTTTCATCCACACTACAATTTAATACGTATTTTACGAAAAAGTTAAAACTATCATTATGACCGGCCAACAAATTATGTGACTCAGCGACATTTAGCGATAAAATTTTAGTTGTAGTCTATGTTTACTATACTTTATAGTTTATGGCTTAAACTTATTTATTTGTTTTTACGTTACCAATTTATGTCACTGTTATAATGGATTTACAAAACGGAACACATTAATATTGTGTAAAGGAAACACCGCAAAATTAATAAAACTTGCATGACATCAAAACCAAAGAAAAGTACAAAATGGAAGTTTTGAAAATCCCCTTAATTTTCCCCCTTTTTTAGACTGAATGAATTGAAATATTTACTCAAAGTAACAAATCTAACAACGAGGACAGACAAAACTGAGGACATATTTAGTAAAATTCGAAGTTAGAACAAAAACGTACCAAAGCTTATGTAGTTAGATGACTCAGCAGTCAGTGGTCACCTTGTCAACATACCGCCACGTGGCTTGATTCCAAAGTGTGACTGTGCACCGTTTCATCACTTGAAATCATCGCCCATTTTTTACGTACCAACTCATTTTTCTCTGCCATTCATTTATTTTAGTCTCTTGGGCTGAATTGCATGGACTATTTTAATTGTGCATGCTGTATGCATAAAACTTAATCATGTTATATTTAAGAGTCCCCAGGGCCGTAGACAAAGTGACCTTCTATCAGCGATAACGAGGATATAAAAAAAAAACCCTAGTGCGTAAAAAGTGAACTTTAATAAAAATATGGAAACAAGATGAGCTATTTCTGTCTCCAATCCCACTTTATCCTAAAAACAATCTCATACGGTCAGAGGCAATATTGTCTTTATTGTTAAATTTAAAAAGATGACTCCGGTTGTCAGATATTGTTTTGATTTTTGACGCCATTTTGATTTTTTATAATTTTTATTTACTTTACCCAGTTACACTCGCGCAATAAAGACGAATCTAGTTACAAGGGAACATAGGGACGGGCATACATACATACAGGCTCAACACATAACCCTCTTTTTTAGCTTCGCCGTAGTCGGGTAAAAATATATGAGGACTGACAATCCTGTTGAAAATCGTAGAAATACGAAACCCTTTGAAAGTGATTGCCGCTTGTCTGGGCCCTCAGATCAATTTAGAAATTCTAATTATGGCTGCCTCAACTAAGCATGGTCTGATTTACTCTTCTTTGAATTTGCTTAGTTAAATACCGTATCAATCTCAGAATTCTGCAAGCTGAAAATAATTCTTCTATATCATCTTCACCAATGATGATTGTTATACACCGTGTCATTTTAATCGTTTTACAAAAGCAGCCCACTTCATGTATCTAATGACCACTTAACATTCATTAAAAAAAAAATTATATACACCGTGACATTTTTGTCGTCTTACAAAGGGTCACTCAATGTACCTGACATAAAATACCTTTAGGAGCAATAAAAAAATTGATACAATATAAAAAAAAATGAATGTTTAGTAGTCATTGGATACATGAAGTGGGCTGCTTTTGTAAGCCGACTAAAATGTCAAGGTGTATAAGGTCCGTCTACTCTTTGCTGGTCATCATCATCCGCGTAGTCTTATCCCAAATATATCGCCAATTGACACTCAAACTCAAGTTCCACATAATGCTGCAACGATCATAATCCACCACTCAATCAATCTGCCTAGCCTTTTCCCAACTATGTTGGGGTCGGCTTCCAGTCTAACCGGATGCAGCTGAATACCAGTATTTTATGGAGCGACTGCCTATCTGACCTCCACCCGTAACATGACCCCCCCTTGGCAAGACTGGTTATCAGAATTTCGGGCTTCTGCCTACCCGTAACGACTGTCACAGATTGCTGGCCGCCTGCTCGTATTTGACCTGTACAGCATTTTCGATTAATCTCGAAAAAGGTTAGAAGAAGAAGATAGATTAATTTATTTGCCTGAAATATGGTATTTTACAGATTTTATAACAAATACACAATAGTTCTACATATTCCGCCAACTAAATTCGGCATGCAAATTTTGTGACAAAAAATAATTAAATTCCAATGTCAGAAAAAATAAGTACTAAATCAAGAATTGTCTAAATTATCAAATTACAAATGTCATATAAAAATAATTCAATTACAAATGTTAAATAAAAATAATTCAATTACAAATTTTCTAAAAATCGACTTACAAAAAAAATGTTTGAATTTCCAAGCACGTTTGAGAAAAAACACTATTCACTATCGTCCAAACCTGACGAAGTAGTTCGTATAAGTTTCAACCTCCTTCGTAAGGATCGCATATCCTGTGAGTTTACGCTTCGAAATTTATTGGTTTTATTTAGTTCTGAGAATCTGTGTGTGGTCGCTTCACCGCGTAAGAGTTGAAAGGATAATACGTCATTTTAGTGTATAATTTGATTTTGAAGTGGACCGTGACTCTGTTGTTAATTTGTTTGTGGATGTCGAATATTTTCATGATAAATGAAGCAGGTCGGATCTGAGGACTAAAACGTTTGTAAATGAAGAGCTCATGCCGTTAATAAAACATTACAATATTAACAGCAAGGTGATTATGGTTTTACTTACCCTAGAGGGTATTTCTATGTCTTACTGTACCCCTCTTGTCTTTGAATGCGGTGATTGTGATAAATGTCTAACCTTACCTACAATAGATGTAATTATGGGCAATTATTTAACTTTTAGTTGGTGTAGGCAACGGGTCGTGTGTCTGACCAGATAGCTGAAACATTGTGGCTTTTATATTTAAAAACGTTGCTTAAACTTAAGTGACGTTCAAACGACAAAAATATATCGATAAACAGGTCACTTATCATTACTTAACTTTTAGCAACATTTATAAATAAACCCCTGTTTCTTTTCCCCTAAAATGATAAAATAACGAATAAAATACTTTAACTTTCCCACTAGTTCTAGGTCACCATAAAAATAAACCAAATTTTATCATCAGACTTTACGAGATTAATAAAAATTTAGCAGAAACGTTACAAAAACATATATATTTACAAAGGAAGTCGGATCACATTCTAAAACAAGATTATTTTTTAAGAACTTGTATGCAAATCGTAAATCTAGGAGAAAATCTAATTAATCATTACCAGTTTTATTGGCAAGTTTCGGTTTATTTTCCGTCGATGGCCTGAAATTAGGTCATCGTGCATTTGAGTTATAATTTAGTAATTGACGTATTTTGGTACGTTAGTAATTTGGTAATCTAATACGTTTCTGTCTTGACCATCGATGTTTTGGAATTTAGCAAGATATTTTTTACAGATTTGTAATTTAGCAAAACAATTACTTCGTTGTCTTTGATATCCTTTGTTGTAAAGGAGACTACAGAGATTTTCCCACCCAATGCATCTTTTTTGTACATTAATTACTTAGCTTATCATAGATCATTGCTGGACAAATAGTACTCTTCCAAATTGCGCCAAACTACACCATATGAATGTCTTTGTTTGCTTCCTATTATTGTTTCCTATAACACAGGTTTTTCCTAAATCTACATCAGGCACCAGCTCTCTTAATATGAATTTATATAGATCAAAGCTGTTATTTATTTATTTTAACTTCTCGCACACAATAAGGTACAAAGGCGGATTTAACGCCTTAGGCATTCTCTACCACTCAACCAAGGGTGGAAAGTGCTCAGATTGAGAGGAGATTATAATAAAAATAATTAAAAAGATAACAATGAATTATAAATAAAATAGGTACACAAGTACATAAACTTATATATACGTACATATTTGCTATAATATATAGGTACATTATGTATAATATATTAGGATACAAATTCAAAGGAAAAGAGGTAATTGAGATGACTCTACGCTATTTGTTTTGAAAATAACTCTGCAATTTCCGTTTAAATGCTTACCGACTGGTGCACTGGTGGAATTAAGAGGGTTTATCCTAAAAGTTGGCTACGTCGTAAATAGCTGTCAAATATTTACCTGCTTTGATCAATTTGGAAATATTACTGTATGGAATTAAGGAATGTGGCTAACTAGGGAACTAAAATATTGATTATGAAATGCAATAATTAATGTCGTAACACCGAAGTATTAGATGTAAAAAAAAGTATTTGGAAACTTTCCAAATGCCTTTTTTACACTTAAAACGGTTACAACATCAAATTCAGTGTTATAATTGCAATTCATTATTAATATTCTAGTTTCTATTAATCAAAACAGTGATATTTTAATAAACGCTCTTAAGTGCTACAAAACCATTGTGAGAGAAAATAAATAAACTTATTATAATGTAATGGCAACATTACACGGTTCAACGGAATTATTCCACTTTGAATGAAAGGTGCAGAAATAAAGTGTACCTGTATTAGTGACAATTAATGAATATCTTCTTTTTACATTATTATGTTTGGTTGCTTCATCAAAATTGTCAGACAAAAGTCAACTACGTCAAAGGTAATTCCCGCGTGGTATAGGCTGTCATAACAAACCTGTCAAATGTCTCCTTCCAATTACCAATCCAGTGTATCTAGCTCACTCAACGAAGCATAGCAAAGTGCCCAAAGTTTCGGGAAGCTCATGGAAGTAGAATGCAGAAACCGGGAAGCGTTTCGTGGAACTGTTTCATTTACAAGGAACACACCACAGTCAGTTTCACAACAGAATCTGACTAAGATGTCTTATTCTTGGCACGTCTAAATCCCACAGGCTTGGGTACCAGGCACCAACTTGCACCTGTAAAAACCGATCTTAGAAAGTTGGTTGGCAGCAAGGTGTTGGCGGATACCTACGGGAAGCTGATACGACCCCATTTCGGCCGAGGCAACAACCCGCACCGAACCCAAGTCTTTGACACTTCTACTGAGAGTAGGCCATTTATTTTCGTAATGTACTTTCGACAGAAATAAATCTAACAGTTCCTATAACGATTGTTTGGTTCGAGCTCCCGTTTGGTGTTCTGTAAACCGAATTTAAATAGACGATACGTATATGTACGTAGGTTTGAGTCAGTAAATAGCGCGACGTTACATAGTTAGAATAAGTACTGGGAAAACAAAACTGTTTCAACTATCTAGTCTTATTTTCCATTGGATGGCACATTTAAACTGTTCACTTTGTGTAAAGTTACTCGGTTTGTTAGCCACCATTATTAAATAAATTACGCCTTTTACATTCAATTTATTGTGTAAATATTCCATTTTGTACAGCAAAGTGTTTTTTGTCTCGGGTGACGTAAAGAATGTGAGTGATGCACGAGTTCAATGATTTTATTTCCACTACACATCTGTTCAACGAAAGTTAAGCTTTTAATTAGTCTATAAAAAAGGCGAATAGTTATTTAGTTTTACTTCGTCTTATTTTTCGATTTGACGAATCGATTGATGCCACAAAAAAGTAAGGCATCATAAAAGTGTCAAAACTTTGCGAAGAAGTCGGAACATAAATTAAGAAATATTTAAATTTTTTAAAGGAGAAGCCTCCATTGAAAAATGAGACGTTATTCGATATAATCACATAAGCGATATATTTTCCCATGATGTTTCTTTATTTCTCTTTTATAAGACAAGATTTAAGTTAGTCGTTGTTCTACAGACATGTTCAACAGCTTGCCAACAAGTTTTTTGTGTGTAATGTGACAGATCAAATTGACTGCTGCAGTAACCATGTACTACCACTTTTTATAAACGTGATGTGGTTCTCAAAGCGAAATCTTACCGAGAGAGTCAGTTAATTGAAAAACTATAAATTATATCGGAGTATGATTTTCTATTTTTATTTGTACTTGGTCAATTAATTTACTGTCTACACTTTTACATTTTGTATTGACTTAAGAATCGTGACGTTTTCTTATAAATCTTAGAATGCATAATCATATTCACCCTACAATTTTTGGAGCCAAGTATTTCAGCAATTAAAACTTCAAAAAGCCAAGTAGCTTGCATGGTAAATAATTTTATTTCTGTAAGTAGGTTTGGACAAACACTTTTACACGTCAATCATATTTTAAAAACTAGATGAGGTCGGCGTTTCCTATCTGATCACTAAGTCCAGACATAATCATGGTCAGATCATGTAAGGACATGTAGATTAGTGTCTGAAATGGTCTTTTGAGGAAAGAACCACACAGCTTTGAGTGGGCCTGTCCAGCAATATAGTTTCATTCATAAAATAATTAAGCTACAAACGTATCTCCGAGCACGAAGATTCCAACATTAGACCAAAAATACTTCAACTAACTCACACTGAAAGAAACAGACACATGCTTTAATGTAGGCCAGACACGTTACGATATCCTTGCGCAAAATTGGACTTGCACAAGTATACATTAACGTGTATGGGATGAATGAGCACAAGTATCCGAGCCATTCGACGTCACACAGATTTGTGCAAGTCTAAACTTGCGCAAGTATATCGTATGTATATATCTACCATAACCAAACTACTGTTTACACCAACTAAACATCTATTATGTTTCATACCAGTACCACAGCAATTGATATATTACGAACGTAGATCAGACAGACAACAGGTCGCCATAAAGTTCTAAGGACACAAATAGCCCTATCCTCACATTGCTGTTAAAATATTATGTAATTACCGTCGCGGTCCGCTGGCCAGCATTTGTTCAAGATCTATGGCCATTGTCCCGACTTAGGGCTTTATTACTGGCCAGACATATTCTGCATTACTTAATCAGTATGCTTTTATTAGGTATAAGAATGGCGTGCAAATTATTAAGCGTCGTATGGTAGTGTTTTTGTTTTTTTGGCAACTGGAAGGTACTTACTTCACAGATAGTGAACCTTAGTCCTGACTTTATTTATAGATATTAGTTTGACTCAGGACAAAAAAAAAACTCGTTGGGATCATTTTGGAAGTCTCCCATTTTCTTTCTTAACGTAACCGAAGGATGAAAAGAAAATCCAGTGCGCATAAGGGTGTGGGATATCAAATATTTAAATAAAAAATGTTTTTAAGTGCTGTTTTAGTCAGTGGTTTTTGAGATAAGTACCTATGGGATTTTTTTTTTAAATACTATAAAACGCAAACTTATTTTTGAGGTCGTTTTATCAATACTATGCATGCATAATATTCATCCCAACTACGGAATCCTTCGCTGTGCGTAGTCCGACACGCACTTAGCACTACCATACTACCTATAAATGAGTATAGTGTTATGTATTTCGAAAGAAAAAGACAGTACTTTTATTCAGCACAGACGAAAAAGCACACAACAGTTAACTAGAATTTCATTCATAAAATCAACTCAAGCTCGATCAAAAAAAGTATTATTATATTCGTGTCCGAAATCACACTGGAATCTAGTCTTCAAAACCAAAAGCAAACTAAACATACAACAAGACACATTAATTTAAACACAGACAGACAAATAGAACCGAAGCGTACTTTGTTTAATAATACATAGTTATTAGGACATCTTCGTGAGTTTATTGCCCGTTATTCGAGGTCGTACAAGCGATATATATTTCTCACAAAATAGTCATAATAATATAATAGTAAATTATTAGTGTTTCGACAAATCTATGGACGCATCGTGCGGTATAAGTGATAGGATTGTTTACGGAAGTATAATTATGTGTGTCTGCAACTCATTTGATATTTACTTTGTATAGGACGAACAAAAACTATACCTAATAAAAAGATGGATACATGTAAATATTATACAGATTTAAGAAAAAAGAAAAGACAAAAAATTTAAGAAGAATGAAAGATTTTCCCGTAGAAAAACATACCAACGGTAATTTGTCAGTCATACGAAAATTCGCTATAATATTTTTTTCGTAAACCGTAAAAGTTATTGGTGGTGAGTTGGACGGCGTGGCTTGCAAAGCACGTGTTTACAATCCGTTTTTGTTTTCACCGCACAAGGTTCCGTGTACTGGACTTGCAGTATTTATTTAGGCTAAATAATGCCCGGATAGTATTATCTTCCGGCGTTGCTTTCACCACCCCCTCGAATCTGTGCCCTCGAGTCGAAGGTCATACTCCTGGTCCGGCAAGTGTAAAACTGTGCACACACTTGAATATTTTGTTCCTATGTTTGGACTCAAAAGAACGTGCACTCTGTTGGACTTAATTTCTTTTACATCCTCCAGTCTTCCTAACATGAAGTCCATACCTTGTCACAGTCAGCCACGTTAGACGATAGCACGATGGCGTTTCTATATAAAATACTGGTGAGTGATATATATGCTCTTGCTTCTTACGGTTACCTATTACGAACTGACAAAATATGAAAATTTCTTTATTGTATCTTGTCGTTTCTATATTTCTTGATGTTCATTTATTGGAGGTCACTGAAATGGTATTACTGGACGAAATGTAGTCCTGAGGGACGAAACCACAGAATGGTATCACAACAATCAATCAATCCACATTGAAAGCTTGGAATTGTATTGTGCTAAGTATATCTAAACTAAAAAAGAAGGATTCAGTGAATTGTAATTCATTTGTGTTTTACTAGTTGTGTCTGTGTTCACGTGAAACCGCTAACCAATCTTATCTCGACTGCAATCCATCTCGACGACACACCATCTATTTAATACCGAAGTTACGTCCATGCGATGAAAAAAGCTGGTCGTAAACAACGATGACCGCTGTCCAGTGAAACAGCCGGAAGTTCAGAAGCAGAGTACATTATTTCTTCTAAACAGGCATCTGATAAAGGTCCCAGAATACAGAAAAAGAAAAAAAAAATTGTTGATAGCCAATAGTTCTCATACTTTGCCATTACATCGTAATCAGATGTAAATCGCTTTAAAACACGCGGAAATAAAATTTTACGTACTTATTTTAAGTCTGATGGCGATTGTCCAAGCTGTATTTTATTTGTATTATCTTCGATACGCGTAAGAAGTTGCTGAGCAATTTGTTCCTCATCATGTACTTGCCATAAATACTGATTTTAAGCGGTGGAAAAGTTTTCTTAAAACATTAAATCGTAGAGTAGACAGTGTCAAGTTGACACTGTCTACTCTACGATTTAATGTTTTAAGAAAACTTTTCCACCGCTTAAAATCAGTATTTATGGCAAGTACATGATGAGGAACAAATTGCTCAGCAACTTCTTACGCGTATCGAAGATAATACAAATAGTCGATTTATGATTTAGGAAAACGCTTGACACTGTCAAGCGTTTTCCTAAATCATAAATCGACTTTTTACGAATCTAGTTATGATTTTGGCTTTTTTTTTTTTTCGTTGGGAAATTATCAAATAACGCGAGCGGGAGGGCGTGTCAGACTCTTACTAACTAAAACCCACCCGTGTTTCTTCGGTTGCCCTGTTGCCGGGGGCCACGATTTCCCTTTCGGCCCATATTTGCAGCCACGGCAGGCATTGGCCCTAGCGGACCCCATCAATTTTGCTGACATCTCTTTGAGGCACGCGTGGAACACAACGCGCCGTCGACCCGGGCTTGGTCCTTATCGGACGGCGAGCTACCCATTGCTCACCGTCCGCAAGCCCGCGTCTACGGTGGCCGGAAATCGGCTCGCAATTCCCGCCCCGGGCGTCTCCTCCTGCGGCGGTTAGGGGCGTGAGGGCGAGAAATTTGCCTCTCCCTCACGCGTTCTGCCTCCTCCTTCGCGAGCATTACCGCTTCGCAGAAGGAGGTGTATGACTTTGGCCTGAGGTTGCTAGCGTGATCGTTGGTCGATGCGTCAGGTCAGGGTTCGATTCCCAGGTCGGGCAAAGAGTTAAAGGGTTTTTGCGTCAGGAATTTCTCAGTAGCAGTTCGTAGGCTGAATTCATGCCTGTTGATGGCAATAGGCTCGCCCCCTATTACATGGGACTTAAACATAACTGGCGAAATGTGGGTGTACTATAGGTATACCTCTGCCTATCCCTCTGAGGAACACAATTCCTCCATTTCAGAGCCGCTACACTTAGGTCTGTGTTCACCAACGTTCAAACCACCACCAGTTAGGTATTTAAACAGTTGGTTTATGTCAAATTTCCTGAGGAAATTTTAAATATAGAACTGATTAAGTATCTAAACAGTTGATTTAAATGTTGGTGAATATATGGTCAGGTAATTCATGTAATCTATTTAAATAAAGAATTGATAAAATATCTGAACAGTTGATTTAAATGTTGGTGAACTCATAGTCAGGTAATTCATTTAATCTATTTAAATATAGAACTGATTAAGTATCTAAACAGTTGATTTAAATGTTGATGAATACATAGTCAAGTAATAGAACTGATTAAATATCTAAACAGCTGATTTAAATGTTGGTGAATACATAGTCAGGTAATTCATGTAATCTATTTAAATATAGAACTAATTAAGTATCTAAACAGTTAATTTAAATTTTGGTGAACACATAGTCAGGTAATTCATGTAATCTATTTAAATATAGAACTGATTAAATATCTAAACAGTTGATTTAAATGTTGGTGAACACATAGTCAGGTAATTCATGTAATCTATTTAAACATAGAACTGATTAAGTATCTAAACAGTTGATTTAAATGTTGGTGAACACATACCTAGTCAGGTAATTCATGTAATCTATTTAAATATAGAACTGATTAAATATCTAAACAGTTGATTTAAATGTTGGTGAACACAAAGTCAGGTAATTCATGTAATCTATTATTGAATATAATTTTTTGCTGTTGCGATTGGTTGACGAAACTAAAAACATACAATCAGAATAATGTGACTTATGGTTAGATAATAGATTCAATTAAATAGGCTCTTTGAAATCTCTGAGGGTTAGAGTAAATTACTGCCAAAACTAGTGTGACTAATTAGCTCCTGTTTCATATGATTAGCCTAATAGAAAACACGTTCAAATAAAAATCAAGTCTTCTATTCAAATTAGACTGGTAATCAACACTTTTTGAACGACAAAATTACATAAGACAGTCCATACCACTTCCTAGTATTTTGACTGTTACTTTGTCCAAAGAATGTAATCGTAAACCCAAACACACAAATCAATCAGTCACAACAAATAAAGCTTCTCAAACATTTTACGAGTTTTCTTCATCCCGGAACTGCATAGTATTATTGTAAAACATTCCGCCTTAAACTTGTACAAACGATGGAAATATCCTTGTGAAATCAACAATTACTTGAACACTACTGAAAATATTTACGTAGGCAGACCTTAGTCATGGCTGAGGTTTACAATTAGAACCGCGAACAAGCTTTAAGTGTACCGGTGAAACAAAGAAAAGTGAGGAACAGCATCGTCTTTACTACTTCACACCTTTAGTAAAAAGTTTGTTATGGATTGAAAACATTTTTTTAAAGCTTCATTAGGATCACCATGATTTGTGAAAATATTACTATTTAAGATAACTATTTTGTAATGTTTTGGGGAAAATAATTAAATTCAAACTCAAAGCATATTTTTTTCAAATAAACCACTTATAGGCACTTTTGAACTGTCAAGGGGTCGGTCAGTCAGAGAGATGAAGCTAGTTGCCCATTCCAAAGCGTACCTAGTAGGTTCCTATGGAGAAGAACGGGCAAGAAACTCCACGGACACTCTTAAATCAAAATATTGTTACAAAATATAGGTGTAAGTGGTTTAAGATTCTAAAAATACATATAGGTATACACGGCTACACATCGAGCTATACATTTCCAGTATAAGCAGACCTCGCATTGTATGGAAAACCTATACAATGCGAGATCAGCATAAACTGGAAATGTATAGCTTGATGTGTAGCCGTGTGTACTAAATATGTAGCAACCCCGCACCGTACCAATAACGTAAAGACGTCAAGGAATTAGAAGAACACAATTCAAAATAAGACAAAACGTTATCCCGGAAAACCCCAAAAATATCTAGTTTATTTAACACCAGTCCGAGACGAATATTTTTTACTACCTACCTGCATGTTTTTTTTATTTTTAGAGCAACACACGACAATTAGGAACGTAAATAAAAACAAGTCTAATCGTTGCATCTGTCAGTGTGATCTATATCTTTGTACACCAGAGGCAACATGGACCGGAATAATAAGGAAACATTCACAAACAATTTTAAACATTCACTTTAGAAAGATAAAGTTTAGAATCGTAGTGGAGCAAAATGCTAGGAACTTGACCATCCATCTTTTGTTCATTGACTCAATCGATATAGGTCAGTCCGGAAACTAAAAACGTTTCTATTTTGAAACTAAAAAGAAACTGGTATTTCTTACGCAGTCGTGTATAGAATGGCCCTGTTGTTCGGTGCGTTTGCGCAAAGGATCTCAATGTGGTCTTTTTGCTTCGACTCATACACGTGGCCGCGTGGGCTCACCAATGACGTTTTGTTCTGTCTTCACTAAAGAGGAGACGTTGACTATTTATAGGAAACTTGAAACTAAAAATACATCTTTGTATCAATCAGCTACCTGCCTTATACCGACTTACGCGTTTTTTTTTATCGTTTATGTTAGGATCTACAAGCTTATTGGACAGTTTACTAATAATTATTATATTGACGTGGAGTTAAGGCTGATTATGGATGACCGTTTTCAAAGATGTCGACGAGCAATTCGTATATAGAATTTAAAGAGCAGACCAAACTTCATGGAGACAAAGTAAAGCAGTTGGATAAAAAGAATCTTCGTCTTTCTACCACATTTCCAGTGTAGGAATACTTCTTTAGGAAAAGCTTGCGCCGGTTGACATAATCAGCATGTTTTAAGCTAGGTTTCGTTTGCATACGTACACGCTCGAACATGCAAGATACCAGGCTTAACACTAATCGTAAAATTAAACTTATAGCTTTACTGTGGAATAGGGGATCGCCTTCTATGTACATTCCATTTGCTGAAACCGTTACTACACAACAGTAAATTCCAAATGTATGTTAGTCTTCACTTCTAATACTTTATCTTAATGGATTCTCATCAATATATCTATTAATTGTTACTTAAAAGAGTTCCCTAAATGAATTAATTGTCATTAGAACTTAACGACTATATTATTTACAAAATATAAACACAGGTTAAGAGGAATTTGTACAAAAGGAGCCTGCTAGGTTCGATCTTAACATATAAGTGAAAATAAAAGCTTATAAATATAAATGTACTGGTATATTACAGGGGCAGGGGCAGGGGGACATCGACGCGAAAACTTTTACCATGGATTACTTACATGATTCTGAATCCCCGTTGAAATTTTTCGTTGATTATATATAAAAAAAAACAGTGTTTCATAGAAAAGTGCAATACCTACGCAGTCAAAATGTATGGAACAGCTGATTTTTTTTTAATAACCGACGAAAAATTTCAACTCAGGGGGGTTCAGAATCATGTACTGAATCCATGGTAACAGTTTTCGCGGCGATTTTCCCCTGCCACCATGTATAATCTGAAACAGGGAATTGGGTAACGCTGCTGGTTCATACCCACCTTATTCTCTGTTTCCTGGTTCCTAGGGGAACTGGATCAGGGCTGAAAAATATGGTACTTCTTTTAATAATTCGTTGAAAAGGAAGCATGAGAAACACCGAGATACATGTAGAGTATTGACAAAAGGTTAGTTTAAAAAAATTTGCTGATCCTTATTTAATGTATCAGGAAATAACAACATTCAGTCATTATTTAGTGTCACTACAAACATTTAATATAAGATACAGAATACTTGCAATTAATTGGCTTGGTGCAAAAAATAACGAAAAAGTACAATCAGAATTACTACGATACATTACAAAGAAAACAACAAATCAAGGGTAAACTCTTAATTATTTTTCGTAAGTTTCCAGAGTCATAGTTCTTTGCGAAAATATTAATTTATTACGATGAAGGATAACAAATGCAGTGCTGGTCATCTACTGGTACTTTATATTATAATCCCTTCGTTGACTGACACTACTCACCCACGAGAAGAAATACGATGTTTTATTTTTAGCCGCGATTCACTTTATATCTGAACCGTATGACATCAAACAGTGTAATGCTAGCGCGATAAATTGTGTTGTAATATTAAATCAATGATTAATATCATTGCAGAATTCACTCGAGTTGGAAACGTGTTACGCCCCGCCTAATGGAAGAGAGCTGATGTCTTGGCAACATGTCTTTCAGAAATTATGTAAGTATTTTATAGCTTGCTGCGTACTCTTCGTTCGAAAAGTGTTCTTAACCATCAAACACCGTATCATTATCATTAGGAGATATACTTAGAGGTCAATCGTGAGCATCTCCAATACCTTCGACGACCGTATCAGTGCCTTACTTTTGGAGATATGGTGATGGACAGCTGACCTGAGGGCCCGCTACGATGCTATACTGCGTAACTGGTAAACGGTGAACCAGTTACGCCTGAGCTTCGCAAGTTCTGCCGTCTCAAATAGTTTATTTCCTAGTATTACCTTCGTTTCCTTTTTACTAGAATCATTATTTATGAAGTCAGCGGTTTATGTAAAAGCAGATGCGGTGCTCCTGACCAAACCATGTCTCATATGCTGGAGTGTCCAAAATAATCCACACACCTGCACTTCTGAGGACCTAAAGAATGCCACTGATGCTGCGATTGACGTGGCCACCTACTGGGCCCAACTTGTTTAACATGTTATACCATCGACTCTAAAAGAAGAAGATTCGTCCTAACTCGTAAGAACAAAATGAGTGGAAGTAAGAAAAATCCAATCAATCCCAATATGATTCAACAACAATTTCACAAAAATCTGTTTATAGTAGCTGCAAGTAAGTCTAATGATAGTAGTGACACTACTAATCATCCAAAAGAAACGGAGCCGGCCACGAAGTGTACACCCCCTTGCAATGGCAAAACGATAACGACGAGAGAGAAAGAAAATAGAGAAAATAAGAAACAACACAAAAGAAAAGAAACAAGTCTAACAAGCAATAACAACATAAAGCAATTTAAAAATAAAACAACCTTTGCTGTAACTTTTCACAACAAATTTGACATGCTAGATGAAGAAGAAATAGGAAAACCTGAAAAGGAGTTTAAACCCAATATCAATAATAAGACGGCATTAAACCACGTAGTAACGTGCAAATACATATAATAACAACCATGAGATCCGGTCATATTATCAAACTAATGCCAAATATTGAATGTGTAACCTACTTAAATTTTTCTTTTTGTTTGTATATTGGTAACTTGTAGGTATTTGCAATATTCATGTAATTTGACTTGACACAGAAACATACACAAACAAACATTATTTGTTATAATCGTAAATAAGGAGTATGAGCTTGAAAACCTTTGCAATAACAGGGAAAATAACGATGGATATCCTTAGAGAAGATTTATGAAAGGTAAAAAAAGGTTTTAAAAACGGATTCCACATTTCTAAGCTGGACAGGTTAATGTCCGACCTATTTTAGAAATTTTCTTGAAATCCACACTAATAAACTGTCGGTAGATTACGCACTTTAGCCGGCGATTAATCAGTTTCAAGCTCTTAAATAGAGTGAATAACGAAGGGCTCAATAAAATCCCTCCCCGTATATAATCTTCACACGTATACACATACACGCATTCTCTTCGCTATTTATAAAATCGTGAAAGGAACGGCTTTATATGATAGTGTTGAACGAAGAAAATCGATCTTACGTTTTGTTACAGCGATGTACACACTGCTACACGCTTGTTGTGCGAACAAAATGCCGTTCGTTTGTTTTATTAATGATCAATAACAGTAACTACCTACTTAATAAGTATGATAGTAACATAAACGTTTTTAATTTCAGTATGATACGCCGTCGTACGGCCGGAGTCGAGACACCACCGGTCGGAGTTCATCGAGTACAGCCGCGGAACGGCCGACAACAGTTACAGCGAAGTACCTCAATACAACACCGTCTTACAAGTCGTCGAGCATTCCCATCTTATGCCCTGAGCGCTCGGCTAAGGAAGAAACCCCAATCTCAGCCATTGCTAACAGATATGCGAACTATGGTAAAACAGAGAAAACACCTACCAAATACGATGCTTATAACACAACTAAGATAGAAAAACCTGCAACAAAATATGATTCCTACAACATTAGTAAGACAGAAAAACCTGTAACTAAATATGATGCCTATAACACTAGTAAAACAGAAAAACCTGCACTGAAATATGATGCCTATAATACTAGTAAAAATGACAAACCTATTTCTAAATATGATGCATATAGTACAACTAAAGTTGATAAGCCTGCGTCTAAATATGATACATATAGTACAAGTAAAACAGAGAAACCCTCATCTAAATATGAAAAGAAAGACTATTCAAAACTCACCGTACCATCAATTACCACGAACAAAAGTAGAGACGTAAGTCCCGTTTCGACATCGAAATACAGTCTAAACCGACCTTCTCGGCATTTGAGCCCAGAAAGGAGAACAACGAAAACGTTTAAAGATAAAAGCCGAGATCCTAGCCCAGGGGATCACGACAAAGACATTCCAAGTAAGACTGACAAGTCTACAGGCTATAACAGCCTGTCGAGTTACAAGTTATACCCTCGAACTTCAAATTACACACGACCTGCATCTAGAGCAGAAGCTAAACCAGAAATTACCGTTAACAGATACGCTATAGCAAATAGACTGTCGTCCAATTATTTAAGAAGTCCTCCCACTGTGAAAAGAGCATCTTTATCTCCAGTAAATCACACTGACCCTGTTAAGAGTGAATCGGATAAATATGTATCACAATCTGCTATAGCAGAAGAATTAAAACCACAAAATGAAGCAGTCAATGAAAGTAGTGAAATTTTAAATTCAAATGAAACCCAATCAGAAGAAAATGAGACTGAAACAGTTACAGTAATAACGCGTCACACTTCACCTACCCCACCTGGTTCATCTTCATACGTTCGAAGTAGAAGGGCGGACATGGCAAAAACTATAGAAAAATCGATAACAAGGTCTAAAAAAAGGCCCGACATGATAGATAAGGAAATTCAATCGGACAGATTAGATGATTCAACACGATCAAGTAGATTTGGTAGCACCGCAAGAACAAGCGTGACAAACTGGTCTTATTATACACCAAACTCTAGTAGCTATACTGGATACGCTGGTAGATATTCCACGCAATATTCAAATTTGAGAGAAGGTTCAGGTAGTAATTCTTATTCCCCCAGTGAAAGGACAGGTCGAAGTCAAAGTTCAGAGCCAGAGAGAAGGGAAAATTCGAGTTGCAACTCCTTGTCTGAACATAACAATATAGATAGCAATTTATCGAACCAAGTAGCTGAAGCAGACCAAGAAGTCTCATCGGTTTATCCTCCCGAACAAAATAAAGGCGATGATACATCGGAAATAATAATTAATGTCAACCTAAAATTAAAAAGAGCTAAAAGTCCAGTCACATCTACTGAACTAGTTTCACCTGAGATCACAATAACAAATAGTCAATTACCACCACAAGCTCCGAAAACAGAAGGGGCTGCCAAGATTAAAAAAACAAAGGTGAAGAAAACAAGTACAGACTCATCATCAGATACGGGTTCCAAAAAAAAGATAATTAAGAGAAGAAGTAAATCAGTGAGCTCTACTGATTCAGATCAAGGAAGTGAAGTAAGTGAAAAAGGATCTCCACTAAAGAGTATACAAAAGAATTCGTCAAGTAGTAATTTACAAAATGGACTTACAAAATTGAAACATTCCAAGTCGCGAGAGAGTGCCAGCCCAGAATCGAGTATCACGTTATCGACACAGTCGTCTATTAGTGAAGATGAAACTGTTTCTAAGTCGAAAACTAATGAGGTTTCTAGAACTTCTGCTGATGAATTATCAATTCCAACAGACCTGTCAGGCAAACAACCCTCGCCTGCATTTCAACAAAAGAATGAAACTGGTACTGAAGAGGCTAAATCATTCTTGATACGAGCGCTGGCACCTGTTACCAATCTATTTAAAATGAGGCATCAAGAAAGCAGTGAAAATAGTCGTTGGTTAGAAAATTCTACTACAGAGTCAACAGGCAAAGACGTTTCAAATATTACCACAGAAAGTGATAGAAGTAAAGGTAAAATTGATACTACAAACATTATAGCATCTAACGATGACAATCTAGTAAAACTCAAAGCAATAAGGCCCATAGAATCTGGAGAAAGAGCGTGGTGGTTAGATTCTGAAACTGAGAAAAAAAGTAGCTTACAAAATAGTGAAAATCAAAGGTCTCCTTCAGAAAAGAATATTCCTCGTAATATAAGACACGTTGAATCTGGAGAAAAGGCGTGGTGGCTTGAATCTAACAGCGAAAGTAAACATGAAAATCAAATGTCACGTGGAAACACATCAGAAAATTCTGACTCTAACAAACTTATTAAGAAATGTAAATTCGCTGACGACGAAAAGCCGTGGTGGCTAGACAGTTGTGCAAACATCCCAGAAGGGATAGAACGGCTTAGTCCGCCCAGAAAGTCATCCAGTGACAGTGAAAAAAGTGATAAATTCAACTTTTTTAAAGTACGCCACATTGAATCCGGAGACCAAAAAGATTGGTGGGTCACGAGTAATGAAAACTCATCGAATAGCAATAAACTGGATCAAAGCCTAATGCTGAGTAAATCTGGTTCAGAACGCAGCTTTCCATTGAGGCGAATACGGCATATAGAATCTGGTGAGCGGCCTTGGTGGTTGGCAAGCGACAAGAACATTCCAGAAGGTATTGAAAAGTTGCCTACGCCTCCACCGCCGGAAGAAAGTGACTCTTCTGATTCAGAAGTCCAAGTTTACGTTCCACCAACACACATACCGCCGTTCCCTCTACATTTACCTGATGATGAACCTCTAGGAGCTAGAAGAAGTCCTGAAGGTTTGGAAACGCCAAAAGAAAACGAAGACTACAGAGGCCGTACATCACCTTACGAAAATAATCGTCAATTTAGGAGAACTTCAACAAACTCTTACCAGAAAGGCGTAAATAAATACATATCTCGTTACACTGACATAGACGATATTCTTGGTACATCTGGTCAAATATACAGTCCGTTTATGGACTCGATACTGGCTAGGAGAACCGGACAGCTACCATTTGACGATGACGCGTGTGAAGAAATAGATCCAACGCAAGTCCGAATCCATGACAGTACTGCGCAACGGCCTGTTATTAAGAAGATTCGTTCCAGGTAAGGAATTTTAAACACATTTAAATGATGCTATTTCTGTGCTTTGAAAAAGAAAACGATATGTTTATGCTGTAGAATCGGTAACGATGAAAACCGGCCAAGTGCGTTTCGGACCACGCACAATGAAGGGTTCCGTAGTTAGGATGAATTTATCCCAAGAACAAACTTAACACTTTATTTGAAAAACATGTTCTCCGATACATTTTAACTGCAAATGTAAGTTGGTCGATTATTACTCGTTAACTTATAAAGCCTACATAGCTGTGATAATTTTCCTTTTAACTTTGTTTTATATACTTACTACGGCCGTGAATTTTTTCACATATCCAAAAGTAACCATTCAGATGGCAGGGACGAACACGGGTGGATTTTAGTCAGTAAGAGTCTGACACGCCCTCCCGCTCCGCCCAGAGCAGGAGAAGTTATTTGATAATTTCCCACCCAAAAAAAAAAGAGGAGCGACACTGGACTCTAAGAAAAACACTTGTACTTTAAAGCTTAATATTTCGCAAACGGATCCCTGAATCCAAAAATGGTTGTTACACACTAGCAATATTTTTGAACGACTTTTCCAACGATATCCCACACTATGAGATAGACGAGAAAAAAAACATCTCTACTGTACCATCGAAGAAACGCATAACTATGCACCGTAAGGACTATTTCTGCTTGCAGCGCTCGGCCGATATAGTAACGCTTACTTACGAAAAAAAAGGGTCGTGTGCACGGGATTTTGTTTTCAAACTGCTTAGGTATGCGTTTCTTCGATAGTACTTGTAGGGGAAGTATGGTACCTACCTATACCATTTTTTTTTACCGTTTTGTCAGCGTGATTAATAAATTACAGCTTTCTAGTACTAAGGGTCTCTGAGCTAAGCCGTGGACAGACAGACACACGGACATGGCGAAACGATAAGCGTTCCTTGTTGACTACGGAACCCTAAAAAGCTGGCTTTATACATACACACGTAGTCACGTAGTAAGTAAAAGCCAGTTTTTTCATCGTTACCGAACACATATTTATTTGCATAGCGAAATAATAAAGTATTGAAACGTTTATTACTTAAAATCGATTAAGGCTTTGATCCGATCTACAAACTGTCAGAAGAGAGGTATTTTTGAATGTACCCCTAGATAAAAGTTTAGTCTGATAATTTTTCGTCAAAAAACCTTAATAGTTCTCCAGACCGAATTCGGCTACGGTGACCAATCTCAGCGGAGACTAGCCAATGGCGCGGGAGATATTTATAGTCCACAAGTGTGTGCGCAGACACAGGTGCACTCTCTCTTCCCTCACTCTCATAGTCCGATAGGACGGCTATCCTACATAACCGGAGAGAGATCAGGCGCAGCGCCTACGGTTTAAAACGTGCTTTCCGAGATACGGGGGTATCACACCGCCAACTTCCAAACTCTGGGCTGTTACTAAGAAATTCCTAATGGAAAACCCAACAACACTTTTTCCGACCTGGAAATCAAACCCAGTACCTCATGCTCAGCAGTAGGGCAGTCAAAATGCCACTTAAATGACTAACAAAACTTTCAAAACGAAGTTTCATTTGATCCAATCAAACAAAATACAGTCAAACCTGGATAAGTGAGAAAACTCTCCCGTCATTTTAACCCTCTTAAGCCTCTATAAGTGAGACAGCTACTTGCCTGCACCTCTATAAGCGACGGTCGAACGTAATTTAACATCTGCTATTTATGACTCATTCTTAAATTTCGTGGAGCTAACATTGTTTTTTTCCTCTCAACCTTTTCCAACCAGCGTCAACCTCATCGAGCGAGAAAGGTTACTCCTGTATGTCTATAAGATAGAAACTTGAGTTAGTGAGAACCTTCTATAAGCGAAAAAAAGATCGCAGTCCCTTGAACTCTCGCTTATCCAGGTTCGACTGTAATTACTATCACGATTCGAAAGTTCTTGTCACATCCGTGAATCCTATTTTATAGTTCGTTGAAATCTTCACTGAAGTATCTTAGTTTTTTTACTTGTTTAAATGTAAAATAGCTTCCATTTAGTTCCCATTTCCAAATGTAAACTTGCGTATTAATAGTAAATATGTTTCTTAATTTTTATCGATTTACAGAAACATTTAAATTCTTACCTAGATATGTTTTCTAACTAAATACATAGTAACGCAAGAAATCCGTGCTCGAAGACACTTTCACATGTAGAGTCAGTTAACACTATAGTCCCGTACAATATGAAACAGTTAAATTCTTTAAAATTTTATTTAATAACTTGGTTATTTGATCAGTTTTCAAATAAAATTATTTTCACAGGTTACTAAATTTGCTGCACTAATACAACGGCATAGACTATCTACCAGAAAACCTTTATAACTAAGGAATAATTCAATATTATATTGATTAAATCGTGTAGTCTGACATGTGTCCATCCCTACCGTCTCTTCTACATCGATAACCTCGGACATGAACTACTGAAAAAGTCTGACAATAAGTACCTATCTAAAACTATTCTTTTTTTCTTTTTCAGAAGCAATATCATCGATTACCGAGACGAGGATCAAGTAAGTGTAGTATTATTATTGCATTATTATTTTTTATGAAACCTCCAATTACAATTTACCGGTCAGAGGTTTAAATCTTGTAATTCCAGGAATTTAACCTAGACACGGATGACTCAGGTTAGATCGTTTGCTCATGAACTCCTAAGGCATTGTTCTTGCGTTAATTCAATTCAATTCAATCATTTTATTTCAGACCAAGGATCCATATAGTGTTAGTAAAAACTTAGCCTATGTTAGTAAACTCAATAATTTAAAAAACAACAACAACAAAAAACAAACAACACAAAAAACAACAAACACAATAATCATTAATTGGCTACATGGACATGTGCACGCACATGTCGGCTAGCCCAGAGCCTGATAAATGGTCAATCAACCTTGTCCGCCAGTGTAGCTAAAATACTGTTCGGGCTACCCCTGAATCGCCGCAACATCGATGCACACCGCTTGCGCATGATGGCATGAAAGTCGTCTATTCGCGCTTCCGCAAACATGCCTGATGCACTGTAAAACCGAGGCAACCCCATCAATATCCTCAGTGCATTATTATATTGCACGCGCAGAGCGTTGTAAGCCTTCTGCGTATACCTAACCCACAAGCTACAAGAGCTTGCCTTATTTATCTAATAGGCTTCCTAACGGGACCTTTTCTGACACACGCATTCAAAGTTACTTAAAAGTACATCTTGGATTGCCCCAAATCCTAATTTAAACTGTCATACGTAAAATCCCGTGCACACGACCCTTTTTTTTCGTAGGTAAACGTTACTATAGCAGCCGAGCGCTGCTGGTAATAGTAGTTCTTACAGTGTACATATATGCGTTTCTTCGATAGTACTTAAATTATATCATAACATCACGCCTTGTTACCCCGAAGGGTAAGACAGAGGTCTACCCATAGAAGGTACACCCACATTTCGCCAATAATTTAATAATTTTAAGTCCCATGTAATAGGGGCGAGCCTATTGCCATCAACCTGGCACATATCCAGACTCCTGGCTGCTACTGAGAAATTCCAGATGGAAAACCCAATAACACTTAGCCCGACCGGGAATCGAACTCAAGAACTCATGCTCAGCAGTAGCGCTAAATTATAAATTAGTTGTTAGCAGTAAATTAACTCTTGAAGGTTATTTTTATGCAGGCCAATTTTAATACTAAGCCCACGTATCAAAGAAATAGTTACGAGTATAGTAGTACTTATTTATACTGTGTCCACGTTATAATACTGTGCAGCAAAACGAACATGTGTAGGTTTGCAGTGAAACCCAACCTACATAACCTGATCTAATCCGATAAAGTAAATTAAATCAGTTGTAAATACATAAGCAGAATGACAGACAGAACAAGAAAGGCGGCATTTTGTAACAAAACAGGCATGTAAGTACATGTCCCCTCATAATACTGAATACCTGGTCTACCGAACTCTGCTCGGGTAAAACGAATTTTCCTAGATATGAGACCTACATAGCTAGATCGATTTTTCGCCTCCTCTTTTTGCAACTTTCATCGAAGTCGTTAGAGCCGTTTTCGAGAACGTGATTACAAATATTTACTCAGAGGATACCATAATCATATCAGCCTATAATGTTCCCGCTGCTGGGACACAGGCCTCCTCTCGGTGAAAGGGAGTGGGCCGTAATCCACCACGTGGGCCCAGTGCGGGTTGGTAGATGTCACATGTCTTCGAATTTTTGGTTCTAGGACATGCCGGTTTCCTCACGATGTTTTCCTCCACCTTTTTGAGAACAGTGGTGATGAAATAATTTACACAAAGTAAAGCTCCTGCCTGGGTTCGTACCTACGATAACTCGTAAGTCGCAGCCGTTACCACTGGACTACCACTGCTCATCATACCATATAGGATACTGAACAATAATAAAAAAAAACCTGTGGCAAAAGGTTTTTATAAGATGTAAGAAACAAGATTTTTAGCAACACGGGATAGCCACCGTAGCTAAAAATGACGATGTGGTTTTTTGTGGTATAAATATTTGTCATATCTTGTGAAGTTGTCAAATACCATAAACACACATAACATCACGCCAATATTTCCCGAAGGGTTAGGCAGAGGTGTACCTAGAGTACACCCACATTTCGCCAGTTATGTTCAAGTCCCATGTAATAGGGGGCGAGTACATTGCCATCAACCGGGCACAAATCCAGACCCCGGGCTGCTACTGAGATTCCAGATGGAAAAACCCAATTACACTTCGCCAATTACTACCAATTAACGCTTGCGTCCACTAGACCAACGACACAGTTGAATACAATAAACCAAAACATTGTCGTAACCTATTTGTTATCTTCCATTCTTTTTAACCGACTTCAAAAAGGATTAGATTCTCAATTCGACTGCATGTTTTTTTTTTGGTATGTTTGTTACGCGATTACTCCGCAAATTATGAATTGATTTTAATGATTCTTTTTTTTTGGTAGATCATACTTCAGAGGAGGTCCCATATAAATTTTATTAACTTTGCTTGGGTAGTTTTTGAGTTAGCTTCAATAATACGTATTTTTTCAAACTTAGTATGTGGATGATATGATAACTTCCTGTCACTGTTATTTACAAAGCAGGTAAAAAGAGAAAAAAAAACATTTTACAAAAAAAAAACAACCGACTTCCAAAAAAAAAAACGCTACAAAGTGAAATATAACTTTAATTTAGGAAGTCGGTGGCAAAAAACGAAAATTCACAACCAAAGGCACCGAAATTTTTGGTCTGTCAACTGATCAGCTCGTGTTTTAAACCAACATGAAAAAGCTATTTTCTGGTTGCAAACCACAACAAATTGTGTTTTATTATAGGCTACCCTGCGGATAGTAATCGACTACAAGCACAATACAATCATCAGAATACAAGCACAATACATGTGGTGTACCACAAGGAAGTGTACTGGGGCCTGTCCTGTTCTTGCTGTACATAAATGATATTATTAATATAACTGACCACCGATGTATATTATTTGCTGATGACATAGCTATTATTATAGCGACAGCAAAAAATTTACAATTTTAGAAATAATCATGAGACTGACATTAATAATACTATAGATAAATTAATACAATGGCTTGACATAAATCATTTAAAAATAAATCTTAATAAATCTGTTTATATTAATTTCAATAAATGTAATAATCCTAAATATAATATTAAACTAAACGTATCAAAAATTAAAGAAGTAGCACAAACGAAGTTTCTAGGCGTAATTATTGATGAGAATTTGAATTGGAAAGAGCATGTGGATAACGCTGCAAAGAGAATAAATAAATTTGTATATGCTCTTAAACAAATCAAAAATATTACAAACTTAAAAGCAGCTCTCATGACCTATCATGCATATGTAGAATCGGTACTACGTTATGGGCTTATAATATGGGGAAATAGTACCGATATAAACCGAGCATTTGTTGCTCAAAAAAAGTGCATTAGGGCAATTTACGGGATGCACTCGGAGGAATCTTGTAAACCCATATTTAAGTAACTATTTTTGTTACCGCTGCCGTCGCTTTATATATTGGAAATATGTATGTTCGTTAATAAACATAAAGACCTGTTTATATCAGCCAATGATATTAATCCAAGGAGCCAGCGTGATCCACAGAGACTCGTTCTGCATGATCTTCCCAAGCTTGCTAAATATAATAAAAGCTGCTTATATAATTGTGTTAGTATATATAATAAAATACCGAGTAGCGTAAAAAACTTAAACTCCAGATTATTGAAGGGAAAATTGTTTGACTGGTTAAACTTGAAAAATTTCTATAGTCTTAAAGAATTTATGGATAGCAAATTCTCATTTTAGTATTAAGTGAACATATGCATGCTAAGTACAATTCTGGCAAAACATGTAAGATCTTTATTGTAAATTATTGTAACACCATGTATACCATGTTTTATGCAAATAAATACTTACTTACTTACTTACTATGTTATACTTTCACAAAAAAAAAACTGCTTAGATCCTAGGATCTTTTTCTATGTTAATTAGATATCGTAAATGATGTTTCAGATAAGTAACTACCTAAAACTAATACGTTTGTATAGGTAATTATTTTATTTGGATTAGTTAAAATAATCACATTACCTTACCATATTTTATTTATTACAAAATTTATTAAATTATGCATATCTTGATATTTTTAATTTTCAACATATTATTTTCTTAGTAATGTGTATTTTCATTCATAGAGGGCGCTCCTATTTTTAAATTAATAGGGACAAATATTTACACAAGCCATTAAAATAAATTGCGGTTGCCACTAATAACATCAGCTGGCAGTACAAAAACTTGTCCAAGTTAATAAAAAAAAAGTGGGAGCCGAGCAAAGTCGGTTACCGGTCTAATGGAGACGGACTTGGTTCTCGACAGCGACGTCTTACCGTAATTAATATTTACCTATCCTAATTTCAATAAAGCGTTACGATTTTCTACTTAATCTAATTTATTGCGATGATTAAGCATATATAAAATGACAAATTCATAATGTTTTTTTTTTCTTTACTTGCTTTTATTTCTGTTTCTATTTTCCTAAACATTAATCTGAGTCTAAAATAATTTGTTAAAAAAATTGCAAAGTAAAAATATTTACACGAGTTCGGGAAGTAGGTAAAAAAAAACGGTCGGACACTCATGCGCAGAGTAAGGCTTCGACGCAACAGCGGGAGCAGTGAACTGAGGAGTGCACTGTATCCTTGAAACGGTCCCGTATGGGAGCTCGGCGGCAGAAAGAGACGGCAACATGGTGCGCGTTGCTGACATTTTACAATGATGACGTCAGAGTCAAAGAGTTGGAATTACGTAGACGGGGTGTGAATGCATAATAAGCATAATCAGCCTACAATGTTCCCACTACTCCTCTCTTCGAGAGGAAGTGGGCTGTAATCTACCACGCGGGTATTTCGTTTTCAAGATCATAGTTTTCATACCTTTGCATAATGCATAATAAACCAAAATAACTGCGCCGTATTATGGCGATATAATCACACCAAATTTTTTATGATATTGAATTGTCAGTAAATTAATAAATATGACTGACACAGAAGTTTGAACTTTACAGTTTCAACCAAATAATGGAAAAATAGAAAAATTCATTGACAGAAAAAACCCAACCATAATGTTGTCTAACACCAGTTAGGTATTCTAATTATATCACAAAGGGATTTTGATTCATATTCAATATGGCACAGAAATCTTCGACTTGATAAGTACCCACCATCAGTAGGTATGAAGAGCAAACAGCTGTCTAAAAGGTTTCAAGCAAGACCTACAATTAGAGTAAATACTAATTTGTTTAAATTATTACGGATTTGTTTTCACGTCGAACCATCAAAACTTTTTTAGGTTAATTAATAGTTTTTTCTTAACCAAAACCATAATAAAACAACTCATTGCTCCATTTAAAACCAAATTCTCATTTTATAAAACAAAAAAAAAAGTTCAACCAGCTTTATAATTACTGTTTGGCTCTTCTACGCGTAAACATAGTTATTCTATGCGAAGGTTCAGTCATTCACTTTTCATCTCTTTCTTCCACGCCGGACGATGTGATACAATGTTCTTTTCGATACAACCTTACCAAATGTAGTAGAAGGCTACGTCCGTACAGGCGCTACTACAATACCGATCTGTTCAGACTAACCGGTTAATAAAGACGTGAAAATTGTACCTGAGGCGACTTGTCTCGCAAGCTCTTCAGTAATACTTATGACTCGGTATTGGTATCTACTCGGGTGTGCCGACAGTGCCTTCGCACCCTAAAACTTGGAAACAAAACAATGCAGTGAATATTGTGATACAGATATTGTTTTCTATCTCTGAAGGTAGTGTTTATACCTTATTTATTTTCTCGTAAAAAATACGCGCAAACTTTTGAAATTGGAGCCGGTTTTTTTAAACAATTTTTTTCCCCTTTTTATACACGAGCTTTCTTACTGTACATCGTGGTAATATATTTTGCTATTGTTAATGTGCTTTATTTTACGTTGTATGTGCTATCCTTGTGTTTTATTATTTTTAAACGAACAATGAATATTCGTGGAACTCGTCTTAACAAATTTTTCGAGTAATATTTTGATCGTTATCTTGATGTTAGGTATTAATAATAGTATTGTAAACATCGTCTGTGTTTTTGTTGCTATTTTATTAAATAATGCATATTGTCTGCAAAATCTGTAATTAAAATCTTATCGAAAAATCGAAAACGACTCTGATGAACGTAAAGTAGGCACCAAAACTTCACGTGAGTTAGGTAATTACCAACTATGCTGAAAGTGCTTTAGAGTCCCTAAGTTGTACAAAGTACAGAGCGAATATTGTTGTTAGGATTATGTGCTGTGTGTTTTTACCTCTTTTGAATAAAATTGCTTGATCGCTAAGCTGGGCCCTGACTAACCGTAACCGTTTTCCAAAAATCCTTTTCTCATTTACCATTAATTATTTGCTCCTACCAAAACAAAAACCCATAAAGTTTCTCACATTTAGGTATTTGTCAAACCTAATTGGTACCTAATCAAATATTGCAGTCCTAACATGTTTTAAAGCACATAAACAAGGAAAAATATTAAGCAAAAAATCCATTGGTTCGTCCTTAACTTAATAAGACAAAATTGTAATCAATAAGTTGCACTTATGCATTTATTATTTATATAAATATGTAAGCAACTATAACTATGTTTTTTAATACACAGTAATTTTGTTATTGGGTTATTCCATCAGGAATTTCTCAGTAACAACCCTGATTTGTTCTGATCGGTCTGGATCTGTGCCCGGTTGATGGAATTAGGCTCGCCATATTCATATTCATGTTATAGAGTAACATGTTATAGGGGGCAAGCCTATGGGCACCCACCGGGCAACACCATTTTGACAGTTAAGTTAAGTTTCATGATACTTAAATATAACTTAATAACTTATGTTATGTTGTAATTTGGACATTGAATTTCTATATGGTGGGAAAACCTTGAAAAATATCGACAGGATTTTTTAGTAAATAGGTAGCTTCTTAAAGTTAACCTCTATAAATGATTGTTAACGGTGGTATTTTTATTTTATAAAGAATCTACTAAACATTGTAACAGCGAATAAATTTTCACGCCTCCCCCATAAGCCCTAGGCCAAATATTTTTAGATATTCAGTTAGCTCATGACCCAAAGAGAAATAAAGAATATGAATAAAAAATAAATATATACTTATTCATAATATAAATCTACGAAATTTCGCGGGTTAAAGCTAGTGAGTAACAAGATAGGAAAAATATGGGAATTTCCTTTAAATTATATCTTTCATTTAAAATTTAATTTGTCACTTTTTGACTATCGTATTTTTCATTTTATTGTTTTCTTTCTAAATTAGCTAAATTGCATTAAGCCTGTTTCATAAAACCGGCCAAGTGCGTGTCCGACCACGCACAGAGAGTTCCGTAATTGGGATGAATATTTACGCATGCACAGTTACGATTTTGTTGATCGCAAAAATAAATTTGTATTTCAAAATATTTCTCGAAAAAGAAACACGGACGGACGGACAGATGTTGTCCTGTCCAATTTTCAATAATTCATACAAAAATTCCATAGAAAATGCACCTTCAGTTTAACCGAATTAAAAAAAAAACTTTCCGTAAAAACTTGGTTCGGACTATTAGATAACATACAATATATAACAAAAATTTACCAGATCGGTCCAGCAACATTTACTATATATATTGTAAAATACGCTAATTGAACCTGTTTCCTAATTTCTAGGTAAACAGATACCCCTTATCTGTACAAAGGAAGAACATTCTTCATTTGTTCGGTTTTTTTAAATGTCCGGTCCATTCCGGACCCTTAAGCCAGATAAGAGGTTTATTGCCTTTACACCTTGGAACAAAGGATAACATATTATATTTGGAAGTAAGGGGAAATTCCATTGGACTGTTTTATTTAAAAAAGCAAGGTGTTAGTTGCTGATAACAAATAATACGACTATTCTGGGTATTCTATAGATGTGTCGAAAACAGACAACCCTAATAGTTTTAAAGTTTTTTAATCTTTAAGCTGACATGTTCATGTGGGAGGCTTTATACTCGACCAGTTTTAAACTCTGAATGTTTTACTAGATATCTAGTTTTTTATTTATGTGAATAAACAATCCCAAAGTACCAGTTTCAGTTTACAAGCCCAAAAATAGAAAAGACGAGATTACGGGCGCGGGCAACTAAATGTTTTAAATTCCTATATGATCACTAGGTACTCTGAATTATTCTGATCAAACAAGGTCCGTATGCACCTAAGTAGTTCCCTGTTTAAAAATAATATGGAAGTCTTCTAATGTCAGAAACCAAAGCATTTTCACCAATGGCATCTCAGTGCATCTCTGGTTGAAAATTTATGTCGGTTTAATTTTTTCGCTATACCGAAACCGAGTCGGGCCCAAAACGGACAGGTTTCACATCAACCGGTTGCTAGAAACAATGTTCAGAGGACGTTACACCGACATTTACGATGTTTTATATGTGAACGCTATCGATTGGGCTATTGATCTGTTATTTTTAATTAATTTAAGTTTTTTTTTTAATAGATGTTATTTTTGCACTAAAACCGCAAGAACTGCAAATGTTTATCAACAGATTAAATAACAACTTTCCTGTTCGCAATGTTAGTTTGATAACTCTATACAAAAGTACGTACCTACATAAACGATTGGAACAATCCGCTTAGCAATTAAAATATGACACGAGCTTTCCTAATGAATTAACAAAAGATTAGAAAGCCTGGTTAAGACGGTTTCACTCGCCGCCGTGGAAAGTACAAAGGACGAATGATCAGATAGTCGAGCGAGTTTAATTATTTTTTTAAATTCAAACTGCGTTTTAAATATTGGTGCAACCAGTCTTACTAGTGACGTACTACCACACAGTTTTAGGTTTTAGTCGACTCGTTTAATAGTCGAGTAATTAATAAGTAGCCGTTGAAACGCAGTTTTTAGGAACAAGGCCGAAACTATCTTGATTAATTATAAAGTTTACACTAAAGTGGTTTTGGTCGAAATAACTGAGGATATTGGTGTAAAGGCTCCCGCAGACAGACGCGAAGACCAATAGAACAATTTCCGTGAAGTTTTCATAGAAATTGTTACACCAGAGTCTGGAACCAGAGAGCCTTAACAAACTAAAATCATTCTTCAAAGAAAGAATACGATGCATAATAAAAAATATATTTTGATTTCATTGAGAGTAAGAATAAGTGTCACTACTACAGTGTCCAAAATAATTTACGATTCGATCACTAGTGAATATGAATGTAACGTTTCTATCAATATCAATTTATTCTCGTATAAAAGAAAGTGAACGATTGTTAGATTTATGAGGCTAAAGGCTATAATACTGGACATTATCTTATTTTATAACAAACTTTTACCCACGACTTCTACTGTTGTAATGAACATTTGCTTTTGTGAAGCATGATTTAAGTTTTGTGATTTATGACTTAATATTTAATTATATTATCTGTGTCTTCTATAAAGAAAACAAAAGAAAGAAAATACGTTTATTTACGGTAAACATAAGGCAAAGAAAAAAAAACACGTAAAAAACTTTTTTCTTTTTTTTTTCTAGCCTACAACCACTTGCATTAGTTCTGGTTAAAAGAATGAATCTTTTACTAAAAGATTGACTTATTCATGAGCTAAACTTAAGGAGATAGGTACTAAAAATTATACAATCAGATTTATTTAAAAACTATGTTAGGAAGTCGAAAAATGAGGAGTTTGTGGCTAAATAATAACAGCGGCACGAGTCAATCTTCTTGCCGAGGTTGGTCCGTGGATGGGTGACCATCCATTACATACCAAGATCCTTCCGTGCCTCGTAAATGGTCCCGGCTGTCATTTATCCACCTTTGACAGTCGTTACGGGTAGTCAGAAGCCCGGAAGTCTGACAACCAAGGGGTATCGTGGTACCCAGTACATGGGTTGTGGAGGTCCGATATGCAGTCGCTCCATGTAAAATACTGGTGTTCAGCTGCATCCGGTTAGACTGGAAGCCGACCACAACATAGTTGGGAAAAGGTTATGATGTTAGGAAATCAAAAACCGAGATTTTTTATAAAAACGAAGGTACGACACTGGCTAATGCCCAGTGCGTCGCCAACGACAATCAAACTCGCATCGAAACAATAATCGATTTTTAATGCAGAGATCGGCAGCTGATACATTCTAAGTTTTTCTTTCGCTTCAATTCCAAGCTTGTCATTTTATTACGTAGGTATAATATAATAGAGTTTCAGATGTGAACGGTCAAGACAGACGGACGAAAAGGCGTTGACCCCGCGGTATTGCGAATTAATATTTGATATCGATTCTTGACGCGCTGGTAGTGGAATCGAGTGAACATTGTTATCCTGTTAGGACCACGCATTAATTTGCCGCAAGCCTTTTTCTTGCGCAGTTTCTAACAGTTGCCTTATCTTTTTTCAAAGCAAGTATATATTGACTTACAGCGATTAGATTTCATCCCACGGGTGCTGAAGATCTGTTCTATTCTGCAGATTGCAACTTAGTAATTATTGAGTATTCTAGAATGCTTTCTCTAACACTTAATTCTATTGCTAGATATGTAAACGAAGAGTCGTAAAGATTTATATCGACTTTCAAATACTTTTATTATCTTCAATCGTTTATTTACTCTCTATACCTATACGAAATATCCTGATGACGATAAGAGACCAGGCACCAAATGTTTGATGTCGTCATCAAAAACAAAAGACGGTTACGGACCATTGCTAAAGTCAAGTATTTCTATTTTCTTAATGTCCCTCAGGAATTATCGCATTTCCGAATACAAACGAATGCCAATTTACAATTCTATAAATTATTTGATTGTATAATAATTTGAATTCAGAACTAAGTACCTACTTTATTGTTGTTTTGTTTTGATTTTCGTGAGAACTATATAGAGCTATAAATTTATTTTCCTATCTGTCGTGCCTGCGACTTTAGCAGCTTTCCTACCATTTTTAAAATAAATTACACAAAGTTAAAAGAGTATTAACAACTCTATATACTTCCAAGTCGATTGAGAGCGTCCGATCTGCACCAAGTGCAAAGGGCAACTGATAGACATCCGACGACTGACGGAACACGAGGTTTGCCGAGGGACATTAAGAACATAGTTGTACTGTACATCAAAACGGTAGAAATGATGTCCTTAAAACTAAATCAACACCTCGATACATATCTTAATCAACGAGAAAGATTAGAGCTATGATATAACACTATTTAAGGCAAATACTGAAGCGATTATTAACAAAGAACGCTGTATTAAAGTAAATGTAAGCCAGCTTGAGGAAACTTGTTCTGCTAAGAAATGAACTAACGAGATGACTGCTATTATAAATCGATTTATTGGTAATAACATGGGAGACTTGATTGTCGTCCGCAAATATTTAGGACAAATATGTTAATCTTGTTGAAGATTAATGATTGAATTCCCACACTGTTTCCTATACTGTTTGAAGTACACATCAATGTCAATGTCAATGAAGCACCACCTCCGTTGATCCCAAAAACGGTGGTGCTTCCATAGATAAACACACTGTTAATCTAACGATTTTGTTACAAGTGTAGAATTACATAACCCGGAAAGAGTAGTAGCTACTAATTGAAGATCTTAAATAATAAACAAATATGAAAGATAAAGTAGTTAAATAATATCGGTGACGTTCAGTGGTTAGTTGGTCGATGATTTCAGAGACAGAAATAGAATCACCTGACATTGTGTTAACCGTGGTTTTGTCAACATAACCACTTATTGATCTTTAGATCGACAATGACGTTATAAAATCATTGACTAGGACATGCGACTTTATCTCAAGAAATCATCCTGTAAAATGTTTGTATATGAGGGTTGATATTGTTTTGTATGTAACCGTTTGTTCCTCAACTAACATCATTCAAAATAATCGTGACATTATAATAACTACGCAGACACCTTTTAGGTGATTCACCTTGTCTCATGTAATTAATCAACTTAATGTAGTCTATAATAATCCTGTTCGGTCTATCTGAAATTCGTTCTAGATTTTATGCAAATTGTAAAAGTAACTGTAGATTATATACTAGCTAAAACTGTGGGCAGACAATGAGATATTTGTGCAATAACTATTTATCTTTTTAGGCACCGGTTTACCGGTTGTTAAGACATGCAAATGACTAATTATAAAGAAAGACATTATGTTTTGTAAATAAATAAAAAGAAAGATATAAAACTAGATAGGTACTAAAATCTTAGTGTTTTGCGCTGTGAATTAAAAAACTTGCTTATGTACAAATTATTTTAAAGTATAAGTTTATAGGAAGCATCGAAGAAAAATATAAAAAGAAAGACCATGTTCCATTGATGCGTCGGCTATGCGTTTGTATGGAGAGGCTAAGCAACTTTACTCAAGTTGTTTGCCTCGTTCCGAGCACTTTAAATCAACCTATCGCAGTCCACTACTGGAAATAGGCCTCTCCCAGACTGCGCCACAACACCCTATCCTCTGCCTTCCGCATCCAGTCTGTCCCAGCCACCTTTTAAAGGTCGTCGGTCCATCTAGCTGGGGGGCATCCCAGACAACGCTTGCCGATACGCGGTCTTCTCCTTCTGGCTCATCCACCGGCCATCGTTCCTTCGACAAACATGCTTACCCCACTGCCACTTCAGCTTGCTTACTCTGCAAGCTATGTCGGTAACTCCGGTTCTTTTCCGGATAACTTCATGTCTGATTTTATCCTTTCAAGAAACTCAGAGCATAGCCCGCTCAATATCACGCTCAGCGACCTTGAATTTGTGAACCAGCCCGACTGTCAGTGTCCACGTTTCGACACCGTATATCGTAACGAGCAGTACGCATGAATACCTTAGTGTTCAAACATTGCGGACATCTATAGTTTGACCAATACCGCTGTACCGCACCTTAGGAATGCGCGGCGAGGCGGGGGGCAGTGTTGACAAATGAGCGGCGGGCGGGACGCCGTGCGCCAAGAGCTTTGACGAATTAGTGGCCTGCACTGCTCCCCCGTCTCGCCGCGCGCCTTCCTAAGGCGCGGTACAGCGGTATTGGTCAAACTATAGCACCTGAGCCGTCGTAATGGAACAGCAGCCTAATGTTTTTGTTACGTTTTGCCAAATGATGTCACCGTTATATTTACTTTAAATGGTTATCTTGTTTACTTATCCGTTTCTTGAGCATTTTCAAGTAACCTGAAAACTATTTGTTTTCCTTATTAGGTTATATTTAGAAATACATATTGCAAGCCAATTCTATGAGCCATCTCATAATATTTGAAGAATTCGTGGGTCGTTTTGTTTTCAATTTGGAGACAGTAATGTTGCAACCATGAATAACCATAACGTCAATACTTTACCTATAATAATTATGCAAAGCACAAGACGATTTTAACTGGATTCGCTTAGAATCTTTCGTATTAATATGTTAAATTTATGTATAGACATTTATATCTAGACGTTAGACAAAGTTGCATAGCTTACTCTAAGGGGGTATAGATAGATTGCAGACTGTGAAATCGCAGAGCTTAAGATGCGTAAACGCATTAGAAATTACAAATTTTGAAACATAGTTAATTTATTTTCTACGTTTCTAAATTCAGTTAATAATAAGGCTATATTTCAAAGTTTTAAACTGATATTTTTAGGTTCAAATGAACATCGGTCATATATATTTATCATCTGGTAACTTGGAAGCTGCAGTGGTGTAAATGTTTTCTACGTTTTGACTACGAATTTCGTCAATCCTCGATACGATGCCAAATGGCAAGTGTACTATACATACACGGGCTAATCATTCGCATTATAAAATCGATTTATTTGCAAACACCCTTTTTAATGATATTATTTCGAAACAAATTAACATTGACAGTTCATTCTAATTGGCCTTGAATAATGTTGATGATGGGAATTATTTGAATATCGAATGCCAAGAGGTTACGGATAATGTTACCAGTAGTAAAATCGAGTTGCACCTGTTCAATTTCACACGATCAATGTTGCCAAGTAAGTAGGAATCGGTATATGATAAGCAGCGGATAAATGGCATTGCCCTGCTGCATTTCAATGGTTCTCAGTATCTAATGGTAATTATTCATGAGCGCAAAGTGTGTCATATTCTTATTCATGTAGTCCCGTCGTGTTTTTAAGAACTTTGTAAACTAATGTGTAAGTGGTTGCAATGTTATTGATATTGTGTTGCCTGGATAGAAAATCGATAATCGATTTGAATGTTTTGTGTTGTCGTCAGATGGCGTTTGAGCGATTGTGGTAATTTTAGAAAATCAAACGGAAATCGACGATGCAGTTTGTAAGAGTAGGAATATGTAATAATTTAGATAGTTGGCAAGAGTTTTCAAACATCTGTGTAGTTTCCACAAATCCATAGAATATCTATAGATAAGTAATCCCTCATTTGGCACTTCCGGTAGTATAATGATCATTTATCCTAAATATACATAGGTGTGTAAGAATAAAGCTTAATGGAAATAAAAATATACGATACACATCGTTTATGAATGAATGAACAATGTTTTGACATAAATGGTTTTCATTAAACTGTTGGCCACATTATTGGATGGTATCGCCAGGTCATAAAATGCGCAGTGAGTCCTAGGGGATTGACCACGCATACAAAAGCGGGCCACGTCCCAAATATACACAGAGTTTGCTGTCCCTCTCACACTACTTACAAAAGAGGAAGACAGGAACATATTCTCGGATTCCTATGCATAAATAGGCAAACGTGGGAAAATAACACTCGAAGTTCTGTGGGCGTCGTGCTAACTATATTGGGACGAGAATTAACACAGTCAGACAGAAAACAGATTTTTTGTAGCAGAAAAAAAATCAAAATAAATCTCGAAATGTGGGTAAATAGATCAAAATTAAAAAAATAAAGCAAGACAAATTTAAACACGATAATTAAGAGAAAAAGAAATGAGAGTAAACCAACAAAGTCACAGAACTGAAATAAAATCAAATCAAAAGTCATTTATTCAAATTAGGCTTAGAATCAGCACTTTTCGAACGTCAAAATTACATAAGGCAGTCCTTCAAAACGCCTGCTCTTCACCAATTCCTAGTGCTTTAGGTGGGAAGAAGAAGTGGCGCAGCCATGGCGCAGCAAACTCCCCAGCAGTAATTTAAATAACCAAACCAGCTACGAAACAAAGAACAACCTTTATTAAAGGGCTTTAAACTACGCGCAATAATCAAGCGGTTGAAAAATTCTCGTTATCTATTGCAGTAGTCTATTATAGAGGAACAAAGAGACAGACAGACATAATATTATTTATACAATAGCGTGGTATCACAAACGTATTACGTCTATTACATACAATCTTCCTTCGTATAATGATCGAATGTGGGACATCGTCACAAAACACTGACAACCGGGTCTAGGTTAAATGGACTGTGACACACAGACTATATTCATAAAGGATTCAATGCTAAATTGCATTGTAACTAGGTGCAATTATATTTATGTGGTTGTGATTTTGTAGGTCAGGAACTACTGACCTATGTTCCTGCTATCTGTCTTACATTTCATGGGAATTAAAAATCACAAACTTCCCTAAAGATAATCTTCTGAAAGAATATTGTCACTTTTATAAATTTTTGATGACACTGAGCAAGTGAGGACACTGCAGAGGATTCAATATTTGAACAACAAATGGACCATTCCTCCAATTTTGAATCAAAAGGCAATTCTACTATGACATTAGAGATCCTCAAGCAGATCTCTCAAGAAGGAACAACTCAACTCTGAATGATAATGAACAGATTTGTCACTAGATATGAATATGGATCCACGACTCCACTAATTTTGATCATTAAAATGAGTCAAAAGCACCGAGACGTTTGAACAAGTTTATCCCCCTCGTACTACCTACTACAGATTTATAGGAATGACGTAAGCGCATCACAAATATGCGTCGAATTACAATTTACTACTTTTTCATCTACTGCTTGTAGCACAGCTAAAAACTCGAAGACTTCCGTACACAGCTTAGTTTTTTGAGTTACTAAATTCGTTTCATCCAAAATCAAGTGTGAAATATATTTTTTGACCTGTTCTGGTCACGATTCTAATGAAAAAGGTTTCTGAGACAACTCTGAGGCACGAATGAGGAATATTTCAATTTTATATTCTCCTGTTTTCGTGAACCTTGGGCTGGCGGCACAGCATTAACAGTATGACAATAAAATTTAATTTGTATTTGTACCTACGATGATTGTCATTGAAATTTCAACTTAATTGTCATAATATTAAGTTACATTCCTATTCGTCGTATAAAAATCTCTTGCCGCGTCGTCCGCCAGTGGGCGCAGGCCCTAAGACTATGGTGGCCATATTTGTTCTCAATCTGAATAAACTTTGTGCGTGTCATTTGCGTTTCTAATGTCACTCACGACAGTAGCGAACTAGGGAAGTCTGCGTGTATGGCATTATTTATACAGGGATATTGGGTATACGTCGGGAATCTGTTTAGTGGATGTAGGAGAGGTCATTTGCAACCAAATGACCGCTGATGACCCCTATGCCAATGTCAACCATTTTCGAGTAATTTGACACCGCTGACTTATAACCATTAACCCTGTATATCAGGGTTATTGGGTATATTTTATATATTAATTTCATACATTTTAAAATTACTAAAGCAGTTTCATAACAAGCTGTTTTACTAAGACAAACTGAACCGAAACAGTTTTTTGGTTGACATTTTAAGTTTTTCTAAGTTTTGGAAGCACGTTCCTAACAAGTTTTTCTTTAATTATTTTTCTGGATCCACACTGGCTGCGGCTGCAGTGGTGTTATTTCTAAATACCAATGTTCCTTCATTTTTTCTCGAGTTGTAACAAGAAAATTACCGAGTGCGTTTTTATTTTAAAGAAGTAGCTTAGAATTTTCTTCACGCTACAGGCGATACACAAAAAGGCATAAATTACCAATGTTTGTGATAAGTGCTAGGAGGGCTTCAGAAATATTTCAAAAGATATCGATTCCAGAAAAATTATGAAGCTAAATAGTATCTTCGTGAGCTCATTCAAGAATGTGGAAACACAGCATAGTTTTGTTAATTCGTCCAGTAGCAGTGATAGCCTAGTGGTGTTACCGTCGGACTGCCAAGTCATAGGTCTCGAGTTCGTAACCTCACGCACCTCTGACTTTTCGGATTCATGGGCGTATTATATAATTATCACTTGCTTCAAAAACGGTGAATGAAGAAAACATCGTGAGGGAACCGGCATGCCTGAGAGATCTATTTCTCAATGGCATGTGAAGCCAAGTCAGAGGCCCATGGGCGGCTTTAAAACTCTGACACCAGGTTAATCTCTAAACACACTAAAAGAAGAAGAAGTACAATGAATATAAGCGGACCAGACACTACTATCAGTAACAATGACATCAATATTACTGTACTGTAATGCCTTACAATATCGACGAAAAAAAAAAACAGTTTCACTCTGGGATTGTCGACAATAGTGAAAACTTGAACAAGATCGCCTTGGTGGAAGAAAAATACTTGTATAGAATATTGGTCCGTTACCTTATTTAAAGAGCACAATCGCGTTCACAAAAAAAAATACTTCCAAAACCTTTAAAGTAAAAATACTTTCATAGAAAATTGATCCGTAAGTAATGTAAATAAAGAGCACAATCGCGTTTACAAAAATGAGGTGTCTGTAAGGGTGTCGGGAGTTCAATTGTTTTTCCGATCTCAAAAATGCCCAACGCGTCTAAAGAAGTTTTCACTGCAAAACTAAAATATTTACATCATTCCAACCATCACACAGTCAGTAGAAATGACATAACTTGAATGTAATGTCATTATTACTGATAATGTCTAGTCCACTATAAAATAAAACACTAATTATAATATGTATTGTAGACAACGTTATATAACCTAGCTATTGTGATTCGATCATCCGACACAAGAACCATTGTTTAACCCCGCTATCGCCTCCGCTTCAGCTTACAGAAGAACACTTGCTCAGTAGTAAAAACATAACAATCCCTTTAATAAGGTTCATCATAATAACAAAGACATTGCAACAGATTTTTTGTGGTTGCTATATCAATTAAAATAATCATGGCTGTCGTTCATCATTATAAAATCGTCCTCGTGTTAATTACTCAAGTTTTTTAGTTCCTACATATTAACCCCGGCGACTGGTGGGTTATAAAGTAACGGATCGGTAGGGATTTTATTAATTGTTGACCATCAACCAATTTGTTGGGACCCAATTTGACGAAATATATAAGTGTAATGTGTTTTCAATTAAAATAATTCGTGTTGGTAATTTTCAAAACTAATGTGGTACTTACTTACCAATTAAAGTCGCGCCAAAAAACATTATTCATAATTTTTTGTTCAAATCCTACTTATTTTAGAAACCAAAGTATCTCATCAACTGGATCACTCGACTAGAAAAGATTCTTACCTTCGAAACAGCCACTTTCAAAATAAGGACAGCCCAGAATAAATAAGATTATCTTGTCACACCAATTTCAACTTAAAGGCAGCACCAATAAAGTTAATAATCCTATAATAACTCATATATACAGTAGCGTTACGCGCCGTCCTCTGATTACAACCTGTCAATGGATTTCTGAATGGAACATTTTTCCTGTTAATTTCTTTAACTTACTTGCCAGTCAAGTTTAAATTTTAGTCCCTTACGATAAAGATGATAAAGTAATTTCCAAGTTCAAAGAAAGAGGGCTAATATTGTGATGCGTAATAATCGGTTTACTGACAAGGCACTGTCTCAACATTCTAAAGGTTTTTAGGGTTCCGTAGCCAATAGCCAAAACGGAACCTTTATAATTTCGTCATGTCGTCTGTCCGTCCGTTCAGATGTTCACAGCCATTTTACTCAGAAACTTTTTGCTTTATATCATGTAAATTAGAAACAATGGTGTAGTGAAATAATGAAGCAAAAAAAACAAAAAAAATCTATGCACTTAATGTACAAATGTCGTCCAGACCGAATTTTAGCAATGGCGGCCAATCTCAGCAGAGACCAGCTTAGCCGTAGGAGATATTAAAGTGCACAAGTGTGTGCGCAAATTTCACTCTCTTTTCCTTCACTCTCATAGTCCGATGGTACGGCAATCCGACACGACTGGAGAGAGATGGAGAGAATCCACATAAAGGCTCGTGCAGACCAGCGCGACACGCGACGCGACACAAAGTCACCGCTCGTTGCGCGACGAGCGGTGACTTTGTGTCGCGCGACAAGTCGCGCTGGTCTGCACAAGCCTTAAGCCTGCGGGGTATTATCGAATCCCTAAATAAAAAGATTATGATGTTTCTAAGTACGTTTGCTACTTAAGTAAATAGTTTTTGAGATAAGGGATATTTTCAATTACAACCGCAGAAATAACTTCCAGAAATATCAATATTATATAGAAATATAATATAAATATCAATACTTTATATTCGAAAATATTCATCCCAATTACGGAACCCTTCACTTTGCGTGGTTCTACACGCACTTGGCCGGTTTTTAAAGTTGGAATGGTCACGGGAAATGCCCGCGGTAATAGCGCGAGCGCAGTGCAGCAAGGAACACATACCTAAAAAAATATTAAACGACAAAACGTATTGGGCTTATAATTATTCAATACCAACCGCTTTCCCTTGTGTTTTCCAATCGAATTCCAAATGTTCAGTGAATTTATTAAACTAACATATCGCCTGTTGTCCCCGAAGGGTTAGGCAGAGGTGCATCTATAGTACACCCACAAATCACCCGTCATGTTTTAGTCCCATGTAATAAGGGGTAAGCCTATACCATCAACCCCCGGCACAAATGCAGATTCCGGGCTGCCACTGACAAATTCCTAATGGTAAAATGAAATAACAGGAAATCGAACCCTGGACTCATGCTCAGCAGTACCGCTTGTGACCAATTGACCAACGAGACAGCCCAGTTTGAGTTGAAAATGAACACGATAATATTATACCACAGACAACGTATTGTAATTTAAGGACGTGTCGAACACAGTCAAACCACGGAATATAAACCTGCACACGATAGTAATGAGAAAACCGAATATTAACGAAGTTTCGCTTGGAAAAAAGATAGAAAGAAAAGAAAGAAAACTTGTTTATTCTACACAAACAAAACGCACCTTCAAAAACTGAACAAAATACACAAAACAAAACTATCCAAAAGCCTCGTATTCAATTAGTAAAAAAGTTTGACAATATTGTTCATAGTAATTATAACACTGGTTCATTGGTTGATGACAAGGCCACGGACCAAGATAAATCTGATATCTACACTAATATTATACACCGTGACATTTTAGTCGTCTTACAAAAGCAGCCCCCTTGATGGATCCAATGACTACTAAACATTCATTTAAAGAAAATGATATACACCGTGACATTTTAGTCGACTTACAAAGGGCCACTCAATGTACCCGACATAAAATACCTCTAGGAGCAATTTAAAAAAATGTTACAATTTATTATAATTTTTTAATGAATGTTTAGTAGTCATTGATACATGAAGTGGGCTGCTTTTGTAAGACGACAAAAATATAACGGTGCAGGTGTATAGAGAAAAGATTTGTATTTTTGTTTGTAATGAATAAACTACTGGAACGATTTTAAAAAATCTTTCACCTGTTGAATGCTATATTATCACTGAGTAACGTAGGCTATAATTTATAAAGATATCACGCGGGTGAAGTCGCTGATGGAAACAAGTAAGTAATAAAACGGATACAGACCTATATTCATTAAGCAAGCTGTAATAAATCAAAATGTAATCATATTTGTATTTGCGGCACAATTCCGTAATTACATTTAGTAATAGCTAAAATGGTACGGTTGCACATAATGTTTTATTCTAATTAATATGCACATCTGCAATCGTAGCGTTAAAGAATTTGCGTTACCTTCAGATACCTATCTCCTTGGTTCAGTAAGTTTTTACAAAATTTTACATTTGCAACACTGCTGAATAAAATGAAAGAACAATTTAGTATGCATGCAATGGACTCGATATTATCGATATGTATTGTAATAATCATATCGAAGAATGTTAAAACACCATCGCACGGCCCCCCACAAAATATTTAAGCGTGCCCCAAAAACTACCTAACTGACAGAATAAAAAAAATAAAACCAACGTCTGGTCTGTAACCTTTATCCCAAAATACGCGGAAGACTAATCGAACTCAAGGACAATTCAATTTACCGAAATCGGTTCAGCAATTTTCGAGACGGCTACGCAATATACTCCTAAATACAATCATCCATTCGGAACCTGTCCAGTGTTGCTGTCGTTCAAATACGGATTTATAGCTTATCAAAGAATACGGTATATAAAAAAGTATTTGTGGGCCTAACACGCATGCGCAGAGTAAACGTAACGTAAATTCAAACAATTTTAAAATTGAAAATACTCGTTTCGCACATAATATTTACTACGGTTTAAAAATTTATTCATATCTATGGGCGAAACTAATTGTGCTTATCGCAAAAAAAAAAACAAATTGTTGTAGAATAGTTGTTTTTCGATTAAAAAATCATTCGAATTCTCGTTACGTTTACGTCGAGCGTTCGTGCCTCTGAATGCTTGAGTCACGCCAGGTAAGCTATTAACGTCACGATATTATTATTTTACCGTTACATATTCGCGACCATTGTCACATGTCGTCTATCTTTGAAACACTGGCTGAATTTTGATGACCCTATTAATATTTTTGAGATAATCTTTCTAGTTCCTTTGAAATAGAAATGAACTCTCTATTAAATTACTAGATACTACGGCATTCCGCAGTATTCCGTAATTGTGTAAAGTTAAGAAACGTAGGTTTTATTAATGATAATCTGTTTGTTTATAAGATCGAAAAGCAAGTGGCAAACCATTTCTTTAGCTAGATAAATATTATGAATTACACAGATTACAAAACTATGTTCTTAGAACAGTGGGTGATAAGAAGCTCAAACTATTAAATTAAGTATATTACTGGAATATGCTGGCGTCTAAAAAAACAACCAAAAAATGTATGGCTAGATCCGTCTAGATGACCAAACCGTGTTGAAAATAACAAGACCAGGAACAAAAGACAAATAGTATAGACAATAAACAAAACAAACTCGAGTTTAACGGGACCCATAGACAATGCTACAAAAACCGTAGGAAGTGACACCTGACGACTACATCTGTCACTTTGCTTCGAATTTGAATACATTCATAATCCATAAATTACGGCTTGTAATGAGATAATCGTTAAGTATTGACACATCAAGACTTTTTTGTTAGCTCATAGCGGTACGAAGATTATTAACATCATGATTGAGCTCCGTAAGTGTTTCCACATGCTCTCTGTTTGATAATTACTGTGTATGAAAATGATGATCCTACACAATAGTATTATATTATCTGTGACAATACTAAAGTTCTCATAGGATAAATGAAAGATAAATCGAAAAATTAAAAAATAATGATGAAATAAAATGAAAGATCAATCATGATTCTTGTAGGATCATCATTTTAATACAGGTACCTAATGCTGAAAATAAACCTCTGATAATGAAACAAAAGACAATCGATTAGAAAACATCCAACAATGCTAATCATGCATTCAACAATCATCAATGTGATTAAACTGAAGACATTGTCAGTGACTTTGATTAAATCAATAAAATCGAACGATGATATCATACAGAATTTTAATTTATTAAAGTAGTACTTGCACTATTGTTCATATTTCCCATGATCCGTTGTTCTAAGTTAAACCGGTATGACGTTGTTTTTAGCATATTCTGCGAAATGAAGAATAACCTGGAGGTTGCGGCGTGTAAAACGTGTCATTGTACGGGACTTAGACTGTGATGTCTAGAAACGTACATAAATGTACGGGAAAACGCCAAGTTACGACTTATGACCTAGCTGTACATATAGCGTCTATATTGGAAACTGCATAGCTCTTGTCCAAACAATTTATTCAGACACTGCGAAGAATAGACAAACGAAAAAAAAAACACCAAGACTGCAAAAATATTTTCGTTTTTTATAATTATGTAGATACATATTGTTCAAACTGGGTGTTTAGTACGTGTGCAAAAGTTGTTTTTTTTGTGTTTATTTACTGTTCCACTGCTGGGCAAGGCCTCCCCAAGTCTCTCCAGGAACTCTTGTCCCGCACCGCCTCGAACCAATCCTCGTGGTATACACGGCTACGCATCGAGCCATACTCGTACATTTCAAGTGTAAGCTGACCTCGCCTTGTATAGGATTTCTGTACAATGCGAGGTCAGTTTAAACTGGAAATGTTTAGCTTGATGTGTAGCCGTAAGTACACGTCCAAGTCATGTCGCCACCTCTCTCTAGGCCAGCCTCGGCGCCACCGTCCATCTTCAGGCTTCGATTGTATGGTGACTTTTGATCAGCGGTCATCATGCAAGCCGCTGATGTGACCCGCCAAATTCAATGTGAGCTTGGCAGCCTGCTTGTCTACGTCCATTATACCGTTTTGGAATGCAGCGTGGTGTTCCGAATTTAGTCCTCTCTTTTTAGTTTTACGCCTAGAGTGCTGCGTTTCATCGTTCATTTGCAAAATATTACGCTTCGGTTTGCGCAGCGACTGATCGATCTTCTGCGCACTACAGGCCATGCATCTTTTTCTAAGGGGGGTGCTCCAATGTAGCCCGCAGAATTCAATTCTCTAGAGATCTTATATGAAGAATTACAAGCGGGAGATTAACATGTAACACTAGTACACCCCTTTTGGCGCCGAGTGCTTCCCACTGGGGCTCGCTCACAATATCTCGACTTGGTCGTCCATTTAAACCCGTTGTTATTATCTCGAGTGCTGACTTCACGAAATAAGATACGATTTTCTTTAGTGAGGTGTTCGTTGATGAAATTTTTCCTAACTGGACCCTGAATTTCAATATCCTGTGATGATAAATTGGACCTGGTTTTAAATGCTTTTATTATTTCGTCCTTTTTTTCTCTCGATAGAAGTTTGACTATAACCGGCCGGGGAAAGTTAGAATCTGAGCTAGACGCTGGGTCTTTCTTCAAGCCTCCACGGGCGGCCCAGTCGATATCATCTACTGTTAAATTGACACCAATTTAAGTCGCTGTGACAATTGCAATATGGTGAAGATTTCATGAGTGGTTTCTTCCACTCCTATGATCTTAATTTCATTTCTTATGCCAATTTGCGTCTGTTGATTCAATTGGTCCTTTAATGAGCATATTATTTGGTTCACTGTAGCCACATGGGCCACTAGTTTTGTCCTATTTAAAACACCTTCTATATGTTTCATGTAAAACCCATCGGCAAAAAAATCCACATCAAGATAGAATCAATATTATTATAAAAATCGATAGCAATCATTGCGCGCATTCTCAACAAAACATTCCCGTTTGTCTGGCTTTGCAATTCGTACTTCGCGTTAAGCACGGCTTACACATTGACCTACGACCTTGGTTAGGTAATGTTTGTGGAACAAGTAATTAAACTTGAGCGATTACGCTACTGCACTTTAATTCAAATATTATATCTTAAGACTAACCAAATCTTGTTCATTATAGAATTTTATCTAGTTTTTGGTGATAAAACTTAAAAGATATACCACAATGTTACCATGCATCGAATGATAGATTAAATTGATTAAAAACGGAACGTCCACCATTTAGGTATAGTGTAGTAATTTCTTCTCTAGTTGACACTGTACAGACTTCAAGTGTTTACGAAGTATTCTGCAATGTTGCATGGTACAAGTTCTAATTATCACCGTGATCGTAACTATACAGGTGAAGATAATTCAGTGAGTGCGTCGTGAATGATCATGCAGTGTAAACTGTCTATGGGGCATATTAAACAATCAAAAATATCTAGGATCCTAGATCAATGAGTCATAGATATAAGGCACCCGCAGACAGACGCGACGCGACGGTGCGACGAGATTTTGATAGAACAATTTCATGAAGTTTTAATATAAACTGTTCTACTAGTGTGGCAGCGCGCCTATCAGCGTGAGCCTACATGACAATGTATATACAGAAATGTGAATAATTTTGTAGATAAGACCACAAATCGCTATCGCCTATTACTTGAGCAGAGACCCGCGCGAAGTCACGGCCAATCTCGTTAGTAAGGAACACGGCACACGTGGAATTGTGACGTTAACAGAATCCCCTTTGTTCTGTTTACTATTACCGGATACCACGTGAACTATCTCTCCCGTATTGTAAAATAATATGTACTATATTTTGGTTATCTTATTTGTCAATAATGCTGTAAAAACTTCGAGAAAGTTACGAAGTTTTTCTACAATAATTTCTATCGAAGAGAGGTACGAGTACCTCTATTAAATTAAAGTTTTGTTTGTGTTAGCCTTGTATTTTATTTCTAGTCTATAATGAACCCATTTCGATACGGTTCTTATTTCAAAAAGTATTTTCTCGGTGGTTATTTTATAATATTTGGTCGGACCTAGCCTTCCTTGCCTTATTAATACTATTTTCAATTATTATTTTATTATTTCTTTCGCAGGTATATGTATTGTTCAATTAGCTATACCTCCACTTGAATACAACAAGTCCTTGAATCGATACGATCAGTTTAATCCAACCAGAAGTGCAATTGTCTGAATAAATCGCATAATGAATCGATTTTACGTCCATCCAATTAGTAATCGATAAACTGCAAAGATATACCGATATTGAGTGGAAGCGATGACCCTGACTATGTGAGGATTATCTTGAACCTTGAACATCGTTATGCGCAAGCGCAACTAAACTTCTGTGCTGTAGTGATTAACACTGCAACTCCTTTTGCTTTCATCTTGATTATCAACGCTGCAGTAGGCATTTTAAAGTGATTTGGAGTCAAAAGATCAAGGGTAACCCAATTTTTTGATTTTACTAATCAATTTGATATGCGTAAAAAAGCCATAGTGTGAAAATTCGTTTAGGATAGTTTCAGCACCATATTGATGGCGATCTTAAACCATAAGTACCTACTTATGGCCCCCATCTAATTCCTTTGATACATCGAAGCAAACCAATTTCAGTCCACTGCAATATCCAATGATTTAATCTTATTAGTGAGAACGCATCACAGCCTGGGTCTTATACTAAAAGCGATTCAACCAACATTAATGACAGTCGATAATTTTAATGATCTTTTGGACTTTATATATCAACGGTACGAAATCAAACGGTATATTTTTTGTTACGATATTAATTTGTCTTATAATTTGGTGGCTCAATAAAAGTGTCAGTTATGTGTACCAGATTTTTGTGTTTTTTTATTGAGCTTCAGTATTTTCAGCTGACGTTCACCTGCGGTGTGGTAAATTGCATTACCTACATTACAGTGCAGTGCAAAAAACTAGAACAGTCTGCGTACTTACCTAGTTCATTATATCTAATGTGATGGTTGAAAGTGGTTTAATATTAATGGCAGTAGATTTAAAACTGTCCACATAAAATGAAGGAACTGGTCATGTAGTTGCTAATGGCGGCACGACTTTTAGCGGACCTTTGCAAACCGCTGCAGAAGACGTTAGAATACAGATGGTTTCCTAGAACAAGCCATTAACACATGACATACAGCTGATAAACGAATGTTTGTCTATAAACTAAGAACGCAATTCACAGTTATGCAAAAAAATATTTGGATGTTTTTGCATAGATTAAGTAACATCTTAACACTTAATAGCAATGATGACATCTCCATAAAGTTTCTGATGTAACCATTGGAGGGAGCTAACTGCATCACTGCCTAAAATAGTCAGTGACGTCATAGGCGGTATACCGGAAGTATGGTCGTATGCTGTAAGCAGAAAGTCGTGTAGATATTCTGATCACGCGAACATTGCGCTATTGACGTTTGGTGGTGCCAATTGTAGGAGGTGATGTGTATTACCTGGCAAAGTAGAAAGTTATTTGTATTAACGCTGGATTTTAATAAAGAGTTCAATAGCTCCCTACTGAAACAGGTTCACATTATCGGAAGAAATTAAAAATAAAATACGGTTCATAACATTCTTTAAACTAGACTCGTTTTAGTGTACACAAATACTATAATTAGTACTGCCTATTATGGAATCGCATTCCAGAATAAAAAGTATTGTTCAACAAAAAACAAGCGTCGAAACTTGGAGTTCCCCAGGGAACTATCTTGGGACCCGTAAACAAATTAAGCAAAAAGAAAATAAGAGTTTACTCATGATAATTATTGTGCCGTAAAATATTTTCGCGTTCATAGAGTTTATTAACAAGGTACATACCGGCTAAGAACGCCGGTTTGCCATACAATTTACACCTGTCTGTCAAGTGGTATGTTCTCACGAGACGACTCACATGTTTTGTGTTAATTACTTCTCGTGAGGGTTCGAACACACGATCATCTACTGTTAATATTCGAAATAGCAACACTTATACACCGGTGTGAATATACTTTGTAGAACTATCTGTGAGAAAAGCCCCGTTTAAGTACTAATTTTGTAGATAATTCTATAATTTCATCAGCAGCTGATTTAAGTTAAATCAAGTCTCAGCTAATTTTAGTATATCTATGGTGATTAGAAGGATAAAATATGCAATCACTTAGTGGCCAGGTTTCTTGAGTGTTAAATAAAATGTGGGTGTCCGCAGCCTTATTCAGAATGGAGAACAACTCGTACGTCTCAATGCAAGTCAAGAACTTTATTGAACCTAATTAACAATCCGATAGTCTTGGAAGAGAACTTTTTGTATTCTTTTAGGTCCTTTGTACACGGCACGGTTTCTTTACGGTACGGCGTGTTAACCCCATTGTAGAAAAATCATGTGACCTTGTATATGACATGGTTTGGTATACGGCGACGGCGCTGTGCCATAGCACCGCCGTGTCATCAAAAATCTTCCATAATCCATACAACACTGATAACCGCGTCTGATAAAAACGTATGTGTACAAAGGGCCTTAATCTTAATATACAAACTTTCGATGATCAAAGCAGGCACAAAAGAGACAGTGTTATGCTTTAGATAAAAAGTTGGAAAGCTCTCTTATTATTTAATGTTTGCCCAGTAGTACTCTTTCGGCAAGTAAAAATTTACAAATCTGTCAGCCAATCGCCTTACCCAAGTTCTGCCCAGTTCTCCAGCCTTCCGCACCCAGTCTAACCTAACTGCCTTTTTAGGGTCTTCGGTCCATTTAACTAATAGACCAGGCTACGTTTGGCGATTCACGATCATTATAATAACCTATTTTGCCCCATTAGGAGCAGGTTCATTTTCGATATTTTCATACTATTGGATATAACAATTCTATTATGTTTATAGTCGCACAGTTCAATAATATTATTATTTATTCCTTATTTAAAATAATAATCAAACAATTAATATTTCATTCAACATACGGAGTAATAACAATAAAAATAAATCAAAACAATAATAAATATGAGGTACCTACCTATTCTATTCATCACTAATATAATATATTTGATTCACCAATTCATTCATAACATAAAATAATTGAACTTAATCATCACTTATATAATGTAAAGCATTTATTTATCTATAATCCATTTATTTGTACCTAACTCGTTAATAAATCAATCTCATTACTTTCAGTAATATTTTTTTATAATTTGTTGTTTGAGCAATTTGATCTAATTTTATTATGCATTCTCTTTACTTTGATTTAATGTACATGCTTTGAAAATAAAACTATTTGTTAATTAAGGACCTCTTCACGAGAAAAGGCTTCCTCCCTTTTTCTCCAAAACTGTATACCTGATGCCTTGAATATCCAGTCATTTCCTGTTGTTTTAATAATTTCGTCCATCTACCTCTCTCTAAGTCTACCTCTAGTTCTTTTACTCAAAGGTTCTGTCTAGTTAGTTACATTTTCTTGGCGTCCATCCGACCTATGTGACCAGCCCATTTCCATTTCAGCTTTTTGCAGTCCTCTAGAGCAGGGCTTCTAAGATAACGGAACACTTAGCAAATACCTTTTTTTTATGGAACCCCATATCAAATGAAACAAATCAAAGATTTAATTTAAATAAAAACAAAAACTTTTAGTAGAAATATTTTAAAAGAGAAACAGTTTCCTTCTTTACTTTAACTTTTACTTTAACTTTTTAATAGTTCGGTATTATGTCCGACAGCTGTTTGCACATAATTGGGGTAGCATCCAATCTCGACCTGAATTTGTTTTTGGTAATAGTGTAATCTGAAAAACCTGTTTCACAACGATACGTTGTGACAAATGGGAGCACAGTTAAGATAGCCTTTTTGCTACTTCACTCCTAACATCAACCCAAAACTCATTCAGGGATATATACTCAAAAGTGTGTTTTAATGTGGATGAACTTTGGAGATCTATGAATGCTTCATAATCTAGGACGGTTAGCATCGGTGCTGATAGCTGTGGTATTATTTAACATTTTTATTTGAATAATTTCGCGGAACCCTGGTGACTTTTATACGGAACCCCTAGGTTCCGCGGAACCCACTTTAGGAATCGCTGCTTTAGAGCATAAATGACTTTAGTAGATCTTCTTATTCTGTCCTTTCTTTTGTAGATTAAAATACTTATTTCCATCAATCTTTGGCATGTTTTTATTTGTTTTTTCATTAAATATCCAGGTCTGAGAAGCGTAAGAGAGGCATGGCAGAATACAGGAGTCTGGGACTTTCTTTTATTGGTTCACTTTACCCAAGTATATGAAGTTGTGCGCATATTCCAATGCGTTATTGTTGACTCTGGTTGGTATATTTTGTCTATTGGTCATGATCTTTGTTTTTGAGGTATTGAGGTCCAAACCGATTTCACAGCTAACAGAGTGTAGATCATTGTCAGATGCTGATTCTTCAAAGTTGGTAATATCGTCTGCAAATCTGAGGTTACTTTGGTATTGTCCGTTTATGTTAATATCTTTCTTTTCCCAGTTTAGTTTTTGCATAATACTATGAATGAGACAGTTACGAAAATCCTCGGTGATAGAGGGTCGCCCTGCCTGACAACTCGATTGAACTTTATTTCTGGGCCTTAACCTCCATTTTCACGCGAATTATGCTCTTGCTGTAAATGTGCCTTATTAGTTCAATTCAAGTGAAAAGGTAAAAAAAAATTGGATTATTTTTTATTATCATTATCCGTTACTATTTAATCTACTTGTTTAACTTCGCTTGCTTGTATCTTACTATCGACATGTAACAACCAAGTTAGTTGTTTGTATTTCATATAATTGTTAACAATTAATTTATGAAATGCCTGCACGTTTGTCGTAGTCCGATGTTGAATAATAATGTACGAAATCGACTATCTGTTCTAAAATAACGTGCGTACAATATATGCACCGATTGTGAATGTGATTTGACAATGGAAGTGTTTACATTGCATGAGTTATGCAACATTTGACAAGACATATTATACTTAGTAGAAACAAGGCAGTGTAGTTTTTTTTAAAGCTAAAATACATTGATCGTAGTATCAGGTAAATAGTAATCCAAATTTCTTTTCGATATCGGTAGATCAAAATTCTATTAAAAGAGAGAGTAACTGAGACTTGCTGTAAAATTATTTCGGATCTTTTGTTCTCAAAAAATTTAATTCCCAAACTTATTGCAGCATATCCTTAACGAAAGCTTTGCCCGAGTTTAAAAAATTCAATAATACACAATTCATTCGGTTGCCAGCTCCTTTTCGATGGATTGCATAGGAATGTCGATAATGCGAATTGCATACAAATAGTCGAAAATCGATATGTAGGATTTATTATATGACTAGCGATTTTAGAAGTTCGTTTTGTCAAATACTAAAGAGTAGCAATATGCACATAGGTACGGACGCAGAATACAAGGAGTTCATTTGGTCGATAACTTTCTATCAAGAGGTGACTTTGATAATGAGATTGAACGATGCTTTGTAAATTATAATACAACCATAATTATAGTAAATATCTTACCAGCTGATAGTGTAGTGCTTTTGTTTAGGAAGACCAAGGAAGTATATTTTACACGCATTTTGTATCTTGTTCTTTAGAAGTAGTTTGTCTTTATAAAAAGTAAAATCTTCCTTATAAGAGTTGTTGTACACAAAAGCACAACATGGAAATCCGAGGATACCGTGCATCTACATCGATGGATTGAATCGATATCGATTACGACACAAACTACCTTCTTTAAATGCAAAATAGATCCAATTAGTTATACAGTATAGGTTGAACGAACCAGCACGCTTCTTCGATTGTTGAATTCGTTAATTATACGAATCTAGTAAAGTCCAGTTTCTCTTCTTTGTTATTTCGATTTGAATATTAATTTTATGTTATTTCGATTCTCTCTGATTGATGTGTTGTGTTCATTTCGTAAGAAGGAATGTCACGATTTCCTCAAATGATGTTGGATTGAGTTTATTTGTTTACCTATATTTCTTTTTTGAATGTATATTCGTTTAGTCATCTTTTCTGTGGTTTTAATCAACCCATATGATAAGTCTTACTAAAACTTATGAGGTGCATCGGTATTTTGAAATGACTGCGTAATAATTTATTAAATATTATTGGCTTTTTAAATTAAATAAAATTCTTGCCACTATAATGTCAGCAGTGAGCTTATGAGGTTTTACATCAAGAAAATAATTGGACGTGAGACACCAACTCGCGGAAAACACTTTCTTGGACTAACAAAACAGTAATATCTTCATCGTTAAAATCATAACTCGCTCCACATAATTCGAGCACTTCCTAATAGTTCACACCTCGTTATTAAATGTGGTCTCATTTTAAAATTACAGACGCTTACTCAGAGCTGACCTTTCACTTTCTTAAATATAATCCCAACGTGCATTCTTTAGTATAAAGGTTGTGAAATTAGCCAATATTATAATTAAGAGATAGCTAATCTATGTGGAACAATGAGATTTCAATCCCAATAAGGCCATAGATGGTAATGCTGCTAAACAATCAGGATGAGACGTCTATAGAACATCTTACTATTCGAGACAGTCGTAGACAAAATTGCACTTCATAAAAGCACAAAAGCTCTTCCTTGTCGCTCGCTTTTCTACAAAGCAAGACGGCAATACAACTAAGCCTACATGTAAACTAAGAATAAAATGAGATAGATGATACCGATGATATAAAGCCATTAGAACAATAACAGTCGCGACGGCCCAGTGGCCACATTTTCGCGTATTGCTCAACTGTTACCTACATTCGTCCCTGCCCACGCGCATGTTACGTAACCGCTTCGAAATTAGAATAGAATACCGCCTAATGACGGTTTGTAGCGCTTGTCAAAGTAATCCCACCTGTCAAATCTAGCTTTTAAATGCAAGAATAGGTGCTAAACATGATTTATATTGATTTGTAAACGTTTATGATTGTGTTGGGCCGATGTTTGTTTGTAAACTTGACGTCAAAGTTTATCAACACCGGCTTTTTCTAAACCAGTTGACCAGCCTGGTCTGAGGCTGAGATATTTATCAAATGCAAATAACCGAAACCTGTCAATTTAATTAATGCCGATTAGATAGAAATACGGTCTCCGTTTTCCGCGATATCCATCTTTCTGGGAAAACCACAGTTAAGTTAGCTGACAACGTATTTCTGCAACTGCCAAGTATTTCTGTTAAATAAGCTGTTGAAGATTGGATCTTCTGTAGTGATAATTTTTATCCATACGTACTAAAAACATTTGAGGTATACAAAATCATTTTTTCTTTTCTTTAACGGTGATGTTTCCCAGTCCCACGACACAATAAATGGGTCGTGAAATAAAAACTGTAATAAAGTCAAGATTATGGCAAAAGTAAACAGAGCCAGCCTATCTACCGACAGAACTACAGTCGTGATCACAAGTCCAACGCGGCTAGGGTAACCAAACATTACTAATTTTAAACTTGTCTGGTCTTCGACAAACTGAATTTGAGTGGGGACTACGTTGCTTAATAAGTCCAAGTAAGTTAAATCTAAGGGAGAAATGAGAATTTGCATCCATGGGTATCAACATATTCTTGAATATACCTTTAGATTTTCATTTACAATAAATCGGCTAATTCTGCTAGCTCGGAATCTCTAAGAAAGTTGTCGATTTTTACTCGTTTTATTAAACGTGAATATAATTGAATAATAAGTATTCATAAACATGTCTCACAAAAGTCTTAATATAAAAAATCAAAGATGATAAGATAATACAGTCAGAACCGTAAGCAAATAATATCTAGTAAGTGGTAACCCAATCACGACTCCGGCCGGTAAGTTCAGGTCACAAACCATCACGACAGCGCCGATGGTCACTGAGCATCGCACAAATATTATAATTAATATCATTGAACACAAAATGGTTAATAAAAGAGAAAGGGACTTGACATGAGCCTTGGCCGGTTGAGTTCTTTTTTTTTTAATAAAAAAATATATTTGAGGGACTTGAAATTGCACGCGTTTAATGATAGGGTTATGATTATCTCAAAATTATGTTTTTAGGGATTTCAAATAATACCAGATATTTTATTAATTTATAATTAACTCTTTGTTTGTGCTGGGCCAAACGGTAGCTATGTCCTTTAGAAGTAATCATATGTTAGGTACTTTTACCTAAAAAGATGTCTGAAATAAAACGTCTTGTGTCCTATCACGTAGATAATGACATCATCTACGTCTACGTGAAACAGGCTATGTTTATAAGTATAATATTGACAATATTTAGTATTTAACACATTGTACATTGTGTCAATTAAATATAAACTAAACAATATTGTCCAACTAAGTCCGACAACAAAGAGACATAATAAATGACGTTATTAGAAATGTTCATTCAAAAACAGTACGTAACGCGAACCATTACTAGATCTTTTGACACATGTAATATTCCAAGAGATATCTCCGACTTCCTCAAATTCTTAAAAATAAGGGTCTCCACAGGCCTGCTTTCTGTCCGTTTTTCCAGATTTACCTGTATCAGTAAAATACCTATTAACACTTATAAAAATATGGATGCGTAAAAATGCATTCACATGCATTTTAGTTAGGTACCTAGAATTACAAATGTTCTACTCCAGTAGTCGCTTACTCCACATTGTCCGACAAATTGGAATGATTGCAGTTGTAATCCAACTAAAAAGACAATTCCGGAATTGTATTGAAAAAAGTTTACCGTTTAATGTCCAATGTTCAGACTAAGATTTAAAAAAAATACTTTAACACTGCTAATACTACTATAATACTTTCCATGCATGGTATCGAGCAGTAGTAATAAGGACCAAATTCGCAAAACACATATTCGTTAGTTTGAAACTGACAGGTGTCAATAACACAGTCTCTCGACAGCCGGACTGTAGGGATATTCATACCTACAGTTATGATGTATTTAGTCGGTGCACAGGACTATACAAAAGCTAGGTAAGAATCTCAGTATAAAAAACCCTAAACAGATTCGGCCTTCCAGCACACTATTACGAAACGATTCTATCCGGAATCAGTAGTATTTTTTTATTTATTTGAGTCCCCAATCACAGGCGTGATGAATCGTAGAAACAGAGCGAGCGGCGCGTGCGCCGGGATCGTTGACCTCACGTGAAACAATTTCCCGAACAGAAAGTTTGGGAACAGAAACTTAGAGCATTTTTCTTGAGAAATAATATAATGCAGTTGACTGATGGTCAGTACAAAGTTGAGTCAGACATTTTCGATCTTAATAGTGAAAAATTATCCAGATCAATTAAGTATAATAATTGTAAACGAATAATGACGTAATGGCTTCTTGAAAGTTACGGCAGGATATAGCAGATATTGTCATTTATTAGAAAGTTATGTAATTGCAACCCTTAATTACTGAGAAATTTCTTAACCCACCTTAAGAGGGTTTATCCTAAAAGTTGGCAACGTCTTAAATAGCTGTCAAATATTTACCTGTTTTGATTAATTTGGCAATATTACTGTATGGAATTAAGAAATGTGGCTAACTAGGAAACAAAATATTGATAGTCAAAATATTGATTATGAAATGCAATAATTAATATCGGAACGAAGCTTTTCAATGCCTTTCTTACACCTAAAACGGTTACAACATCAAATTCAGTGTTATAATTGCAATTCATTACTAATATTCTAGTTCGCTAGTTAGCCACATTTCTTATTTCCATAATGAAATGAAATGAAATGAAATGAAATGAAATGAAATTGTTTATTCTGTAAATAGGATATCGAAATCACTTTTACACGTCATATAAAAAAATATTAAAAATAAGCTAGATGAGTTCGGCGTTTCCTATCTGACTACTCTGAGAAGAAAGGCCGAAACAAACTCAGAGGTCGCAGTCTCTTTTAAAGTCCAGACATAATCTTGGTCAGGCCATATGAGGACCATGTAGATAAGTGTCTGAAAAGGTCTTTTGAGGAAAGAACCACACAGATTTGAGTGGACCTGTCCAGTCAGTGCAAGCATTTGTCAGTAATCGTGGAGCTCAACTCAGAACTTAAGGAGCTCAACTCGACGAACAATACCAAAGAAAGGACATTTGGGTAGGCCGCATAAACTACTCAAACTGCCAGACCATCACTAAAACTAGCAGAGAAATAAAAACAATATCCAAATAGTCCTCACATTCACAATAGTTAAAATAATATAATACTTTACAAAGTAATCATGTCATTTTGAATATAATTTTCAACAATGTCAATGTGTTTATAAAACTGGTATATGTTGATTTTACATAATTAAAATGTCTAGTTTTATGATTTTTTCACAAGGCTTAGCAGAGCGAGCAGTTCAATCCCAAGCTTTTTTATCTTCTAAATAATCTGAAATTGTATAGTACCCTTTTTTACAAAGTTTGGTTTTAATACAGATTTTAAATCGTTTAATGGGTAAGTTTCGAATGTCAATGGGGAGTTTGTTGTAAAAACGTATACATTGACCCATGAATGAGTTGCCTACTTTGTGGAGACGTGTGCGATGTACAGCAAGGTTGTGTTTATTCCTGGTATTTAAACTATGAATATCGGACATTTTCTTAAAATTTGATATATTTTTGTGCACATACAATAGGTTTTCAAAAATATATTGTGAGGCTACAGTCAGAATATTTATTTCTTTGAATTTTTCTCTAAGGGAATCTCTTGGACCTAGATTGTAAATGGCTCGAACAGCCCTTTTCTGTAGAACAAAGATAGTATTAATGTCCGCACAGGTTCCCCAGAGAAGAATCCCATATGACATAAGGCTATGAAAATAACTAAAATAAACAATTCTGGCTGTATCTACGTCAGTTATCTGTCTAATTTTTTTAACAGCATAGGCGGCCGAACTTAGCCTTCCTGACAATTTTTCTATGTGTGGGCCCCATTGTAATTTACCGTCAATAGTGATTCCAAGAAAAACTGTCGACTCAACAGGGTCCAACTCTGTTCCATTAACCTGAACATTGGTAGATAGCTGCCTGACATTTGGCATTGAAAATTTTATGAGTTTAGTCTTTTTTTCGTTCAGGAGAAGATTATTTACATTAAACCAATGCACAACTTTAGAGAGTGCATCATTAACTTGTTCAAAGTTGACTAACTGACGTTTGATTTTAAAAATGAGGGAAGTATCATCTGCGAATAATACGATCTTGTGATTATCCCTTATGTGATAAGGTAAGTCGTTTATATAAATTAAAAACAAGAAAGGACCAAGAATTGAACCCTGCGGAACGCCCCTGGTGACCGCAGATCCTGCGGATCTCTTGCCATTAACATCGACCCTCTGAATTCTGTTGTTCAGATAAGAAGTCAGAAGGTCAAGAGCCTTGTCCCTCATACCATAGTGGTACAGTTTCCTGATGAGTGTTTCATGATGTACGCAATCGAATGCCTTGGACAAGTCGCAGAAAATGCCAAGAGCATCTTGCGACTCCTCCCAGGCCTCGAATATGTTCTTCAGTAATTCCACGCCCGCATCTGTAGTTGAACGACCCTTAGTAAAACCAAACTGTTTCAGATGAAATAAATTATGTGCATTGAAATGTCCTAACATTTGTTTTAAAATTAATTTTTCAAAGATTTTGCTCAATGTAGGTAATATCGAAATAGGCCGAAAATTTGTGGGATCAGTTGTGCTGCCAGATTTGAACAGTGGAATCACTTTGCTAAGTTTCATCAGATCAGGAAATACACCAGATGCAATACAAGAGTTAAAAACGATTGCTAAAAAGGGTGAAATAACATCAATTATTGAGGACACGGTATGTACTGATAATCCCCAAAGGTCAGCAGTTTTTTTTACATCAAGATTTTTAAAAGATTCTATAATGTCTTTAGCAGTAATAATTGTGAATTCAAAAAGTTTGTCACATTCTGGTACACATTCTTTAAGTATTGAGTAAGCAGAAGTGGAGGACGACGATGACAGAGTTTTGGTTGTTAAAATGGGAATATTAGTGAAGAAATTTTCAAACTCAGCTGCCACCTCCACGTCTGCCTTAATATCTACATCATTGATTTTTAGATGGAAGTCACGATTCCGTACTGTCGTTCTTCCCGTTTCTGAATTAATTATATTCCAAGTGGTTTTAATTTTATTTCCAGAACATTTTATTTTATTTTTAATGTTTATGGCTTTTGCTGAGGAACAGGCTCTTTTAAAAGTTTTTGAATATTTCCTAACAAATTCTTTGAAAGTTTCATCATGGTTACATGTTTTTTCATGATACCTACAATTCAAATAACCTCTGCCTACTTTTGTAAATACCTGGAGTTGCCCAATCACTAAATAGAACGCGGTCACAAACAGACAATGTTTTTGAGGTGAAAATCTTACTAAACTCACAATTGATGAGGTTAAATAGTAAAGTGTAAGCTTGATCCGGGTCGTTATGATAAGGCAAACCCGGTAGTTTTTCGATTAAATTATTTTTAAATTGTCCTAAGCGACTTTTATTTACAGGAACAAAACTTACAAGTTTTCTTTGAGTTCTGACTGTTTTCTGAGGGAAAGTGACTAACTGGCCACAGTGATCAGAGTCTAACTCATTTATAATTAAATGGCTGGAAGGTCTTAAGTTTGTAAAAATGTTGTCAATACAGGTAGCACTAGTGGCAGTTATTCTAGTCGGCTCAAAGAATGTATTGTACAAATTATATGACTTTAATAAAGTTATAAATTTATTTACTACAGCAGATTTTTCCAGTATATTAATGTTGAAGTCTCCACAGACTAAAACTGTTTTATTACTGTTACAAGTCTTTAATAATACTTCTTCCATATATTTTTCAAAAATATCATATGAAGCACATGGGGGCCTGTACACGCTCATTACAATGAACTGCTCAAGCTCAATGCAAGCTATTTCAATAACTCGCTCAACAGAGAGGCTTACAATATCCTTACGTTCTTTAAATTTCATATTGTTACGAACAATTATTAGAGAGCCACCACGTATCATATTAACTCTGCTGAATGAGCTGGCAACCTGGTGGTTGTTAAAGCTGAACATGAACTGGTGGACTTTCAACCAGTGTTCAGTTACACATAGGATATCAATATTACTACAGTTCATGAACAGCTCCAATTCTAATTCCTTACCTATCACACCCTGTATATTTTGATGAACAATTTTTAGAGTATTATTATTACATTTATTTAGATTACTACAATTTGATGGGTGAGATATCAAAGAAGAACTTTTATTAACATTTTGATGATTTAAACCAGTATTTAAAATTTCTTTATTTATCAAGCAAGAGGTTTCCTCTATTGTCCTAATTTCTAATTTAAATGATAATTAATGTCATTAGTTGTTGCCAAAGTATTGGCAGAATTATTTAAAATGTCATTGCATTGCTCAAAAGAAGCAAGTTGTTTAGCCAAATTTTTGGCTGAAATGGAAAAAAAATATGATAGCGACACAGCTATCTGTCCTTTGCAATAGTTAGAAAGATAGTACATAACAATATTATATCTATCTCTTGTCAAATACAAATTATTACCAACATAATTGTTAGTGTCAACTAAATGGAACAGATTATTATTGAATGTCCAATTATACAATGTCATATTTAATTCGAATCTTAAGCTATTTTCTTCCTGTGGCAAACTGTTACTGTATGGGAATGTAAACAACACAATTTTTCTTAAACTTAGATTACACAATGTTCTATAATATTGGAGCAATTCTCCTTTGTTCACATTTCCCCTATTACCCATAAAAATTAATAATGTAGTGCCCTGGTTAAAGTTACATTTAATAATTTCTTTCATAATGTCAAATAAAGAACAACCAGGCATACAGTAATTTATTATGGAGTGTCCTGAATATTCATCTGTCAACAAGTGGCCTAAGTCCTTTCCAATCTCATCACAAAATAATACTACATCATTTTTTACAATTTGTTTAGATGGTTTATTTGAACTATTGATATCAGGAAATGTCAAATCAACACAGGGCTGCGGTAAGGTGGTATTGAATGTTGTCAATGAATGGTCCGGTGTAAGTACTTTGGATGGTGTTCGACACTGCTCACAGTTGTTTGTTTGTGAGTTTACCAGCTCATTCATTGCCAGCACATATTCCCTCATTAGGTGTTCAGAGGTATTATATTTGTTAGTCATTGAACTAAGTTTCTCCTGTAAATGGTGAAGTTCAGATTGCAAGTACTCTGTGTCAATGTTGTATTTCCTAGTACTTTGTTCTAAATTAAAAGAATACATATCTAATTGTTTTAGTAAATTTAGCCTTTCTCTATTAAGTTTTACATTTTTAATAAAGAACTTTTGTCTTTTAATCATTTTTTGTGTTTTAACAATGTATTTATTCATTTTAATGTATTTTTTAAGTTTGTTTTTACTGGTGACTACCCTCACTGAATGACATGACTTTGAATCCTCATCACCTGTTAAATCTATAGTGTAAGAGGGGTTTATGGCAGAAACCATTGACGGGGCAACAGGCATCAACTCATTGAACAGACTTTGATTCAGCGAGGCGGTGATGTTATGATTTGTGGTCTGAAGTTCTGTTATTTGACTTTGAGCCTCGTGTAGCTGTTGTTCTAATAAATGTTTGTGACTAAGAGCTTGTTCATACTCTATGCTACACTGGCTGAACCCGTCCACAACAAGCTGAAGTCTGTCCCGTTCTTCTATGGCATCAGTGTATTGAATATATATCTGAGCCATTTCAATTTTCAACTTCCTATTCTTTTCATGGGCACCAAAGAGTACCCTTTTATTGTCATCTATTTCCTTATTTAGTTGGTCACAGGACTCCTTTGAAGCCTTTAATTCGCTCAAAGCCTGATTGAGTTTAGACTCTTCGAGGCGAGCACGAGCGCTGCGAGTCATAATCATGATTATAACTTTAATAAGGAAGCGACAAGAAATTGGAAGAGAGAAGATAGTTGTGGCAGTAGATAGTTTAAGAGATGACTAGTTTGTAAGGAAAAAATGAAATTTAGATGTAAATAAAGAAGTTCTGTCACCAAACCAAACTAAGGTTAAAGGTCATTGGCATCAATAAGCCATCCAATAAGCAATAAGCAATCATACAGTAATGTTGCCAAATTAATCAAAACAGCGAAATATTTGACATCTATTTGCGACGTTACCCACTTTCAGAATAAACGCTCTTTAATGTAAGGAGTTTAATAAAGGCACATTACCGATAAATTGGATGTGGATACGTCATTTTACAATTGACGGGGGCTGATAATTTGGTTTTTCTGTTTGCTAGACTTTAAACTGCCAACAAAACTGTCAGCCTTTATAAAGTTGATTTCCGACGATCGAGTGACGTAACAAGACTGGAAGTACGCGCAATGACCGTTCACGGTCATGATCACGCCCTGATTTTGAACGATGATCACCTGATCGTAGCTTACGTTGAGCTCTAAATGTTTTAGGAAGAAATGACGAAAGAGCAATAGTTTTAAATGATGGTCGAATTGAAATAATTGCTTTCGCTCTAACTTTTCGTGGAAAAACTGACCTTTGGGCAAGCGGCTTCTTATCAGAATTTACCACCACCACTGATGAAAAAAAAGCTCGACGCGGCTGTAAAAATAATAATTCCAATACATATTCTTGCTTTTTACCTACCATTTCATTGCAGATATTTTTAATTTTAATACTTATAAGTGTAGAAAATAAACACTACGATTTCTGCAAATGGTGCAATATTTTCAATAAAGATCCAAAATATATATATAATTATGACGTCACTTGAAACGACGTATAATTTTCCTCACTGATCAACAATGTAGCTTGTATTGCTATCATAAGGTATATCCACGAATTAGAATAACAAGTTTAAATGGAAAACCGATGTTTGGAGTTAGTGACATATTATGTGATTACAATTTTAGGTCTTTTTAAGTATCTCTGGGCTAACATTAAAATGTTACATAGAGGAAAAACCTATGCTAATAGAATTTCCCTTTTCTCCTTTGTAAGTGTTAGCCCCATCAGCATAATGAAGATGTCATCATCTATGACGAGACTTTCTACTGGTATTCTTACACTTTCCTCTTCCGTATCTTGAGAACTGATGTCAATAATAATAGGTATTTACTTTATGCTTGAAGCAAGTCATGGGTGATGCTATATCCTGGAAACGCGATTGGCTAATAAAACCTCATTCTCAGGATTCGGACGGGCACCAGCTAATGCATCATTGAATTTCGCGAAAGCTCATCAAGTCCTTCATATTTTTAGACCTCGTCACAATTGTCATTTTTTTTTCTGTTATTTTTATATATTGTTTTTTTACTTTTCATTTTAGTTCTCTTATAGAAATGGCTAGTTCAAAAAAACCTACTGATACACTATTATCCTTTAGATATTGTTTTGTTAAAGAAAGATTTCTTGAATAGATTATTTATTTCTACGGTCTACCTTCTTGAATAAGACTACTAACAAAAATTAAAATTGATAAGAAAAAGACACTGTCGCAAAAAAGTGAACATTGACAATTCAATTCCAATAATTACGGTCCCAGTTTTCTAAATAAAGATGGATGTTTCATTCAGATAGTCAATGCAATCAGTTGAATGGGAATTGAATTGATTTCAATACGTATGTTCGTACGTATAACACTGGTCATAGTCAAGAACATGACCTCGTGTCAATATTGGTGTTATTAAAAGGACTTTACATTGAAAAACTATTGTCAAAATTTATTAGAAAAGTTGTCCTGGCCTTGGCAGCACTAGCGGTCAGTATTTTTATGGATAATCGTACTAGCTTTTGCCCGCGGCTACACTCGCATGGAGGTCGGTAACAGACAGACAGCATTGGTTGCGGATTTATAATATTACTAGCCGTGCCCCGCGGTTTCACCCGCATTAATCTTGTTTCCATGGGAATATTGGGATAAAAAGGTATGTCCTACGTAACCCAGGTCAATGGTCTACCTATTTGCGAAATTTCATCCAAATCCGTTCAGCCGTGAAAGCGTAACAAACAAACAAACTCACTTTCCCATTTATATTAGTTAGGATTAGGATTAGTATTGAAGCCTTTAACCCTTTGGGTTCACTCTCATGTCCCGCTTTTTTTTTTTTTTTTTGGGTGGGAAATTATCAAATAACTTCTCCCAGGAGGGTGTGTCAGACTCTTACTGACTAAAACCCACCCGTGTTCCTTCGGTTGCCCTGTAGCCGGGGGCCACGATGTCCCCATCGGTTTTCTTCGAACCCCCGGCAGGCATTGGCCCTAACGGACCCCGTCAATTCTGCTGACATCTCTTTGAGGCGCGCGTGGAACACAACGCGCCGTCGACCCGGGCTTGGTCCTTACCGGACGGCGAGCTACCCATTGCTCACCGTCCGCAAGCCCGCGCCTACGGTGGCCGGAAATCGGCTCGCGATTCCCGCCCCGGGCGTCTCCTCCTGCGGCGGTTAGGGGCGTGAGGGCGCGAAATTTGCCTCTCCCTCACGCGTTCCGCCTCCTCCTTTGCGAGCATTACCGCTTCGCAGAAGGAGGTGACGGCCTGCCATTTCCTCTCGCTCCGTACCATGGCCTGAACCAGGGCCGGACGCGAGAGATCACCGCCGCCGATCGCCTCCACGAGGACACGGCGTTGCTCCGCCCAAGCCGGGCAGACCTCCACCGTATGCTCCACCGTGTCCTCAGGCCGATCCAAACAATGGTGACACCCGAGTGTTTCCTCCCGCCTTATCCTAAACAGGAACCTCCCGAAGCAGCCGTGTCCGGTGAGGACCTGCGTCAGGCGGAAGGTGAGGACGCCGTGGCGTCTCTCAAGCCACTCCTCAAAGAGGGGTCTTATCGCCGCAATTGTGGCGTGCCCATCTCATGTCCCGCTGAGATCAATATTTTTGTTTCTATGGGTCAAAAAAAAGAAATTCTGTTTAGTCCGTCAGTCAGATAATAAAAAAATATTAGACACGTATTTTTTGCTTTGTCATATTAATAAAAAATTACTTAGATAAAACGCATTAAAGTTGGTAAGTGGGGGTCGCTACCTCACAAGTAAGTATAAAATCTACATACAAGTGACGTCACGGCACATTTTAACTCAATGTATCGCCGTAATCTTTAGACAACGTAAAAAAAGAAAAAATATGTTTGCGCGAGAGACACTTCCAAAGTGGTAAAATGTGTCCCCCCCCCCGTAACTTCTAAAATAAGAGAATGATAAAACTAAAAAAAAAAAATGATGTGCATTACCATATAAACATCCACCGAAAATTGGTTTGAACGAGATCTAGTAAGCAGTTTTTGTTAATACGTCATAAATCGTAAACCGCAATTTACCTTTCATTCAATGTTACTTGCTGCTACGGAACCCTTCATGGGCGAGTCCGACTCGCACTTGGCGGCTTTTTTTATTTTTATTGCTCGAACCTAATCCTTGGGAAAAATGTATTTGGAAAAGCACCCTACATGATTTAGTCATAGGCTATGCTGCCCACTGTTCTACTTCCTAGCCGTGGAGGTAGAGACTTGGCAAATACAAAGACACGGTACAAATGGTATACCTAATCGATTAGCTTTAATTAGAATGAAAACAATGAGTAAAAATAAAAACGTTGTCATCAGTCATGAAGTACGTACCTAAGCGATTATTTGCAGAAATTAAAGAAAATCTGTTTGCATTTTCATGTATTGTAATGAAGTATGAAATTGTACAAGTTCTTTGTTTTCCATTACTACTTCAAACAGTAACGATGTAAAATAGCATCCGTTTCGTATTTATATTTACATTACATTGTTTAGAATCTCGAGAAACCTTGACGTAGAAATGTTTATTCACTCGCTAGAATCGGAGGAACATACCTACTTCAGTTTTTTTACCTGTCATTTCGCAATAACGGTGCCTTTCAGAAAGAGAATGAACTTCGTTAGCGTTTGCACCAAACGGAGCAAACCACATCCTTACTCGTGCTGTTGAAAAAACGTAATCATAACATCTGGCACGCTTATCGTGGCACTGCCATCAGACGCGAGCGTGAGCTCCTCAGCGCCAAACACAACGCGGACTGCAGTCGCCGCGCGCTCGCGATTACTTACACACTGGACAAGATAAACCGCGGAAATATTTAAAATCAAACACCGGCTCCAACAACAATTTTTTATTCAAATTCAGACATTTTAATTAATTACTCTTTTTACAACAGGTTCGTTTAAGTGTAAAATGTGATTAAAACTGTGATCTTATAAGTTAGTGCATGAAATCATGATTGAACTGTTAAAAGTGAATGACAACAGGGTAAACGGAACAATGAGAGATATTGGCACGGATTCGTTCGTGTGCAGAGTTCAGTATCTGGACGACCTGGACCCTTTTATGGAGTACAATGTACGGGAACCTCCGAGGCCACTGTACCACACGTTTAACACCACCATTCCCCTGTCCTATCAAATAGCTGCCGTGCACCGCTTGCTTCAGGCCCCACACCGGGTGAGTGTTACCTGTTATATAACAACTTTATTACTTTTTAAATACCGTAAACAGTTTTTATTACTTGCAAAATTACGCGTGTACGACCTCCTTCGTTAATTAAAAAAAACAATCGCCGATTATTTCACGTGCTCGCGCTCACGCACCGCGTAGACAAGTAAATATTGACAATAAAATCAGTCACTGATAATGGTATGTTATCATTCCATGACTGATTTAAAAGAAAATAGGTGACAATCACTAAGGACGATGAAAAATTATTAATAATACAACGCTGTTTGGTAATAGATTAAACGTAAGGTCTTTGTTTTGATAGAAAAAAAAAAACAATTCTCCTTTGTATATCATTTTACATTCATAGATCTATTCGATCAGTTATTAAAGACGATCGACGATCGTTGAAGTAAGCGATAAGACCGCCAATGTAGCCTTACACTAACGATATTGATATAACCCGTGTACACTTAATTTATCACGAAAAAGTAAAAGGCAAATGCAGCACCTTTCGTGCAAACGTAATAAGCCATTGACGATGCCGACTACTTAACTATTAACGAACAACATCGACCATATTACAGAAAGACCACATGAGACACTAGCACAGAGAGACTAGCATGTGCACCAAGGACCTCTAGAAATATTTAAAGCGTTTGAAATAGGTTCGACTCACGTAAGATCCTTTAAAATTTATTCGTTTAAGGCTAGTTACAATTAGGAACAAATCGATGGAAGCACAGAACAACACAATGCTTTAAGGAGCCAGCCTAATAATAGTGCAGTGCGTTATAAATGTGATGGAAGTAAACACTATTACTAATACCGGTGTTACTCATCGCGGTATTTGGCTAAAATTATACGTTCTAAATTCTCCCGCTACCTCGCTCAGGTGTTGCTGTGACATAATGTCACTTATTACAGTACCTAGTTGTTTCTTTGGCATTCTATAGGTCGTGGATAGTAATAGACTACCCCGTGTTATATTCCTGCGAATTGAGAATTGAGTCAGAGGTGACTTAGATACTTACCTCCCACGATTATAAAGGAGTCATTTTCTAAGACCAAAGACTGCTCTCATCCTCATTTATGTACCTAGTTGAAGCCCATAAACATCTTCTCCTGAGATGGACCTTCCAATGACCGCTACGATAAATGGTTGGTCCAAAAGGAAATGGCCATAATCACCACGCTTAGCCAGATAGTGCGTTAACAGACAGGACGACGCTACATTGCCGTCCATTCAAGTGTGACGTCATCTCTTAGTCATATTTTACGTCAATTACAGCAGAGCCGATTTTTTGAGGACTATGCAGATGATGGAATGTGGGTGTACCTACTACAGGTACACCTCTGCCCAACCCTTCGGGGAAACAAGGCGTGATGTTATGTTGTATACAGCATGATTTGTTAAACGTTGAAGTCTGCCATGCAAATAAATGGGGATGTTATTGTAGTCTCTTACGTCGTGTCATGCATAACTTTTTAGCAAGATTAGTAAGTTACTACTACATGATTTTGTTCCATCTTTTAATAATCCTCGACTCATAAAAGAAGATTATTTATAGCGAAATGATTACTTACTGAAATGCTCCTAAAATTCAGCATTCCTTCAGAAAACCTGAAAAACCAGTGTTTGGTTCGCTTAAAAACGTATATTAGCAAAATAATATGTCAGAAAAAAGTGTCTATGTGTCTCGAGAGTGGAAACATCCATTTAACCACAACTAGCTGATAATACCTGGCACTTAAATCTGAAGTGAAACATTCATTACCTTTAAACCCAGTCCCGGTATAGAACCAGTTTCCATTGTTATAACATCTGTCTGAACTCGTTCACAGCGCATTCTCAATTACACAGATTAGCAAAATTACAGTCTAACCAAGTATACTGAGTGTCGTAAGTCACAGGATGTGTAGTCGACAGAACGGGAGCACAGAAAATGTATCAATAAAAATTACTATAATTATTTTGTGTGCGGTAAAATACGAGTATAATGCCCACTTTAATCTCTGTCGGTACATATTATCACATCCTCTAATTCAGGCTAATTGGACTTTTTTTTTTGGTACCCGTATTGTAATTCTCTAATTACATTCCACGTCACTCTAAGGTGAACCTTACCAAGACCATCTGAAGACCGTCTGTAATTCTCTAAAGGTGAACCTTTCAGGAATTACAGACGGTCTTGAAGGGTCAACAGTTTAAATAGCTAGGACTACATTACTCACTAGTTTAATCTTTATTTTCCTCGTTGCGTTCGTCGGAAGTTTATTAATCATGTCCAGATATAATCTTTGTTTATATGAACACAGACGCTACCTGAGAAAATTTTGCTGAAAGTATTGTTAAGATTTCATAACATCCTTGAAACATTTTACTTTCATATTGCATTTAAAAAGGTGTAAATATGTAAATTTCTGTGGAGAAGTGCTGGGTTTTGAAAGGAAAAAGTTAAGCAGAGGTTATTTTAAGAAAATATACATTCAGAAGGTAACAAATGAACGGCTTCCTATTGCCCTATTATAACAAAACCATGAATTTTATAAATAAGTTATTAAACACTTTATCATTTTCATATAAATGGTACAGGTAATACTGAAAAACAGAAAAAGAAAGGGGATTTTTTTCACAATAAGTAACCAAAATAATAAAATAGCGCAGCTGCGCAGTAGTCCAAGCCAAACTTACTCAGTCTTGTCCCTCTGATCCCTCTGACCTTACTTCCTCTGCTGTGACATAATATGTGTGTCATCGCATTACTAGATCTGCCAAAAATAATGTGGACTGCGTGTTCCAGGAAACGAGCTGAGAACGTGCGTGTGATGTTGCACTACGAACATAACACACGATGCGTCAAATGTGGGTCGAGTAGGCTCGGATCATTTGCAGTTTATTTCTACATCTTTGTTTATTTTAATTTTTTTGACATTCTGCTGAAAGTTTGTGAAATGAGAAGACCCTTAAATTGTTATTGCCGTCAATTTTCTTTGTCTTATTTCTTTTTCTGCAAACCGTTAAAAACATTTGTGTGGTCACACTCCCAAGCAACACATTATAACTAGTATCTAACTATATTAAACCCATAATAGATTGCAATTTCAGATAAGTACAACGTTATCACCTCATAACGTAGGTATTAATAAACTGATATAAATCAAAGTCGGTTCTTTCACGATGACCTGGTCTGGGGGAAATGTTGTGATAAGTGGATTATTGGTGTCTATATCATAGTGAGCTATCATGTTAATCATTAGTATTGACTGGGGCGAAAGGTTATTGATGCATACATGCTAGTAATTGATAATAATCACGAGATGATTACAATAGGTGAGGAATTAAATTATTAAAAATGCATTGGCGATTGCGCTAAACCGGGAAAATGCAAACGACACTTGAGAGTATTTAGAAGTGAAAGAATATTAAATACGAAAGTAAACACGAAATATACCTGTGTTACATAACCGTTATAGATAGAACCATCCACGAAGACGCGCCCCACTCTGTACACACTCCGTACTAAAGTACAGTAACCGCGGAGTGCGGCGCGTCTTCGTGGATGGCACTATGTATAGAATGCCGTACCAAGTAACCAAGTGTCAGTCATAAATTGACTCTTATCTAGATAGGACACAAAAACAATACAGGACACAAAGCCGAGTAATTTCTGGAATAACATTCGAACACAATCGCGAGGGACCATGACTAGTCCAAATTCGTGGGTGGCACCCCGCACTGCAAATTCAATTGCTGCTGTTCGGTGACCTTGATGTAAACAAGATAAGCTATCATAATCCAGCACCACTTACATTCCGGACAATGGACTCTATCCGCCCTTTTTTCAAACAAAATCATGTTGAAAATACAAAGGCAAAATGTTTTGTAGTCTCGGCCATAACAGTGACACTCATCGGAACTGATCAAACTGATCATCAAAGGGCACACGGAACCCTCTGCTATATTACTGGAGTACATTTTGGTCTGGATAACCGCACTCGTACTGGGTTTGATATGGTCATTATATCCCCATTGTGTGTTTGAAGCTGCTATGTTTTTAATCTAACTAACCAGTACCCTAATTGCTTATCTTATTTTTGTAAACGATTATGAGAAATTTATTTCTGTATTTTATCTGTCCGTGACATCACTGCGGGCCCTATTAGAATACCAGCCATATATTATTACTTTCCTCTATGATACCAGCGCTGCGTCATTTATTTATTTTTTCTTAAATGTCGCAGCATATAATATGCTGAGATAGGAAGGAGCCTTTTGGCCTCGTACAGGACTTTCTGCTTTTATTTTAATTGTTTTTTATTTTTTATTAATGTTTTAATGAGTTTGTTTTAGTTTAATTTGTGATTTCCTGTGCGAGTCTCAATAAATACTTTTCTTTCTTTCTAAATTTGTTTCATTTTGACAGTTCAACAATATTCATTGCGTTATTTACGTTGTTGAGCAGATTTTTCTCCAACTTATGAAGCAATGGATTGGCAATCTGTTTCTAATCGAAACAAATTGTGATTGATCGTGTATTACGCAATTAGGGTACAGGTTCGAAGTTCCCAAAACTGACCTTAAATGCTGAAGATTACTAGGTAGGAGACAATGAGACATGAGTCCAACAATACACCTCCGTTTTCCTCAGACCGAATTTCTGGGGAATACCACTTTGAATATGCATATGCAGTTATTCATAAACCAAATTAAAATGGTGCCTACGAACTGAGTCACACCGTCAATTGAAGTTAAGACATCGTGGACTAACCAGTGTTATCAATTTATCATCTAGTGACTTGACAAAATAAACTAGTTTCCTACCTTCTTGATAATTCTAAGAAAGACAGGGAGTCACTTCTTCAAAACGATGGTCAGTAAGCGCCTAACCGCTTTAACAACAGGAAAACTTTTACAGAAGACAAGAGAAGACACTTTCGAAACGAATTCGAAAATATGTTTCAATCTGTTCTTCCGTTTTATTTCTGACTATCTGTGCCCTGCGGTTTCGAATATCGGGATAAAAAGGATTCTATGTCCTAACCCAGGTCATAGTCTACCATTGTGCCAAATTACATCCAAATCCGTTTAGCCGTTTTAGCGTGAAAGCGTAACAAACAAACATACAAAAAATCAAATCTTTTATCTTTGAAATATTCGTTTGGATATGCCAATTGATCCTATTTCTTGTCCCATCTCAAATTACCAGAATGTAGGTACTTATCGTAGAAATTGGGAAGCAGGTCCAACTCAGTGTTTCCAATATCCTTAATGGGTAGTTGAGTTGTTATCAGTTCCAACAGTCCTCTTATAAGTAGGTAGGTACATATTTAAAGATTGACGTCAATATGATTTCGGTAATCATTATAGGTACCTACGTTTTGTGAATAATTTGCATTTAAAATATTAATTCTATAATACTGCGCATTATATTCAGTTATGGACTGAGAGATAATGTAACAGTTCTTATCATATAATTTTTTTTCGTCCAACCGGTTTGCTTAATATATCTAACTAAATGCAAATTAATTTTATGTGCGATTTCGCCAAAGCTACAAAATGGTAGGAGTTTTCAAACTGTTTTATTATTGGTAAATATTTACCTGTCTTTTGGACAAACATGTTATATTATCATAAAGACCACGTATAGGAGAACGATAAACTTACTGTTAGGGTTCCGTACCCTGGGCACGCCACAATTTCGGCGAAAAGTCCCCTCGTTAAGGAGAGGCGCCACGGCGTCCTCACCTTCCGCCTTACGCTGGTCCTCACCGGACACAATAGCTTCGGGAGGTTCCTGTTCCGAATAAGGCGGGAGGAAACGCCCGGGTGTCACCATAGTGTGGATCGCCCGGAGGACACGGTGGAGCATACGGTGGAGGTCTGCCCGGCTTGGGAGGAGCATCGCCGTGTCCTCGTGGAGGCGATCGGAGGCGGTGATCTCTCGCGTCCGGCCCTGGTTCAGGCCATGGCTCCTTCTGTGAAGCAATAATGCTCGCAAAGGAGGAGGCGGAACGTGTCAGGGAGAGGCAAAGTTCGTGCCCTCACGCCCCTAATGGCCGCAGGAGACGCCCTGGGCGTCGAGTTGCAGGCCGATTCCCGGCCACCGTAGGCGCGGGCTTGCGAACGGTGAGCAATAGGTAGCTCACCGTCCGATAAGGACCAGGCCCGGGTCGACGGCGCATTGTGTACTTGTGTTCCACGCACGCCTCAAAGAGATGTCAGCAGAACTGACAGGGTCCGCTAGGGCCGATGCCTGCCGGGGTTGCGAAGAAGTCCGAAAGGGATATCGTGGCCCCCGGCAACATAGCAACTGCAGGAACACGGGTGGGTTTTAGTCAGTAAGAGTCTGACACGCCCTCACCTCCCTTGCCTCAAGTTATTTAATAAACACCAAACCAAAAAAAAAAAAGGTTCCGTACCCAATGAGTTGGCACTCTTCGGGTACGGAACCCTATCACTAAGCCTCCGCTGTCCGGCGTCGGTCCGGCGGCGGCGGCGGTGGCGTCCTTCTGTCCATGCGTCTCATGAACCGTAATAAGTGGACAGTTGAAATTTTCACAGATTGTGTATTTCTATTACCGCTATAACAACAAATAATAAAAATAAAATAAAGTTAACAATGAAAGCGATCTCCATACAAGAAACGTGTTTTTTTCGGCGAACGGAACCCTTCGTGTGCGCGTCGCACTTGGCCGGTTTTTTTTTTCTCGTCGTGACATGATATAATGCCGACTACATAATTTGTCATAAGTCACAGTAGAATCTGTTTTAACAAACAGGCTGACGGACGATGGTCCACGAAACAGATAAATTGATTACCGCCAACTACGTATAAATATGTATTAACTGTACAGTTGTCAATTAAAATTTCAGCACCAAGACACTTCCCGATGAGTTGACGTTTGGGGTCACAGTTGAAATGACTTGCCCATACTAACTTTACTGACTCGCAAAGGGTTACCAGATGAAAAATTGAAAAGTCCTGACAAAAAATCTGCATGATTTCCATAGAAAAGTCCTGAAGTTTTGTCATTAACGTTGCGATGAATGATTCGCTTAATAAAAGTTGATTCTAGTCTAAAAACCAGAGAGAAAGGGTTTTTTTTTTTGATGTATAAGTAGTTAATTTGTGATACCTATTATCCAAACAAGATTATGTTTTTGTTAGGGTTAATTGAAACTATCTAATAAAAAAAACGGAAAATCTAAGTACTGTCGTAAAATCCTGAGATTTTCTAAATCCGGCCGCAAAACTGTGAGGAGCTTAAAAATCCTGAAATCTCAGGACAAATCCTGAAGTATGGTATCTACCGCACTCGTAAGTCGCAGCAGAACATTATTCTCTAAAAACGTTTTCCTGTAGACCAGTACCCTAATTGCGTAATGCACGATCAATCATAATTTGTTTCAATTTGAAACAGATTGCTAATCCACTGTTTCATAAGTTGGAAAAAAAATCTGCTCAACAACGTAAATAACGCAATGAATGTTTTTGAACTGTCAAAATGAAACAAATTAGGCAAAATTGTTTACGAAAATAAGTTACGCAATTAGGGTACTGTTGTTTACCGAGTAGCTGTTCATAGCAGCAGTTTAGTACATTTTTATCGCGTTTCATATTATTTCGACAGCCCATTCGGGTTCCTAACACCTACCAACAGGTAGGTACGTTTTGGAAGATCGCCAAATAACACAGCGTGGAGATGCAAATGTCTGTAAACACGGTATCTAGGAATCGATATTAATATGTCAATTTGTGTTTATTTTATGCTAAGTTTAGATTTGTTAAATATAGATTCGACTATCGACATTGAAAATAGGCAATTGAAAGTCCCTAGCAGGTATGTGTAACTAGGAGTTTACGACCATAGAAAATGTATGTAAATAATATTCAAGAAACGACTGAAAAGTGAAAACTAGATATTAGTTAAGCAAAATTCACCGTAATACCTAATATTTATCCAAGGAGTCTGTATATTTTTTCTTGTGATATCTGAGCTTGTGGCTAACACTCGTTGCCGCGGTTGGTCCATGGATGGTTGACTATCTTTACATACCAAGACTCCTCCATGCCTTGGAAAGCACGTTAAGCCGTTGGTCCCGGCTGTCATTTGTAGATCTTTGACAGTCATTACGGGACGACCCGTAAGTCTGACAACCAGTCTTACCAAGGGGTATCGTATTACCTAGTAACTGGGATGGAGGTCAGATAGGCAATTGGTTCATGTAAAATACTGGTATTCAGCTGCATCCGGTTAGACTGGAAGCCGACCCCAACATAGTTGGGAAAAGGCTGGGCAGATGATGATGAGTCTGTAAATCCTTAAGCAACAAATGAGCATAATTCTAACTAATATTATAATGCGAAAGTGAGTTTGTTTGTTACGCTTTCACGCTAAAACGGCTGAACGGATTTGGATGAAATTTGACACATAGATAGACCATGACCTGTGTTAGGATATAGAATACTTTTTATCCCGATATTCACACAGGATCGAGACTTATGCGGGTGAAACCGCGGGGATGCAGCTAGTATTTTTCATAATTATGACTTAAGGTATCACAATACACACACGTACTTTTATTTTATTTTTTTGGGTGGGAAATTAGCAAATAACTTCTCCCGCTCTGGGCGGAGCAGGAGGGCGTGTCAGACTCCTACTGACTAAAACCCACCCGTGTTCCTCCAGTTGCCTGTATGTTGCCAGGGGCCACGGTATCCCTTTCGGACTTTTCCGCGACCCCGGCAGGCATCGGCCCTAGCGGACCCCGTCAGTTGTGCTGACATCTCTTTGAGGCGCGTCGACCCGCGGACGGCGAGCTGCCCATTGCTCATCGTCCGCAAGCCCGATCCATCCTGGGCTTATTATTATGTTATTATTGAGTTACTCTGTATGGTTGTCTCGTATTCATGAATAAATAAATATTATTAAATTAAATATTACGGTGGCCGGGAATACACCTCGTACTTGACTAATATTTTCCGAAATATACTTACTTCACTAAAATGAAACAATATTTCGTTCAGAATATCAGAAAAACGTTTTACACATTCTATGATTTTATAGTAGATAGGTAAATGATTACTATACTTTTTGTACTTCCGAGAAATTTCTTATTCTTTAGATTCTGGTTTTAAATTCATGTCTCTTCTATATGACAAACATAAGCTAATAGGTACTTAATATTAATAATAAAATAATAGGTATAATTAACTATTAATTGATTAATGTTATAATTTAATTCACAACAGTTTCATCTAATTGACTATGCTCTGAAGGTAAATGAAACTTCAGATCAAACGAAAATTAAACTCAAAACTCAAAGCATTTATTTCAATTTAACTGATTACAGACACTTTTGAATTGTCAATATGTCGGTCAGTCACAAAGATGAAGATGACGAAGATTTAAAGAGTGTCCATGACGGTACTCGTCCGTTCTTTTCCATAGGAACCTAATACGCTTTCGAATGGGCTACCTACTGGCTTAATTTTTCTAACTGACCGACTCCTTGACAATTCAAAAGTGTACCTACCTATGTAATTGGTTTAACTGAAATAAATGCTTTGAGTTGGAGTTTCCCTAATTACTTGTACCTGCAAAATTTGCCATTCACGACCATAACTGGAATTGTTTCGTATCAAATTATTTTGGCAAGTACGTTCTTCGCACACATTACAAGGTACTAATGTATGGTTTTCATGTTTCAGCAAAACTATTAATCATAAAAAACAGTTAGCGAGTTTTTCCGGCTTATATTGGTTGATTCCCACGAATTTACTCAAACGAATCGGGCGAATCGACACTTTTAAATAATATTATTTTTTCTTGTGGCGATCCGTAAAAAAGTTAATTAAAACAACCCCAGAAATACGTATAAGGCAAATGGCATATTTTGAATTTTTTGCAATAAAGTTAAGAAAAAGCAGGTACACTATAGCTGCTTAAAATTCAAAATTTGCCATTTGCTTATTACGTAAAATAATATTATTTAAATGTGTCGTTTCGCCCGTTTCGTTTGACTAAATTCGTGCGAATCATTCCTATAATCGATACCTACAGCGCAGCGGGAACACAATTCTTATCAAAATTAAATTTTAAAGTAGTTGCTACCGCATCCAAATATAATTTGTTAATCCCAATAAAGCGTGAAATGTACCTAATAACAGTTGATAAGTTTAACGATATTTAATTTGGTTGGTAGGTATTTAAATTCAGCAAATAAACACTTAAAAATTGGTACCAAAAGGTGTGGGTGGACTTTGCAAATAACCGTGGAATTTTCAATCACAAATATATGACGTGGTTTTGATTGGAAATATTGATAACTGTAAATCTAAGTTTTTAATTTGATGATAACTGATGATAACATAGTTTAGTTGTTCGCATAGCGCAAAGATGCCAGCGCCATCTATGCGCTATACGAGCAACCAGATGAACTTCTAACTTGATTAATGTTCACAACACCGCATAGGTGGCGTTTAAATACAATTATGAATCATAACCAAATACCATTATTTCCCGAAAGTTTAAGCAGAGGTTTCGACAATTATATTTATACTTATTTAAAAATAATGTGAACCTTTTTACATAAAACTTGCCTTAATGTAATTAGTAGTTGATTTCAACATAGAACAATGATAACTCGGTCACATAATAAAATAGATTGACTGCCGTATCAGTCAACATAATCTGTGGGGTAATTTTGACAGTTCAACCAAGTTCATTGCGATATTTACGTTCTTGAGCAGACGAATTTTTCAAACCTATGAAACAATGGATTAGGAATGTCCTTCAAAACCTTTGGATTGTGACTATAAATGTGTTGGTACAATTTGGGTGCTGTATTACCTACTTATAGCAATACAGATTAAATTAGACGGAAAATATGAACACTTATGCCATACGAACCTATCTAGTAGAACCTTAGTCCAACAGTCCAAATAGCCACGGATAGATGCGCCTGAATATCAGAATGTTAGCGAAGTTACCGGCCACCTGACCTCGACGAACCTAGCTCAAAACGGTTGTCCGATACACGGACCGGATGGCCCATCCGAGACTAATCTGATATAACGTCAGTTAACCTCGCAGGTCGATCATCGACACAACATTTATACCATATCTTACCTAATACATTTATAAAACATAATAATACTATCCTTATTAAGTCCACATACTCAGGCCAAGGGAATTAACTGTTAACAAAATTGACTACCAATTTAAATTGTCCGTATATTCAAATTCACAACGGTGAAATGGCTATAATACGGCTAATTGACGTAGGGTGTCAATTTGCCTAGCATTTCCATTGCTGTAACTTTTAAAATAAATAAATCTCTAAAAATGTTAATAAAGTTTCTCATTGTTACAGCTGGATGACGCGACACTCCAGGTGTTCAAAGATGGCGACTATGGACCATACCTGGATCTGGACTCCACACTCGGCGAGCAGGATGAAGAACTCGAAGGTCTTCAAGACAGGTACCTACTAACTTCTGTATTACCCGATTAAAAAAAGGAGGAGGTTTTAATGTTCGTTTGTATGTATTTTCATCGACATCGTTTTTGAAAATTATTTTTCATTTGGTAGAGAAAGCTCGCGTGGTGGTCCCATATGAATTTTATTAAGTTTGTTTTTGTAGTTTTTGAGTTAACTTCAATAATACGTATTCCGTCCACTTTATGTACGAGTATGTTGATGATCTTCCAGTCACTTCTTTTTACATAAAAAGTTGTGGTAGGTATAAGAATTTGTGTGGGGTAGGTAGGTACGACGAGATTTTTATTTTTTCCTTTTTATATAAAAGGAAAAAATAAAAATCTTTTGTATAAAATAAAAACAACTGGATATTAAAAAACACAAGGTCAGTGGCAAAAAACAAAAATACAAAACATATGACGCCAACTTATTTTTTTTTTTTAAGGCTCTTTCAAACAGTTGCGACACGCGACGCGACACAAAGGCACCGCTCGTCGCGCGACGAGCGGTGTCTTTGTGTCGCACTGGTCTGCACAAGCCTTTAATCGGTACCTTGCATGTTTTTAATGAGTGTTTTATTTGGAAGTCCATACTTACACGGGTACAATCTACTGATGTGGCAACAGTGTAAAAACACTGAGATTTGTTGATCGAAGGAGATTTGGGTGATATAATACAAGTTAAATATTAATTTATTATTTACGTCATAAACCTTCCGGAATACTAAACATGGACTTATAGATATTATTATTATGAATACCACAGGCTCAAAGGCGCAACATGAGACATAGGATAGTTAGTTATTGCTGAACCTGACATAACGTAAGTGGGATATTTACGTTATTTCAGGCTAGATTTTCAAATCTGATGAAGACCCAAAATTGTTAATTTTAGTGCCGGGAGCCCCAGTGACTCATTTTTATTAAATGTAGGTTTTTCGTAGCATCATCATCTGCCTAGTCTTTTCCCAACTATGTTGGGGTCGGCTTCCAGTCAGACCGGATGCAGCTGAATACCAGTATTTTACATGGAGCGACTACCTATCTGACCTCCACAACCTAGTTACTAGGTAACACGATACCCCTTGGTAAGACTGGTTGTCAGACTTTTTGGGCTTCTAACTACCCGTAACGACTGTCAAAGATCTACAAATGACAGCCGGGACCATAGATATAAGAAAGTTTATATTTCTATGGCCAGGACCAACGGCTTAACGTGCTTTCCGAGGCACGGAGGGGTCTTGGTATGTAAAGATGGTCACCCATCCACAGACCAACCGCGGCAAGCGTAGCTTTGTTACTTAGCCACAAGCCCCTCGTAGGTTTTTCGTAGCAAATAGAGCGTAATAAAATAATTTCTATTTTTGAACAAGATTTATATAGGTACCTAGTAGATACATATACGCGTTAGTTTTGAAGCTCAAGCATTTTTATTTTACTTTGAGGATCAGTATTTCAGGGGAGGAAAAACATTTTCGTGGTTACAAATATTCACAAAAATAAAACTGAGATTAGAAAACACGAGCATGAGTTTAACAATGGGGGCTTTTCAGGGTTCCCTATCAAAATGATAAAAAAAGGATCTGCGACTTCACTCATCTGTCACATCTCTGCTTATTTCAAGAACTACGAATCCTATAGACTGGGAATAAATATAAATAATACAAGTGAAAGAATAGAAAAAATTTTGTCAGTTTCATTGGTTTAAATTAGAAAGTGGGGTAATTGTAAAGTGGGGTCCTTATCATAAATTAATAATAAGGATGTATTTAAATCTTATAAGTATATTATTACGTAATACATTCAGCCCAGTAGCACAAACATGTTCTAACCCGTTTATTATTCTAATACTTCCTTGACGTAGGTATCAAATAAAACAAAATAATTTATGGTGGAGGATGTCGTGGTCAGGTTTTGAGGGAAAGCATTATGAGAATTTAAAGAATTTTCGGACAAATTTTTACCAACACGTTAGGTTAACTGAATGCTTAGTCAAAACTACTAAAGACAGCACCTAACTCGAAAGAATCTTGGCTCTGTTTTCTCGCGCAATGCTATCTACATAATTATATTAACATTATGGTTAAAGTAGGTAAAAGGCAAAGTGAAATATACACTTTGTTGTTGAGAAATATCTACCTTACTGCTGGCCTCAGCAGTAATACTCTCTGTTAGAGGAAGTGGGCCATACGGGTCCAGGGCAGATTGGTAGATGTCACATATCTTAAAATTTTTGGTACTCGGACATGCTGGTTTCCTCACAATGATTTTCGTTTTTTAAACTAAAAAAAATCAATCTGCCTAGCCTTTTCCCAACTATGTTGGGGTCGGCTTCCAGTCTAACCGGATGCAGCTGAATACCAGTATTTTACATGGAGCGACTGCCTATCTGACCTCCACAACTGTAACTGGGTGATACGATACCTCTTGGTAAGACTGGTTGTCACTTTTGGGCTCCTTTGAGTCTCGGTATGTGAAGATGGTCACCCATCCACGGACCAACAAGCGTAGCTTAACCTGATGTATTGATCCTTGCGGCTGTTATTACTTGGCCATGAGCTCCTCCCTTTTTAACCGACTTCCAAAAGGAGGAGGTTCTCAATTCGTCAGTATGTTTTTTTTTTTTGTATGTTTGTTATGCGATTACTCCGCCAATTATGAATAGATTTGGATGATTCTTTTTTTGTTTGGTAGATCATAGTTCAGAAGTGATCCCATATAAATTTTATTAACTTTGCTTGGGTAGTTTTTGAGTTAGCTTCAATTATACGTATTTTTTCCCACTTAGTATGTAGATGATATGATAACTTCTTGTTGTCACTGTTATTTACATAGCAGGTAGTGGTATTCGAATTTGTGTGGGGTAGGTACCACAACTAAAAAGTGAAAAATAAAAACTTTTTACAAAAAAAAAAACAACCGACTTAAAAAAAAAACACTACAAAGTGAAAAATAACTTTAATTTCGGAAGTCGGTGACAAAGAACGAAAATTCAAAACCAAAGACACCGACTTCCGAAATTAAAGTTATTTTTCACTTTGTAGTGTTTTTTTTTTGAAGTCGGTTGTTTTTTTTTTTGTAAAAAGTTTTTTTCACTTTGTAGTGTTTTTTTTTTTTTGAAGTCGGTTGTTTTTTTTTTGTAAAAAGTTTTTTAAACAAAATTTTGTTTAAAAAAATTAAGTGCGCGTTGGCCAGTTCCACTTGATGATGCTCAGCTGTATATTATTATGCGATATGGATTATTTAGGGTCCGAATGCATATGCGTCATTGGTCCCTCACAGACGCTTATTACTTCGTTCCGGTACTGCTCCCCATTAGTTCCCATATGACTTAATACGGACCAAGCTTAGCATCCACTAAGAAACAATCCTTATGTGTTCAACAAGTGCATATACACTGCGTTATGCTGACTCCACATTTTGCCGCGAATGTTAGAATTACACCTTGATAAGATTTATGTCTGTGACAAATTTCATTGAATATCCATCACTTACCACGTAAGTCCGTCTGTTCACACAAGAAAAAACTGTGAGAATATCGCTTTAAGGCTGGAGCAAAGAGGCGCAACTCGACAGCGCGACGCGACTCTAATAAAACAATTTCTAAGAAAACTTCACGGTAGAACAAGTCTGCACGAACCTTTAAACACAAGCTACACACGCTCGCCATACAACAGTAATGTCGCGCGCACTGCAACAAATCAGTCATAATTTATTTAAAATAAATCTACTGCGAAATTTGTTTTGACAACGATATACAAAACTGTTTTGTCAAGATCTGCGTTGTACTATACAATAGTACCTACATACTAATTCCATGGATAGTCTGCGCACAGTTCACACGAATGAAGTTTCGTATATGATCATATAAATACTATTTTATATCGTTCTGTGGTTGTTTCCTGAGCGAAATATGAAAAGGCCGAAATATATGCATATTAAAATGTTTACACCTCTTTGCAAAGGTGACGTCAACTTTAAGGCATTTTTAAACGCGCCTGACTAATAAACTTTTATCACACATTCATATAATAATGATACTCGGATCGAAAGCTCAACGGCGGTAAAAACGGCATAAAATTAAAAAGGCATAAAATATTTTTTGCGAGTGGATTGGGTCCTATCGTGATGATGATTGACAAGCTACTGCAAATGCAGGAGTCTGCTTATAAATAAATGGATGATGACAAATTACTTGCAGCAGATAGTGACGCAAAAAGCCATCAGGTTGACTTTTTGCGTACAAAGTGATTTATTAGATTTTTTTACTGGAATACAAAGCCTAATACCGCACAGAAATTGAAGTTTAATATTTTATTGAGCTTTTAATTATTATTCTATTTTTATTATACTCTCATAATTGGCTTTCCTCATGTAGCTATTAGCAACCTGTAAAAGGCACAAACAAAGTCAATTAAGCTCTTCTCAGAAGACTAACTAATTGATCATTATAAGTACTGTTCATAGAAGTAAAAGACTGATGATTTTTGTTGAGAAATATACGCCAACGCGGTATCGGGATTCATATTTAACTGCAACATACTTAACTTATAATTCATATTTAACTGCAACCTTTGATTTCAAAGTCAATCTTTCGGGGGACTCGGACAAATCCAAAAAAAAAATCGGTTGCAAAAAATACATGCAATTTTCAGTCTTAAATTTTTGGAATAGACTTTCTTTCGCTATTTCAGAGTTGGTCCAATAAATAATTAAATTCTACTGTGAAATATTAAGTGAGCCTGCACATACTATTACGTTATTAATTTCGACAATGCACCTGAATATCACACTGACCACTGACAACCTGACAAAGGTAATTAATTGTCCGAACGTACAGTGAATACGTTCTCCATTTCCAATTAGTATTTTAGGCTAAAATAGCAATTATATTATTTTATCCACAATACGCTCACGTTTGGAATTTGATTGAATGTATTGCATTGGAATTTAATTACTCGAATACGTACATCGAACAGCAAGTAAAATGGTACTCCAAAATACATGATTATGTCCACTCTGTTTTTACGACTCCTGGTAAATCCCTCTTCCTATTACATAGTGTTGAAAAAAGAGTAGGTAGTGTTTGATTACAATCGTCATGATGACTTTGTTGTTGCATAAAATTGCTCTGATTGTGACAAAAAAAACCTTTTGTTTTGTGTGTTGAGCTTTATTTTAATTGGTTTGTTGTTTGGTTCAATTGTTTTTCTCAAATCTGCTAGGTCCAATCCAGCGACTTCCAAAGGTCGTCGCACTGTTTTCCTTGGGTCCAAAAATAGATCAGTACCGGATTCGACACATGTAGATTTATTTGGGTTACTGTTACACTAGTAACCGGGTAAACGCGTCGATTCGCGGTTTTATACGTACGAGATCGTGAATTTGATCATTTGTAAATTTTTCGAATTACTTGTTAATTGAACACAATGAGTTTTTTTTCTCTGCTCTAAACACACCTTTTGTACTCTTTAGTACAAATAGATTTTACAGAACGCGACATCTTAATACACTTGTAACTTTGCCGACGTTAATTTTTATCTACATATGTAATTATTTTTTTATTATTTCTTATGTTAAAAGGACTCAAATTAATATCATCATAAGATCTTTAAGGTTGATTAATATCTGGTATTGGCAACATGACACTGTATATCGTCATGGTAGAAAGTATAGCGAAACCGACCATGTTTTGTTCAGCTCAGTTTTTTAGATTCTGCTTCAATCGCGATGAAGTCGAACGTTAACAAAAACCTAGTCTCCGTCTTAACAATGAACTTACACTGCGAAAACTTATACACAGGCTGCGGTAACTTCAGAGGGAGAAACTGAAACTAACTATAAGCATTGATAGCTTTTTTAGGGCCACAGAAGACATACATCTTTGCTTTTGTTTAGAATCTATTTTCAATCACTGCCCGACAATGAGGAAATAAAGATCATGTTTTGAAACGATACACAAAAACTTCCATATTCTGCTACAAGCTGTCTAAAAGGTACAATTCTGCTAAAATAACAACTTGATAATTTTAAAGCAGGAATACGGAACAGCATCCTAAATTGGAAGCATGTAATAATTGAAAATTGCCGGACACTGCATCCGTGTGTCCCCTGAAGTCTATCCCATGTACGCCTGTCGGGAAAATTACATTATCAACGCGGTACCCTCAGTCCACAGCAGGGAGCGATGGGAGACGCAAGTCCCACATAATGCTGACCTAAAAACTTGATACCGTGATTAAAAATAAATATCCCGATGAAAATAATGTCGCGATCGAATTCAAACAAATTCAGTGGACCAATACGCGCGGTTCAATATTTTTTTTAACTTTTTTTCAAATTTGTTTTGTCCCAATATCCGGAAAATGCCGAGTCTTTTACAAGAAGTGTAATGAACAATTAGCAGCATTCCTCTTAAGTTTACTTATTTACAAACTTTGTAAAAGTTGACGAGTTTAACAAATATAAAACAGCCTGTATACTATTTGTGGGAGAAAAATGGAAGATGACATTCGAAACTTCACACGATCCGACGTGGCTGAGGGAAATGCACATCCCGAGCGATCAGTATCGAACAGAAAATTCAGGCAAGCATCATTAGATTCTGGCATAGCTGATGAAGAAGAAGGTGCTGTGAAAGTGAGTTTTAACCTGGATTATGACATGTCGGAGGATGAAGACGAAGATGAAGACCTCCTTGATGAAGAATTGTGAGTCGAAAACAACTTTGTTCTTTTCTTAGAACGTGGTGTATTTATTTCAAACAAGATATTTACATCTATATCTATACATATTATAAATTAAAGTCGCTTATCGTGTCTGTGTGACCGCATTATTCTTCAAAACAACGCAACGGATTTTGATGCGGTTTTCGCCATCATTTAGAAAATTTATTCCGTAAGGTGTGTATAATACACTAACATATAATAAAGAAATCTATGTTTTGTCAAGTCGTATAAACCATACGAAGCAGAGTCGGGTGGCTGTAAGCTAATGGTCTTAAAATAATAATCATGTATAAAAAGGTGGAAGGCATCCTAAAATTACAATGGTCTAACGATTAAGTTGTGTTGAAGAAGGCACGATATATTTGTCGCGGAGTTCAATTTTTATTTATTCAATTAATTGTTGTTAATAGGTTTTTAAATTATTTTTCGTTTCCAAAGCGAGTAAAAAAGTTTATTAATTTTTGCACCGTTTTTTTTTACAATAGCTACTGAACTTGTTTTAATTTAGTTTTGAATAGAGTTAATTAAGTAAAGAATTCTGTAGAAAAAGCCACATTAGCTATACATAATAAATAAATTTAAGTTGCTTTTCATGTCTGTCTGTGCGACCGCCTGTTTCTTCAAAACTACGCAACGGATTTTGATGCAGTATAATTTTTTAGAGAATTTATTCCAGTGAATAATACATTAATAATATTAAACCTATATGTATAAAAAGAAATCTCGATGATTTTTAAAGTCCAAAAACACCGTGTTTAGAAGGGGCGGATCGCTAGTAAAGAAATAATAAAAAGCATAGAAAATTGTGAAATTATTTAGTATCGAAAACCTAGTAGGTACATATACTTATCTACCTAATACAATCAATATTAATCTTTTGCTACTTGGGGACTACTTTTGAAACGGTGATGTGGGTCATTTATGCCACTTTCCTTCGAAGTCCTGTTTAAAAAAAATATTATTCTATCTTTAACCCAATGTATTTATACAGAATGAGTACTACGCTTTACTACTACATTGTTAGTTATTATCTCAAAGATAACTTAGTTCCTATCCATAATTAGAATGTTTCACACTATCCATGCATCCTTTTAGATGTTTAACATTTTTCCTCGCACTTTCGTGCAATCTGTGGGAGTGATTTCGTGATAAGGGACGGAAGTGTGTCACAGGAAGCCGGGGAAGCGCGCGCTATTTGATTTGACCAATGAGCGCGCGCGGGGCTAGAGTTGACCGTCAGAAACGACGAGGCCCCGCCCCTTTAATGTTGCTTATTACCAAGGTGAGATGTCAGATGTTACACATCATTATTATGCGATAAGGCTCGCTCCTTTTTTTGTTTTATCTCTTTTCTTGTCACATGTCACAAAACCACGACAATCTGCTCTTATTTATTCAAATGGTATAATCAGTTGATTGACAAAAATTAGTTATTAATTAATTATCGCAACTTGTACAAGTCCAATCATCGGAGCCCGCATACGATTGAAGCAGTGGCTCAATTCTAGATGTCGCGGGTTCAATTCCTGGATATATGGGGTGTTTCTTGCGCCACTTCTTCATCCTAGCTAAAGCACTAGGAAGTTGTGACGGGCAGACGTTTTGGGGGACTGTCATAAGAAATTTTTGACGTTGAAAAAGTGCTGATTCTCAGCCTAATAGAAAAATTACTTTTGTCGATCCATATAAAATACTGGTTTTTGAAAAAGTTGGAAAAAGGCTAGGAACATTGATTTCATCCTTGTCCGCAGGCTTATGGAAAGGTATACACTTATACAGTATGACTCTTTATAATGTGCACATATTGAAATGAGGCTCTATGCTTAATGTTATCGACGGAAAAAATATTGAAATCAATCTAAATGTTTTTTTTTTTTGTTCTTTTTGGCGTCGTATTGAGAAATTTTACAATTATTGTAAAAAAATATGAAAAAACAACAAATTTTCGCTATTTGTATATTTTCATTTTCAATTGAGGGTAGTTTTTTTACCACAATTTTCATTTTATGAGGACGCCTAATTTCTTCCAATCATTATGGAGTTTGTTTCATCGCGATAGATCATTTAGTTTAAAAGTTACACCGTATTGTTAATAAATTTGTTTTACGAAAAAAATATTTTAAAAACTTAGATTTTTTTAAATATTTTTTCCGTCTATAAAATTAAGCATAGATTCGCTCATTTCGATATGTGCTTATTATAAAGACTCACACTGTATAGTACCTCTCCCCAATAGAAGCCTTTTGTTAACTTGGTACCTTAGTAAATGTTTCAATATTTAATTTCGCGTCGAACATCTGCAATACCAGGCATCGCAAAAGCGTTGCCTAAAGGCTAAGTTGAAATGTCTCGCAATTATGTCCACTTCATCACATCATCAGCACTTAATCCGAAAGACGTCCATTGCTGGCCGTAGGCCTTGTCCAAGCGTCGCCATGTCGATCGGCGACATATTTCCATTTTTTTGTAAGTAATGATTAAACAATAAAGATAATTGATTCATATATGAATCATTGAAAAGAGCTGACATAATTTCATGTACTACCTCACTTTATTGGGTAATTTATTGATAGGGGAAATCCCATACCCGCAGCGCATTAAAATATTTACATATTTTTGTTTGTTTTTTGATCTTTTTCTTTAAAACAATTCTGACCTGCTGCTACGGGTCTTGATTTTTACCCTTCTTTGCCATTTCTTCGTCTTACATAAACAAATAGTTGAAATGTTTATATTTCCTTATTTTGTTCCAGTCGCAAGAATGCCTTGGTCCTACGCACGCAGCTGTCTGTGCGAGTGCACGCTATTATTGGTAAGTTACCCTTATATCCATAGATGTCAGAAGTGGCTGCGCCAGAGTTTCGAACACTTGGTTGAAGACTGCAAGACGAAATGGCAAAAGTGCAAAACATGTGTTCAAACTTTAAACATATTGTACCCGTGACACACTCCGCGACCATTAATGTCGAATAGAAAAAGATTTTTCTGGTTTCCGTGTTTGTTTCGGTGAATACGTGAATACAAAATAGAGCTGTGCTGTCATTAGAGTAACTGTGACAACCGCAGCTTAAGAATTCTCAAAAATCGAACGGATCTTTCAACATCAAATGCAGACAATATTTTCCGTTCGATTTTTGAGAATTCATAAGCTGCGACATTGACTGCCTCCCTTAAAAATAAGCGTATCGACAACGGGCAATACTGGGGTGTTACCATAGTCACCGACTCACCGCTTGACATCCGGATTAGTTATCGGAGTATGTCGTTGTTGGCATACAAAACTGCCCCTCGTGTTTATAACCATTCACAAAAGAGCCGGTAAAGGATTATACCATTGTCCTTGGTGTACCACAAAATAGTTTAAGCTTTGTCATTTTTCAATCCCCACAGAGAGATTACTCCACTCTCAAGGACGTGAACTGCGCAGGGCGCTATTCACCCTCAAACAGATCCTGCAATCTGACAAAGACCTGGTGCACGAGTTCGTCGCCAACAAAGGCTTGGACTGCCTCATGCAAGTTGGCAATATGGCGGACCATAACTATCTGGATTACATACTTCGAGCTCTGGGACAGGTAACACTTAATGCTAATAAGCTTTACTAACAACATAACACAATTTTTTCTACGAATTATTCATGTATCTGGGTATCAACAGAGTAGTGGTGTTCGTATACGCAACGTCCGTATACTAGCAGAGTACCAGCGTTAGCTAAACCTTATACCAGGCACATGCTGAGCTGGTCACCCATTTAGTGCAATCTTCAGACACCCATCTGATAAACGCCACGTTCTAACGCTATTTTATTCCAACTGTCATGTACACAATAACTAATTTTATCATTCATCTTCAATGTTTTTTTCTACAACATGACACTACTAGAACAAAGTTTATTTGTTGTTTACTTTAAAATATTTTTCTTTTGTTTTTGCTTTTAGTTAATCTTCTTGTATCGAATTAACATTCCATAGGCCGACCGCATAACTGTGTCCGTGCGCGGTGCGGGAGGGGTGACAGTTGTCACAAGTTGACGAATCACTGAACTCTCGCATCACGACACCATCCCGCACCGCGCAGCTACCTCAGGGACGGACTCAGTTAAGCGGTCGACCTATATCCGTCTATCTTAACTTAACTAGTCTTTTTTCTAACTCTGTTGTACGCCAAGTCTGAAGTAGGGTAACGTGCTAAATCCAAAGATTGGTCATCCATGAACTTATCTATGCCAAATATGCGTTTAGGCACGATTAAATAACAAACATCCCAAAATACTTTCGCGTTACCCTAGTATAATAAAATGCTACGATGATTTGGGTCATGTTTTTCTCTTTGATGAGATAAAAAAGTATTATGAATGAATTTACATACATACAGCACTAGTACCTAACCAGACGGAAAAGCCCATTGAAGAATATTTTTTTTGTAGTAGACTACAGCATATAGTTTTCAATGTAGGTTTATACTAGACCCGAACTTATTACCGTTGTCATTACTAAGTGATGGTTAATCCGTCGTGGTAAGTCCGTCTTTTTCCACTTTCAGATACTCCTGTACGTCGATGGCATGCACGGAGTGATGGCCCACAAACGCTGTGTCCAGTGGCTCTACTCTCTCATCGCCAGCAAATTCCGCCACGTAGTTAAAACTGCTCTCAAACTACTTCTAGTCTTTGTCGAATACACCGACAAGAACTGTCTTCTCCTCATCGACGCCATTGTCTCTGTTGACGGATCCAGTGGCCGACAGCCTTGGTATAACATCATGAAGATCCTGCAAGACTTCGATGCATCAGACACTGAACTCCTGATTTATGCAACTACTCTAATAAATAGGTGTCTGAACAATGTTCCCGATAGGGATACTTACTATGACCAAGTCGATGCCTTACAGGATCAGGGTATAGATGACATTATCCAGCTGTATATGTCTAAGCAGGGAACGGATTTAGATCTTTTGAGGCAGCTACAGATCTTCGAAGCAGTTCTACTGTATGAGGATGGTGATGAGACTGGAACAGCACTTAAGTGAGTAAATAAAAACATGACGACAATTTAGTACCTTATGTGTTATGTTTATTTTGCTTCAACCAGGTTTGGCTACCGGAGCATTTAAACGATTTATATTTTTATAGCCATACCTTGAATTTCCAGGACTGCATTTAAGGCCTATAAACCGAAATCATTTTAAAACCGACCGGACCTTCACTTTTTGCGATCCTGAGTATTTTATAAACGATAATAAAATATGATTTCAGACAATTAGACGACTCGGTGATCAGTTCAATTCGCCTTCGGAGCATAAACATAAGTACTGACAGAAGAAAATCCAAAAAACAGCAATGCAAAGAGAAAGGTACGTTACAAAGATTTTATTCTGATTTAGACTTCTCAGTGTGCTTTAATTATTATTACTCATGTTATTACATAGTTTTCTGCATGGTATGGCAGTTCATACCTTAATTAAACTAAGACATTTTCTATCATATTCCAATTATTAGGTACCTACTTTATTAATTTTATTAAAGTTTTCTTTTTGGGCGTGATGTATTTTGTTTGCCAAGTTTCTATTAGTATTGTTGTTTAAAAAGCATATTTTGACGGACTTTTTTCCACTCCATATCTTCTGCAAGTAACAGACAGTAACATTTTCGAATGTCGCTGAATCAGATGAAGTGCTTTTTAAACAACATTCATTTAATCCAGGTTTCTTTATTGTGTGCCGTTTTTCACTAATAACAGCAAAACCAGTCATCACTCATACTGAATCAGACAGCATAACGAAAATAACGAATAACCATCGCGCACCATTTTTACCGTCAATCACCGATCATAATAAAGAGAACAAAGAACTGAGCTCAGCTTTAAGAAGACGACGAGACAGATATGCGAGACAAGCACACCATATCATCCAGCAACAGGAGATGTTGAACCACTCCAGTGATATCTACAATGGACTATTTCCCAACCCTAACGGAAGCTTCACGAGCACCAATGGAAGTTTCACAAGTCTCACAAGTACTAATGGAAACTTCTCATCGCCTAATGGTAGTTTGACGAGTACCAATGGAAGTTTCACCAGCCCGAATGGCAGCTTCTCAAGTCTCAACGGAAGTTTTACAAGCACAAATGGGAGCTTTGCAAGTACCAATGTGAGTTTCCCGAGCCTTATTGGGAATTACACAAATACTAATGGGAGTTTCACTACAACGATTGGGAACTACACTAATGGGACTTACACCAATAATAAGAGCTACTCGAGTGTCAATGGCAACGTCAATGGTTCAAGTCTATTGAATGGAGTCAACGGGCATCAGGAGGAGGATGACAAATATATTAATAGGACAGCGAAGAATTTTAACTTAGCAGACGTTTTAAAGAATGGTTTGTGCTTTAAACTAACCCACTACTAATTATTTTGTCACCCGCTTTGTTCTGCTTCTGTTTTGCTCGTAATTTTTGAGATTTATAATTTTATATTTACTAACAATTAATTAAATATAAAATGTTGAACTGATTATTGACAGGAAACCAAAGATATACATCAGGTCTGAAACAGAGGATCCAAAATGGAACTCTAGGCCATAGTGTGAATGCTGTAGATGCAATAACCGTGATGCGGCAAAAACAGACTGATCCCGTCCCTGAGGTTAAAGACGATCGGGGTATCCTGCTGAATAGAGAGCACAGCATCAAAGATCTGGCACAAAGGCTGACCAGCCCCGTTAGCCCTACTACTGAAGATAAACCTTTAAGGGTTTCTGACATGGCAGGAATTGTGTCAAAGGCCAAAGAGGAATTAGCTAAATCTCAATCAAAAGGTAATAAAAAAACTTTCCTTAAGTTATTGATTAAAATCAATAACTTAAAAGACTGACGTTTAGTTTTCAGAAATCTTAAATATTTTGTTTTATTCCAGAAATTATAAAGAGTCCAACCATAGAGAAATCACCAAAAGTGCACGAAATAAAAGTGTCAGAGAACGACTTGCATTGGGAAGAACTAAGGAAGGGATGTCTTCACAGAGAATTTCAGCTATGCGACTTGGACTTTTCGGAGCTCCGCGAAGATTCAGACGATGATATGTCATCGCCCGCAGTGAATGCTGCTAGCGGTCCACCACCGCCGCCTCCAACAATGTTTCCACCAATGGGAATACCTCCTCCCTTACCTGGCTGTTTCCCAATGTTAAATAAAAACAACGTACCTACTCCACCAAAACCAGCTCTTTCTTCAGAAATGTCAAATGATTCTGATAGTTCCACTATAAAGAAGAATAAGAAGACTGTGAAGCTGTTCTGGCGGGAGATACAAGAGAACCCAACGCCTGTGGCAATAAGGCCGAAGGTTGGAGGATTTATATGGGATGACCTACCTGTGGTCAGCGTGGACACAGCCATGTTAGAGCACCTGTTTGAGTCCAGGACAAATGACTTGATTATCAAAGTAAGTTTTAGTTTACTGCAAGATGTTGAAATAAAACTTGTACTTTCGAGATTAATTGTATCAACAACAGGTCTAACCTATGTGCTGGGTCTTTTATTTTAGTCCCTCTTCTTTCGATTCAAAACAATTAAGTATTAAATTCAAAATGTTTGGTCTTACCTTGACTAAAATTATAATTTTTGAGTTTTTTTAAGTTCAAGAACTTGTGTATTGTAAAGTGTATGTATATTTCTTTACTAATTACATTTTCTTTCTTTTTTTCATGCACTCCTTCGGACATCTTCAGGAAGTAAGTATCACGCTTTTGGTACATTGCCTTACCATAATTCTCTGTTTCGTATTATTTAATTAATATTAAAATCTGCTAGATAGAGAACTCAAATGTTTAGAATGAGCTTGAATGACCCATTGATAACTTTCTTGTATTCAACTTACAGAAACTAATGGAACCAAAGAGAAACCTTATTTTAGATGCAAAAAGATCTAATGCTATCAATATAGCAATGAAAAAACTACCTACACCTCAGACTATAAAAGCAGCTATAATGAAGATGGATGCTACTGTCATTGGCAGAGAGGGCATTGAAAAACTGCTGACTATGTTACCGACTGAAGAGGAAAAAGTTAAAATTCAAGAGGCACAGGTATGTACTAATTGTCTGTAAAGAAAAGTTTATTCTCAAAGTAAAACAAGGCTTTTTTGTATCTCTTCTTTTGGAAAGAGTAATTCTAGACGTACATAATCATGTTCCGATTTTAATTCAATCTATGTATTTTTAGTACGCCAACCCGGACCTGCCTTTGGGCAGTGCTGAGCAGTTCCTACTCACCTTGGCTTCTATCAACGAACTCTCATCCCGACTCAAACTTTGGGTATTCAAATTGGATTTTGACAATTTAGAGGTAAGGACCTAACGATGCCATAATAATTTTAAATATTCAATATAAGAACCTCAATATATAAATTGTTTGTTTTCGAATATTGCAGAAAGAAATCGCCGAACCACTGATGGACCTGAAGCAAGGAATAGAACTATTGAAGGTGAACAGGACCTTCAAAGTGATCCTCTCTACATTGAGGACTGTTGGAAACTACCTGAATGGTAACTACGCCAAAGGATTCCGGCTGGAGTACTTGTCCAAGGTCGTGGAAGTCAAAGACACCGTGCACAAGCATCCGTTGTTGTACCATATCTGCGAAATGATAATTGAGAAGTTCCCGGATAGCTCCGACTTTTTCAGTGAAGTTAGTACACAGTTTGTATGTTGAAAGTGTATATTTTTGCTGTAGGTGGTGGGCGGAACATTTCCTTGAATAACCGAAGCTTCCAATTTGTTCTTCGGTCATGATATTGTGGAAACCAACTTTTATATGCTGTAAATATAAGGAATAATTAACTAATTACCCAGATAAATAACTATAATAGAACAATACATTTTTATAAGAACGAAGTTAGTCCGATAAACCAGTTTCACAACAACAGTTCTTAACTTTCAGGTTGGTCCCGTCATCCGAGCCTCCAAGGTAGACTTTGATATTCTCTCAGCTAATCTTCAGAAGCTAGAGTCTGATTGCAAAGCATCCTGGGACCACATGAAGCGCGTCGCCAAACACGACGGCTCGCAGATATTCAAGACGAAGATAAACGAGTTCCTCACTGACGCAGCCGAGAGGATCATCTTACTCTCACTCATTAAAAAGAGGGTGATGAGCAGGTAATACGCTTTAATAATGCAGCAAATTAGTCTTTGTAACTTCCGAAAAATGTAAACAATTTTTAATCAACATGCAATGAATGTTATCATAGATTATTTTGCACTAGATTCTTAGATTAATTTATTTATTTAAGAACTTACAATGAATGAATAGCAATAAATGCCTATGCGGTTGTGATTAAATTAAATGTACAGCGCATTGCGAATTAGCCCCTAGCGAACCGAATACCTTTAAAAAAGCACGAGACAGAGAGAACAACGAAGCTCTTGCTTGTTACAGATTCAACAAGTTCTTGCTGTTCTTGGGAGTCCCTCCCTGTGACATGCACAAGACCAAGCCTGCAGAATTCTTAAAGGTCATTGCGGAGTTTTCTCTGGAGTATAGGACTACCAGGGAGAGGGTGCTGCAACAACTGGAGAAGAAAGCCAATCATAGAGAGAGAAATAAGACTAGAGGCAAAATGATAATAGACGTAAGTCGCACTCCAGTTTTAGCTGTACAAGGATCATATGGCGCGTGGCCAAAATGGAAACTAACGACGCCATCTTGTTTTTTCAATACATTTCACAAAATATTTGCGTACATTTTTAAAAACAGCACCCCCCTTTCAACGTCATTCGAGCGCCAAAACATCCTTGTTGCAAAATACAATAGACGTTGATATATTTAGTAAACTATTCCTAAAGAGCCATAAAAAACCCTGTGAGAAATCGATACGTGTTTTACCTCACAACGAGACATCCACAGGATGACGATTGACTTGTCGCAAACCCGAACACGGCGTGTTGCTACACCAAGCGCTGGCCGCAAGGTCATGCTTGAATCAATTAACTATCTTATCCTTGTAGCAGTGTAGTAACATCACGAATTTTACCTCTGAATAAGGTTAATAGTAAACGAATTCCTATATTATTTCAGGTGGGCAACTATTCACACAAAAATGGTGACCACACCGCGGACAATGCTCTGAAGGAACTGCTGAAGACTGATCCTGACACCGATAGCCTCACAGAGGGCAGGAGAAAGAGTCAGCCAAACAGCAGGAGAATTCTAGTCAAGTGAGGAATTTGTTTAGTCTCCGTAGTGAAAATTTCAACGGAAGTAGAAAGAGCAAATACGTAAAGGTCAACGTGGAAATATCAGATACATTCAACCATCCTTGGTAACTTTATGAACTCGGCCTCTCATATGCTCAGCAAAATATATCTAAAGCCGTAGGTGTAAAATTAATTTTGTATTATCACTTGTCTAATTTTTGGATATTTCAGCTATGATTTTAAATTGCGTAACTTATTTTCGTAAACAATTTTACCTAATTTGTTTCATTTTGACAGTTCAACAACATTCATTGCGTTATTTACGTTGTTGAGCAGATTATTTTTTCCAACTTATGAAGCAATGGATTAGCAATCTGTATCAAATTGAAACAGATTGTGATTGTCTTGTATTACGCAATTAGGGTACAGTTTAAACCGATCATTTATGGCCTGTACAGAAATGGATTTTGCTTCGGATTTGGTTTTACGTGATTTTCCATCGCTCATTGACTGATGAACCTTACCTTCAGAGCCAAAAATTTTAGAAAATAAACCATCAATCATAATTATTTTGTCTTTAGTGGAGACTTGTCAGCGGATGATGAGATATTGGAAAGCTTGGTGAGATCAGCCACATCTAAGCGCAAGCCAGTCGCAAGGGAACGCAGGAGGAACCGAATCTCTGACAGGAAGAACTGTAAGTAACTTAATTATTTTAATTATATCATGCTCGGCAAGTGCATCAACGCAATGCTAACGTCATGTAAACTAATATGAGAAGAAATAATGCACCACTTGTGAATGACTCAAGGATAGCAGTTATAATCCCGAAGATACTCACGTCACTTGAGTTTCATTTGAATACTAGTTTCAAGTTATTCACAAGTGGTAAAACATTATGTTCTTACCTATATGGACTAGGAAGCTATGCTGTGCGGCCAATGTGTTAGTCAATCTGATCGTACGTCACGCTACGACGGATTAGCTACCGCATTCTGGCATTATCTATAAAAGAATCAAAATGTATACAACATTATAATTAAGCGAATTAAAAAGTAACTGTCTCTAGTCATTGCTGTGCGATTTTATATGTTTTTTCCTAATGCTACTGAAAAGGTGATATGAAAACGAAATAAGTTTGTTTAAACTTGCCGTCCAGCCCGTCCCATCCTTGATGTCCTCCCTCCGGTTGACGCCCTAAGCCAAGGTTTGTACCCCACAGGGGGTGCCCTTAGCGAGCGTTCACCTAGTTTTAATTAGCATAGTTGAATAACCCCTTTTTTGGGTGGGAAATTATCAAATAACTTCTCCCGCTCTGGGTGGAGCGAGAGGGCGTATCAGACTCTTACTGACTAAAACCCACCCATGTTCCTTCGGTTGCCATGTTGCCGGGGGCCACGATCTCCTTTTCGGACTTCTTCGCAGCCCCGGCAGGTATCGGCCCTAGCGGACCCCGTCAATTCTGCTGACATCTCTTTGAGGCGTCCGTGGAACACAACGCGCCGTCGACCCGGGCTTGGTCCTTATCGGACGGCGAGCTACCCATTGCTCACCGTCCGCAAGCCCGCGCTTACGGTGGCTGGAAATCTGCCTGCGATTCCCGACGCCCAGGGCGTCTCCTCCTGCGGCGGTTAGGGGCGCAAGGCCGCGAAATTTGCCTCTCCCTCATGCGTTCCGCCTCCTCCTTCGCGAGCATTACTGCTTCGCAGAAGGAGGTGAGTTGAATAACCCCTAGCTGGAGGTTTTAAGTGTAGTAGCTTAAGGCACCCACAGGAAAGCCCGGTTAAGTAGTCACGATCTCAGAGGTCAACTAAGAGAAGCACGACCTAAAAAAAAAAACTTGCCGTGCTTTTCAAACCCTGTGGATCATATTATAAACATCTATAGACAAACAAACGACCCTTTGGATTCATTCTATTCTTATATTAGCAAAGAGAAGCTAGAAGTTGAGTTTTTCTTCGCTCACAATTGACCCCGTAATGGAAGGAGCGACGTCGATTAAATACGAAACATTCCTCAGAATACGTATGCATGGCCGTTGTCAATGCATCCTAGGTAGATGGTTACCTACCCCGTTGTATATATAATATAATACTTAAATTCAATAGGGGTTATGTATGTCGCAGCCATCTGGTTAAATTAGCCAGCTAATTGGACGCCTAGGTCGTTCATTAAACGTCCACTTAGATGCCTAGGCCGATAGTTAATTGAACTAGAATCATTCAACGTTTAACAACTTGGCGTATTGAAAAGTCAGTCCTTTGAAGATGACTCACCAAGACTTAGCCAAGTGATTCAAATGGTGAATAAAATTCTGCGAGCAACTTGGAAATAGCGGTTGGTCGCAGTTTTAAACTAACCTAACGTATTTCACCCAGTTTAACTAAATGACTATACATGACATTCAGCCATCTGGTTAAACGTTGCGCTCAATGACTTGGCTAGTTCTTCTTCAGCTATTTAATTGGCGTTTAATGAACGGCCTAGGCCTCCAATTAGCTGGTTAATTTAACCAGATGGCTGCGATTATAAGTCGTTGAATAGGAAAATTGTATACCCAATATATGTTTTTTTGGAAATTCGACATGGTACCCACAGCTGTGCTTCTCTGGCTAAAGAAATTATATAATCTGAGTATATTCATTTATATTTTTATTTACAGTGAACAGGACTCTAGATGGAAACCAGTCATGACGAGAAAGACTATCCGCGGTACGTAGTACTAGTTGCTAGCGTAGTTTGAATATCTATCTATTGTTGATAACCTGGTGTGTTCAAAATCGAGGCACATTTTTTTTGAAGATATACGTAATTATACCATGAAAAAAACTGTCACTCGTGCAGAAGGAGTCCTACAGATGAATCACGACCGCTACACTTACCTGGTCAAGCAACATTGTTCTGGAAGGATGATGGTTTCTTTGATACACGCCTGGAATATTTTCACACCCATTTTGGTAATCTAGTAGAAGCCATGTAACGTTTACTAGAAAACATTTAAAGCAAAAATTACCTTGTTTAGTTGTTGTAGATTGACGAATAACCATCATAAATAGCGGGAATTACAATTCAACGCAGTACTAAAGATTCTAATATACCTACCTGACACAAAACTGAATCTCATACATTATAGTCCCAATGTTTAGAATAGACGTGTTGATTAAACAGACTCAGTGCTAAATTAGGGATGACGACAGAAAAAAAAAAAGTCCGCCTCATAGATTATTAAAAAATATTGGACACGTATTTTTTCTTATTTTAACGTTATCAAAAGATTATGGCGATATAATGAGTAAATATGGCATGACGTCACGAGTATGTAGATTTTATACTTACTTGTGACGTAGCGACCCCCACTCCCCAACTTTAATGCGTTTTAACTAAGTAATTTTTATCAACATGATGAAGCAAAAATAGGTGTCTAAAAATTTTTTTGTTATCTGACTGACGGACTTTATAGTTATTTTTTTTTATCCAGGCATCCTACTGTGACAAAAATTCTTCTTCGTGCGATATAATAATCTGCACGTAGACTTTCAGATTATCAATAGCACTGTTGGGTAAGATAGGCCGAAGCCATAACCACTGCTACATAGGAAGGTGCTCAAATAAAGGTGCTTATGACAAAGTGACGATGTTGAAACAAGACCTTAAGAGCGTTTATTCTGAAAGTTGGCAACGTCGCAAATAGCTGTCTAATATTTACCTATTTTGATTAATTTGGCAATATTACTGTATGAAAATATGAAATGTGGCTAACTAGTGAACTAGAATATTATAGATAGACGCTACTAAACGCTCTTAAATGGGTCTGAATCTTTTTGTCACCATATTGTGGATTCGTTCTAAAGTGCTAAACCAAAAATCATACGCACTCATCATAGCACAATTCATAGGTACTCTCAATCTGCAGTTCTGTGTTTTAATCAACATTTAAATCATAATTATGCACATTCATTAAGTCAGTAATTAATAATGATTTTTCTTTTATTCCAGTAATAAATCAAAGTATCATTGTTATCCCATTTAATTCTTAGAATGCACCTTGTAAATACAATTTAAAGGCACGCAATAAACATTTAATATTATAGTATCTAATTGGAATCTTCGTAATTCTTGTTGCTTAGAAAAGTTTTTTCTACGCTAATAGTAGAAAAACACTGCATTTCTATTTCTGCATTTCCTTACTGGCTACGGTGCAATGTTTTGTGTAAGTAGATGATTAGATTAGCTTCAATAAAAATAATTGAAATAAATAATTATATTGGTAAAGCTCTCTTCTGTACATTAATACGCGTTCGATAGATGATGGACACATGACTGTTACGAAGATGTGTTTTAGTCAGAGTTTCTAAAAACACAATCATGTGATTTCCACCAGGTCAGCACAGCGTCTCGTCGACGCATTATAAAACATCTATTTGTACTTCAAATGTATCCCACTTTTGTCTAACGCGTTTCACTGTGGCACAGCCAATATTGACTAAGTTAAATCAAATACTCTAAGAATTTAAATATTGGATGATCTCCCATGTATCTTTAATAATAATAAGAGTCTTGTCTGAAGTTGTGCTGTAATTATTTATGCGAATTTCATTAAATAAATCATCTCTTTCAGAAATAAAGAAAATCTTCACGATAAATAGTTTTCAATCTTACTGTCAAGTAATATAAGATAAATAAGACTTAAACGCTATAGACACCGAGGCCATAGGCATTATGTATTTTCCAACTAATTATGCAAATGTATTGCATACATGAATGTGGTCTAATTTAAATGTAACCGTCACATACAGGGTGTGCTCATTAGTATCGGTGTGTAAAGCGATTTTCTGTGAAATGTAATGACTGCTGTATGTCCCAATTTCGTTAGTGTATTTATGTAAATAACTGATGTAAATAGCCTCTAACTATATAACTGTCTTTTGTGGTTTTTGCGATTTTATGGATCTTAATAGTAACACAATTTCTCAATGTTTAATAGAATGTGACCAGCACCTAATTCTCTTTCAAGTTTTGCGGATCACGTTTGCTGTTATAAAAGTCGCCCGGTAGTGTGCAAGCCAAGTTTTCTAACAATGGTCACGCATACATCGTGCACTTTTTATATTCAAGCGTTCAGTTCTTTAATAATAATTTATCTGAATGTAATAGATACGTGTTTTGCAAATAATTATTGATAATTAAACACCACTTTTTCTGAACTATTTGTAGCGTGACTATGTTTATTTTACTGTAATTATTGTGTTGTATTCGTTATAAACTAGTTAATTTCTGATTCATTATCGTTATAGCTGTAATAAAATATTCACAAAGTATTCGTGTTTTTTATTTATTTATGAACCTGCCTGCCAGAACTTAAGAGCGTTTACTCTGAAAGTGGGCAACGTCGCAAGTAGATGTCAAATATTTCGCTGTTTTGATTAATTTGGCAATATTACTGTATGTAAATAAGAAATGTGACTAACGAGCGAACTATGAATTGCAATTATAACGCTGAATTTGATTTTGTAACACCTAAAAGGTGTAAAAAATGCATATGGAAAGTTTCCAATTACTTTTTTACATCTAAAACTAAATATTCAGCGTTACGATATTAATTATTGCATTTCATAATCCAATATTTTAGTTCCCTAGTTAGCCACATTTCTTAATTCCATACAGTAATATTGCCAAATTAATCAAAACAGGTAAATATTTGACAGCTATTTGCGACGTTGCTAACTTTTAGGATAAGCCTTCTTAATACAAGATCAAAACAGACTAAGTACATATTGGATCGGGTACTACCTATTTCCGATCTAGTATGTCACTTTACAATAGAGCCTTTCGACCCTCTATTGTAGAGTAAAGATGATATTAGTGATCATAAATGTAAAAATAAATGTGACGCTGGCTCATACCAAGTCTTGTGCCCGAAACCTACACCTAGACAAGAATTCCCTTAGATAATTTTATCAGAGTAGATGCACCAGTGAAGCTGGACCTGAACCTGATTCAACCTAGCGGCGCCGTTGTAAAAAGATCTGTAGTAAGGTAGATAAATATCTCCACTATTCCATTGCCTGCTCAAGGATGCATATCCGGTACGGCTCGCCGATCCTGTGTGCGTTACCTCAGCGGAATGTTGTCGCTTTTCAGAATTTCGGCTTGACAGATAATTAGTACCCCATCTCGTGTAAATGTGCCCGAAATTTAGAATTTGTGCGTCCAGCCGATCCAAAGATATTCACGAAAAACAGATTCCGCTGGAGTAACGTTACCCCAGCGGCATGTTTTTTAACCGGTGGTCGTAGCTAAAGCGACAACATTCCGCTGAGGTAACGCACACAATCCTTCCTTATCCTAAGGGCACGTCTTCCCTACCATTACCCAGTGGCGGATTTGCCCTAAGGCCCAGTAGGCTCGAGCCTAGGGCGGCAGATATTTAAGGGCGGCCAATCGTGACAAAAAATTCATTGATGATGATAACAAGAAATAACTCAAAATACCTATATAATATTCTAAACGTTCGCGCACATTATGAAGCGGGCCGCACTGCACTGCGTCGTATAACAATAATACCTAACTTAAAACCACCTTAACCCTGAAACCTTGGAAAATATTATAAACCAGCAGCTTATTATAGTTATCAAAATTTCTGAACCGATTTCGATAAAAGTTGGCAATAAAGTAAATTCATTATGTAGTCTACATATATGATGTGTGCTAAGAAAGGGGCGGCTAATACTACATGACTGCAAATCCGCCACTGCCATTACCGCACCCCCCGGTCTACTCCTTGATATGCAATGACTTCTAGCCCCATGAAGCATGAGGCTCCAGGGGCTAGTGCAAATCTTGGAGTTCATTCGATTTGTAGAGTCTGGTTAAACCGCGCTGGGGTCGGTGCATTTCATTCATTCATTCAAGTCATTTATTAAGGTTTACGTCACCTAAGGAAGTGCTCTATTTGGAAACAAGTTTACTGCATAATGCACTGAGTTTGTATGTTAGAATACATAAACTAATGGATTGTAGTTAACAGGGTTACTAATTATTCTTGTTCCTTATATGGCACTTAGCTTTGTTAAGTTATATAGCAATTACGTAACTTTAATTGATACAATGACGAGGGGCACAGTCTTTAGTTTGCTTGAATCTGCTGAGAAACTTGGTATGACTAGATATGTAATTTTTACAAGCTTTACTTCTTTATTGACAGCAAGCTGACGATATAAATTATGCAGCAATTTTTTCTTAACTTCTAAAGTTCTAAGCAACTGAGTTTCAGTATTTGACAACACAGAATATAAGTACCTCAACAACTCAATTAGGTACCTACTGGGCGATACCCATGCCCAGTACCTAAATGATTTGTTGACTTTAGATTCTTTGTGGACTTTGCTAATGATCCGCAACGTCCGGCAACTTTTTTGGTAAGTAGGTATTCATATGTCAACAAGGCTGTTCTTCATGTTCTTCGAGGCATGGATGTAATAAGTCCGTATTTGTAAACAGGGATTGACAGTGGAAACGGGACTTCCGAAAGATAGTGACCAAAATATCCATGGGAAAAGAAATAGCGCTTCTTATGTAAACGAAAAGGGCTCCTCAAACGCAGCAGTACAAAACGTGTTTGTTGTTTAAAATTCATCTCTCAGTATGGAGTTCAATTAAACGTGTTCCTTTGATATCTAGGGTATTAATGAGACCGTCCAGGAATCAACTGGCTGGCATACGAATTAATTTTTTTTTAAGAATTTTTTCCTTTTAATTTTTCATTCAAAATAATTTGACAAGTCACGATTATTAATTATGTAACGCAAATGAAATTTGAAAAAAAAAAAACAAGACTACTTTACGAGTCCATAAAAAAGAATTTGACAACGTCGCATTTTCTTAGCTTAATAAGAATGAAATGAAAAATGAAACTTAGATACACACATCGAGAGTCTAGTGTTGGTATGTCTTAGAATCACCTTAGAATAATAAAGCATATGTTATCTTCGAAACTATGTATTTTTGGAACACGTGTTCTAGGACTTTGTTGTCTCCTTCGATCAACAATTGTTGATCGAAGGTTGTCTCATTTTTACTTATATATATAACTTATAGCTTATAACTTATAGCATATAACTTACGAGTTTGGGACATCAAAAGGAACACGTTGTATAATATGATTCAATAAGTTGTCCATCCAGTTGCGATAATCTACGAGTAGATTCTGTTTAAGCATCCCAGTCATTAGTTCGTTCTAAAAACCACAAAATATAATTAGGTACTAATAATTAGGTGAAGCGTAGTCAGATTTCTTAACAAAATGGCTACTAGTCGAAAACAACTAGGTACTTCTAAACTTGCGACTATTTCTAAAGATATTGATGCATTCATTAAGTATGTCCGGTTTTGTCAATATTAAATACTATTAAAGTTCAAAGGTGAGATAATGAAAGCAAATAAACTGCATAATCCAATATCTAAAAGAAACTATGTTGCTCTCCATTAGTGTTTAAAATCGTTTGCATCTTATGTTGAATCGATGTATCTTCATCTTCGCAATAATTATGAACAGTTTTTACCTATAGGTAAAAATGATTCCACAAGTTATTTGGATATGAATAGGTAATTTAAAACATTTAAATAAGTCTGAAATTTCTCAGTAGCAGCCCGGAGTCTGGATTTGTGCCCGGTTGATGGCAATAGGCTCGCCCCCTATTACATGGGACTTAAAACATAACTGGCGAAATGTGGGTGTACCTGCTACAGGGACACCTCTGCCCAACCCTTCGGGGAAACAAGGCGTGATGTTATGTTTTATGTAAATAAGTCTCCAAAGTTTTGTTGCCGAACCGTGGTGGATTGTGAATTGAATTTTGATAATATTCGGCTAAAATCAACATTTACTGCTTATCTTTATTGGATTATGTCTTTGTCCTTCTGTCCTTTTTACCTTTTGTCCAACCTACCATCAGATCGGTCCTGGTAGTGAGTTGTCACTGGAGCATTCGGAATTCTGCCATACTATAGTCATCATCGTTGGAGGCTTGTCGTCACACATTGAGCTGAAATCCATACTCTTCAAACCGGAACGCAGCTACGATACTTGGAGGCGTAAATGCAGGTTTATAAGACCCCAGTAATGTGTCAGTACTAAGTCAGTCCAGCGCTCACTTGTAAATGGGCTCAAGTAGACACTAGTTTCACCCCAGTCCAGTGCCGACTTCGCGCCCTCAAGTCAGTCCAGTTGACTAACCTGCCCGTCTATTTTCGGGCCTACTGGGCCCGAAAATAGACGGGCAGGTTAGTCAACCCTGGGTTAGGCTGAGGTTAGGCTTCCCCGCCTGACTTACTGCCGATCTCGTCCACATGAACCCCTTAGTATCGTGTAAGCACTTCCCCGGCTGCCCCGGATGAGCTCGTTCACAAAGAGTCGTACTACTATTTATTCGAATGTTTCCTTCCAACGAATGGGACTGACGATGGAAGGAAGCTCAGGTGATGGACAAAATGATACTGAGTAGTGGAAGTAAGGATAAGGAAACAACCCAATGTCTAGATGACAAAAGCAATCAGCGAATGTTTTGAAAGACAACGAAAATGGTGAATGATAGCTGTTGAAGTTTGGAGTCCTTCATCATCATCATCATCAGCCTATAAATGTTCCCACTGCTGGGACACAGGCCTCCTCTCTGTGAGAGGGAGTGGGCCGTAATCCACCACGCGGGCCCAGTGCGGGTTGGTCCTTGGTGAAACTTAAATGCAGGACAGAATTTACACTTGTGACGATAGTGTAGAAGAGAAGTTTTGGAAGCACTTTGATTATGTGATAATGGATTCGCAAGAAAGTGAAAAGCTAAGTACTATACGAGTACCTATGTGAGCGGTGATTTTAACAGGCAATGCATTCTAGATATTGAATGAAGATATGAGAGAGATTTTGGTGGTTGTTACAGCCTCCTTCTGCCTTTGAACTGGCAACAACTAACACGTGGGTTAAGATAATAAAAAATCTGAACATTTAATGTTATTTATGTTGGTCATATTCACACACTTTAAATATAGTTTTGTCTACTTTAATTGCACTTTCTTTTCTCCATAAAAATAAAAAGTGAGTTTATTGTATACTTAATTTCTAGCCACATTTTTGCGGTGTAATTCTCTCGTTTACTCTTGTCAACATATGAACATGTGCCATTATTGCTCTTCAATTGGACACTAGTAGAGAAAAATGTAGATGTTCTTCAGAAAGGTCACATACATGCTTAATAACTTGTTTCAACTTATGCAGTGACAATGTAGAAGAGTAAAAAAAGCTCAAGAGATATTTATTTACGTTTATTTTTATGGATCGAAGCATGTGGTGTCTCGCGGGGCGTTGACATCTGCACACACTAGTGATAAGTTTTGGATCAATGGAATTTCTTTAGTGACAATTTCACTAACAACGACTGCCTCGTTGTTCTAGTAGTCGTAAACGCTACTGCTAGCAAAGGCAAACTGTTATATAATTATGTTATTTCTGGAGTCTGGATTTGTGCCGGGTTGATGGCAATAGGCTCGCCCCCATTACATGGGACTTAAACATAACTGGCGTAAAGTGGGTTACTATGAGTAAGTACACCTCTGCCAACTCCTTTGGGGAAACAAGGCGTAATTTTATGTATGTTATGTTCATTAACGACTATTGACGAATGAAGAATGTCGTTCGCTTGCTAACATGAATTTGTTGTGATTTAAGGTGAATTGTTTTTTTTTCCACTAAATGTAAAACGAAAACATTGATATGTAATGAAAGCGGTTTAATGACATTTCCAGAATATTGATGTTTTGGTTAGAAAGGGAGAGAGGTATGGAAAGAGAAGTTTGCGCAGCGTCGAGACCCCAAAAAAAGAGCAGGATAATGATAATGATGATATTTACAGACTCTTTAAACACGAAGATAATCATGTTATGCCTAGGTACCAAAGTTATGAATAGTGATGATCGTTTACTAGTAATATACTACAGAATACAAACAGCATGCGTAGCAATGACCACCATAGAAACGGGTTTTGTCGACGGAAGAATAGACAATAACTGCCTCGTTGGTCTAGTGGTCGCAAGCGCTACTGCTGAGCATGAGGTCCTGGGTTCGATTCCCGGGTCGGTCAAAGTGTTATTGGGTTTTTCAATCTGGAATTTCTCAGTAGCAGCCCGGAGTCTGGATTTGTGCCCGGTTGATGGCAATAGGCTCGCCCCCTATTACATGGGACTTAAACATAACTGGCGAAATGTGCGTGTACCTACTACAGGTACACCTCTGCCCAACCCTTCGGGGAAACAAGGCGTGATGTTATGTAGAATAGACAATTGTGAGTGTAAATCTATCATTTTGTTTATTCTTCCGTCGACAAAACCCGTTTCTATGGTGGGCATGCTACGCGTACAGAAAGAAAGTAGAAAGAATTTTAAACAAAAGTTGACGGAGGTTTTGTCAAAACCGAAATACAAACTACGGTTTCTATGCGGGTACAAACACGTGGTGAATACTCGGTCTAAGAAACTACAATCAATCTGCCTAGCCTTTTCCGAACTATGTTGGGGTCGGCTTCCAGTCTAACCGGATGCAGCTGAATACTAGTATTTTACATGGAGCGACGGCCTGTCTGACCTCCACAACCCAGTAACTGGGTAATACGATACCCCTTGGTAAGACTGGTTGTCAGACTTTTTGGGCTTCTAACTACCCGTAAAGACTGTCAAAGATCCAACGAATGACAGCCGGGACCAATGGCTTAACGTGCTTTATGAGGCACGGAGGAGTCTTGGTATATAAAAATTGTCACCCATCCACGGACCAACCCCGGCAAGCGTAGCTTAACCTGATGGATCGACCTGTGCGGCTGTTATTACTTAGCCACGAGCTAGTATACCGAGTGTAATCTATAAGATAAAATAATGGGATCTCCATATTTTCTATTAGACCGAACTCAATGGGACATATATGTTTTTCAATACCATTTGGCGTCTGAACAATAAACATCACGCTATAGAGATAGGTTTTGTATCTCCGCACTATTGACCTTGTTTATATTTCGCGGTTATGAAAGGCCTTAAGTCACCTAGTCGGGGTTATGAAAAGCCTTAGTCACCTGCAGGCCTAACATGACACACGCGACATATATCCACTCTCGCGCGACTAATTTTTATCTGTTTCTGTAGTTTTATCGTTTTCTGACAGCTACGCCATACAAAATACTCGACTCGTTCTGTCAAACTTGATGTTTTGTCGACAAACCCTAACATGACACGTTATTTATCTCTATTTTTGACAGTTCAACACGAGATGATCAGTCATTTTGTCGTATTTAGTCGTCGTCGATTTTGACGACGATAAGAGTAGACAAAAAGACAAAATTATGATACATAAAAAAACTCGAAAAAAAGATGGCAGATTCATAGCCGTACTTATTGGCAATTTTTTATTATTTTTTATTTGTGTGTACACCGCGCACCGGTGTACTGTAGTGCAGGGAAGCACTATCACGTAGATGACTATTACTTTCAGTAATAACAAATTATGTTGCCAATTATGGTGATTAAATAAATAAATTAACGAAATCTAGGCAAACCAATGGCTGTATGGTAATAACAAACCTTCGCAACATAATTACTAAAATTACCAGTTTATTTCCTAAGGGTGGTGATTAACAATTTTTATGGTTATAATAGCGGAATCAACTTCACCTGCCAATTTATTTGAACGTCAGTCTTTTTGGTGAGTGTGGTGATTAACAAAATTTGCAATGTCATGGACTTTATGGTGACTGTTACAATAATAAACTTCGATTTGTCAAATTGCGATCGTCGGCCCATTTGTCATTTGTGGTGATTATCTAATGAGTATAGATGCCACTAATTTTAATTTCCGTCATTTTGTATTTTAATTTCAGCCAAAGAAATAATTTTAATCAAAAAGTCGGTTACCTACATAAAAAAACTAATCATAAATAATTAAAAGAGAGAATAATTAAGAGAGAGAGACATTTATTCAATAAAGTACAGACGCCAGCACACCAGGCTACTACAATCTATCAAATTTATTTAATAGATTTTCAACTTTATCGCTGAAGTTTAAGGTTCAAAGTTGATTGGGAAAATTTGACATTTTTGGGTAGCTTGATGTGCTGGCGTCTGTACATAATTCCATGCATATTTGCAACATCGGTTTCTCGTCGCGCGATAAAGAAGTGTCAAAGTGCCTTTTTCGTGTTTACTCGTCGTTTGCGGTCATGTTAGGGTTTAGAATGACGTCAGAATCGTAGACAAATTACGATAAAACGAGACAAAGAGCGTTCTCGCGCTTGTCATGTTAGCCCTGCTGGAGTATCAAGAAAAAAAAAATTCGTAAATATAAAGGGTTTGGCGACTTCGGTGTTAAGTCATCCGCTCGTAAAGTTGTAACACCCGCTATCTCGTCCACTCACGCGCAGTCTTAGCGCAGATACGGGGAAGGCTTACGAGAGCGGGGAGGGACAGGCAGTGCCGCGACGGACACCATCTTGAGTGCGCGTGAGTGAGTCTTAGTGTTGTGATTATATTCATGTTCCATCCAGGTTGGTAACAAACTCTTTACTTAATACTTTTTTTCACAGAAACCATTTACTTCACCTTTTTTGAGTTTAATTACAACTGTTTAAAATTGCGTTATAACATAAACCGGTTAAGTAATAAACCACTTTTACGGGCCGACCGAGTTAGTCAACTACTGGATTTTAAAGTTCGCTATATTTACTTATGTACATTGTAAGAGCAATTTCTTAATCGGGTACCGTTTTGTGTGAAAAATGGTTTTATGCTTTTAAAATTGGTGCTTAAGTGAGGCTGGACGTATGTGACGTCATAGTGCAATATATTTTTAGTGAATGAAACTAGTTTACTGGACCAGGATGAGTTGATTGTTGAGTTAATTTAATAAGGTAGGTATAGTATTTTTACACATAAGGTATATTTAGAGTTTATGTACCAGCTCTAAGTGCGAAGTAAGATAAAAATACACATATATAAATAACCTTGTTACTGCAGTTTCCTTCGCAAAACCGATGTTATCGGGAACCAGATTCGATGTCGGGATAAAAACACTCAGTGTGCGTGAGAGTCGCTTGTGTTAGTATCCCAAAATAGAGTTAAGTACAGATCATCTTCGTTGCAAGTTTCACTGGAATCTGTTGAGGCGTTTCGGAGTGATTGAGTAACAAACATTTAAACACGCTTTCTGATTTATTAGTCCTCCTAATAAACAAGTAGGTAGTAATAACTTTCAAGAAAGTGTTACGTAATGAATCAGTACCTTACCTATGCTTTTGTGGTAGTCAGCCCTTTCCCCAAAAGTTCGTGTTGACTATACCCAGTCAAAAAATCCAAAATGACGTAGATTTTTGCCAATCGATCCTTCTGAAATTTTCGGGAAGCTATTTTACAAACGATTGCTTAAGACATAGAGATAGAAATTAAACTTAGGGATAAGACAAATATGATAGTCAGCTAATAGCAACAAACTAAAATACAATTTTTTTCGTAACAGGAGTGTTCTTTGAAAGACCTATATTAAATGGACTCTCCAAGATTTTAAGAATGTGCTTGGAAGTCTATCCTTAAAAACTAAGAGAAATTGTGATATTCACAATTTAATTAAAATAACAATGGCTCACTAAGGCGTCACAGTGGGTGGATTAGCATTATTTTCACTTATAAGGCATTTAATATGTATTGGTTACAAATGTTAAGGCCAATGCTAACTTTGGCAGCACTTCAAGATGTATCGAGCTAATGTTATAAAGCTGATTGTATCTACTCAAGTTAAATACACAAGTAGATGTCTCGATAATAGTAGGAGCCAACAGAATTTGGCTAAAAAGGAATGAAAAGATCCTGGGATAAATTAAGGCACGCGGTCTTTAACCAAAGTATTTTTTTGCTAAAAACTGCAATAGATATAAGTAGCAAGATAGTTGTTAAAAACAAAAACGTACCACAATAATCTGCGAATGCTATTGAAGAGTATGCTCAATGTGGACTATCACGTAGAAGCATTGGACTTCAGGAGTCAAGCAGGATCTTGGCCACTGCCAAGTTCCTACTCAACTCCGAAAGTCCACTGGACTGAAAACAATTGATATGAATTGGGAAAAGTCAACCATTTACCAATGTGATATAACTTTACGTACCTCGTGGTTTCACCATAGGAAATCGAGTACTATTTGGAGGGGTATCTGTCACGAAACAATCAGAACTGAACGTTGCATGTGCTGCATGTGCACTTAACGGACGAAGGGAAATTCAAGAGTTCCATCGCGGAAAGCCATAACTAACCACCGTAAAGACTATTCTTGCTTGCAGCGCTTGGTCTCTATAGAAACGGGGCGGTAACAAATGTGGTCATCGTGTGCACGGGATTTTGTTTTCAAAGTACTTAGTTATGGGCTTTCGCGATGGTACCTACTGAGTTTTTGCCGTAGTCGGGTAAAAAGCGTGCTATCATTGCCCAGAAGTTGCACAGAATAAGCTTGCTTAATTTCATTCGATCTTTAGGTTTTCCATAATAAATTCCAATCAACCCAAGTCTTTCACAAGTAGGTAATAATGACTTGAAAACATCTATTTTAAACAATGGCCTGTGATGTAAGCAAATTCTAAATGCCACAATACTGACAGAAAGTATACAATAAATCAATAGATTGTAATTGCAAAAGATTGTAAATAATCGTAAGTCGTAAATATTTACAAATGAAGGAATTGAAACGACAATAATGAACCAACAACATCCATCACTAGAACAGCACCAAAATAAAAACAGCTAATTATATTGAAAGAGAACTTATGAATCAGCTCCAACACCTCCAAGCTCAGTCCTTGACTATCACCGACGTTTAGATCGAATCGCAACACTTTCAAATGATTCCGATCAAAGTAGCAATTATTAAAAGTGGATTTAGTTGCTTCAAAGAATCCATCTGAATCGTTTAGTCTAGAACCATACTGGATGGATTGTATTAATGATGTTATGGCTAGAAAGGAAGTAAAAGCTATGGTGGCAGCTGAAGAAAAAGACATGCTTTGTTAACCCAAACAAATAGAGAAAAAGCAGACGCCTAAAAAGTACACAAATATGAAGTCTTAAAAGCACTGCCTGTTCTAAATTAATCGTGCTAAGAACTAACTAAAGATGCTATGATATCTAAGTTTATGAATCTGGTACTTAACGTAGATATATAAATCTGATATGATACTTAATTTATCGCACTACTAACCACAAACATACATACAACAACATAAGTAGTAACACCTCCAAGCTATTATAATAGTAAACCATGAGAAATACAAATAAACCGTTATTGCTAACAATCCATGTTTACGAGTGGTTCAATATTTTTTTTAATATACCCGATTAGAAACATAACAGAAAATCATAACAGGCAAAATAACAGAACGAAGTGACCTAGAACTTGAAAGTTCAAAGACAAAATGCAAAGCTATAAAACGTTCGTCTAATACAAAAACTCAGTGAGTTTGCTTTCGTGATGAGACAAAAAGTTTGCGATATATTTAAACGCGCCTTGACAATGAAAAGACGTAAAAACAATAGTGTAACAGTTCACATCGTATATGAATGGTGACGTTTCACGTTGTAGCTAACATCCGGTAGTCTGTTTGTGTGTGTGGTGCGTGGGATCGCCGATAGCGGGTGACATTCAACAAATGTAAACTACATGCAAAAAGATAGATAAACAATATGTTATTATAAATGAATAAACCCTTTTACTTTATAGTCCCTCTCTTGATAATTACGTTTTGCTATCTAATGTCAAAAGTATTTACTAAATTCCAAGACTGTACCAATTCCATAACAGTGCAGACGATATGGTGGCATCTACATCGCCTCATGCGAACTACGCATCAAAGACCTGACGTCACACAAATCCTGCATCGCGCAATTAGAGTTTACCGCGCGAACGACATAATATAAGACTATCCGACTCCAACCGTTGGGCAGTTGCCCGCCAGACACGACACCCGTCTGGTTGGAGGATCCTCCCTTTTCTATGGTGGATGAATGAGCTTTACACCCTGTTCCTCATGCCCCTAAAATGTCAATTCTATCAATAATGTTGTTTTGTCATCGGGGCGGAATGTGTAAACCCACCATGGGGTATAGAAAGGTTTAACTTGTCAAACCAAGATAAAGTGATCAAAAATTAACTTGCAGATTTCATCATTCAATTTACACCAAGAATGCTCACATTACTTTTTGACAAAAACATAATATAGTTATACTCTATTTCCAGTTGTCCTAACTAGAAGAGTGGGTTATGAATACGAGCCTTCGGGTCTACCCGCTACCGCTTTTACTTAATCCACATAAATGTTGCACACATCAATGCGGTGGAGAGTTGAACAACTGGGTCGGCAGCACCGCCGGACGCAATAACGCGCGGTTTTCTTTACTTTCATTATGTTTAGCCAAACACCCAAGAAAATCAGTCCCGTCTAATACAGTCTATGATAAGTTGATGATGAGAATCTGGTAATAGTGGCTGTGGTAGGAGTTTCTCTTAAGGATCAACTCTTCTTTCTTCTCGGACTGCCATGTCTCTAGTTCGAACCCAAGGCACGCACCTCTGACTTTTCGGATTCATGTATATTGTTCTTGCTTCAAAAACGGTGAAGGAAAACATTGTGAGGAAACCGGCATGCATGAGAGATATTTCTCGTCGGCATAAGAAGCCAAGTCAGAGGCCCATGGGCGGCATAAAAACTCTGACACCAGGTTAGTTACAACCACACAAAAAAGAAAAAGAAAGATCATCTCTGGAACGAAGTGATCTGAAAAATAACAAAGTCATCCACATAACATAACATAACATAACATCACGCCTTGTTTCCCCGAAGGGTTGGGCAGAGGTGTCCCTGTAGCAGGTACACCCACATTTCGCCAGTTATGTTTTTAAGTCCCATGTAATAGGGGGCGAGCCTATTGCCATCAACCGGGCACAAATCCAGACTCCGAGCTGCTACTGAGAAATTTCAGATAGAAAAACCCAATAACACTTTGCCCGACCCGGGAATCGAACCCAGGACCTCATGCTCAGCAGTAGCGCTTGCGACCACTAGACCAACGAGGCAGTAAACATCTTATGATAACATCTTATGATAACAACGCTGAAGTAGCAATGAAATCGCGAATTGGCAAACAGTGTTGGAAACTTGCAGGCTAGGAGGCGCGTTGATCTTCACAGGATGGCTAATTATGAATTGAATGAAAGAGAGTCAACGCAAAGATAGCATCATATATAGCTCATCAATCTTATTCCTAGCTCTTCATTTGCAGGTATAAGGGGCTGTACAAAAAAATATTCGTTATTTGACCGTAAGATATTTCGATACGAAAGTACCTTTACCTACTTCACATAAAAATCACGTTCAATCAAATATCATTGTTTTGAAACCAAAATCGTAATGGTTATAAGGTAAGTAGAACTTCGAGCGGTACTAACAAATCACGGCACAGTACTTAGGAGGCACGTTCGGAATAAAATATTGGGTTTGAAGAACGAAGTAGCGAAGGTCAGTGCCCTGTCGTCAAGACATCAAGCACGGTGAGCAATCCGTTACCCTCAGGTAACTTTTATTTGACGAAATGTTCGTTCTTTTTTGCAGTTGGTAATGTTGACTATTTCCCCATTGTTTTGATTAATAAAAACTGACCAAAGAAAAGATGAATGTATTGGAGAAAGAGCACAGTAAGATGACGGCGTCTCATGCAGGATTTTGGAACAAACACAAGGATCATAATAAGGTCACAGATGCAATAGTTAACGAATCTAACAACACAAGACGATAATAGAAATGAACAATATACCCACGCTTTAGCAAAAATGGGTACACGACTAAACGATCATTCATTTAGTGGACTGCCTACAATGATAGTTGCGACATTAACACAAGAAAGGATGGAATAATCAAGTAGTTATCCAAGCAGACATTGGGCTATTTTCAGGCGATATGATTTCTGTATTTGAGACAGTAGAATCCCATTCCTTCTAATTGAAAAAGAGAATATAAATGAGAAACAGATCGGAGAAAGGAGCTAGAGTTACACCAACAGTGCTTTTAGGCAACCCTTGAAGTGATTTTACCAGTAACTGTGGTCGTTAGTGATGGCAAGGGAAGGGACCCAGCCCCGCTATCACTTTCACCAGCAGGGGCAAAAGAAATAGTGGTCTACCACCAATGAGAAAAACTTTAGAAGAAGTTCATATCAGCAGAGAGTTGATACAAGCTGTAGATGAAACTGACTGCAGTATGTACTTGAACACAGAGATTAATATCAGAATATCAGATAGCACCAAGATTTTAATCTGTAACCAGTCGTACCTTAAGTGTTACAAATTAGTTAACTCACTTTCACTAAAAGCGATAATTTATATTGCATTATTGACACACATATTGCGTAACTGCATAAGCGCCGGCGCAGCCGCCCCGTGGATGGTAACTGTCCCAACGTCGCTATCTCCGAGAAATGGTCACCAGAACTAAATCAAAGTTACCGGTACTTGCAACACTGTGATTTTAATTTATTTAATTTTGGCTTTAATGCTATTATCTAATTGATTGTTGCGTTGTAACCATGTGCAGTCACACAGTCAAGGCTCGTGCAGACCAGCGCGATATCCCAGGCGCGACAGGCAGCGCAACTCGTGTCGCGCCCGCGATTTCGCGCTGGTCTGTACGAGCCTACAGTCATATTTCAGTGTCCCTGTTAATTGCTTAACATTTTTTAAATTAATTAATGCAGTTTTAAATTCATATTTCGTGAACCTGTTCCGAGTGAGATAATAGGCTACTTGTGGGCGTGATAGAGAACTATAGCTTGCTAAGAAATTAATATTACATAAAATATCAAAGGCGACGGCAGCCTGTGGCGACGCTAGGGGCATACCATTTCTAGCAGTGGACTGTGGACGTCTATTGACTAAGATGATGAAATTGCGAATAAGATGGATAGCACTGCTTGCAACATATAACTCTCCTATACTATTAACCGAGCAATATTTGTATGTATATATATTTGTTTCTATATATATTTGTACCTACTCACGTTCTCTAAATCGATTCGATGAAATTTGCAATATAGGGGTTAACGGGGGCGAAAATCAATCTAGCTAGGTCTCATATCTGGGAAAATTTGTTTTCTCCGTATTTTCACCCGAGCAGAGTTCGGTCGCCCAAAGTTACAACATAATGAATAATGACATGACATTATTGACATTAGAATAATGATCTCAGCAGCATGGAATTAGTAAGTACCTACTATCAGGGCAGTATGGAATTAGCAGCTATTTTCACCAGAGCTGAGCTCGGTCGCCTAGATACTATAAAATAACTTCTAGGAAATAAATTTCTGCTTTATCATAGTGAAGTAATAGCACACAATAATGAAACACTATTAAGTTAACTAAAAGTATGAATCATAACTATAAAGATTGAGTTTGGATGTACAAAAAAACGTAGCAAATTGTCGAGTGACAAAAAGGCATTTAACGTCGAAATTCGCACACAGACAAAGATGTAAGTAAGTTTTGTGAAACATAGTGCGATGCCAAATTAAAATATCAATGTAGTGGTAACTGAAAGTCAATTTAGATTGTCCTTGCACGCTTTTTCTGTCAAGATCGATTAAAGCAAATGATTTATAGTAAAGCAAAATTATTGTATGTGATAAATGCAGATGCATGTGTATTAAAGAACATTCATAATGCATAATGTGAAGATGACATGCGACCTCATTATTTTAATGTAGGTAATTGACTAAACAGGACAACAGCCCACCTGATGGAAAGCTTCATGTTACCGCTTATAGACACCTGCAAAACCAAAGAATTTGCTGATATAATGCCAATCTTGAAGTCAAAGTGAAAAGCCTGTAGTTTCACTGGCACATAAATGACACTGGCGAGTAAAGAGTACCTACTATCAATCTGCCTAGCCTTTTCCCATCTATGTTGGGGTCGGCTGAGTACCTGTATTTACATGGAACAACTGCCTTCACAACCCAGTTACTGGGTAACATTATGATGGGTTGTGGAGGCAGTTGTACTAGTTGTCAGAATTTTGGGCTTCTAACTACTCGTAATGACTGTCAAAGATCTGAAGAGCCGGGACCAACGGCTTAACGTGTTTTCTGAGGCAAGGAGGAGTTTCCCCTCGATTTGTAATGAATGGCCACCCATCCACGAACCAACCGCGGCAAGCGTCGCTTAACCTTCGATCGAACTGTGCGGCTGTTATCATTGAGCCACGAGCCCCGCTCACACATCCAAAGAGTACTATCAATTAAGATCGAAAATGTTCCAGAAAAATGTGCTAAACTTATTACTAAACAAACTATGTATTGTGTTAACTATGGTCGTAGTGAGAACGAGGCTTAAGTCGTCAGTCGCTCCGCTACCGTGATATTCAGGTCGAAATGTCTACCATACAGATGAGCATGAAAACTTTTCGGTCAATTAAACTCTTCAACGGTACCGCCGGTGTTGATACACGAGCCATGATATGGGGTATGATCCGCAATGCTTTATGTTACGATTGAGAGGAATGAGCTTACTGTACTCGTACTTACATATCCTCATTTGTTTTTCGTTCATAATCGGAACAATGATCATCCCCTGAACAAAGCGGCCAGTGTCGACACGGAAACAAATGACAATCAAACTGATTCTGAAGCTAAACCATAAGCCTTACTGTCTCCTGGAGCTGAGAGGAGAGGAACGAAGCGGAGCTATGCCATATTAATCAATGGAATTACATCTCCACTCCACTTCACAGGACAGGGATTTGCGAACTAGTTTAAAAATTCATACAAAACCGGGAAGTGAAGCGAGGAAATGCCCCGCTTCGTTTCCTTTAGCGTTTCGTTTAGCGGAGAGGGGGAGCGGGAAAAGGCCGACCGCGGGGTTTTGCAGCCCGCTCAAATTACTCGTCGCGTGAACTCAGCCTAGCTCCGCACAGTCCGCAACTCCGCTCTGTACTCCGCGTCAATGGACAGGCAGCCTAAACTCGAACGAAAATAGTGTTTAGGTTTTTTTGGCTACAAGCAAATTAAAATAGAAAAATGTCGATAGGAATAAGAGTAGGGCTAGCCATATCATATGTGAAAGATGATATGGCTAGAAAGGGGGTGACTACCGAGATGACGAGTAATAGAAAAGTATGGAAGAAAAAGACATGTTGCGCCGACCACAAATAACTTGGCTTAAAGGCAGGAGAAAATAAAAACAGTAGCACTCCGGGAGTGCCGACAGAAGTGAAAACTTGAACATGATCGCCTCTGCGGAAGAAAAATACTTGTATAGAACATTGGTCCGTAACCTTATCTAAATAAAGAGCACAATCGCGTTTACAAAAAAAAATACTTCCAAAACCTTTAAAGTAAAAATATTTTCATAGAACATTGATCAGTAACGTAGGTAATATAAATAAAGAGCACAATCGGGTTTACAAAAATGAGGTGTCGGTAACGGTTCGCGAGTTCAATTGTTTTTCCCATCTCAAAAATGCCCAACGCGCCTAAAGAAGTTTTCACTTCAATAATTTATGTGTTCCTAAGGTGCAGCGCAGACGACACACTTTTTGTGCGATCGAGTCTGTGGCGCACATTCGAATTCCTATCTTATTCGTAATGTGAGCTACGGAATGGTTAAAAAATTAAATTTTAAATTGACAGAAATTACTATCGAGCGACACATCCTATATAGAATAACCTGCATTCGGAAAAACATCGGGGACAAATAATACATTTTGTGCGCCACAGACTCGATCGCACAAAAAGTGTGTCGTCTACGCTGCACCTAAAGGGTATTTAAAATCGATTTGAATTATACGTTAATTCTACGTAAACAAAATAATATCAACTCAACTCTTGTGACAATTTTATTGACCTCCACTGTTCACTTTTAACCCGACTACGGCGAAGCAAAATGGAGGGTTATGATTTTGACCGGTATGTATGTAGGTATTTAAGTTTGGTGCTCGACGCTGACTTCGGAACGCTATGAGCATTTGTTGCGTGATCTTAGGGTAATCATCACAATCATCGGATGCTAAATATGGATCTCCCAGGCCCACTGACCGATTTATCAAGTCAAAGGGAAATTGACGTTGTTACGTTTCTCTACGATTCGCTTCTGATTGTTCAATTCAGTATGTTATTATTATCATAAAATATGATAGCAGGATACTGCTGCTCAAAGTATTGAGTATTTCTCTCCACTTTCCATTGGACACACGTGGAATATCCAACCAAAATATATTTGAATTTTTTTAACATGCTATGTATGGCCAGTGCATGTTTCTTTAAATATTTTTACACAAATTAACTTTCTCAGATGAAAGAAAAAAACACAAACTGCATTCATTAGAATATAATATACTTAACCGTTACATTAAAAATACGATTTACTCGACTGTTCGTGATTTCGTCACGTCTCCGGAGAGAAATATTTGTTAAAAAACTTCAAAAACCAGTTATATACTATACCAATGTGAAATAACCTTCGATCTCAATAATGTATACATTATAATGACGTTGTCCTTGTACAAGTTAGTTTGTAAGTTAGTTTCTATAGTGCAAATAAAATGTATAAAAGTATAGTGACCTGAAAAAGACCAGTGCGCATATTCACGAAATCACGACATTTTTTTATTTATTTAACCATTTATGTACACACAAATAATACACAGACAAGACAAAAGGAACAGAAAAATATGTACAAAGGTGATGCTTATTTCTAATGAAATCTCTTCCAGCATACCTGCGATAGGACAGAGGATAAAAAGACATGAAATATTTTTAGATCGTGTTCTATATAATATACTATGCAGAAAAGTTTTTTGCGATCTGACCTTTCTAGTACTCAAACCTCAGTTGGTTTAGTAGAGTTTTTTGATCCTTATAAGAAACAGGATAGGTTAGCATCAAAAAAAGTTTTTGTGAAAACTGCCCATTTTCTTGCTGATTAAGTATACATATTTTTCAAAATCTGTGATGGCAGATCAAAATTTCGCAAAAAGTTAAGGACAGTCTCCTAATACCGTTTTCTTGTAGCGACAACGGTTAAGGTACCTGTCCTAACTGCCCCATCTCAAAAATCCACCCTGTACACGTATATTTTTTATCGTGTGTGATTTATTGTTATTGACGCCACTAATGCAAACATGGTTACTTTCTTTTATAATAAAACAACCGATACAAATATTTTTTTTTTCATTTATGATTGACCTCTCTGACTCTTGACCTCGGCCTTTCTGTGTCTAGGTTTCTTGTGTGATTTTACGTACATTATTCTATATGAATCTGAATTGATTTGCATTACCTTGTTAGATTACGGCAGGTGTTTAATTTATCGTAATCCTCTACAAGGTCGAATTAAATTAACTAGCAAAACTCCGCAAACATGATATAAAAACAATGATTTTTTAGGGTCAACGAGCCCTGGTAGTATTGTTTCTGGAAGTATGAGTTAAATTCAAATCATTTAATTCGAGTAACATAGACTCATAATAGAATAGCATAATACACATGAACAAATAATATTAAAATTTAGTTTAAATTGTTCGTCAAAGAAAGCGACACGTAACATGCTTGGAAATACATAATTATAAATGATTATACTTCCAAGAAAGAAAATCTTTTTTTATTTTTTGTGAAACCCATCACGTCTGTGAAGTTTAAACAAAAAAAACTGTTAATTTTTCAATGATATTTCAGGTGACTACTCTACTTTTTTTTTTCTTTCTGTCTTTCTTTCGTCTCCAGCGGTGCCCCGAGAAAATTCACTAACACGCCTCGAGGAAAACACCTTTGTGGTTCACGTCAACACATGGAAAAACAATTTCATTACACGTGGTCCCTGTAACACACATGCCCATTGGTTCATACCTCTCCCTACATCGTGTTTATTTGTTTATTCATATTAAAAACATGCCCCTTGTATCTTACATATTCACATTGCGAAAGTGCATTATAAAAAGTGGAATCCCATTCAATTCTGAAGTTATTTAAAATTCATTTTCTATTGTAGACACAGACAATAAGCTGCGATTTCCAATGGAATGGGAGAAACCTGCGGTTACGCTCTCGGTTAAGATAACCACGTGGTGGTAGCAGTTGTTATGGTTGGTGACGACAACCGTACATATTTTTTGGGAAACTCATGATGGGTTTTCCGTTTAAAAGTACCTGTAAGAATTTCTGGGTTTGGAGTTCTTTGTACGGCCTGGGTCGAAAGATGGCGACCTCAAATCTGCTGAAACCCGATCCCACGATAAGTTGATTAAGCATAACTCATAATGGTAGCGGCCATTGGAAGCTCCGTGCTTAACAAACGTCACAGGCTAATACAAATATCGTACCTACTTCAAAATTATACACCATACTGCTATACACGGCTATAATTTGCTCTAGATCCTCATGAGTTACAAAACTCCCCAGTGCCTTTCTACATTACCGTGTGAATACTCCAGAATGATGTGTCGTAAAGTTAGGAAATTGAGGAATGATATGATTTAAAAGAAGGTGTAGTGACAACATTTTTAAAGGGTAATAAGGGTATGCTGAGATGGTTTGGTCATGTTGAGAGGATGAATGAAAGGCGACTAACAAAATGTATTTACAAGGCAGATGTGACTGGAAACGCCTGGAGGGGACGATATACTGACCTTATTGGTGATGTTCTTCAGAAAGGCCAGGTGCGTAGTACGCGAGTACTACTAACCGGCGTGCGTGTATGACCAGATGTATGAACGTAAACGAGGCAAAAGGAATATGTAAGGATCGTAGCAGGTGGTGTTTTGTATTTTCTGCCTACCCCCATGGGAAGAAGGCGTGAGTTTATGTATGTAAGGTAAGAAATCTGGAAAATGTCTGGCAAACAGGAAATCGTTAGGAATTATTTATTTAAAATTATGCTACCTATTATGATCCAAATCAAAGAGACATTTCTTGACATTTCGAAAAATCAGTTTACTTCGTCTGAATAAAAAAAAAATCTTTATGTATTATGCAGCAATTTGAATAAAAAAAACCAACAATATTCTATAACAATTTTGGTCAATGTTCACTACCACAATCAAAATCTGATTCTAAAAACTTAAACACTTCAATATGAAAAAGATTAATTTGAGTCACTGTTTTGTCATTTTTAGGGTTCCGTAGCCAAATGGCAAAAAACGGAACCCTTATGGTTTCCTCATGTCTGTCTGTCTGTCCGTATGTAACAGTCACTTTTTCCGAAACTATAAGAACTATGCTGTTGAAACTTGGTAAATAGATGTATTCTTTGAACCGCATTAAGGTTTTCACACAAAAATAGAAAAAAAACAATAAATTTTGGGGGTTCCCCATACTTAGAACTGAAACTCAAATTTTTTTTTTCACCGATCCCATACTTCCTCTTCTGTGGTGGTCTCTATGGATGAAAAATGGTATTGAGGTTTCTAATATAATTTTTTTCTAAACTGAATAGTTTGCGCGAGAGACACTTCCAAAGTGATAAAATGTGTGTGTCCCCCCTGTAACTTCTAAAATAAGAGAATGATAAAACAAAAAAAAAACATTATGATGTACATTACCATGTAAACTTCCACCGAAAATTGGTTTAAACGAGATCTAGTAAGTAGATAATGGTACGGAACCCTTCAAGCGCGAGTCCGATTCGCACTTGGCCGGTTTTTTGATTTAGTAAATCCTGTATCAAGATCACAACAAATCACCAACAACACTCCATCTTGTTTTGACAAATTGAGGTTGACATTAGTATAGCATTGTCCTATACACCGTGAAATTTGAATCACAGTTTTGCTAGAACAAACGTGATTCAGACCATGGTCTACTACCACAAAAAACACAAAAAGACAAAGTTTAAAATGTCAACATTATCTACTGCTTACTAAATTTCGTTTATGGAGGTACATTTCCCTGTAAACAATGCTGTGTCCCATGCGTGGTGTCTGTATTGTAGGGAGTAACGATAATCTTGACATTTTAAACTTTGGTTTTTTTTGTGTTTTTTCAAATCCAATTATGTTTTTTTTTAATTGGATGCTGTATTATGGTAGTAGACCATGGTCTGAACAACGTTTGTTCTAGCAAAACTGTGATTCAAATTTCACGGTGTAGAGTTATTGTTACACCCCGTGTGTAAAAATAATTCTGAACGCCAAGAAAGCAAAAAGCTAAGAGAGAATGAGAGTTAAGCTTGGAGATTTCTATTCCATCATCTGCCTAACAGATCCCATTATCTGTAAAATATTGTACAGTACATTTTGCGTGTAGAAAATACTTATGATGGATGTCCTCCGCCCTGGGGCAGGCGGAGGTATTTACTCTTACTGACAAACAAAGTAAGAGTCTGATAAACACTTTAAGGAATAAATACTCCATTTTGTTGCACAAATGTCTCAGACCTCAGTCTGTAACCTGAATACGCATACATATTTTGTTTGTTATAGCTTCTCTAGTTTACATTGAACCTCAATGGGTTTTCCACGCGGTGCTCTTCAACTACTAGAAGTGAAGTCTATAAGCAATATCTATAAGCAATATCTACTACTAGAAGTGAAGTCTATAAGCAATATCCACTTACCTAAAGAGTTGGTGGAGTTTCTTGCCGGCTCTTGTCCATAGGAAGCGACCAATTGAAACCGTGCACCTAGCTTCTGACGTTTCATAAGTGCCCTTGTAGGTACATGCGAAATAAAATATTTTGAATTTTGTTTGTTTTTTTCATTTGAATTTTAAACCACGTGATTTAATTATTATTGTTCGTTTGTCTCAGCTACCAATATCTTGTGTTTTAAGGTGAATTTGACCTAGACGAAGCGTTAACTATCTCTACGTAGGTATTAATCAAAGGCACAAGCCGTTCGTTTACTCATAGTTATCAAATGCCCAGCGTGATTGCAGAATGCCCACACTATGTGCCACTTGCTGTCGTGCCCTTTCGACACGGAAGACACAAATACAAAGTACAAATGAAGAGATTGAAGAAGCTGCTTACAGGTTGACAAATATTTATTCAGAAAAAATAAGCGTCTTCATTCTAACACACAGGGTGTAAAAAGACCCGTCACGTTGCTGTAATCCACGCATTATGCACATAAAACTGAGTAACATTGAGCAAAAGTTATTACTGGGAAACGACTTTTATTTTTGGTGTGAAAAATCACTGTTTTTGGGAGCGCGCATGTAACGTAACGTACAAAACAATTTGATTAGGTTAGGGTGCATGCGACGGTACAGAATTTGTGGGGGTAATTCAAGTTAAAACATTTAAAACTTGCTTTCGTGAAAAAAAGTAAAAATAAGTTGTAACTTTGACCTTCATTATCTCGGTAATCAGTAGGAGGTACGGTCCATTACAAAAACAAGATCACAGTGATGGGGAGTATAAGGCTGCCTATCCATTGGAGCGGAGTGAGGCAGCGGAGCGGAGAAATGTGCCCGCATAAACCAATAGGAGCGGAGCTCTGAAGCGGAGTTTAGATTCTATTGGTTAATATTGGCACATTTCTCCGCTCCAGTGGACAGGCAGTCTTATACTCCCCGTCACTATGATCATGTTTTTGTAGTGGACCTTACCTGGGAACCTACTGATTACCGAGATATTGAAGGCCAAAGTTCCAACTTTTTTTTTACTTTTTTTCACGAAACCTAGTTTTGGAACGGAGAAATGTACCAATATTAACCAGTAGAATCTAAACCCCGCTTCAGAGCTCCGCTCCTATTGGTTTATATTAGCACATTTCTCCGCTCCACTGCCTCGCTCCGCTCCAGTGGACAGGCAGCCTAAGTGAGCTAAGTGACTCTTGGCTTCGTTAAGCGTCTTTTTACATCCGGTTACCTACTCCTATTGCTCTGTCTACGTAGATAGTTATATGTGATCACATCACTTACCGCCCGGCAGTTGCAAAAACTACCCACTAACGCACCGGACCTTTTTAAAGAACATCACCGATACTGTCAGTGTATGTCCTTATAGGGCTTCTACCTAACACATGGCTTATTCATTCCTTGTTCGCACCACGTAGCGTTCTGTAGGTAGTACGAAGTTCTGGTATGTAGTATGTATGTAGGACATTACTGAAAGAAGTTTGCTTTCTCCCCAGGATGACGGATTACGAGCGCATCAAGCAGACGTGTCTGGAAAAGGCGGAGCTCTGGGAAGACCCTGACTTCCCCGCTAATCAGTCGTCAGTGTTTTACTACCAGACTCCCCCTTTTCATTTCGAGTGGAAACGTTCGAAGGTATGTATTTAGTACTCCTTATGACTCTATAGTTGAATGTTAGAGAATGCTCAAGGCATTTAGTCCACTTATGACTACAGCACAAAAAGTCGCCAGAAGTCATGGTCCCATGAACTTGTAGCGCATTGAATTCATTCAAAGCAAGTTCTAATAACAAGAAAACTGAAAACAAAGGACGAAGGTTTTTTTTAAATCCTCTACGGGGAAGTTCTTGGCCTACATCTCACCTGATGGTAAGTGATGATTAGGCTGAAGGAGGAAGCGAGCTTCACCTGAAATCCTCAACCACAGAGGAACTAGCTATCTTACCTCTAACTGCCGAAACACAACAATGCTGTTAACATTGTTGTTATGGCGACAAACTTAGATAAGACGGTGGTAGCTAGCCAAAGAAAAGATGCGTTACTGAAAGGGCCATAATGCTGCAAAAAATAATTGTAATTTAAAAAAAAAAAAAAAACAATCTTCCAAAAGGTGTCTCCGGGGGTAAACACCTACCCTTAATTATAATCCTATCGAAACCAAAATGGTATCATTTTAAAGCCCTTTAAATTTTCCAGGATTTTTAATTTAAATTTTTTCGAAATCTCTTTTCGTTTTAAGTTTAAGATTCTTTAAAAAAAATCCAAAAGAAACGGTAAAAAATAGGCATTATTTTTAAATAAAAAATATAACATAATTTTTGCGTTATTGTAGCCCTTTTAATAACGCATCTTTTGATACAATTTTCATTTCTCTATCTTAAGAATTGAGAACACTAGCCCCCAGTCGCACTTGAAAACGGGTGAAACTGAAGTGATAAGCTAATCCTATCTAAACCAGAATTTTATCATTTTGAAGCCCTTTAAATTTTCCAGGAACGTTTTTCTTTATTTTTTCGATATCTCTTTTCGTTTTTGAGAAGTTTATGATTCTTTGAAAAAAGTCCCAAAAGAAATGGTAAAAAACTTGCGTTTTCTGTAAAAAAAAAAATACATGTAAATAAACATTTTACAAAAAAATAAAGTTGTTTTGTAGCCCTTTCAGTAACGCATCTTTTGATATCATTTTCATTTCTTTATCTTAATAATTGAGGACGCTAGCCAGAAATATTAGTTTCAATACTCCACCTTATCATTCAAATAAATTAAGTCGACGAAAATATTTGATATTAGACAAAGATGAACATTGTATAAATAAACAAATATTTTATTAATAATTTTCTTCCTTATTTAATTTTCCTTAATTAACTTCTTTTTACCGATTACTATCTCTATATAAATAAATACGGTAACTTAATTTTGGTATACTAAAATATTCTACAGCCAGCCTACAGCCTGTATTAAACTATGTGAATTGTTCAAATTTTTTTTTCTAGTCAACATCACAATTTTTTTACAGGTAATTTTTTATATATATATTATTAGCTAAACATTCCACTTAGAATTTTTAAATTTCATTAATTGTAACAGAAATCCGAGGTTTTCATGTTTTTAACGCTCCAGGCACTCCACTACAAGACGGGTCGGTGATTTCAGACTAATAAGTCCAGTACCCTGATTGCGTAACTTATTTTCGTAAACAATTATGACTAATTTGTTTCATTTTGACAGTTCAACAACATTCATTGCGTTATTTACGTTGTTGAGCAGATTTTGTTTTCCAACTTATGAAGCAATGGATTAGCAAACTATTTAAAATCGAAACAAATTGTGATTGTGTTGTATTACGCAATTAGGGTACAGGTTTCCTCACGATGTTTTTTCTTCACCAATGTCAGTAATGTCCGAGATAAACACAGAAAGTACATATGCATTGAAAAAGCCACATTGGTACTTGCTCAGATCTGAACCCACAACCTCACGAATGAGAGGCGAGATTTTAACCACTGGGTCAACAACAATTTTTTTCCGATAAACTTGATACAATAAAATTCTAATCCCTGTGACTCATGTTTTACCTTAACTTCCAAGCTACTGTCGGACAAACGAATTCGGATTAAACCTTCACATCTATCAGCTATCACTATTCGATTGACTATCTCTTGTGACGTAACAACTCACAAGGCCGCAGTACTCAAAATCTATTATTGCAAACATAATACATCTATTACCTAAATATTATACAAAACAGTACAATAACGATGACGTCACCAATAAAAAAAAACTCGAACGTATTGAAAGCACGCGATTGTATAGAACCCGTTAGGATTTGTAATACTGCTAAATGATGTGGTGAGTCGAAACTAAGAGTGGTTCGTGGTACCTGCTCGACCTTTTGATTTGGCATGGTTATCGCTCAGCAAGCTATGGGCATATTCATAGACGAAGCGGATTACGCATCTATACAGAATGGATTTCTGAGATGGGGCAGTAAGTTCAGCTACCTTAACCGTTGTAGCTACAGGAAAGCGGTCTTAGGAGACTGGCATGAATTTTTGAGACATTTTGCTCTGTATTCACAGATTTTGAAAAAAAAATTACTGTCAGCAAGAAAATAAGTTTTCACAAAAACTTTTTTTGATGCCAATAGATCCTATTTCTTATAAGGATCAAAAACTCTATTGGACCAACTGAGGTTTGAGTACTAGAAAAGTAAAAAAAATCCATCAATTTATTTTTATAATGGACAGACTAGCCAAAAATTTATATAGCCTATGTCACCCGGACCATTATTACAAATCTATTGATACCTCATTCATCAAAATCGGTTCAGCAGTTTAAGCGCTACGGTGGAACACACGTAAAAGCAAACATACATACATACATACAATACAAACATACATACATACTGTAAGCACCGCGCTTGGCTGCTTGGGATCGTTTAGTGTATATAATTAAAACACTTTTAAATAGTTGGGACTATATTTTAAATCAGTATTATACGGACACACGCGGGCGGAAGACTCTAGCTGACCCTCATATATTTTTCTTCAAACAAAACCTTCACGAATCCTATTTTAAATATATTTGACAGATTATTCGGACGGAGAAAGATTTCATGCCAGCCTGTGACATATGAGGTTCCCTCTCATATTAAAGCCTCTACACCAGCTACGCCCCTAGATAAATGTATCCAGCAGATACCTTTATTCAGAGCATCCGAATAATCTTCAACCCTTCCTACCTATACCTAAACGAAACATTACCTAACGATGGAAATTAAAATACATAGTGAGGTCTTTCTCTTACAAGAGAAGGCTTAAGTCAGGACGAACGAATCACAAAGTCTTGATACCAGACTAGATCTCAGCTAAGTTAACTGACAATATGTGCTAACATGCACTCACAAGGTTAACGTCGTCATGCTTAAACCTTACTGCACCAAAACCATCGAAAAAGGCGCAGCAAGCCTCGGAGAAACAAACAAACTGATGTGACAGTTCACATCTACCCAGAGGGGGTTTAAAAAAAAACAAAGAACTCTACATCCTAAGCCTTAACTCCATCGGACATAATTAAGCCAGAGGGAACAAGGGTTCAAGAAGCAAGTGTTCAAAATTAATAATTCACGACCATACTCTAGAGGGAAAATCACAAAACCTCCTCACAAGACAATCTTTATCAAATGTCAGTTAATTCTGACTAAACTGTGATACCTCAGCCTTAAGTTGAACCAATTGTGTCAACTAGACACACCTAGCAAGGATTATATCCATAAAGCAAGGTTGGTGTCAACCTAGACCCCTTAATTCGCATTAATAAATTCTGGAGTACGTTCATGCTAATTTAGACGAGACGACATATAATATTGAAGACGCAGACAATGGCTCGTTCCCTCAGACTTCGTAGCGATGTGAGGAGTGACACCTCACTCGCTCCCGGCAGCGTCCGATGTTTGCTTCCATAACATGTAACGAGAAAAATTATAACGCATCAGTATAAAATTACATGTTCCTCACTAAAATAATGTGTTAAAATCAAATGATGTTTACATCTAAATGACATTGACAATATGACAATAAAATAAATGACATAAAAAATAATAACTAAATTCTACACTATGGCAAAGGTTTTATTCTCTTGATATGGGCAAACTCTAAACTTTTTATTATTTAACTTTAAAAATTCGTACTCTAAAATGTAAAACTTCTTTATAAAATGACTAGCTGACCCAGCAAACTTCGTTCCGCCTTACAGTCAATGAATGTGCATGTTTAGGATTTTAAAATTTCTACCTTACCCCTACCTACCCTACCTACCCTACCTACCCTACCTACCCTACCTACCCTACCTACCCTACCTACCCTACCTACCCTACCTACCCTACCTACCCTACCTACCCTACCTACCCTACCTACCCTACCTACCCTACCTACCCTACCTACCCTACCTACCCTACCTACCCTACCTACCCTACCTACCCTACCTACCCTACCTACCCTACCTACCCTACCTACCCTACCTACCCTACCTACCCTACCTACCCTACCTACCCTACCTACCCTACCTACCCTACCTACCCTACCTACCCTACCTACCCTACCTACCCTACCTACCCTACCTACCCTACCTACCCTACCTACCCTACCTACCCTACCTACCCTACCTACCCTACCTACCCTACCTACCCTACCTACCCTACCTACCCTACCTACCCTACCTACCCTACCTACCCTACCCTACCTACCTACCTACCTACCCAACCTACCCTACCTACCTACCCAACCTACCCTACCTACCTACCGAGATGTCCAAAAAACCGATCCACACAAAATGTATGAGAACGTGAATTTTCTTCATATTTTTTTTTTTTCGTGAGTTTTTCCATATTTTCTCACCGTTTAAACCTTCCCTGGACTACGACAAATATTTCAAAACCAAAATCAGCTAAATCGGCCCAGCCGTTCTCGAGTTTTAGTGAGACTAACGAACAGCAATTGATTTTTATATATATAGATTATATGCTTTCGACCTTCTTTTAAATTTATTGATTTTCTGTATAAAGCTTTTAATTTTATAAACTTTCGACCTTCTTTTAAATTTATTGTTTTTTGGTGCGAAGTTTTTGATTATTCTCACATACGACCGCTTACTTTTATTTGGTGCTCTTCTTGAATTTTTCTTAGCACGATGTTGTTGTAATGTGGCTTTAAAAACTTTTATATATTTATGTTCCTTATGGGTAACATGAATTTGAATGTTATCGTTTGTGGTTTCGCCTGTTTGAAGATTTTCCACATGTTCGATCAGATCAACAACCACTCCATTATCTGTGACTGAACCTAATTCCACGTCATCCTTACTATTAAAATAAACCTGATCAACGACGAGGTTATTTATAAGAATTTCCTCATTGTGACCAATGATTTTCTCTGAAAAGGACACATTCTGACCTTCTGAAACATAAATAGATGGTTTAATACATAATGGACTGGACTGACCCGATTCAATAATTTCTTCCACGTGTTCACTCTCGAACACTTGGGTGGACTCCTCTTCATCATCATCATCGTCATCTCTTCTTCTGTCTTGGCAGCTTTCTATCTTTTCTGGTGGGTCATCCTGTCTTCCACTAGAAAATAAACTGGTGTGATTATCAACATTCACAACATTTTCTTGTATGTCTTCCTCAGACATTGCTTGTGCAATCTCCTCTTCTTTCACCCTATATATTTCCTTGTGACATTTGCACGGGAACTCCGCCCTCAGCTTGTCACACAACGACTCAAAGGATATACCATCGTGGTATATATAATTATGAAAGTACATCGCTGGACCTTCAAGAAATGCGCGTACTATGAGCGCTAAATCATTATTTCGCCATTCATTGCTCGTGGCTATCAGCTTGAATGCTGTTATAAAATTTTCAAGGCATACGCCGTTTATGCCGGAGAAAGCCTGCATTTGTAGAGCCATCTCACTCTTTACGTATTAACAATAATAATAAAAAAACCACTCAGCTTTGTTTTCCGGCGTGAATCTCCTGTTTCTTCTCAGTTCGGCGCTCCGCCACGTATAACTCTTCTCAGTTCGGCGCTTCCACCATATGTGAGCACCGCGCTTGGCTGCTTGGGATCGTTTAGTGTATATAATTAAAACACTTTTAAATAGTTGGGACTATATTTTAAATCAGTATTATACGGACACACGCGGGCGGAAGACTTTAGCTGACCCTCATATATTTTTCTTCAAACAAAACCTTCACGAATCCTATTTTAAATATATTTAACAGATTATTCGGACGGAGAAAGATTTCATGCCAGCCTGTGACATATGAGGTTCCCTCTCATATTAAAGCCTCTACAATACAAACATATAAGCATACATACATACATAGACTGCTAAAATCATAACCCTTCCTTTTGGTTTGCCGTAGTCGGGTAAAAATAAACAAGCGCGGACAATAAAATCACGCGGCCGACGTTGCGGGCAGAAGCTAGTTCTGTATAAATGTTCAAAAGTCAATTTAACCTATTCGAAATGGGGTGCTAAAGTTTTCGAGCCCGCTTCGCTCGCTCTTGCCAAAGTACCTCCTATTTCGGTATGAATAGTAATAAAAAACCTAATCTTTAAACAGCAAAAATTTTCGAGCTCGCTACATTCGCTCTTGCATCCTGCATTCTCAATGTTTTTTGTATATCGGGGCGGGAGGACCATTATTTATTTACAAATTGTATTTATTACCATCAGAAGCACTGACTTTCAATTCACATACTTTACGCAAAGGGTCACTTCGAGTCTCCGAGCAGCAAATCTTTGCAAGGGCCCCCCCTTGCAAAGATTTGCTTCTCGGAGACTCGAAATGATTAAAGCCGCGGCCCCAAGCGGGTTGATATAGTTGGCTTGTTCCCTAGACTTTTTTGAGTACTTAGGCCCGTATTACAGAACCTCACTCAAAACTCAAGCATTCCTTAAAACTCGTTTAAAACCTTTTGATTGGTTGAAACGAGTTTTAAGTAATGCTTGAGTCTTGAGTGAGCTTCTGTAATACGGGCGTTAGGCTGCCTGTCCACTGGAGCGGAGTGAGGCAGTGGAGCGGAGAAATGTGCCAATATTACACCACAGTTAATATTGGCACATTTCTCCGCTCCGCGGCCTCGGTCCGCTCCAGCGGACAGGCAGCCTTAGTGTATTATCTCGATTATATTTACGTAAAGATTGTAGAGAAGCATGAAGAACAATAGTACCTATTTTAATCTTACCTAATCCTTTTAAAATATACCTACTTATAAACAAACCCTGGTGATTTCTTATTGTTAAAAAAACCTTTATGTCAACATTTTTTAAATAACACAATGGGCATTGTGTCTTGCCGTTAGCACAATATTGTAAAACTTATTTTAATTGTTCTATGTACTATAAAAGTAAACATAAATAGGTAAAATACCCACCATTGCAAAATATTTATTGCGGTCGGGAAATGCATGATACTGGTGCCGATTCCCTTGTTCACAAACTAAACTAAATTTAAGTTCAGTGCATCTTTTTCTTTCTATTTCATTAAGAAAAGGACAGAAGATAAATTTTAGTTTAGTCCTGTCAAATTAATCAGTGCCTGTCACTACTCCATACAAGGTTAGACGTGATTAAAAACTTGCCTACTAAAATTACGTCAATTTACGTCAAACGCTGATTAATTTGACAGGACTAAACTAAAATTTATCTTCTGTCCTTTTCTTAATGAAATAGAAAGAAAAAGATGCACTGAACTTAAATTTAGTTTAGTTTGTGAACAAGAGAATCGGCACCATTGTAAAACACTAACTGTTGAGCGCGTCTTCACTTGCATTCTATAGAACTACTTCATAAATCCTGATAAAAAGAAAACAACAAATTTCATCCAAATCTGATCAGCATTTTATATGTAATAAAGTAGAGGAGAGGAGGCCTGTGTCCCAGCAGTGGAACATTATAGGCTGATGATGATGATGATGATGAAAGTAACAAACCACCTTTTCTAAGTTTCAGTTTTACTAGAGCGATACCGTTAATTATCAACTAAATGCGTTTTAAAAGGCTAAAAGCTTAGCATAATGCTAGGTACTTAAACCACTCTCCATATTTTGTACACAGTGAACTATAATTGTTGGGTTTAGTGGGTTGATTTGTAATTTATCTAATTTGATTAAAATGATTAATTTCACGCTGTTCCTTTCTTTTAAAATACTATGTTACTTAAGAAGAGTTATTATTTTTTGGCCATTCTTTCGATTGGCATCATAAAAGTAGGGGTGTTTTTTTTTTTACATTTAAGTCGGTTCGATTCCCAGACGAGGCAAGTAATTTTTAGAAAATCTTTGAATGCAGAATTACTAACTTTTAAAAATAACACAATGTCTACGATATTTAAGGTACTTTCCCTTCATGTCCCATAACTTTGGGACGCCCTGTATAACCCTACTAAAACAAAAAAATGCAGTTTAGAACCAAAAACAAAATCAATGCAGTGTCCGGCTACACTCCGTTTTTTTTAACCTATTTTTTCCCACTACTGGGCAAAGGTCTCCCCCATGCTTTTCCAGTCTTCCTTATGTTGTGCCTTCTCCGACCAGTTGGTCAGGAACGAGTCCAAATCGTCACGCCAGCGCTTTTTAGGCCTGCTCCGGTGGCGACGCCCGTCATCAGGCACCTGCGATCCTGGCCCATTTGTTTTCATGCATCTTATAAGTGTGACCCGCCCAGTCCCATTTTAGACTTATCGCCAACTTCGGCGACACCTGTCCTGGAGCGTATTATGGTGTTGCGAATTAGCACTATAATATCTCCTACGTACCTAGCTAATCTCCGTTGAGACTACGAACGGTGACCGAAATTGGTCGGGAGGATTATACTTACCAACTTACGAGAGAACCTGTACGGCTCCCTAGTACTCGTATGTTGCCTACACGGTACATTTTGTCAGCCTGTTCCTTTAGTCCGTCTTATTAGTCATCAAGTTAACAACCCACTGACAACTTAAAAGCGCTTTTAAGAAACTTGCTTTTCCATATTTAGTAATACTTCATTAAGCTCCAACAGTTAATTAGTGTATTGACCACGGAATAGAGAAAAAACTAAATCTTTCTCAAAGCTGTACTAAGATTATTTCGTTTTGTCGTCAAAATGAACTGAAAAAGTGTTTTTAATGCTTGAAAATAGACTTTGATGCGTTTAAATAGTTTTTTGAAATAAGCTTTTACTATACATAATCTTACGGTCTTGAAATTTTAATGTTTGTATGTTTTCTCAAAAATTTCTGATTTTTCCCAAAAAGTTAACCTCCCCGGCAGGGGATCGAACCCTGGTCTCCCGCGTGACAGGCGGGGATACTAACCACTATACTACCGAGGATAGTGATGAAAAAGCTGAAACAGGGCTTTACTTGCTTCTTGTGCAACAAAAAATGTCGAATTTTCCTGCATTTACGACTTTTATACGAACATTTTTAAATAACATAGGCACGGTGAGAGCATAACGCATTTTTTTTGATAAAATTCTCAATTTAATTTGCTAAATTTTGGCTGATATTCAAGTTTTTTTATTATTTCGCGAATGCAGAGCTCCCAGCGGGACCTCGGGACAACGCGAAACGCATACTCAGCCTCATCCCCAACAAGTTTCAATGTTGCACGCTAGATTGTGCAGTAGCACCCCAATCACTGAAAAATGTACCTTGTTGCCAGGAAGCACGTTTAAAAATTGAACACTCAACCCTGTTTTATTGGTTTAAAAGTTAAATAGAGATGGCAGGTTGTCTAGCTTTAAAGCCTAGATTTTTGTAAGTGATATAATTTGCTTAAAACTTCAATCACTCATGTTCATTTGTTGATGGAAAAGTTCAATATCATCTTTACATTAATTTGTAGTTATTCTAACAATATTTTAAAATTTTTAAGTGGCTATCATTTACTCCAATACGAGTAAGTAGAGAAAAGAAAACATTAAAATAATGAGCTTTTCTTTGTCAAAAATAAGTTGTGTTTTGATCACGAGAAAGTAAAAAGGCCTTGCCGGTAGGGAATCGAAACGTAATCTCACACGTGACAGGCGGGTATACTGACCACTTATACTACCGAGAAACCTGATGACGTATCTGAAATAGGGACCATAAGGCTCATGCAGACCAGGGCGATATCGCGGGCGGGACAAGGGTTGCGCTGCCTGTCGCGCCCGCGATATCGCGCTGGTCTGCATGAGCTTTAATTCGACTGAAGCATCAATTTATTTTAACAGGCCATTTTGAAGTTCTTTTACTGTTAACTATATACCATTTTTTCTTAAGTTTTCTGCTCTTTTCTAAACAATTTTATTTGAAAAATATAATAGTTTTCTGACCTCGCAGCTCTGGTGAGATTTTGAACTCGAAACTTTGTGATTGTACTTAGGTACTCAACGTCTAACCTCTCCGTGCCATCGTCGCTCTAGCGTTATAAAGCCAAAATAGTTAACTGTTCTTACGTCTACTGTTTCACCTTATTTTATTTTATTTACGGATGATTTAACAGTAAACTTTAGTTATAAATAAACGTTTCATGTTTGATTATCACTAACAATCCCAAAACCTATCATTTCAGAAGGGTTTTCCGTTTTACCCCCGTGTTTAGCAAAACAACGCTTACGATTTTAAGGTTCGGCTTTGCACTTACCTATCCCTCAGAGGCACATACTATCAAGAAACTCAGCTTACTTAGTTTTGTAAACCAATGTTCAATGTATAATATGCTGTCGATATTCTTTAATAAATAAAAAACAACCGACTTCCAAAAAAACACTACAAAGTGAAAAATAACTTTAATTTCGGAAGTCGGTGTCTTTGGGTTTGGATTTTCGTTTTTTGCCACCGACTTCCGAAATTAAAGTTATTTTTCACTTTGTAGTGTTTTTTGGAAGTTGGTTGTTTCTTTTTTTTTTAATTTTTTTTTTTCTCTTTTTAGTTATGGTACCTACCTACCCCACACAAATTCGAATACAGTTACCTGCTATGTAAATAACAGTCACAGGAACTTATAATACGTATTTTTTCCCATTTAGTATGTGGATGACAATCCACATACTAAATGGGAAAAAATACGTATTATTGAAACTAACTCAAAACTACCCAAGCAAAGTTAATAAAATTTACCTACCAAACAAAAAAGAATTATCAAAATCAATTCATAATCGGCGGAGTAATCGCGTAAAAAGCATACAAAAAAAAAACCTACAGACGAATTGAGAACCTCCTTTTGGAAGTTGGTTAAAAAGAAAACAATAATACATACGTTTCCTACAGGCTGCATTCTCTCTTCTTTAACTTTATTTATTATAAACTAGCTTGCGCCAAATTATAGCCTATGTTACTCAGCGATAATATAGCATTATACTAGTGAAATATTTTTTTAAATCGGTCCAGTTGTCTTTGAGTTTATTAATTATAAACAAACATACAAAAAATCAAATCTTTTCTCTTTATATTATAATAATAACAGTATTAGTTCAGACATAATAAAAATAATGTTTAATGTGTTATTGTTATGTGTTAATCTAATGTTTAGATGACCAAAAGCAGTCTCGTTGTTCCCCGTTTGACAAACTCAGGGGTGAAATATAAAGAAAATCCTTTGGTACATTTGGTACGAGTACCATAGAGGCACTGAGGCACATAAGTAAAGAAACGGAATACCTAGTCAGGCATGTATTACATAATCAGCACGTATAACGTTCCCACTGCTAGAACACAGGTCTCCTCTCAGTGGTAGGGAAGGGGTTAACAATCACAATAAAAAAATACGATTAAAGGACAGAGCACACATATCAACTCGAAAACGGATCGTCACCGTATCAACTCGAGCCATTCAGTATTCTATGTATGAAACTCCCTACTGCAACGCACACTAATCGGAATCGTATAACGTAATCGCCTCGCCTCGGGACAAGCTCACGAACCGTGATGCGTTGCTGGTCAACTTGCAGTATCCGCGCTTACGGCTCGTCGTCCCCGCGCTTACGTCTCTCCGTACTCGACCTTCCGTCTCTTCGTCCACCCTTGCCCCTCTCACCGCTCCCGCAGCCCGCTTGCAGCACACTACTGCCACGCGCGCTTACGGTGAGCCGTAAGCGCGGCGTCGGTCGCCTAGCCGTAGCCGAGTCGACGTATCGGACGTTGACGCCTGTTTGACGGCGACGCGAAAGGCGATATGGTGACGATCCCTTTCGAGTTGATATATGTGCTACCTTTATGTAAGAAAAAGAAATGACGTGTAGTTTTGCAACCCGCTACCTCTTATGGAACATTGTTAATTTTGTAATCCGCCCAATACCTGTGAGGTATCAATGAACTGCCAAGATGAGTACCTAGTCTGCAGGTGGGCGGCAAGGTCGACTGCTACCCACCACATTGCAATATACCTCTTACTTTTCATACATTCCTTTTGTGGCACAATTTTTTTTATTAACGCCTTTGACTTTTGTGCTAAACTCAATACCTACTGACGGGGAAACTCCATCACTGGATCGTGGATGAGTGACCATCTTTACATACCAAGACCCCTCCGTGTCTCAGTGAGCACGTTAAGCCGTTGGTCCAGGCTGTCATCCGTGGATCTTTGACAGTTGTTACGGGTCGTCAGAAGCTTGAAAGTCTGACAACCAGTCTTACCCAGCTATTGGGTTGTGGAGGTCCGACAGGCAGTCGCTCCATGTAAAATACTTGTATTCAGCTGCATCTGGTTAGACTGGCAGCTGACCTCAACATATTTGGGAAAAGGCTTGGAGGCAGATGATAATGAATTAATGATGATGACTAGTGGTGGTCCAGTGGCCCAGTGGTAACGATCGCAGGCATAATGATATTAAAACGACTTCTTTTTGTTTACAGGAAATATACCCGAATCCGTCATTCATACACGACAGAAACGAAGTTTTTGATGTAATACCTGGCAAATTAGGTAAGTAAAATAAAGCTATGCGTCAAACAAAGGTGAAGGTATTGTGCACTCCGGACTCCGGATGTAATTACGTGAGGCATTTAGGGGGGAGGTGGTCGAGCCGAATCTCACCCAATCTGATGTGGGGGTAAGGGGGGCCTCGGCTATATCACGTTATTTTTTTCCGCAAGAAACAGTATAAAATTGCGAGAAAACTGGGTTAAATTAAATAAGAAATGTTTCCCAACTAAAATATACTCTCATAAATTGAATCAGTTGAATTTCACTGATTCAAACCAGTGAATGAGAAATAAATTATTATTTTTTAATAAACCCAATGCAATCAAACACAGATTAACTTATTTAGATTTTACGTATTCATTTTGAAAACTCTCACGGGAGATTAGAGGTGGGGGGAGGGGGTCGAGCAAAATCTCACGACATCTCACCAGGGGGTCGAAAAATCGCCAAAAACAACTCACTGTAATTAATGGATGCCTTCTAATCTAACCAAATGAATCTAATTTGTGTGCTCTGCGCTTTGATTTTAACTGAGGAAATTAATGATCATCATAGTTGTATAAGGATGCTCAGAGATTTACAAAGATCAACTCGGAAATGTTTTTATAACTTATTTATTTATTAAACTTATTTATGTTAGGTTTTTTTTTTAAATTATGTTGTCTACGTGCTAAAGCTATTTGATTGCTCGGCGAGATCTGAATCCGCAATGTTGTTGCTTTGCAAACTTGCAAATGCGAATAATTAATTCAACAATTTCTTAACTCTTATTTAAATAATTAAGATTATAGGTACACAGATACCTAAATGAGTCAAAACCATAATAATTGACCATTTCGTAACAATTGTATGTCTTCCGACTTATACTTATTCCAAAAAAAAAACTAATATCGATGATATATCGGTGACATATTATGATACCTTAGATTTAATAAATTTATTTGCTGGTGCTTCAGTAACATTTAAAAATATATTATGAAAATATTGAAATGGTACCATATCATCTTCTTCAAAAAACTGATGTCCATCTCTCGATTTATATGTTTCAAACCGAAAAAAACATTGAAAAGTGCCTCGGACAGCTCGTTAAGTCGTTGGTCCCGGCTGATATTCATAGATCTTTGACAGTCGTTACGGGTCATCAGAAACCCGAAAATCTGACAACCAGTCTTGCCAAGGGATATCGTATTACCCAGTTACTGGGTTGTGGAGGTCAGAAAGGCAGTCGCTCCATGTAAAATATTGGTATTCAGCTGCATCCGGTTAGACTGGCAGCTGAACCCAACATATAGTTAGAAAAAAAGGCTAGGTAGATGTCGACTCACAAAAGTTTGTCCTTGATGTCGCACAGTCGGGGAATAGTCATGGCATCACCATGTTTGAGAGATGGACATTGATTTCAGTAACAACAAGCCTTGAAAAACCAAAATTTCATTCCCTATTTAACCTCATTAGGATAAAGAGGCATGACGAACAGGGTGTAAAGTTGACTCTTTTAAGTTCTTTTCTATTTTGCGAATGTAAGAACGCTGTATGCTAAGTGGACTGTAGATCTGTTGACCATTTTCTATTTTGTTAAGTACCTGATACTTATTGAAAGACCTACACTGTCCTCCCAAACCTAGTAACACTGTTATTTGAAAGTATTGTAAAAGCCAATTATTTTTAAAACAGTAACCGTCGAGTTTTTTGCCGGCTCCTCTCCATAAGAAACGACCAACTGGAACCGTGCACCTAGCTTCTGACGTTTCATAAGTGCCCATGATAGAACACTGCTTGCGCGACGTCAGTGTGATGTGTAGTTCACATGTAGCGACATAGATGCCGCCGCCACAAGAGGATACATTTTTGAAAATCCTCACTTCCAACTCACTTTTGTTATTTATGGAACTTTTGTGCAAAGTTTCAGGCTTCTAAACTCAATGGTTTATTTAAGGCTGTGCATTGTCAGTGAGAGAATTCAAGAATTTTATAAAGTACCTACTAGCTTCTGCCCGTGACTTCGTTCGCGTCTTATGACACCACAATATACTAAAATAACAGTCACATTTCCCGCCCGTGCTATTACTTTGTTTTCGCTTGTCGTTCTTTCGACTTTTTTCTTTTTGCTCGGCTCCTAAAGGTACCATTCCGTATCCGACCGCAGGAGGTAACTGCAGGCGACGCATAGTGGGAAAAAAATGACTTTTTTGTTCAAAAATCTGCCTAAACCACAATATTTGACGTATCGCTGCCATTTTTTTTATACACTCCTGAGATAAAACACTTTGGTGTGTCACTGGCACTTTTCCAAAATAATTTAAAAAAAAAAAAAAAATTATTTTAAAAATCGGAAAACGAATCAAATTTCTTTTTTTGGGCCTCTTTTTTGTATCCACCATTTTGAATTTTTATAAACAGACAATAAATTCATAACCAGAGACCCGAAAAACCCCAGGAAACTGATTTTTGTTAAAATATTTTTTTTAGAAATTGTTGTTTGCTTCATTTCCCGATTTTTTGAGATTATGGTATTGACTTTTAAGGAAAAGTGGCAGTGACTCACAAGAGTGTGTTATGTCAGGAGTGTATAAAAAAAATAGCAGCGATACGTCAAAAATTGTGGTGCAGGCAGATTTTTGAACAAAAAAAAGTCATTTTTTTCCCACTGTGTGACATGTCGCCGCGACACGACTGGTTTCTATGAATTTCTATGAAATACCTTCCGTAGCTAGCGACACGTCGTCGTTGGCAGCTACGTGCGAGTGACAGGCGACACGTGCAGCCCGACCGCAGACCAGTAGTGCCGCCAACGCTCGAGCGATAGTCATGTTTTTCTATCTTCTATCTACCGACTGGAATACAAGCAGTTGCCGGCTGCGGTCGGGTTCGGAATCATGACTGCAGCGACATGACGCCGCGACGTTTTGTCGCGACATGACACCGCGATACGTCGCCTGCAGTTGCCTCCTGTGGTCGGGTCCGGAATTGTACCTTAGGGTCGTAACGTGATGTTAAATAACCAAAAAACCTTCCTCAAAAATTAGGCTATCAAATTTAAGAAATTCAAAAATTCAAATCCGACTGGGAGTTCCGGAGATAAGCGTGAAAATACCTATAGATAATCTAAGTAACATATCTAAATAAACTAGTTTCTGCTCACGATTTCGTCCGCGTGAAATTGCATTCAATTTCAGAAAGTCGGCAACGTCGCAAATAACTGTCTAACATTTTGCTACTGAATGAAGTAATGAATATAGGAGTACCATTCCATTTGAAATAAGATTAGACATTTAAACAAACCTTTTTTACAGTCCGCTCAACCGATTCTGACTTCTATACCGTAGGCATAAGGACGGCATTAAAAGCAAAAAAGTGGTTACAATACCAACTGTTTACTGCAGCTGCCATTTGTCATGCTACTAACGCAATAGAAGTCAAAATCGGTTGAACGAACTGTAAAAAAGGTTTAGTTAAATGTCTAATCTTATTTCAAATGGAGTTTAGTGCACTAAAATATTGATTAGGTACCTGTCAGAGATTGGGATTGAGAAGTCGGGAATTATCTCGCGGGGACGTAGTATCGGGATAAAAACTATCCAAACAAAATTACACCCATCCAGTTTTACCAATAATAAGAGGTACGCCGCACGCCCTCTGGCCTCGCAGATGCGAAAGAGTCTGCTTTATAATAGTAACGTGCATTTTACAATACGAAGGGGTAGCTTGCTACTGTAATAGCTAGACTAGTTTCGGACCAGACCCCTCAATTATGGGCAGATCACATGTCGAGTTCGCCAGCTGTCATATTCTGACAAAAACATGAATACCTCGACGCAAACATCTCAACTGTTGACATGTTGTTGATCATTCAATAGGGATATTTTAAGTATATATTACAGTGCTCATAGATACAGTATTGAAAAGATATGTACAGTATAGTAAAACCTTTGATTTAGTTAATAATAAACTATTACTAAGCAAATTAGATAAAATACCTGGGCGACCGAGCTCTGGTCTGGTAAAAATAGAGAATGCTCATTTAATAGTATAGGATACTACTTATTAATTCCATGCTGCCATGTCATATCTTGTTCTAAACTTTGGGTGACCGAGCTCTGCTCGGGTGCAAATACGGAGAAAACGAATTTTCTCAGATACTTATAAGCTAGATCGATTTTTCGCCCCCCTAAACCCTATATTGCAACTTTCATCGAAATCGCTAGAGCCGTTTTCGAGAACGTGATTACATATATAAAATATACAAATATTGCTCGTTTAGTATATGATATGGCATATGGCCAAGCGAATGACTGGCTTAAAACTTACCTAAGTGACAGGCGTCAATGTGTGCAAATATCAAAGTCATTGATGGAAACAAACATAACATTACGCCTGTATTCCCCGTAGGGTTGGGCAGAGGTGTACCTTAGTACACCCACATTTCACCAATTATGTTTGAGTCCCATGTAATAGGGGGCGATCCTATTGCCATCAACCGGGCACAAATCCATACTCTGGGCTGCTACTGAGAAATTTCAGTTGGAAAATCCCAATAACACTTTGCCCGACCCGGGAATCAAACCCAGGACCTCATGGTCAGCAGTAGCGCTTATGACCACTAGACCAACGAGGCAGTTAACGAATGTTAATCTAATTTTAAAACTAACGCAGTAGGAGTACCCCAAGGCAGCGTATATATAAATGACCTTTCCAATGGAGCACGCCACAAAACAATCTTATTTGCTGACGATACGACATTAATAATAAAATATAATGACAAAAATAAATTGTAACAGGAAATTAATAAAGCAATCAAAGACATAATAATTTGGCATGATAACAACAATTTAAAAATCAATACATATTACACAAAAATAAAGTCTTAGTATATAATATGAAGACAGTATCCAAGCACAAGTAGTAAATTTTGGGCATAGTAATGGATCAAAACTGTAACTGGAAATCACACGTCAATTACATAATGCGATAAGCTAGATAAATTCGTAGACGCAATAAAACGTCTACCATCAACAGTGTCCGTAGACGCAGTCACTTTATATCACGGACGAACCTATCGTCGGTCTGATACTACGGGGCAATTCAGTTGAAGTGTTAATGACATTTCGGGTACAAGAAAGTGTGTTAGGGCAATATATAGCGTTTGGTTTTTGGACAGCTGCAAACCTTTATTTAAAAACTTCACATTTTACCTTTAACCTGCATGTACATCAAAGAACTATGTATGCTAGTAAAACAATATCCGCGCTATTTTCGTATGCAATCAGATGTGAGCCACAAAAAGTACGAATTAAATGTACCTCAATGTAGATAGCAAATATTTAAGAGGAATGTATATGTGTTAATGCCATTCAGGTGTATAACAAGTTACATCCCTTTGTTCAAGAAAAAGCCGACAAGTTGGTTATTGGGTAATTGCTTTTATGACATTGGCGAATATATAAGGAATATTGTAAAAATCCAAGAATGGACAAGTACTAAATTTTGACATTGTTTTTAAAGTAACGTTTACCTAATTATAATAATATTAATTCATATTCGACTTAATGTAAATCACAAATCTTAAAACTAATTGTACTTACTTAGTTAAGAATGACATTTGAATATTTGTACACCATAATGTTGTGGTAGAATTTATAGAACTTAAAAAAAGATTAACACCTTACTATGTAAAACTACATTCTTATAAATAAATAAATTCTGATTCTGATTCTAAATGTTAGACGCCATGTCTGAAGCCCGGTTCAAATAGGTATAGACTTTATCTATGAATGATAAAACTTGATATTCACCGTCGATTTTATAAAATTAAGCCATAAAACCGCCCAGCACCCTAATTGCGTAACACACGATCAAAGACAATCTGTTTCATTCTGACAGTTCAACAACGTTCATTGCGTTGTTTTGCAGACAAATTTTTCGAACATTCGAAGAAATGGATTAGCAATATCCTTCAAAACTATTCAAATTATGATTGATCGTGTGTTACGCAATTAGGGTGCAGATCGATCGAACGAAACCATGACAACCAGCGGTAATTTTGTCCATCCTCTATCGGCGGACTTGATTTCCTATAAATATAAATTCCTTTGAATTCGACATCCACCCACCCCACTTACTCACTAAACTAGTGCAACGGGTGGTATGGGGTGGCGGGACCATGGTAACCAAAATAGCCATATTGGAAATTCTATCTACCGGCGGATAGAATTCCTAGAAAAAGGTTTTTCTATAAACTCGACATCGCCCACCCGTTGTAATCAATACACGAGAGGTATGTGGGGGGAGAGGAATAGAAATAGACTCAGTCCTAAGTATCAAATTCACGTTCGGTCCTTTGTTTGCCTACCAAAGTTGTTTTTACGGAAAACATTTACTTAAAATTACCTACTAAGGTATTTAATGTGATGTATCGATGGGTTACGTCAGCCAATCCCAACATAGGGAAAAAGCTAGGCCCATGATTATCAATGAGTCTAATATTTGGTTCGTGCGAGAATCTAACCCGTGACCGTGACACAGTGCAACTGGCAATAAGTCAGCCGCTGCTTAGACCGTATCATCGACTATAATTGGGGACGTGGTCCGAGCAGCCCGTGGTCATGACATTAGAGAGAAGTCTCTTAAAAATATGCCACACCAGGCACCACTTTTTGTATTTAGCCTATTAAAAAACTGCCTAACGAATATGTCAGTCATACCTTATAGGATTTGGCTGTTAGACTATTAGCCATAACGATTACCGGCACAATGACAGTGTTGATTACCACAATCTTTGTCCCAAATTTGGAATTCACGATGCAAATAATACCATTTACTTTCATAGGTTAATTTTATCTTATAACTACAAAAACAAGTTGGGTTGGTTCGCATATTTCTAGCCAGCTGATGTCAGACGCTGTCCGTTAAAACCGGTGAATACATGTAAGCCGCCTGGCTGCCACATATCGGAAACTCGACTGAGTGCACTCCTGTGAATTAATAACGCGGTCTGCGAGTTTTGCGACACCTCTCTTACTATGTCGCGGTGGAATTGCAGATTTCGGTTTTCATGTAAAAGTGCTAATTTATGTTCGGTTTTCATGTTCTCTCGACAATATATGCATGACTTGATTCTACACCTAGGATTGGCTCCAGACGAAGGAACTCCTCAGCAGTCAAATGTACAAACTCGAAATGTACAAATACGCATTCAATTATCATAGTCTGTTCTATAGTATAGAATGACTTGAATAGTGCAACTTGGTTGGCTTCACACCACGACTTGTGTAAAGGCGTGTTTGAGTTCGTTGGATTTGTCTTTACAAGTACCTTTCAAGGAAGGTGATAGAACAGTAATTAAACCAATTCGAATGCTAAAAAGTACAAAATAAGATTTAATTAAAAACCTTTCTGAAACAAGCTTTAAATGAACTAAAAGTACGTAATAAATCTTACGTAAAAATAGAACTTTAATATTTTCTTAAAAGCTAGAGACGTGGAGGTCCTTCTTACATTTTAAGATAAATCTTAGGCTTTTCAAGAGATACAAACTACGATTTCATTCTCTTCTAAAATTTCAGTTGGGTTTAAGCTGAGAATTCTATGTATTTAGTGAGAATAGGTTGTTTCAACATTCCATCTCGATTGTTAGGGATTCGAAAAATATGAAGTTATTTATGTTCACTGTGAGGCTGTTGTTAGCTTAAAACAATGAAGGATTCCGTAGTTGGGATGAATTTATCACAAGAACAAACATTGTGGTTGAAAAACATGTTGTCCCATAAATTCTAACTGCTACTGTCCGTTTGTTTTGTACGCACATTGAGAGATTTACCATGTTATTTAAAGACCATAGACTTCTTATAGGTTTCCTGTCATCTATAAGTATAGAACTATTTTCTGTATATCTTTACAAAACGTTTGGCTCAGTCGTTATCGGAGATAAGGAATTGTCAATTTTCATCTATAACTATAACTTTAAAACTATTTATTTTAAAATAATTAAAAAACATGTTCTATACTCTCACAGTAAGCTCGATTGGAAACTTATTTTAGTTTTATTTACCTTTTTACAGTGGTATCCATAATATTCGTATTATTCGCATAGTAAAATGGGCCGGATAATTGCATGCCCTGCTCTGAAATCAGTGCTTCTATTCTAAGTATTAATGAAATAATTTTTTATCACATCTATTCAAAAATTGCTAGTTTAGTCCTCATAAACAGGGACTAAAATAGCTTTTAATCCCTAGGGATTAAAAGTGATTTGAATTTGGAACGTGGATATTGTTAGTAAAAGTTCCCATCACCAAAGAGATCAAACACGAACATTGTATGAACAAGTAACAGGCTGGCAAGAGAGGGAGAGAGAAAGTGTGAATTTGGTCAAAAAGAAAATTCAATATGAAAATTTTCAAATTTTTCTTCATCCATATCGTTTTCATGGTTTAAATGGTGCTAAAGCCAATAGCGAGGTCAAAATTAAAATCCAAGATGGCGGCTGTGAAAATTTTAAAATTTTTCGTCTTGGGTGTCATTTTCATAGTTTTCGAGGGAGCTAAAGCCAATAGTGAGGTCAAAATGTAAATCCAAGATGGCGGCTGTGAAAATTTTAAAATTTTTCGTCTTGGGTGTCATTTTCATAGTTTTCGAGGGAGCTAAAGCCAATAGTGAGGTCAAAATGTAAATCCAAGATGGCGTCTCTGAAAATTTTCAAACTTTTCATCATGGGTATCGTTTTCATGGTTTTCAATGGTGCTAATCAATAAATGATCGGATTTCAAATGGCGTGTATTTGAAATCCGATCATTTTATGTAGTTTCTTCAACTGTAGTAGTAGTCTAGTCTAGTCTAGCAGTAAGGGGGAAGAAAGTAAATGAATTACACAGCGTCAGGAAGTGCATAATTACATAACAAACACCGTTGTTAATTCTCACGGCCCACTTGCGCGAGCGCATGCTTTGAATTGCGAGTTACCTAGCGAACGATATTTGCTTAACGGTATTCGTTTATTAGGTCAGCAGGAACATAGGTTCACTGCAATGCATTGCTGTTGTTGTGAAATGTAGGACGACGACTTACGAAAAAAGTTTATTTTTTAAATATGCTTTGCAACTTTTTTTTGTCTTATGACTATCCCCAATGTCTAATAATTATTCTGCTGATATTACAACTACTTTTCACCATGTATATTGTGTTAAAATTTTTGTTGCAGGTGACAAATGGATGGTTTCCTGCCTCGGAGTTCTATACCTCACAAAGGGTCTCTTCTACAGAGTTGTGCCAGCAGACCAAAGGGTTGACGAAGCTTATGCTGGCGTGTTCAGGTATCAGTCGATGTTTTTTAGGGTTCCGTAGTAAACAAGGAACCCTTATAGTTTCGTCATGTCCGTCTGTCTGTCTGTCTGTCTGTCTATCCGCGGTCTAGCTCCGAGACTTAGTACTAGAAAGCTGTAATTTGGCATAGGTATACATATTAATTACGCCGACAAAGTGGTAAAACAAAATTATGAAAAATATTTTTTTTAGGGTACCTCTCCTACACGTAAAGTGGTGATGTTCATTTTTTTTTTTAACCCATGGTGTGAGGTATCATTGAAAAGGTCCTTCAAAAACATTGTGAGTTTGTGAAATCCATTTTTGGATTCAGGGATCCGTTTGCAAAATATTAAGCTTTAAAGTGCTAATTTTTGTTAGAGTCAAGTGTCCACCCCCCTGCCAGCTAAATGGTTGGTTTTGGATGTGTGAAAAAAATCACAGCAGTAGTTTATAAAACGAAATTAAAAGGAAAACTAACACAGCTAAGTAGGCTTTACAAGTTATCGAGTAATAATTGACCAACTTAACTTTGCAGTTGCAAAAACATTTTTTCCCATACATTCCGTATGGGAGAACATATTTTTCAACTACAAAGTTAAGTTTGTTTTTGGGATAAATTCATCCCAACTACGGAACCCTTCATTGTGCGTGGTCCGACACGCGCTTGGCCGGTTTTTTATTTATTTTATTTTTTTCTCGTGTCGCCAAGATCTTAAAACAAATGAAGTATTTTATGTTTCGAACCTTTTTAGAGGAGACTCCAGCAGTAGATAAAAGTTTTAAATGTTGATGGCACTATAATAATGTACCTACATTATTATAGTGCCATCAACATTTAAAACTTTTATCTACTGCTGGAGTCTCCTCTAAAAAGGTTCGAAATTGGTATGCCGTAAGCTGTGCTATGTTCAATTGCTCACTTCTAGTAACATTCAAATGAAACTTCTCCCGTCGCTTAACAGGTTATAAGGTTCATAGTGATAGGACCTCTACTTGTCCTTTCCTACACATTATTTTTTTTTATTCGTAGGTTTCGACTATGGTGGTGTGGACAATGGCTAGAGGTGCTCGTGGACGACCGTTTGCCAACTGTTAATGGCAAGCTAGCATTCCTCCAGAGCAATCACACAGAGCAGATGTGGCCAGCACTACTGGAAAAGGCTTATGCAAAGTTAGTGAGAATTTATTTTTGTTCATAATTTATGGAAATAAACATTACCATAGCAATCTAATTTATATACGTAAGCGGAAAGCTGTAACGAACACAAGGAGGCCATTATTACCAAAGAGAACAAACTTAGGGTTCCGATGACACCAAATAAATGGAACAAATTGAATGAACCCAGTTTGAGAAAGAGCCATTAGTTTCACAAAATTAAAGGAAGCGTATACTTGCATGGCAGTTTTCTTGGTTGAACCTTTCGACAGACTGAAAAAAATACGCACTAACTTATTTAAAGGATTCATTCGCTTAACCTAACTAAGTTTAACTTCCAAAGCTTAATATCTCACCATAGCAGTTTATGGTCAAGAGGAGAGAAATTTAAAAAAAAGTTCTTTGTCTCCAAAATAACCCACTTTGGACCCCAAGTTATCAGACTTAAAAATGCTGATCACATATTTCAAGAATTGCACCCTTAATTACCAATCACCCTGTGTAGCTACAGACTAGTCTTCGTAGCCAGTTGTTTTTTTCTTTAAATTGCATAAGTAAAGCTTTCTCACAAATTCGGAATGGTAAATACTAAAATAAATAACCGTTAAATCTAACACTAGTCAATAACCGGTTTTACCTGTTGGAAAAGAAATCAAATGACGGAATATCAATTTGCTAAAAACCCATGTATGATTTGCTATAATTAATTTAATTGCTACCGTAAAAAAACCTTCCACTTACAGTAGCAAATTACAAGTTACATCACTGAACTCAGAGTTACGTCACACGTTAGTATTAACAAAACTAGTGTTTGGTAGTCTCTTATTCTGGACATAGGCCTCCCCCAAGCACCGCCACTTCGACCGGTTTGTGCTTCCCGCATCCAGAGGATTCCTGCAGCCTTCACAAGGTCATCGGTCCACCTTGTGGGAGGCCTTCCAACGCTACGTCTTCTGGTATGCGGTCGCCACTCCAGAACCTTTCGTTCCCATCGGCCATATTTTCTGTTTCACTTAAGTTTGACAATTCTTCGAGCTACGTCGGTGGTTCTCCTGCGGATCTCTTGATTTCTGATTCGATCACGTAGGGAAACTTCAAGCATAGCCCTCTCCATTCCCCTTTGGGTGACTTTGAGCCTTCTAATAAAGTCCACTGTGAGCGACCAACATTGGTTTAGTTTAATTAATAATAATTGGCAAAAAACGAAAATTCAAAACCAAAGTTCTGTTTTTTGGAAGTCGATAGATTTTTTTTTTTGTAAAACGTTTTTATTTTTCACTTTTAGTTGTGGTACCTAAGCTACCCCGCACAAATTCAAATACCACTACCTGCTATGTAAACAACAGTGACAGGAACTTATCATATCATCCACATAAGTACTAAGTGGGAAAAAATACGTATTATTAAACCCAACTCAAAAACCATCGGAGCAAAGTTAGTAAAAATTATATAGGATTCAGTTTCAAACTGAATCAACTTTCAAAAAATCAACTTTCAACTTTTAAAAAATAATTTTCAAAAACGGTCCATAACTGACGGAGAAATCGGCGGAACTACATTAAAGAACAAAAAATATATATACCCTACGAACATATAACCTCCTCCTTTTTGGAAGTCGGTTAAAAAACTCCTGATAAAGGTGGTTGCTGTAAACTTGTGAAACATAATTGTCTCGAATAATACTGTAGTGTCAGAAATGAGCTAAAATAAAAATAAGTGTTTAGATTAAAGTACTCCCTTAATTTTTTTCTTTGCTATTAATAGTTTATTTCACACATTTTTCAGACTGCACGGGTCCTACGAAGCTCTTAAGTATGGGAGCTTGCTCGATGGGCTTGCAGACCTCACAGGGGGCATTACCGAGTCGCTGCAGATGGCCGAACTGGCTGATGCCGAAACGCTGAGGAACTTGCTTAAGAATACAAGCCTAGTTACCGCACATCATGTGGCTGCTGTAAGTTTTATCATCAACGAAGTTAAATACATGAAGTTAGTCTACCAAAGAGCGTAGCTAATCTCATCCAATAAAACCCCAGCAAGGTAATCAACCACTTCCTTAGTAGGCGTATTGTGTGCAAATGCGAATGCTGAATTTAATTTATTCATGGACATATTGTAAATATTGATTGTGAACCATGCGTCGTCTGACATTATCCGATTAGCTGTGTTGTGCTACGTATTGGGGTAACGATGTCCCCACAGAATATATTTGTATGACCATTAGATGGTTGTTTGTATGACTGTTTGTATATGTACTCAGAAGCGTGACAAAGACAATTCCCTAGGTCAGCAAATTTTCTAAACAGTACAATATTGATACGGTTTTTTTTCTCAATGAAAGACACAAAATACATACTATATTAGCATAATCACTTTTGAGTGGGTCTATGTGATAGAACAGTGCCAAGTAGATTTTATCATAAAAAATACTGAGCAAAACTCACTCATCAAATTACTTTTTCAGGCACCTGAAGATAAAATTCCCGAGCTTCAAACGGAAATGAATTACGTCGTCTTGAATGTGGAACAGGTAATAACAACATTGAATATTATTGCTGGAATAGATATTTTCAAATTATGAATATCATCAAAAGTTTTGGAATCTGCCAGCAGTGCAATATTTTATTTAATGTTATTCATCCGTGTGGTGCCGGACATAAAAAATAGCACCATTATATTTTAACCCGTGGGTGTCGGAAAAGGCGACTAAGGGACTATGGCAACTCAATCCCCCCCTCCCCCAATGACAGGCACCAAGCCGCCTACCTTGGCAAGGGGTACCTACTGAGATGCTATCCTCGGAGCATAATCACAGAAAACTGGAACTGGCAACATATAATACGCATACACTCCGAACCGACGAGAAGATCACCGAACTCGAGGAAGAATTGAGCAGCACCCTAATTGCGTAACTTATTTTCGTGAACAATTATGCCTAATTTGTTTCATTTTGACAGTTCAACAACATTCATTGCGTTATTTACGTTGTTTAGCAGATTCTTTTTTCTAACTTTTGAAGCAATTGATTAGCAATCTGTTTCAAATCGAAACAGATTGTGATTGTGTCGTATTACGCAATTGGGGTACGGGTTACAATGGGGTATATGAAGCCCGAAGAGGAGGGAGGACTCGATAATCCTCAAATCCGGGAACTTGGTCTATTTCCGGGAGGAGTCCCAAGGCGGTGTCGGATGTGACGAAAATGTGTCAACGTATACATTTCATTGCTCGTGACTACACCTTATTAGAAGTTAACAACGTATTCTCTTTTCCTATTTGATTCAATTGTTAATATTTGCTTCTCAACATTACAGGTAGAAAGCACAAAAGGTCCAGTACACGTCGTGCGTTTGCGTCGACCACTTGGCATCGGAGAAGTTCCTGTACCCTACATCGTTTTAAATCCAGAATCGTAAGTTGCTTTAGAATATTGTCTCAAGTTTATTTGAATAGATGCATAAATGTCTGAATTGTCCCGAAAGAAACACATCAGACAGCAAATCCGAAGAATTTTTTACTTCCTCTAAATGTTTCAAGATTTCCATCATACAAAACTGAAAACAAACATCTTGACTATCCAATGGGAACCTCATAACCGCCATTTTGTGAACCCTGATCTGTAAAGACAGACACCTCAAAAGTGACTGAGGGATACAATCAAAAGAATAATTTAAATCCCCTCCCTGTGTATGTGGGTTGTAAAAATACTACGAATAATACATTAAAACAATTACAACTCTCAACAGCTGGCACACAATTCCGCAACAGGAAAGAGACCGCTTCATTTCAACGCCAAAAGGCATCTGGATGCTTTTCGCCGAGTTCCAACGCGTTTTCACTCGCATAGAAGTAGTACACTTGGACTCGGAAACCTGTAGAGCAGAACCTTTCTTAGCTGACAAACTCAAATGGCAGATGAAGATGCACCAAGCGGGGTGGAAGAGAGGAGTGTCGGCTGGCGGATGCCGGAATTACGTGCGTAAGTACTTTTTGCGATAAAAGTGCCGCCTTGAGTACCTAAAGATACTTTGTTTATACTTGTTAATCTTATGTCTCCGCGCTCATTTATATTGAATAAAACTCAGCCAATTGAAATCCCCAAATAGGTACTGATAGAGTCTGGCAAACGAAAGCGTGACCTGAGAAAACGCGGCAAATTCAATAACTCTTTATGTGGAATTACTAACTATTCCTCTAATTAAATGTTTTGATACTTGAGTATTTTCTGTATTTCTATTATTTTTATTTTTTGTTTTTAATGGCTCTGTTTGTTGTGACGGTGCCTTGACTGTCATGGATCTAAGTATTTTTTTTTAATTTGCCGCGTTTTCTCAGGTCACGTTTACGTTTACCAGACTCTATGCCACTCTTTTGCTACATTATAAGGATTTTCTGCCGTAATCTCCACTACATTGCAACTTGAGTGAGGAGATAATATCAGAACAATAGCAGACCCGTCCTATGCCGCGTTTATGTAAATGCTTTTTCATGAAGAAAATATAGATAGGTACCTAGCGTTTAACTGATGATGGAGACGAAAGACAGCCAAAAAAGCTCCTCAACAGTTTACAGGGCAGCTACATCGTGTTTGAGCTTATTTATTTATCTTGATATAATCTTTAGAACTAGATATTTAACAAAACATGCCGAGGAAAAAAAATTGAGCAAATTTTTTAATAAAAAACCTTAAAAATTCTTTTTATTAATGTTAATTACTCATTAAAACAACATGAAAGTAGAATAAATGCTGTGGAAATGCGTTCCTTGCGAAGCATGTGTGGTCTGACTATGAATGATAGGCTGAGGAATGATGTGATAAGACAGCGGTGTGATTTAAAAGAAGATGTAGTGACAAAAATTGAAAAGGGTATGCTGAGATGGTTTGGGCATGTTGAGAGGATGAATGAAAGGCGACTAACAAAATGTGTTTACAAGGCTGATGTAAAGGGAAAGGCCGGGCGGGGACACCCTAGGATGTCCCCGCCCGGCCTTTCCGTAACGTTGGAAAATAGAAGCATTCGGAAACCAGTAACTTTTCATCAAAACGCATTTCCTTCTTCACCTTTGACACTGATTAATATGTGTTGCGTTAAAGAAGCATAACTATGTACTTAGCTCGTATTTACAATGCGTCTACCCAAAAGCTTCTTTAGTACAACACCCGTGCAAGCATTGGCATGAAGAAGCATTTATTTGCCTCAACACAGCTCATGTGTTGGGTTAAAGAAGCATACGAAGCTTGTATTTTAAAGTCTGCCCAAAAACTTTTTTAGCACCACCCCGTACAAGTGTTGGGATGAAGAAGCATTTGCAAACATGCTTCTATGCGCTAATAACTACACACTGCAATTACATACCACCCGCTTATTATTGGCCTGTAAATCTAAATAATAATTTGAGAAAAAGTGAAAATTACTTTCTAATTATCAACCTTCCTGCTACTAACTAAGGTCTCATTTAACTATATCGTTTTACATTTTTCTTTACAGACTTCTTCCACACGAACCCTCAAATACAAATAGTATTGACCGAACCAGACACCGTCATCATATCTTTGAACCAGCACTGCATTATGGAACCCAAAGTCATCGGCTTCAGTATTTATAAAATTCCTTCACCTATGAACGAGACTGCGAAAGCCCTGTTCTTTAGGAAAGTGAAGAGTACCATAAATTCACAATACACAAATAGTCGGCAAGTTACTCACAGGTACGAGCTTTGAAAAAGTTTAGTTTTACAGTAAGCTATGTGTAACTGAAATGAATGTTCATTTTCGGATATCTTCTTAGAAAACAATCAGTTGTCCTGTTAATATAATGTCTGGTGGTGTCACCTAAACCCTAATTTACTCACTAAAACCATACGTTCCATCGCCTTGTCTACAACTTCACATTTTTTATGTATTTTTTTTAAATTGTTTGTTTGACTGCTAGTAGTTACCTGTTACTGAGAATTTCTAACTATGCAGCACTATTATCCTTGATAATCCAATAAATAGTCAGCCTCACAAAATATAAAATGAATTGATCAAGCCATTCGCTAAAACACACTGCCGCCATTTTCCAGATCTCCACTAGAAGCGAGCGCCTTCATAATAATGCCAACAACATTCGAGCCACGCGACGAAGCAAACTTCACACTAAGAATATACTCGAACAAACCGATCAAGATGAAGGTTCTAGACAATCCACCGAAGATGACCAAAACCGCTCTAGTAAAGGCACCTCCAGTCGTAGAAGTAAATAGTTTTGCGCAGTATGAAGCTGTGTTTCTACAACTGGCCGATGAACATAAGACAATAGACCCTTTTGAATTGCAAGAATTACTCGACGCGTGTCTTCCAAATGACTACATCAAGAGCTGCGCGTCGATAGATACTTGTAGACAAATTGTTTTGTCTTTAGATGTATCCTTTTTAATTGTTAATGTTTTTTATTTCAAAACAATAAAATCAGCCTATGCCATTGTAATATCCATTATTAGCGGAATGGTATTTACCTACCTACTTTGCTGGTTTCTAGATCAGTTTATTGGTGAACGCAGTATGCTCTTGTTAGCAGAACGGAAGATGGTGTCTTATTTCCTGAAGTCGCCTTTTACAACTGTACTGTTACTAGGCCATAGGACGGCTAACAAAATATACTCTCTATGCCAATGCTCAATACAAGCCGATTGAAATAAAGTCGATTTGAACAACTTAAAACTACCTCGAACCCCTCGGACACCGTATCTCAATATTCCTTAACAAAAAACCACAGAAAAAAGGCACAGGCCGCATTTCGTTATCAGACTTCAAGGACCTCATGTGTAGTTTAAAACACTGGCAGCTTGTATTCAGGACACACGCTAGAGAAAAGATGGGCGTCCTTAGAGCCGAGAGGTTTCGCGACGCCCTACGTGACGTCGGCTTTATAGTCCCCGAGAAAGTAATGAACCTCCTTGTCCTGAGGTATATGCGGAAAGATGGCATGCTCAGGTTTGGCGACTTTGTTTCAGCTGTGATGCATATGCATCGGGCATTTGGTAAGCATATTTTTTTTAATAATACAAAAATAATAGATATTTGCTGTAAAAATAAGAGGAATGCTGAAAGTGTCGCCGGTGACCGAGAAGCTATATAAAAATCGGTTATCAAGGTATGAGCTTGTGATCTGTAGGAATGATATCACGACAACTTGACCCCGAGACATCTCAACTCGGACAGCTCGACCCCGAGCAAACTTGACCTTTACCAATCGACTGCGATCAATGGCCTTCGACATGGGAATAGCAACAATCTAACATTATCATAATAATTTTGCCTTCATCAAAAACCGGACAAGTGCGAGTAGGACTCGGGCCCTACGGGTTCCGTCGGATTGAAGGACAAGCTTATCTTTATAGTTGAAAAATATGTTTTCCCTTATATTCCAGTTGCAAATGTAAGTTTTTACGCATAATATAGAGATTTAAAGAATGTTATTTTAAGACTATATACTTCTTATAGGTTTTCCTCCAATCTAGAAGTAAACAACAATTGACTTTTTTTCCAAAATTTTTGGCTCTCTAGTTTCGAGATAGGTTAACTTTTCATTAATTTTCTTAAATAAATTTAAAACCATTTATTTTAAAATAATAAAAACAAAAGAAATTCGACAGCAAGTCCATTCATTTTATATGTCATAATGTAAAGTTAGCAAAATTTTATTTTTAGTTTACTTAACTTCATCAATGCCTCTTTTACCGGCCGCTGCAGTAATGTACGGTGGGCTACATCAATTGGGTACCCCAGTTGTATTGAAATACTACTGGGGTACCCAATTGATGCAGCCCACTGTACTAATGCGAGTCAAAAAATTAAGTTAAATAATACGAGAAACAATACGTTAGTAATTTAGTTAAAAAAAAAATACTGAAAACTAGAGGTATAGGATTAAAAAAACACCCTTAACTAATAGAAACTCGATCTTGGGGTTATTAATTGTATAATTATTATTTAATTACTTGATTATCTCAAGGATATGTGCTAGGACTCATAATTTTTATGTAAATGACTGAAAACGACATTCGACGTTTAAATCATAAACTAGAAATGAAACACATTAAATAAAAAGTTAAAAGCATTGGTCCACTTCTCACTACGGTTTTTTTTTACACCAGACCATGCAAGGAACAAGAAAAAAAACATGAGTCCATGTCAATTACAATAATACAATCCAATCCATTAGATTAAATACATTTAAAAAAAAACTTAAACAAGAAAAAAGAAAAAAAATCGTTTTGTCTGGGTCGAGTTGTCCCCGTCGAGTTGCCTGGGTCGAGTTGCTGAGATCGAATTGTCCTGGGGTTGAATTGTCACGGTGTGGAAATGTCGTAGAATCGTAGCAATAAGGAACATGTCTTGAGGAAGGTTTTGAGTATGAATGTGTGACTTTATCCGTAAGGAAAGACCAAAGAACCCATGCGTGGATTGTTTGAAGGATGCAATGGCTAGAAAGGGAGTGACTTCGGAGTTGACGGCTAATAGAGATGGATGGTAGAAAATACAAGCTGTGGCCGACCCCCAAAAAAAATTGAGATAAGAGCAAGAGGATAATAACAAAAATATAGGAGGCCTATGTCCAGGGGAATGGGACAAAATAAGCTGATATCAAAATTAAATTTAAAAAGTGATGTTCAAAATTGTCCAGCAAGAACATTCTTAACTAGCTTCGAGAAGTCGATAAAATACAGCCCATGTTACTCTCTGATAATGTAGCTTTTTATAGACGAAATAAAATTTTAAATCGGTCAAGTATTTTTTGGGTGTATCCATTACAAACAAAAAATCAAATCTTTTCTCTTTATTATTCCTATATTAGTTTATACGAGTATAATGTAGGCGATTGTTTTCTATTTTCAGAAATCTTCCACAAAAGCAACAGTCTTCGAACGGAAGGTGTTCAAATGAATCTAACAGAGGTATGCCTTTTTGGAAATTCTCATAACCATTTGTAGGATCAATAATCGGTTAGATTTTTTTAAATCTATATACCCAACAACTCGATCACTTATGACTGCCACATATTTTGGCAAAAAATTGCTTTCAAATTCTGTAAGAATGAACTCTGCGGTAGCATGAGTCTACACGTTTTAGCCATATTAGTCCTAGGGTAATGATGACTATTGACTTTTTAGAAAACCGTATCTAAGTATGAAATACTGTTAGGTATTATTTCTTTTACATTTCTTTCATAGGTATTTTACTAAAACAATATTATTTTGTTCACAGTGGCTGAAAAATGTATTTATGTGCTAATAATACAAGACTAGAAGTGTTTGTGTTTATTTTCTACTTAGTAAGACCCATACCCCTATAGGGTCTGAGCTCAGATAACGAGGACTGAATGGTAAAATATACGAGTGAACAATTTTTATGTGAATTTTTCGTCGAAATAGTGACTAAGAAATACTTTTGGATGTATTTACTAACCAGTGTTGTGGCAATTATGCCAAATACCTCTTAGTTTGTATTACTACAACCAGCAGTCGATAGATATATAGAATACTCTTTATTCTATATTTATGCATAGCTTTTTCCCAACTAAAGATACATCCACGAAGACGCGCCCTACTCTTCTTCCTAAACGCAATGACAGTACAAGGCATGAGTCGTAAGCACAAACAGACAGTGCGCAGTAGTTAATTTTTCGGTCTGTTTGGCGGAATGAAGAAGCCCGGGGGCGCCGAGCTGCACGCGATTGGATCGTCAGTTGATGCTCGTCGCCTACTGGACCACTCGCGTGTCGTTCGGCTATTGTCATTGGTCGAAATTGTAACATGCGCGAGCTGTGCTCGCGACTCGTGCCCCGACCTGTACTGTAAAGCTGTACTGTAAGCGATTAGGAAAAAGAGTGGGGCGCGTCTTCGTGAGGACACTATCTATATCTTGGGGTCGGCTTCCAGTCTAACTAGATGCAACTGAATACCAGTAGTTTGCACGAATAGTCTATATATTATGTACACCATAAAAATTACAGATATAAATGTAGAAATTTTACATTGGGTGACAGTGACAAAATGGGCGGTCTTATCGCTAAAAGCGATCTTTTACAGACAATCTTCGAATGGATTAAATGAGAAGGGGAGACAATACTGCAGGTAGTCAATAGTGAACTATATACATATAGGTACATACAATATATACTTACATCCATAAATAAAGCATAGGTATACTTATATACACATAAACATTAAACAAGAGCAACGAACTACACTGGCCTTCAAAACTTAGTAGGTACCACACTTTTTGCTTTTTGCAAAATTGCAATTTTCAGATTTTTGAAATAATAAACGTTTTAAAACAAATTTCATCAACTGCCAATTTCAGAAATTTGTTTGGCAGTTTGTTTGCCAATTTCTATGGCCACAAGCTCTGTGCGACCTTCTGAAGAGATGCCAGCCCATACATGTACAGAGCCTCCACCGTATTGGACTCTTTCTGTGAAGCAGGCTTGAATGTATCGCTCACCAGGTCGCCTGTAGGTACACCATTCGCCTTCCATCGGAAGTGAATAGTGAGAGTCGAGACTAATCAGTGAACTTCAAATAGGTATCTTGTAAGTTATTACAATTTCAAAAATAGTAAGCACTAAGTTTTTAAGGCCAGTGTATATATTTAATGATAATATTTAAGAACAGAGAAAGTGTTTATATGTATGATATATGGAAAAATTACACAATTTTTTTGATAAACAACACAACATCAAAATATAAATGTTGTATAAAATTATATTTGTTAGGCGCGTTCACGTGTCACGTGTGATTTCTAAAAAAGGCAGTTAATTTAGGTATTTGATTTACATATGTATATTTTTCATGTAAAAAAAATATGCGTATTTTGATGAACTATGTAACTAACAACTATGAAACTCAATATGCACGTGTTTTCTCAACATACTGTTACTTTTATATAATTTACTCTCCTATAAACATAAGCTACAATTATGTCATAAAGTGAGTTTCTCAACAATATAAATACTCAGTGCATTTAATGGTTATTCTAGTTAAATATAAGTTTGTGTTAGGTATTAAGTCGGTTGGTTAAAAATACAATTGTGTTAGGTACTTACTTAAATGATTCCACTGTTTTTTTTCTATGTCCACATAGGTACTTTAAGGTTTATAAAATTAGGTGTATATTGTATTTTCGACGCCGACTTTTAGTTATAGTTAAAACACAAGTGTGTTTATACGTCATCAATACAGGTTATGGTCTGGAAAATAATTATTTTAGTCCACATTACGAATACCTACCTATTTATGATTCTAAAGGCATGTACAAACGAACGAACAAAACATGGTGAACACGAACATTGAACACGAAGTATTTGGTTCGTACGAGTGGACGTAAATTAGCAAAGCGAACACGGACACTATACGAACACAGTTCGACTTGTGTTCGCGCTCAACCGCTGCGCTCTGTTTAGTAGGTAGCCATGGATTCGAAATTCACATTATTCCATTAGCCATGGATTCGAAATGAACATCGATACGAACATTTTTGACGAACAGTGTTTGATGTTCGATAGTGGTACGCACATTCGAACAAAGTGTTCGATGTTCGTGTTCATCATATTCTTGTACATTCGTGCGTACACGCCCGTGACAACGCAACCCCAACAAGTCGACCCAGATAATTCGACTACGTGACAACTCAACCCTAGGACACCTCGACCTTCTTTTTTCCGTGGGGAAATCCTCATGGATACCTACATTCCGTCCGGGGAGAACGGCGGATTATGGCGAACTCCTACCGACTAAAACCCCACTATTCCTTCTACTACCATGAGTCGGGAGCCCAGGATACTTGTACATTCGCCGCTGACCTGACTGGTATCAGCCCGCCATGCCTAGCGGGGCCCATCAACAAGCGCGGGCGATCACACGACCGCACGTCCTCCCATAATGGCGCACATGGAACACTGTTCGAGCGACGACACAGCCCCAATTTGACCGCCCGCTGGCCCCTTTTTGTGGTGAACGGAGACCATCCACAAAGTGATGACAAGCAGGCGTCCGCTTCCGAACTATGCGGCGCAGGTACTTCCCGAAACATCTGTGTCCAGTAAACACCTGCGTCAGCCAGAAACTGAAGGCGCTGTGCTGGCTCTCCAGCCATTCCTCCATAACAGGTCAGCCCCAACTTGGGTGCAAGTCGCTACCTCCATCAGCCATTAGGATCTGACGGAGCTCGGTCCTTCGTGTCACGAGTTCCCGGGGAACCCGACCACGCGCTAGCTCCACCTTTCGCCAGCGATATAGGGACGCAAAGATTTTCACGTCCTCATCCCAGGGTGTTGATCTGGCCGATTCGGAGTTGCTGCCTACCTATTTCTTTATCACCCTAACAACCATCGCTCTGTCCACCTACACAGCGCCCCATACAGAGCCATAGACCGCCCGACCACCACGTACAGCCTCCGGCAAGAGGCGTTGGGCCCCCACAAATTGGCGCAAGAGCAGCTGCAACGCTCATCAACCTGGGAACCAACTGCTGAATGTGCGGTACTTCATCATTCCTCAATCACTATTTCCACTATTTCCAGTCCATATCTTTGTCTAACTAAAGGCGTGCTTTTAATGGACACAAATATTACTGCAACGATCTCGCTTGACTCAAAATAATGATAATTATTATAATAATCTTTTTGTTTAGTTGTAAATAATAGAATTGTAAATCCACCGAGTCGGTACTTACAGTACCTACTGTATTTGAATCACAAAAATTGAAGCGTGATTAATCGCATTGTTTATTATTGTATTAAGTGAAACAGAATAAAAATATTGGTTTGAAACCTATTCTGTCGTTTATTTTTCTATGGCCTAGGTACCTACGTGCATACGCGGTAAAAGTCAGTAAAACCTACGTATCTCTGAGATTTGGCGTTATCACAACTTGCCAAAATCAACAGCGGGTCAGCGGCGACCATCAGAAAAGCACCGTGGCAAGGAATCTCAACGAGTCCCGAAGAAATTGTTTATCTTAAACCGAACTGAGCTGTTCTGATTCCATTATACATTAGCAAAATTAGACAATTGTTAACAAGTCTTCAGTAGTATAGTGGTAAGTATCCCCGCCTGTCACGCGGGAGACCGGGGTTCAATTCCCCGCTGGAGAGATTATTTTTGTATCATTACTATGTTCTTTGCATCAACATTGCTGGAATCTTAAAATACATTCAACAAAAATATTATTTTACTGTCATAGTTTTACTTTTCTGATAATTCTATAAAAGAACATTGTGATACAGGGGAATAAGGAAATTTTGCGGTATTTATTCAAATAGAGGATAGTGAAGTAGGCAAATGCCAAAAGAAGTCATGGATAGATTGTGAGATCTATAATATAAATAAGAGCCTATGGGAGAAGTAGATGATGAGTTGTTACTGGTCACCCAGTATTACTTCTTTTTCCGTGTGGTTTGAGACCAACCAGTTATTGGCTTACCGGGGAATCACGTTAAAAAAAGCGCGCCGTGTACACACGGCTACATATCAAGCTGTACATTTTCAGTACCTAGGATTTCTTTACAGAGGTTAGCTTATACTGAAAATGTATAGCTTGATGTGTAGCCGTGTGTACATTACCTCACAGGTGGCGTAGAAACGTGCTTAATAAGGAGATTGCAACTTTTGAATCGCTATATCTCAAAAACGGTGATACTTAGGAAAAAAAAAGTGAGCACAGTTTTACAGATAATTGCATGTTCTTCAATTTTTGTCTGAGCTTATTTTATCATAAAACTAAAAGTATCGCAAAAAACAAAAACATTTTTTCGATTTTTGACCTTGAATAAAAAACACATGGGACCGATGGGGACTTCTCACATTTTCATTACAACCCTATGGTATCCCTAACGTTCATGTAAATCTTCAGCTTCTTGGGAATTTATGCAAGGGTACCCCTATTTTTGGGGCTAATTTGACCGGACTGTATACGATTACGACTAATTTGTTTCATTTTGACAGTTCAACAACATTCATGGCGTTATTTACGTTGTTGAGCAGATTTTTTTTCCAACTTATCAAGCAATGAATTAGCAATCTGTTTCAAATCAAAACAAATTGTGTTTGATCGTGTATTACCCAATTAGGGTACTGGTGTCAGAGTTTTTATGCCGCCCATGGGCCTCTGACTCTAGAGATCAAGTCAAGAGGTGCGTGCCTTGGGTTCGAACTCGAGACCGATGACTTGGCAGTCCAATGGTCACACCACTAGGCTATCACTCACAAGTATTGCTTAAAATATAGGATTAAATAACAGACATTACTGTTTGTAAATTATTCTAATAATTCATGTTTCTACCTATTCTCTACTTATAAATAATTCACATTCTATGCTACATAATAATACTATTTACATTAATTTCACAATCAACAAGCAAATCACAGAAAAAAGGCAAACTGTATACAAACTATAAAGAGTTAACAAAGAGATTTCACTTTTTAGTCACAAAAAATGGGTTGAGCAAAAATTTCAAATAATTAGGGCTAATTTAATTATTTTTATAAATTTTCAATATTTACTTAACAATGTTAATTCTTGTTTTAATTGCATGTTGGAACAAGTAGAGTTATATTCCTGTTAGAATCGCAGCCAAGAAAATAAGTAAGTTGAAGCAACATACCATTAAGCTTTCATTCAGCCATCTGAACAGAAATGCGGCATGGTTTGCCAGCAGTCAAGGTGTTAAGGGAAGTCAATGGGGGCCGTGTGTTAGGTTAGTTGGTGCATTTTAGCCGTTCTCTAAATGTCTTTGTAGGATCTCAACCTTTACAATAAACAATATACCGTTTTTAATTAGTGAAAAAAATTATGCAATAATATGAAAGATATTGATTCAAGACATTAACAGACTTATTTATATTTTTGAAATGAAGAATGGTAGAATTTGTCAATAAATATAGGTGGGGTCAATGTCCGCTATTGCCATGCTAAATTGCACAAACTATAGTTCCACCATGACTTTTAGTATAAAAGGTGCTCACTCATACAGTTACAACTAGCAGTAATAGGTACTTAAAATTTTGTTCAACCCATACAGCAATAAGTGCAATAATGCAGATACTCTAATAAGATTTTATGACTTTAATTTCTTATCTTCTGACTTATGTATATCTTCATCCGTAACTGCTGTGGCAGCTTTGTGTAGTTCGTAGAGCTGGACTATCTGTTCATCTGTCATGTGATCTAACATTTGGGGGTCTAAGGATTCCCCAACTTTCTTCTTCTTTACTTGTTGTAGCGGTTTCATCTGCTTTGCTAGAGTTATTGCATAGTCCTGTAATAAATGGTGTGCATTATAAGTTGTTTGTCTGTATAATTGTCTGATAACATGGTTCAGTCTGCCTGTTTAAAACATACACAACGTTGAAATTGTCTTTTTGTCTAATCACTTGAGAGTTATTGAGAAATAAAAAAGAATGAGTTTTCTGAATTTAACCGCATGCAATAAGTAGTTAATTGACTTAATTATTATGGCCACCTACCGTCCATTCATTGAGGAATGTCGTAGCTTCCTCAGGGTTGCATTTCTTGTGTCTTTTGAATTCATCTCTTGCATAGTTGTCACCCATGATCCGAAGTTCAGGCGGGAGAGCGCGGTGCACTCGGAATATCAGCTTGTAGAGCCTACGGACTCGAGAAACATGCTCTAACGACGACATTCTGTAAAATAGTGGCAATTTATGAATTTTCACTGAAATGGAAACTGAAAAGTATCATTATGTTTGATACCGTATTCATAAAATTGTAAATGAAACCATAAGCTTTAGACAATCTGAAGCAGTAGAAACGATAAATGAATAGCAAAGAACAGCATTATCTCTCTACTTATTGTTAAATTAGGTATTTGGAACCTAATCATTACATACATAACCTATAAATTTAGATTCATTGATAAGCAAAAACGGATTACTTACTTAACAAACTATCACGTAGGTATTAAAATTTATTGCTATTTTGCTGTTAATAGTTTGATATAGTTTTGATATAAAGCAAATATTTTCGACAGAATCAAAATAATCAACACGAAAATTATTTTTGATAATATCATAGACAGACTTTTAAGTCTATGCCTCTATGGCCCACAGAGCATGTAACTTCTATGGCCCAGAAAATAAAATATTTATCTGCATGGAAGTAGTATGTACTATTTGTCTACGTCGTAGATTTAGAGCCGCCCTTACGGGAAGAATGAAGGATACATAGAAAAAAAAAATCCTTCATTTGCCGACTTATAGCAATATTTCATTTGTATTGATTCATGAAACTACTTTTCTCTAATTTTTAACATAAAGATTCCGGGGGCCGATTTAGATCCATGGATGGTCTGCTTCATATAAGTACCACTGTCCATGTTGCTTTTCACGTCAGTCGGGTAGTTGTCAAGGGGTGTAAGCAGGACAAAGAAACACCCTTTCAGTTACATTAATTAGTAATAGTAATTATTTATTTAATTCAATCAACTGTATCAATGTAAAAGATAAAATGAGAAATAAAATAACAATTGTTACCTTAATAATTTATTCTCAGTAGGCTAACAACATGAAATGTAAGTTCATAGAAGTACACGCACTACTTGTGCAAGAGTACAACAGCAATGGCGCGCGACACTTCACCTGTCCCCGTTTTATTTCCCGAAACGATAGAACTACTCAGCACTGTATATATAACCATTTAATAAGATAGGTATAACGTATAATCATAATTGGTATAACTATTTACAAAAACAGCTAGTTGGGATGTATCAAACACTATCGCTAGGTGGCACTACTTAGTAAGGGTAAAATTGACTAACGTTTTTATAATTTCAGCAGTTCGCTAGGTGGCACTACATAGTAAGGGTAAAATTGACTAACGTTTTTATAATTTCAGCAGTTCTCTTAATGTAACTGTATATTAATATCAAAACAAAACCACAATCTTCAGTGATGGTACCACCTAGCACCTAATAGTAAATTTTTGATACGAGGTATAAAGGACCACAATCAGTAGTGAGTTTAGGTAGAATTATACATCGAAAAGGTATTATTAAGTAATATACCGCTCTTTTAGCAAGTTAATGTTCGCATTTGATAAAGTTAACGTATATAAGTACTACAATTTATTGTAATTCATCGTTGCAACTATTAACACAACAACATAAATACAAACACGATTTTGACATTTAATTACTGTCAAACTATAGTTTGACCAAGACCGCTGTTCGGCGCCTTAGGAATGCACGGTGAGGCAGCGTTGACGAATGAACAGCGGGACGCCGTAAGCGTTGACGAATGAGCGGTCTACACTGCCCCCCGTCTCGCCGCGCACAGCACGCAGCGCTAAGGCGCGGTACAGCTGTTCTGGTAAAATATTTTTGTAACAATTATTACACTATTCACAAAGATTTTTTTAAAGTGGATTCATAAAATTCATAATAATTATGATATTGTTAACGGAACTTAAGACGCATACAACACAACTTGCTTCGCTCACTCTTTTTCAATATTTATTCATTTGTCTGCATGTTATCTATCATGTCATTCTCCTGGGTGGAACACCCATTTCAGGTTAACATAACAATTTTTTTCACTAATACACTTATTAAATTGGATCAATTACATGACATATTATATCGTTCATGGAACTTAAAACGCATGCATGTTTACTCGCACTCATTTTCACAAATTTTTACTAATTTGTCTGAGTTGTTTTTACGTAGAATTAGTTATTACCGCGGCGCTTGTATTTATTAGACCTGCCCCGGTACCCCGGTGTAGGTCGTTGGTACTGCTAGATTTTGTCTTGTATGAACGGGTGTGCGAGGCAATGGTTGACCGAGGCTCTCTTAGCGGGATCGAGCATGAGCATGCGCTCGAGGAGATCCTTCAACTGTGTGATCTTCTTTGCTTCGGGAGCCGCGATCCGGTGGTGAGGCGGCGCGAGCTCGGCTTGCAGGTCCCGCGTCGGCTTTATGCTTGAAATTATTACAACCTTTTCCTGTAATAGAAGAAAAACAATTAGCATTAAGGCCACATTTATTTCATTTATGATTTTTCCTTGAATTGAAGCTATCAAGCTAACAGGGGAGAATGGAAGAAAACATTTTCCACTAACCCCGATTAACATGAGACAAGGTCAGGGCGAAGAACTATTCAAATTCAGAAGTTTGTTGTGTGATATAGATATCACTATTCGAGCTTATGTTTACGAATCCACTAATCAGTTACGTCCAATAACAACATCAAGGGGTAAAATATCTGAAATTATAGCCAGTGAGCTTCTGCCGTACTACCGGGATAAAAAGTATCTATGTCCTAATCCGGGCCACGAAATTATGATCTACCTGCTTACCAAATTTCATTAAAATCCGTTCAGCCGTTAAAATGTAATGTATTAGTATGGACGAAAACTTAAAAACTCACCCTTTCAGTTATCTTATCCAGTTCATGATACATGAAGTTACAATTTGAATCAAAATGCTGCTCTTTGAAAAAGCCTCTCTTGATGATCTTATTGGGTATCTTTCCTTTTAGATCCATGAAATATTTTAGCATTTCATTATTTGATTTTCCACTGAACATGATCTTTCCTGTGGACAGTTCGAATATGGTGCATGCAGTGGACCACATGTCTATTCCGTGGTCGTAAGTGACTCCTAGAATGATTTCTGGAGACCGGTAGAACCTTGACACGAGGTACGGAGTGATTTCGTTATCACTCACGTGACCCGCCGCGCCAAAGTCACAGAGTTTCAGCATCAGCTTGTTTTCATTTACAAGTATGTTGTCTGGTTTAATGTCTGCAAAGGAAATAAGTGCAAGATTAGTATAATAAAAAGAGCAATAACTACATAGAACTATTCGAAAAAGGAATAGTCTGATGGTGGCACTTCACATCGCTATTCGCGTTTTTTACTGTATTTTTAACCGACTTCCAAAAGGAAGAGGTCCTCAATTCGTCTGTATGTTGTTTTTTTTTTTTGTATGTTTGTTACGCGATTACTCCGCCAATTATGAATAGATTTTGATGATTCTTTTTTTGTTTGGTAGATCATACTTCAGAGGTGGTCCCATATAAATTTTATTAACTTTGCTTGGGTAGTTTTTGAGTTAGCTTCAATTATACGTATTTTTTCCCACTTAGTATGTAGATGATATGATAACTTCCTGTCACTGTTATTTACATAGCAGGTAGTGGTATTCGAATTTGTGTGGGGTAGGTACCACAACTAAAAAGTGAAAAATAAAAACTTTTTACAAAAAATAAAAACAACCGACTTCAAAAAAAAAACACTACAAAGTGAAAAATAACTTTAATTTCGGAAGTCGGTGACAAAGAACGAAGATTCAAAACCAAAGACACCGACATCCGAAATTAAAGTTATTTTTCACTTTGTAGTGTTTTTTTTTTGAAGTCGGTTGTTTTTTTTTATTCGGCTATACACCGTGAAATTTGAATCACAGTTTTGCTAGAACAAACGTTATTCAGACCATGGTCTACTATCATTCTACAGCATCCAATAAAAAAAAAACATAAATTGGTTTATGAAAAAACACAAAAAGACAAAGTTTAAAATGTCAAGATTATCTGCTGCTTACTAAATTTCGTTTATGGAGGTACATTTCCCTGTAAACAATGCTGTGTCCCATGCGTGGTATGTGTGTTGTAGGGAGTAACGATAATCTTGACATTTAAAACATTGTTTTTTTTTTGTGTTTTTTCAAAAACCAATTATGTTGTTTTTGCGGATATGAGTGTACGAGTGTTCGTGTATTTGCGAATTCGTCTTATTCGTGAACACGATTAGCGATGTGAAGTGGAACATGACAATTTATGTTTTTGGATGAGAAACAAGCTTGCGGTCCATCAGTTGGTAAGCGGCCTATGGATCGGCAATGCTAGCGTTGCCAAGCCAAAAATTCTAAAAAGCCATAAGTAAAAACTGTCAAATTTTCCCAATCAACTTTGAACCTTAAACTTCAGCAATAAAGTTGAAAATCTATTAAATAAATTTGACAGATTGTAGTAGCTTGATGTGCTGGCGTCTGTACACCAGCACCCACACCCTTAAAGATCAGACCATAGCAACACATGGTATGATAATTATAGACTAACGACTATTTCTTTCACAAGTAGCTCTACTTCTAGTACCAATATAACTGACACAAAACTTCTTGGTTTTCCTTACCTGCATGTAAAATCCCAGTCTTCTTCAACAGCTTCAAAGCTAGAAGCATCTGCTGAGTATAGCTTCGGACGGCCTTGATGTGAATGCCACTATTCTTGCCATATTTCTTGAGGACCTCTCTTAGGTTCATGGAAAGAGGTTCCAATACCATACACAAGTGTCTCTTGTGGAAGAAATGTCGAAATAGACGAAGACAATGGAACTTGTCTTCTGGGTCAGCGTCGTTAAGCCGTTTGAGGATCTCTAACTCGCGAAGACCTGTCTTGTGCCTGTTGAAAGGGGGATCGAGTTATTTGCTGTTTAATGAAGCTGTTGTATGCTAGTTTTCGCACAACTTTTAAACTTCAGCAGCTATGTGAGTCCCTTAGGCCACAGAATAAATAAGTAGCAGTATTATATCTCGGCAGTGACCTTGAAATAATTACCCACAGCCACTCGATAGATAACCCTTCCGCGTCCGTGCGTAACTGCCGCGCACTCGATACTGTTGCGTACTGATATACACTGAGATTTCGAAGCGCGTGTTTCGGCTGTTTTCTATGAAGATAGAATACTGTTTTTATTTATACTGTGCTTAGGCCGTGCTTTAATTTAGTACTTACACTATCAGTTCACATTTTGCCCAGTTACAGCCTTTTGGAAGTTAATAGACAAATAAAAACTTATACGGCAATATGATTGGCCAATTGTGTGGAATTTGTAGGCGGATATTATAACACTGACCAATGGTCAGTCGAGCATCGATTAACCATTATTCGTAAAGGCATATGGAATGTGCTTTGAGGCGATAAAAATCGACAAGTCGACGTCGATCGCACTGACGCACCTTATTGCGGAATCATTGTACTTATGCAGATTTAAAAAAAATGATTGGTAAAGGCTAGGCGTAGTGTAAGACTGTACAAGGATCTTTTGGGGAGTGGCCAAAATCGGAAACATCTTGTTTTTCAATACTTTTCGCAAAATAATATTGCACAATGTTTACCAACAGCGCCGCGTCTTTCCATTCTATACAAGGCCAAAACGCAGCCATAGGAAACTGCTCACGTATAGATTGGAAATCACTTTTTTACTAAGGTATTCCAATATATACAAGAGTAGTACGCAAATACTCGCGTATACTTTATAGTGACCAAATTAACTACCTCATTCCATAGTATACAGTGCCAGTACGCATACGGACTAATCTAGTTTAGATTGCGAGAAATTGTAAACTGGTAACCAACTTGTTTGCGACGTAATGCACCTTGCGCTAATATTAAATAGCCTGTCTGGCTGCGAGCAACTTGGAAGTAGCGCTCGCCGGCCGCTGCCGCGGCACCGCTCGCTTCGCTCGCTCGGCTCGCGCGCGGTTGGTCACAGTTCTAACCTAACCTAACCTAAGCCATTTCACCCAGTTCACACTTTTGTTCCTTTCTTTTTTTTTTTCTTTAAAACTCTTATCAGGCATAAGTGATGTAGTACAGTTTGGAACCAGGACGCGCTCGTCCACGTTACAAACTATACACCAGCAGTACGCAAAATTTGTGTATACATTGTAATCACAGATTTAAAAATAGCATTACAATGTATACGCGAGCAGTTTCCTATGGCTGCGTTCTGGCCTTGTATAGATTGGAAATACGCAACAGCGCCCCCCGTCAACGTCATTCGAGGGCCAAAAGATCCTTGCAGCAGTGTAGGTCAGGTATACTCACATTATCTCATTGTTCCTGATGATCTTGACGGCTACGTCGGTGCCGTTGCGAGCTTGGTCCCTAGCGCGAACCACGTTGGAGAAGACGCCCTGCCCGGTGTATCCATACACTGTGTATCGGTTGTCCAACATCTCACCGATACGTACTCTGTGCAAAGAGGTTGGATATCAGTTTTTTTTTTTTTTTTTACATATATTTGGTACATTTGGCCAGCAGTGGGTTGATACAGGCTAAGTAACAGTAATGAGGAACAATTAGTGCTAAAGTGGAATGGCTCTGTCACCGTAAGATTGTGAGAACCGTTAGTTTATAATCTGTCGGAATTATTTCCGTTAGATTATAAACTGTCGAAAAATTGTGAACTGGGTGAAATGGGTTAGGTTAGGTTAGAACTGTGACCATCCGCGATTTTCAAGTTGCTCGCAGCCACGCAGGCTATTTAATATTAGCGCAAGGTGCGTTACGTCGCTAGCAAGTTTGATACCAGTTCACAATTTGTCGGTTTCCCATGGAAAGATTATAAACTAGCGAAAAATCATGCGTTAAATTGTAAATGGTTCGTTGCAGTTCACAATTTTTCGACAGTTTATAATTTAACGGAAATAATACCAATAGATTAGAAACTAACGAAGTTCATAATTATACGGTGACAGCTCCATTACTTAGACTGTAACGCAACTTATGAGGACCACGTTCAGTAGTGATCTTTAATTATCTCAAGCCACGTTCATTTTGAATATTCGGTTTTGTCATGTAACATAGGAAAATTACTTTAATTGCAACATAAAATCGCGATCGTAATGCCAGACTAACCACAAACCAACAATTTGTGAATATATTTTAATCAATAACGCGTTCGAGAGCAGGAAATCGCGAAATGAAACACAGAGTGAGTTTGGTTTGGCTTTTCTACTTTTACCTTTTATAAAATCATAAAAGTCAAAGATTTCATAAAGTTTCAGAGCTCTCGAATTTCTGAATGTTGAAAAGTGCCTTTTAGAATGGATTAAATAAACGAACACTCGATAAAAAAATCCCATAGTCCATAGTCCATCGACCATATTTTTTATATTTTGGTGAGAAATAAAATCTTACCATTGTTGAAAGAAAAGTCTAAAGAATTTGCTACAAAACTGAGAATACAGAGCTTTTCAGTAATGACTGGTTTGGGGTTTAAAAAACGTAATGATATAGCTATCAAAAAAGCAGCCGGAATAACCAAATTTGTGCATCACGGCATGTGTAAGTGAACTGTAGATCTGCCAATTCAAGAAAATTATGTTGAGGTTGGAACTTTAGAACAAGGAGGAACCGGGTGTAAAGTTCACTCATCCACCATTGAAAAGGGAGGATCCTCCGACCAGACGGATGTTGTGTCTGGCGGGCAACTGCCCGACGGTTGATGGGATAGTCTTATATATAAATGTCGTTCGCGCGGTAAACTCTAATTGCGCGATGTAGAATTTGTGTGACGTCATGACATTTTGCTGCGTCGTTTATATGTGCCGGGTGTAACCGCTACAGACCTAGCAATGAGGATTGAACCAAGCTTGTGTCTCAGAAAAGCAATATGTCAACGCCAACCTTCAAAGACTTCGTACAGATTGACGACAATGTGGCTTCTGCCAGAGAACACGGATGACGATATTGTTGAGAATTTCGTGAGCACGTTCGCGGACAGAAATGACAACGAATTTAAAGACGATCAGCCAAACGGGGTTTTGGATACAGATATAAAGACCATTCCAAAGAAATAAGCTGTAAATGCACTAGACGCTCCACCGGTTTTTTTTATATTCGGCAGCCATTGATAAAACAATTTTCGATAAGAGTTATAAACTTGAAAAACATGTACAAAATTTCAAAACAGAGACGCAAAAGAAATTAATTTTGAAGTATATTTCTTGGAGTAAGTAATCAGTATAACAATAAATTTATATATTATTTCGTTTTTAGGGTTCCGCACCTCAAAAGGAAAAAACGGAAACCCTATAGGATCACTCGTGTGTCTGTCCGTCTGTCACAGCCAATTTGCTTCGAATCTAATGGACCGATTAAGTTGAAATTTAGTACACACGGCTACACATCAAGCTATACATTTCCAGATTATGCTGATCTCGCATTGTATAGGATTTCCGTACAATGCGAAGTCAGCTTATACTGGAAATGTATAGCTTGATGTGTAGCCGTGTGTACACATATCAATTTCTGTGACCCAAACACGAACGTGTAACGTAAATAAATTAATTTTGAAACCGCACACACACACGCACATTTCAAGGCAAATGAAATTTAAAAAAAAACTTTTATAAACTGTACTGTGTGACTTATCAAATAAAAGGGCTTGTTGTGAGGATCTCAATTTTTATTTTTTCTTAATTTTAAAAGTTAAAGATATTTAAGAAAATTTATGAAAATTTACCAGTCCCTCTTCTTATCTCCGAAAGTAACGAGCCAAAAATAAAAAATAAAATTACAGAAGATAGTTCTATACTTATAGTATATTACAGGAAAACCTATAAGAAGTCTATGCTCTTAAATTAACATGGTAAGTCTCCCAATATTGTGCGTACAAACTTACATTTGCAGTTGGAATGTATGAGAGAACATATTTTTCAACTACAATGTTAAGTTTGTATTTGGGATAAATTCATCCCAACTACGGAACCCTTCATTGTGCGTGGTCCGACATGCACTTGGCCGGTTTTTTAAAGTGAAAACTTCTTTAGGCGCACAGATGGGAAAACAATTGAACTCGCGACACTGTTACCATTACTGTTACCGACACCTCATTAAAAGTATTTCCTGCACAATAAAATTGTTCAAGTTTTCACTTCTGTCGGCACGGCCGGAGAGCCACTGTTTTTTTAAAACGTGTTTTTTTTAAATCTGTGCCGAATTCAAATAAAAATTATTTCTACATATCTATCACATTTCCTGTATTTTTTTATACCTCTGTAAGTTATAAAAACCGATCCTGCACCTCATAGTGAGATAAATATTTCAGTCCCTTGAACTCTCGCTCATCCAGATTTGACGATGTGCATAGATATTCTTTAAAATAATCAGTTAATATTATGTCGCTATCCATAGCAACCGAGAACTGTATACGAAGTACATAACTCATGGCAAACTCTAACGTACAAGAAAACTAAGGGCCGGCGCCCACTGGCGGCACGGCACGGCAAGGGATTTTTATGCAACGAATAGAAATAAAACTTATATGTATGACAGTCAAATTGAAATTTCAATGATGATGCCTAAGGACGTCGCGGGATACCGTGGCATCGTTGCCGTTGGAATTTAAATTTTATTGTCATGCCATTAACTTATATTTCTATTCGTCGCATAAAAATCCCTTGGCATGCCGTGCCGCCACTGGGCGCCGGCCCTAAGGCCGCCCCGGAGCACAGCCGACTTTCCAACTTTTTGTATGAAACTTTTTAGTAGGCACCATCTCCAAGAACGAAAGAATCGCGGCGGAATACTCTCTCCGTTCCATTTAATTAAAATAAAATAAAACATTTATTTGACACTTAAAATACAAGTTACAAACGAGTAGGTCGTAATAATATAGTTTACAAATGAATTGCTAAGAAATCTGATCCTAACTCCCAAACTAGGCCTGGACCTGTATTTTGGGGGCCAGCGTTCAGCCATGGGCTCTATAATTGCTCTTACAAAATTGTGGAGAAGTGTCGCTACATAGTTGACAGTCAAGTGTCATGTGATAAAACATATTTCGATAGAAACTCTATGAACCAATCTCCACAAGGCGATACCAAGGCGTAAACATCGCTGCGATTTTCTTACTCGTGGACATGGCGCCTTAACAATGAGTAAATCACTTACCTATAATATCCTTCTGCGTCATCCCAATTATCGGTCAACGAGGGATTGTCTACAGCATTCTTACTCTTCGGTTTTCCGGCTGTCGGCGTCTGTGGCAGAGAAATATAATAAATAGAGGACACCGGAGTACTCAATCAACCTTAAACATTTCCGGTGAGTCGAGGTGAAGTTTAAATCAAGAGAAATCTAGCGCCAAAGGCCTATTCTCCATGCAAAAATGTCTGCCAGAAACTACGCTGCCAAATAAGCCCGTATTATTAATACGGATATAAAAAACTCAATTAATACTTACATCGATACTGCCAAAGTCCTGATCAGCAAACATGTCCCATTCCCCAGTCTTGATAGACTTTTCCAACTTGAGGTCAGATTTCGCTTCATTTTGGATATTCTTTACTAGGTCACTGGAACTCTTCTCCAGCTTAGAATCTTTAGCGTTCTTCTTGTCTTTGCTGTCATTATAATTTGGACCTAGACTTGTGTCTTTACGGAATAGTCTGACCTCCGGAGTATCGGAACCTATTATGGTGGTACTAGGGTCTAATTTAACTTCTGATTTTGGTGGGGATGACTTCATTTCGGTGTCCTCGACTTTAGTGGGAGCATTGTCGCTGCCAAGCCGCTATAAAAGAAAGAAAAACTATTAAATAATAAAATTACGATAAAATTGACCATCTACAATTGAAAATGTTAATTTGCCAACAACGCTGCAACGTTCTACACGGATACGCAATGAGACAAAGGCAGTGTTGGTAAAGTTAAGTTGATAACAAAATAGATTGTAGGTAATTTAAGTTAGTTTTAAGGAATACAGTAATCCTAGAGAAATTTACGACATTTCACACGAATTTTTGTACCTATCGTCTAACTGGTAAAGCAAACTGCTTGTGTCTTTATGAGGCGACGTCTGTAGGCGATTTCAAGGTGTCCGCACGCCTGTTACGAGCACACACCACCTTTATAATACATTACACTTACCCAAGATTCAAAAGCGATTTTCTCCTTAAGTAATTATTTTATGGCGTTACGAACATAATATTATCGAAACTACACTATTGTGAAATAGGTCTTTTTTCTACGTTGCAATTTTTATTTCACGAAAAATACGTTTTTAACTTATGCTCGTGACTACACGACTAGTAGTGACGACGCATACAGATCGTGCGCACACCCGACATCCTTGAATTAAATTGTTCTAGTAACTACATAACACAACTTCTTCAAATATTCATAATAGTCATACGATCAGTTCCCTTTGGACATTTCTTATTCGCTCACAGGAACACTCATCCAAACAACATTCATTGACGACATCCTCGTCGTTGGTTCCAATCATATCTTTACTTATAATCGCATCTTTACTTAATGTTTGTATGTCTGGCGTACAACAACAACTGGAACTTATTTGACTGGTTTTAGCCTCGAAGTTTGCGTCTGGTTTTGGTGGAGGTGACTTTATTTCGGAGTCGTCGATAGTAGGAGCATTCTCGCAGTCAAGCCGCTTTGAAACGAAAAGAAAAACCATTAAAAAAAGAAAATTACCATAAACTTGGCGCAGCATGTGTCAACCTGATACAAGCTTAGTTTGTTACTGTTCACCATTTTAATTGATGTTAATATTTTTCTTGGTTTCAAGAAATCTAATAACTTTTTGCCATATATCTTATTGAGAACCTGCCCCTAAGTTTTATAACCTGCATTGTTTATGGCATTGGTAGACACAAAATAACTCGCTATGGTGAGGTATTTGGTGCGTAACGTGCTGTGCGAGTGCTATATCGTGGGTGTGTTCAATGGAATGTTGTTTTTCAACAAACAAACAACAAAGTAGACACGGGGGCGGACACAGTTCCGAGTTTACAGTAACTTTAGTTTTCCGACTTCCGGCCAAACAAAGGCGTGGGCAAAAGCTAGTAGATAATAATTTTATGAAACAAAATACAGATAATGTTATAAAGAAATACAGTACCTACGAGTACTACTAGAGAAAACTATTCATAAGAATTTCTGATTTTGTTAGGCAACATGTTTCTAAAAGAATTCAAGTAAGATAAAAACCTATTCACATTACTAGTGAGCCATCATTTGTACGACTACCAATGACAGTGATAATTTAAATACATAGCACAACTTGTTACAAATAATTATCTACACAATCATACGATTAAATACACACATCGCATATAAACATGATTTCTAAAGAGGTAGGTCCTGATGTCAAAGTGACCCAGTTTTGCTTTTAATTACTTCACTATGAAGTATACACGAGTCTTTTAACAAGGGTAATGCGTAGTTTTCAAAAACTTACGTTGCATGCAGTCACTACAGTCACCATACTTACAATAGGGGCTTCACACGAGCGCTGCATTTTCTAGTTGAGACCGGATTCATTATCGATACAGATGTCAATAGTTATTAAAGAAAAAAGAAGTAAAACGCTACGATAAAACAGAATTATCATCATCTTCATCATTGAGCAGAAAGACGTCCACCGTTGGACATAGATCTCCTCCGAGAATCGCCACAAAAACGTATCCAGTGTTTCTGGATTCCTTTTTTTTTTTTTTTTGGGTGGGAAATTATCAAAGAACTTCTCCCGCTCTGGGTGGAGCGGGAGGGCGTGTCAGACTCTTACTGACTAAAACCCACCCGTGTTCCTTCGGTTGCCCTGTTGCCGGGGGCCACGATTTCCCTGTCAATTTTCTTCGAACCCCCGGCAGGTTTCTGGATTCCTGCGACCTTTACTGCGTCATCGGTCCACCGTAATTCGCAGCGTTGTTATATAGCCCCCCAAAAGTTAGAGGTTAAAATATTTAATAAACTGAACGCGCTAAGGTAGTCCACGAAATTCAACTACCCTTTGCTTTTTTTTTTTGTCTATTTACATCTATCAGGTTGTGTATTCAATGTTCATCAAAATCAGGGATGTTAAGGAGCTCCGTAATCGTAACCGAAACTATCGGATATCCGAAATGAAAATCTATCCGTAACCGTAACCGAATCCGCTATAAACGTTTCGGATAATTTCGGATTGGGGCGGTGTCTAAATGAGACACATTATGACAGGTTTTTCTGCCCAGTCGAGCCGATACACTAGCCGCGCGCGTCACTTGTTGTTTATTATTGCTATTGCTTAGTCATTACTAGTCAGTCATAGCGGGATGTTATTATAACATTACAATTTCTTAGAAATGTATTAATCCGTAACCGAAACCGGTATAATATCATTTCTATATCCGTATCCGTATCCAGATCCGAAATTTCATATCCATAACATCCCTGATCAAAATATGATTCGCGACAGTAAAGAATGAGTATTTACAGAATAACATAATTAAAATCAAGAATACAACTCAAGTTCAAATTGTTTGCGAATTTCGCGGGTTACCTTAGAGTATCACCCTGAACTTACCTTCATAAGCAGTTCTCTTTGCTTTCGCCGCCTTTCGATGATCTGCTCCTCAGTTTCCTCATCGTCATCAGTATTAATGGATATGTTGAGTTCTTCATCGCTTGAGCTAGGCACTATCTGTGCTACCTCGTTTACTGCATTCTGAAAAAACAAAACAATAACATTTTCATATTCAAGGACTGCTACGATGTGTACAATAAGTTTTAAAATAAATGCCATGAGAAGAACAAGTGTTTAAGGCCCAAAAACGATGTACAAGGGCAATGTGTGGCCTGAAAATGACAGACAGTTGTGTACCTATATTTATGTCCCTTAAAGTGTTAACATTTTCGGCATTATATATTTTAGAAATGGCCATTTTTGTGAGAAAACATAAGAATTGCTTTCTAACAGTGTCAGAAACTAGAAAAGGGCCTGTTAGAAGTCAATATAAGAACCTATTACAAAATGGTAGTTACAGTACAGCTTTACTAACGAAAAGTGTTTTCGGCATGGTTCCCACCATTTTTATCAAAATACCAAATATTTAAAAAAATTACCCAATCCGAATGTTTAAAAAGAAATTGACAGCCCTATAGTACTTGATAAGTGTTATTATTCAATTAATGATTTTTAATGACCCTAATCTTTAGATTTAATTATTGACATTGTGTATTTTTTTATTATTATTATACTAGTTTTAAATTCTATAATTTTTTAATTATGTTTTTGCCAATTTGACCTTTTGATTTCATTCGATTTTTTTTTTGTAATAAAATTTACTTTCAATGTTTGCATGCCTAATTGGTAGATTTTACAGGGATCTCAACATTTTGTGAACACCTTTATTTATTTACCTACTTTCAAAGCGAATAAATGATTATGATTAAGAACTGGCATGTCTCATCCTCAAATTACAATTGCGTGGAGTTAGGTAATTGAGCCTGTAATAAAAAAAAGCAACCTTCATAATTATCTATGTTCAGCTTACAAATGATTGGTTTTCTTTCTTTACCTTTGATCGGAAATCAGACCGCGAGAATTTGTCTCGCCTGTCCATTAGACGGTCGCGAGATCTTCGTTCTCGTTCCCCGAGTCTGTGGTCGCGTCGCATCTGCTGAGGCGACCGCTCACGCGACCTGCGAGTGATTCTCAAGAGCTCGACTCCTCTCTCCCCACCTCTTCTCCTCATTTCTAATGACCGGCGTTCTTTTTCTCTATCACGTTCCCTTTCTCGTTCTCTGATCTCTCGATCACGCTCCCGTCTCTTTTCTCGCTCCTTTTCTTCAACCTTTCGACGCTCCTTTTCCTTTTTGTCTCTACTCTCTCTTTCTTCTAACCGACGTTCCATTTCTTTTCTACTTTCCCTATTAATTATCTCCCTCAAATCCTCTTCTTGCCTCTTAGGTTTAAATTTGTCTCTTTCTGCCGAGCGGTCTTTACTCGATTTATGTTTACTGCTCCTTTTATGCTCATGATCCTTATCTTTCTTACGTTTCTTCAGAATCGGTGACCTAGTATCGTCATTAATACATATTACTTCACTTAATTTTCCTTCTTTCGTTTCTTCATCGCTCTTTTCGGAGTTGTAGGCGTAGAGACGAGCTTGAAGTAGCTCTTTTTGCTTCATAAGGTCCTCCAGGTTTAAGTCATCTTCTATTAGCGTCAGTTCAGGACTTGCGCAGTCTTCTTGGTAGTTTTCAGTCTCGGAGTTAGAAGATATTATCTCTAAAGTTTCTTGTTTTTCAACTTTTTCTACTGTCCGTGTATATGTAGTTTTAGTATGAGCCTTCATTGGCGTGTCGCCATTTTTGTCTTTGGGGGCTACGACGGCTGGTCGTTTGACCTCTACAGATGGTCGTTTGACCTCCACAGATGGTCGTTTGACCTCCGCAGAAGGTCGTTTGACCTCCACAGATGGTCGTTTGACCTCCACAGATGTTCGTTTGACCTCCACAGATGATCGTTTGACCTCCACAGATGGTCGTTTGACCTCCACAAGTGGTCGTTTGACTTCTATAGGTGGTCGTCTGATCTCCACAGATGGACGCTGCCGTCCAGCCTTCTTTATCAGCTCCTCTACGTCTGACAAAGACGTTTCACTATCTTGTTTGGGGCTCTTATGTTTTTCTTTTTTGACTTTCTTCTTTTTTTTACATGTCTTATCGACACTTTCCTCGACTACTCGTTTGTGTTTCTTGTGCTTCTTACTTTTCTTTTTCTTTTTGGTTTCTTCGTCCACACTATCACCGTTCGTAGATTTCTCCACTTCTGCTTTCTTTCTGTTAACAAAAGAAACTTGTATATACTTACTATATCTTTACTCCGCTTATCTTCCGAGTCTGTTCCATTCACAACATATCGAACAACTCTGCAACGTTATATCAAAACATCAGCTAAGGTTCAGCAGGGTAAGGATTTGTTTAAAATTAAACTTATGTGGGTTACGATGCAACGACGACCAATAAGTTTGATATACATTTTACCATAAATAGAACACTAGTCAATAGAGGGCGTGCCACGAAAGAAGGCCAGAGGAAAAATGTGCAATGTGATGCAATGACATACTAGCACTGCGTCAAAAGGACTTCAGTGGTAGCCATAGATAATATTAATACATATGTGGTAGCGCGGACTTCGTGACCGTTACAGGTGTCTTAATGATTTTTTTCTATCCTATCAAATTAATTGTTTCAACTCACTATTTTAGCATATATCCTAAAGAATGTCATATATTTTTCTGATTTTGTTTAGCCGTGGATCATATACTTTTAGGCATTCTAAAACTTGCCTTTAGCTCCTGTAGTCTCCTTAGTAAGAACCCTTCCCACTTATATTTATACTAGCGAGTAGCGACCCGCCCTGCTTCGCACGGGTCTATGGGTGCAATCTATCAAAATTTCTGTCTCCTTATCTATTGTGTCGTTTAATAGAACTAAGGTATCACACACACACAGTCACGAAAAGCGATTTTGTTGTATACTACATAATAATTATAAATTATTAGATTTAGTGCGTTGCTCGTAACCGACAAAAAGTTTAACCTTGGTTTTTCTCCAATACGCGGTTTATTAAAAAAATCAATAGAAATATCTATGGTAATTGCTGATATGCTCATAGTTGCGAGGTGGCGATTTGTGTAAATCTAGGACAGTATATATTTTTTTCTGTTTCTTTTTATACAAAACATCACGATTTCTATTTACATTGACGACAAGCTTCAAATGTCAAATTTATGTCAAGAATATTAATAAAAAAGAAGATAAACCACAAACAAACAACAAAGAAGATTTTTAATAAAGAGTTTTTGAATCAAATTTTTTTAATAAAGCAATGAAGTATCTTAATATGGTTTCCGAGCCCAAAAGGAAAAACTGAAAATCTTGTTATCAACGTATTTCAACATTTAAACGCTCTCTTAACATCATCAAATTTAAAAAAAAAATATAAAAACTAAGTTTGTATAATATTTCACTTACTCTTTTCCCATTTTTCCAGAAGTTGTTAGTAGTCTTCAGGCACTAGCTGTAATACAGAGAAAAATATTATTAATTCTTGCGACAATCTTAAGAACGCGGCGACGGCCTAAATCATTTCCAATTTGGGCATATTTCCACCATATATTATGTTGTTATTTGGATTTAGACAGTGTTTGTCTAGGCTCCTACATCTTTTTTTTTCAAAAAAACTTTTCTAAAATAAAGTTTAAATGTATTTAATTTCGCACATTTTTACAGCGTAAATGACATGTCTTCATATTGTTTTTCTGTATTATAAACAACAATATTTATAATATTGTTTCTGCAGAAGCATAGCTTATATTATCAAGTTACAAATTATCGAAAAAAAAGGAAATATATTAAGTTTTCATTCATCATTTTTGGTATTACGGAACACATCCAAATCTAAATATATAAAAGCGAAAGGTCACTCACTCACTCATTCACTCATTCATCAAGAAAACTCGAAAACCGCTTGACGTATAAAGATGAAATTTGGTAGGGAGGTAGTTCATAGTTGTAGACGTCCGCTAAGAACGGATTTTTGGAAATTCGACCTTTAAGGGGGGGAAAAGGGGGAATTTTGTCTGTATGAAAAATCTTATTCCTTGAGTTAATAAACTTGAAACTTGGCACGAATATTTCTATGTAAATTATAAACTTTGCCATTTTTAGTTTTTCTAAACTACCCCTTAAAGGAGGATTGGGGGTATCAAAGTTTGTATGGAATAATTTTAACGCGCGTTCTGATTAACTCGAAGCTTATACTTAAGATTGAAAATAAATAAAAACGTATATCAGGGATATTTTTAAATCTACCCCCTAACCGGGTGAAAAGGGGTATTCATTTTTACAGGGGACGATTTAACTGTGTGGCTTGGTTAACTTGAAAATTGTTAAGGTATTGGTAGGTTGGTATTGGTAATAAGTCAAATAATGGAAACGTCACAATAGACTTTTCAAAAATTATTATCGCTCTATTTGATAAGGGGGATGAGCAAAATATTGCTAATTTAACAGTATAACAGCCGTAAAAAGGCTAGCCAAAAGGTTAGAATATTGCAGATAGTTACGGATTTAATTTAGACTGTCAGTTCTACAGTTTTAGACTGTCCTTAACTTTTTGAAACAAAAAGCACAGATTCACAGATCACACATTCACAGATTTTGAAAAAAATAGTCGGAAGAACATAACCGCCGCCACATAACGGCCACCACATAACGGCCGCCAAATAGCGGCCTCCACATAACGGCCGCCACATAGCGGCCGCCACATAACGGCTGCCACATGATGGTCGCCACGTAGCGGCCGCTAGATAACGGCCACCAATTAACAGCCCCATATAACAGCCGCCACATAGCGGCCGCCACATAACGGCCGCAACAAAACAGCCGCCACATAGCGGCCGCCACATAACGGCGGCAACACAACGGCCGTCAAATTCCGACCGCCACATAACGGCCGCCAAATAACGGTCGCCATATAACAGCCGTCACATAACGGCCGCCATATAACAGCCGCCACATAACGGTCGCCAAATAACGGCCGCCATATAACAGCCGCCACATAGCGGCCGACACAACCGCTACCAAATAACGGCCGCCACATGAAAATGATGGGCAGCGGGGTTTGGACTTCACGGAGCCAAAAAACGCTCCTAACACTACTACTACTAATTATTAATTCATATTTCCATAAAGTAATATTGTAAATACACAACAGGTAAATATTTGACAGCTATTTGCGACGTTGCCAACATTCGCATCAGCTGATCAATCTTCACTTAAATACAAGATTTTATTTTTGCCTCATTTTAAATTTTCTTAAATTATGGTCTCCTTGGTACGTGTGACGCTACTGGTTTCTGAAAATTGTGTTTTCGGTAGGTAAAATCTATCGTTCAACTACATTCTAAAAATCAGACAGATTGCTATAAAACAGTTCGGTTTAATAAAATCGGTGAAAAAATATGTTCAACAGTTAACCGAACTGGTAATCCGAACTGTTGAAAATATTTTTTTATTTATATATATATATATTTAATAATGCGGTCAGGTCTGAAGTAACGCAGATATTTTCTAAAATTAGGATTTATGATAATTAATTCTGTAATCAGAATAACCAAATCGATTTTGTTCGTAAAACGATGAGGCAAAAATTTTGGTCATGGGCTCGCCAACCAATAGAATTAATTTGAATTTGGAATTCTAAATGAAAGCACTGAGGTTTAAGTCCAAGAATGTCTGTGTGTATGTTAACTTTTCACGCCTAAGCCACAATCAAATTCCAAATTCGAATTCGATTTCGATCAAATTTGCCAAGGGGATAAACAGCATTCTAGGGTAGGACATAGGCTACTTTTTGTCTCAAAAATAATCCTAAAGGTAATGAAAGTTTTCTCGCCAAACTTCATGCTGCTAGGACAACGGGAAGTACCATAAAGGCTATGTTTTATTTGCGAGTGTCAATATAAATATGCGATATAATTTAATGGCTGTATTTTATTATTGCATGACTTGGAAGTTTGATTTTCTTTACAGCTCCAAGGGACCGTAGATCTAAGTTTTTGATATCTATTTCAACTTGATGCCTCCAGGCGTTTCTGAGAAAAAGGGTCTTGACAGACAACGAAGTTATCCTTTAACGGTTTCAATTTTGCATTTTGTGTACAGATTTATTATCTGCCTGTTACCTTTTAATACCGTAACGGCTGAACGTATTTAGATGAAAGGCATACGGATAGGCCATAATCTGGCTTAGAACATAGGATACTCTGAATTCCGGTAGCATGTTCCTGTGGGATATTTTGCGACATCCACGCGGGCGAAGCCGCAGGCAAAAGCTAGTTTATCATAAACGAAAGATAGTAGTGCTATCGCGTCAAGCAATAATTGTCAATGTGTGGTAGCTCACTGTAGGTGTATATCGCTCCGACAGGCACTCACACTAGCGCAACGTGCTTGGAATTGAATTTTGCAAACATCTCGATTTGTAGTTGCGAGCCGTGATCGCAGGCCTCTTAATATTTATAATTATGTTTAATTACTAATATCAGTGTTATAGCCACGAAACCACCTCACGCTTTTATCCCGTCACGATCACTAATATACTGTTTATCCACCGCACCGTGAAACGCAAACTTTTTAGCAGTGTGAAACACGGGAAACTCGACGTCTTGTTAACTAGAAAACGTGACTTATATTTTATTAGGTAGCTCCTTTTTTTGGAGTCATTGTCAATATGTTTGGCTCAATAAAGGTTCCCAATTATATTTTACTGTATCGTGGTTACTTTTGTTCCACATTATAAACACCCTTTTCTATTCTGTGCGGAAATCGAACATGCGACTCTTAGCGTAGAAGTCAATTGCTCAGCAAATGCGTCAATAGAACGACCAAGTACTTAAAAAACTACTTTTAAAAACAAATCCACATGTGAAAATACTGTTTTTATTTTTAAATACGTTATGCTTCCAATATTAAATTAATTAACAACGTATACCTACTCAGATTTCAAGTAAGCCCAGGTTGGCACGAGCGATATTTTCCCGCGGCAATTTTTTTTCGCACATTGGATTTTCAACGCTCTGCTTAGCGCCAAGAGTTGAAACTCCAGTGTGCGATAAAATCCCGCCGCGATATTTTTACATCCGTGCGAACGTGGGCTTACCCATGTATTTATTGTAAAGAAAAGTTGCGCAAAATTGTTCCACGCACATATTTAATGAAGGGTTGCTAGCAACTTGTCTCCAACACAAAACATATTGTTGCTACAATAATGCGCGAATTTTTGTTGACTATCAATTCGAGAAATAACTTGAGACACCCGCGATCATAAAGAAACTTCTTTCATAATTATGTACGATTTGTAGGCAGGTGAGTGGTAGTGTAGTGATGACGTCATTAGTTTTATTTACGCTTATTAATTGTATATTATGTCGGCTTAGATCGCAAGCGCTAGATGCAGTTTTTAGCAATCTACACAAATATTTTAGGCACATAAATTTCAAAGTCGATTAGCTTACAGAAGCGGCGCCGCATTGCGTTATTATAAAAAAAATATTTCGCAAGCAAAAGCATAGGCGACCAAGTCGAAGATGGAGGTACGAACTTTACTTCTACTATGATATAGGACAGACGTGGAAAAGGGAGGCTGTGGCTTTTGCTCAGCAGTAGGAGATTACAGGCTAGATAGATAATATCAATCTATATACAGGGTGAATGTAGGGAACAGCTGATTTTATTCGAGATTTCAGGGTTGATCTCTTTAATGTTTTCATAATGATGAGTACAATGACCCCTTAAGAGGATGCCGATGAATTATATTTCACCCTGTATTTCAATTTAAATAGAAGCAAAAGTACAGCTACCTACAGTTGTTTTGTTAAGAATGTAACAGCACAGCACTAAAATACATAATGAAAAGGAAATTTTAACAATTTCATGACAATCGCAATGGTAGTACAGCATTAATAGTGCTCAAATAATGCTCTTAAAGTTAGGCTTTATTTTTCAGTATGTACTGTCATCGCAGCAATTATGTGTTATAGATAGTACAACCCACGAAGACGCGCCCCACTCCACTCCACTCCCTACTAAAGTACAGCTTACAGTGCAGTAATCGTGGAGTGGGGCGCGTCTTCATGGATTGCACAATCTATACTAGCTGCGCTCCGAGGTTTCACCCGGAAAAGTCTCGATCCCATGGGATTATTGGGATTTAAAGGTCCTAACCCAAGTCGTGGTTTACCTATGAGCCAAATTTCATACAAAGTATGTTTAGCATTAAACATATTAATTTGCCTAAAAAAGTTTCACAAGACTGAAAGACAATAAATAGCACAAACCGGTAATTTGATTCTTGCATAGAACACAGTATTTGTACAGCCCACAAGTAATTAACTCTACTTGGCTTGGGATAGAGTGTTTGAGTACATTCAATTTCTGACTGTAAACCAAACATTGTATCATAAAACAGTAGAACTCCAAATGGGGCACAACTTTTTTTAATTATGCCAGTATTTCCATGATCTTGCAGTACAGTTTCTTTTCACAAAGATAATAACCATAGGTGCCGTATTAATGCTGATCACGTTTTAGTGTGCTTGTTTCAAATGTTTCATTTACAACATATTATGTACTAAGTGATAGTCTAGTAGCATGTTTGGAATATTGTCAAACCCATCACTGTTCTATTCATCTTTTGAGGAGCACCTCAAAGGCTCTTTGCTAAGGCTGTTTAATGAGGATATGCCATACATCATTAGACAACATAAATAAAGACTCCATTGTATTGTTTCAGCTTACACTAGCATAACAGCTACAGGAATTATAGGATTTATGTAGAAATGGCTTTTTATGAAAAACGCTAATAACCATGTCAGAGGAAGCAGAATTGTGAAGTTTCATGAACTTAACAACAACCAAAAATTTACTCAAATTTTACATTAAGCATTACAAATTCTATAGAAAAAAGACAAAACATGCTAAACGGAGACTTTTGAGGTTATATTTACAGTATATTTACAATGCTATACAATTTATTAGGAAATTTTTACCAAACATACAGGGTAAGTACCTCTCAAACGTAAATTATGTTTTTATACGTGGAGATCCGCCGCCGGAAGCAAATATTATGTGAAGTAATATAGGAAGTCCTTTCAACAACACTTTGCACACAACTCGGAGGATTATGAAATTAATAAAGGTTTTACAGAAAATAATAAACGTGACATTACTTCTCATCAACCCACAGAAGAACTTCTTTCTTTAGAGCGCGTTGTTTGTGAATTTGGCACAGGACAAGTGCTATAATGCCAGAAGTAACAAAGTATTACTATTTTCTTTAGGTTACTAATACGTCATGGGACATAAATAAAAGTAATAGAAATGATGAAAATTAAATCATTCCTTAATCAAGATTGCTTTTACAACATGAATAAGGTGAACTCTGTTACATTATTTTAAAACACATTTAAAAAAAATTCACACTGTTTATTATCCACGAATTGCGACTATAATCGCGACCATTACATCACTATGGATTATCGTATCTGTGGTTGACGAAATAACAGGAATTTACCCGAAACTGTCAAATTTTCCCAATCAACTTTGAACCTTAAACTTCAGGGATAAAGTTGAAAATCTATTAAATAAATTTGACAGATTGTAGTAGCTTGATGTGCTGGCGTCTGTACATTGATTCCACTCAGTTGGCAGCACCAGCAGTGGTTACAGCATTGAAATCATTGAAATAGAATTATCAAATAGAATATGTCTATGGGTTACAGTGACAGCGGGCGGATGTGCTAATTCCATAGACATGTTACAGTTGATATGTCTAAACCTGGACACCCCTTCTGGCGAATAAATTTTACTTTTTTTGGTTGGTGGTTTTATTTAGTGGATAATTTATTTCATTTAATGGAAAACAATAACAAACGGAGAAACAAAAAGAAAAAACTTTTCTTTGATAAAATATTTTACTTGATATACACCAAGTAAAATATTTTTTTATTGTTTGTCTGAATAGATTCTTATTTTTATTATTTTGTTTATCTTTTATATAGATTCTTTTCTTTTCTTTTAGATTTTGTGAATGTGAGAACGTTGTAGGCTGTAAACTTGTGGACCATTTTTTATTTTACTAAGTACCTGGTACTTGTTGATAGGCCTACACTGTCCTCCCATACCTATTAACACAGTAAATTGAAAACATTGTAGAAACAATTTATTTTGAAAAGAGTAAACGTGGAGTTTCTTGCCGGCTCTTCTCCATAGGAAGCGACCAACTGGAACCGTGCACCTAGCTTCTGACGTTTCATAAGTGCCCTTGTAGGTTTATGTGAAATAAAATATTTTGATTTGATTTGTCCTCCAACAAGTAATTTTGTGTTAAATTTTGAAAATGCCGAAACGTCATGGAATACGTAGTTTCCAACGATGATGTAGAAAGACTGTTCAGCATGACGAATATTAATAGTGAATTACAAAAATAGAAGCTTCGCCCGCGTGGAGGTCGAAAAACGACATCTTTTTTAAAAAGAATTCCGCGGACCTAACTTTCGGGATAAAAAGTTCAGCAGTTATGGTTAATAATTCATTATGTATTGTACAGACGCCAGCACTTCAAGCTACTACAATCTGTGAAATTTAGTTAATAGATTTTCAACTTTATCGCTGAAACATATTGTTCAAAGTTGATTGGGAAAATTTGACAGATTCGGGTAGCTTGATGTGCTGGCGTCTATACACATAACAAACATCTAAAGAACATTTCTACAAAAAATATGTTATAATATCAAAGTTTTATTTTTATTCTGAAATTTTCAAACTGACCTCCAAAAAACCGATTCAACGTCCATCATTTAAAAAAAAAAAAAATAACTTTGGTATCTAGTAGATATCTGGGGGCTATAAGAATCGCCGACATTTCGAAGGTTAAGCCGACATTCGCACGTACGTAATAAAATCGCGGCGATTTTTTTTCGTGCATTTGATTTTCAACGCTCTACTTAGCGCCGAGTGTTGAAAATCCAACACTGTGTTTTTTCAACGCGCTGAGACGAGAGTGCGTCCCAACGCGTTGGATTCTCAACGCTCGGCTTAACACCGAGAGTTGAAAATCTAGTGTGCGATAAAATCTTGCCGCGATTTCATTACGTCGACTAACTGTTTTTGACAGTTTTAAATAGTGATGTACCACAATTGGATTTTTTCGGTAACAATCGTATAAATCGTAAAATATGTCGAAGTGAAACCTTGTGGGTTGTGTATTTACATAAAAAAATGAATATATATTTTTTACTAGGTTTAATAAAAAAAACACAAAATAAAACATTATTCTGGATGTTTTTACTACTGTATGTTTGCACTGGCGAAACATCACAACAAAACATGTTGAAATCACTAGTTTCTGACAAACATTGTATGGAAAATTGACAGAAAATAGAGATTCCAACATGTTTTGTTTGAATATTTCGCCGCTGCAAACGCACAGTTACATTATCATTGCTTTTACTTGATAATGTAACTGTGCGTTTACTTGTGCGTGCTATCAATCACATACTCACATAAACTAATGCAAATTTAAAATTTATAGCGTAAATTACTTATAATCAGCAACCCTATGTACAAACAGTATTGTGTACCTCTTGCTGCGACTGAACACTGTCTCCCAAGATACAGGCTCCTGGCCTAGTTTGGGATTCAGTATCAGTACACATATATTGTTTCAAACATCCTAAGACTGTTCATACTTAAGTACCATTTTTGTAATTTTTGTGTCAATAAACAATTTTTATTTTATTTTATTATTTTTATTTTACTTATTAAATACAGCTTGGCATAAATGCAAATGCGGGCGCCACTATCGCACTTACGTCACTTCGAATGGTAAATAAATTGTTAAAATAACTGTCCAACAAAAAACGCTGTTTGTGGGTGACTCAAATCAAAACCTCATCATTGGTCTGCATTGTAAAATTATTTAGTTCCGTTAACATCTTTAGCATATACACGGGTCCCCGTATTTTTGCAGTTACACAACTGCGCAATGGGGCTTATTAATAATGCGTATGAAGAGTCGCTTGTTTACAAGAAATGTACGGATACTAACAGCGAGCTATCAAATTCTTGGACGCCGGGTATTAGCGATATCTGAAGTAAGCAAGTGGCAGTTTCAGCATTCATCAAAAACGCTACCAACTCCTTTCGGTAATGTCGTCAACGCATTCGAACACTTCTTTAAAGGACGAATGAAGTAAACATAATGGCGACAGCCAAACGGCAATAAGTGATGATGCTTGAAATCATGTTTTTTGATAGGTAACAATACAGGGTAAAACTTTACGGATCTCGAAAACTGGAATCATCGGAACAACACTACAATATGAAGCTGGCCACATTTTTTTATTTTGACATTTGCACTTGTCAATTTATTATCTGTGATTTTAGTTTCTGAGAAAAACATACTGCATGCAGCGGTCTCGGCAAAAAAAAGTTGGCAACACTGATTGTCAATAATTTGAGATTTTGTGTAGGTACTAGGTATTCGTTTTTAGAATTGATACAATTTGGATAAAATATTATTTAGTGGCCAGAAATCGCTAAATAACAGTGTCTAAAACAATTAAAGACAAGAAAGTAAGTAAAACTTAGGGTATATTATATGTTTCCATTGATTTTTATATTTTCGATTCCATGAATATTTTAGTGAAATTGAATATTAAATTCAGCGTGCTCTATTTACAGAAATGATTATAACAAACAGAGGCCCTGTGCGGAGGTTCTGCCACGACGATGAGACTGGCGAAATTGTTACATACGATATAAACGACGAAACTGGCGAACCGTTACTTGAAAATATGGCGCCACCCGTTATAAATATAAGAAAACCTCTTGATACCCGGGACCGCGAAGCTAAGTACATGAAGTTCCCGCGCGGTTACATGAGCAAGACAAAGAAGTTCCAATCATTAAAAGCTAATATTATTGCTGGCTCCAACCAAATTAGCCACCGCTTGCTGCTAATACCATCCCTGATGATGTTTCCTGGCCTCTTCTGTGTTATTCTCATGGTACTGGAGATTTTCCTGCATGTCCGCTGCCACAAAAAGAATAAGAAGCTAGAAGACCCCAATTTGTATTACCGAAGCCCTTTTCATGTAGTTACAAGCACATTCTGTGGTGTGTGCCGTGACTGTGACACTGCTTCTAAAATTGGGCAGCTCCAGGATCAGCGACGTAACCGTTATGACTACTTCAGGAGTATAGCAATCTAATTTCATATAATGTGATAAAAGTTATAGGGTGTGGGTTTTATGTTAGCATTGAATGAATGTGCCGTTGCGGACACTGGTTGTGAAACACTTATCAACCTAATTATTAAGGGTATAAGGGTGAAAAATGGTTCACCACCAGTGTACGCTGTAATACATGACAATATTTAACATAAAAATGATTTAATGATCTGTATTCAAAGAAATAACTGAACTGACTAAACTGCCAAATTCTGTCACTTACCACTTAAGCCCAGTTTCACAGCGAGCGGAGCGGACTCATTACGGACTCTGTTAACTCACATGAGTAAACAGCATACTTTGCGATAATTTTTTGGAGGAAACACAAGTATGCAGCTTACTCTTGCGAGTTAAACGGAGTCCTTAATTGGTCTGCTCCGCTTGCGGTGGAAGCTGGGCTTAAGTGGTTAGTGACAGAATTTGGCAGTTTAGCTAACCTTGGCTAAATGCATTTAATTCAAGGTTGATAGCAATGTGTGATCCACAGTAGGTGATTGGTAGCAATTTATAAGATAGAAGTAATAAGTAAAAAGTGCATTATCTCCTGTATCAATGGTCTTCATTGTTAGAGCTATAGCCAGGTAGCGTTGCCAACAAAATTTAGAGTTGGCTGTGTAACCAAGCAGACGCTAGGTGAGCCAGCTTTATACATTTAGCTGGTAGCGTGACCTGGCGACGTCGCCAATGCGTCCCGGTGAGGTATGGCTCTTAGACAATGATTATTTTCTAGATTTATACATTTAGCTGGTAGCGCGACTTGGCGACGTCGCCAATGCGTCCCGGTGAGGTATGGCTCTTAGACAATGATTATTTTCTAGATTTTAAAATTACTACTGCACACGTAGCATGACAACCAGAGAAACGGGTTTAATATGGATTTTGTTGACAGAAGAATAGACAAAATAACAGATTGTGATTGTTTATCTGTCATTTTGTCTATTCTTCCGTCAACAAAACCCTTTTCTATTGTGCTCATGCTAAGCGTGCTGTAGTAATCTTAAAGAGTAGTAGTAATCATAAATAGTTGTTCTGGTGATAACCTATAATTGCAACAATTGGACCATACGCAGAATACACACTTGGACGTAGAGTTGCAGACACCAGCCCATTATACAAAATAAAACAACAAAAATTACAATACAACTTGTTACTACTACTCCTTAATGTTAACAGATTTCCAAAGAAATACATTGGTTCTCCTTAGCTCTCTATAATTGAGTAAGTTGTGATCCTAAATAGAAACATAGCACTATTTTCTTTGTTTTTGCCAAATCAACTTATATGTTTATTGTATCAAGACACTCATTTGCTTTTTCGTGTGTATAATAGTGATTTTAGAGACTGATTTCTGATACACAGCAAATGTATTTTTATTATAGTTACCAGTCCAAGTGGACATTTCGACACTTTATTTACTTATATTGAAGCACTTACCTTAGGTATATTGTTATTAGAACAAGACAAATTCTGTTTTTGTCTTTTAGGTTATTTATGTAAGAAAATTTGTATTGGTGGTGGTATTATCAAGATTAAATTAACATGGTGTTCTTCTGTTTGATTATGTGGTAATAAAAGTCGTTTTTTTTTTAACAAGGTCATTTTTTTCCTTGATAGAAACTATTTCAAGAAAAATATACAAAATGTAAATCCCATCAGGATTCACATTTCCAGCTGGGTGAAAATGGAATAAAAATATTTATTCTCTTTCTCCTTAAACGTAAATAAGGCAAGTGGAGTATGTAAGGATCGTAGCAGGTGGCGTTTTGTAGTTTCTGCCTACCCCCAGGGGAAGAAGGCGTGAGTTTATGTATCTTTCTCGCTAAATCTATTAAATTGTTCTTAGAAAATTACAATTCGTTATCATCATCATTTCAGCCGAAAGACGTCCACTGCTGGACATAGGCCTCCCCCAAGCACCGCCGCTGCGCCCGGTTTTGTGCTTTCCGCATCCAGCAGATTCCTGCGGCACTACTAAATTACTTTTTTAGATGTCATTTTCACTAAAGTTTAGTGAATAACCTATTAATAACAGTCGGTACTGTTAGATAGATAGATAGATAAATCGTTTATTTAGTGCACACAAAAGACAGCACAACATACAATAGCACGATAAAATAATAACTAATAATTAGCTATTAGGAAATAGCCGCAAGGTGACAATAAACAAACAAATAAAATACAACAAAGGAAAAAACAAGACATTTTGATGACACAATGTAAAATAATGGATCAATGAACATAAAGATTGCGGTGTGCATTGATGTAAATCGATGGCGGTGTACGTATCAAGGTTTGCACCAAATGGGAATCCAGCTCAGCATGTGCCAGGCAAATATACCTGACGCTGATACCTAACCTGCTGAATTCCTGCAGTGACATACGGACGTCGAGTAGAAGAGATAAATAATGCGAGTGTGTTGTGTAAAGTGGAATGTGTTCAACTGTAATAAAGTCTTCATATTTTATTAGCGGTTGTGGGTTAAATAAGTAGGTGGCTGACTTATACTTATTTACTTATTAAGTATGGGAAAGACCAAAGAAACAATAGATACAGAATAGCTTGGAAGATAAATATGGATAGAAAAGAAGTAAAGGCTGATAGAGATATGTAAAGGGAAGAAGACATTTTTCATACCTCTCTATTAGTCGCCATCTCAGGTAGTCTATCCATGTCATCTTTCACACGGTCCTTAAATCGTTTCTTTGGTCTTCCTTCCCCTACCATCCACACTCATACGCCAAACTTTCCACACGACATTTTCCTCATTCCTCCGCATTAGGTACCATAGTATATGTAATCTGTGGTACCATCGAAGAAACCAATACCTATTCACCGTAAGGACTATTTGAGCTTGCAGCGCTCGGCCACTATAGTAACGGTTACCTACGGAAAGAAAAGGGCCGTGTGCACGGGATTTTGTTTTCAAATTGCTTAGTTATAGGTTTCTTCGATGGTACATGCCCATACCATGACAACAGATTTCTTCACAACTTTTCAGTCGCCAGAGCCATTTTCAAACTTCCACATTCAATCGTTTGTTATTTTTAACCGAATTCAAAAAACCGGCCAAGTGCGTGTCGGATCACGCACAATGAAGGGTTCCGTAGTTGGGATGAATTTATCCCAAAAACAAACTTAACTTTGTACCTAGTTGAAAAATATGTATAGGAAAACATGTTTTTGCAACTGCAAAGTTAAGTTGGTTGATTATTACTCGTTAACTTGTAGAGCCTACTTAGCTGTGATAGTTTTCCTTTTAATTTCGTTACATAAACTACTGCTGTGATTTTTTTCACACATCCAAAACTAACCATTTAGCTGGCAGGGGGACACACACTCGACTCTAACAAAAATTAGCACTTTAAAGCTTAATATTTCGCAAACGGTTTTCACAAACTCACAATGTTTTTAAAGGACATTTCCAATGATACCCCACAAAATGGGTTAAAAAAAAAAAACAATACCACTTTACGTGTAGGAGAGGTACCCTAAAAAAAATGTTTTTCATAATTTTGTTTTACCACTTTGTCGGCGTACTAATTAATATGTACACCTATGCCAAATTACAGCTTTCTAGTACTAAGGGTCTCGGAGCTAGACCGCGGACAGACAGACAGACGGACGTGACGAAACTATAACGGTTCCTTTGTTTACTACGGAACCCTAAAAAGGAGGAGGTTCTCAGTTCGTCGGAATCTGCTTTTTTTTAATGTTTTCCCCGATTACTCGAAGACGGCTGGACCGATTTGAAAAATATTTTTGTTTAAAAGGGTAGGTATACTTTCTAGTTGGTCCCATTGTCATTTGGTCACAATCTGATGATGGCATCTTGCAGAAATCGAGCGAACTCTTCAAATATTATAGGCACACCTATACTGATATGGGTATTTTTTATAGTAGGTAACTCGAGCATTTGCTCTCGGAAAGCACCATTTGGTAAAGTGGAACTGATGATGAAGGACACAGATGGCCACCGGAACTACTCAATAATATGTATTTCACGGGTTGCGATTCGATTACTTTAATATGGTTGGTAAGGAATGCTCGTCGCAATTCATATGGTGCAGTGGAGCTGATGGTGTAGTACTTGAAGAACTCCTCATTTCCTCAACAATTAAAGTCCCTGCATCGGGAAAAGCAATATTTTGTAAAAGGTGATGAGCAGTTGACATTAGGCTATTGTAACTTAGATAATTACAAACCAGAAAATACAACCGACTTGTCCAAACTACAAAGGGAAATGCACGACTTACTATAAAAAATACCCAAATCGCTATAGGTGTGCCTATAATATTTGAAGAGTTCCCTCGATTTATCCAAGATCCCATCATCAGATCGTGACTAAATGACAATGAGACCAACTTGAAAGTATACCCGTTAAAAAAAAAAAATTTAATCGGTCCAGCCGTCGTCGAGTAATCGGAGAAAATATCTACATTAAAAAAAAAAACGACGAACTGAGAATCTCCTCCTTTTTTTGAAGTCGATTAAAAATGACTTTAATTTTGGAATTCGGTGGCAAAAAATTAAAATACTGATCCAAAGACACCTATTTCCGAAATTAAAGTCATTTTTCACTTTGTAGTTTGGAAGTCGGTTGTATTTTTTGTGAAAAAGTTTTTTATCTATTCGTCTAATACTAGAATTGGAAGGAAGAAGATATGACCTCAAATAAATTGGCACAAGGGCACGAGGATGGTGATGATGTAAATAAGTAGGTACCTGATTACTTATGAACTTATTTGGTACCTAAAGATTTGAGTAGGTACCTAGTTTAAATTGATAAGACTAGAAGACGAGTCGAGAAGGTAGGTGGGTACCTAATAATCAGATAACTGCTCATTTTGATAGGAAACGATACACTCTAAGTTGTAGACGAGTATGTTTACCTTAGACAAACTGTCCAGTTAGGTAGGTCCAACTTCGAGAAAGAAATTAACCGTCGGATCTGACTCGGCTGGGCAGCGCTCGGGAAGCTACGCAATATCTTCTCGTCCCACATAACGCTGTATATCTCAAGACGAAAGTCTAACCAGTGCGTGTTGCCAGTCATCACCTGACCCATTGTGAGCGACCACGTTTCATTGCTGTCATCACCTACGGCAATGAAACGTGGTCGCTCACAATGGGCTTAAATAAATAGGTAGGTATCGTTAATGAGAAAGCTAGTTATCCGTTCCAAATCTACGTCTTCATAGAGACGAAGGATAAGAAACTCCATGGTGGCTTGTTTTAAAGTATTTTATCAACACGTTTTTACATTAGCATCTAATATTCTTATCACATGAATGTAAGCTAAAAGTTACCCAAATGACAATGGAGGGGGCTATGCTTGGAGTTTCCTTAAGTGATCGAATCAGAAATGAAGAGATTCGTAGGACAACCAAGGTAACCGATATAGCCCGAAGAATAGGTAAACATAAGTGTCAGTGGGTAGGGCACATTGCTCGCAGAACAGATGGCCGATGGGACCGAAAGGTTCTGGAGTGGTGACCGCGTACCGGAAGACGTAGCGTTGGAAGGCCCACAAGGTGGACCGATGACCTTGTGAAGTTGCCGGAATCCGTTGGTTGCAGGAAGCACAGAACCGGTCGAAGTGGCCTTGCTTGGGGGTGGCCTATAAGTCCAACAGTGGACTTCTTTCGGCTGAAATGATGATGGCGATATGATGATCATTTTGATGACTTGAAGTAGTTAGGTAGGTACCTACTTTACTAGGAGATGTTACATACAGTACCTGGGCGACCGAGCTCTGCTCTGGTGAAAATAGATAATGCTCATTTAATTGTATAGGAAAGTTCATACTAATCCATTTATAGTAGATACCTACTTATTCCATGCTGCCATTTCATTATTCTCATATAATTTTTCAATATCTTGTTCTATGGGCGACCGAGCTTTGCTTGGGTGAAAATACAGAGAAAACAAATTTTCTAGATATTTTCTTAGTTACGTAAAATCTAGAACAAGGTATTCTACCTACATACAGTACCTACCTATTCATAATCATATTGCTGGATTAATAGGTACCTAGGTGTCATACTGGCTGGACGATCAATAAATCCCTCACACCACTCCTTGGTTTCCAATAGGAACACCCGCCCCGGAGCCCGCTCAGCCGTCTCACGGGGCTGCTTTGTAAAGGACTGTTTATATTCTGTCGCCGAGCTTATTTTTGGGGCACGGACAGAAAGTAAGTACAAACAAAAAAAAAAGGAACATTTAAAAAGTAGCAGAATAATGAATACTTAACTTACACACATAACATAAGATTTTTGGGGCAACTTTTTGAAGTGAAAACTTCTTTAAAACGCGTTGGGCATTTTTGAGACGGGAAAAAAACAATTGAACTCGCGACACCGTTACCGACACCTCATTTTTGTAAACTCGATTGTGCTCTTTATCTAAACCTTTAAACGAGCAATTCTTACACATAACATAACATCACGCCTTGTTTCCCCGAAGGTATGGGCAGAGGTGTCCCTGTAGCAGGTACACCCACATTTCGCCAGTTATGTCTCGAGCAATTCTTATATATATATAATCTGAATCTCTGAAATGGCTCCAACGATTTTCATGAAATTTAGTATGCTGGGGTTTCGGGGGCGATAAATCGATCTAGCTAGGTTTAATTTATAGAAAACGACGTTTAAAAAAAAAACCGAGCAAAGCCATCCAAAGGTCATCCAAATATTTTATATTATGTTACGGATCAATGTTCTATGCAAGTATTTTTACTTTAAAGGTTTTAGAAGTATTTTTTTTATTTTGTTTGTTTATTTTCACTTTTGTCGGCACTCCCGGAGTGCCACTGTTTTTTTTCGTCGGTTGCCAATGTCATCGTCACCAGAAAACTTAATAAAGCTGCTATTCCATTGCTGGGCACATGTATTTGGCTTCAATTTGTATGGGATCATCCTGATTCGCTCACGAACCTGCTACTTACAATATGTGATCTTTTTTTGTGTTTTTTTTTTGAGTTGCTCTATTTTTTTGCCGAGCGTATTTGTGTACCGAGGAAAAAAGAGGTATATCACTGTTAATGATAAAATTGAATAAATATTCCAATTAAATTAAACTATTCTTTGATTTGATATTATTAAATTAACGTTTTCATTATTATTAATTATAATTTCTTTATTCATATTAAAAGTAATTTATTCATGTGAAAAGTATACATACGTAGCCTGGCCACAGGGCCGGATTTAGGGCAGGGCTACAGGGGCTCTGGCCCCGGGCCTCCACAAGGAAGGGGCCTCCACAATTTGTATTTTTTAGATAAGAAAAAACATCCTTTGTGTCAATCAAAGAGAAAAAGTTGAAATTCACAAAAGTTTCATATTTTTCATTTTCTTTTATGTCCTTGTTAGTTGGTGATGAAATACGTTGAATTACTGTGGTCCCAAAAACCGAATTAAATAGATTTTTCGATGTCAGCGCCCAGCATCAGTCTATCCATCAAGAACAATTAACTTTGAGTCTCATTTCCCACAAAATGTATGGGGAAAACTTTTTTTGAACTTTTCTAGTACCTACACAAACTTAAGTTGGTCCGATAGGTTTTTGATCCTTATAAGAAACAGGATCGATTGACATGAAAAAAATATTTTGTGAATATTGCCCATTTCCTTGCTGACTGTATTTTTTTTTCTAAAATCTGTGAATGCAGATCAAAGTTTCTCAAAAAGTTATACAGTCTCCTAGATGGTTTTTCTGTAGGTATAACGGTTAAGGTACCTATTTACTACCCGCCTCAAAAATCTACTCTGCTTATAAATTATTGAAAACAGTGACCAAAAATTCGTCATTTCCAAAAAAAAATCGGGGCCTCCACTTTTCGGTTGCCCCAGGGCCTCGACGCCCTTAAATCCGGCTCTGCCTGGCCAAATGGACCATCAACCAGGCAACCATCAACGCAACTTATAAGCCTAGCAACGCCTCACACATTCTATGCAGCAATGGAATAGCGTCTTAATAGAAGCATGGTGGCGATCTTTTTTCCAGGCGTTAAGACAACTGGGCGCATAAATATTTGGTTAGTTTAATTTGTGTTATTGTTTCATCTTTTTCTTTATAGGAATTGAAACATTTTCAAGTTCACTCCACTCGCTCTTGCACCCTACGTTCTCTACATTCGTAGGTACCTGCATACATATTAAACATTTCTGCAGATGTCGAAAACAATACGATGCTTGTTTCTAGAAGCATTACCAATAACTAAAACAGATAAGCCTAAAGCCACATACTGATTATTAACAAAACTAAAAAAGTAATTAAAAAAAAACCCAAAACAATACATTCTAAACTAAGCAAAAAAAAAACAAAGCAACGCGGCGACGCTAATGTGACAATGAGGAATCATAAGCACAATTTGACGACGACACATCGATCGATTATGTTCGCCAAGCCGCGCATCGATTGCCTCAACCATCCGAACAGAGCTACGTCGGCGGCGAGTCAAGGTCAAGGTTATGAAAGTTTGGCAGGAAACAGGGGCCAAACAAAGAGGTCAAAGTACGCGAGCCTATCGGTCGTCACAATGCCCTACATCAATGAAACGGCATTATGGTGGCGAATGTGATGTGGGACTTGTCGCAAACTATGACCCACCTATCCTGCTCGCTGTGCGTCAAACCTTGCAATTTATGTGACCTGTGCATTGCCATCGATGACGCCGTGAGCGTGGCAAAGTTTTGGGCCAAACAAAACATGTGCCATCGACCGAAGAACAAATAAAACAACAAATAAAATAAATAAATAAACGACATACATAAATGCGCTTAAGGGCACGTTGTGACCCGCTATGGCAGTGTATCGATGCTGGGGTGCGCATCGATCGCTTCAACCCCCACAAGCAAAGTGGGTCAAGTTCAAGGCCATGAGGGTTTGATAGCCAATCAATAAAGCTAAAATGCGAGTCCATCAGTAAAAAACCGGTAAAGACCGAGTCGGACCGAGTTGAAAAAAAACTGAAAATTCAAAATAGGTACATTTCATCCAAAAACACTCATTCCTGACGTCCGAAAATATGAGTCTTGGGAAAGAAGACTTTTAGGTGGAAAAAAATCCTAATGAAGATTTCTCAACAGAATTATCTTTATTTCATAAGCAATACTGTGTGCAAAGTCCATGGTGACAAAACGAATATTACTTCGTTCTTTCGTTCCTAGTAAGCAGAGGAGGGATTCCACAAGGCTCTGATCTGGGCCTCGTTCTCTACACTGCCATTACAGCAGATATACCACAAATCTCAAATATAACATTTGCTACTTGCCGATGAAACAGCTCTTATAACCAGCAACAAAGATCCAATAGAAGCCTCGAGAAAGCGGCAAGAGGCACTTGACTTAATAGATGACGGGTTTGAAAAGTAGAGAACTACTGCAAGCGTGACAAAATCCACGCAAGTGACATTGACAGTCAGGAAAGGACTTGCCACACATGGGTATGTTGAACAAGCGACTAATTTGGAAATGTCTTTCATTTTGACAGTTCAGCTACGTTCATTACGTTACTTACGTTATTGAGTAGACGATTTTTTCGAACCTATGAAGCAATAGAATAGGAATATCTTTCAAAACCCTCAGATTGTGATTGAAAGCGTGTTACGCAATTAGGGTACAAGCTTGTATCACTTTTAGGAAACCTGAAACTTCAGCATAGTGCAACAACTAAAAACTCAATTTACAATGCCCGAAACAACAACAACATGAAAGCTCTGACACCAGGAAATTTTGGAGCAATTAAAAGTAAATACAATGACAGAAAATAATACTGATGGTAGAAAATGAATAGGAGGACAAACTTAAAAAAATATCCAAATCAGTTGGCCGTAGATAGGTCTATGGCCAACTGTAACAAGCGGTGCTCGCTGGAGCCCTGTATAAACCACGTCATGATCCAAGCAGCACATTTGGTTATAACCGAAAGGCTGATTGTAGTTACAATGAGAAAAAAAAATTCTATGGTCGCAAAAATCAGTTTTTTGCAAATATTTCGTAAAATATTGGTTTTACATTACAAATATGAAATCGGAAAAAAAAATTGCTGTTCTCTACATTTCGTCGAGTTACATACGAACATAAATGTAGGGAACAGCAGATTTTTTTTTAAGGTTTTCAGGTTTTGCTCCTTTATGTTAGAGTACAAGGTAGGTATGTTTTTATTCACAATGTATAATGGGACTAATCCATAAGTACGATAATGGTATTGATTTATGACAGCACTTGCTATTGCTCGCGAATTCGTCCGCGTGGATTTACGGTTTTCCCATACAAAGTTCAACACTCCATTACACTCCTTTAGAAGTTGTATACTGGGATAAAAGATACTCTCCGACATATAAACTATCTCTATACCAAAAATCACCTCGATCCGTTCCTGCGTGAAAAAAAGACAAACTGATAAACACTTTCACCTTTTAAATATGTATTTAGTATTTTAAAATGACTGACATTTCAAAAAAATGAGTTAGTGTATTAAACAGCTTTGCTGAGCATAAAAACATCATGGCCCATGGGCGGCTTAAAATTTCTGACGTCAGACTAGTCACTAGCCTCACCAAAAGAAGAAAATAACATAATTTTATAAACTAAAGTAAACTAATTCAATCCAGCCTGTCCCTTGCTGTTGCGCCCCAAGCGACGCCCTAAGCCGAGTTTCACACCCGACAGCGTGTAGTCGCTTAGTTTCTATGTTTTATGCCCTGGCTAGAGGCCTTAATTTATTGAGGCAGCCAGAGGAAAGTCCGGTTAAGCAGCCGACAACCTCCTAGGTTGACCTGCGATGTAGCATTAAAAAAAAGTAAACATTCAGTACACTAGTGTACGAGTACGCTTTACTTTAAGATACACAATAGGTACCTAAGTATTTTCTGTCTTGTTTTTTTTACAGTGAAAACTGCTTTAGGCGCGTTGGGCTTTTTTGAGATGGGACTAAACCATTGATTTCGCGACCTGTTACCGACACCGTGGAGTAAAAGACATCAACGCGTTGATTACCACGGTGGTGATTTTTTTTCAAGTTTTCACTTCTTTCGGCACTCCTGGAGTGCCACTGTTTTTTTTTTTTTGAATGTAATTTGCTTCTTCAATTTTTCATAAGCATTTACCTCGAGAACCATTGGTGAACGGTGCTACGTGAATATTGCGATGAACCATTGTGTGCATAATTATGTAAGGAATAAACTTACCGTAATACAAATAAACGTAAAACTTCTCTACAAAATATTAACGAAAACAGATTTTGACAGTTAATAACTTCTTTTTTCGCACACAATTTTTCAATTGACTTTTCAAACAGTATTGATCATGCTTAAATGAATAAAGATAATGCCGGTGAAAAACCAGGATTTATTAAATAGTTGGGCTTATTTTCCTAGGCATGCATAGCATATTCAGTAGAGTATGAAACGTCCTTAACGGGTTGCTACAAGCACACATATGTATAGATAACTTTGTTTAAAAGTGCACTTGCGCAGAAGTCCGACGTGCAGCAATCGAGAGGCCCTTTTCCCGGCGGCTCCAGCGGCGATCGGTCGCGTTCAGCGCTGTTGCAGTCACCTCTAACTCTTTGCTGTCGAAGACCATCTCACCACTTCCGAGGGAGGAGAATACCGAGCCAGTAATGTTTGGAGGTAAGTAGAATTGTGTGTTTTCATCGTTTTTCAAGTAGGTTTCGCGTCAAGTGTGGTGAATGTTCATTGTCACGTCATTGTCTTTCATTAGAAGCTAATTAGTCGGAAAGGTTCTTTTATCTGTTGTTGAGGGCCAAGAAATATTTCAACAACAATTAGGGAGAGTGTTGGCTGCGAATATCGTTTTTAGTTATTACGTAATACGTCAAGGGTGCAGCAGGGGAAGCGGTCAAGGGGAGGGGAGAGTCCTTGCGGCCGCCATCTTGTTGAAGTGCCTGATTTCTGACGTATTAACCGAGTTTAACTTAGTATTCTATTGCGCTATTGGTTAGGTTAGCTAGCGCATTCGCTCGTGCGAATTCCGTTATGCCGCCGCCGCCGCCAATGCTGCAATTTACAAGCGAGAGGAGTTGATTTCGAAAAATCCTTTGTTTGTACATCTTTAGGCCCTCTAAGCAAATATTCGAAATGATATGCTGTGCTGCTAATCTGCGATGCGCTGAGCTTCATCTGTCAGTCGATATCTAGCTGTTTTTAATACTTATGTAATTGTAAATTTTACAAAATACATGTACATAACGGGCTACATAGATAGATATCTAGGTCCTCCATCATCTTGCCTTTGTTTATATAATGTACCTATAGATTATTGAGGACGTCTTTGTGGGTACCTACGAATAGAACATCCCCCTTAACATGAAACGACTAGAAAGGTTTTGCAAATAGGATGGGCAGTAACATCACCATGTTTATATTTAATGCCAAGTTGGTGTTATAACCGTAACTTCTAGACGTATTTTTGCGGTTTTTTATTAAAGAGGTCCATCCATGTCCGATAGTATGAGTTGAGACGATGTGATTTTAAGATTACTCTTTTAAAATTACAGGGATGGAAGTGAAGGCGGTGACGGCACTTTACCGGCCTCCTGAAGGCGCAGTAAAGAACATCAACACTCAGACGGGGATGCTACTGAAGGATCCCTGGGCTAGCTTGTGCTACCGTCGACACGTCTTCACCACGGGGAAGGATCCCTGACAGAGGCTCATTTCTTAAGATTTTTTTTCACCACAGTCCCTCTGAAACTGCTTTCCCTACGGTCCCGGCAATTGACTAATGGACTTTCCGAAATACCGCACGACTTTATTTTACTTATTTATGACATTTAGAGATATGCTCTGTGGACCCGCCACTACAAAAAGCAGTCATTAATTTCCATTTGTTGAGATTTATTAACTTATGTAAACAATCAACTCCACCTCCTTTGTTAGGAGGTACCTACTTATCAATTCCATTTGATAAAATACTTTGAAAAGAGGGTTTACGTAGGTTTGGTTAATATAGTCTGAACAAATGGCCATTGCATCCAATGGCAAACGGGCAGTATCAATTTTATTGAACAACTTGTTTCAATCATTTGGAAGTATATTTGGATAATTTAGATTTTTAGCTTAGTTTATTAAGTTTAAATTAGGCATTTTCTTTAATTAATTCTTTTTTTTTTTGTATAACATTTTTTGAATGTATTTTTCGTTGTCAAAATGATTATTTTGTAGTTTGATTGAAGCTACTAGTAGATGGAGTATTTTTCCTGAACGAGGGACAATTCCTTCTGGCAGGCAAAGTATTTGAGGTACGAAAAAAATTTCTTAACAGTTAATGTTTTTTTTACGTACTCCATAATGTACACCAGAGAAAACTTAAATTATTTTTATATGCTAGGTACTTTTTGGACACATATTTAAGCTTTTAATTTGTATTTCGTACTCATCACCTTGTCCGGGTTTTACTATGTAATTAAAATTAATTATTTCGTCTCGGCAGGCCTTATTAAACTTAACCTACTTAAGATTATTAATGCCATAACATCGGCATAATTCTTAAACTTGTAATTATATGTAGTGCCATAACACCTCGGCACGGTGTATCTGATATAATCTGAGTTTATATATTATAAGCTAACCTAATTAACATTAAGTTAATAACTATTAATTAAGTGTCGGAGTTTGTATTAATGAGATGGGAATTATATTAAACACGCGGGTTTTATGCTCTATTGTAGTTATAAAATTATATGTAAGTATTTTAGGATTAAGTCGTTGATATTGGTATAGCAATAAACACGCGGGATTGTATTTAAATTGTATTATAATAATAATTTGTATTCTGAATTTCACAATTCAAAATGAGCTATGTCGAATGAATTGTGAAATTTAAGCCCGATAGAACCTCAATCAAAACTAGTTACAAACAAATGACTTCAAATTAGTTTTAAGTAATGCTTGAGTCTTGCGGAGGTTCTGTCGCGCCTCACATTATTATTATTAATTTCTAGTGGTTTAATAAAAGACGCGGGATCGAATTAAATTAAGATAGTTATAAATTATTTGTATTTTGGATTGTGACAACGAGATTGGTATTGTAGGTAATTATAAACACGCGGGACAAGAAATGTGTTTTTTTTGTGAATTATACCCTATTTAAACAAACTGTTGGTTATTAAATGTTAAGTCTTAAGAATTTGACGGACGGATGGACGTATGGAGAGACAGTATGTAAATAAAAATGTTTAATGGGACGTTAAAAATAACTATCAGAGTAGGGCAAAACTGGAAGCCGACACTAACATTGTTGGGAAAAGGCAAGACTGGCTCTTAAGATGCAGGATTGTATTGTTTTTATAAGAGCAATGATCCTGTGAACACAGTTGGATTGAGTTTTTCGTAAGTATTAGGGTCCGCTTGCTTAAACTGTTAAATATTAACTGTAGTAGCATATTAAAATACAAATGGAATTATTTGATTTATTCTGAAGTAATTAAATACTGCTGAATGCGAGACGCACTGAACCAGTCGAAGTGGTGACGCTTGGGGCAGGCCTATATCCAGCAGTGGACATCTTTCGGTTGAAATTATAAATTAAATAAATGCCATGGATGTCTTATTTCTCATTTACGTATTCGTTTTTGCTACTCGATATTCATCTGCTACGCCGTAGCAGCTACGCCATAGCTGCTCGTAGGCAGTACAATGTTTTGCCAAAATGGTTTATTGTACCTGCCTAATCTATTTTATCAGAGGTAACAATGATCTCAATAGTAAGAAAAGCTATGCTAATCTCAAATAAATTAGGGTGCGGAAAGAATGGTGAGGACGCGTAGCTACGCCGTAGCTGCTCGTAGGCCGTCAATCTAGTCATTTATTTTAGGTCACCAGCTGAAACAAATTGAATCGTCATAATATTAATGGACATAGCTCTTTTCATTTTTATTATGATTCAATTTGTTAGGAAAAGTTGTACTAACTAACTGAAGATTATCTCATTTAACATATGTATGTAATAGAATTTTTCAAAGTAATTTTCATTTACTTCTAAATTATCGTATCGAAATAAAACTTTGTATGTATATCTAGTTCGGATGACAATACAATAATTTTGTATTTTGGAGCTGATCTGATGATGAAGCCAGGAGGTGGATAGTGGAACTCTTCAGTGGCTACCAGTAAACCTCTCGAGTTTGGGGTCATATGATTCGTTTTGATGAAACTTTGTATGTATATGTAGTTCGGATGATAATTCTATAATTTGGTATCTTGGAGCTGACCTGATGACGGAGCCAGGAGGTACGAGTAGATAGCGGAACTCTTCAGTGGCGACTAGTAAACTAATCGAGTTTGGGGTCATATGATTCGGTTTGATGAGTTCAATAGATTGTACTTGGTGTTGAGGGTCTGATGATGGAGCTAGAAGGTGGATAGTGAAGTTCTTCAGTGGCTACTAGTAAACCGGTCAAGTCATAATTTCATTGACTTTAGACTTATTAACTAAATGGAGAATATACTCGACTAAAAATAAACATATGTAATTTAAAAAACTCGCTTTTTTCACGCACTAAAAATAATTAAATTGACTTGTATTAGTACCTATGCATCTTATAACTTCTTTTATATCCAATTATTAAATCAAAAGCGTGGAGCGCTTTGTTTAAATTAATTAAAATACAAACAACTAAAAAGCGCTTCACCCTTTCGTTCGGTGGCCTCTGCTGGACTCATGCGTTCTGTTTTAGCATTAAAACAGTTATCTGATAAATAAAAAAAATATTGTCGTTTACTAATTTTCTTCCTTATCAAATACTTTTTTTAATATTTCTTTAAAATAAAAAGAAATAAAAAAAATCATTTAAAACATAAATATTCTAATTGAGATTGGTTTTAGTCGATTTCTTAGTTTTTGCAATGACCTTGAAATATCCAATCTATGTAGTGCACATTAAGTGCTTTAATTTAAAATATTTAAAACAAAATATATTTAACCAGAACTTTCTTAATTTTAGCCGAGTTAATTTCAGTCAGTGTTGGCATACGCTAAAACTGCAACAGTCAGGATCAATAACTTTGATGGAGTAGCATCTTGCATTCGTTCTGAGAGTATATTGAGTCCTTTAATTATCATTAATAATATTTCTTGGTAAGTAGCTCTCTGTATAATTGTAATCTAACCCGGCCCTTTATTAATTAACTTAAAATATTTGATTTGGTTTTAAGATCTATAGTGATTTCTATCTTTGGCGAAAACTGTCTTTGCCTTACAAGACAATGTTTCTTACCAATCAATGTTTCTTACCGATTTAGCAATCGGACAACAATGCCAAATAGTCATAGGTTATTATGTATTATTAATAGAAAACGAAATTTCATAAAAAAAAATCTTTTTTTGATTATTTAGTCAATGATTTATAAGTCTTCAAATAGCCTTTCTAAAACAATTGAATACCTACTTGGAACGCAATTTTTGATTTATAAACCCCGACGCAAAAAGAGGGGTGTTTTATCTTTGACCGCTATGTGTGTGTGTCTGTCTGTGGCACCGTAGCTTATAAATGGGTGAACCGATTTAAATGCATTTTTTTATTTATTTGAAAGCAGGTTTTCTGGTGATGGTTCTTATACATGTTTTATCAAAATCAGCTTAGCCGTTTAAAGATTATCAGCTCTTTTCTAGTTGATGAATGGATGTGAGTACCTTCCACAGGTCCGATCGATTTGAAATTTGGTATTCTGTTACTTCAATGATATTAGAAGAACATAGTAACCTTGAACTGATGCTGCAGCATTACCTGAAATTTGCAGGATACCCAATTCCCATACCAACTTACAGCACGGTTATCGTGTTTGAGCTCCTTGGAATGGTCTCAATGAATAGGTTATAGATAGATGGTGAACAGGGTCTGGTGATGAAGTAGGAAAGAGAAATGAGGAAATGTTTGTGTCGGGGTTTTATTAAATTTTAACTGATTTACATTGTACTTACCCTTTGCCTTATAAAGGGCAAACAACATTTAAACAAGATTACGGAGAGGAGACGATCTTTAACTAAAGCTGATGTTAGACACGCTTTGTAAGTTTTAGTGATAAACGTTTCTGTGTATTACTCAGTAACTGGGCTGTGAAGGTCAGAAAGGCAGTTGCTCCATGAAAAATACTGGCATTCAGCTGCACCCGGTTAGACTGGAAGCTGTCCCCAAAATAGTTGGGAAAAAGCTAGGGAGATGATGATGTTTGTGTGCTCCATTACTTCTGCGACATAACACGAGCCTGCCTTACAATTGGACCTGGAGATGCTGTACTAACATTTAGCTTTTTACTTATTACAGGTGTCAAGATGGCTATTAGAATCAATACATTCTCTCGCCTTGCACGCTTCAGAACAGAGCATACTGAGGATTTCGCTATAGTAGATGAATCTGATGATGAAGAGATGATTTCTGGTGGTGTCGATGTGGACATGTGCAGATTATTAGTCGGTTTCTTCCGCACTACCTTCACTATACGTGAAATGTTCGATTTTCTACTAAGCAAAACGTTCATAACCATGTACCTAATTACCGAACTTGTGTATTTTGTAATGCGTCGCATCCCATAAATTCCGATGATAATCCTGTATTTTTTATTTTCATTGTAAAAGGGTGTGGTAGGTTGCAATATATCCAAATTAACTTTTAAAATATTATTACAATGAGTACAGGTTGAAGAAAAATAACTTAGAGGCATATTATGGTTGTTGCACAAAACCTGGTTTATTACAACCTAGAACAGAACCTTTAACCGGTCTGTCAACACTCTAGGATAGGAACAGAAAATATCGAGTTGTTATCTTAAATTAAAAAACAAAATCTTTTTGGTCTTAGAAATTTGATATAATTTTTTTTAAGAACTTTTTAAATAATAGTGGAATATCCAAGTTGCAACGTACAAATAATATTTATTTTCTAAATCTATTTACCTACCGTGACGACATCAATTTCTCAGTTTTAATATTTATTTTAATTAAAATCATTTTGGCTTTTCAGGAGAGCTATGTGCTTAATCAATGTGCTTAATGAATCAATTTGTCGTGTATTAGAATATAACTGTTGTCGTGTTGCTGTTGTGTGTACTATTTATTGGTGTTAAAGTAAATAAATGTCGTGAACATTTGTGTTTCATTTCATCTTGTTTGTTGACCAATCTTCAATACATAAGTTCGAGTTTACTCGGTCAGAAGCACATTTCAGAACCCGATCAAATAAGTAATAAACTTTTTCTCGAACAAAGAGAATACCCAATGCAATACGGTGTAGCTGAAAGTCTCAATACTCAATACTCAATATCTTTATTGCTTTACCATAATGTGTACTTAGGTGGTAATTATATAATTTAGATCATTATGGATCCTGTAGGGCACAGCAAGAAATGTAGGAGAGAGGAAGCCCTGTTTTAGGAGATCATCAAGTTGTTTTTGTGGGAACAAGTTTTAACTTACATATTATAATCAAAGTCAGGAGATCGCGAATAAGATACTAATATTTCGCTTAGCTATTATTTAATTTGTTGATACAAATAAACGAGAATTCTACGCCGAATCCAAAAAGATTGGGATGCGCGGGAACTACAATGATTACGAGTCGCTACGGCGTAGCTGCTATGGCGTAGCTGCTACGGCGTAGCTGCTCGTAGGCCATAATTGTAATAAATTGTTTTAGGGTAGCTTTTTCATTTTATGTAGCTTTAGCAAAATGAGCTATGGGCGCCAACTATTTTTGGAACGAAGCTCTTTAACGCGGCTTGAGGTAGGAGTTGACTGGTGGAAGTCGTCACGTAAGGAAAAAGCGTTATGCCCCTCCATGCGACTTTCTCTCTCCCTCAGTCTCTTTCTTTTATATACGAGTATGTGTGTTCGTGTGAGTATCGCGTATGGAACTCCGTTCATTTGTTTTTTCGTAGGTCGTCACTACACATGCCTAAGTAATAGATTTTGGCGATTATCTGATATTGGCAGAGGTATTCAATAAATGCGACTAAATGCTATAAACCACTTATCCAGTAGTGGACGTTATTCAGCTGAAATGCCATGATATATTAAAAAGTTTTTCTTGGCCGCATGCGACCAGTCTGTTCGTGGTCAAAATAGTAAATTGGTTTAGTCGATTTTTTAGTTCTTGCACCGACCTTGAAACATCGAGTAGATGTTATTTGCATTAAATGCACTTAAATTATTAAAATAACAAACAAATATTTAAAAAATATTTTGATTATTTTAATCAAGTTTAATGTCGGCCAGTGTTGACACAAGTTAAAACTCCAAAAGCAGGATGCACTGATCGATAAAATCCAGGGCGTCCTGCCACCAACGCTACGTTCGCTTGTGCTAATTTATTAAGCTCAGTGATCTCCAAATAATATTTCTTGGTAAGTTACTTAAATTGAATGTGGCATTGTAAAACATACAGATAACAATATGTCTCTATAATAGTTTCTTTGTTCGGTGGACATCCACAAAAACTGGCCCACTTGTTGAAATCTCCCAAGACCAAACATAATATCAGTTGTTCAGTCTAAACATCTGTTGAATACGGAATATTTTTGTGTTCTGCGTCGCTTATAGAAGCACGCCCTTTTTTTTTTTTTTTTGGGTGGGAAATTATCAAATAACTTCTCCCGCTCTGGGTGGAGCGGGAGGGCGTGTCAGACTCTTACTGACTAAAACCCACCCGTGTTCCTTCGGTTGCCCTGTTGCCGGGGGCCGCGATGTCCCTATCGGTTTTCTTCGAACCCCCGGCAGGCATTGGCCCTAGCGGACCCCGCCTTACACGTGGACTAGTGAATGGTTAATTTACATTTAGCTTGTTATTTATTACAGACATTCAAGATGGTTGCGGACGCTAATACCTTTGGCTACCTCGACCACCTCGAGTGCTTTAGAACTTGGGAATATGAGGAGTACCTTGCAGGAGTGGAATCTGATGATGACGACGAGGAAGAGGACTTGGATGGACTTCGTCGCCACGTAATGGCCCTAACCAATCCCTTGATACTGCGGCAGATGGCAGAATTCATATTCCCTGCGATTCTGTTAATTTCTATATTCAATGCTACAATCATATTTGTAGTTTTTATACTCCAGAACATTTTCTAAATTCTCTCTCTAATATTTTGTTTTGTATTGAAACAAAAACTGACTGTAAAATTTATACGATTTATCATGGTATAACTGTATAAATAAAAAATAAAAAATTGATCTGTTGTTTTTTAAATGATTTAAAATCAAATCCTGAATTTGTATTCTCAAAAAATCAAATGTTTTGATATTTCTTTTAATAAAGTAATCTTGACATGAATTTGACTAAAATCACTTTGCTAAATGTCAAGCCAAGCCACTGTATGCACAATTTTGTCAGATGCGTACTCCAATGAGCCACAATACGACTAAGAATCTACATCTTGTAAAACCACCTGCAATGTAAAAGACCAAGTCCAATGTTGAAGCTCATATATAAAACTTGAATCATCGATACAAAGAAGAAGATAATATTTCTGTGCTTCAATCGAGAATGTTCTCTTGGTGAGTTCAGCATAAACTGGAAATGTACAGCTTCATGTGTAGCCGTGTGTACTCGGTCAGAACAATGCTCGTAGAAAGTAAATTGTATTGTTTTAATTGAACCTTGTTGTTTTAGCAGAGGTTATGTTGCTTGTGTTCCACCTCGTAAAGTAAAACCTTTCGTTGGTTTATTGCAAGCATATCACCATGCACGCAGCGGGGCACTAAGCACTAAGTCAAGTGCTTACCTGTATGGTTTCAACCCAAGTTAGGTTGATTGCTACGCCGTAGCTGGTCTACGGCGTAGCAATCAACCTAACTTGGTTAGCGGCTAATTAGGTAGCGTAGGTAGGCTGTAATTTTTTGGTGCTAAACATACAAAAAAACAAAATGCATATATCCGCTGAAAATGCATTCATGTGGTTAATAATACAATCGACCAAAAAAAACTTTACAAAAATATCTTTAGCTTAACTTTTTTAGCCCTTTCAAGAGAAATTAGTCAAAAAGAGAAAAGCACTAGGAAGACTATACTAGGTCTTTATGAAAGGTTTATATTTATGATATCATCATCATCATCATTTCAGCCCAAAGACGTCCACTGCTGAACATAGACCTCCGCTTCGACCGATTCTGTGCTTTAATCCGCTGGATGCGGATTCCTGCAGCCTTCACAAGGTCATCGGTCCATCTTGTGGGAGGCCTTCCAACGCTACGTCTTCCGGTGCACGGTCGCCACTCCAGAACCTTTCGGCCCCATCGGCCATCCGTTCTACGAGCAATGTGCCCTGCCCATTGCCACTTAAGTTTCGCAATTCTTCGGGCTATGTCGGTTACCTTGGTTCTCCTGCGGATCTCCTCATTTCTGATTCGATCACGTAGGGAAACTCCAAGCATAGCCCTCTCCATTGCCCTTTGGGTGACTTTTAGCCTTCTGATAAGGCCCATTGTGAGCGACCACGTTTCAGTACCATAGGTCATCACTGGCAACACGCACTGGTCAAAGACTTTCGTCTTGAGACACTGTGGTATGTGGGACGAAAATATATTGCGTAGCTTCCCGAACGCTGCCCAGCCGAGTCGGATTCAACGATTGACCTCTTTCTCGATTTATGATATATGATATATTTATATTTATTTAAAGGGTTATATTTGTCAGGTCCCATTAAATTAGGAAATAGCATGCTAGTGCAATCGACTAAAATATTTATTTTAGTCGATTGCACTAGCATGCTATTTAACACAAACAACAAATTATTATAACAGAGTTTTATTTAAAGCTCAGCTAGAATAATTTATTGTTTAGACTTATGACCGGTTCAACAATCCTGCTTACTCTAATAAAACCATAGTTAATGTCCCCAACGCAAGTAAATTCATATGCAGGATACTTCATTGTTAATACTAAACAAAACAATTTTTTTTAAATCACTAACCGTCTTTTTGAAAACGTGATCTACATCCAAGCCTAAACCTTCTTGTCCTTTATTTTAATTTGAAATTTAATCCGACCACGATAATGTTCCTAATACTAATTGACAACTTAAACTCGGATTTACCGTTAGATTTTGTAATTAGAACTGTAAATATCTATATACATATAATAAAACAGTAGAATCTGGTGTCTGTTTATCTGTCTGTTTGTTTGTTCGCGCACATCTCCGAAAATACTGAACGGATTTTAATGTAGTTTTCACAGGTAGACAGAAATTAATTTGGATTAGAAAATAGACTTTGTTTCATTAAAATAGGATGTTGCAAAAAAAAGTTATCGTCACACAAAACGATATTCTGTTCACGACACGTTGTGCACAATTTCTGAGAGTAATCTAACAAAAAGTACTAGGCTTGCATGAATTCACGTTTAGTTTATTTTGAAAATGCTATCTATAAATCAAAAAAAAAATAAAAAATATTTTATTTCACATAAACCTACATGGGCACTTATGAAACGTCAGAAGCTAGGTGCACGGTTCCAATTGGTCGTTTCCTATGGAGAAGAGCCGGCAAGAAACTCCACGGTTACTCTTTTAAAAATAATTGGCTTTTACAATACTTTCAAATAACAGTGTTTCTAGGTATGGGAGGACAGTGTAGGTCTTTCAATAAGTACCAAGTACTTAACAAAATAGAAAATGGTCAACAGGTCTACAATCCACTAAGCCTACAGCGTTCTCACATTCACAAAATATGTAGAAAAGAATCTATACAAAAAAAAAAATTAATTAAAAAAAGTAAAAAACCTATTTTAAATAAAACGCAATTATATGATTGCTATTACAACTGTAATCAATCTGAATAATTATCATGTCCACAAAAGCCACAAAAAAAAGTATATAATGTCAAATAATAGAATAGTAAATATGTCAAGGGCGAATGTAAAAATAAATAAAAATAAAGATTTAAATAAACATGGTAATTTGGGAGCAGTTAATAGACTCTTACTTATTTATGCCGTTAATGAGGTACCAGGGAAGCCACATGTGCAGAAGGAATTATTGCCAAATTTCCTTGTCTTCAACCTAGTCTTTAATTTTATAATATGAATTCTTGATAAGGACACGTTTGATGTGGGTTTTGAACTTCCCATCGCTAAGTTCTGTCACAGACTTTGGCAACTTGTTATAAAAGCGGATACTGTTTATAAGAAATGACTTGCTTGTTTTAGTTAGTCTAAATTTGGGTATCACAATTTCATGTCGACTACGTGTATTTATATTATGGAAATCGCTTCTTATTTTGAAAAGTCCTAAGTTTTTGCGAACATACATAATGCTTTCTAAGATATAAAGTGAAGGCAAAGTCAGTATATCAATTTCTTTAAATTTGTCTCTAAGGGACTCGCGAGGGCCCATTTTATAGATCGCGCTCGATCGAAATAAAACTAGACAAGGTTTGCTTGAAAGAAAATTTTGGAAAACCCACTCGAAAAGTTGGAAGTACACCCGGGCGACGCCGGGCACGAACAGCTAGTGTCGGCATAAAATCTAAATTAAAAAAAAATTCTTTGGTTTAAACCGCTAAAGATAAATCTTGTTTTATAATTTTTGGTTTAAACCGCTAAAGATAAATCTTCTTTTATAATTTTTGGTTTAAACCGCTAAAGATAAATCTTGTTTTATAATAGGGCCGAATTGGTTTAAAAGATCTAATCTTTACTCGCATTTCGCATTCGTATTTTTTTTTCGCTCTCTTTTTTTGTTATATTGTGGCGAGAGAATAAACGATTTATTTTTTCCGTTGGTAATTCGAATCTTAAAATTCAATTAGTAATAAATAATTGCAAGCCCTACCTTAACTAGCTAGTATTGATTTGCGTTCGGATACGCTATGGGGGAAACAGGAACAGACATCAACAAATCGACTAAAACAATAAAATCTCGGCTAAAATCATCAATTGTTTTAATGGTCTACGAACAGTTAAAACTGCATTTATAGGCATTTAACATTACTACCTCCACAGAAACACATAAAATAAACAGTATTTTATCTTATTTATGAAAAGCAGACTCAAGTTTAACCCACATAAATCTCGATCCCGTGGGATTATCAAAATAAAAAGTATTCTATGTCCTAAATCAGGTCATGGTCTACCCATGTGCCTAATATCATCCAAATCCGTTCAGCCGTTTTAGCGTGAAAGCTTAGCAAACAAATAAACAAACTCACTTTCGCATTTTTAATATTAATAATAGTTAGGATAGTTAGGATTAAATACTTGTGGACCTTTAAAACAATGATAAATAATTAGGCAGAGATTTTGTGTACTTTAGTCGATTTTTAAAAGTTTTTATTTTCTAGGCAAGAATCTGATCAAAGGCTGCATTGCGGAGAAGGGTGCAATATCGGATCAATACTTCGAGGGGCGTTATTCTATCGTCAGTCTCCGTGCGAGCAGGTGATTTATTGCCGCTACTGTTCAACTGAGATTTTTTGGTAAGTGGAACTCTTTCTGATCCTTATCTTAGCCTTGTTTATGTCCATGATTGTTTGTAGAGCAATAGGGGGATAATATTCAGAGATTTTACTCCGACTTGGTGATATCTTCCTTTGTCTTTATGGCCTACCTTTGATGACTTCAATAATCAATATTACTTAAATACAAATAAATATAATTTAAGTGTCTTTTTGTAATATCAAAATAAATAAGATGTCCCTTTGAATTTTTTTAATTAAGAATATCAAATTCTTTCTACTATGAACATCCATTAGGGTCGGGGCCCTAGACTTTGAGGGGTCAGCCCAAGATGAGGGGGCGACGTGGCTTAAATAAATCGCAAGTTCCGAAACACGAGCCATGTCGCGATTTAAGATGATTTGGGAGAGGGTGGGGTCGTGACCCCCCCCCCCCCCTCCTCGCCGACCGCATTTGAATGCGTGTTGGTCTGACTAATGCGTTGGTCACGCAAAGTAAGTTAGGTAGTCCCTTTCCAAGTAGACCAGCTACATATTTGTTAACATTGCTTTTTACTCTTTACAGGTGTGCAGAGAAATCAAACCTTTGTGGAAATGTCATCCGATCTCGACTCGTCTCTTCGTTTCCTGGCCAAGTTGGAGGGCGCGGTGGTTTTCAACTACCAGGACTATAGATACTTGCGTCGCCTCGGGTTCCGTGGACCCAATGTCTTGGAGGGGCAATTCCACGTTGTAGAACAAGGTCAACGGGCTGACTAAACCCGTTGCATATCGTTGCACCTCTAGGGTGCATCTGATAGTAAGGTTTTTCTGCAAAACCTACCCTATACCCAATAACCCACGCATATCTGTAAAAGTTTGGTATTTATATAATTTTTTCAAATTATAATTTCGTTTTGTTCTAGGATGTTTTAAATAAACAAAATGAAAAATCTAAAAAAATATATTTTTAATGTTGTTTTATATAATTTGTCTTTTGATTATGATGTGTTATTTATTTAAAATGTAAGCTTACTCTACTTATAATATTAATTGCATTTTTTTAATGTAAATGTTTTTTTTCTCCTTCACCAAACTGCTTTTGTGAATCCTTAAATAAATGTATTAAAAAAATAGTATTTGATTTTCTTCTTCCTAAACACTCAGAGATCACAATCAAGACAATCACACACAGTTACACTAGATCATCCAAGTATTTAAATTAAGCATATACACAAGAATTATACTATACTGTCCAATCTCTCACACTTTGGGCTACATTCAATCTTGGGACATAAAACGGCCACATTAAGCAATTCCCCTAAAAGCAATTCATTTTCTGAATTTCCAGGAATTCCTCTTTGGTGTGACAGATATTTTAGCTGAATCATATTCAATTCAATTCATATCAGAATCATATTTGGTGTAAATATTGCTGCATGAAAAAAATGAAGACCGTAATTTTACCGGATAATTTCTGTGTACAGTTTTTATTAATCAAATGAGATTTTATTTCTACATTTTAAATGTTATTTCATTAAAATACAAAACTGTCAAACAGATGAAATGAACGCAGATAATAATATGCATTGTCAGTTTGTGTGATTAATAATATTATCAAATTCTGATTCAGCCAAAGCGGCCGTTTTAAGCCCCCTTGTCTACAGGGTAAGGTAAGGTTAAATAGACTCGACCCACATGCTCGACAAGCCAATCGATAACATGAATAATGTATGATGTGATTCGAACAAATGCTCTTGAATATTCTAGTGGCGTAGCCGCTACGGCGTAGCAGGTACTACATCGTAGGCAACCGATCTTTGTTTGATTGTTATTATAAATGTTTCAATTAATTAAGTGATTGCAAAAATTATTGATATAGGAATCAATAATTTTTGCAATCACTTAATTCTCTCTAGAGAATCTGCTGGTTTAGGTTTTAGTATGGGTTAGCGTAGCATACGGCGTAGCAACTCGTAGGCCGTAATTACTGATTATAGTACACAGAACTACAAACTTCTTTATGAAGGTATCTTATATGTGTAGGTATGTGATAATGGCGGATATCCACCCTTTAATCATAAATATGCATTCCGTATACAGTACAAGGGGTGGGTGTAGCCATAACAACCATAAATAGATTGTATCGAAGCCTTGTTTTATCTATTCTTAGCAGAGGTAGATTACCCTAATTAAATAAATGAGCGATATTATGTTACATACATTCTGTGATTTTAGCAAAACTTTGACTTTTTAATCGATTTATTATGGTGTGTTCTCACACTGGTAGTCTTAAGTTGACCTATTCACTAGGGAAATCGCCTACTAAAAAACAATCTGCTAATATGTATTGTTCTAAAATGTATTGCTGAAAATATACAAAAGTATATAAAAATAACGATCAAATCTTGACAAAAATTACTAAAAATTGTGTTGTGACGTGGCACTTCTTCGTGCTGAACGTCCGCCCAATTTTCTTATTTTCGATTAAAAAATTTGCATTCAGCCTGATCGCAATAAAATCGAGCTTGGAAAAAAAGAGCAAAAACTGAATAAAACTCTAAGTATATTTTCGAGAGTTTTTTTTTTAAATTAAGTTTATTTATTATTATGAGACCAAAGAAACGATGGATAAATTGTGTGAAAGATGATAGGGACCGTTCAAGTATTACGTAAGCACTATAGGGGGCGGGGGTCTATGCTTTACTTATTTTTGATGACATGGGGGGTGGGGGGTCTAGATGGTGATTACGTCAGCGTATAATTTATTTTTTTACACATATGGCAAGTATGTCAACCCACACATTGTCTATGCTTGAAAACGAAACTCATATTCGTGGATTCCCACAAATAATGAATACGTTTAGGTACTCGCTTAGAATCGAGTAGGGGAATTACCGCGTGCTATTCACTTGTCTAAATTTACATTTGTTAGAATTTGCTGCTGCTCATGAATCAATAAAAAAAACAGAATTCTTACATTACAAGAAAAATGCATATACCAATGTTTACGTAAGCATGGGGGGGGTAAAAGCTTTGCTTACTTTTGCTGACAAGGGGGAGGCGGGGGTAAATAATTGTAATAAATCTGCTTACGTAATACTTGAACGACCCCATATGGCTAAAAGGGGGGTGACTATTGAGATGACTGCTAATAGCGAAAAAATAACGAATACTCAAGTAAACGAATGGAAACAATAACTACCAAACTCGGATAACTCACAAAAAATATTGAACGTGTTAATAGAATACCCAATTCATAAAATTTATGTATTATCATCCCCAAACTAATATTTGCCTACCTAAAAATATATGGGTAGGTACTCGGAATTAGGGACCAAACTCATTTAACTCTATCTAAAATAAAATTCACAAGAAATTTTAATAATTTTGAACACCGAGCGCATTCCGAATTTAAATTTTGCATAGAAAAAATTCAGCGCGAAATTCAGTAAAAGAGGTACCTCCGAATTTATGTTTACCTATGGCCAGGCCCTGTCTGTTGTGTCTGTGACTCGGTTTTAGGATAATGTCCGAAAAACTATTAAATAAACATTAGATAAACATAAATATTTTTTTATAATTAATGCTTATTGAATTTAATGTTTAAAACAATTTATTTAAATTTCCAAGTATCTACCGATTTCTGGCATTCTTTATATTAATTTGTAGAGTCGATATTAATCTTAAAATTAAAAAAAAATCGTTTGGCATAACCGATTTCGCACATCATTACAATTTAAAAAAAACAACCATGTTCGGCAATTTTGAACACTAATTGAGTGGTTATAATTAACGTGTTGTTGGACCTGTGTTTGTAAATTACGTTAAGATTTGAGCATTTTCTTGTGATTTAATACATTTATTAATATTTAAATCATTTAGCTACATGTGTGTGTGTGTGATATTTGTGAAAAATAAAAATGTAAATACGAACCATTACATTGGCGCGAAACTTCGACTTTAGATTAAAAAAAACTATTACTACTATTACTACTAGATACTAATTTAAGTTGAACAATGGATGAATTCGTTTAATAATTAAATGATGTTATGAGTATTTGGGACATTCAAACTCCACTACTGGAGTTTGGATGTCCCAAATCATCAATTTTTATGTTATAGCCTCAACCACCACTGTAATCAAAATGGCGATTATCACATTTACACACCAGGATAATAAAAAGGTTAATTAATAAATTTGTGCGCTAAATATGAAAGATTTAATGGCGTTGATACATGAGCTTTTTAATCAACTCTTTTAATTAACGCACACTAATAACATTTGATCGGTAGCATAATGAATATTTACATTCAATTTAGGGTGTCGTATGTTGTCATTCTGGGGTCCGGTGGAGGTTTATCTGTTCAGGTCCAATCGGCAGCGCTTCCGAACTATACCTATGTTAAGATAAATAAATGATATAAATGCGAAGAGATGTTATAATAACGGCTCATACGCCTAAAACTCATTTACATTGGTCGATAGGGCTCGTATGCGGTGTGCGTTAGATTTATGTAACGCATGCCATCTCCTGCGCAGCGTCAATACACCTCAAGAAACACTTGTGACGGAGGTCAGAGCTGTGTGAGTGTCCGCACGCTTTTTACTGACCGTTGTTTATTACATTTTTTAGTAGTAATTTATATCTCTCAAAAAGGTACTGGTACAGGGTATATATGTTACAGGCAGATTCAAACCTTTGTGAGAGCTGGAGTCTATACTGGGTTCGGGACCTGTATGACAGATCTCCAGGCTCACACTCTTAAAATTACAACATTAAATTGCACTTACGTACTACATACAACATTGAAAAGTCCCAAGTAATGAGAAGAAGGGAAATTAATTTACAAAACAAAAGATGTGCTATGTGTGTTTTTGGAGAGTGTTGTGTATAAGTCCTCGCACACAGCACCCACGAAGGGCACTGTGCGCGAGCACCTACTTGCCCGAGAGTGTGCGTGTGTGTGTGTCTGTGTGTAGTTAACAAGATGAAACGCGATTAAAGACATTGACAGACATTGGTTGTTACGCCCGCTAAAGGGAATCCCCGCAGACGGTGTACCGACCGTGTTATCGACTTATGGCTTCATTAGTCGCTACCCCGCCTGCGGGGACTCTTAGCATGCTATATATCGACCGAGTTATCGACTACTGAAAATGAGTCATTAAGTTCAAAACAATATATGATTTTAGCGGATCTTGATTGTTTTAGTCGATTTCTTTATGGTCATTAGGTATCCTATGCACGTGATATTAAATTAGGCTGATGACACAATTATTTTCCTTTTTTTAAGTACCTGAACACTTATCTATTGAGATTGTTAGGTTAAATGCTCTTGTGCCTATTAAAGCTTGCGTATTTAGTTTTGGGCTAAAGAATCATCATTGCCATACACCGTGGCATGGCTGCCAGCCTTCAAGGCACTTTTCTTGTTGACAGCAATGCGGACGAATTTTTTTATGTCCTGTTATTCTTTGCCCCCCCCCCCCCTATATACTTGTGCATATTAGTATTATTATTTTAATAATAATAATATGCTATAGCTTTTAATATTTATGTTCCATATTTGTTAATAAATTACCACATTAAATTTGAAAACTTTTTGATGTCATAAAACCCGGCGGACGACTTAAGTAGGTACACACATTAAGATTTTAGAGTGATATGGCAAAATCAAGCGGAGATGGTGCGGCGACGGCGCTGCGGCGGCGCTTCATCGTTCAGTCTACATGGTTACGCGAAGCCCGGCTGCGGTGCCGTCTACACGAGCCCATGTTGCTGTTGTGCAACAAAATGTGTGGCTAGCGCGCGGTTACGTCAGAGGAGTTTGGAAGTTGTTGTTTACTCAATAAAGTTTACAATCGCCACGAAAATACTCGAAGGCGTGACCACCACGCGACGGTGCGGAAATATTTATTGTTTTCCCGTCAGATAAATGCTCCCTAAACCTGAGTAGTCACGAATTGCTTTTAGTTCTCGCTGAATTCTAAAACTATAAATTATTTAACCTCAACTTACGAACTTAGTCGATTTCGTGACGAGAATTGGTTCAAATATATTCTCAGCTTTCAAACGCCGTCAGTGTGGTCATGTATTAAAACTGCAGCGGGCATCAATCGATAATCGTAGCCGACGCCATTCTATCATCGCATCGGGTCGTCGTCAGATCGCTAAGTTATCCTAGTGACTATCGATACCTAATCTCTTGTATCTACCTAATATTTTTACGCTATTTCGGTGTTTTTCGAGAGGAACTTCTGGTAAGTGGTAGTCATAGTTTTAATAGTCCTAGATTATCACACCGTAGATAACTAGTAATTTAATATTTCAGTAATATTTAATAAAGTACCGATTTCTTAGAAATTGCAAGGATTTCACTTACTTGAGAACATTTTTGGAACTTTAAAATATAGTATTATAAAAACTTTAACATACAAACTAAGTAGGTAAGCATTTTTATTTTTAACAAATCTATTACTAATTAACATTTCATTTTGTAAGAAAAAATCTTTTCAATCCATTCGCAAAATAAATAATTAGCGTGGTTGCAAATATTCATAACAGATAAGCAGGAGTCACAAAATGGCGGACCGCGGTCCGGATCCAGACCTATTTCGAGCTTACCTTATATTAATAAAAAGGATTCGACTTCAGACAGATAGTTCAAAGTAAAAAAACATTTTTCACATTAATATTAATAACTTTATTTGTTATTTTTATTCATTACATAAAATTTGATTATAACCTACTTAAAAAAAAAAAAAAATGTTTTCGTTTTCTTTGTTCATTGATATTTTTACATCTTGGTTGCTAATAATTGTCTACCAACCGGACCGCGACAGTCATACAATTTTTAAAACGGACCCCCATAAATCTAATTGGTGATCTTTATAAGGAATACGAACCCGGTGCCACAATAAAGCAACGCAAAGTACAAGGCTATTTATGGTAGCAATGTTTGATCATTTAGAAAGTGTAGGAAAGTTTTTCTCATGGTGTGTGGGGTCTATTAAATGAGTTCAAACACACCTTAAACAGTATTTGGGGCACAAACAGGTTATGATATAAAACCAATGAATCTTATACGAGTGGGTTGCGAGCGTGGCGTACGGACTCTGGATCTTTCGACCACACAATGTTGGTTGGCGGGGGTCCAACGGGGCGCGATCTTAATTATTTCTTAATTTATTAAATAATTATTTTCCTGCCCATTCTCCTGCCCTTAATAAATGCTAGAAACAAAATAAGGCCCTCAGCGTGAGGAAGCTGTACAAAACAATTTTTTATTTTTGCTTCGCGTAGGTGCGTCGGTCAACTTGTGAGATTTTCGGCTGCTTAACCGGGCAATGCTGTGGGTGCCAGCTAGTAAACAAAAAAATATCAGAACACATTATTTAGGTACACTAAACGGGCATACAAAAATAAATAATACCATAGACCATAGGCGCTATGATGAATTACTCATCGTTGCACCTTGTGTTGCTCCACATCGGTGTCACGGTAGAATTGTCGACAGTCTCGGGCACCACGGCCTGTCCTGCTGCAGGAGCGCAGGTCACATAGCACGGCACGCCAGCATCAACAATATTATTCGTCAAGCCCTTGTCACCGCCGACGTACCAGCGGTATTAGAAACAAACGGCTTAGTACGTGACGATGGGGAGACCAGACGGTATGACGTTGTTGCCTTGGAAGGTAGGTAGGACTCTGGTGTGTGATGCAACCTGTGTCGACACCAATGCGCCATCTCACGTTCCTAGCACGGCGGGCTGTGCTGGCGCCGCTGCAGCGGCTGCTGAGACCCTCACGCGGCGCAAATACTGTAACCTAATGGGTAACTACAGTTTTGAGCCGTTTGGGGTCGAAACACTCGGGTCATGCATGGGGCCCGAGTACGCGTCTCCTTTTTAAGGAAATAAAATAATTAAAGTTCACGCTAGAAACTTTTCGCTAATGTTTTGGGCCTACAATATGTTCGCCAACCTTAAGAAAAACATCGGGTAACAGTCGGCCATCTTGATGCGTACCGCTGCGCGCCCTAAACAAAACGATGCGCCGGCCATGTTGAAGTAGGCGGCGCTTGCGCAGACATCGCGAAAAAACCTTATATATGACGTAGAGATTGCGTGATCTCCTGCCGAGATCTCACCGCTCATAAGCGGAAGCGGTTGTCGTAGCAAATATGGTCGGCGCTGTAAACTCCTTACCCTTTTGGAAAATCAGGCGTGATGTACAAAAAATTGTATATTGTAGTCGGTTTAATTACAGGTAGATGAGACATTTCAATTTTTCACTAGAATGGCCAAAGGCGGTAGACTTACCATCAGGTGAGCCGTAGGATTGAATGCCACCACTCAATCCTTTTCTTTCTCATGTGAACATCATACTCTTGTGAGTACTGCTAAAATAAAATGTATCTTGTCTCGACAAGTTATCCCTGCGTCCCAAGAGAATCAGCGAACGAATTATTCACATTTGGCTTGTTACTTGTTACAGGTAAACGGAATTGAGGAGCCCTTCAAAATGGGTTATGATCCCAAGTCGTTGAATAATCTGGAACGTTTCCGTGACCCCTTGGCACAAATAGAAGTAGCTGGCCGTGGATTACGGCTGCGGCAGCTGCAGCCGCTGAATCCGCTGCATCCACTGCAGCCACTGCAGCAGCTGCAGCTTCAGCAGCAGCTGCAGCCTCAGCAGCCACAGTCCCGGTACAATCCGTACAATGCTGAGCAACGTAACTTTATACGTAATATTGCCAATTGGGCTTGGTAATACAAGCGACAGCTTGTATTATACCAGCAGCATGGCTGCAATCTAATTGCGTAACACACGATCAATCACAATCTGTTTCATTTTGACAGTTCAACAACATTAATTGCGTCATTTACGTTGTTGAGAAGACAATTTGTTCGAACATATGAAGGAATAGATTAGCAATATCCTTAAAAATGATTCAAATTATGATTGATCGTGTATAACGCAATTAGGGTACTGATTCGATCATTATTTTGCTCGTCTGTGTTTGTGCTGTGATTTATGCTTGTGCTTATATATAAAAGTACCTCTTTTTTGAGTTCTTGCAGCTTGTTTTAAGTATAAAATATGCAGCAAGAACTCAAAAAATGCCATTTCTATCTGATATTTTTGATGATATCTTGATTTATGTCTGTTTAACATTATTTCTGTCTTTATTCCGTCATGAAACAACTACCTACATGTTAAGTTGTTTTAATTTTATGTAATTATTTTGACATTATATTAATCTTGTTTTTGAATATATATTTTTTTACTGAAGTTTCTTACTACATAAGTGTGAAAATGTTTGTTTACACAGTAAATTAAACATTTTCTTTGTTTCTTGTATAGTTTGGTAAATTGGTGCGTAGAAAAAACACAATGTATTTAGGCTATTATATTGTTAAAATGTGATAATGTTTGTTTACACAGTAAATTAAAACATTTTCTTTTTTCTTGTAAATTGGTGGGTAGATTTAGGCTTTTATATTGTTATAAATGAGTTAGGTACCTGATATTTGTATTTTTTTTAATTATTATAATTAAAAAACTATAATAATGATATCATCACATAATATCATATTATTAAACCTATTTGCACCTTGTCAAAATTATTAGCGTTGATTTGTGCTTAATAAATAAATGTGTATAATTTAGTTATTGACTTTTATTTTAGTACAATACCAACCTAAAATAAAATTATTTCACTCGTCAATTGCCTCGAAAGTATAACTACAAAACGCCTATAAAAGTCCTCAGTGAAGAAAGTAAGTATGCCTGCAAGAAACATCTCCTATTTCAATATGAAACATTTCTATGAGTTAATTGCTAATTAATAGTGAAACTTATGAAGTCAAGTTCCACACATTATTTCCACACACTCTGCATTCAAGTGTAAGTATCTACCTAGTTGGTTTTATTTATAGAAAAACATAAACCACTTGTTGTCATAGTAAGGCGCCTTGTCTACAAAATACTCTAATTTCATGTATCCTTCAGAACAAAGTTATTACCACAAGAATCATTCGTTCAAGATACCCAAATTGAGAATGACAAGCAAAAGAAGAATCAAGCTTAGTCATAACAAAATTCACGCTCACACGTACTCAACAGATGGAACACGACAACATATTGTGCCGTAAGTCACGCCACACTATGTTCCATGTTCCATTCACGACAATGTCAAGGCGTGTTTTTCTGTTTCATTTGTAGCCATGTCAATAGGAAACTAAAGTCTTGACGTGTTTTTCAGTGTTCCATCTGTTGCTATGTCAGTAGGTGGTTAGGAGGGCGAATTTTTCGATCGATTTATTACCCCCGCGTGTTTAACCCCACGTGGCATCCGTCATTTGAGGAAAACGTGACTGCAGATTATTCCAAACATATCAGGAGGGTTCATCGTCTATACTATAATATAAATAACAACGTTCTACCTGCCGGTATTTCCTGTTCGCCTCATTAATTTAAAGGTATAATTTAGGTATTGGTTATAGTCGACTAGGTTGAACCAACACGTGAGCTGTGACTGTGTTATATTATGTTGATGACAATAATCTAACATTTCGACAAAATTAACGATACAATAAGTAAGTCATGTTGCGGTATGGTGTTCTGTGGGTTGTTACTGTTTTTAGGAAGGCGTTTAGAATCCTGTACCCTCAATGCCCTCCGCACATCTCACCCTGAATGGTTCTGTCGTATTTGGTGGTTTATCTTAGTGGTCAGTTGTATATATGTCGTGGCCAGATCTTAGAATTGACCGTTTAATAAAATGACCAGCTACAATTAGCCATATCGTTTAAACGTCAACGTTTAATGATATGTCAGTCGACGTTTGGCCATATCATTAATGTAGAGTATCCATGGTTTAAGGTGTAGTTAAAATAGCCAAGTAACTGCGACCAACTTGAAAGTAGCGATCGCCGGCCGCTGCCGCGGCACTGCTCGCTTCGCTCGCTCGGCTCACGCGGTTAGTCACAGTTCTAACCTAACCTAACCCATTTGGTCGGGGTGCCACATAAGCAGCGTATTTTTATTTTATTTTAAGTGCTATGTTGCATATCACGCCGCTACTTCCAAGCCGATCGCTTTCCATAATATCATATTTGGAAACCCAAATAAAAGTCCATCGACTTTTTTTGCGTGCCTATTTTGTATGATTTGTTGTATGCCGCCGCCATGATCCACAACAAAAACAAAGCGACATCAACAACGCCTCTACCGGTGGATAAGCTATTTTACGATATGTTCACTAATTTTTGGCCACATCACGAAGTAGTCGTGCGTTTAATTGATCATATTGTCAAACGTTGAGTATTCATTGATCTGGCAAGGCCACATCATGATGTGACCAACGGTCGATGTTCATTTCATAAAATGATCTGACTACGACATCATTGGTAAATTATAGTAATCATGATGCTCATAGCTGTGGCTCAGGGAGGCCAGCTATGTAGATAGAAACATATCCCCTAGCTAGGCCATAATTAATTGGCCTTATTGTAGTTACATATTGTGTAACTAGCAGTGACACAGCGTGTGGTTTTGTTTGCCCATGATGCATCTCTTCTCTGTACCTACTTGGTGTGGCAACATGATACGAACGTTCTTTAACTTGCTTCTATCTTGTATAATTCGGCCATCCTTTATAATTTCCAATAAATTAATCCATTTCAGGTAAAGTGTGTTTTCGGTAAATGCACTATATACAGCGTTGTCATAAATACCTTAGCTATTTTAACAGAACCTCATTCATACTTATCTATAGTTCTATACTATTTAATATTACAAAGAGATACAATTTGGTTTTGGTTAGGGACCAAATTTTAGGTGCTCCGGAACTGCCAGTCGGATTTGAAAAAATATTTTTGCTTCAATTAAATTCTTTAGTAGGTAGTCTAAGTTGATTTTTCAGCGAGCAATTTTTTGTAAAGAAATCCTAAATAGATTGCAATGGAAGTTAAAATTGGAGTTTATGGTTCTAAAACAATATTATCTTCTACGGTCGACGCCGATCAACCAAAGTCTGGCTATTTCTTTAACAATACAAAATACCACTCACTCACTGACTGACTGACTAATCACGAAATCTCTTGAACTATATTAAATCAACAGACTTGAAATTTCGTGAGCAAGTTCTTTATACGGTGTAGGTGCCAGCTAAGAAAAGAGTTTAGGAAATTTCGCCCCTAAATGGGCGTCAAAAGGCTAATAGGGCGTCAAAGTTTGTATGGAAATCCGACATTTTCAAAGTTAGAGGCATAAAATTAAACATTTAGGTTTCTGTTTAGAAGTAAACATCCGTGTTTTTTCCGAGTCTGGAAATTTCACCCTTATGGGGGATGAAAGTTTGTTTGGAAGTATGTTTGAAGAGTTCTATACTCTGTCTCCGAAGTTCTTCATTAGATCCTCACAAAATTAATATGAGACCACACTGAAAGTATGACCTTTGAAATAAAAAGAAATCATCAACTGGATTGAAACTAAATTGTTTCCCTTATTTCTCCACTTGTTTCAGGAACTGATTCGAGGCAATAAGTGCTGAAAAAAATGCACTTATACTAGCAGAGACCTTAAGTGGTTTTCGGGCGACCCTGGGCAGGACGGTAGCACATTATGCACATAGTTGCAGCACCACAATCGTGACTTGGAGCCGAGCACTAGTTTCTGACGTTTCATAAGTGTCCATGAAGGTTTATGTTAAAAATATTTTAAGTTTACATTTGAATTTGAATACTTAAACAATACTTTAAAATTGTACAGTTGCTGCTTTTTAGGGTTCCGTAGTAAACCAGGAACCCTTATAGTTTCGTCATGTCCGTCTGTCTGTCTGTCTGTCCGTGGTCTAGCTCCAAGACTGTTAGTACTAGAAAGTTGTAATTTAGCATGGATATACATATTAATCATGCCGACAAAGTGGTAAGATAAAATTAAGAAAAATATTTTTTTTAGGGTACCTTCCCTACACGTAAAGTGGGGATGTTTTTTTTTTCTATCTTTTGGTGTGGGGTATTGTTGGAAAGGGCTTTAAAGTGCAAATTTTTATTAGAGTCAAGTGTATCCCCCCTGCCAGCTATATGGTTGGTTTTAGATATGTGAAAAAAATCACGGCAGTAGCTTATAATAATATAACGAATTTAAAAGGAAAATGGGAGGAAGGAGGATTGGAGACTCATTGAAATTCAATTCACATTGAAAAAATCTTCTTTTTCTTGAAGGTGTAAATGTTAGTTATTTATACTTACTATCCTGATAACTGTTATATCTAGGTGTCATTACTTTTGCTTTGCTTTAATTCTCTCTTTTTTTAAATTCTGTTTCTTAAACAAAATTTTAAGTAAGATACCTTTTGCTGTATGTATTTGCTTCATTGTAACCTAAGTGGAAGAAGTCACTGGCTCCTGAAATACAGGTACACTAACCTAGCTCGGGAGCCAGGGTCTCAAACTTTTCTGTAACCTCATTATGGCAATAAAGAATTGATTTAATACTGAAAAATTCGGTCGCGATTTGCAACTTCCTGTGGGAACAAATTACACTTTTAAAGAAGCAGTTTTCTCTCTGCCAATATTACAGAGATTCTGATTCTGCCTGATTCGAACACCACGTCTCATGTGTCTAAACTGCGGTGTCATCTCCACAACGGTGGCAGACAATTATAACTTAATGTCCTATGTAGACACTTGCCGACACAATTATTTCAAGTGAATACCTGTAATTCAGGGCACGAATACCGAAAACAATCCTGACAGTAGGCACCTGAAAAAAACGGCGCACTTTTACAACCATGTTTAGGCTGCAGAGAATATAAAAACAGTGAACGTTGGTTAAGCTACAAGTAAATCAATACAGCAAAATTATGTTGTCCCCTCGCTCTATGCATTCTAAAACATTATCTTACTCCCTCCCTCTCTCTCAACTTGCTTTCTCTTTTTCTCTTGTAGGATCTAGTGATCTACAAAGTGTTTTTCTTGCATGCACTTGGTAGATTTTTGACCGATACTTGGTTGAAGAAGTACTTAATTGGGCTTCCTTTTGAATCATGAGCTAATTCCTATCAACGTACCTACTCCCAGGTGTTCAGGACAGCCCTGCCTGCAGCTGCACTCCCAGTGCGGCTGCAGGCAGGGCTGTCCTGCTGCTGCAGTCTATTAACAAATTTACTATTTTTGGTAGGTCCTAAAAGAATTCTTGTGGCTTCAATAATTTTTCAATAAGTTGCAGAAGATTCTTAGGACACATTGTCGCTAATCAATACATGGCCCAAATAAATTCTCACGACTGCGCACAAGGGGTGCTACTTTTTCGGAAGCACCCCAACGGTTTCCGACCACGGTGGTGCATTATCACAATTGTGGTGGCAAAGTGCTGGTGTCTTTTAACAAAAACAATTATGTTATGTATAAAAAATATCTACGTAAAATATTGTTATAGGTATAAGTTCCATAACATCTCCAATTATGAAATTATGTAAGTAATCTATATTATTTATTTATTTGCTCATTTGCCTTGCGAACAGTGTGCAAATCGATATGGTAAAATGCGTTATTTTATTATCTGTTTGCGTTAAAGACACAAAATAAGTATTATATATATTATAATAACTTATTTGTATATTTGTGTACGTACGTATTTTATTAATTTATTTAGGTATTCATTTGTTATCATATAAATGTAAGGGAAGTTGGTGTGTAAGTAGTGTGTCCAGTTATGGTGTAGTGTGGTTCGTGAGAGTACAATGAAACACCTTGTTACACCATTTATATTTAATTAAAATTATAAATGGTCACATTCAAGATAATACTTAAACATTGAAACGTTTATGAATAGAATAATAAATAGGTATACACTGAATAATTTTAAGAGTATTTAATTATATTGTAAAATAAGTAATTACAAATAAAATAAAATAAATAAAAAACTTAGTACAATTTATTTTAGTCCTTTCCTGCATTTTGTTGTAAATTCTCAATTTAGTAACTTTTGCATTTTGGCTCCCCTTTTATAAATAACGTACAAAAATATTGCAAGTTAAATAGGTACTTTTCACGCGAAATTTTAAATCGTTGGCGATTGTAATTAATTAGGCCTCAAACTGATTTGTGTTTAGCGATCATCTTTGCCTATGAAAATGTAATAACTCCAATCGTTAGGTCTATTACTTAGGGCTTTAGTGTTATTGCTTTGCGCCCGTCACCCAGAAAAACATAACGTACCTGTTGTTTTACCCTCGGACCTGATAACCGATAACAAATCCACGGACAACCTCCTTCACAAGGAGCAAGAGTATATAATACTAATTGTACATAATAATAAACACTAAAATTCCCATTGACTTGACCATGTTTCTTAAAATTTTTATACCAAAATATATCTTTTAACCAATTAGTTAGGAGGTTACTCCCACATTTATAATACTTTTTGTTTACAAAATTTAATTTTTCTATTAAAAAATAATGTAAGTGAATTAAATAATCTAATACAGATAAGTTTTAACGAATCTTTAAAACATTAGTTACTTTAGAAAAAAAAATTAGGATTAAGAGAGACAAATAAATTTTTAATATCTAGTATGTTATGTAATTAACTTATTTTAAATGAAATAATAGGTACAGGAAAACTTGTTTATGCACATCAGGAAAAAATAGTACAGTCGGCTTAAGAAAACTTTGATTACTTATGCACTTTGACACATTCAACTTTTTTAGTGTATTTAGCTTGTTTTATCATCACTTGGGCAGGTACTGTAAACTAGTAGAACTTGTAAGTGCTGCTATTATTATGAATCAGTCAATATGATTTTCAAAATATACCAACTTTATGATTTAAAAAATCTTGCAATTCATTTTGTAGGTACTGGTCTTGCCAAAGTTCTTACAATTTTAAGACTTAAATTATATATCTTGACTTTAACTGTTTGTAAATTAACATGTGTAAGAGAGCCAGGTGATCCGTAACTCAGAACCTTCCGACCTCAGACACCTCTCTTTATTTAAGATGGTGCATTTTATAAACTGGTGGCTAATTTTGAGATAAATAAAGATGTTTTCAGATTATGATTTTAACGTTGGCATTTGTGTTGATTAATATGACAAGCATCGAAGTAAAGTCAAGTTTATCATAGGTAGACTGTACCAGTTTTCGATTAGATAACTAACACATTCAAGGAAACTGAACGAGACACAATATAAGTTTTATAATGATTTATAACGCCTATGGGCATTTAGTGTCTCTCAGAGTGCTAATGAGGACTAATAAAATGAAGAGTTGAAGCCAGATATCGTATGGAACTGTAATACATTAGGAATTAAAGTGAATGATTGGTACCCTCGCCGGCAGCCACGCTGAGTGTTCTGTCTTGGAGGCAGCGTAAGGCCATGTCATTGCGGCCTTCCTCGACGTCCCGAATGGCTGCGACCACCGGTACGGGGGCTTGCACCATCAGGCCCACCACTATACGCGGCTGGTCCCCCACTGCCTCACACACAGAGATCAACTGCCGCCTCGGTGTGCAGTGCCTGTGCTGATGCGATGGCATACGATGAGCTAGCATTTTGATCGCTAATTTCACCTGTAAAATTTGTAAGCAAAATGTTAACCAAATTAAGCTATCATATCCAGACTATAACAGTTCCACTGCTGGGACACAGGCCTCCTCTCTATAATGGCCATAATCCACCACGCGGGCCCAGTGCGGTATGGAAAATGTTAGTTTATATTAATTTGATTAATCACTCGTTCTACTTCACAATGTAAAAAATAAGGGAAAAAGAACGGGCCGAATGAGAAGAGGTGACCTTCATATTTTTTTAGAAAAAAATTCACAGTTTCACTTCCACAATTATAAGCTACAATAGACGTTGATATATTTAGTAACCTGTTCCGCTTAACTATTCCTAAAGAGTCATAAAAACCCTGTAAGAAATCGATACGTGTTTCACCTCTAAACGAAGCATCCTCAGGATGTCGATTTATTTGTCGCGAACCCGAACACGGCGTGTTGCTGTGTTGTTTTTTATGGCTCTTTTGGAATAGTTAATCGAAACAGGTTACTAAATATATCAACGTCTATTGTATTTTATAATGGATTTCGGCAAGGTCACGCCTGAATCAATTAACTAACGATTATAAGCCTTAACATACGCACTGACTCGTAAAATTCTATAAGAGAACTTTGTGTTCCAGACCATGAATAACGTTTAAAATAAACAAAGAATCAGCTCGATTATTTCGGAAAACGCGTACGAAAGTAGTGACAAAAAAGGAACAACGCTTACCTACGTATGTGATTTTATTTTCATGATATTTGCTTTGGGGGTGCTAAAACGATTGCAGAATGGACACATAATTTCACTTACCTGAGATAAGTAACCACTGAGTTTACACCTTGACACAAGAAGCCAATATTAGTCAAAATTCCGTTTTCTGACGAACGTGTCCGACATACGACACGGGAGGCTATTTGCAATTATCGACCGGTTTGCTGGCCCCTTGTGCGCAAGTGCAGTCTCCAACCCCCGTTTATATCTACTTACTTATGCGTGTACCTCGATTACTAGTAGGTACACCTTTTAAATTATTACATGCGATTTAAATATCGCTGAATAAATCTGCTAAAGCAAAGGATGATAAAAATCTTAATATAGATAGTGCAATCCACGAAGACGCGCCCCACTCCGCGATTACTGTACTGTAAGCTGAACTCTAGTACGGCGCGGAGCGGAGTGGGGCGCGTCTTCGTGCATTGCACTATCTATACCTACTTAGATTAAAATTCCTTTTCGTGCTATGTCTTTTTTTAACCACAACTGGAAAGCTCTTGACCTTAATCTTACCTTATGGTAAATGATGATCAGGCTGAAGACGGGACACCTGGGTCTGAGACAGGTGTCTTACTTAGACCACAAAGATGGTTATAAAGGTTTAAAAGGTCCAAGCGTAGTGTAACGATAATCACCAACCTTGGCAAAGTATTAGGATTAGATGGCAAGCAATTTACATCTTTGTCTTCAAGCATATATCTTCTGGTTTGCATTAACTGGGCTACATTTGCTTAATATTATAATGCCTTTTAATATTACAATAATATACATTCAATGTACATTACATACTGAAAAAGATGCTGAAATCTTTACAAAAACTCACTTGCAGCAAGACAGAAATATATCAGGACACTATCGGAAGGTTTTTAGGACTCTTCAAGCTTTTATTCATTACAATGAATCTAGTACAGTAACTTTGAGTAAGATCAGCTATGAAGCTTATCTGTTTCACCCTTTGCACCCAGATCAACAATATTTAAAGAGAAGTCAGGCTTCCATAAAAATGAATATACTTAGTGTAGTAATGATAGGTGCAGCCAGCTCTGCATTTCCTAGTAGCAAGCCTGATGCACACTGTTCAGCAAGATCCAAAATACTTAGAGAAAAATAGAATTAGCTTAAAGAGAGTCTTTACGCTAATTCTACTTTTCTCTAAGTATTCCTTTCCTCAGACAATCAGGCTTTTATTCAAATGAATATACTTACTGAAGAAATTATCAGGGTAGCCAGCTCTGCTCTGCCTAGCAGCAAGCCTGGTCTTCCTCCAAGACCAAGGATCGAGATACTCACGTAGCCCCATAAATCAGTAGATTTATTTGAATTCCAGAAAAAATACCTGAGTTTTACAACACAATACAATAAAAGTAAGACATTTTTAAAATTTTATTGGCTACAATTCATTGATTATTAAATACTTGGTTATTTTATTGATTAAATATACACTTAGAAATTGGAAATAGTTAAATAATAAGAACATAGTCAGAGCTTCTAAAGAGAGACAGTAAAACTTGAGCCTTTGTGCACAAGTGAGCAAATAACAATCTATTTTATGTTTTATGACAGATCTCCAAATTAAAAAGTTATACAACAATAGACAGTTACTTAATTAAAAGAAGAACGGACAGAGAAACAGCTCTGGTCGGAAGAATGACAATCAAAACTATTCTATGATTATTATTACATGGATTAATAAATGTATCGTCGTCATTGAAGCTGCGCCAGGTCGGGAGTTTTGTATCAAGACATCTTAGACTGACATTATAGTCTTGTCGGGATCGTTGTGCGGACGTAAATGCTCCAGCCTGTATTTGTTAGTGTTGTGTCCGTGAGGACGCAGGTCATTATTAAACGAAGCAGATATTACGAAGTTGCAGAATTTCAAGTCGTTGTCGCCGTTTGACAGTTCGGCGATCAGCGTCTTCAGATCGTCGAAAGTGTAGATTTTCTGGGACGGTGGCCATGGTTCCCTTGGGTGGTTGGCGATCGGTTCCATTTCTGTAATAGAAAGAGTTAGAAATTGTTAGTAGGTGAAGATCATTGAAAGGTCAAACGATCATGTACCGAATGACTTTGTTTATGGCTCGTGAAATTAGCAAGGGGCACAAGGATAGTCGGCGAGGGTTGGATGGGCAAGATATGTTAAACAGACTTGTAGCAGTCACCCCAATACTGAGTGAAGGTCACAAGGGGAGCGTAATGGCGTCGTCAAAAGTATTTTTATAAAATCATTCAACTTTCTATTTATCTCCAACTAAACGATGATTTATCTTTTATTAATAAATTTTCCATTTAACAAAACTAAAAATATAATATCCTAACCTAACTAAAACTATTAGCAAACTAAAATATGGCGTCGAAAATTCCTCCGCGTCGCTGTCGACTGGTAATGTACCCAAGATACTGGCGGCATTACCACGTTGTATGGCAATGCTTAGCCTCTGGCCAAGGTGAAAGTCAGCCCTCGGGTCACGAGAAGTGTCATATTTATGGTTTAAATATATCCAATCCCCTTATTACGTAATTGTTGCGAGGCCATCTCCTGAAGGCGGAAGCTACGCAGTTGCGTTATCATTGAAATTGCAACTTTTATGGCTAAACCTGCAAATTAATAGTTGACCGTGGTTCTACTTACTTGATATCTCTCCTCGTAGGCTTAAAACGCAGTGTCGACAAGTGAACAGGATTTTTTCTCAATTGCTGATGTTCACACGCTACACTTCCTGTAGATGAATATTTCAGTCGTTTTATTGATTTGTTTCGTTCCTACCAGGTAAGGACTAGGCTAGTAATTTAGTCGAGTACCGCAGTATTAGTAACCACGGTGTAAATTCAGCACATGATTCTAGATACCGTAGATTTTATTTATTTACCCGCTTCTGCTTCTTTTTCTGTTTTCGTGAATTTTCGGCCTCCGACCCACCGCGTCGCATCGCATCGCCCGCCCGCGCTATTACTTCGTTTTCACTTATCATTATTCCTTAGGCTCCTAAGTGAGTGATGTTACATAGCCTATAAATTTCCTCAAGAATTGTGCTATCGAATGCAAAAATATTTTTTCAAATCCAACTGGTACTTCCGGAGATTACCCTCTACATATAAACATACAAACAAATAAATAATATTAGTATAGATATAGATTTATGTACACATAAAACAAGAGAAAAATTAATAAAGATACAAGGCACAAGGTACTGTTGAATTTTTAAACCGACAAATAAAACACTAATCTACATGGTCCTCATATGGCCTGACCAAGATTATGTCTTGACTTTAAAAGAGACTGCGACCTCTGAGTTTGTTTCGGCCTTTCTTCTCAGAGTAGTCAGATAGGAAACGCCGAACTTATCTTGCTTATTATTATTATTTTTTGTATAACGTGTAAAAGTGATTCCGATATCCTATTTACAGAATAAAGAATTTCATTTCAGACAAGAAAAATCTTATATCTGAAAGCTCGCTTTTTTGCTTGATATGGGGTACCTATGTGATTTTAGTCGATTATCCTTATAAAAAATAAGAATGTGCTGGGGCGGCTGCTGCAAGTGCGCAATACCTGAAACGGCGCAAATACTCCAATCGTAATGGGACTTATAATGTTCGAGTCGTTTGGGGTTGAAACACTAGAGCTATGGGGTCCGAGTGCCCACTTAGTTTTTCGAGACATCGCCAAGCGGTTAGTCGATGCTTCACATGACCAGAGAGGGCTGGCTTATTTTTTGGCCAAACATACAACGTGGCAATGCTGCCAGCCTTCTGTGTACTTTTCCTGTTGACTGAAAGCTACTGCGGACGAATTTTTTGATGCCCTATGATTATTTCCCTCCTTTTTATATACTTGTACATATTATTATTTTAAGACTGTAAGTTTTTAAATGATGTAAATATTATCTGGAAAAAAGTTAATAAAAGTTCAGTTTTAATAAATTTAAAAAATAAGAATGTTGAGATATTTGCATTGCACAAACATGAAAGTCCTGACCTTAAAAAGATTTTGGCGAAATACAGCTTGTTATTTTTGTGTTGCCTCAAATGTCTATGATTAACCAGCAGGCTGCCATAGAAGTTTAAATATAATTGTTGGTTGCATTTAAGCGTTTCTTTTTATTTAATTTATTTGAAAATATTCGAAAATAGGGATCTAACAATACTTGAAAATGTAAAGGATTTATATTGGCAAGATAGAGCAATTTGTACTTCAGTAGTTGAGTCACATCACTAATTTCATTAAACACGGATATTTTGAAATATCCTAAAAACGACGTTTTATAGTAGTTGTATGTATCGGAAATCATGGGTAACATCTATGTGTGCGACTACCATTATACGTTTAGAAGCAAGTGGGGGGAAAAGTGTAGTGTGTATTCTTTCATGGGGCGGTGTCTTAAGAAAATCAAGGACAGATATATTTTAGTGGAGGTTTCTTTTACTCCCATTGTGAAGTTATCGATATGGGTATGGTATGGGGGTTCTGAGGGGTATATAAAGCGGTAACGAGCCTTGATACGGCAGAAACCCAGGGCAGCACGGCGCTTCCCTTCCTTGAGCCGTGCTTCCTGGTTTTTTCCATAAAAACCAATGAAAAGCACTTAAATGTAGTGCTCTGTATCACCTAGCAGCTGGTGATGTCAGGGACCATAGTTTCTCGTAGTAATTTTGCTTATGGTGTAGTTCAATAGCAATAAATATGGTATATGATATCAAACCATATTTATTTGATAATGACTAGCTGCTGCACTCGGCTTCGTCCGCGTAATCCCTATTCTTTTTCTAAACAATATTACAAAGAGAAAACATTTTTTTTGTTTGTTTGTAATGAATAAACACAAAAACTACTGGACCGATTTTGGGTTTGATTAGATTCAAGCTAGTTCTCGACCTCGATTTTGCTGTTCGTGATAAGTACCAGAGTTCATGTGCTTCATTATCCTCTCCATGTATGTGTGGGCTACGCACTTGTGAGATTGGGTAGTAAAAAATAATTTTAAAACATCGCCATAATTGTAATGTTGAGGAAATCAATGATGATCTTCATTTATTTCTCCAAAATTACAATATTGTAACAACTAATAGATTTTCAATTAAAAACACAAGTTGGTTTTTAGAATTTTATTTAAAGACATCAAAAAAAAAAGACACTGAATAAATTTGCCCCTGACCCTAACATGAAACATTACAACACTAAAATACAGACAAATACACGAGATATGCATTTCCAAAAGGTTAAATTAATTGGCACGCATTATTAATCAATCAAAGACATTTCCTTCCTGATTTTGTACTGACCTTGGAGACACAATTATAAAACACGCCCAGTATGAAAAAGATTATTCAAGTCACTTGAAAAAGAATTGGCATTATATTAGACCTTAAACATTCTAGTACACATTAGAATTACAGTACACCTTTTACATAGCCAGATACACACAATACATCCTAGTACAAGTAAATAAGTGATGGAATTAACATTAGATCTTAAACATCTTGCCCAAAAGCCAATTCCTAGTACCTATACCTTAAATCTATAGCATTAATAATTAACTTACGTTCATTATCGATACACAGTGATAATAAATTATTAAGCTAAGTCACAAATAAATATGATTACACTCTAAAGTATTAATATGAGATTATCCCAAATTCATAATCTAGATGACTTATATTAAAATTATGCTTACTGCTAAATAAGATGTTCAAAACGAAGGTGCTTATTGCTATTAGAATGAAATGCGCGAGGCGACTAATACTAAACACAAGACGACATCAAAAACACTTAAGTACCGTAGTACTGATACATCTAGACATTTAGATTGACATTATAATGTAATCGAAATCGTAGCGCATCTGCTCGGGCATGGTGGTGGCGCCGGGCTGCTTGCCGCCGGGGCTGCGTTCGCCGCCGCTGACCGCTGACACAACGCGGCTGCGGCAACCCAAATCCGGGTCGTTCAGCATCTCCTCGGCCATTTTCTGTATGTTCTCTATGGTGTAGTCGTGGGTTGCGGCCTTGGCGGGCGGCTCAGACGGCTTCTCCATCTCTGAAACGAGACAATACAACAATAAGAATCGTTGAACACGTAATGGCGGACCGTGTCATTGCGTCGGTGGGGTAGCGTGATCGACGCCATTTTTTATCTTCGCAAAAAAATCCGGAGGATTCGTTTTCCGCAGTTTAATAACATGAATGAAAACCTAGTTCTTGTAAGAAACAATAGCTTGTGGGTTTGAAGAACATACAAAACTACACCGGCAAATGTATCTATGAAAAACACCTAATATTCGAAAACGAGGAAATTTTGAAAAACACTGGATTTACTCGGATCTCAAGATTTACATTGGATTAATAATTCTGTTACTTCACTGATAAACAAAGAGAAAAAACGCACCTATGCCTAATAACAATGGGATGTTGGTCAAGCCGGAAAACAGAACAGGAAATTTCTGATTTGGAAAAACCCTCAATTTTCTACTTTCCCACTTACCTGTTTCCTTTCTGCACAGGCACCAGCCGGTGCAGAACACTGAGCTTATTTGTAAAAAAATACTGTTTCACAAAGATGAGTTGTCAAGTGGGCTGCTCAGCTCCGCTGCTCTGGATCGAAAGGCTCACTATCGATTCGATGAGCCCCTCCTGCCTTGCACACGCACACATAGGCCTGCTTTGTACTAACACTTAGCTTTCGGTGGCACCACTAGCGGCCTTACAGACCCCGCCCTCGAAGCTTTCGATGTACATTGAAGCTATAAAGTTTATTTTTTAAATTTTGACGACAGGTTTTGTGTCTCTTATTGATATGCAGCAATGTATGTCAATTTTTTTGTTGCCAGTTAGGCAAAGGTGTGGACTATTCATTATTGGTGCTGATGTCTCAGTATGCGGTTTAAAACAAAGATTTGTACATTATTAACATAAGTGACAAAAAATACCTTCTACATGGTAGAAGGCAAGAAAATTTTCAATTTTGTATAAAAAAATATGCATTCCAGACATTATGGGCAGCTATCATAAACTTCCGGTTTATAGACGCTTCTCCTGTCTGTTGTGATTGGTTGTTAGGATTTTGTTTTACCAATCACTGTGATTTCATGTGAATGTGTGTTTTCTAAGTAACAATAATGAATACACACATGTTCATTATTACTACCACATCGTGGTGGATGCGTGTGTTGGTGTGTTTGCTCAATTTTTCTTTTCACTGACTGGATAACCGGTAATTTTGGTTATTCATGGAAAAATATTTTATTTATGAAATAAAAGCTAGTCTTTTCTTATAGGCTAAGCGTAGGCGTAGTTAATAAGCGGAGTCTTCGAAGTACATTGATTTGATTAAATTCATGTCTGCTTTAATGGTTCTCATACTTTAGCAGCGATGGATGTCAAAAATTCTCCTTGACCAATTCAAAAAAATCCAAAACCTTAAGTTTCTGTATGCGTTTTTAAAAAAGGATTCATAAATTATTATCATAATTGGAAAATAAATACTCTCAATATTACCTCAGGGAAATTCCATTTTTTAAATTTCGTAAAAAAAAAATAAACAATCAGGACATGTTGGACAGATAACCGAACAACTTCCGGTTTCTGGAAGCAACGAGAACATTCTAGAACCCGGAAGTTGATCCCGATTTGCTGTGATTGTATGTGTGAGTTATTTGAATAACGTAAGATTACTACTACTAATGCAGGATTCGACTACTCACACATACCCACTAAATGAATGCGGTAGTGTGATCTTTGGTATTTCCTGTTTCCAAAACTTGGTTAGCAGTCGTTTTGCTTACGCACCAAAAATAATGTTTTCAAATGATTTTTTGTTCTTATAGACGTAGATGTAATTTTAAGGACTTTATATTATACATATGCGGTTAAAAAAAAATTACTAACTTGCTTGAAAACCAGATCTAAAGGTAAAATAAATAAAAAACAATCGTGGAATAAAGTTCTATGCGTCTGACAAACTTATGACCAACTTGGCCCTGATTAAGCGAAAGTAAGGCGCTTTTCTCCACTTTCTAACGATATTTCTATAAAATCCATTCACACTAAGTCGTCTTATGTCTGACGAATATTCACCGCAGTTTTTGGGATTGGGCCATTCTTTTGCCTATTTGAATTGCTCATAATTAAAAGTTGTAACCCTTTGATATGCTAATACTAGAACGAAACTTTCACTGGATTTTATCTGAGCAGTGTAATAATAAGTTAACCCCTTTCATTCTCATGTAAAAAGCCAGACATTAGGTACATCTGCCAAACTGGCCCAGGCAGATTACAAAAATTGACGAGCAAGAGACAACTCGACCCCAGTGAATTTTATATAAAAAAAAGAATAAAGGTATAAAAAATATTTATTGTATTGGAACATTAAATAAACGTTATCGAATACAACTGGATGGCCAAGATTTAAAACGACCCCGTTTATTTCTTGTTTGATATGTGATTTAAGAGATTTTTTTTTTGTATCATAAGCCCTGCTGTCCCTTTGAAAAGTACATGTTTCGAAAGCACAGTTTAAATACCTTTCATAAAAAAACGCGCTTAATCCGCTATTGGGTCAAATAACCGTTATACTTGTTTTTATGGTGAAAAGTGAATTGAAAAGCAATTGAAACGTTCCCAATATCTGGTATTTCATATCGTTTACCCATAAAGATGCTTTTTTTGACAGCAACTTTGAAAATGCGCGCCAGGTTCAGAATAAAGTTGTATGTGGATGCAGCAATTCTACATCATAAATCAGGACCAAGAAAAAATATGTGTCTCTTTCATCCTCATGAGTCCTCATTAAGAGCGAGGAGCAAATTCATATTTTATAATGCCTTGTTTTTAAGCTATGCAGATGAAACGTTTAGACAGATATTTGGCCTTGAAGCCAAAGGTTCGCCTCCCCTAGACACGAGGGCGGAGCTCTATCGATTGATGCCACCCTTACATACTAATAACCTGGTAATCAATAATTCTATAGATGAACTTGTTTACAGTACAATATGTGGTCTGTAGGGAACAGAGCCAAGATTTTTTATTTGTTTTACATCGTTTTGATGGCACTAATTTACATAGCTTTGATAATAAACTTGATTTTACCAATCGGCCTTCATAATGACTCTGGGCTTTGACTTGTTTGATTAGATCACACAGAATCATTTTATTTTTTTGTAAGAATGTATGTGTAAATCAAAGAATCTAACGTAGGTCTTCTCCTACTGAAAATTTTATTTCGGGTTATAAATATATTGACTATGGCAAAAGAAGTGATGGCCAGTGGTCAACAGCTTGTTGATCTTTCAATGGAACATAATCTTACCGTGCTAAACAGCATCTCCTGGATCTCCCTAGACAGGAAATATAAAAATTAAATAAATTATGTTATGTAACTCTCCAAAAACATCAGTTGTATCAAACCAACATTCGCATAGAGCTTCACTCAAAATTAAATCACCTAAAATATCTAAAAACACATTTCTCATCCAAATCACTGTATCAACGAGAGAAGTTCTGGCACATTGCCAAAGATCAACGGAAAGGAATATGACTAGTATTAAAAACAAGACAGGATACTAAATAGGTGCCCTGATTAGAGAAAATACAAAAGTTATTGATGCTCTTACCAAAATAGACCAACAAAAGTGGAGATGGACAGACCACATGTTATGAGGGATTCAAGACAAGTGGGGTGTGACAGAATGGTACCCAAGAGAAGTCAAAAGGAGCAGGGGAAGAAAATACAAAAGATGGGAAGACGAATTAAAGTTCACAGCTGGTCCAAATGGGGAAAGACTTGCGAGAAAAAGGACTCAGTGGAAGTTGTAAGGCCTTTGTCATAAGGCACACTGAACTAAAATACATTATGTATACTACTGAAAATATTACAACGCAAAAATGTTCAGCATTAAAGGGCTTAATTATTATATTATTAATAAAAAAGACGTGATTTTTTAAATCTTTATTCCACATAAAATGTACACATTAATACATGTAGATATTGTGGCTTATACTAGTAATACCAACATTGAGTAAAATTTCTAAGAAAAATACGTTCATAGAAGAGTAAAAATAAAATTTGTTTCTTTTAAATATACTTAAATAACGATGATATGATAAATTAAACCAAACTTAAACTAAACACTTGAAATACAATTCAAAATAGCTTACAAGAGATTCGTAGGTTCAATGTAAATTGTGAAAAAGGTTTAAATAATATAAAGCCATTGTTGTGCTCAATTGCTTGCTAATGGTGGGCCTGTCTCATTGTTACATTATATGGCTCATCTCAAGATATGATTGCGATCCGCCACTTCATCACTACAAACAACAATCCAAATGAATACAATCATCTTACTGACTACTACTGACTCTCAATACACGGTCAGAAAACATCAACACGATACGACATCCAGTAACATCAAAGGAATTCATGCCATGACCAAACGCAGTTTGAAGTCATGTAGAATGTATGATATTTAAACAAAACCTGCTTGGAAGCATTTTCAATTGTTTCTAACAAGTGAACCCTGAAATATTTGATAGATTTTTATCATAAAAGTTATGCGCCGACTTCTAAAGATTGTGAAATCCTCAATAAAAGGTTTCATCTAAATTCCAACATGGCCATTAAGAGTAACTGTAACAATTTTAAAGTGTACAAAAACGGTGTGCAAAATTGGCTATCTATCAACAAGATTAGTTTTTGTGAGTTTACGATAAAGGGGGGATGGGGTTTACATGTTCACAACACCGAGAGAGTAATTTAATATTTGTATTGGTTGTAAGAAGTTTTGGCGCGCTTCTCCTCCCTGGGTCCCAAGTGGACATCCGGGGAGTCCATTTGCACATCCGGGGAGCACATGTGTACCTCCGGATGGCTCATGTGGACCTCCGGGGGGCCCATGTGGATGCCCTCATCGATCTTAGAAGCGTTGTCGCAGTTGCGCCCAGTGCAGCAGATGGTCACCAGCTGCCCCCCTCTACCGCACGGGCAATACATGTAGTCATGGTCAGAAAGAGGCGCTGAGGGTTCTTTCTTTCCCGACTGCGGATCACAGCTCTGAGCAGGGTTCACCAATGTGAACGGTGTGGCTGAAACATAGATATAATCTATACAACATGTGTAATCCACTGATCAAATATGGTCATTTTTATGCTTCGTACATTTATACGGATGCATTATTACCTGGTTCCTGAAAATACTGTTCGGGCATTTGTTCTATTTTGGCGCGATCGCAGTTGGGCTGCTCGCAGCATACGCTGGCATTCGTCAGCATCTGATGGCCTCGCTGGCCCGGTTGTCCCGCGTGGCCTGAGTGGCCTGGCTGGCTCAGCTGCCCTGTCTGACCCGGATGGCCCGAATGGCCTGGGTGGACTGGCTGGCCCAGATGGCCCGGGTATTTCTGCTGTAGCGGCTCCTTGAAGATTTCATTGTTGGGTATTGGTGTCAGATCTGATGGTTTCATCAGCAGGTCGTTGCGCCACTGCTGACTCTTGCCGGCGCTCGAAGCGTTGAAAGAACTCATTTCTGAAATTGAAACAAGCTGAATGTTAACAACATACCTGACCTAGATTTATCTTTGCACCTTTATGAAACAGTTACGTGTAGATTCGACAACCCGACTGCTTTACGGATAGGCCATCAACACCTAAACCCACTGTGGATAATTTAAAATACATAATATGTTAGAGCGAGCAAATTATTTAAAAACTATTATACTTAAAATAATAATATGTACAAGTATATAAATAGGGGGGGGGGAATAATCATAGTGCATCAAAAAATTCGTCCGCATCGCTGTCAATAGGAAAAGTGCCCAAAAGGCTGGCAGCATTGCCACGTTGTATGGCAATGCTAATTCTTTCAATAGGAAAAGTGCCCAAAAGGCTGGCATCATTGCCACGTTGTATGGCAAAGCTAATTCTTTGACCAAAGAATAGGCTAGCCCTCTGGTCTCGTGAAGAGTCGACCAGCCGCTTGGCGATGTCTTGAAAAACTAGATGGGCACTCGGACCCCATCCATGGCCCTAGTGTTTCAACCCCAAACGGCTCAAACATATAAGTCCCAATAAGATAGGAGTATTTGCGCCGTTTGAGGTTTTCCGGACCTGCAGCAGCAGCCCCAGCACAGCCCGCTATGCAAGGATGGCGCAAGGATGTCGACTTCCTAAATAAACATATAAATTAAGTTTTAACATTAATGTCGCTATTGTGGCCGCTTTCTTTAGCATAATGTTGTAACATCGCATGTCGCGAGACTTAGCATAATGTTGTAACATCGCATGTCGCGAGACTTAGCATAATGTTGTAAAATCGCATGTCGCGAGACTTAGCATAATGTTGTTAAATCGCATGTCGCGACACTTATGATCTAGCACTTGCCTTCAGCCTTCCTCTTATCGGGTTTATAAGTAAACGGCATCGTACTACGCAGTAGAATAAAAATCAGTAGCAGGACGCGCCGCCTTAAAACATAAAAATATAGGTACTAATAATATGCAAATTTCTAAAATAAATTGTTTACATAACTTGGCCAAAAGCGTAATTAAGATAAATCATAAAATTAACAGACACTTTTTACAAAAAGTGTCTGTTTTATTCTTACAAGAATAAAACCGATCGATAGGCGCTGATGCTTGCGATGTTCAGGGAATCTTTAGATCGAGTGGCCTATAGTTAAAATATTAAGACTTACCTTTCGATCGGATGCCACACGCACTTGTTTTACAAGCAATAAATCTCAATTTACTGAAACCTAATGACCTGGTGAATAACGCGACACAGAGCAAGCTCCGAGGGTGTCGGCGTCCTGATAGAATGAAATTATTGATTCATGCAAGGCCCAACTGCGCAAGTGCAAGTCCACGATGGAAACCTTGTTGCTATGCAGATTTCCTCTCAGACAATTAATAAGCAAGACACAATTGCTTCTTCAATTGAAAGGCTATTTCCTTGTTACAACTTAGTATTCAATTTCATGCATCAGAACATCAGACCACGAGTCTTAACAAAAAAAATGTTAGGTGTATAGATCACCAATACTTTATTAAAAAATACTTTAATGTAGAGGTCATTAAGTCTTCATCTTGATTAATGCAAAATTATGTCTACCTTATAGTAAAATGGCTCGAAAATCGTCAATTTTTTTTCTCAAAAACAATCGCACTAATCTGTGTTCAACTTGTAAATACACCCTTACCATAACTTTTTAAAAGAGCCATAGGCAATAAATTATTCGCTCAGAAACGCTATAAGTACGCTGTGGAAATAACCGCAAAAATCAACCAATTTTTTTATATTATTTCATTCAAATTAAGTATAACTCAGTTTTTACATTATTAATACTATGCAGATTTTTTTCTGAATGAAAATAATTTTCAACACCTGTAGTTAATACTACAAAAAAAACTCTAATTCTTTTTCATAAGTTACATACCGGACTTAAAACTAGATTCAACTACTCAGAAGTCTTAGGAGTATATGATAATAGCATTAAGTTCACATGTACGCAAAAGCATTATAATTTAGAACCGTACATTCCCAAAAACTTACCTATGGGATTCAGCTCAACATTTTTCTTTAGTTCATCATAATATTAAAACTTTGTGAATATTTCGTGTTCACAAAATCTGATGGTTTCTTGCCACGAAACATATTCCTACCACTAAGCACCATTGTGTTCTTATTTGAGGGGTACAAAGGTAGTACGTAGATTCCGCTAAAAGTGGGGAATACAACATTGTCTCTAAGGTTGGCAACGTATCCGCAAATATGGGTACTGCAGGTGCCTGTAAAAAGCTATAACAGCATTATCTAAAAGAGAGGACCGTCTGCCTAACGCCTATAGCCTAAGGAATCGTGACCTATCTTAGCCATTTTAGACATCGCAAAGGCCATTTATCATTTTCAACTTATTAACGGGTCACCCAACGCCAGTTCTGTACTACAATAATAAACTTAATAGTAGTCAATAACATCTCAATAATTAAAATAACTGCCTTATTTTTACCCAACTGCCCCAAAAGGAGGGTTTTGTTGTTTCATATGAAATTAATTTGTTGTTTTATTTATATATATTTATTAAGTTAAAGAACGAAAGTTTTGTTTAATAAAGCTGGCAACCCATAGCGGATACGCCCTTACAATACGCGTATTGCCCGGTTAGTGTACACCAGTTAAACCTATGTATGTAAGAGATCTGTGAAATGCCCTTTATGTACCTAGAGGGCATTTCACAGATCACTTTTATACATAGGTTAACTTCTGTAATAAGGGTGAGGCCGCGAAGTTTTGAATAATTACAAGTTCCTATAATTTACTGACTGTTATCAGTTAGTATTTTTCCAGTGTAGCTATTTTCCATCTTCTTCTTCTTTTCGTGTGGTTAGTGACTGACCTGGTGTCAGAGTTTTAAAGCCACCCATGGGCCTCTGACTTGGCTTCACAGGCCGTCAAGAAATATCTCTCAGGCCTCACGATGTTTTCCATCACCGTTTTTGAAGGAAGTGATAAATATACAATACGCACATGAATCCGAAAAGTCAGAGCTGCGTGCCTTGGGTTCGAACTTGAGACCAATAACTTGGCAGTCCGACGGTCTCACCACTAGGCTATCACTGCTATGCTTACCTATTTTCCATGATAACTATGAATAAAAATCAGCTCAATAAGTTTATTTGAGTACAGAATATATTTACAAATAAAGGAGAAAATTAATTTTGGGCTAAATTATGAAAGTGCCGGCCAAACAATAAAAAAGTTATATTCCGTTAGAACATGTAATTCTCTTCACTTTACACTATGGGACCAAATCCAAATCAAATGAAGTCTTTTTTTCACCAGTACCTACTAGTATTAGCTTTTTGAAATACATATCACTAATATTAACTGGTTTGAGGTCTATTTAGTGGTTTCTATTCTCGCAAAAACAGTGAAATAAAATAACACATTATTTTAGATACATAAATAACCTATTTCAATCAGCTAATATTAGTTTTGGAGAAAAAAAATACTACTTCGCACACTGTAGTTATGTGGAGAATAACCCTATGAGCCTTAGTTTCACAGTAAAAGATTATAACTGTAATGTTTACTGGCATAAAAAGCTATTACTATAATTAGATTACTGTTATTATTTTATGTAAAACATACTGAAAACAGAATTTTTCAAACTCGTATAACAGCGCAGGGAATGGCCCTACAGATTTGGTCCTCTAGTGAAAAGTAAAGAAAATAACATTTTCTAACGGAATATAAATTTTTTTTTGTTTGGCTTTCACATTTAGCCCAAAAATGTATGGACGGTGAATATTCGCCTTTGAAGTGTCTGTTTATAATGCTGAATCAACAGCTTTTTACTTAATTCATAAAAAAAAAATATACGGCACTTGTAACAAAAAAACAATTTTTGAATTTTTGTCTTTCTGTGTGTCTGTCTGTCTGTTTGCTCCGGCTAATTTCTGAAACGGCTGGACCGATTTTGACGGGACTTTCACTTGCACATAGCTGATGTTATAAGGAGTAACTTAGGATACTAATTTTTAAGAAAAAGCCAACACCTATAAGCTATTTTATTGGTGTTGTAGCTTGGTGGATTTTTTCACATTCTTATCATTACTCTGAAAAGTACCCAAGCAGTTATAATCTCTTTGAAGCTGTTGTTTTAGCTGTTGCTCGTGACTTCGTTTGCGCGTATTTCGTATTAAGGCCAGGATATTCGAGCGTAGTAGGCATTTAGCGTTACCTTACTCCCCGCGAGGCAAGTCGCGCGAATGCGCAGTTCAAATGAACTCGCAATTTTATACTGTTACGCAAAATTTTTGCACAGCGGGGTGCAAAAATTTTGCGTACCTAACAGTATAAAATTGTAACAGTAGGTACAGTTAACTTTGTTTTACGGAATTCATGTTAATACTTCGGGTGTTTAGTTTTTAAGGAAATATAAGTAAAGCAACATAATTTAATTTATTACCTACCTACTTTCGATGCGGTTTTTGGAATTTTTGTTTGATTAGTAAACTACTGGAAGGATTTTGATGAGAGTTTCAGTATTTAGCTTTTTATATACAAACCTCCTCCTTCTCTAGCTTCCATTGGATACTACTTATCTGTCAAATTTCACAACGATCGGTTCAGTGGTTTAGGCGTAAAATGTGACAGACATTTACTTTTGCATCAATAATGTTAGTATAGTATGGATTTAAATGAGGTAAGTTCTTGAATCTACTTTTCACTTGATCTATCATCTTGATCGACTTCCCAACTTACCTTCTTCAAAGAATGATAGATTTACTTAAATCTTTTTTTTTATTTAGCTAAAAAAAAAAACAACCGACTTCCAAAAAAAAAACACTACAAAGTGAAAAATAACTTTAATTTCGGAAGTCGGTGTCTTGGGTTTTGTGTTTTCGTTTTTTACCACCGACTTCCGAAATTAAAGTTATTTTTCACTTTGTAGTGTTTTTTTTTGGAAGTCGGTTGTTTTTTTTGTAAAAAGTTTTTATTTTTCACTTTTTAGTTGTGGTACCTACCCCACACACATTCAAATACCACTACCTGCTACCAGTGACAGGAACTTATCATATCATCTACATACTAAGTGGGAAAAAAATAAGTATTTTGTAGCTAACTCAAAAACTACCCAAGCAAAGTTAATAAAATTTATATGGGTCCAATTTGGGAGCATACCCTTTCAAACAAAAAAAGACTTTTCAAAATCGGTCCACAAATGACGGAGAAATCGGTGGACATACATAAAAAAAAACAAACATACGCGTCGAACATATATAACCTCCTCCTTTTTGGAAGTCGGTTAAAAAGGCTCACAATATATTAAATGAAAGTTATCTAATCGACTTTATACCCGACTACCCCAGAAAGAGGGTAATGTTTTTGTCAGAGTTTACAGATACACCTACTTCCCTTTTTTCTAATGGATTTTAATTAGCCTTTCCCCAACCAATATCCGGTCTAACTGGATGCAGCTGAATATCAATATTTTGTATAAAGCAACTGCCTATTGGACCTCCACAACCCAGTAACTGGGTAACACGATATCTCTTGGTAAGACTAAATTTTCCACTTATTTTTACCATTTAACTGAAAAGTATGAGAGTAATCTCTTTGAAGCAAAAAGTTAACTGTTTCGCATGTCTTACAGACAGTAACAGATTTACCAACCTTCTATATTCTTCTGATATTAAATTAGTGACTTTTTCAAGCAAACAATTTAATTGTTTCCCATGTCTTACAGACAGTAACAGATTTACCAACCTTCTATATTCTTCTGATATTTAAATTAGTGACTTTTTCAAGCAAACAATTTAATTGTTTCCCATGTCTTACAGACAGTAACAGATTTACCAACCTTCTATATTCTTCTGATATTAAATTAGTGAATTTTCAATATGTAGGTACCTAGCTATAACTGAAAAAGCTTACTCAAGCAAACTGTTGTCTTTTTGAAAGGGAAATTTGTTTTCCTGAGAAAGTTAAGAAGGATTTCGCTGGATGCGGAAAGCACAGAATCGGTCGAAGTGGAGGTGCTTGGGGGAGGCCTATGTCCAGCAGTGGAAGTCTTTCGACTGAAATGATGATAATGATGAATTTCTTTTTGCTGCAAGGTTTACTGATCTCTCAATAATATTATTAATTGAGTAATTTATAATAAGCTTCACCTGCATTTAAACATTTATATTGTATCTAGGCTGTGGGTTGAAATCCAGACAAGTACCAATGTGACTTTTTAAATTCTTATGTACTTTCTGAGTTTATCGGTGAAGGCAAACATCGTGAGGAAATCTGGACCTATCTATATACAAATAAATAAAATTGAAGTGTCTGTTTGTAATGTCAAAGTAACAGCTTTTTACTTTATGCATATGAAAATATATACGGTACATACAACAAAAACACAATTGTTATCATTTTTGTCTGTCTGTCTGTTTGTTCCGGCTAATCTTCGAAACGGCTGGACCGATTTTGAAGTGACTTTCACTGGAAGATAGCTGATGTTATAAGCAGTAACTTAGGCCTTTTTGCCACAGAATTAGAGTAACGTGCAAAAAGAATCAAAATCATGAAATCTGTATCTATACATCTAAAAAATAAATAAAATTGAAGTGTCTATTTGTCATGTAAAAATAACAGGTTATTACTTAAGCTCTAGACAGACGGACTGCATTTCAACTGCAAATCTGCAGTTTGAATGCAGTCGTTACTGTTTGAATGCAGTTTACGACTATGTGTTAATTGCAGTCGTACTAACTGTATTTAAACTGCAGATTTGCAGTTGAAATGCAGTCCGTCTGTCTAGAGCCTTAATGCATATGAAACTAAGTGGGTATATTTGCCCTGTATTAGAACCAGACCATTAATATAGGCTGGTATTATTATTGTATCTACAAAGAACTATTAGGGTAAAGATAAAAAAAAAGCAAATACACACTTAACATTTATCACCACATCAAAGGACATTAAATACCAGTATTAAGTTAACATACGACCTACCATATAAAGACATAAACATCAATGATTAAAAAGGTACAATAACGTTCCAAAAACACACAAAAATAGTTAAATATTGACTAGACATTTTAAGAAAAGACCCCGTTCAGTAAATTTACATCAGCGTATGTCTGAAACAATGTGAAACTATTGGGTGGACCTTTTAAAAACTTAACATACCGTTTGCTTACTTAAAATAATACCTACCCATTCGTTTGAAGCTAGAACATTAATTTTTATAAGACTAGTACCACAGATGCATACAAATAGTTCACTCCGCATCTTAGATATGAAGCTACAAGTACGCGGAGGAAGCCACTTGTTGGGCCAGTTCAGTGAGTGTAACGTAGTCAGAAGATCTAAGAGATACGCGATAGAAATAACTTCTCCCGCGCTGGGTGGGGCGGGAGGGACTGTCAGACTCTTACCGACTAAAACCCACCCGTATTCCTTCAGTTGCCTATATGTTGCCAGGGGCCACGGTAACCCTTTCGGATAAACCCGCAACCCCGGCACGCATCGGCCCTATCGGACCCCTTCAATTGTGCTGACATCTCTTTGAAGCGCACTTGGAACACAACGCGCCGTCGACCCGGGCCTGGTCCTTATCGGACGGTGAGCTACCCATTGCTCACCGTCCGCAAGCCCGCGCCTACGGTGGCCGGGAATCGGCCTGAGATTCCCGACGCCCAGGCGTCTCCTGCGGCGGTTAGGGCCGTGAGGGCGCGAAATTTGCTTCTCCCTCACGTGTTCCGCCTCCTCCTTTGCGAGCATTACTGCTTCGCAGAAGGAGGTGACGGGCTCCCTCGCTCCGTACCATGGCCTGGACCAGGGCCGGACGCGAGAGATCACCGCCGTCGATCGCCTCAACGAGGACACGACGATGCTCCGCCCAAGCCGTCAGACCTCCACCGTATGCTCCACCGTGTCCTCCGGGCGATCCACTCAATGGTGACACCCGGGCGTTTCCTCCCGCCTTATCCTAAACAGGAACCTCCCGAAATAACCGTGTCCGGTGAGGACCTACGTCAGGCGGAAGGTGAGGACTTCGTAGCGCCTCTCTACCCACTCCTCAAAGAGGGGACTTATCGCCGCAATTGTGGCGTCCCCAACCGCTGTGCGACGTGAATTTCACTTTATTATGTCGTAGCAAGAGTCGCTTTTTATTTAAATGATTTTACGGAGTGAACCATCTGTGTTCATCTGTGCTAGTACTGACTGTATTTTTTCCCAGTTTGAATCGCAATTCGCATTTTGGTGGAATGATGAGTTTATAGACATCCATCATCACACGATCATTACACTAGATGATAGGTTTCCGTCAATGATTGTGGCATAACTGACAGCAAAATCTATCGTCTAATGGGCTTCTTGCTGTTATTAGAGCTGAAATTCTTAATTTTTCGTACAAAATCCAGCGAGTCATCTTAATAAAGTTGTCTCTAAAAGCAATTTATTTTACAATACTAACTAAAACTAACCATTGTGCATCGACAGATATTTTCGGTATACAAGGACATTACAGGTGGTTATTTTCAAGCTGTGAACTTTGACTTAAATTTTAAATCTGAAAATTGTCTTCTAATACATAATACTTGTGTACATATTTTAACATTTTAAAACATGTTTTATATAGGAGATAATTTTCAGTGTGCCTAATATTTACTCATTCGGAGTAGCCTAAGCAATACAATATTTAATTGAGGAGTTCCATTATCTACATACGTATGTGTCAAAATATAAAAACGGGACCAAAAAGACGGTTTACCCTTCTAAAGATAAACATGTAAATGTATTTAGGCGGAGATACGTGGTACATTAGACAATACATAAAAAAAACAACGAGGGAAAAATCCCTCTTTGGTAAAAATTGGACTTTTCAGTCTTAGTAGTAATTGATTGATTAATCAGGTAAAATACGACGTAATGCGTTGAACCCGTAGGCTAATAAGTGCGCAGTTTTAACAATTACGCATTTGGCACGTACCTAACTAAAATCTATGGACGATGTTTGGCTAGTTTTTTGTAGCGTTTTCTTCGTTTTCCTCTGGTTTGTTTTGGTTGTTTTCAGGTGTTGTTATGCTGATAGCTCGTTCAGTCTTGCTGGCCATCACTAGGCCATGGTAGATCCAGTAGGTGTGCTTCATGTCCATCAGGAATGGGTCTATGCACTGGACAGGTTTCCTGTAGTTGCAGTATTTGACGCAGTCGTGACAGGCGCAGTACAGTGAGGTGGTGAGGATGTGTTTGCGGTAACTGAAGCCTTGTTCTTTCAGCGTGTCCTTATGACGCGGTTTGGTTCGCATTTTCCCACCAGTTTCTTCACGCTTACTCATCTCTGTAATAAAAAACAATTGATTTCATTATATTTAAAAGTTTTTATTATATAACATAATGTTACAAAGTGCGTGTGTTATGATCTTATTCGATTTGTGTGTAACCACCACACATCCCTCTTAGCATGCTCATCTCAGCTGCATGCAATGCCTTTTCCTTCATCCCTTTTGTGGCCCAACATTCGGATACAGCAGGTCCAACCACAGCTGGTCTAACCATTGTTTTATAAATCTTCTCCTTAAGTTGCTGCCGTCATTTCATCCAGCCAGTGTTAGCTCTGTGCTTAACAGTCCGATCTACTTCACCATCGCTTTGCACGAGTGAACAGAGATACCGAAAGTCGGAGCAAACCGGGAGAAGCGCGCCATCAAGTGTTATGGCCCCAGAATTGGAGAGACCCCCAAAATCGCAGAACATATGTTCGGTTTTGGTTCTGCTCATTTTGAAGCCAACATTCTCCAGCTTTTGTCACCATTTCTCTAACTACAAATGTTCTTTTTTTGCCAGATCAATGTTTTTGATTTTGAATAACATATCCAAACCAACATTTAAAAACCCTCAAGCAATTACAAAAATATAAAAAAACAAATTCTTTAAAGCTTCTAATTCTAAACAACTGTGACATAACTATGTCTTTAAATAAGTGTCAAAGTTAACAGTTACATTTTAGAAATGGTATTTAATAAACTACAATAACGGGCTATAATTCGAATCTATTTTCTTCCTCCAATGATTCAGAAATCCCATGTAGGACACCCTGCCCTGTACAGGTAGGTACCTACATCATTATGTAAACATGCAAACAAAGCCGTCACAGCGTTATGTATAACATTGACAGACAGATATATACAATCATATTAGGGTAAAGTGTCAACCCAACTACAGTGTTAACCTCATCCCTAAGTTGAAGTATTTGAAACCTGAGTTCTGTCTGAATGAGGACAGTATTGTCAAAAAACTGACGCTTAAGTGTTCATGGGTGTCATCGGTGGGATAAGTGACGATAAAAATTTGTAGGTACTTACTTGGCGGCGACGGCGATGCGGCTTGAGCTTAATCCACGTTCAACAGGTTGCTTCTTGATACACTACTTCTGGAAATGTCACAATTTTTCTCATAACCATAGCGCAGCTCCGCACGAATTAAGACGTCTGAAAATAATTTATTGATTGATGGCAATGCACTAACTATTTGTGCGCAAGTGCAAATTATTTCCTGGTTCCACAGTCTAGGTCACGTGGAAATATCGTGGAACGTGCTGAACTGACAAGCAGTAATGATTTATTAATGTAGGTACTGAGACTAGACACCCCGCCAGGTAGGACAAAAGAATGTCCCTACTAATACTACTGACACTGCTAACCTCCTACACAAATATCTACAAATATATAACTGTGTTAGAACAATACCCTTATCAGTAGTAAGTTTGTGCTATTAAATTAATAAACTTCTGGCAAGATTAAGAATATATGATATTGATTAAATAATTAGGACGTCGCGTCGTTGCTTTACATTTAGTAAATAATTTGAGAGTGTGAAATCTGTGTTTAAATACTACGATATACCTATATTTCCACTCATTAGTAGTAATTAAAGACTGCTTACTAACAGCAGTGATAGCCTAGTAGTGTGAACGTTGGACTGCCCAGTCATAGACCTTCGAGTTCGAACCCAAGGCAAACCTCTGAATTTTCGGATTCATGTGCGTATTGTATAGTTATCGCTTGCTTAAAAAACGATTAAGGAAAACACCGTGTGGCCATGCCTGAGAGATATTTCTCGACGACATGTGAAGCCAAGTCCCATGAGCGGTTAGTCACTGACCACACGAAAAAGAAAGAATTAAAGACTGGATAGGGAAGCCCAGAAAGTTTTGCAAGTATCAACGAAACTTACAGGATTATTTATAGGTAACTAGGCAACTGATAATCTTGTGTCCTTCAGTCCGTTCTACTTATGTAGTTCCTATTAGGTTGAAAATAAATAAGTAGATTGGTAGTAGTAGACCTACACCTCGTGTGACACTTTGATCGTGTAGCGAAAAAGGTAAAATGAAATACAAGTCAGACATTTTATAATTTTAATTCCCATGCTACATCTACAATGTAAAAGAGTGTGCACAATCATTTCAAAAGACATCCTTGTAATAAAAACAACTAAAAATAAATCTTCATAAAATTCAAAATTTAAAAAATTTTACATCTTAAATTCAATGGTCGAAACTTTTAGTCAATATACCTTTCACAATTGTAAAAATTTAAAATATATTTGTGACATAACAAAACCTTAATTTAAATAGCACAAATTCAATTTAGCTAAATAAACATTACTTGGAATGACTTCAATTTGATATGCAACAAGAAATATAGAAGTGTGACACAAAAAATGTACGAATAGCCGACACTGACATAATTACTGTTGTTATTGTTGTCCATTCTTCATGACACAACTTGAAGGAAAGAGAAGACACAGACGATAAAGACAGAAAGACAGAATAAGTCAAATAAATAAACTAAGGAACGGTGTCGAAGGGCACCAACGAAGCTTAGTCGTCGTTGATTTTAGCCCGCTGCACATCGTCGGCCTCGTCTGCGTTCTTGCAAATGGTCGCGATGTACATGGGGTCGTCGTTGTCCTCACTGGTAGACAACCTGGCGACCACCACGCGAAGCATGCCCTTCTCATCCGTCAATTCTTTTGCTATCACGATTTGCATTTTTCCCCCGACCTCGAAATCCATCTTCCTCATCTTCACTTGAGCAATGTTCCTCCTGGAATTATATACAAATTCACTATAAAATTACAGAAATATGAATAGTAAAACTTTTTCTCAGGGATAGATGAGCACGTAATTAAGGCTGTATTAAGTTTCACATAACATAGGTTCACTTTCAATCAATTTTATTAAAGAATCAAGCCACTTGGAAGGACACGGTCACTTCTTTGTCTATTTTAAGTCATGTTTCAGCAAAAATGTTGCCAAAAGAATACGTTCCTTATGAATCAAGGCCATATATTTTATCAACGAAAGAATATTTTCGAGCCAATTTATAGTTGTATCATTCGCTAAGAGCGCCTTTGCTACAAAATAGTCGACAGACGGACTGACGCCATCTTGTTCACGAGTCCGGGGTTCCTCACACATCTACCTATCTATTCTTACTACGAGAAAATTACAGAAAAATTGGTGGACACGTAACACTTCTAATCACACCTGACTAGGATCCCTAAATTTGAACTTTGTAAGTACCTATGTCATGAGGAGTCCATGCTAAGATGTCCACAGACGATATTATTTTGTATGTTTCTGATTTAGATTTCTTGCTAAGTACATGCGTAGATTTTACTTACCTCACCACAACCGCAGGAACACGGGCCGTTCGACGTGGCCGCCGTCGTAGAGAATTAACCGGACGTCTTCGTCCGGCTGCTGCTCGTGAACGTAGGGAGTAGACAGATATTGATCCAGAGGCGGAGCTTCATCCTAGAGCAGCTTCCACCTGTGTTGCCAACTAAATATGTAGTCAGTGTGGCACCCGCAAACACTTCAATAAGTACCTACCTAACATAATCATCATTTAAGCAACAAAACATTGAACTTTGAGTAAGTTCAAACTTTTTGATCCTTAATAGTCCTTTGACAAACATGGCCAGCCCACTGCCACTTGCAGTTTGCTTACCCTGCAAGCTGTATCGGTGACTCTGGTTCGGAATATGTTATCATCTTCTATAATATAAAAATGAATCGCAAAATGTGTTGGTAAGCGCATAACTCAACAACGCCTAGACCAATTTGGCCAATTCTTTTTTTTAAATGTTCGTTATTTTTAGGACAAGGTTTTAGGGTAGGTAGGGTAGGTAGGGTAGGTAGGGTAGGTAGGGTAGGTAGGGTAGGTAGGGTAGGTAGGGAAGGTAGGGTAGGTAGGGTAGGTAGGGTAGGTAGGGTAGGTAGGGTAGGTAGGGTAGCTAATAAATGATAAAGATGGTGCACCCCAAGCATTTATAAGGCAAAACAACGTTTGCAGGGTCAGCTAGTCTATACTAAAAATAAAACGCTGTTCATTGGTAAGCGCATCACTTCAGAACGGCTGGGCCGATTTGGCAAATATTTATTTTAAAATGTTCGTAATAGTCTGAATCAGGTTTTTACGTAAAGAAAAAATTGAAAATTGCTCGGAAAATTCGAAAATTCCAATTCAATTAAACCAATAAATAATAATAAACTTGTCGCTACGTCACTATGTGCTAGCGACAGTTTTCGGGGGCCCATTATTGAGTATGCAAGATACCCCCTGCCATTTTACCTGTGTATTTATATAAAATATTGGTCAGGCAGGGGCCATAGTCTTTCCATAGTTCTTGTACTAAGCCATCCAAACCCATAATCCAATATCTTTGTTTCTACGAGTATATCCTGCAATAGTCCTGCACCTGGTCCTGTCCAACCGGGGGTTGTCCCCCGGTTGGTACCTTGGATATAGCGTGAATAAGGATAATCGTCGGTTGGTGCCTCATTTCATTAAAAATGTCTAACGGGCCTCTGCGAGTTGGCTTCGGCCCCTCGTACGCCTTCCAAAGGTCCGGGACCCCAGGGTACCGAGATGTGTCAAAGACATTTGAAAAATAATAATATTAAGGGAGTGCTTCCGCTGCCGGCGCCGGCTCCCGAATTGGCTGCTGGCGCTGACTTTGGAAAAAGAACGGAAAACGAGTTTGGCAATTTTGACATATTGGAGTAGATAGGTGGGGTAGGCATAATTAAAAAACCGGCCAAGTGCATGTCGGACCACGCACAATGTAGGATTCCGTAGTTGGGATGAATTTATCCCAAGAACAAACTTAAAAAAATCTTTCATACAGAATGTATGGGAGAACATGTTTTTACAACCGCAAATCTGAGTTGGTCGATTATTACTCGTTAACTTCTAAAGCCTACTCAGCTGTAATAGTTTTCCTTTTAAATTCGTTATATAAGCTACGGCCGTGAATTTTTTCACATATCTAAAACCAACCATTTATCTGGCTCTAACAAAAAAATTCACTTTTAAGCTTAATATTTAGCAAACGGATCTCTGAATTCAAAAATGGTTTAACACACTCACAATGTTTTTGAAAGACCTTTCCAACGATACCCCACACAAACGGATAGAAAAAAAAAAACATCCCTACTTTAAGGGTACCCTAAAAAAAAATTTTTTTTTTTCCATTTCGTCGGTATGATTAATATGTATACCCATGCCAAATTACAACGTTCTATTACTAACAGTCTTGGAGCTAGACCGCGGACAGACAGACAGACAGACGGACATGACGAAACTATAAGGGTTCCTTGTTTACTACGGAACCCTAAAAAACATTTAATAAACCATTATTTTTTTCCATTAATATATTTCCATAATCAATGATTTCCATATTCCAGTAATCAAGTACTTATTTATACCCGGAACTGAACTAGTAGATTATGATTTTTACTCGCAAAAAAAGGTTAGGTTAGGTTAGAACTGTGACCCCTTACGCACGAGCCGAGCGAGCGAAGCGAGCGGTGCCACGGCAGCGGCTGGCGAGTGGCAAAAACGACTAGAATATATAGAAAAAAATACTTTAGTTAGGGTTAGTTAGTTGGAGTTCTGAATACTGGAAGGGTTTCCATAAACACCGCGCCAATGTCGTTATTTTTGGAGTCGGCGCCGCGAAGGCACTCCGTAATATTAATTCTTATTTTTTTTCCAATTTTGTATTAATTATTGGAATTTGAACAGGTATATTATTAAACATCTAAAAATTCGGTGACTTCTTAAAATTTTCAAAATACGGCAGTGCTTTTTGTACGTTTTTTGTGACATATTTTTTTTATCAATCATCTACAAGGTTTATCCTTAATTAGATTTTTTCATTGGCCAGTAAAACTCTTGAGCTAGTCAGACGTTTTTTTCGTGGCTACTACTTAAAGTTTTCTATATAAACTTATCCAAAACCCATAACACGATTTCCTGGTGAAGACCCTTAAGTTACTGCTTACTAAGTTAGCTTTGTAAGTTATGCACTTTTGAAGGAAGTAGCATTACTTGCTTCAAAAGCTTTTTTGAAGCTGGGACGATAGACTTCAGTCCTGAATGCTGCCATAATTTTAAATGCTTCTGCTTTATGTCTTTCAAAATTGTAAGCATAGACTGTCTACAATGCTGAAATGCTTACAAGAATGTAGATAGGGAGATAGTTAGTGCCCACAGTCAAAATGGGCCAACAGACCAATAACATGTGGGATTATGTAAGTGATCTATTGAAACACTTTGATCTGCACCCTAATTGCGTAACACACTTTCAATCACAATCTGAATGATTTTGAAGGATATTTGATAATCCATTGCTTCATATGTTCGAAAAATTGGTCTACTTGAACCCGTGAATAAAGCAATGAATGTTGTTGAACTGTCAAAATTAAAGCCATTGCTACTGTTAGTTGTTTGTTGTGTTATGCAAATACCCCGCAGATCTATCAGCGGAACAGTAAACTAAACAAGACTTGGATTTTGATTATTTTTATTTCTCATCCTACAACTACCACACACATATAAAGTGAAAAAGAGTACATTATCATATCAAAAGACATCCTTGTAATAAAAATAATCCTTATAAAATTCAAAACTGTATAATAAAAATTAGTAAAGTACACATCTAAAATACAATGGTCAATACAAACAATCTTTACCCAATACACCTTTCTTATGATTACGGAAACTTTTAAAGGCCTTTTTGTTAAAATATTACAATAATCAAACACTAAAATAAAGTAAATTCAATTTAGTAACATAAAGACCTTGATTTGATATGCAACAAGGAGTTTACCGGATGTGATATTAAAATGTACGAATGACCGACAGTGACATAGTTTCTATTCATACAACTTGAAGAGAAGACACAGACGATAAAGATAGAAAGACAGAACATGGCATATAAATGAGCCAAGGAATGATGTCGAAGGGCACCAACGAAGCTTAGTCCTCGTTGCTTTTGACCTGCTGGACATCACCGGCCTTGTCTACGTTCTTGCCCTGGCCTTTCGCCTTGCCTTGGCCTTTACCCTTGCCCTGGCTCTTTGCCTTCTCTTGGTCCTTTCCCTTGTCCTGGGCCTTACCTTTCTCCTGGTCTTTTCCCTTGTCCTGAGCCTTAACCTTTTCCTGGTCCTTTCCCTTGTCCTGGGCCTTACCCTTCCCCTGGTCTTTTCCCTTGTCCTGGACCTTACCCTTTTCCTGGTCTTTTCCCTTGTCCTGGGCTTTACCTTTCTCCTGGTCGTGTCCCTTGTCCTGGGCTTTACCTTTCTCCTGGTCGTGTCCCTTGTCTTGGGTTTTACCTTTCTCCTGGTCCTTTCCCTTGTCCTGGACTTTACCCTTCTCCTGGTCCTTTCCCTTTTCTTGGGTTTTACCTTTCTCCTGGTCCTTTCCCTTGTCCTGGGCTTTACCCTTATCCTGGTCCTTTCCCAATTCTTGGGTTTGACCCTTCCCCTGGTCCTTTCCCTTATCCTGGGCTTTAACCTTCTCCTGGTCCTTTCCCTTTTCTTGGGTTTTACCCTTGACTTGGTCCATTGCCTTGTCGTACTCCTCTTTAGCCTTCGCCGGGTCCTTCTTGCAAACGGCAACGACATACATGGGGTCGTCGTCATCGTCATCACTCTGAGACATTTTCACAACCATCATACGAAGGTTGGAGTTGTCCTTATTCATCGCTTCTGTTAATGCTTTTAATGATTCGAATTTATCGGTTGACATCTGTGATCTCAACTAACTGCCTCCAAGTGCCTCTCCCTGACCTCGTCCTGTAATAAGATACAAATTCGTTGTTAAAAATAATATGAGATGATAATTTGTGACAAAAGGTTTGCTCAGCACGCGTAACATGTCCAGTTCCATCTGTACGAAGAAAATACTCTATGCAAAATCTCTTTCTATAAAAAGTGACATTTCTTTTCTTCATTTTGAACATGTTTTTGACATTGATTGTCGCTGGGATGAGATTGCGACTAGATTTTGAACGTTTTTTTTACTGAAATTGGCCTTCTGTTATTTTGTCTCTCGCTACACGGGCGGAACAGATAAAGACATCCTAAACACGTCTTGGGTTTCATAAACTGTTTTTATTAAGCATAAACTGTCAGAACATTAATTAAAAGGAAGGTCTAAGAATTGAATCATTGAACAATAGTGTTACCAAATGAGAGTACGACTTGGCTACTAAACTGCTTTGTCTATTTTTAAAGATTTGTTGAATCGTGTGCTACGCTCATCTTTTTTACAGTATATAGAGTGTTTTTAGAGTTTCGTAGCCAAATGGCAAAAAGATAACCCTTCTTATCTTGTCATGGCCGTCTTTTAGGCTGTCCGAATCCTAGACTATTAGCACTATGTCGAGGAAAATTGGAAAGAGGGTGTATTCTGTGTACCGGTAAACAATGGTGTAAGACAGTTAATTGATTCAGGCGTGACCTTGCGGAAATCCATTATTAAATACAATAGACGTGGATATATTCAATAACCTGTTCCATCCATCCTCAGCAGGCATCCTCAGGATGACGATTGACTTGTTTTGCGCTCGGTATGACAACACGCCGTGTTCGAGTCCGCAACAAGTCAATCGTCATCCTGAGGATGCCTCGTTGAGAGGTGAAACACGTGTCGATTTCTATCACGGATTTTTTTGATGGCTCTTTAGAAATAGCTAAGCGGAACAGGTTACTAAATATATCCACGTCAATTGTATTTTTAAACAATGGTGTAGTGAAATTACGATTTCCCCATAACTACACGTAACTGAGGAATGAATAAAAATGTAATACACATGAGCATGTGGGGTATTGTTAGATTCCGTTAATTATACAGATTATGATGATAATTATATACATTTTCGGTTCCAACCGCAGAAATAACTTAGTTTTAATAGTCTTTTCGAGAAACATTGTAAATACAAACTTATTTTTGCGGCCGGATAAATCAATACTGTGAATGCGTATCACGGACTTAGCCAGTTTTTTTTTTACTTATACTGGGAATTCCTAAGCGATACTGGGAAACTGTCGTGCTCTTTTTTCATGAAATAATTTTGGCATAACTCGTTTTTTGGTGAATTGCAAGCTGACCATAAAAATTAGTAAAATTTACCAATATTTTTTTTTGTCTCAGTTTCGTGCAAGGTTCCTTTTAATGTATCGGAAGAAAAAATCTGGACAGCAAAAGTAGGCCAATAAAAAAATATTTTGTAAGAAATCAATAATTAATGCTGCAATAAATGTTCAATATGGCATCTATCTTACTGTAAGATCAACTAAAATTCCACTCTGAGATCTCATGGGTAACATACAAGACCTGGTCTTTCTACATTCCTGATTAAGAATTCAAAATGTCACTTATCTTACCACAGGGACACGTGATGGTTTATTTTAAAGATGAAAATTTTGGTTCCCGATACAACAAGTTATAACCGGGCTGTCCACTTCCGGAAAAAGTAGACAGCTATGTATCGATCCATAGTCGGAGCTCCAAAAGGTCAGTGTGGCAACGCATTAAAAATCTGCCAAACTTGTAAAAAAATACGTCTAAATATATTCCTAATTAAGTAGTAAATATTAAAAGTTATGTATTATAAACAACTGTTTGAACTCACGAGCCTCTAATTTTAAAGAAAATTCTGTAAAGTATTTATTATTTTGCTTTTACAATTACTTACGTTCTCTCTTAGTAAGCACTTACCCCTATTTATACAAGAATTTTCATCTCCATACTGAGGGGCTAATTAATTTCCGTCGATTTTGGTCAATATTGCACCGCGTACTGTATATTTATTTATTTACTAGAATTCCTTTATTTATTTTTTTCATTATAAATTTTTCTTCGGCGCGCATACTACAACTTAACAAAGTTTCATCACAATCGGTCGAGCCATTTTCGAGTTTTTACCAGACTAACCCACCGTACAAAATTTTTTATTTATTAAAAAATCTCCTTACAACTATCATTCCAGGTGTATGTAATGCGACATTGGTGGTTCTGTATTTATGCCAATTTATCTTGGCAGGTCGCGTAATAGGAAACTATGTATACAGTACTGAATTTGGATCCTCTCTCCGTATTTGTCTTTGTTTAGGGCGCCGCGCTGCCTTGAACTGCACATACCGGTCAACCTTATTTTTTTAAATATTGGACTCGAATATTTTCATCTTTCAATTTCAGGGAATTTACTAAGATTATTAGGATAAACAAATGAATTTTCCTGCTCATAATTGGTGACTTTAAACTAATACGAGAAAAGGCATATTTTGAAAATTTGTTATAGAAATCTGTGTTCAGACCAATTTAGTTCAACAGACTGCCGTTCTTCCGTGGTGGCACCACAAACTACGCAGGAGATGTAATCTCAATTTATTGTATCTATGCTTCCGGCCGGAATATGCTTCCAGAATGTTATATTTATCAAGTCACGTGATTCGGGAACACCAATCACGGTGCTAAATCCAGTGACGCCCTATTAACATGGACGATTGTGATTTGTCGTTCTATAAATAGTTACGATAGAAAATCATTACTTTCATCATATAAACATAACTAGTACCTGCCCATATTCGACGTTAACACAGTTCGACGGGCTGACATAAACTTGTAAAACGAAAGCAGTGTTAACGCAGAATAGTTGAAAACCCAATAAATTGGGAAGCCCAGCGGTGGCTTGTCCACTTCCGAGGCCAGTGCTGGTAAGCACTGAAGAAACTTATCTTATGGACGACATCTTCGATGAGTTCTACTGGTCATCTTTTTTAATTTGGCTGCTTGAATAATCATCTTCTCTACATCTGGCCTGGTCTTCCTGTGGCAGAATTCGGGTTCTCCGAAGTCAAGGACGACGAGGCATCAACAAGTTTCCAGTCCAGGGTTCTGGTTGTGACTCTTTTGCAACAGAGAAGAGACCGATCTTCTTCACCAGTGTTCTGAGTTTGTAACTACGTTTCGTCTAAGTGTTACCGTGTTCCTTCTAACTGTGTTTCTTCAACTCTTTTCGAAGACTTTACTGTGGATTATTATCATTTATTACACTGTTATATTACCTTTCTCAACTTTATTAGGTGAACTTTTATTACTGTACTTTGTTAATCGTTGATAGTTGTCAGTAAACCTACAAATTGTTATTTACATATCCGTACATATTACTATCAAATCTGTATTTATATATCAAAATGGTGTTTCTTTTGGATAGCATTATTGAGTATTTTGTCGAAAATCTCCAAGATTTTGAAACTATTATTATGCTTGCGGGAATATTTTTGGTATACTTGGGTATTGATTTGCTTATCGGAGCTGTAATGACTAACAAAATTCTTGAATTTTTAGGAGAATTTATTGATTCTTATAACTAATAACCATACTTGCGCCAAGCAACTATGGCTCTTCAATTATATGTATATTTGCGGTTATTTTACTACATTACTCTTCTACGTTTATACCTGCGGTGTGTTCCTTTGTTTATATTTGGTTAAAATGTAATATATTTTAATGATCTGAGTTTCAATCCGAATGAATGGGATTTTTTATTCAAAAATGTATACTGGTGTCCTTGGTTCCAAATAAATATTTATTATCTGACTCCTGTAACACAGGTATCACCTAGCTCAGGAGTCAGGGCTTCAAATTAAAATCTAACACCTTTTTTATGTCAATAAAACATTTTATTATTATTAATTAAAATGTGTGAAAGTCAGTTGTTTTTCTTTTATTTGACCAATCATTTATACCTTACTACCCTGGCTGGACTACTGACTTGGCTGACCACGTCTGCCGCATGACCAATGAGCTGTGGGCTAAAATACCAAGTATGTGGAGCCCTGAGACAGCTAGAAGGCATCGCGTAAGACTCCGTAGAAGATGGCGAGACAATCTGGACAAAACAAACGACCAGATATCCACATTAGCACTGGATCGCAAGCACTGGAAGTCATGGGTAGAGGTCATTGCCCAGCATTGATACTGGCTAACAGTAACAGTATATCCATAGATAACAAAATAATGAAATTAAAAAACATGAATTGAAAAACGTTTATTACCATTGGATAGAAGAAATGACATTATTACATATTGTCATCACAAAATATCACACCTAGAAAAGTCATATAATGTTTTAAATCGAGATAAAAAGATTACAAAGAGTTTTTAAACTCTTAATAGTATACCTACAAAGAGTCAAACACTGCTTACATTATTAATAATTTATAATTTTCCTGTAATTTATATTGTTAGCATAATAAATTACTGAAAAATACCCGGATTCGAATTACCCTCAAGTTGCCTTGGCAACTGACCATAAAATAAACATGTTGTAGTTTTAAAAATAAGTACAAAAGAATGGCCTATGTAGACCTACACTCGTTCTAACTTTCAGTATCTATCAGTCACAGATTTTGCCTATAAACTGCCCCCGTTAGTCCAATAACTAAATAGTAACAAATGACGTATTAACAATAGGGATGATGCCCAGGATAAAAAAAAAGAAATTCTATTTACTCTGTCAGTCAGATAATAAAAAATATTAGACACGTATTTTTTGCTTTATCATATGAATAAAAAATTACTTAGATAGAACGCATTAAAGTTGCTACGCCACAAGTAAGTATAAAATCTACATACTCGTGACGTCATGGCACATTTTACTCAATGTATCGCCGTAATCTTTTGATTACGTAAAAAAAGAAAAATACGTGTCTAATAATTTTTAACAATCAAACAGCAGGACAAAAAAAATTGTTTTCATCCCTATTAAAAAAATAGTCGGCATGATACATTCAATATAAAACATTACCTAAAATATCTACAATGTATATATATGTCACCGTAAGATTGTGAGAACCGTTAGTTTATAATCTGTCGGAATTATTTCCGATAGATTATAAACTATCGAAAAATTGTGAACTGGGTGAAATGGTTAGGTTAGAACTGTGACCAAACGCGCGTGAGCCGAGCGAGCGTAGCGAGCGGTGCCGCGGTAGCGGCCGGCGAGCGCTACTTCCAAATTGCTCGCAGCCAGGCAGGCTATTTAATATTAGCGCAAGGTGCGTTACGTCGCAAACAAGTTCGATACCAGTTCACAATTTGTCGGTTTCCCATGGAAAGATTATAAACTAGCGAAAAGTAATGCGTTAAATTGTAAATGGTTCGTTCACAATTTTTCGACAGCTTATAATTTAACGAAAATAATTCTGATAGATTATAAACTAACGAAGTTCATAATTATACGGTGACATATACATACATAAACTCTCGCCTTCTTTCCATGGGGGTAGGCAGAAACTACAGAATGCCACCTGCTACGATCCTTACATACTCCTTTTGTCTTGTTTACTTTCAATAATAATATGCTTAATACAATCGTAATAAAATCAGATAAATGGAGACGACGTGATTGATAGTTAGATGCCTACGTCAAAATTAAATTACATTAAATTATTCAGTACATGAGTCAGTCTCATTTAAAAAGGCATTCACAAAATAATATAATTTTACAATTAATAATGCTGCCTAACCTTAAACTAAACTATCACCACATTATCATTGTCCTCATCGTCACTAATCATCACCACACATACCTTAGTAGTCGGCAGTTTGTGAAGTAAGCTATAGTCACACTAAGTCTTACTATGCTTCCATGTTACCACAGTATACATAAGTAACAGTACTATGTCTTCACAGAAAACGGCCGAAACAACGCGCTTCAAAATCTCAGTGTATATCAGTACGCAACAGTATCGAGTGCGCGGCAGTTATGCACAGACGCGGAACGTTTGTCTACCAAAGCGGCCGTAGGTCACTGCCGATACATAATACTGTTATTTTATTGTACTGTGATGTTACTTTCAAGTCTTATTCATCTCTCGTTCAAAATAATAGTGAGCCATGAAACACTAACTTTCTATATCAGTCTTAGGTACTAGATGCTTCATACATTCCTTGGCCTTCCAACTTTTACCAATTAAAATTTAGTACTAAAAAAAACTTTAAAACTAAAACAACATAATACAATCAAACTTAACATTTGAATATTGTTTGAGCAAAAATTTATAATGTAACAGAACCACAGAAACAATAACCAGGATACGGTTCTGAAGAGTGCTAACGCTTAGTGCTTGCGTCGTTTTTGCTCCGGTTCCTGATTACTTGTAGCAGGAGAAGCTATTGTCGAAGTAGAATCACCGCCAGTACGCGTAGTAGTCGTCTTGCTAGCAACCACAAGACCGTGGTAGATCCAGTGAGTGTACCTCATGTCCATTAGATATGGGTCAATACATTTGATAGGCTTCCCATAACCGTAGTACTTAAAACAGTCGTCACAGGAACAGTACCACGAAGTCGTGATCATTTCACTGCGGTAGCTGAAGCTGGGGTCTTTGAGAGCATCTTTATTACACGTCATAGCGTATTCTTCGGTGCGGATCCTTCTGGTGACATTGACCTGATGTTGAAGATCAGCAGCAGACATTTCTGGAATTAGAAATATGTAAATTTATTAATTAAAGTTTAAAGAAGCATTTTTTGTTTCATAAGAACATGTAACTGAGTTGACATAAATGAGGTCAAAAGATAAAAGTTATATTGTTAAGTTAAATTAAGTTCAGAATAACAACAGTTAGTATCTGGGCGACCAAGCTCTGCTCGAGTGAAAATAGAGAAAACGATTTTTCCCAGAAAAGAGACCTAGCTAGATCGATTTTTGGCCCCCTAAACAGGGGTTTAGGTTTAGGTGGGGTTTGTCTTATAGGGATACGACACGAGAACGTGATACAAATATGTGTAAACAAATATTGCTCATTTATAAGGCTCATAATTAAATTGGTGGACCAATAGTCTACCCAGCAATAAGTAACCAGAAGATTAGACTGTTATTCAACTTGTTAAAATGAATATAAAACACTCATAGAAATCGAAATACAGATAGTTAACACGAGAATCACTATGATTAATAATGATTCTGACTACCGAAAACATAAAACCGGTTGCTAATTATAAATATTCTAACATAACATGTTCATACATAATTTGAAATCATTTATCAACAACAAAAGAATCTGCGTCCAAACTTAATATCATAACCTATCACAAATAAAACCATTTAAAACATAATGAAACTACATTTGCAACCACCATACTAAATATGGTTATAAATAATTTCGGATCAAAGATGGCATCATAAGAATAAATATAAAGGGCCAGTACTTACAAACGCGGTGACTGTAATGCGGATTCAACAGGTAGGCTATTAAAACAAATCACTTCACAGAAGCTAGGGTATTAGACCTAAAAACTCATTTAGCGTGCAGGCCGCAACAACTCCCGAACCACGGTCCGAAATTCTTTATTGATTGATGCAAATAGTTTGTGCGCAAGTGCAATTCAGCTCTTTGTTTACCCAGACCAGGACACACCCACCTGCGAGTACTGCCTGCGTCCTAGATAAACATATACCTACTTACTTACTAGAAATATTAGGTTTATGTCTGACTACGATATAGTGATTTAAAATTCACTTCGACAGTTTTAAGAGACTTCGTCATTCAAGAAGGTAGATACCTAAAGCTTCTACAGCAGCCAATCTACAGCTCAATCAAAGTTGTCATTTGTTTTTAATTATAATCTAAGGTCATATAAAAGCCTAAACATTTATTTCATTTCATATGTCAGCAACTCCGTATTCTTCTATATTATATTCTGACAAAAAATACGTACCTAAAGAAAGTCTCCCTTGACGTCTTGCAATATGTGCATTTAATGCCCAATTTGATTGGTTTCATTTAGGTGTACCTAGGCTACCATCCTTTACTGGGTCATTACTGGGCATCGTCAAAGGTGATCAAAATCACCCTAAGCCAGCTAAAAACTGCTGATTACCTTTTTACTGATGTATAGCTGCTTAACTTAAAAATCGTATCTTACTTCTTCTTGGTGAAGAAGCCCACCAGTCTTCTATCTGCTAATAACAGCTCCGATTGCCAATCCGTCTGCCAAGTATGGCTATTGCTATTGCTTTTAAAGGCTCATGTTCATTGGTCGATTGGTCGATAGGGAACCGTTATCATTAGTCAATAGAGAACGACTGCGGTATACGGAAAACCGCCGTTATAAGGAGAACAAGTGCGGTGCAGGTATACGTAGAACCTGCACGGCACTTGGCAATTGCTTTGAAGTCTCATTTTCATTGGGTATGAGTCTCAGCACGCTCTTGCCGACCGATGAATTTCATTGGTCGCTACGCCCGCTGCGGGGATACCCGCGGACAGTATACCGACCGCGTTATCGACTTATGCTTTCCATTTGTCATTACCCCGCCTGCAGATGTCCCCGTATGCTGTATATCGACCGAATTATCGACTAATGAAAACGAGCTCTTAGGGTAGCGTACCAAAATGGTAAAAACATTACACTCCTTTTTGGGCAGTCATGTAAAAAGCAACCCCTTATGGTGCAACTGCGTCTGTTTATCTATCACAGCTGCTTATTTCAGGAACCGCTAATGCTATCGGCTTGAAATTTCCATCGTCAGATATTACAAATAAATTAATTGAAATAAAATTGTTAGTTTCGTTGCAACTGGAGTCCAAATGGGGGTTGTTTTATTTCTTCAGTTGCACATTTTTATTTATGCCGCATAGTTGTTTATGATGAAAAATATCCATACAAATAACATTCCGCCATTCCCCCGCAACCGAAGTATGCAAAGCGAAAAATCTGAAATACTTAATCTATTAGTTGACGCAGGTAAATATGAATATTACAGGAAAATTAAAATGATGTCTCTAACTAGCACCGTACTTTAGTATTCAAAAAACCCTTTACAAACAAATTTAGTTTTGTAGTCTTTAAAAGTTAAAATATTATTTTAAAAATGATAAATATTTGACCTACAAAGCTAGTCGTAAAGAGGTTTAGAATATAGTACCGATATACTTACATCATTAGATCAAAAATAATATATACCTACCTATTAAATAATATCTGATCTTGGTACATCACTCAGATACAACAATTTATGCTCTCCAGATTTTTGTATCAGAGTGGTTTACTTACGGTATTGTTTTGTTCTTGAGAACAGTGAAACTACCACTGATTAAAACCAATTTTTGCCACATTTATTTTATTAGAAGTATAAGATTATTTATCAAGTGTAAGGTTATGATAGAATAATTATTACAAGATGGTACTTATTACAAATACTTGAAAAAAATCAAAGACCTTTTTGTTTTAAACAAACAAAAGTTATCTACAATTATATTTTTTTTTTTATTTCACCCTGTTCAGTTAATGACTAAACCTAAAATAACTAGGCCTAATATAAAATAGGTGAAGACTAATTTGTTTTCAAACACCATGACTTGATATGCAAATTTTATAAAAATTATAAAAAGTTATTAAACTTTTGATTACATTAGATTTAGGTTAAAAAGTAAGCAATCATTTTTAAAATAAATTTAAAAAAATATTTCAAGAATGCAGATAGCTGTTAAGTTTCCGGGTTTTTTTATGGTTTATATACAAAGTCAAAATTTTAACAGATTTTTAAATAATATTACTATAAATAAGGTAGCCAGAATAAAATTTTGTCTTGTCATAAAAATATCGGTAACCCTGCAGAAAACGACACATCACACAGACAAAATACAAGACTACATTAAGAGCCCCTTTTCACATGCTCAGATAAACTCAGATTGCCGGAAAGTCGGCATCGGGCCGGCCAGTGAACAGATAAATATTTTTAAGTAAGGATTAACAGGTTATTTCACCTGTTTTAGCAATACATTTGGCAGCATCTTGAAAGTATGAAAAGGTGCTAATACACACAAACTACATGCACAGGACAACATTTACGCACACATACAACATTTTAAGACTTGACTTTTTTTATTTTCTTTTCTTGCGGCTCCCTTAGCTCTTTTTCTTTCGCCTCCTTCCTCTCTTTTTTTTGTTTACTTTCTTTGCGATCTTTTATTTCCCGGGGTTCCTTTATCTCCATTTCTTCGTCTAGTTTCTTTTGTTCTTCTTTTTTTATCTTATAGTATTTGCCTCTTTTACGCTCTCGACGCTCTTTTCTCTCCTGCTCTTTTCGTTCTTCATGCTCCTTCCTCTCCTGCTCTTTTCGTTCTTTATGCTCCTTCCTCTCCCGCTCTTTTCGTTCTTTATGCTCCTTCCTCTCCTGTTCTTTTCTATCCTTATATTCTTTACAATTTATAAAATCCATCGGGTCTTTACTCTCGATTTCTTCGTTTTGAACGTTTTTCTGAGCTTCTTTTACTTCTTTTATTTCTTCGTTTTTCTGAGCTCCTTCTACTTCTTTTGGGTTTTCCTGCTTTACCTTCTTCTCTTTTCGTTCTTTTCGGTCTTTAAATTCTATTTCTTCTCTCGTTTTTTTTACTTCGTGCCGTTCTTTTGCCTCTTTTGGCTCTTTCACTTCCTTTCGATGTTCTGTACGCTCTTTTTCCTTCTTCACCTCCTTTTTAGACTTCTTTTTCTTTTTCTTTTTTTTATCCTTGGAATCCTTGGCGTCTTTCGGACCCTGAGGATCCTTGGGGTCCTTAGAATCCCGCGGATCTGTGGAGTCATTAGGATCCTTAGAATCTCCAGGTTCCCGAGGATCCTTAGAATCTCGAGGTTCCTGAGGATCATTTGGTTCTTGGGGATCCTTAGGTTCCCGCCGCTCTTTATTTTGTTTAGGCTCTTTCGACTCATTACCATCTTTTGGCTTCTTCAGCTTGCTCGTCTCTTTTGGCTGCTTTGGTAACTTCTCCGATCGTTTTTCGGACTTAAGTAGAGTTGTAAAGTCAGTATCTTTACATACCGTTGCGAGAAGAATGGTGTTCGTCTCGGGGTCATAAGTGCCGGTCACCACGGCGATAGTTAACTTCCTCTCGCTCTTCCGTCTATCGCCCGTGTCCTGCTCCATCATCACCTCATAGACCTCCATTTCCACTGGAAAGTGACAAGATTTGATATTAGTAACAAACATTATAAGAACAAAGGGCGACATCAACAAAAACTATTTACTAAATATAAATATGTGGGACCTTGGATATAAGAAATCATGCAAAATCTTTGAATTTGAAGTTATAAATGTTACATTTATAATATTTATATATAATAAATAAACTATATGGAAGGATTGGTATTTTTTGCTTGTCATATATCGTGAATACTTAAATGTGACCTGCATTCATGATTTACTAGAAAAACTAAATTACATGAGAACAGTTTTATAATACCTACCCTTAATTCTTTGACACAATCAAATTGACTTATTTTGATGTGATTTTTTCATATTTAATTTATGTTTACATATTCCTACATTTTGCTTGTAAATATGAATTAAACTGTAAAAAAAATAGTAATATGTTCGAAATACAAATTGCACAATGTACGTACATAAGTGTATGGAACATAAATAAAAAAAACTGAAATATAAATAAAGATTAGAAAAACAGGGCGAAAACTCTATTGGCCTAGCAAATTAAATCTGTCTCGTGTTTGACTCAGTTTTGTTAACAAAGCTGTGTATGCGACTTTTGTGTTGGCACTGATGGTATCACGCATTCATGTAAAATACAAAGAAGATAGAAGAAAAAAACTTTTCGCTCTATGCGAATATTATGGCCATGCGCTTTCATGAAAATTAAAAATTTGCTCCGGCTGGACACGGTTAAACAAATGAGTTCTTCGTCTTGTTGGCTTTGTAATTAGGCGCGAATAGCAAAACAGGGTTCAAGACGCGAGCAGCACCACCCAATAAGTTGTAAAATAAAAACTCGCACAAGAAATTACTAAAAAGACAATACAAAACAAAAAAATATAATTGAATCGCCATGCCAAGTGATATCGGCTTGGTCATTATAATTAAACTTCGAGAGAGCTATTAAACAGAGAGAAGATAAAAAAAAAATCGCCTAACCTTTTTTTCTTTCGGCTTTCCCTCCCATTTCTTCTAGTTTTTCAGCCATTTTCTTGGTGATTTCCTTCAAAATCTCAGCAATCAGCGGTAGCAGTTTAGACCTTACGGTCACAACAGCGAGACCTCCCTATTTGCTTTTTGCTTATTGATTTATTTCACGGCACTGAACTGCGCAATTTTACGTTGGCAATACCTTTATTGGCTCAAGTTCTCGTTATTTGGGCGATATAAAATATACCTTATTCCTATTCGTATAAAGTTCATAACTGCCAGAATTAGGTACAAGTCAAGTTGCCTGTGCCAAAAACATGAATACTCTGAAAGATATCACTTTTGGTCGATTAAAATTCCGTTAATAAAAGTAACTATTACAAAAAACGTAGATACAAAATAATTATGGAATCAAAATGCTACGTAAGTAATATAAAAGCATATTTTCGCTGACCGCGACATCTTGTTCATCATAACTAGACATCAAAATGCCATAGACTAAAAATACTAAAATAAAACAGATATAGATCGCGGATGGATCCCGGCCGATGATTTTCTGCCTACACTTTTGAGTATCATTCGTTACCGAATATTAGGGCATTGACTGTTTTATAAGTATTCTGGTTGCAAGAGCGACAACTGAACCTACAAACTGGGAATTCAACTGTATACTGGTAATAAATTGTCCATTTTTTTAAAACGTTTATTGTAAGATTCCCAGTTTGGCCAAAGTGGTTTTGGGGTTTTCCACCAGGAATTTCTGTCAATCAGGGGTCTGGATTTATTTCTGGTTGATGGCAATACGCTTGCCCCATTGCATATTAGTTAAACATGACTAAAGTGTAAATGTACTATGCAGATACACAGGATAGTTTTATCCCAGTGAGCTCAAGTCAAGTCCCTCCCCACTTACAGTGGGGTTGCTATACACTCGTATACCTGATCAATATGAGACCAAAAGTGAAATGTTAATGCGACTGTATACCATGTGCGCCTGTCACCTGTATCTGTCTCATCTGCCTTACAAATGATTATGGTATGGCCCCCTGGTCTTTTGATTCGGTAACAGGAAGAGATATGCCAACACACCGTGGTCGTTAGGAATATCCTTACTTATTAAATTATAAAACTCAACATTTATCTGCGTTTATCTTTTTGTGCGCTTTAATCTCGTGAATCACTAATCAGATTTTCAGATTCTCTTTATGATTGCAAAAACAGAGTCGTGCGTACAGCTAGTTTATTTTACATTCTAAGACCTAAGTTTGAAACGTGATGTTCAGTTCAGTTATGAATTTAAATAAATATTGAAGTCAAAAATTCTAAATAAAATACTCATTTTATTTTCAATGGAATGTTAAAAAGATTTTGAAATTCGTTTTACTTTTTGGCAATTTAAATGAACTGGTTCATTTCATTTTTTTTAGTATAAAAAACGAAGTCTACTTCTTCGAAGTCTACAATCTTTGTTTTTTTTGCAGACGGTGGCTTGTTTTCGACAGGAAGGCACCCCGAACACTGAACAGCCGCTACGAAATCTCAACAAAGGAGACAACCTTACAACGTTTACAGATGTGAGCGAATTATAAAGACTGCCAAAGAGCGTTGCTGTTTTCAGCCTTGTAGGGTATGAATACTGACTTAATTACAAGCACATGAAATATATTAGCTATATCTCTGAGACAATAGCACACCTGCGACGCAAGAAACATATCCATAGGCGGTGGTGATCACTGATGATCGAACCACAGGGTGACCGCTGATGGTTGAACCACAGAGTGATCACTGATGGTCGAACCACACGTTGACCACTGATAGATGGTTGGCCCATAGGGTGATCACTACTGAAGAAGTGCTTGAACTCAACATCGATCAGAAATGGCCAGTTGAAATATCTTGTCATATTTTTAAGCAGTCATTTGACGTTTAACTCAACTCTTGCCCTTTCACAACTGGCTTAGGGCCAATTCAGCATGGCTTCTTCTTCCAGACATCACTTTCAGCCGTTTCTTCAGTATTCTCTTTCTTCCTCACAATCCATGCAATGTTCGTTTCACTGGTGTTCCCTATAGATTTAGATATGTATGATCTTCTCCTACTCTTATTAGTACTATCATCAAAACACACACACAAAACTAACTTACCTCAATTATAAAAACCTGGGCGAAAAGCTCTGCTCGGCTGAAAATACGGATAAAACGAATTTTCACAGACCTAGCTAGATCGATTTTTCGCCCCAATGCAACTTTAATTGAAATCTTTAGAGCCGTTTCTGAGAACGTGATTACAAATATATACAGGGTTATCGGTTATACATCGGCAATCCGTTAAGGGAATATAGGAGAAGTCATTTGCAATGCAATTACTCCTGATCCCCCTTATCCCAATGTCAACCATTTTCGAGTAATTTGACATTTTATATTTTAAATGTATAAAATAAAAATATGAAATGTACCCAATAACCCTGATACACAGAGTTAATGATTAGGTTATACTTGCGGTTTTATTTATTATTACCCCCGATAACCCCTATGCCTAGGGGTTATCAGGAGTAATTTGGTTGCAAATGACCTCTCCTACATCCCCTAAATGGATTACCGACGTATTACCAATAACCCTGTATGTATTCAAATATTGCTCATTTAATAGTATAGGATAGGATATTAGGATGTAGAAGCAAGTGAATTTCTGGATCTGGATGTTTGTGAATCAATCACAGCTTAGCGCTATTTTTTTTTTTGGTGTGAAATTATCAAATAACTTCTCCCGCTCTGGATGGAGCGGGAGTGCGTGTCAGACTCTTACTGACTAAAATCCACCCATGTTCCTTCGGTTGCCCTGTTGCCGGGGGCCACGATGTCCCTTTCGGCCCTTATTCGCAGCCCCGGCAGGACAGCTTAGCGCCTGAATGGATTTAGACCGCTGTGCGTGGCGTGGGGAGAACGCGGGTACTTCCCAATATCTTTATTCTAATGACAGCACAAAGAACCTGTTGCAATAAAAATAAATAATGCGGATTAGATCCGTTTTATTATGAAAGTATTAGTAGTAATAATATTATGTAACTTGTCAAATGTTAAGCCTTCCAGTCTCTTGTCACACTTGCTCGATAACGAGGTGCCAGCAGTTGTTGCAGCTGTGCACGTAGCTTTAAATTCCCCCATTAATAATCATGATCAAAACTTTGATCCAGCCCGTCCCATCTTTGATTTCCTCCCTCCGGTAAACGCCCTAAGCCGAGGTTCGTACTCCACAGGGGGTGCCCTTAGCGAGCGTTCACCTAGTTTTAATTAGCTTAGTTGAATAACCCCTGGCTGGAGGTTTTAAATGTAGCAGGCAGGCTTAAGGCACCCACAGGAAAGTCCGGTTAAGTAGTCATGATCTCAGATGTCAACTACGAGAAGCCCTACCTAAAAAAAAAATCTCTTGTCACACACCTGTAAGACGAAGTAATTACCGTAATTTAGAGACAAAGAAACATTTACCATTCTGGCATTTTACTACATTGGAATAACAAATACAAAGTGTAACCGCAACACCATTATTTGTTTATTGAATTATAAGTACCTACCTGCAATACCTGATTTTTAAATATTTTAGTTCACTTTTACTAACCCAAAAATCGTAATACTGTTCTGTCGTTACAGTTTTAGATTTTTCCACACTGGCCAATCTCACTGAACCATCTTATAATAATCTAACGTACAGACGTCAGCACTGCACATCAAGCTACCCGAAACTGTCAAATTTTCCCAATCAACTTTGAACCTTATGCTTCAGCGATAAAGTTGAAAATCTATTAAATAAATTTGACAGATTGTAGTAGCTTGAAGTGCTGGCGTCTGTACAAAGTCACATTTTTGCGAAAAAATATACTGATTCATTAATAGTCAGTATTTCCTTGTAAAAGATTTAAACGCGTTTTTCTAGAAACCGTTATTTTACAAGTAAGTACTACATTTGCAGTATATCCGTCTGGTTCCGAATGCAAAAATAATAATAATAATTTATTTAACAAAGTTTAACGTACTCATTCATTAAACGATTTTCAAAGCAAAGGGTTTGACCGTCTTCAAACATTTTTTTAATCTAGGACAGGACATGTTTGATGTTAGTATCCATGTATACAGACCGTTCATTCATGTAACTTATGACAGCAACCTTATTGCTACGCTAATAAAGATCAGTATTACGCAAAATGAGAGGTAAAAAAGAGACAGGACTTTAGTGAACGCTGTTAGATAGGGATGGCGAAAATAGTCTCAAACTAGGGTGGCGCCACCATTGCAGGACGAAATAATTTTGCAAATGACATGAAGTTTTAGCCGTTTTGATGCCGTATTATACTTGACATTTGAATGCTCTTCAGAATGAACCCATTATTTTCGTGCCTTGGAAGTAACCCTTAAGGACATCGCTCATTATAACAGCACGGAACACAGCAAATAACTTATCATTCAAGTTATGATTTTAAATCAAATGTGTTAAAGTCTATTTACGTGTGACGGCTCGCGGGCAGTGAGCGGCCGGTGAGCCGTCCACTATTCTGTATAACCATCACAAAATAGACTTTAATCCATTTGATTTAAAATCCTAACTTGAATGACAAGTTATTTGTCATGTCGGAGCGGTGCAGTTATATTAAGCAACGTCATTAAGGCAACTTCTAGGAAAACTCCGAACAAACGCGGGGTTTATAAAATCGAATTATTAATTCACTGGAGTAAATTGACAGTGTACTAGCTGTCACCTTTTAAAATAATAATTTTTCATTTCTATTTTAATATTATAATCACAAACGTTGAATTAACTAACGAGTTAGTTTAATATAAATGTAAAATCTAGAACACAAAAAACATTTTTATAGTATATTAGCATGGCGACAGCTCGCACCTGCCATTTTACTCCAGTATATGTAGAATTAATAATTCGACTTTAAGGGATGGCCTCAAGCAGGAAATATTCTCTAAATTGCCTGCAATAGGGCGGACGATTTTCGACGGTTGTTTCTAACCAAATGAGTAGTCAGATGTCGATTGGTGGAGGTTCCTGTTCAGGATAAAGCGGGAGGAAACGCCCGGGTGTCACCATTGTGTGGATTGCCCGGAGGACACGGTGGAGCATACGGTGGAGGTCTGCCCGGCTTGGGCGGAGCATCGCCGTGTCCTCGTGGAAGCGATCGGCGGCGGTGATCTCTCGCGTCTGGCACTGGTTCGGGCCATGGTACGGAGCGAGAGGAAATGAGAAACCGTCACCTCCTTCTGCGAAGCAGTAATGCTCGCGAAGGAGGAGGCAGAACGCGTGAGGGAGAGGCAAATTTCGCACCCTCGCGCCCCTAACCGCCGCAGGAGGAGATGCCCTGGGCGTCGGGAATCACAGTCAGATTTCCGGCCACCGTAGGCGCGGGCTTGCGGACGGTGAGCAATGGGTAGCTCGCCGTCCGATAAGGACCAAGCCCGGGTCGACAGCGCGTTGTATTCCACGCGCGCCTCAAAGAGATGTCAGCAGAATTGACGGGGTCCGCTAGGGCCAATGCCTGCCGGGGTTGCGAATAACGGCCGAAAGGGAAATCGTGGCCCCCTGGCAACATGGCAAATGAAAGAACACGGGTGGGTTTTAGTCAGTAAGAGTCTGACAGGCCTCCCACTCCACCCAGAGCGGGAGAAGTTATTTGATAATTTCCCACCCAAAAAAAAAGATGTCGATTGGTATTTTATTTTTTATTTTATTTTTAATAGCAAATTAGAATAATGATGCTTTATTGGTAGTCTCAAATCTACTAGATATTTACTATGAATACAGAAATATCATTCTTCATCTAGTATTAGAGGTTATTTAGAAGGAACTGAAGGTCTACCACCACGTCTACTTCAGCTACCAAGAAGCGTAATTAGTTATTCCGCTTTGTCTTTAGAAAGACAGCGCACTAGCAATACCTCTGCAATTGGAGTAGTGAATACTTACCTATCTACCATCAGGCGGCAGGCTCCTTGATTGTCTTATAAAAAAGCATGAAAATAAGACATTAATTAAGACAAGGGATTGTTTTTCAAGAACTTTTAATACGCACAACACCGAGTGACAGAATGGTGTAAAATTCAAAATATCAATAGATAATAACTACACCTTACATTCAAAATAATTCCGTCCTTTCCTTACAAAAACACATTTCATTGTTTTTTTTAATGACTTGTGAAAAATTTGGCCTCAAAATTTTATTTTGTTGATTCTAATTAACTTATGAATGGATATTATTACATAAAATAAGCTCTGTTACTAACTAAAATGCGCAGCTAGACCGTGACATGGAGACTTCAAGATCTAGAGCAAAATTATTTACCAACAGTTTAATTCTGGCTACGCACCCTTGCTAGTTTCTAAAATTAAGGAATTCCAAAATTTGGACCTAAAAATTTTCATTAAAGCTTTTCATCGAAACTAACTATAGAATAACCGTTTGACGGCAAGTTACAACAAAACAGAACAATAGAATAATTAAGTATATAATCAGTCACACAAACGTCTCTCTCATAAAACAAAAAATAAGAAGATTAAGTAGACAAAAATAACAAGGATAAGGGAGACAACAACCACATTAATTTCCTAATTTATATTCCATCTTTACGTTCATAGTATGGCTTCTACATCTACTGTATTTATGTGACATATCTAACAAGCGAAAAACGAATCGGAAATCTAATGTAGAAAAAACATAATGAATAGAAGGGAAATGTCACATTTTCAGCTTCCGTCGAACAATTTACTGACGACGGCGCTTCATATTCTGACGCAGATTTTTCTTTTTAATCTGATCTTTGGAAGTCTTCTCCTTTTTCGGTGCCTCGGCCGCGGCGGCGGTGCCCGCGCGTTCAGTGCGGAGTTTAGCCTGACGATCTTCTTCACGTTTGGCGAAAGCGGCGCGCATGGAGTTCACGAAGCCCATGTAGCTGTACTTGGGGCGACTGAGCTCCAAATTGCAAGGGTGGATGCACCTGATGGGTGCACCCCTTCCGTAGAACATGCGGCAGTCCTGGCACGAGCAGAAGAAGCAGTACTCGCCCGGTCCATGATTAAGGGCTTGTTGGAGCCAGAACCGCGGCGGCCACGTGTCCCCCGGGAGCATCATAGGCGATCCCAGTAGCGGTACTTTACCGCTCTTAGTGGCGTCGGACATGACTGCAACAAGAAAGCAAAAGCTATGACAAATATACTAGAATAGGAACTCCTATGAGCCTCCACCGGTAATGAAACACGAGTGGGCAGTTCGACTTGACTCTGCGACTAACTATTTACTATTCCATCGAGCTGGTACGAGAGAAGATCTATTCTTGATCTAGCGAAGGTGAACCCCCCAGTAAATAGTTGTACACATGCATCGGTATTTTTTTATTCCGAGTCATGTATTATTTTCAAAGTACAAACCTAAGACAAAGGATAACCCCAAACAATATTTTCAAGTTACTTTCGATTATATTGCTGCACTGCTATCGATCACTATAATTCGAACACTTTTTACTTCCTTAACGATCTCATAAAATTAAACAAGACTGAGAGATGACCCGCAGCATCATGCGAAGTAGTCGGTTACGTTAGTCCCTAAACTCTGATCACTGAACTAAATAACAAAACATCTAGTAAATTTATAACATTTAATAAAATTAGTCACTTATATGGTACTTACCTAGCTGGTTTAGGCCTTTTTAGAGATCCACAGGTCGCGAAAAAAAGATCAGGGATGAGTGCCGCGTCACCGGACCAATTTCACAGAGGGACTGCGGCAAGGAGCGGCTCTCGAATTCAATGTATTGATTGATAGCTGTAACTAGTCATTGCTGCGCAAGTGCATATTTTTTTGTCCCGTGACCTATTTTACCTGCGAACCTAGATTTCGCTCGGGGAATATGCAGCCCCCACCACGTACGCTGCCCGGGCTAAGGGATCTCGATTACCGAGATAGGTCTCGTTTTAAATCAAATGACGTCATCTTTTTGTTCATTTGACATAAATGTTTATGAATTCAGTACCGATATAAGTAAATTAAATCATCATGATTTATCGCGCAGACGACGACTGCCAAAACCTCTTTCTAAGAAAATCAATTTCCATACTTTCGATCTCAACAAGTTAGTTGGCTATTAATAAACTATTTTTGCCTATATGGGTACATATAGGGAAAAATAGTTTGAACCACACTGCCAATATTCATTTATAATTATTTAACTAATAACGTACTGAATTGTCAATTATTTAAATAATTGACAATTCAGTACACTTGCAACATTATTAATAACTAATTGGAATTTTAAATTAGCTGCCTGTACAACAATCGTTTTTTCAACAGTTCTTGAGTGTGTTTAATGATTTTAAGATTTAAGAGTTGACACAAAATTTAAATACTGGAAATTAAGAGTTATTATAATAACTGTAATAACACATAATTTTGACACAGGTAGTACCTAGCTATTACTACTTGTGTAATTTACTCAAATTGAGATTTAGCTAAGAATAACTTAGTCAACTTGATAATGGTATTCATTTGCAATGACTGACTCAACAAGACCAGGAGTTGTCTCTTTCTTAACAAGACAATGATATACATGACATAGAACTCTCAATACTTACTTATTCAAGTCTATAATTTCAATGATGTTCTGCAAGTCACGTCGATCACACTTATCGATAAAATACTCAATAATGATTATACTTACCTACTCAAGAACCTAACCAAGTCCTCCTCAACTTGTAAAGAAAAACATTCCAAAAAGTTTCTCTTCTGTTCTGCCAGTATGAGCTTTATGACAAAAAATCTTGCCATGCTAATAGATTAGTAAAGTAACAAGTTTGTTAGCAGGGCTGGGGGTCCAGGGTGTCTAAAGTAAATAGTCTATTCTTTTTCTATAAGGAAATTCTCTTGGATATACCTTCTGTCTGGGAATGGGGATCACAGAGAGTTATATCGTACTGGTACCGACTAAAACCCCAATTTCCTATTTCTAATATGAGTCGGGGGCCCGGGAGATACTTACACATTCGCGCACAACACAGTCTGAAAAAACAGGAAAGGGCCTAAAATTAAATGAAAGACATACTGTATAAAAAAAAATCTTTAGACAGAAAATATGTCATTGTTTTGTTTATACAATAAATACATATAGACAACCTTATTTAAATAGTAAATGGACAGGTACAAGAATATCTTAACAAAAAATTTAAAATTCGTGGGTGTTTTTGAAAACTGAACATTTATGTCTTTTAATTTGGACGCTGGCCTATTAATTTAAATAAAATCTTAAAACACACGACATTTACACACTGGTTTAGCACAAGAATACTGCTTAGCCTAGATAACATTTACCTAAAGTTTAGGTGAGCAAAATAATAACTGCAAGCATCCTTCAAAAGGTTTTTTTTTCATAATAGTTCTTAATCCTACCAGCACGCTTAGTATGACCACAATAGACACGGGTTTTGTCATAATCACAATCTGTCATTTTGTCTATTCTTCCGTCGACAAAACCCGTAGAAAATCCGTTTCTATTATAGCCATGCTACGCATGCTGATACACTAATATTTTTTTAATAACCAGAAAATAAGGTAGGTACTTAGAAATTCCAAGACAGTTGCTGTAAAGAAGAATAAGTTTTTTTTGTGTAAATTCTATCATAATTTTGTGTAGGTATCTCGTAAAATTTGCATCCAACTTAAATGGTGGTATTATATTACACCTCACAGGAATATTTAACATAGGAAAATTCGCGTACGAATATCATTGATTTTATCATTGAAAGATTTCTAACACTTTTACCAGTCCGATGTTACCATTTTGAAATAACTTATTTTCTATAGCTATACAATATAATTAAATGCAAAAGAGGCGTTTTTTCTGGTATAAAAAAAATAGTAGTGCATATCACAGTCTTATATTTCTATTTCCAATATCATATTATGTATTCATGTGATTTCTGATTTACGATTAAATTATATGGCAGATATCGAATTTCATACAAATGCTGCTTCTTTTAGCTGTGGTGTAAATTGTCTATTCGAAAACCATGAAACAGACCTTAAAATCCTTAAATTTACAAACCTTATCTACCTACTTAGTAAAACACAATAGTGCTGATATATAAATGTTGAGATTATGTTATGTTTTTAAGACTTTAGAATTGTCGACTATTAATGTTTCTTAGTTTATCATAGCGTGGATGTTACGAACAAGAGAAACTGTTGCTGATCAAAATGAAGTAATTCTGTGATCAATATTACATGCAAAATAATAATTAGTGTCTGTTTTATTAGCTCCCAAACCAAAACCACACCCCAAATAAAAATCAGCCAAAAGAATTGTAAACTTGTTATTTGTGATAATTTCTAGAGAAACTTGAACTTAAGGGGAAGCACTAAGGTAGCCCGCGAAATAAAAATTTTCTTTGGTTTTTTTTTGCAATTTGTAGGTCAGTGTCAGGTTGTATGTTGATTAAAATATGATTCGCGACCGTAACAAATATGGCTTTTATAATCATTAGGATCTGTACTACAACTCCACAAGTTAGCGTAATCTTCAAATGTCATGATTTCATGAAATAGTCATTCAATAGATTACAGAGAATAGATTACATGAACTTAGAGAGTTGTATTGATGATTTTTATGATTATAATTCTATAAATAAACATTTGATACGGCCGCGAATCATATTTAGATCAACATACAACCTGATACTGACCTGCAAATTGCAAAAAACGTACTAAATTTTTTAATTTCGCGGGCTGCCTTGACGCTTTCGCCTTAAAGGCGCTAAACTAGTACGCGATATTCAAAAATTCTTAAGTCTTTTGCAATTTTCAGTCAGTGTCAGGTTGTATCTTGGTTAAAATATGATTCGCGACGGTCGTGATCGTGCGACGATCGCGTATTTTTGCTTGCAAAACCGGAAAACACCCTTTGTCGGCGCGACCACTCACAGGTTCATCGAACAAAAAGTGACATATGACCGCGACTATCGCGTATCGCGCGCCTATCGCTTTTAAATAGGATGCAGCCTTAGAATTGATCGCTTGTACAGTCGGAATGTTAAAATATCTAGAATATAAACGTTTAGAATATGTTTTCATAAGTCGTTGTAGCACGTGTGTGCACGTTGTATTTTGTATAAGTAAAGGGTCTATCTACAGGTAACATGGGTTTTTTAGGGTTCCGTAGTAAACAAGGAACCCTTATAGTTTCGTCATGTCCGTCTGTCTGTCTGTCTGTCTGTCCGCGGTCTAGCTCGAAGACTGTTAGTACTAGAAAGTTGTAATTTGGCATGGGTATACATATTAATCATGCCGACAAAGAGGTAAAAATAAAATTGTGAAAAATTTTTTTTTAGGTTACTTCCCCTATACGTAAAGTGGGGATGTTTTTTTTTTCCATCCCTTGTTGAATCCCTTGCGGGGTATCGTTGGAAAGGTCTTTCAAAAACATTGTGAATGTGTTAAAACCATTTTTTTATTCAGAGATCCGTTTGCTAATATTAAGCTTTAAAGTGCCAATTTTTGTTAGACTCAAGTGTCCCCCCCCCCCTGCCAGCTAAATGGTTGGTTTTAGATATGTAAAAAATTCACGGCAGTAGCTGTAATAATCGACCAACTTAGATTTGCGGTTGTAAAAACGTGTTCTCCCATACATTCTGTATGATAGATTTTTTTTTCAACTACAAAGTTAAGTTTGTTCTTGGGATAAATTCATCCCAACTACGGAACCCTACATTGTGCGTGGTCCGACATGCACTAGGCCGGTTTTTTTTCTAAATTTAGGTTCAAAAGTTCGTTCGAGGTTTTTTCTAACAAAACCTGTTTTGCTCTCTGTAGTTTTGAGCTTTAAGTCTGTATTACCAGAATCTCTTGTGAAATGACTGAATTATGTCGTTTTGCTTTGAAATCTAAACATTATTGGCTTTTACAATTCATGTTTCTGCATATGTGAAAAGAACTACCATCCAAATAGTATGATCAATTAATTTGTATTATATTGATGGTATTTAAACAAATTACGCTCTTTTAAAATGTTGTATTATAATATATTTTTTTTATTTTATTAATTTCTTCTTAGATCAATTTGATGCAAAAGTGTTAATAACAATGTAACGCCTACTGACAATTCATATACCTTTTAGGCTACCTAATTGATATTTCTCAATTTATTCATATTAAAAATTAGTACCAAGACCCTCACAGGACACTAAATGCGTGTCATCACACTAACTTACGATAAGACATTCACAGAATGTCACAATTAACACTTATCCACATTTTATATCGTTAAAAAGTAGTTTTTATCCTAACATACTGTCAAAAAATCACAATTTAGGTCTGTAACTTATGAAGAATATACCCTTCCATTAAATAGGTAAAGACTAAGCAAATAAATGCAATTATTAGTAAGCTCTATTAGGTACAATGGACATTTAACACCTATGTTATAACAGTTACTACAAAACTGAACGTGCAGTCTCAAAGTTTCACATAATTCGATTCGGATGATCGAGATCAGTATACATTTCTCGTCTCAAAACAATTTCTCATTTATCGAGAATAGCATAAAAACATACTTGGACTCGCGCTCCAAATGTGAAACTGAATTATAAGAAACCTGTTTGAGCTGCAGTCTATAAAATTTGACAGCCAACAAGAAACATTCAAGAAGTTAACTAGAAGTATCTACTCGTATCATACTTATTGTGTTGACATAACAATCAACGAAAAAATGTTGTGAGTCTCGGAGCCTGTATTTCTTCTTTTGGTCCTGGAGCTTTTGTCCACCCTGAAAATTTTAAAGAATTTTTACAATATACATAATAGCAGATACAATAAATATGTAGTACCTTGTCGAACGAGCTCTGCTCGGGTAAAAATAGATAAAACGAATTTCCCAGGTATGAGACCTAGCTAGATCGATTTTTGCCCCCGTAAACCCCTATATTGCAACTTTCATCGAAATCGTTAGAGCCGATTTCGAGAACGTGAGTACAAATATATTATTATATTAATGCAAATATTGTTCATTTAATAGTAGGTATAGGAAGTAACCAACTCATCATCTGCTTAGCCTTTTGCCAACTACGTTGGAGTCAGCTTCCAGTCTCACTGGATGCAGCTAAATACTAGTATTTTACATGGAGCGACTGCCTACCTGACCTCCATAAACTGACGAGTAGTTCCACTTTGCCCCACCAAGCCCGCCACCCTGGTGTGGCAAAGTGGACTGCCTAAAATTTTGCAGTGGAATATGCCCCACTATTCTGATTTGATGGGGCGGATAACACTAGCATAAACACTTTGTGGATTCTGCCCCACTAGGGTTGGCACCTCAGGATTTGTGTATGAAGGTTAACATGTATTTTTACATTTGTTTGTAAAAAAAATAAATGTATACCTATATCTGTAAGTAAAACGTTATTAGTGCTGGAAGCTTAGATTTAATACGTAGCGAAGTGGTTTAAATAAAAGTAAAAAATAAATAAATAATTTTAATGTACTATTTATTTCTGGAAGGAATCGGTTTATAAATCACAGATTAATTACCTTTTACAAATAAAATTTTACTAACTAAGATAAATCTTGATAATCACAAATTAAACAATGATTTGTTCTTATGATATGTTCTTAAAACGAAACATATTTACTACATAACTATTCAAAATCACAGATTCTTCATCATTTGGTATACCTTTTACAAATAAAATCTTACTAACTAAGATAAATCTTGATAATCACAAATTAAACAATGATTTGTTCTTATGATATGTTCTTAAAACGAAACATATTTACTACATAACTATTCAAAATATGTTTCGTTTTAAGAACATATCATAAGAACAAATCATTGTTTAATTTGTGATTATCAAGATTTATCTTAGTTAGTAAGATTTTATTTGTAAAAGGTATACCAAATGATGAAGAATCTGTGATTTTGAATAGTTATGTAGTAAATATGTTTCGTTTTAAGAACATATCATAAGAACAAATCATTGTTTAATTTGTGATTATCAAGATTTATCTTAGTTAGTAAAATTTTATTTGTAAAAGGTAATTAATCTGTGATTTATAAACCGATTCCTTCCAGAAATAAATAGTACATTAAAATTATTTATTTATTTTTTACTTTTATTTAAACCACTTCGCTACGTATTAAATCTAAGCTTCCAGCACTAATAACGTTTTACTTACAGATATAGGTATACATTTATTTTTTTTACAAACAAATGTAAAAATACATGTTAACCTTCATACACAAATCCTGAGGTGCCAACCCTAGTGGGGCAGAATCCACAAAGTGTTTATGCTAGTGTTATCCGCCCCATCAAATCAGAATAGTGGGGCATATTCCACTGCAAAATTTTAGGCAGTCCACTTTGCCACACCAGGGTGGCGGGCTTGGTGGGGCAAAGTTATTATTTTATTTTCAAATATCTTTATTTATCATCGTTACAATATACAAAAAATGCACTCATCCTAAGACACATTAACTCATTAAAATTACGACACTTTATGAGGCTAGCGATACACCTTTGAAAGCTTATAAAGGGATATTTTATAACTGTTAACAACATAAACATAACAAATACACAGTAATAATGATGACATTTGCGCAAATTATTTAGTTACTTATAATTTACTGATTGCATGTAGGTAAACAAGAAAAAATATTTTTAAATAAATTTGCTGATCGCACGGTGTACGTGTATTATAAATACTAGCAACCGTGCGTCCAGTCAATGATCAGCGGACAGAGCCTCCCTGCCGCCCGCGCTCCGGCGTATCTGCCGCCGGGACCGGGACGGCAGTAAGCCACTCAGGGGTCAAGCCGCTGGTCGCTCGGACCTCGGGTGGTGGGAACAAAAGGTAGTGATGCGGGAGGCGGTAAGTGCCGTATCTATCGATATATGGTAATTTGTCTAAGGTTGATGAACATAGATTAGATATTAGTGGGTTAGTAGTATTAATTTTGTTTTTATTATAAAATCTTGATGTTATTTTAATTACGTGATTAAATAATAAAGGAAGTTTAATTTTTTGATGTAATTTCTTAATGTTTGTTTTAAATTTGGTTTTGTAAGATATTTTTACTGCTTTATTTTGGACAACTTGCAGAAGTTGATAGTTAAAAATACATGTACTACTCCAGACAGGACAGGCGTACGTTATACACGGACGGACAAGCGTAGTATAAATTCTTAGTTTAGTACTGCTACTTAATTTGCTTTTGCGATTCATTAAAGGGTTTAAAGCACCAAGGGCTTGGACGCCCTTCAAACGCAAGTCAGCAATATGTTTGGACCAATTAAGGCGACTATCCATTTTGATCCCAAGATAGCGCACAAAGGTTTTCCATGGCACTGTATGCCCTGCTATTTTTAAAGTTCTTGAGGGGGGTTGCCTAGCACGGGAGAAAAATATTGCTTCCGTCTTATCCTCATTTATTTTGAGTTTCCATTTCTTAAAGTAGTCCAGAAGCAAATCAATAGAATATTGTAGACGACCTATGATTAAATCGGTATCATCTGAAGAGGTATAAGAGGCAGTATCGTCAGCAAAGCAAGCCAATTTGGTTCGTGGTTGTATGGGGATATCATTTAAGAACAGGAGAAATAAATAGGGTCCAACAATCGAGCCCTGAGGAACGCCAGCTGGCACATTTTGAGGTGATGAAGTGGTGTTTCCGATGAAAACCTGGAATTTGCGATCCGCAAGGTACGATTGAACGAGTTTGATGAGAAGCACAGGCACACCTAGAGTGAGCAACTTATGTAGCAGGCCTTCGTGCCACACGGTATCAAATGCTTTTTCGATATCCAGCAAAAACATACCTGTAGACTGTTTGAGGTTTAGGTGATGGGATATGTGCTCTGACACCCTGGCTAGCTGTTGAGTAGTTGAATGAGTGGCACGAAATCCAAACTGCTCTTGGATCAGAAACTGCCCAGTGGCACGTAATAGTCTTGTATAAATTACAGACTCAAAAAGTTTGCCAACAGAAGGTAGCAGACTTATGGGGCGATAACTTATGGGTAAAGTGCTATCTTTTCCAGGTTTTTTAAGAGGTATTGTTTTAGCATTTTTCCAGATGTTTGGGAAATAGCCCAGGCCAAAACAACCATTGAAAATTTTTGTGACGTAGACTATCGCTTTCTGTGGCAAGTTCTTTAAAAGTAAGTTATGAATTCCATCATGACTTGCAGATTTACGGGATTTAAGCCTAGTCAAGATTTTACGAATCTCAAATGGCCTCACTGGCTTTATAAACTCAGAAGTGAGGTTATAACTGTTAATGACAGACATAGAGTTCGATACCTTATCCTTGAGATCGGAGTCACAAGCCCAGTTAGTAGTAAGGCTCATGTTGTCACAAAAGGTATTTGCCAAAGCGTTACATTGTTCAGCCGTGCCAACGGTCAGGGACCCATCCGAAAGTTTAAGGGGAGGAATGTTCGCGGATCTAGGCTTGAGAGATTTTGTCACACGCCAGATATCTTGACTGGGGTTATCGACTTTTGCCAGTTTAGCATTCCAAACATTATCGAGGTGATTTCGGATATTTGTGTTTATGTATGTTTGTAAAATGTTTATGTTACTACGATTGAGCCTTCTAAGGTAACCACTGGGCAATTTCTGTTCTATACGACGCAAATAGTTTTTGTAGCGGATTAAATTTTTAACATACCGAGGAAGTTTGGTAGGGGCATCGCTAAACACAGAAGCCGTGGATGGTATGGAGGAGTCTCTGGCATCGATAATAGTTTGCTGCAAATGATCAATGGCAGCATCAATGTCTTTTTCGGTTTTAAATGTCTTAGAACTAAGCATAATGTTTTTATTGAGGTGAGAACGATATTCAGTCCAATTGGCGCAGTTAAATTTATAGAACCGAGCTTTAGCCTTGCGACACAGTGAGCCTCCAATGGTAAAGAATATGGGGTAGTGGTTAGAAGACAATGCTATTATCGTTTCGACATCACTAATGCAGCTTACATTTAAGGACAGCACCAAATCCGGGCTAGTTGGTTTGCGATTGGGACAATAGTTTACTTGAGTAGGTAAGCTAGGACTGTGTATGACGTACTCAGATTCAAGCATGTGGTTGAAAAGAGTTCTGCCTCGCGTATTAGTATAGCTACTGAGCCAGTGTGAGTGGTTGGCATTAAAGTCTCCCATGATAACAACATGGGAGCCCAAGCCAAACAATAACTCAAGGTCACTACGAAGCATAGGCAGATTGGGTGACTGGTAAATGGATAAAACAATGTGATCTATTCCTGATATTTTGATCGTTATACCGACAACCTCAATATTCTTAGTGTTAGGAACTGCTAAAGCCGAATGATCAAGGTCATTTCTTACAAGAATGGCAACGCCTTGTCCACGGCCAGTGTGATGTTTATCTTCGCGATAACAAGTAAAACCAGGTATAACTAAAGTTGAGTTTAGGGTTAGTCTAGTTTCACAAATACCAATAATATCAACAGACAAAACGCTTACCGCTAGATCGAGTAGTTCGTGAATTTTTAGACGTACTCCATCGGAGTTCCAGGATAACAGGCGAAGTTCCGCAGGATCAAACATATTTACCAAGATGAGAGAGTACCAACATGACCTTGTCCAACCAAGACGTGCAAGCAGCAAATTGAGATTTTATGTTTCTTAATACTAGAATAATTTCAAACATCTCCTTTGTGGCCTCGTCGTTGGGGCCAGTTGTAAGGTGATCAATGGGAACCTGATTTTTCATCGATGCTATGTCACTGGTTCCTACAGTAGGCCAGGATCAGTAATTTGAAGTCGGTGTTGGTTGAGACATGGGATGCATCATTTTTGGTGGAATCACCGAAGATATTGATTTCGGAGGCATCATTGGAGGTACGGGTTTACGCTCTAAGGCCTTCTTTTTCTCGATGCTCTCCAGGTATGCCATTCGAACACTGCACTTCCTATAGTTCGCCGGGTGAGCTTCATTGCAATTACAGCAATGAGCAGGTTCAGTGCGGTCAGACTTGGTACACGAGGCAGTTGCGTGAGGAGCAACACACTTCACGCAGCGAGGGGGCTTGTTGCAGTTGTGGGATGCGTGGCCAAACTCTTGACAGCGAAAGCATTGAGTGCCATGAGCTCTGTTTGGCTTGAATTTGCTGATGGTAACCACACAACTACACAGGTACCTTATTTGCCGGAATTTTGTGATATCAGCTCCCGCTGGTAGCTGTACCAAAAAGGGAGGACAAGGATTCACCAAACCATTGCGAGACTTAAAGGGCTTCACTGAGGCTCCAGCGAATCCAAGTTTCTCCAGCTCTTCTGGCAGTTCATCTTCAACATATGACGGCAGTCCGCGAATCACTGATTTAGGCACCTTTTCGTCCTTCCGGGTGAAAGTAACAAAAGAGGCATTTTGAATACGAAGACCATCCTTAACTGCCTGGTGGCTATCAGCTGTGTGACATATAATGGCAACTTTGCCTCCAATTCTGTATTGAAGGTGGTAACGTTTTGTAAACTGAGCAATTTTATCTTTTAAGTCTTCATGGGTCCAGTCGGTCTTCATATCCAGGATAATAGGCGGAATGTGACCGGTCTTCTTGACTTTGACGGTCGCTTTGAGGTAGAATTCATTACCTGAAGTTTTGGTGACACCATCTACCGGAAGGTCTTGAAAATTGTTGTGGGTTGGAATGTCTCGGGCGCCATCAAACTTTGCGTGTTTTGCAACAGCTGGCCGTTTTGGCGTACGCCAATCGTCCACATTTTCGGTTGCTGGTCTCTTGGAGTTGAGACTACCGCTTGAGTCCGATCTTTGCAGGTATCTTTCCATTAGTATCAAGGGCTAACGTTGATACACATTTTATCGATAACGATTTGTCGAATCTTGGAATCACTATTCTGTCTGATACTTTTATTTAAACCACTTCGCTACGTATTAAATCTAAGCTTCCAGCACTAATAACGTTTTACTTACAGATATAGGTATACATTTATTTTTTTTACAAACAAATGTAAAAATACATGTTAACCTTCATACACAAATCCTGAGGTGCCAACCCTAGTGGGGCAGAATCCACAAAGTGTTTATGCTAGTGTTATCCGCCCCATCAAATCAGAATAGTGGGGCATATTCCACTGCAAAATTTTAGGCAGTCCACTTTGCCACACCAGGGTGGCGGGCTTGGTGGGGCAAAGTGGAACTACTCAAACTGACTAACTGGGTAATATGATTTGAAATAGACTAGCTGCCAGAATTTCGATCTTCTGATGACCACGACTGTCAAATATTCAAGAATGACAGGCGGGACCAACGGTTTAACGAGTGCTTTCCGAGCCAAGGAAGGAACTCGGTATGTAAAGATGGTCACCCATCCACGGACCGACCGCGGCAAGCGTACCTTAACCTGATCGATCGACCCGTACAGCTGATATTACTCAACTACATAAGAATAAAAGGGAAAAGATAAAAAAAACAGAGCAGGAACCGCTAGCTTTTATACGTTACTAAAACAAGGGTGATAATGAACAGATATACTCGTATTTTATTGAAACTTTTTTTCAAAGTAGAAAATCTGTTCTTTTTACAAACTGATGGCCCTGTATTAATTCTGACATCTCTAAGTATCATGATCGCTGTGCTAAATGTTTGAGGGAAGAGCTTAGCCTCGCAGTGCAATAATTATAATTAAGTGCTTCAACTTATAACAGAACTTAAAGAATTAGGTACTAACTACACGAGCAGCACGCACTAGCAAAACTTCGCGAAGGCTTATTGCGCAGTGCAAACATACACACAAATATAAAACAAAATGCTGCAGAGGGATATACATGAAATGATACTCATACAACATGGACAGGAAAAAAGAGAAAGAATGGATAGATTGTGCGAGAGATGACTTGAATTAAAAGTGAGTGAATGATAATTTGACCCCCCAGTTATAAGACAAGGACAAGCCAAAGAAGAACAGTATTTAATTCTTCAAATTGCTTAGCATGATCCTCCGTTATGTCGAAAATACTGCAGCATTAATTTTGAAATAAATTAAGTAGGTACTTTATTTGACGAAAACACGATTCCATGACAAATTTCTTGATTCAAAAATCCAAAACTACCTTCAAACCGAACAATAAACCGAATACTTCAAATTAGATCATGAAACTTTGCATAATAACTGAACTAATTATGAAACAGATACTATGTATATTTTTAATTACCATTATTTTCGCCGTAAACAGAAATGACCTAAACTATTGGCGCCTTGGAGCCTTCTCCCCGCCGCTCAGTCTCGCTCTCACTCAGTCCGCGAGCAGTATCGTGCGAGCGAGATAAGGAGTGAATTTAAACTCAGGTATTATGGACTCTTAAGCTACGTTCACACGTCTTTGTACTCTACGATATTTTACTATAAAATGATGGGATCGCACGGCAATAAGACCGTTCATACGGTTAAAACAAATCCTGTTTAAAGGTCGGTTTAGACTAAACAAACAAAGAATCAGAACAAGACAACAATTTTCTTGATATTTTTAAGTTTTTAGTATGGACAGACAAACGAAGGGATCATCTATTCCATGTTTTCAAAAAAATAATTTGGTTAGGGATAAAATTTGTATGTAGAGAACGGATAAAATGTGCATTCGCTCGTTTAGTTTCAAACCGTTCCGTGAAATGTAAGTTCCGTTCCGTTTTTTGTGCAGTGTAATCCCAACAGTTTACTGTAAAATAACGTACAGCACCGCTGATGCTTACGTATCCAATTTATGCGCGGGCACCACTGGTTTAGTGGAGCTGGAGCGGCCAAGACGCATGAAGAGCTCCAGCAACTGCGAGAGCTACATAGTGACACCGGGGCCCACAGGCTCCGGCAGGTCCGCTGGCAGCTCGTCACTAGACCCCGCCACCTCAGCGTTGAAGCCCCCAACCGGGGCCCCGAACTGGCTTAACTCCTTCTTATTCAACATCTTGATTGACATCGCCTTGTTTATCTCTGAAATCAGATTTATTTAAATGTTAGTATTACTCTGTATTTTTTTGGTTGTTTTTGGTTAATTGTTAAATATTTAAAAGATAAAAATAATACTAACTATTGAAAAAAAATTTACTTACTTAAGTAGGAGGATTATGTCTCTTAATTAATTATTATTAATTAATAAAAAAAAAAAAAAAAACATGTGCCTTTATTCAATACAAAGTTATCAAAAGCTCAACTTTGTTTGCTCACTATAAACTTGCTTTATTTGTTTTAAACGCTGTTCTTGTAAACGTGACAAAACTACCAGTAGGTACCGGTTATAAAGAAAAATATGAGAGCGAGTGTGTTGTACTATCGAAGAAACGCATAGCTGTACACAGTAACGACTGTTCTTTCTTACGCTTACCTACAAAAAAAAGGCTCGTCTGCACGGGATTTTGTTTTCGAATTGGTTAAATATGCGTTACCCCAATGGTATGTCTTAAGCTACAACAAAAAATCAAATAGTAAAATATAGTTTTGAGTGTGAATGTGGATAGCTATACGAGAAAACGAAGATCAAAGAAACGATTGATGGACTGTGAGAAAGATGATATGGCTAGAAAGGGAGGGACTAGCGAGAGAAGTATGGAAGAAAAAGACAAACATGAGAAATTGGAAAATGAGACAAATAAAATTGGGACAAACATGAGAATGATGAAACCTTCTCTGGTGGTACTATCGAAGAAACGCATCGCATCTGTACACTGTAAGGACTATTCTTGCTTGCAGCGCTCGGCCGCCATAGCATCGCTTACCTATGAAAAAAAAGGGTCGGGTCGTGTGCACCGGATTTTGTTTTCAAAATGCTTAGATATGCGTTACCCCGATGGTACTTCCAACTGAGGCCCCAAACCCCGATAGTAACAATAATTATTATTTAAGTATGCTCATGTATATTACAAAAAATTGTGAAAACAGATTTAACCAGATCGTATTTTTACTACTGTTTGTTTTGCTTATGTATTATGCAATGTGTTACAAAAACCCTGTCCGATCTGAAAATGGCACATAGGTACTGCAATAACTACCAAAAACTAATAAAAAAGCTGATTTTTATTAAAATTAAAAAGTTATTGCTATTTAAAAGTCACGTTTTCAGTACCAAAATTATCCTAATTCCATTAAGAATTGGTAAATTTTCAACAGGGGTCATAAGTTATGACTTGTAGACACCCGCTAAATGACTGCCGCCCGCGCTCCCTGTAAATAACCCATTGAAATCATTTTTTTTAAGCTATTGCATAGCTTTTATTGCGGGCTTTGAGCGCGGCGACCGAATCAAGAAATTCCGTAACGTAACGAAAATAAAACCTAACACCCCCACTCCGCCTACCATGTAATGACGGTTCCCATGACAACGTGATGTTGTCATGGGAACGTAATTTTTGTTTTAAGTCATCACGTCATCATCCCAAGTGCAGATAGATAGATAAATAAAACATTTATTTAGTGCACCCAAAAGACACACATAAACACAATTAGCGTTGACAAATAGGAAGTATGGAGGTTACAAATGCTTTGCAATAGCTTTACCGCGGCAGTCCCCGAGTGCCACACGATTTTTTTATTTTTTCCAGTATTTTCCACATAAACACTCTCATTATGATTCTTAACAACATTCTCACGGATCAGACAGGGTTTTTGTTACACGTTGTATATATTTTCTCGTAGGTATATAGAAATATCCCAATAAACCACCCAATCTCAAAAAAAAATCCACTGCTGCTTGCAGTGGTGGATGGATGGTCTACGGTGCTACGGCGTAGCCTCGTAGCCTCGTAGCCTGGTGGCCTAAATTTGTTACTCTCTAGTTTCGACAAGTAGTTGGATTGGGTTCCGTTAGCAACAAGATTTTATTTAAAAAAGGTTAACTCCCTATTTACATAGAGTCAGGTTCAATTAATGAAGGAAAACTTGCTTATTAATACTTACAACTAGCATTATGGTTTATTAAAATATTAATTTGTGTAATAATTTTGTTACTAAAAATGTTATAATAATAACAGCCTACTATTGTCTCACTTCAGGGCAAAGGCCTCATCCCATGCAGAGAAGGTATGAGCATTCATCAATACGCTGGCTCAAGGCGGATTGATGATTTCAGACTTGTACATATAAGTTCAGGTTTCCTCACGAAGTTTTTCCTCCATCGATGTCAGTAATGTCCAAGATAAACTCGGAAAGTAAACCACTGTAGGTAAATCTCTCCCCAACCCTCTGGGAAAAACAGGCTCGATGTTATGTTAAATTATAAATAATGTAACTAACCGTTATCTCGCTCCTGTGGGTTCATGCCGAACTTGCAGTCCTGGCTGTTGCAGGCGCTGTTGTCCGCCTCTCTTATCTTCAAGAGCTGAGTCTCAGTGATCTTCTTAATTATGTTGTTCAGCTTTCGCTTCCGGTCGTTCACGTCATCAGCGTTCATTTTCTGTGAAAAGTTGACCTCAATGTTAATTAAAAAGATTCAAGTTTTTCAATATAAAATGGCGTCACAGATCCTCAAGGTCTTTCTTCCACCGTCTAGATACGGTACCATCACTTATGTAACACGCCACTTTGACTTATGTCTAACACATAGCTCAACTTACTGCAAATTTTCGTTAGGACGCAAATCCAACAGGTACACTCGCGTGACGATTAGAACTTCTTTACCGAAACGTCCTCCGAGCGATTGCAAAGGGTTACCCCTTATCACTGCAGCGGTTTGAAAGTATTTATTGATTGACGAAGTCCTGAACTGCGCAAGTGCAGTGAGCTTGGTAGTTCCGACATTCACGAATCATATGTTGTTGTTTCTCTCCCCCAAAACAAGGGCTTTCAATGTATCTTCTGTCCAATGAGTAGTTTTAACACAAGGTTCATCATATTACGTCGAACTTTCTGAGAGTTTTTTTAACTTGTTGTGGAAAATGAAGCTAAAAGTACACTTACCTTGAAATATGTTGAGTCGTCTTTGCATTTCCAAAATAAAAAAAAGCATTGTTACGGATATCAATATAATCGAATAACAGACGAAACATCGATGTTTTTAATAGCTTGAAGATTGAAGTTTTCATTTGACCTCATATTTCCAGTTCATCCATAACGTTTCTTTTCCATAATCTGGCAGTATTTGAACTCTAAAATAATACATAGGCAGTCATGGGGACTCCTGACTGAAGTGAACACTTAAAACTATGAAATAACTTAAAAAATATGAGGTTATGAATTCAACTTTTTTTTTTTGTATATGTTATGATCAGCGATATCTTCGCTAATTCCTCACGGATTTTGATGATTCTTTTTTTTTATTTGGACGACTATTCTCCCGAGGTGGTCCTGTTTAATTTGGTGAAGATCTGATGATGATCTTTGGAGATAGACGATGGAACTCTTCAATAAACGACAGCAAATGTCCCGCGATTGCTGCAACTGCATGTCTATGTATTATTGACACAATGCCATTACATATCATTACGCCTGTATGCTATGTGTACCGAACATTTTGCCAGTTTATGTTATTGGTATGTTTGGTACTTACTGCGTGTCGTGTCGGATCACGTACAAAATCAAATCAAAAGTAATTTATTCTAATAAGGCTGAGGATTAATAAGGATGAGCATAAAGCAGCACTTCTTGAACATCATCATTACTTAAGACAGTCCAGAAAACGCAATGTTTTTGGAAGTCACTTGCAAATTACGAAAATACAGAACGGAAGACACCGACATCCGAAATTAAAGTTATTTTTCACTTTGTTGTGTTAGTTAGAGTGGGGATAGAATGAGCATTCGTTCGTTTGGTATATTCCACCTTAAGGTGAACACAATCGATATTTGGTTTGTTCAAATACCTCTGTTGCGTTGTGGAAGAGGATGGGAAATAAGGAACACAACACATTAATTTTGCCATTACATTTATTTCACACAACACACAAACAGCGGGGACATCATGAAAACATCTCAGGTTACACTCACAAGATTATCACCTTAACTATCCAGATTTATTACAAAAACAAAACATTTTTTGTTTCCAAAAGTATACCAAAATAGATCCAAAATCAGTTATTTTTATATTTTCTTCATCATTTTCATAATAATAGGTACTTATCTAAATTAAATATTTGGCATCACAGTAATAGTATTCACCCTTTAGGCCCTACCGTTATTAAAACCTTAATCACAATAACCACCAAGATAGTAACACCTGCCAAATTGCTATTAGAAGCATTCCTTATGTTACAATGTTTTGAGACTAAAAACAACTCCAAAATATTTGATTTGATAAAAACACATTGAACGAATACACTCCTCTATTTTGGAGTCGGTAAAAAATTAACAAAGACTATTGATTAATATGTGATGGGCAGTGAAGAGATATATAGACAGATAGTCATCTAACATGACTGAATAGGATCACGGGACACAGGACTGGCACGATGAGAACAGTGTGACATTTAGAATTTGAATGGGTTGTTTTGGTCAGCGGGTCCTGCAGGTTGGTCACTGATGTGACAGTTGGCGACGGCCGCTGTAATGTCGTCAGTCGAGTCGGTGTCCCGCCGAGCCTTGGCCAGGATCATGGCCACCACCACGCTGAAGTAGCCACGCTTATACTCCTTTATCTCGAAATTGCGCTGATCAGTAGCGAGTGGTGACATCAACACCACGCGCACTGGAGCACGTTGGTCCGGACCGTTCATTTCTGAAACTATAAAAAAGCGAATGAGCAAACAGTCACAGAATTTTTTGAGTTCACTGTTTAGGTCGATTATACCGTCACTAACCCTGCCCAATTTTGCCTACCAAGTAGTATCAAGTTTGCATTAATAATGAAAGTGTGAGTTACTAGTATTGAAAGGGGGACGTCATGGGTAAGGGGTCATCAGATCAAATCTACCGACAACAAAGCAGAAATGAGAGGGAAGACAAAAAAATGTGATCCGTTTGAATGTTGCTATGGTAATCGATATTTAATCCATTAATTTGTTAATATTTTAACAAATCAATAAATTATCGCTTGGCCTGTTTATTTAGTTAGTGCTTAGTACAAATATCAAATAGGTATACTCTACGTTTGGAAAAAAGATAATAGGCATGATGCCTGGGTCAAAAAAAAGAAATTCTATATAGTCCGTCAGTCAGATAATAAAAAAACATTAGACACGTATTTTTTTCTTTATCATATTAATAAAAAATAACTTAGATAAAACGCATTAAAGTTGGGGAGTGGGGGTCGCTACGTCACAAGTAAGTATAAAATCTACATACAAGTGACGTCACGGCACATTTTAACTCAATGTATCGCCGTAATCTTTTGACAACGTAAAAAAGAAGAAATACGTGTCCAATATTTTTTAATAATCTACAAGACGGGCAAAAAATACTTTTTTAATCATCATCCCCATTAAGACTGTCTACCTAAATAATGATATGATGGCATACATATGGTGAGACATATATAAATTCAAACACTTTGAACGAATAGCATACCTAATTAGCCTTTTGCGGTCCTATCATTACAGGAATACATTGTAGACTTAGGCTGGCTTCATCAACGTAATCAGCCTATAACAGTCCGCTGGACATAGGCCTCTCCAATTGCACGCCATTCAGCTCAATCTCGGCAACTATCATCCAGCTGCTACCAGCCACCATACGAAGATCGTCGCTCCACCTAGCCTGAGGGCGTCCTACCCTACGTTTGCCGATTCGCGGTCTCCACTCAAGAACACGTCTATCCCAACGGTTATCGGTTCTACGGCTAATATGGCCGGTCCATTGCCACTTCAGCTTGCTTATTCTGTGAGCTATATCGACAACTTTGGTTCTTTGCCGGATCAACTCGGCAGATTTATTTATTTTTTGCTTGGAAAATTATCCATATCTTCTCCCGGTCTGGGCGGACTCTTACTGACTAAAACCCACCCGTGTTCCTTCAGTTGCCATGTTGTCAGGGGCCACGGTATCCCTTTCGGACTTTCCCGTGACCCCGGCAGGCATCGGCCCTAGCGGACCCGTCAGTTGTGCTGACATCTCTTTGAGGCGCGCGTGGAACACAACGCGCCATGGAGTCGGGCATGGTCCTTATCGGACGGCGAGCTACCCATTGCTCACCGTCCACTAGCCTGCACCTACGGTGGCCGGGAATCGGCCTCGGATTCCCGACGCCCAGGGCGGCTCCTGCGGCGGCTAGGGGCGTGAGGGCGCGAAATTTGCCTCTCCCTCACGCGTTCCGCCTCTTCCTTCGCGAGCATTACTGCTTCGTAGAAGAAGGTGACGGCCTCCCATGCCCTCTCGCTCCGTACCATGGCCTGGATCAGACCCGGACGCGAAAGATCACCGCCGCCGATCGCCTCCTCATATGAAGACACGGCGATGCTCCGCCAAAGCTGGGCAGACCTCCACCGTATCCTCCAGGCGATCCACACAATGGTGACACCCGGGCGTTTCATCCCGCCTTATCCTGAATAGGAACCTTCCGAAACAACCGTGTCCGGTGAGGACCTGCGTTAGGGAAAAGGTGAGGACGCCGTGCCGCCATGAGAACCCGCCGGAGCTCTGTCCGCTGTGCCGTGATTTCTCGCGGCAGCGGAGTTAAGTCCAAGCGTTTCGCCTCCTCGTGCCACTCCCAAATGTGCGAGAGGACTTTTGCCTCCAGATCTCATGGCGGTAAATCCCAAACGGCGGGCTGGCCGCCGCCTCACGGAACGCGCCCACACCGGTGCCCCGTAAAGGGCCATGGACCGCACGACCTCGGCTGACTTAGATTATGTGGATATAGTTTTGTTCTGTTATTTTTTATGTTGTGTCAATTGCGTATATTTAACAATATTGTATGTTTTGTAAATTAAAGATTTATGTACTTTAAATAATTAAATGTTTATTAATTATCTTCAATTGTAGGTACAGATAATCAGCCACTCTAGTAGAGTGTCGCACCGATGGTTACGCGGCGGCGGTGGCTGTCTTCTGATGAAAGAACTTATTCTACTCTTTGTGACAGAAGATGATGTCAAGGAAGATGATGCTTTTTGCCTTACTAGCAACACTCCAGAATGGAGAACAGGCAAACAGCATTCAACAAACATAACTGAAAAAACTCCACATCTGAAATTATTTAAGGAGATGAAATTGTTTTTCCAATCATTGGACGTAATGGGATATCGTTCAAAACCACCATCTATAGAGGGTTGATTGCACAGATTTAGAATGTTGATTGTGGACGATAAATGCAATAGATTTTTTTTTATAAAAAATTGTCTTCTCGGCATCTCAGCATAAAGATAGCTGCTATCAGCAAGACCCACCCGAAACTTTTTTTTTTTTTTGTAACCACTTCCTATGTAATAAAGATTATTAACCATTAACTTTTGACCCCCAGAGGCCAAAGGGAAAATAGAGGGAAAATATACAAAACAGTTTTGAAAAAGTATGGGAAGAAGTACTTATGGGAGAGGTCACTGGGGAGTATCAGATATGCGCATAGGTGTGTGGCTTCATATAAAAAAATATAAAAATGATTGTGCTACTTGTAAGGAAAACATATCTATAGAAAATTATTTTTATTATTTAGAGCACAATTTTGTTCAAATGAAGGAATATTCGGAAATAAAAAGAAGATTAAAATATGCTTCAAAAGAGCTTATTATGTGTGTGGAGTATTGTGCCACTTCGATAAATTCATTTTTAGAAACATAATAAAAAAATAAAAAGATTTAATAGTTCAATTAGAATTGTAAATTTTAATTTCTTGAGGTGCACTTTACACTAAAAAGCAATAAAGCAGCACATTATAAACAGTACATTTTATATTTACGTGAAGCGATACTGCACACTTAGGAACAAAAAAATTACAGGCATCGGCAACTGCTCTTCGGAGAAATATATATTGCAGCAAGTTTAAAAAAGAAAATCATTTGGACCCCTTTCCCTTCCTTCCTTTCCTTTGTTGCTAATGCAACAATAAGGCCGCGCGCACTTTGGTCACGAATTTGTATTATAAATACGTAAACGTAGGACCGTAGTGGTACGAATTAAGTATACACACTGAATATGTTTTCTCTGTCAAGTAGGTAGTTCCGGTGATATCGCATTGAACGCACGAAAAACCTTAACAAGTTCGGATTATTTTCGGACGACGGAACTATACGTACGTATACGGCCTAAGTCGCCTGGGAGTAATAAAAATTTATTTGGTGATAATGTACTAGTTTTTATTTTTTATAAAAACATATATTTTAAATAAACTTGTGTTTTAATGTCCTTGTTATTTCATTAAATAAAAACCGTTGAAAAAATAAATAAAAAGAAACACAAAATCCAGGTTCCAGGGGGCCTACCACCTGTGGAGCATACGGTGGAGGTCTGCCCGGCTTGGGCGGAGCATCGCCATGTCCTCGTGGAGGTGATCTCTCGCGTCTGGCCCTGGTTCAGGCCATGGTACGGAGCGAGAGGAAATGGCAGGCCGTCACCTCCTTCTGCGAAGCGGTAATGCTCGGGAAGGAGGAGGCGGAACGCGTGAGGGAGAGGCAAATTTTGCGCCCTCACGTCCCTAACCGCCGCAGGAGGAGACGCCCGGGGCGGGAATTGCGAGCCGATTTCCGGCCACCGTAGGCGCGGGCTTGCGGACGGTGAGTAATGGGTAGCTCGCCGTCCGATAAGGACCAAGCCCGGGTCGACGGCGCGTTGTGTTCCACGCGCGCCTCAAAGAGATGTCAGCCGAATTGACAGGGTCCGCTAGGGCCAATGCCTGCCGGGGTTGCGAATATGGGCCGAAAGGGACATCGTGGCCCCCGGCAACAGGGCAACCGAAGGAACACGGGTGGGTTTTAGTCAGTAAGAGTCTGACACGCCCTCCCGCTCCACCCAGAGCAGGAGAAGTTATTTGATAATTCCACACCTAAAAAAAAAAAGTGTGGGAAAGAGATGAAGCTCTACAGGACGTATAGCTCCATTTCTTTCTCCCACTGAAGTAATATTAAAATAATACTGCTTATGAGCAGGTGGCAGGCCCCCAGGGGCGCGGTAAGGTACCATTCCGTAGCCAACCGCAGACAGCAACTGCAGGCCACGTGTCGCCGAGACGTCGTCTATGAAATACCTTCCGTAGCTAGCGACACGTCGCCTTCATAGAAATACATAAGAATAAATAGAAACCAGTCGTGTCGCGGCGACAAGTCGCCTGCAGTTGCCGCCTGTGGCTACGGAATTGTACCTTTAGACGCGTTTTAATCGCATATTTTTTGTATGAAGTTGTCATTCTTCTCGCAGTAAGGTGAGTATTATGTTCCTTCAAGGAGCCGTTTTCGTACCACGTCCTTAACGTATTGGTATATTCCAGCATTATCCTGATGACATTAAAGCTGCTAAACCACTAATACGATGATCACTTCTGGTAAAGGCTATCCTACGCCGTTAGGTATTTTTAAATGTCTTTGCTAAAATACTAGTATTCAGCTGCTTCCGGTGAGACTGAAAGCCGACCCTAACATACTCGTAGATGGGAAAAGGCTAGTAGATTGACTGATTAAAATGTCTTTGCTTAGATATGGTAGGGGAGCCCAGAGTGTGTTAGAGCAAGAAAATGCAGGGCGAAAAGTTGATAGCTGAGTAGGTGCGACATGATGAGAGAAAACCGATAGTATAAGTATTTGAAAATTTTCAAATACGAGCCCTGTGATCAGGGATCCACTTTCAGATTTCCAGAATGGACAAAACATAACGTAATCTTCAGAGCCTTTGATTTTCGTTTGATCGTGTGCGGCCTGACGCGTAATGTCTTGAATAGTCAAATCTGAATTGTTTGGAAACTCAGATTTGAACCCTGGGCATTATCATGCATGAAGCAGTCTTCGCTAATGAAATGTGCTTAGGGAACCAGGTGAGCCTCGAGACATTCTTCGATGTAACGACAACCGTTTAGTGCATGCTGGCGTGGTCTAAATACGAAAGCGAGTACTGTTTTTTCATCGGTACTAAAATCACCCCAAACTGTCCATGAACCGCCACCATAGCTTACTTTGTCCTCAATGCAGCACTGTGTATAATGTTCTCCCTCTCTTCTGTAGACCTTCTTTCTTCCATCATTAACATGTTGCATAATTTTTACTCTCACCAGAAAAGAGAACCTTACTCCATTATAGGTATAACCAATGTAAGTGCTCGAATGCTAACTGAAAGCTCGCTCTTCGATGATCAGTTGTTAATTTTAACCTATTAGCTGACTTGTGTGGTACCAATCCACGTTCCTTCAATCTTTGTCTAATTGTAGAGTAAATCACAGTCACCCTTCAAACAACATCGAGCTGTTGCTGCAGTTAAAAAGCGTTATAGGCGTCGATTTCGCAAAGAAACTGTTGCAATAAATCGATCGTCTCGCTCAGAAGTGGCCCGATTCCTACCAGAGCCAGGTCGGTGCGTGAATAAACCAGTCTCCCGATAGCGTTTACACTCTATAAACAGACGAGAGGCTTAGATGCAGTCTTGCAGCCACTACACGTTGACTAGTGGTGGGTCGTTACGTGATTTTCGCAAACGTAACTAGTGACTTCGAAGGCGTCACCGGTTTTGAAAACTAGTGGTTTTAGTAACTAGTTATTTTTCATATTCTATTCGGTAATTCAACACGGTGATTCTATCGAAGTATTACAGTTATTTGCGAAACGAAAATATTAATGATTACCTACGTAATACGTTACATATCAGTAGCTTTAAGTTTTTGTAACGAATAAGTTTTTGTAGCTACATATGCAGTTACATTATTAACGTAATACTAAAGTTATTACGCGCGAAAGAAACAACATGCACTCGCAACGTACTTTTGTTTCGTTTCACTCTTTTCATTCGATCACTGCATTGTGATGTTACTAGATACAAAAATCACGTGTTTATGTGTGACTCGAAACTAGTTAATCGGCTACAAGCCCCGTAGCCACTTATTGTAATCTAGTGACGTTAAATAACGCCCACACCTAACGTTGACTAAGACGAGAATCCAGCAACGCTACTACTTAAGCGGCTTCTGCGGGCGAAGTAATATGTCTCATTACAAACAGCAAGTTTTAAAGTAAGTAGTTATTTTGTGTTTATTACACACTAATTAAATGTACTCCGATTAAACGCGTTGCCTCAAAACAATGTTCGATTTCATTCATCGGATGAAAATTCAAAATTTTAAATTCTTTGGAACTCTGCTTCTCCATTGAAAAGGCCAAACTGTCAGCTAATAAAATTATGTTTTTATGACATCTATTCAAAAAGAGCTAATTCGTGCTTCGTAAACAGGGACTAAAATAGCTTTTTAATCCCTAGGGATTAAAAGTGATTTGAATTTGGAATGTGGATATTGTTAGTAAAAGTTCCAATTACCAAAGAGATCAAACACGAACATTGTATGAACAAGTAACAGGCTGGCAAGAGAGAGAAAGTGTGAATTTGGTCAAAATGAAAATCCAAGATGGCGGCTTAGAAAATTTTCAAATTTTTTGTCTTTGGTGTCGTTTTCATAGTTTTCGAGGGTGCTAAAGCCGATAGTGAGGTCAAAATGTAAATCCAAGATGGCGGCTCTGAAGATTTTCAAATTTATCATCATGGGTATCGTTTTCACGGTTTTTAAGGGTGCTAAAGCCGATGGTGAGGTCAAAATGAAAATCCAAGATGGCGGCGGCAAAAAATTTCAAATTTTTCGTCATGGGTATCGCTTTCATGGTTTTTAAGGGTGTTAAAGCTGATGGTGAGGTCAAAATAAAAATCCAAGATGGCGGATGCAAAAAAATTCAAATTTTTCGTCATGGGTATCGTTTTCATGGTTTTTAAGGGTGTTAAAGCTGATGGTGAGGTCAAAATGAAAATCCAAGATGGTGGCGGCGAAAAATTTAAAATTTTTCGTCATGGGTGTCGTTTTCATAGTTTTCGAGGGTGCTAAAACCGATAGTGAGGTCAAAATGTAAAGCCAAGATGGCAGCTGCGAATAATTGAAAAATTTTCATCATGGGTATCGTTTTCATAGTTTTCGAAGGTGCTTAAGTCTATAGTGAGGTCACAATGTAAATCCACGATGGTGGCAGTGATTTTTTTATAATTTTACTTGTGAAGGAATTTTGTTCCTGACGGGGGTCGGATCATACACGTTTTTTTTCTCATAGAGGGTGATAAAAGTAGAGTGTTCACCTCGGGAGCAACACTATTTTAAGCTCGAGTGGCGTACTTTGAATCCCTCGCTGCGCTCAGGATTCTACTTTAGAATCCTTCGCTCCGCTCTGGATTCAAAGAAACACTCTCGCCTTAAAAATAGTTCTTTGCTCCCTTGGTAAACCATCTACTATTATACCATTCCCCCTCTAAAAAGCTTATTTTATTCACTGAAAACAGTGAATAAAAAGCACTTTTAATCACTATTTTGGTGTTTGAATTTAGAACACACGATTATATTCGACCTTCATCTCAATGCTATACAACCTCCTTGAAAATACTCGATACAAACTCCATGTGCAAAGAATACTCGACAAGCAAACTCCTTGTTCAAATAACTCTTTGAGATTTGATTGGTCGACATTTTTGACAAGGAGTTTAATATAAAACAGTTTTTAGCATTAGAATAAAAACTGTTTTATATTCTTTGCTGTCATTAGTAAATTGGCGCTATTTTAATAATAATAAGATAATTTAACCTTCCTTTTTTCTTCATTAAATGTATATTTTCTTTCGCTAAAATTTTTCTTTTTTTCGTAGTCATGTTATAAAAAGTATAGTATGCAACTCTTGAACAAAACGGATTTATATCGAGGGCCATGAATCACTCGCGTCGCTAGGGATTCTAACAATTGAATCTCATCTATGGCCCTCGCTTTAAATCCGTCCTTTATTCACTAATTGCATAATATACAATTTTTTTTAAGAATTAATCCTCTTTTTAGGTTATTTGTCGCTCTTGGTTGAAAGAAAATCTTGGTAGCGTTCGATTTTTTTTATGAGAAGTGTATTTTAATTTTTAATAATACATCTATGATTTTCATGCCTAAATATGGCGAAATGTGTCAGCGCACAAGAATGTTTATATACCCCCGTTTGTATTACCGCATTTAAAAAGCTAAAATTACTTTGATTTTGACTTTAATGTTCCCACTGCTGGGACACAGTCCTCCTCTCTGCAAGTGAAAGGACACTTAGGACGAATCAAAATCAAAATCAAAATATTTTATTTCACATAAACCTACATGGGCACTTATGAAACGTCAGAAGCTAGGTGCACGGTTCCAATTGGTCGTTTCTTATGGAGAAGAGCCGGCAAGAAACTCCACGGTTACTCTTTTAAAAATAATTGGCTTTTACAATACTTTCAAATAACAGTGTTTCTAGGTATGGGAGGACAGTGTAGGTCTTTCAATAAGTACCAAGTACTTAACAAAATAGAAAATGGTCAACAGGTCTACAATCCACTAAGCCTACAGCGTTCTCACATTCACAAAATATGTAGAAATAAATCTATACAAAAAATAAATTAATTAATAAAAGTAAAAAACCTATTTTAAATAAAACGCAATTATATGATTGCTATTACAAACAAAAAAAAAAGTTGAAATTAAATCGTAGGTATATAATGTCAAATAATAGAAATATGTCAAGGGCGAATGTAAAAATAAATAAAAAATAAAGATTTAAATAAACATGGTAATTTGGGAGCTGTTAATAGACTCTTACTTATTTATGCCGTTAATGAGGTACCAGGGAAGCCACATGTGCAGAAGGAATTATTGCCAAATTTCCTTGTCTTCAACGTAGTCTTTAATTTTATAATATGATTTCTTGATAAGGACACGTTTGATGTGGGTTTTGAACTTCCCATCGCTAAGTTCTGTCACAGACTTTGGCAACTTGTTATAAAAGCGGATACTGTTTATAAGAAATGACTTGCTTGTTTTAGTTAATCTAAATTTGGGTATCACAATTTCATGTCGACTACGTGTATTTATATTATGGAAATCGCTTCTTATTTTGAAAAGTCTTAAGTTTTTGCGAACATACATAATACTTTCTAAGATATAAAGTGAAGGCAAAGTCAGTATATCAATTTCTTTAAATTTGTCTCTAAGGGACTCGCGAGGGCCCATTTTATAGATCGCGCGGATTGCCCTCTTTTGTAAAATGAAAATTGAATCTACGTCAGCTGCCGATCCCCACAGCAGGACGCCATAAGACATAATACTGTGGAAATAAGCAAAGTATACTAACCTAGCTGTGGCTATATCAGTCAACTGCCTTATTTTTCTTACTGCATATGCAGCTGAACTTAATCTACCTGAAAGAGTTCTAATATGGGCGCCCCATTGTAATTTTGAATCTAAAGTAATTCCTAAGAATATAGTTTCCGTTATTGCATCTAGTTTTTTGCCATCAAGTTTTAGATTTAGACCTACTTGAGGTACATTTGGTAATGAGAACCTAATACATTTCGTTTTGTTCGCATTAAGTAAAAGATTATTAGCTGCGAACCATTTTGAAAGTACAGCCAGACTATCGTTAACATGTAATACATCTCTATCTTTCCTGTCTATTTTAAAAATAAGAGAAGTGTCGTCAGCAAATAGAATTATATCTGACAAGTTAGTCATCATGTAAGGAAAATCATTTATATAAACTAGAAATAAGAAAGGGCCGAGAATTGAACCTTGAGGCACGCCCATTTTAACTAGAGACCCCGAAGACATCGCCCCATTAACATTTACTTTTTGATGCCTGTTTGATAGATAGGAAAGAACAAGATCAGCAGCTTGTCCACGAATTCCGTAGTGGTGTAATTTACAGATCAGTGTATTGTGGTCAACGCAGTCAAACGCTTTTGAAAGGTCACAGAAAATGCCAATTGCATCCTGGGACTTCTCCCAGGATTCCAAAATGTGACTGATGAGTTTTACTCCTGCGTCAGTCGTCGACCTACCTTTCGTGAAACCAAACTGGTGACTATGTAAAATCCCATTAGAATTAAAATGTGACAACATCTGGTCTAGCATGATTTTTTCATATATTTTACTCAATGCTGGTAGCACAGATATTGGTCTATAATTAGAGGGATCACTCTTACTACCCGATTTGAAAATTGGTACTACTTTAATATGTTTCATTAAATCAGGAAACGTACCGCTATCTAAACATTGATTAAATATGCCTGTTAGGACAGGGGCAATTGAGTCAATGATATCTTCAAGAACTTTAACGGAAATCCCCCATAAGTCTTCAGTGTTTTTTATGTTAAGGGCCTATTTCACGATGTCCGAATAGCCACTACTTACCGAATAAATTCAAAAATGGAACAGAATTTGTAGGATATTATCTGCCAAGTAAGTTAGCGAGAACCTAATCAGAGGTGGTGAAACAGGCACTAAGACTTTTAAATGCTTTTTTAATTGTGACAATTGAAATGGACTTGAATTCAAAACTTGGAATGTCTCTACTGAAGTGTTCTTTTAAAAGAGATTCAGCTAGTATAGATGATAAGGGAAGAGATTTCGTAACCTCTATTGGGATGTTGGTAAAGAAGTTTTCTAGTGTCTCAGCAACTTTTAACTTATCTGAAATGGTTACATTATCAATTTTTAATGACAATTCATTCTGATCTCGCTGTTTTGTGTTTCCAGTTTCTTTGTTAATTACCTGCCACACAGCTTTTATTTTATTGTTAGAATTATTAATTTTGTTACTTATTAATTTAGATTTAGCTTGGGCGCAGACTCTTTTAAATATCTTAGAATAGTTTCTTACATAATTATGAATTACTTGATCAGAAGTCAATGATTTTTCGTTATATAAATTATATAAAATATCTCTGCTTTTTCTAATGCCAGGAGTGGCCCATTCATTAAATTTTGGTTTGGTATTGATTGTTACTGTTTTTACAGGACATGCTTTATGGAATTCTTGGCATACTGTAGAAAGTAATGTACCATAGTTCATGTTGGGGTCTTGTGAATCAAAACTAGCTGTTGAAAGATTGCTAAGAACATTATTATTAAACATTTTCAATTTATTTTTAGTAAGAGGTCTTAACTGAATAGTTTTATCTAAGCGTAACTTTTTATCTGATTCAAATGAGACAAGTTGACCAGTATGGTCAGACCTAACGCCACTAATTAAGGATGAGTCTTGTATTTTACAATTAGTAAATATATTGTCAATGCATGAAGCTGAGGTTGCTGTTATTCTAGTTGCTTCATTAAATATACATTTTAAATTGAATGATTTAAACAATGATATAAGCTTATATTTATCAGGTGAGTTAACTAATAGATCAATATTTAGGTCACCACAAACAAAAACTAATTTATTATCTTTAAAAAGTTTACTTAGTATTTCTTCCATAATGATTAAAAATGATGACAAGTTTGAAGCTGGTGGTCTATAAACACATAAGAAAGCATGGCCTTCAACCTCTGCACATGCTACCTCACATAAGCGATCAACAGAGCAAGCAGTGATATCCTTCCTTTCCTTATGTCTGAAACAACTATTACATAATATCAAGGTACCACCCCCTATTGAGGACCTGTTGAACGCACTGGCAACTGAAAAATTATTTACATTAAACAGCATCCTATCTGGTCTTAACCAGGTTTCACAAAAGCATAAGATATCCATATGATATCTATCTATTAACAATTCCACGTCTAGGATTTTGCCAGAGAAGCGATTAATATTTTGATGATACAATAAAATATTCTTATCATGCTTCTCTTTTGTCGAGTCTAAAAGTTAAAAGAGCCTATCACAGTATTATTAGAAATACTAGATAATACAAATAACTAACTACCTAATACCTAACTACCTAATAAGGTAATGTGACATGGTTTCATTGTTTAAAACCCAAAATCATTAGTATTCATGAGAACAAGATACATACAGGTTCGATCAGACTTGAGTATTCATTACTACTTGGTGAAAGAATTCTTCGACGCGTGTTCTTTTGATTTTGTATTTAATTGTACAGTTAGTTAGTTAGTCATTTAATTTAGTACCTATTTGTAAATAGTTAGTTGTGTTAAAAATTGTAAAACATGTATTACAAATAGAAAAAATTGGTGAAAGTGTAAAGGATTGGTTGAACTCGCGTCCTATTTAAAAGCGATCGCCGCTCGAATACGCGATCGTCGCGTGCTTATTGATGAAGAAAATTAACTAAAAATTAAAAATTAAATTTAGCATTTATGTGGCGGAAATTTTAAATTTAGCATTTATCTACATCGCCACATCAAAAACCTGACGTGACACAAATTCTGCATCGCGCAATAAGAGTTTACCGCGCGAACACCATATATATAACTTCCCCGACATCAATTGTTGGGCAGTTGCCCGCTAGAGACAACACCCGTCTGGTCTGAGGATCCTCACTTTTCTCCTCACCCTGTTCCTCATAACCTCTTAAAAATGGATGAAGACTTTGAACGGAAAATTTAATTTTAATTTATAAAAAGCCTTTTAACGGCAGACAATTTGAAAAATAAATTGCCATGCATTTTTATTTTGACTGACACGGTATTACAAAAAGAACTTAATTGTCCTCACACCGAAAAATAACAAACAGGCATTTAAGTTATAACAAAAAAACTTACACGGTCACGCAGAATCTATTGACTTATGATTATCCCACAAGGTATTCAGCTTTGAATAATGAAATTCAAACTTCACACCACCACCACCCTCTCTATTATGGCGCGATGTCTGGGGCAGTCACGAACGTGAGGAAAAGATGCTCCAGTCACCCACTTATGCACGAAATGACCTCGAGAACGAATTCACCACTTAACTAGGGGAGCGCTATCTGAGGGGTTACGCACAAAAGACAGAAAAACACGTATTCACTAATACTGCGATATCTGCAACAAAGGGTTATGTTGCCCACTTACCTTCCTTTTTCAGAAATTTTGATAAAACCGGAATGATGCCGACAGATGTGGAAACGAAGACCGGATCAGCCGGAGCCGCTTTCAAGAGATTATTGATTGTTTCAAGTCGGGTACTGCGCAAGTGCAGGCGGGCCCTGGACACAGATACTAACTTAGAACCCTGTCAACTAGAAGAGTAGTTAACTGGTTAATTCATTTCTTAAATCCATATAAACGGTTTTACAAAAACCCTATTTTAATCTTGTAGCGATTTCGCAATATTACGTTACCTACCTACATATGTCTCATACTGCCAAACCTACATCCGTGTAGATTTATGTGGCATACACATCAAACGTAAGAAGTTAGGTCCATGGCTCCTATCTTTACTTACTTACCAAGAAGCAGCGGCAAGAAGCTCCAGTCTACTTTTACTAGAAAACTTACTTAAGTTATAGGTAGGCGGTACCCAGCCCACTTACAATTTTCTCTAAATAATTTTATACAATTTTGGTACTAAAATACAAAAAATATTACAGTTTGCGGGGTCCGAACGTGCGATGCGACCACATGTCGCGTCAATTTCGAATTGCCACTTTCTTTTATAATGTTACGTAGGTCAACAATTTCATACTGTTACGAAGGTCTAAAGTTCGTTTTTAATTCCAGAGACTAAGATGACATTTCAAGTGATTTTTTTTGTTTTTTTAAATTCGGAGTGTACTCAACAACAACAATGAACTTTTATCTAATCTAATACCTTTAAACGAGCAATTATCGTACCTATATATGTATATAATCTGAATTTCAGAAAATTTAGTATGCAGGGGGTTTCGGGGGCGATCGTTCTAACAAGGTTTCATTTTTAAAAACCGTCGTTCAAAAAAAATACCGAGCCAAGCTCGGTCATCCAGATATTATTTCATTCAGCGTTATTACAACAGCTGGTGTTTATTTTGCTATCCCTAAGTGCACGAATAAACGGTGCTAACATAACACGTGTATATGTCGTGGACAGATTTTAGAATTGATCAATTCATGAAATGATCGACCATTTCATGAAATGGTTGTGTTTCATGAAATGGCGAGCTAAAAATGACCATATCGTTCTAACGTCAACGTTTAATGATATGTCAGTCGACGTTTGGCCATATCATTAAGTAGGGTATCCATGCAAATATTACTGGCATTCATTAACTTTTAGTAATCTGGGTCAATGGACAAATAAAACATTTTAAATAGCTTTCATTCCAGAAGAAAAATAATAATTTAAGATTTGAATAGTTAAATATTAACCTGTGAAATACGTTCCAAACTCCATGGTTTTTTAAGGTTGCGCTCGTTTTTCGAGTGACTTTCATAAAAGTCACGTAGCTTGGTATAATAACGATACTTCACCGCACTTTTAGCTTACATTTGCATATTTATAATTGCTTTTCCAATCGAATTATCGGCTGCCGCCATGATGCACAATAAAAATAAAGCGACATCAACGCCTATAGGCGTTGATGTCGCTTTATTTTGATCACGGTGGATAATCTAACTATTTTACGAAATGATCACTAATGTTTGGCCACATCATGAAGTAGTCGTGCGTTTAACTGTTCATAATTCTGTTCTATTCACATTTCATGAATTGGTCGATCATTTCATAAAATGATCAATTCTGAGATCTGGCCACGACATATATATATTTTGGTATCTTTACAATGTAGGTAGGTAATGATAACGACACGTGCAATCCTAAATCGCGTAATTAAAGTTTTTTTGCCTCGTAGCATTAGTACGACACTTTGCAGATCTCGTGCGGGACTACTTAGTAAGACAGTGGAGGTGATGATGATGGGTATACAGTCTAAACCCATAATCTTATTAACTTTATTGAAGGCCCGTAACTAGTAGTTCTGCGAACAGTAGACCTCGCGAGTACAAACTTTTTGCAACAATTAATATGAAATAAACTAACCCACAACTAACCAACTACTATCTGTTAAACACGAGACTTTACTTTTGAAGCTACTTTACACCTATCAAAAATCAGTCACACAAAATGTTCAACGGGACTTAACCATTTGGCGAGCGACAACGACAGCGCTATTTGGCGATGCACAGTAGCGCCATCTACAAATAAAAAAAGAACCATTGAAATCGGATCTCATAAGGCTGAGATATCCAGTAGCCCCCTTTTTGCCCCTTTTTGGAGGAAGTACCCCTCCAATCAAAAATCCTCGACGACAAAAAATATCTACGACGACATCATGCTGAGTGGAAGCCTTCTTGTCACAGTCATATCGTGCAGCTGCCGCCTAAGTAATTTCTGTTCTATGCTCCTGATTTGTTATGTACTTTGTGTTGTTCTCTGATTACTCTTGTCTTTTATGTATGCACGTGTTTCTGTGACACATAAACCTATTTTTCTTCTTTTTTTTTATCTATAAAGTCGTAAAACAGCTATGTATACCAAGTTTCGTTCAGATCGGTTGTAAATTACGACCTGTAGAGGAGTGACAAACTGACAGAGTCAAAGAGAATTTTGCCAGACTTGAAGGAGAGACGCTTCGCTTGCTCAGTCAATTAAAGGATTCCCATACAATTCAAGGAAACGGCACGGAACCCTCGTGTCCGACTCGCACTTGGCCGGATTTTTTATATATAGATTAATACAATACAATTCTAAGTTTTAGTTTTTAACTATTCTCGGGACCCATGGATCCCGGTCCTTTGGAAGGCGTACGAGGGGCCGAAGCCAACTCGTAGAGGCCCGTTAGACGCTTTTTAAGAAATGAGGCACCAACCGACGATTATCCCTGTATGCACTATGCAAGTGCACCAAAGGACAACCCCCGGTTGGTGTAGGACTATTGCAGTACATGAAAACAAAACATTGGACTATGGGTTTGGGTAGCTAAAGTGAACTGGTTACCTGGAACTATGGTAGGACTATAGCCCCTGCCTGATCAATGTTTTATATTTACACGGATAAAATGGCAGGGGGTGACTTGCACACTCAATAATGGGCCCCCAGAAACGGTCGCTAGTACATAGTGACGTAGCAACAAGGGGGCAACATGTCCTGAGGTGCTTGAGGAGTGGAGAGGTATTCCACGGCTTTCAGAACAATCCCAGAGCCCGGAAGATGGTCAAGATCCCTACGAGCACTTACTGGAATACTTCCTTCTTCCGAGCACGTTTGCTCTTGCGAATCCCCACTCAAGCCGGCCAATTAAGGCAAGAATGAGGCGGGAGCGCCGTTCCTCGTCAGTGTTCACTCCAGCCGGCCAATAAAGGCAAGCCAGAGGTGAGGAACAAGACTTCTGCCGGGAGATAGGGTCCGTGGGGTCGCTACTGCCCAACAGCTCGCCACATGCTGCCCTGCGGGATTTTGTATCTCTCTTAGTCTGGCTCCTCATCCCAGACCTGTTCCGGCAAAGTAAACTGTACCGGCACAGAACTAGAGTTCGGAGCGCGCAAGCCCCACCACGACGTCAACGTAGAGATACGGCGGTGGGGATATTATTAATATTATTAAATATTGGCCTTGGCTGCTCTGACGAGCGCCTTTCACTTTATCCCTACTCCGCGGCCGACCGTCACGCGACATGCAACACACAGACGAAAAAGTTTGAGACGATGTAATAAAAGTTTCACTTTAAAACAGTATTATACTGTTTTTCACTTTAAAATACTGATTACTGTTTGTTCAACAAAATTAAAGTATACCTACGAATTTAATGTTTTCACTGAGCTATACAAATAAATTGTTCCATCTACTGCGAAGAACATGGTGCATGCAACGAGGCATGGGCGCGTTTTAGCCAACCTTTTCATTACCCACATTAAAATTATACATAAATAAAATACTGTTTATTTCCCTCTCTAACCACAATATACACTTTTCTTCTACAAAATGTTGGCAACCCTAATTATAGCGTTGTTTACGCTGAGCCAGTGATGCTAGCAGACAGGAGAACCAGAAATTTTAATTTAATTCAATAATTTTTGGCAATTTTATCTGCATATCGAAACGACACAAGCCTGCCCTGTCGTTTCGTTCAGCTGCGCTATTTAGTGAAGCTTACTTACCTAACCGCTTTTCAATCGTTTGTCGGAATTCTCAATACGCTTCCTCATTTCTTATCTATAATCTCCTATTCATACTTTATCATTGCTTGCTAGTTATGAGAAATGGCCACCTGTCTCACAAAAAAAAAAGCTGGTTTAAACTTCCATCCTCATATTCCTCTTCAGAACCCCTCAACTTCGTACGTTTCACGTATACTCCTGTTTTCATTAGACGGCCACCTAATTCTATTCTTATCCACAGGTCTCTGATGGCAATGTAAAATACCTGCAGCTGCGAACCTTACCTATTTGGAAGAGTCCTGCTGAGTTTTTACCCTAACGAGTTACTGACGTGAAACCAACGAGGGGCATAATTTAGAGGGCACGCACTCTTATTTGCGCCCTTCGAGATTTTTGAAGTTTACGTTTCAACCCGGGCAGCATGTTGGGAATCGAACTCAACACAACACTGCACGCGGTCTGCACGCGCAGGAAGCGTGATCAGCGCGGCATCTTCAAGCTGAGAGGCGCGGCGCGGGCCTATGACCACTCGCTTCAGAGTTTCAGACGCTTCAGTCGCTTCCTCGGACTCCTCAGCTACGGACGATTCTCCTCTCTAATTTATACATAAATTGTTTGTCCGGGAAAGTGTAATCAGCACGGAAATAAAACATTGCCTAAAATACACTCTTTTATTACTCCCCGCGCTGACATTTAGGTTCCCAGGTATGCCAATTTTAGTGCATTAAGCAAAGAAAACTTTTCGCGAACTTTATCCGACCCCGGCTGCGCCAGTCAAATTATAAACGGCAGTGATTGAATTAAAGAACCTTTATTTACTATTATTACAGTTATTAGGAGGTGTGCTCGATTAGAGCGTTACAGACAGAATGGCTTACGAACTATTAGTGAATATTATACAGACAAATATTCATCTAAACAATGACTGCTCTAGTATTTTTCTGGAATAGACCACGACCCTAGTTTAGATAAACATTAACTTAGGTGTTAGAAAAAAGTCTCGTAAGAGATGTATATTATTTGGAATCGGTGACATGGAATACAAGGGGTTAGAAAAGCGATGTCGACTGAGGTGTTATTATGTCGTGACATTCACTACTGGGAACTGATGCTGGTATCCATAGCTACGTATCAGTGAATACTGAATAATAAAACATCTACATTAAAATGTATTTTTGAAATAAAAACTTCTTTAGGCGCGTTGGGCATTTTTCAGAGGGGACTAAACCATTGATTTCGCGACCTGTTACCGTGGAGTAAAAGACATCAACGCGTTGATTACCGCGGTGACGATTTATTTTTCAAGTTTTCACTTCTATCTGCCCTCCCGGAGTGCCACTGTTCTTATTCTGTAAAATTTCGGCTCCGTAGGATGAGGATAACTAACAAGGCAAGTTAAATAACAGCTTTTACCACACAAAAAGAAGAAGAATTAAAATACTCATTTGATTTAAATAAGTGTTTTTTTTATATTTCCCCCCCTTGATTTACTATGTGACTACCTACCCCAGACACTGTGGCAACCATCCCTGACACGGGGTTAAAATTCACACATTAATTTTTTCTCAAACATTTATTATTTCCTCAATGGATAATCTTAAAGTTAAAAGTATTTATTTTTAAACTAGATTAGATACACTGTCCATTGATACATAAATGACATTGCTATACCAAGAATAGAGGCAGTTAAAAAAACAAAAACGTGAATGTGATGTCCAATCCCGGTCTCCCCTAGGAGACACCTCTTAAATAGGTTAGTCTTCATTGGAATTCCAGCCCGTCCCATCCTTGATGTCCTCCCTCCGGTTGACGCCCTAAGCCGAGGTTCGTACCCCACAGGGGGTGCCCTTAGCGAGCGTTCACCTAGTTTTAATTAGCATAGTTGAATAACCCCTGGCTGGAGGTTTTAAGTGTAGTAGCTTAAGGCACCCACAGGAAAGCCCGGTTAAGTAGTCATGATCTCAGAGGTCAAATACGAGATGCCATAACAAAAAAAAAACTTCATTGGAACTATAACAATCTTACTCAATTCAGCTACAGCGCGGCAGTTGCTGGTGAAATAGCTAGAACCGATTAGCCAGGGATTATTACAGCTCGGTAATACCTTCGTCAGTAAAACAGGTTAGGTTAGTACTGTGATCACTTCTTACGAGTCGAGCGAGTGGCGCGCGCTTACCTACCCACGAGACGAGCGAGCGCAGCGAGCCTTCTCTTATAACAAATGAGCAGGCGTTTAGTTTACTCACACGATGAGCATGACAAGCGAGCGAAGCGTCAACGTTTAGTCAGGTTAGCATCATACTCGTATAAGCCCACGTTCGCACGGACGTAAAAATATCGCGGCGGGATTTTTTCGCACACTGGTTTATCAACGCTCTACTTAAAAAAATCAGTATAACATGTGAATTTTAAAATCATCCTCCCTTTACCCCTTTGGGGGATGATTTTACAAAAACGCTGTAATGCGTAATTCTTTATTTCATACCAAAAGCATAAATTTGTAATTTTCATATCCCTAACTTAAGTAATACTGGATTTCCCATAAAAACTTTCATCCCTCACATTACATCACCCCCTTTAGGATTATTTTTGAGACAAAAAGTACCCTGTCCTTCTCCAGGATGTCATCAATCTCCTTGCCAAATTTTATTGAAATCCGTTCTGTAGTTTAGCCGTGAAAAGGTAACATACATACAGACAGTTACTTTCGAATTTATAATATTATTATGGATATTTGTCAGGCAGGGGCCAGAGTATTCTAATAGTTCTAGATAACCAGTTCACTTAACCACCCAAACCCATAATCCTATATCTTTGTTTGCATATGCTGCAATGGTCCTGCACCAACCCTTGACGGGGTCCGCTAGGGCCAATGCCTGCCGGGGCTGCGAATAAGGGCCGAAAGGGAAATCGTGGCCCCCAGCAATATGGCAACTGAAGGAACACGGGTGGGTTTTATTCTGTAAGAGTCTGACACGCCCTCCCGCGCCACCCAGAGCGGGAGAAGTTATTTGATAATTTTCAACAAAAAAAAAGAAAAAAAAAGGGTACATTAGCATAGTACAAACAAGGATAATCGTCGGTTGGTGCCTCATTTCAGTAAAATTTGTCTAAGGAGCCTCTACGAGACGGCTTCGGCCCCTCGTACGCCTTTCAAAGCACCGGGATACGTACCTACTCCCGAGATTTGCAAAATTAAGAAAACAGTTTTAAACAAATAGTTTTTTTTTTTTTTTTTGACCTGCACTGTCCCACTGCTGAGCAAACGCCTCCCCCAAATCCTTCCATGCATCCTTTTCCAGGGCCACCTCCATCCAACCCTTGCGGTACGCGTCTAGGTTGTCTCGCCACCACTTCCTGGGCCGACCTCGGGTCAAATATCAAATAGTAAAAAGTTTTAACCGATTTCAGCATAATTATCAAACTTAGGACTTAAAGGGTGACCAAATGTTTGTAAGTGATGAGAGTGAATGTGTTGAGTGTATGTATGGATGTGCTGAGAGTTAGTGTGTATGAGATGATGAATACTTTAATATTTGAAAGATAAAAGATTTTCCGTTTCAGCATAATTAAGACCAAGCAGCCAATCTTGGACCTCTTTTTTAACCAAAACCTTGTCCAGAGGTAGATTTTAAGCTTTTGTTAACTTTTTCATACAGGTATGGTCCAAAATGAGAGAGAGCCTTATTGCCAAATTTAAGTTTGCAGCAAACTGTGTTCCACTTAGGATTTCTACGTGTGCGCTGATCCGCTACCACTGTGGCAGCTGCTGTTTTATGAAATTTAAGTAGCACTGATAAAATGTAAAGTAGGCGAACCGTAAGCACTCTCGTTTCTCGGTATAGCATATCAGTGGGGTATCGGATTCCTAATCTATGAGACCTCAAGTATAGCTCTTTGTGCACGTTCCGCAGTAATTGGATAACTTTTACCAGTGAAACCACAAGATATTTATTTTTCTTGAGTAATTTCCTCAATGCCTTTTTCAGGTGTTCTACGATAACCTCATTTATTCCAGCCTTAATAGTCACTTTATTATTTTTTGGACTGGCCTTTTTGAAGGCAATTCAAAGTCTTTTCATTCTGACATTGAGTGATGTAGTGCCTGAAATCAGCGAAACTATATTACTTACTTATTCATCAAAAATGCTGATTGATTCATCCTAAGCTGAAAATCAGATTAGTTTTCAAACTTTTCAAATATTGATATCAATATTGACCAGGGTTGATAAAGATTATGATTTTCATGATTAAGTATGCCAAACTGCCAAGTACGTGTCGGACCACGCACAATGAAGGGTTCCGTAGTTGGGATGGATTTATACCAACTTCGTCCTTTGGTCGCAGTTACTTGGCAATTTTTACTATACCTTAAGCCTTCAACCATGGATACCCTACATTAATGATATGGCCAAACGTCGACTGACATATCATTAAAACGTTGACGTTTAAACAATATGGTAAATTTAAGCTAGCCATTTGATGAAATGGTCAATTCTAAATGATGATGAAATCCTTCCTCCGATATTGGCACAACTGCTTTAGAACTTGACCCTTAAAAGGAAATTGATGCAATTAGTGCAAAATACATAATGTACAGTATTATTAAGATACACAACATAAAATCATAACCTAATTCATTAACACAACAGAAATCAGCCGACTATTTTAATAATTTTATTTATTTATTTTCACTTGAAGACACAAACATCAGGTAGCCCTGGCTATTATCCTAGGAGTTCCTTTATCACAAGAGCCAGAATATTATATCCTTAGTCAGCTCAAGTAAATTATTACCTTGTCCATAATTGGCTTCTACATTATCATATGACAAGTCTATTTCAGCAGCAGTTGATGTAGATGCTGAAAATTGTATGTATTATTTTTTATAGGCCATCATGTATTTCCTCCTTCAACATTATCATCATAACAGCCCTTTTTTCGTCCATAGCTGAGCATATGCCTTTTCTAAATGTAGAGAGAGAGGGCGTAGGCTGTAAACTACCATGCTAACCCACTGCTGGTTGATCATCACACTTTTCAGATGACGATGTAGATGCTAAAAACTAAATATGTACAGACAAACTATGTTCTTAATGTCCCTCGGCAAACCTCGTGTTTCGTTAGTCGTCCTATCAGTTGCCCTTTGCACTTGGTGCAGACCGGACACTCTCAATCGACTTGGAAGTATATAGAGTTGTTAATACTCTTTTAACTTAACGTAATTTATTGAAAAAATGGGAGGAAAAAGTCGCAGGCACGACAGATAAAATGGTTTTACAGCTCTATACAGGGCGTCCCAAAATTATGGGACATGAAGGGAAAGTACCTTAAATATCGTAGATAGGGTATTTTGCTGAAATAAGACTTTATGTTATTTTTAAAAGTTAGTAATTCTGCATTCAAAGATTTTCTAAAAATTACTTGCCTCGTCTGGGAATCGAACCGACTTAAATGTAAAAAAAAACACCCCTACTTTTATGATGCCAATCGAAAGAATGGCCAAAAAATAATAACTCTTCTTAAGTAACATAGTATTTTAAAAGAAAGGAACAGCGTGAAATTAATCATTTTAATCAAGTTAAAAACATAGGTACATGAAACTGCCGTAGTCAATTAAGTGGGTATTTTTTTTGTAAATTAATTAATTAAATGCTCAAAATGTGATCCCTCTTGTCTTACGCAAATCGGCAATCTTTTAATGAGTCCGCTGCCTGTTGATTTTCTTACCATTTTATGGTGAATACTCGATATGATATGGCAAAATTCTGTTTGTAACTCGCCCGTTCTCGTATCGTTTTTTGTATAGCATATCTTTCACGTATCCCCAAAAGAAGAAATCTAATGGTGTAAGGTCCGGGGATCTGGCCGGCCATCTAATCGGTCCATTCGTATCAATCCAAGTAGGAAAACATTCACTACTTTTCGAACGTCGTCGGCAATCAATAACTTTCTTGAAATTTCACTCAAACATTTTACGTTGTTCGTTTCTTTTAAAATACTATGTTACTTAAGAAGAGTTATTAGTTTTTGGTCATTCTTTCGATTGGCATCATAAAAGTAGGGGTGTTTTTTTTTTTACATTTAAGTCGGTTCGATTCCCAGACGAGGCAAGTAATTTTTAGAAAATCTTTGAATGCAGAATTACTAACTTTTAAAAATAACATAAAGTCTTCTTTCAGCAAAATACCCTATCTACGATATTTAAGGTACTTTCCCTTCATGTCCCATAATTTTGGGACGCCCTGTATAGTTCACACGGAAATCAAAACAAAACAACAATAAAGTACTTTGTTCTAAATTCAAATTATTATACACGATAAATCTAATTATTGACGGACATGGAAATTAGCATTCGTTTGTATTCGGAAATCCGATGATACCCGAGAGACATTAAGAAAATAGAAATACTGTACCTATAAGTTTAAAATATATTTTATAAAGTATCACAAGGCATATCATACATTTTTTCTTTCATTGTCATCTGAAGCCCTTGTTACGTCCACTCACATGCCTCCCCTATAGATTTACACTTAGAAGGACTTTGAACTGTTTACATCCAAATGTCATGCCCTCCTGGTTGATAACCTTGAGAATGTTCCCACTGCATATAGGACACAGGCTTCCTCTCAGAAAGAAGGCCAGACTTCTTAAGACAAGCCATTAAACTACCACATTGGCTCACTGCGGATTGATCAAATTACACATGACCTTGATTTTATGATATTCCTATTTTGAGACTATAATATGTATTTTCACTCCTCTTGCTCAAAAAGGCCGTCATTGTAGAGTACCAGAGCGGGGAAAAAATAGCATTTCTTGCTCTAGGGGAAAAAGTAATTTCTTTTTAATTTTTGTCTGTTCCAACGAGCCTTGAAAAACGAAAAAGTCTTTATTCTTATGTAGAATAATCATGTTTATGAACTCGACTTATTACTGGTTCACAAAAAAAAGAACATTTTATTTTTGAAAACGAAACTAAATGCGGCTATCTCTTCGGTAGAATTCGTGCATTGCGTTGCGTCTACAGAAGAAATAAAAAAGACACTGGCGCGAAATCTTTAGAATGTTTCTCTAATTACGAATTGAATTGGTGACCGTAATATAATTTACAACAGTGAAAATGTCATCATCTAGTGAGAACATCTTCACAGAGGACTGAAATTAAGTTGCCGGAAAAACATCTCGTTAAATATCCAGAATTGTACAAATTGTACATTTAAATAAAATAAACTATTTAATATTGTATTGGATTAATTTATTTTCTCGCAATCGTAGTGAAAAGTAGAGTGTAACACACGGCGCTAAAACCCATTATAACTCGGTTTCTATTTACTCCCTCGCTAAAGCTCGGGAGTAAAACTACCTCGTTACAATGGGTTATTTTAGCCCCTCGTATAACAATCTACTATTATAGGATATTAAGTGCATTTGGTCCGTGTTGTGACTTAAAGAATTGCACTACCCTATTTCTTCCCATGGGTGTCGTAAAAGGCGACTAAGGGACTTACTAGGGAATTGCCAGCAGCGTTCTCTATGCATTTTGAACACTATACTGGGATCGCCATCCCACCTGCCAAGCGTGGTGATTATGGCATACCCCCCAAAAAAATTACAAGCACCAGAAACAAATGGTGTCCTATGCCCTAGTGCCCGGCGGCTTACCTGCCCTTGGCTACGGTAGCGGTCAAGGCCACGGTGAAGCAAGGGGTGCGAAGAATCCCCGGAAGAGATCCGGCTACCATAACCACCGGAAACTGGACCTGGAAACCTACAACACGCGTACACTCCGAACCGACGGCGACGAAAAGATCATCGAACTCGAGGAAGAACTGATACATAAACTCACGCCTTCTTCAAATGGTGGTAGGCAGAAACTACAGAACGCCACCTGCTACGATCCTTACTTACTCCTTTTGCCCCGTTTACGTTCATACATCTGGTCCACGGTGATCTGGTCATACACGCACGCCTAATATACAACTTGAAGTGAATAAGGTGTTATTTATTTTGCTACTATATTTTATTGATTAATGTCTAATGTAAAAAGTAAAATAATAAATAAAACATATTATTAAGTTTTGCTTTTGTTGTACTGTTATCAAGCTCTATCTATCGGTAAAAATGTAAAATTATGGCCAAAGTTTCTGTCCCGGCACACTCAGATGGCAGCACTAGCAATGAAAATTTTGATGACTCATTGATCATTTTACTAAAGGTACGATAATTTTGACGTATTAGCTTAGTATTATATTATCTGTGGTATTAGGTACCTCATAATACTCTTATTTTGGCAACAGAAGTTTTATTATTCTAATGTAAATTAGAGCCTAACGGTATAATTTGTTAAAACAGTTGCATGAGACTGTACATCTTGACACCAAATAGACTAAGAGCAAGGTTAAATGTTTTCAAAGCCACTCTAACCTAGTAATTTAAAAACATAAAAAAAACAAAAAAGTGTATTTAATTGAGAATTTATCTCTGACATTTCTAAGGACTTTAGACCGATAAAAAACGAAGTTTATTACACATATTAAAAGATTGTTTTTTGGCAATTTTTCGTAAACTTTTCGATCTAGCTCTTGGACGGTACCTTAAAAATTGAACTCATTATATCTTCTAATCTAAGACCCCGACTAAATCTGTAAATTGGCGAAAAATGACAAAATTTGGAAGAAAACATATCTTCGCTAGGAGCCCTAGTTTTTGAGATATAAATGTGGCCAAGCTGGGAGGTTCTCTCCAGGTCGGCCACCTAGAAACGCTTATAACTTTTGACCCAGTCACAGACTAATTCTGATATTTGGACACAAATTTTTTGTTTAATCAAAATTAAAATCCCTGATGGTGGCCATGCCAGTGTCAGGCCACACGTCTTTCCCGCCCAAGGATGGGAAGTAGCGTCTTCCACCCGCTACTCGGATAAAAAAAACTACTTTCAGAGTGTGAGAAATTAAACAGAGTGTGAGAAATTAAAAAGCGATTTTATTACGTCCGTGCGACGTGGGCTTACATAGAAACATGTCCTTGACCACCGCAGGACCACCAACGCCAATCGCTTCCATATTTAGTAAATAATTAGTACCCAATTGGTACTAATTAGTGCTCGAACGACAAAATTGGTACCTTAGTAGTTTTCGAGAAACTCGACTTTGAAGGTGGTCGGTAGTCACGCTCCCTTCAGCAGGACCACTATGAGCGCCGAAAAAGGGGCCATGCTGCAGCTATTCTAAGTATACAAATAATTAGTACCTACCCTTAAATGTGATTCATTGCGTAAAAAAAACAGAACTGAAACATTTGTATTTACCGAGAAATCAACGATGATAACTTTCGCGCGCTCGTTCAGCAGGACCACGACTTTGAATGTTGATTCCAAGTTTGACGAGCTTGTCGCTTTCCTCAAACCTATATAGAAAATTAGTACCCTGCAAGATAAAATTAGTGCCCAAAATTCAAAATTGGTTCTTCAGTAGTTTACGAGATATACCATGCCATTGGGTGGGGTGGCCGTAGTCACGGTGTAAAATTTTCATTTCAAGATTTCCCTATTAAAAACTCTGATTTCTTCCCAAATTTAAACAAAAATTAGTGCTCCTAAAGAAGTTATAGCGACCCAAAATCCAGATTCCTAAGTGTTGTATTTTCAGAGAAATTGGCTTTCATTACTTTTCCATACTAAATCTCCGCGTATAACCAGACCAAATTAAGTTGTCAATGGTATTGAGCAGTCTATCTATTCTGTAAAAATCTCACCGTGAAAACTTAGGTAAAGTGAGGTGACAATAGTGCTAAGTTTTCACGGTGACATTTTTACAGAATAGATAGACCGGTCTGTCATTGCAATTGAGAGCAGCGTTGTCGCCGCAACGTCGCAAATGCCGTCTATGGTCGGCCCATAGACTAATATATATATATAAATGAGGGTCGGCCGTCGGCGTCACCGTCGGAACACATTCATGATACATTTGGGGGATAGGCAGGTTTAAGAAATAAAAGACGAATTTTTAGAAAATACAGATTATTTATAATCGTGTATACATCTAAGCTGCGATATAGAATAATAGTAATACAAATCACACAGACAATTCAGTGATGACAGTTATTAATTAAATTAACCATACGTTTATTAAACATCATACAGTTCGCATGCAAGGTAACGCTTAAATAATATTCACGTAGTATGTTCGCCGATTGGTGCTCTAACCGACCGTTTAGAAAAAGTTACAATCGTGATTTGTGTGTGCAACTATTTATAAGATAGATCTTTTCTTTGTTGCGTTACATTATCACACATACAATAGACGCATTTCATGAAAAACAATTTCATCTTGCAGCTCATCGTGTTCAGTGTGTGGATTCCTATTCAGAGGCCCCTTCTCTAGCAATGAGTGACGCACCATTAGCAACAGGCGACTTTTCATTTTTAACGTGTCAACCTTCCAAAATACTAACAATTGAAGTACGAAATTTTTTGCTTAAAAAGTCTTGATAACAATGTAGATACTCATTTCTAGGGGAGGGGTAGTCATCTTCCGAACATTCCGCCCATCGTTTTTCCTATATTTTAACTTTATTACTTGGGAAAAGGTATGAGTATAATTATGTTGCTTATGAGATCGAACATTTTAGAAGAAACAGAATAGAATAGAAACAAAACTAAAGAAAAAAAATGTGTTAGATCTGCAGACTTTACCAATTTTGACTCAAAGTTAAGGCTAATTCATAAAAAATATACGAGCTTGGCCCACATCTGTAGTCTTCCAGTGCCTTACATGCTAATCTTTAACCAATCACATTATTAGACCACACCACTATGTTAGACGACTTCGAGGCCTGATACAGACGAAGGTGAGGTCGCCTAGGTGTTCCACGCGGCTATCAGTCACTGATTTCACTTCTGCAATGTACAATCAGCTATGTAAATAACAAGTATCGTCGAAACAGTCTTACCGCACCTCTACCCAGAAGAACAAAAAGTAAAGTAGTAAAGTTCTCATCTCGTTTACTAGTACTTACTCATCATTATGCCTCATTAAATCAACATGAAATGTTAGCATTTCCAAATAAATAACAATTCAAAAGTTAACAAAACAAACTGTGAACATGTACACAAATACTCCAACTTTGGAGATGAAATATATACCTTAATATGCTTTTATTATACGGTTCAAAAGCTTTGTCATGGGTAACCTGATACCCCTTGGTATGGTTGACTTTCGGGCTTCTGACTACCCGCAACGACGGAGTTTCAAATCTTTGTGATTTCATTTCAACATTGAAATTGTAATTGGTATAACAATTTTATCAATTGGTATAATAATTTTATCAACATTTGTTGACGATCAAACGCAACAAAATTTCTGTGTACAATTAGCGTCAAGAATGTAAATGTTGTTATAACACTATATGACCTTTATAGATCCAGGTAAACTAAACTCGTGGTATTATTACAACGTGATTGTATTGGTGCCGACACCACAGAGGACGAGGCTGTGGGCATGAAACCAGCTGCAAGGAGCGCTAGTCAAGCGGGGCGGTGGCGGCAGAACAATTTTGTACCATTCCCGTCGCCCCGCTGGGTCACAGCTCCTCGCCGCTGTTTTGATTCATTCAAAGACGACTCCCGTCTTTGAATGAATCTTGAACGCAATAACTCCGATCAAGATGTTTGAAGTGAAAACTTCTTTAGGCGCGTTGGGCATTTTTGACATAGGACTAAACATTGATTTCGCGACACTGTGAAGGAATTTAACGACACCGTGGAGTAAAAGACATCAACGCGTTGATAACCGCGGTGCGTAGAGTAAAATACATCAACGCGTTGATTACCGCGGTGCGTGGAATAAAATACATCAACGCGTTGATTACCGAGGTGCCGATTTTTTTTTCAATTTTTCACTTCTGTCGGCAATCTCCAATGGCGAGTGCCGAGTAAAATATAAAAACTGTTTTTTTTAATATTTTACGTTCCATCCCGTCGTGTATTACTTGATTTATCTAAACGCAACTTAACTTTCATCTTTACAGCTAATTGCAAACAGAAATAACAAAGACAAACTTTTGTCAACTACATAATAAATTTTTAAAACTTAATACAATTACGATTGAACGATAACTGCCAGTTCAGTTAATGCATATTCTATATGCATAAAACATTAAAATAATCTGTATTTTATACTAAGTGCAAAAAAACAATAAAAATGGCGCCGGTAAGAAAACGTTGAAACGTTCAAATGATTGTATTCCAAGATTTAGAATTTTCTAATGAACGAGTGTTGTCTCTTTCACGGTGGCTTGGATTTTTTAAATTCAACGGAAATTGTTGCAGCGTTCTCTTACCAGCCAAGTTTTTGAATTAATAACTTACATTGTTTTGATTTGTCTGGAGGTGGATTAACTTTTTATACTCCAAAACAGTACCTTTTAGAATGTCAAGTGCTTTAGTTTTTTTTTTATCATGATTAAAATAATCATTAGTAAAATTGTACATCAAGCACCGTAATAATGGGATAAATTGGAACTGCCGGGGTGAATAACAACATTTTCGGAGGATAAATAAGTCACCATAGTAGCTACATTTAATACTACTATTAAAGACAAAATGCTTATGGCAATAATTGGTCCTTATATCATATTCTTTCATTGGCTATGTTACGTTAATCTAATCTGCGGGTATTTCGCTGTCAGAGTATAGTCGCTTGATATAAGTACATGTTTCGTTGGAGGATAAACTTCAAGTTTTAACTTATCTCCTTCTGAGGTTTAAAACAAAGAGGGAATCTATGACTTACACATTTTAGGCACCGTTTAACCGCTCAGCTGTCCATTTGCCTTTACAAGTTGATAACAATAAAAATGTTGTCTAGTTAGTGACAGTTAAGCACAGTAGGTATCAATAAGTAACAGTATTGTGTCTTCATACAAAACGGTCTAAACGCCGCACTTTGAAATTTCAGTGTAATCAAAATCAGTACGCAACAGTATCAAGTGCGCGGCAGTTACGCACGGACGCGGCAGGTTTATCTACCGAGCGATCGTAGGTAAATATTTCAAGGTCACTGTCAAGACATAATACTGTTATTTATTATACTATGGTTCAATTGTGACAGAAATAATATGACCATCGTAATACGGAAACATGTTGTTAATCACCCCAAATTACCGGTCACTGTAACGTTTGTTCTCAATAAATAACATAAAAATTAACATCTATTTAAAGTTCAAATCGTAATTAATTTCCTAATCACGGTCGAACATTACTTTGGATAGGCTATGTATTGTAAAAGATTGACAGAAATTATTAAACTGTATGATTCTGTTTTATATAACAAAAAGGTTTCAGATAAATGCAAATGCCACCTGTGAGGGTTCCGTACATTCTAGCTAAATATTCTAAGAAAGGTTTTCGTGAGGTGTTTGTCTTAATGAAATTACAAGCAAGCAAGATGTTATGATAATGTACTTAACATACATTTGACTGTCAATATCAATTCCTATACAGGAAAAACAGCGTCTATATTATTTTGAAGTACGTATATATTACAACTACAATCATATATATTTCGCTAAATAAACATGACATGCATTTTACGAGCAGCATACGGAACCCAACTAACTACAAACAGATTTGTGTTTAAATGTAACATAACTCAGGGATAAATCCAGTTCCCGATTTTACCATATTATTATTAATAACTGCAGTGTGAACAACAATGTGGGAATCGTCTACTGAGACGCCTACATTTCAGATTGATCCTTCCACCTTAAGAAAATACTGATATTGTTACTTCATAATCACATTTGATTTCGCGCTATCGCCCTAATCTGTTTCTCAACCTTAGAAAATAAAATGACAATAGGAAACATAGTGATACTAAAGATTATATATAGTTTGACCAAAACCGCGCCTTTAGGAATGCACGGCGAGACGGGGGGCAACATTGAATAATGAGCTGCGGGACGCCATGAGCGTTGACGAATGAGTGGCCTGCACTGCCGCACAGCCATCGCCTACACTCATGAAGAATATATATTTTAAATACATTTGTTTTAAAACTTTGTTATGATCGTCAATAATAGGCACTGTTCTTTAAGGCCATTTCAAAAAATTACTGAATGGACCTTGGTTATTAAGCCTTTTCCACATGGAACTGTAATTCCTAATATTTAACCTTGACTTTATTCGATATAAAAACTTGATTATGTACAGTATTAGTTTATAATTTATTTAATCATAACTGTAATAATTGCCATTTCATGTACTAAAGTGAGGAGACAGAAATGAGTCGTGAAGCGGAAACAACTGGTATCCTTCCATAGACTACATCTGCCATAATTAATAAGAAAAAATAATGAACTAAATATAAATTGCAATAATTAATGTATGAAGTACAATATCAGTATTCAAATATATTGAATATTTACAATGTGATAATCTATTTAAACTATCAGGCCTCCCAAATTGACTGCAATCCTATTTCACTTACGAATCACTCTGTAACTATTCAAAACATTTGCTAGAACCTGTCATTTTTAGTACATGTGCATCAAAGACAGGGTCAGCCACACTTGCAATATATATGCTCCTTTTGATATAGTCGCCGGCTAGAAATACCACAAAGGCGTAGGAGCCTTTTTACATTAGTCTAAAGCCTCACCGGGAATTTAAGCCGTGGCTAGCCGCCTACGCACGTTACCAAGTATTTATTTTAATTTTAGACAACGACGTTTCAGTGCCAAGCTGTTTTGTAATGCTTAACTGCTATGCTAAAACGTATAACGAACAATTTAGAGCCGATATACTTGAATTGAATTTAACGTAACTAAGCGTCAAATCGGAGGATATATTCGACAAGTGTGATAAATGTTAATGAGAATTGCAAAACATTAGATTTACGATCCGAACTTGAATTTGGTTGGCACTTGCGCTGGTACGGTGAACATGTAACCTGGAAGTAAAATTAAAAGTAAGATTCGTAGTATTTTAAAAGATCTTTACTTTGTTTAATATATTCGCCTCAATAGGCTAGTTGACTGTAGTTGAGAAACCAATTAGAAACATTTCGTGTGGTTTTTGCTTCAAAATATGAATATAATTTTGAAAAAAAATACGAAATTTAATTTAACTATCAAAACAGGGCGGGCATTCTGTCTGTGCGGCTCGACTTCTACAAAACTTTAATTCTGTCAAATCAGCGAGTTTTTTTTTAAGTGTTGCTCGAACACAAACTTTATTTATTACTTCTGTCGGAATATTACAATTTGACACTGTCATCTGGAAGTTGTGACGTGTCGCGTTCAATATCACGTGACCAATGCTGCCCCCGATAGAAAAAAAAGGCGCATCTAACATTTTTTGCAGATTTGAGTTATATATCAGGCAGATGCGCATTTTTTTTCTGATTCCGGCAATATTATATAACCCAAATCTAGGAAAAATGTTAGATGCGTCTTTTTTCTTATCGGGGGCAGAATGGCTTTATTTGTATTTTATAAAAACTTAAATCTTTTACAAAATTAACTTGACATTTGAATTTTTTTGCTGGGAAATCGTACTACAATACAAAATTCATAAGGTATTTTTCTTACTGTCAACTAGTCTATTGCACGCATTGAGTGATACATACCTCCACTCTGTTCGATACGCTTGCTGTCTTGTTGCGCCTTGCGTTGGTCGGCCAGCACGAAGACAGCGTTCAACTGTTTCTGTTGGGTCTCGTTTAGTCCGCTTGTCAGTGCGTGGTACAGCGCCGGCTCGCTCGTCGCCAGAGCTGTGTTTAGTGATCGATAAATTACACATTGAGATCAATAAACCAATACTTACAATAATTTAAGCTGCATTTTTTTAATGTAGTAAGATAGAGTCTTTATCACGCTCTTTCGGGCAGAAGTAACAGCTCGGAGTTAGCTCGGAGTTTGAAAGTTGGTGGTGTGATACCCCCGTGCCTCGGAAAGCAAGTTAAGCCCTTGGTCCTGCGCCTGATCTTTCTCCAGTTGTGTTGGATTGCCGTCCCATCGGACTATGAGAGTGAGGGAAGAGAGAGTACACTTGTGTCTGCGCACACACTTGTGCAGTGTAATATCTCCCGCATCGATGGCTAGTCTCCGCTGGGATCGGTCGCTATGACTGTAATTCGTTTGGTACGAATTCAAAAAACGCTTAGCAAACGTGTTCGTTTGAGACAAGCAGTTGCACACAAATTATGTTTTAAACTTTAAAGGAACGTGGTACAATGACGAAGCATCAGCTCAATTTTATTGTTCTTTCGGCAATACAAAGAAAACACGGCAAAGAAAAAAGGAAAAAGAAAACCAGTGGATACATACCGTGCAGTGTGCTCTTGAATTTGATGTACTCGTCAATGATGCAATCTTTCTCATCAAGAGGAGTAGTGTAGCATTCAATCGCTGTATCTTCTCCATCATAGTCATCGTCATCCTGCCAACAAAAAGCATCACTTCTAACGTTAACCTATTACTAAGCTACATGATTATTGGAATCAACTTTTTGGCTTACATTTAATCTTGAATCTATTATAAATGTACTTAAATTTCTTATTTTTTAACACATTGTTTACTAAAAAAGAGTATCAACTTAAATTTGTTGTACTCGATTAATGATATAAATTTCAACTTGTATTTATTACGTGAGACTAATACCTCGGCGTATCTACGTTATGTTACTACTTCACCTCTAGCGGATAACAGGTATGGTATAATAGTATGGTATGAATACGAAATACTTGAGAGAATCATGACATTACTTTGTCTAAATAAAGCAGACGAGTGTTTAATACTAGGTGACGCATAAGTTATCACCTCTTGGGAAGATGCTCTCATTTTTGAAAATGGAATGTTTAGTCATTGCGACTTCGACATTTGTGATAAAATACACATCGTAAAATAGGCCTGTGTCCAAAATTTTTATTTTTGTAGATTATTAAAAAATATTGAACACGTATTTTTTCTTTTTTGACGTAATCAAAAGATTACGGCGATACATTGAGTTAAAATGTGGCATGACGTCACGCCTTGCTAGATTTTATACGACGATAATATAATAAAGCAAAAATACGTGTCTAATATTTTTTTTTATTATCTGAAAGACGGACTAAATAGAATTTCATTTTTTTACCTAGGCAACTACCCAATTATGATACGCAATACTCTACAAGAGAACATCATACAAGAAGCGGCGATCTATCGCCCGAAGTACTGAGAAAAGTAATGTAAAGTGCTCTAAAATGCGCCCAACCGTGCGTCAATTCTGACGGCGGCCTCTTAACAGATATTATTTTTTCGACTAAAACAGAACAAAATTAAAAGTCCGAATAAAAAATATAACGATTTTTCTTATTTACAAAAAAAAGTTATAGCCTTAGAAAATCAGGTGATTACATATGCGCCACCTAGAATAACTCTTACGATATCCTCCCACGGTAGATTCTGCCTGGATACAGCATATGCGGAGGATTTTGGGTTTTTCTGTTACGAGACACTCAATTATTGCTTCTGACCAAGTAAATGGCGGCTCATTCACCGTTATTATAAGTACCTAGCCGTTCAAACTTGGCTGATATTTATATCAAGGTTAGGTAAAATTCTTTCCAGTGATGCCCATACGAAATGGGATTATAGTTTGAGCGACACTGCTGTTCCGCGCCTGAGTACCTTAGACCATTTCAGACACAAATCTACATGGTCCTCAAATGAAATGCTCTGACCAAGTTTATTTCCGGGTTTTTTTATATACACATTGACATTAATGAATTTTATATATAGAATGACATGATATTAACTTTTAAGGTATTACATTATTTTAATTATTGTGAATGTGAAGCACAGATTTAGAGTAGGCTAGATACCAGAAGTCGACCAACCAAGCGTACCCGAAATTTGTGCAATGCACAAACTTGACGCGCTACTACTTTGGTTTCTGTTCGATCGCGCCAGTGGCGAGTTGTGTCGTCGAGGAAATAAAAATGCCAAATTGTGCCGTTATAAACTGTAAAAACTGTTCTAGGGTTGTAAATCGAGTCAATGGAGGTATTACCTACCATCGATGAGTAATTTTGTTGTTCAAATAGCTGTAATTAATTTTTAAAATCATTTATTGTGATATTCAAGTAACACTACTAAGATAAAAAAAAGATAAGATAAATTCCTATTTCACACTATTCATTTCACATGGCTGGCATTGCTTTGAGGGACCATCATTGGGCGCTTTGTGTATACGCAATGTAACACTGACACAATGTAAACGACAGAAACAGTGTGAGTTTCGTGGTACAGAGGCTTTTGTCATTTTTCTGTCAAATGGTGATACTAGTGATATCTACTTGTTACTTTTAAATCGATTTGATTTATCGAAAATGGATTTTGACAAAGTTATGAGAATTGCATTATGGACTTTTGGAATAAATAATGCGATTTTGGAATATAAGTATTTTAAATTTCAATTTCATGATTCAGTTTTCCGCGTGATCCCGTTTGTAAAGATTCATTTTTTTTCGCTTGAAGCGACGGGTAAAATAGACTGGTTTCCTTCAAAATATAGTACAATTTGCTCTATACATTTTAAAAATGTTGATTTTGTAATAGCCAAAAAGTGCAGACGATTATGTGAAACAGCATATCCGACAATTCTTGTTCTTAGTATGATAACTAATGGAGAAGTAAGTGAATAAGTTTTCTAAGATGATGACATGTATTTAGCTGATATATACAGGGTGACTTGTAATTTGACGTATTCCTTCCAGGAAGTGATAGTGTGACCCATTTGCAACAATTAAGCACCCCATAACTCCTAGGCGGAAATTCATGGGAATCGAGAAAACCCAATATTTATATTATTTTGAAAATTTTCCAGAATTCGTCACTAAATATAATTTTTCTCTAAACTCTCAAATTGAATGGCCTTCATTGCTTTTCCATGGGATACCTAATACTTTAATAAACCTTTCGATGTAACCAAATTTTCTAAAACATGAAACAGGTAAAAGTTAAAGGAAGCAGTTTACTAACCATTTTCAAAATTCATCTTTGACACCAGTTATCTCGAAATTTTACTATGGCATTAAGCGTACAAATTACGGAGAAGACATCTTCATTTAATCAGCTACCTAACGAGGTACAAATGTTAAAAAAATATTTAGAGGTGCCGATGAAATAGTCGATAGTGCTGTGCTGGCAAAGGTCGAATTTGCTCATTATTGAAATACTTAAAATTGTGAGATAATCGGATTAATTAACGCAGATGGCAGGCAATCAGCACCCTAATTGTGTAACTTATTTTCGTAAACAATTTTGCCTAATTTGTTTCATTTTGACAGTTCAACAACAATAATTGCGCTAATACGTTGTTGAGCAGATTTTTTTTCCAACTCATGAAGCAATGGATTAGCAATCTGTTACAAATCGAAACAGATTGTGATTGTGTTGTATTACGCAATTAGGGTACAGGTAGTCATGACAAGATCACAGGTCGCGAAACGGCTTTTGAGTTTTTAACATAACTCACGATCTACTCGCTGGTCATGGTTCTTTATAAGGTGCTTAATTGTTGCAAATGGGTCACACTATCACGTCCTGGAAGGAATAATTCATATTACCAGTCACCCTGTAGATTTTCGATTACATTATTTGACTAAGAATTTAAAAATCACTTTTACGAAGAAACAAATATATAATAAGCTTGTCCTGTTTCAGAGTCAATAAAATTATGTTGTTGTGAGTTATTTACATTAATTTAAAAAAAAAAACTGGAAATATGATGTTCATTTTTTTAAGAATAATTCAAACACTTCAAATATTTCCATACATAATTTTCAGTAAGCATACAAAAGTAGTAATTTAAACTTATTACTTTTGTATTCTCATTCCTCTGGTCATCGAAGCGATTTTAAAATCGATTAAAGTCGTAATTTTACGTCGAGCACATCACTAAATTGCTGGGGTGACGTCATCGTAGGTGTAAAAAAGATGACACGCTCGGTTTTCATACTATTTATTGAACATGCGGTATCTAGCCTACTCTAAATCTGTGATGTGAAGACTACGTGGGTCATTCCTTTTTGTTTTGTTTTTAATTTTTTCTGTTAGTTCTAATCATGGTCTGACAGTTTGAGTAATTTATGTGGCCTACCCAATTGTCCTTTTTTTGGCAGTGTTCGTCGATCGTTGAGCTCCTTAAATTCTGAGCTGAGCTGCACGACAACTGACAAATGCGTGCACTGACTGGACAGGCCTCTCAATCTGTGTGGTGCTTTCCTCAAAATACCACTTCAGACACCAATCCACATGGCCTTCACATGATCCGACCAAGATTGTGTCTGGACTTTAAAAGAGACTGTGACCTCTGAGTTTGTTTCGGCCTTTTCTCTCAGAGTAGTCGGATAGGAAACGCCGACCTCATCTAGTTTTTAAAATATGATTGACGTGTAAAGTGTTTGTACAAACCTACTTACAGAAATAAAATCATTTATTTAGTATGTGCGCGGCTCACGGGGGGGCAGTGCAAGCTGCTAATTTGTCAACACTGCCCCCCGCCTCACCGTGCATTCCTAAGACGCGGAACAGCGGTGTCGGTCAAGTTATAGTATGACTTTAAATCTACAACTACAACCCCTCACCCATAGTTAGTGAACATTAATTACTACTTGTTATTTTGCGGTAAGCATGTTAGAGACATTAATAATTTCATTACTGCAAGTTTACGGACAACACATCAAAAAATTTGAGATGCATACACATTGACACGGTGACTGTTGATACCGAGCTAATATTTTTGAAAATCAGGAGTCTTCTGCGGATCTTCCAACTAGCGAAAACCTATACACGGAACAGCGTCATTTAATAAAGTAACATTATTTTAACATTGTGCTGCAGTGATATATAAAATAATTTAAAAAAATCTTTGGATCAGTTCTTGTTTTCAGGGAAACAGTAATTCACAGTTACAGTTTATTCCTCATTTACGACCTTTTATTTTAAAAAAGCTCGTATCAATGAATGTTACGAACATTCACTTTTTCTCTATGAACTTATTGTATTTATTTATACGATTTCATTGTAAATAAAAGGTATATATTCGCAGTCACTGCTTTGCACCAGCCTATGTACATGGACTCTGATAAAGGACCACAACAAGGAGTTGTAGCCAAAAACCACACCTTTTCTATGAACTTTGGATCAGGAACTTAACTTGCACTAATTAAATTATAAACCAATTTGAATTAGGGATCAATAAGTACTGAAACACATGGTACTCACATTACCATCCTTGGTCATTGGTCAACAGCTAACCACTTTTGGTCACCGACATCTCACCAGCAGCACTTTGTCGTCTAATGTGAACAAGTATTACTTACAGCTACATGTTCTACCCCCATATCTCAGCGTGGTTTCCTCTCCCGACTGCTCCAACGCCGAGAACTCTTGACGCCAAAACACATACTGTGCTAAAAGCAAGGTAATACTAACTAGTGGACTCACATCATCACTTTCTTCATAGTCCTCGATTTTGGCTGTTAGATTGACGCCTTGTTGTGCACTATTCTTGACAGCCATCCGCGCTAAATTTTCGAGGTATTCAGTGTTCATTTCTTCTAAATCATCTTCATCGCTTGATAGAACTTCTGAAATGTTTTACGGCTTATTTTTAGTAATTTTAATGGTAAACAGTAAAATAGACAATAGAATCGCGGCAATGATACTTTAACAGTAAGTCAGGCTTGCCTTGATGACGGGTCTATAATTTCACGAGCAACTTGCGCAGAATAAAAACGAAAGACTTACCTTCATCGTCTTCGTCATCGTCTTCTTCGGAAGACGTCTCTTCATCGGCCTCGGCCCTGGCCTCGTATGCTCGCTTCAATCCGTCGAAAAGCACGAGGCAGGATGGCAACAGCTTTGCGACAATCTCTTCGAGGTTCGGCCTTTGTGGGCCCATCTCTAATAGCGTGCAAATACCGAGAACGCACAATTTTCTATCGTGCAGTCTGGAAGGGAGAAGTATCATAATATGTGAATATTATTAGAATGATGTCAAATTGTAGTTTCAGGGCAAACGCCTCTCCTCATAAAAAGAAGAAATAAGATATTGACATAACTTTAAAAGACCATCTTAATGATGGTTAAGGTGAGGATGTCTAAAATTACAAATTATGAACTACTTTTTCTGCCCCAATTTCTCATACAATTTCAATTTTACTTCTGATCGTAATTATGTCTTACCCCAAGAAACAGTCGGTGTCGTGTATCCACTGTTTGATGAAGTGCTGTGTGATGGACGCGTTGGGCACTGACTCCTGTAGCTTGTCCAGGATCGTGAACAGCAGGTGCGGATTGCAATACAGGATTGCTATTAGAACCTGAAGAATAAATACACATTTTATTAACAGATGCAGCGAAATAACTAGGCTGCAACCTTTTAACAGATCTACTTCTATAGTAGGCTATGAACTTATTCAGACCGCGTGACATTGCAAAACTTTTCTATATCCGTGTATAGAAAAGATTTGCAATGCCAAGCGGCGAGGTCGTGATTCAAAAAGAGGAGAATAGCTGTAACCGTCAAGCCTCTTACTGCGGGTAAACAATATTGAGCAACAAGTTTGTGTTGCTGGAAACAAGTTACAAGTAAACATCTGTTTAGCAAAGCTTTTGAAAAGTTCATACAAAATGTAGTGAGAAGGGAGCTCCGGAAGAGTGTTGATAAAGATTAGTATTGATCATCATTCTCACCTGTAACAACATAGTCCTAAGCTCGGAAGTCTTGACCTTCCTCGTAAGCCTATTCAGCACCAATTCTACGAAGGAAGGCAGACAGTTGTCGATCTTGCCCGAACACTGCAGAACCATAACCTCGAGAAGTTTCGCTGCGTAGATCTCCGACTCGTCTTCAGCGTCGGAGTTTAGTACCTGGCGCCAAACATTGTTTATGTTTTATTAATGTAAACGCAAACAATTTTAGAAATATTCATTAATTTGAAGACCTTAATTTTATAATTATTTTATTCAGACAGAACGCACAGCCTTAACCACTGGGAAGCATGAAATATTGCACAAGAGTTACTTATATAACGAAAGTGAGAACCAAGAAAGGATTTTTGAAAATCATCCCCTAATGGGGTTAAATAATGAAGTTCATCATTTTTGGATATTGAAACGTGGAAGTTGGAACTCAGTTTATTTACAACTAAAAGATTGTTCAATAATCGTTTTTCGGAAACTCATCAAACTCAACCCTAAATCAGGAAATCCCATCAGGCACACAAGTTGTGAAATAATATTATTCAGTTTCGCAAGTAATTGGGTCATACATAGAAATATATCCAGCAAACGCATAGCGCACAATCTATTTCAAGTTCAGTTCGCATTACGAATTCATGACCTTTGCATTAGGCTAATGTTTCTTTAATTAGTCTACGTCTCTAACAGCTTTTGATCACGCTTGTTTTCTCAGCGGTACCAAAGGTGCTATGGTACCGAGGAATCGCACACAACAATGACAAAGAAAAAATTATAGTACTCTCAATTCCAGTGTTCATACTAAAACATTATAGATGTTTTTATGTAGTAAAAATGTGATAAAAATCCATAACTGAAGGTCTCATTTCCATAGAAACAGAAAAACAGTAGAAAATTTGATTTTATTGATATGCGCACAGCTCTTTACGAATACAAACCAAACCTCAGAATGTATCAAAATGTTAACTCATGAGAAAACATCGAAAAATACTTTAAAATTGAAAGGAGATTGCAAACTTATATACGTATAGATGATAATGAATGCGTTTTTTTTTTTTCTTAAAGCCCGACTCTCGCTTTCACCGTCTTCAAAGAACATCAATAAACATTTATTAGGGTCAATGAAAGTTAGAATTGGCAATGGGATCTAATATTTATTGTAATTGCTTTTGATAAGTTCTAATTTGCAAACATGATAACAGACAAATAGACAGTTAAACTACTTTTTATCATTTATTCTAAGTCTAGCGTGTCGTGTCTATTTCCGTACATAAACGGTAACGTTACACACCAGTCATGTAACCAAGGTCAAGGTTTAAGGGGTCCTAATCCTAATACAAACATGATCGTTGCAGTTAAATATATACTACGCTTGTATCTAATGTACTATTTAAGCGCCAAAAACGTAAGGTTGTAAATGGAAACAACAGATTACTATATGCACCTTTTTAATTATTTCCAGTTTTTTTTTTTTTGTTTTTTGGGTCTGCTCTTGACCTCGATATTGCCTGATGGTTTCTGGGAAAGGCCTGCCTTTATAACTTTAGTCAAAGCAAAGCATGGGATATAAGGCTAAAATTGTATGATCTGAATAAGACTGACATGACTAGAGGATTTTATCGCACTAATGCCAATATACAAATGTAGATGAATAACATCGTACATCGATTTACATTCCTCGTTTTGAGAAAACCGCTTCTGTAGCGTTGGCCGGCTATTGGGATCATTTTTAACTCGTAATAAAACAGCAGAAAGAAATGCGGGTCTGTTCCGCTTAAATCTGTCAAGCAATCTTGCACTTTAATTTAACTAGGAAGAGTATAATTTGCGCTATCGGAATCGAACAGATTTTAGATACTCGTGCAAATAATTATGCACTTTATTGATAACACCGGAAAGCATACATCCCGATTCTAAAGTTAACGCTCGGCTTGGCCGCGTTCCAATTAAATTAGACACCGGAGTTCATTAACACAAAACATTCGCGCTTCGCAAATGTGTGACATTTTCAACAACACGTGTATTTCACGACGTCTTATAGGTACAAGACGAGAAGAAATGCGAGCAAAAGTCAAATGAGTTTTATGTAAAAAGAATACATTCTATTGAAAAGCACATTATTATTCTTACATCGAGCTATTTACACTATAGTTAAAGTGTGGAATGAAATTCAGGAAAAGCCTAGTACTGGACTACTTATTAGGTGTGAGCATTGTTTATCTAATTATAGCCATATTAAAAGTTATTAGTTCTACTATATGAAAGTGTTACACAACATAATAGGCGGATCAAATGTTATCAGACGCATAAAAGTAATAAAAAAATCGTAATCGCGGATGCTATCAGCAAGGCGCGCACGTGTTTATGGAAAAAATCGCAAGACACTTACACTTTGCTCTTAAAAAAGTTGGTAATTCGAATTGATGGATTCTCTTAAGAAAAATGTCTCTTTAGAGCGTTTTTATTTACTGTCAAGCGGATTACTTCACGTAGGCGGATTCATTAGCCCCGAAAAACTAAAAAAAAATACGTCACGCATGCGGGCAAATCCGCATGAAAGTAAAAACGTCCTTATTCTGAGAGATGAATTGTTGTAAATAACACCAAAAAGGCAATTAATATAATAAATGCACTTACAGCTTTAGCCATGTTGAACATAGCAAGGATATGGTTCTCATTGGACAGGAACGCGTTGGTGTCCACCGTGATGTAGTTGTGCAGGACGGGCATCATATCCGTAAAGTAATCGAAGCCTTCCTTCTCGAACACTTGGTACAGCATCTCGAGAACCTTCCACATGTCCTCAGATATGGTTTTAGCGGTTAAATTGCAGAGCAGTGTCATCGCTTCCTCGTAGTATTCTGTAGAATTTTATAAGTGTCATTTGCCTGATATAAAAGCCCAGTATTCATTGGAAACAAAGGTCAAACAGTTGCGCAACCTTTTTTCCCGCAACACAACACATGTTGGTGAAACAATGTTACGCGTTTGATTACCATGCATGAAACATAGCCTGTTGTTGCCAGCAACATATTTTCCGCAACACAAAAAGCGGCCAAATGCGAGTCGGACTCGCCCATGAAGGGTTCCGTAGCAGGAAGTAACATTGAATGAAAGGTAAATTGCGGTTTACGATTTATGACGTTTTAAAAAAAAACTTGCTAGATCTCGTTCAAACCAATTTTCGGTGGAATTTTACATGGTAATGTACATCATATATTTTTTTTAGTTTTATCATTCTCTTATTTTAGAAGTTACAGGGGGGGGGGCACACATTTTACCACTTTGGAAGTGTCTCTCGCGCAAACTATTCAGTTTAGAAAAAAATGATATTAGAAACCTCAATATCATTTTTAAAGACCTATCCTTAGATACCCCACACGTATGGGTTTGATGAATTTTTTTTTTGAAGATCTTAATGCGGTTCACAGAATACATCTACTTACCAAGTTTCAACAGCATAGCTCTTATAGTTTCGGAAAAAAGTGGCTGTGACATACGGACGGACAGACAGACAGACATGACGAATCTATAAAGGTTCCGTTTTTTGCCATTTGGCAACGGAACCCTAAAAATGTTAATGAAACAATGTTGAGTAACTTTTGTTTACTAAACAATGAAGAGGTCTAAAGATCTGAAGACATCTCAAGTAATCATTACGAGCAAATACTGCTCACAGACAGGTCCATTAATTAATCATAATGAGCTATAATTATGTTCATATGAATTGCGTAGTCATAATCATAGCAAACGTTTCAGTTTGAACGTAATTAATGACTTGCATAATTACGACGTATCCTGCTTTTACGTATTTTATAAACATTAAAAAAATACTACTACTATGTCATTGTTTTATTTAAAAAGACCTATATTTATGTGTACCTCCCTGTGTTCAGTGTATCACTCTGCCTAACCCTTCGAGGAAACAAGGCGTGATGTTATGTGTTATATTCCATATGTATACGGATTTCGAAAATTTCAATATGTTATTGCACAGAAAATTCTAATGATAAGGTATTTAGAATTTTATGTTTAATGAATCTCTCTTATTCAGTCCCATTATGCATTCTGTAGTCAAAAACATACTCTAAACTCTGCATAAACTTATTATAACAGACAATGATTGATTTCCGCGCTGTAATTCAGTGATGGAGAGGGACATAAATCATGAATTTTAAATCACTGTTCAATCAAGAAACCTTTGTATTGAAACACGAAAGCAATTGAGCACTTGACGCCGGTTGAATTAATAATTTGATACTGCATTCAATTGAAAGAATACTCCTTACCAATGATGTTGTGGTGCAGTATGTGTCCGACGACGCGCAGCACTGTCTTCTCTAGCTGAGCCATAATCTCCGGGTTATCCTCCATCACATTCAAAACTGTCTCCATGGTGTTCAGCAGACCCATTGCTGTGATTGCCTTCTCATCAGTCCCCGAATCCGTCTCGATTACTTTACTGAAAGTAGTGGCCAGATGATCGGTGATCTCAAACGCCATATGCATCAGTTGCTCTGTGTACAAAGGTACAATCTTCTGCAGCACATTCGCTATATTATCATTCTCAGTCTCGCGAATTACTTTCAGCAGTTCAGTCGTAACGGCCTTCACTTGTGGCTCCAAGTATTTGTGTACTTTTTCTTGTGAGGACAATAGCATTTGAATGGCTATGGCTGCCTCGACTTTGACGGGAAGTTCAGCGTCGTTGAGGAGCGCCGTGACGGTCAGGCGGACAGCTTCCAGAAGCAGCTGGTCGTTCTTGAAGCGGACGCCGGCGAAACAGTGGAGTACCCAGCAAGCCCTAGCGCGCATGTAGCCGAGGGGACTTTGGAACTCGGGGAATACGTATTGGCTGAGGAGAGAGTCGATCTCTTCTTTGTAGAACTTCTTCTTGATAAGAATATCGTTGAGCGTGCCGACCATGTGCAGGGCACCGTCGCGCTGTCTCGGTCCGTACTCGCCGTTCTGGCTCGTCAGCACTTGCATGCACAAGTGCATGGTACGTCCCAACATGTCCTTGCGCTTTTTGCAACACGACACAAGGAGCGTCTGCGCAGCGGTTACTGGCGACACAAAGTCTTCGAATATGTCTAAAAAATATTAATTACACATCAATAAATGAAAGTTATAACTGTAGTCGTTAAAATTATAATTTTGTCGTTACTTATTGTAATAAATGGTCCTATACCCAGTTTCTGAGGTGCAGTTTAACCCGAGTTGATCTATTTGATAGTGTTGTTGGTTCGATTTCGAGTTTCTGAACACTCAGAGGAAGCAAATCGCTTAAATAGATAAGTTTGTTGAATTAGTAGTTATTAAGAGTTTATCGTCAGCCCTCCATACAGGACTGTTGCAAACCAACCTAATCGATTGCGAATCATTTTCATGCAATGGTTTGTAATTTCTGCATTGTATCATCAATTATCATGAAATTCTTAATTGGGGAACTGCTTAATCTTAATCATAGACCCCCTTGCTGCAATGATCAGTCGTAATGGATAGTGTCAATCACTGCAAATGTCACATTGATTGATTATCACAATACGTTGTTATTAGCATTCGAGATGAATAGGAGATTTGACGGGCTTTATTTATTAAATTTCTCGACATTTAAAAAATAATAAGCAACCTTCCTTAAAATAATCCTTAAAATAAGAATTATATTCACGTAAAGTGTATTCAAATGCCCTATTGGCAGAATTGTAGCAAGGTTTGGCCTTTTTTACCGTGTACTAAACAACGAGTTTCGAACAACGGTTACACAATTTACAGTACAAATAAATATCTGATTAAATCTAAAGCAACATTACGATATTCCAACTGGAGTTGGCAGACTGTAAGGAAGCAAAGTCGATCCTGGTAAATTTGTTAATATGATTTTTTTATAAATAAAGGGGTTTATTATTATAAACGTTGCTTAAAGTTAACTAATGATTAGCGACTGTTTGACCAAACAGTTTTGACGTTTGAACGTCAATTAACTTTAAGCAACGTTTATAAATGAAAAATTATTATTATTTAAGGTTTTTACCTACCGAATTTGATTCGTATATATTCGTGAGGGTCAGTTTCCCATAGTTCTTCATCATTTTCGGAGTATGACATGAGAGGGAACAGCACGTCTTGAATTATGGCGAACATGTGAGGCTTCAGGAGCTTCCACGAATGAGCGTGGCTCACGCTGGGAAAGAGACGACAAGTATGTACCAAAACTTATTGAAAAATCTTAGTGCTATGCATAAATATTAGTCGTGAGACAAGCTGATGACTAGCGACGTCGCGTGATGTATGATTGTGTTTACACACTCATCGCCCATGCAACGTCTTGATAAGAGTCAAGCCTTGCATAAAATGTCTGATACAATATAGAATATCTTACCATTGATCGATGTAGCTGATGGTCTGCTGTAGGACTCTGGGTGAGATGTACACCTTGTTTCTGTACTGGTCCAGTATGCTCAAGAGGACCTCCAAGATTCCACCGGTGAAGGTAGTAAGATACCATTCAGCAAACTGCACGTACTCCTCGCGGGCGTTCACTGGACTTCCATACCTGTTGACAATAAATAAATTGATAGATAATTAGTTAGAATAATGCTTTATTGTACACCAAAATGTATAAATGCAGCAATGCAACAAAGTCGTATTCGTTTTTATTTTTAATAACTAATTTTTAAATAGGACATGCTCCAATAATATATTTAAAATCACTGTTTACTACCAAATCCAACAACAAATCTGCTCATAGTCCAGGGCCCGGTCGCAGAAAAATAAAAGAAAAAAAAAATTAATTGAAGATCAAATATGAAACATTTCATATTTTATTATTTAAAGTGTAAGGCTTACTACACACTTGTTCGGGTCGGCATAATCGGTACAGCCGAGCGGTACGGTATAATAAAATAAATTCTTTATTGGCATAGACACAGGTTAGAGAAAAACATTGAGACCCTGACTCCGGAGCTAAGTTAGAGTACCTGTACTTCAGTAGCCAGTGACTTCTTCCAGTTAGGTTACAAATACAAGTGCTATGCAGCGAAGGTATAAATTATATTACTGTAAATTAAGTTTAATAGCGAAAAGCAAAAAAAATAAGCAATGTTAGCATCAAGTTTATGATCAAAATAGTAAAATCATGAAATCAAAAACAAAATTAAAATAAAATCAGGATCAGAACAAAATTAAATTTAAAATTGGAATCAAAATTAAAATAAAATTAGAACAGAGACAAAAGCATATTATAAAATAATCAAATATAAGTAGATATGTTCAGGAAATAGGTCGCACGGCGTTCAGTAAAAATGCCGTCGGTAAAAATCAACTGCGACATGCCAATTCAGAATTAATTATGTAGTAATGGGTTAAAAACTGAAAGCTTGTGATAGGTGGCAGCACTGCTGTTAGTCCAGAAAGTCAGAAACTGCCATTGTTACTGTTGTGTCGATCACAAATTAAACGAAAACTAGATAAATATGTATTTGGAGTCTAGCACAGTTAAATAATTTGCTAAGGGAAAGATCAATAAATTATTAACGTTTTATAATTTATAGGTCGTTTTGAATCGAAGACTAGAGGCGTACGACAGAAATAACCTGATCGGAGTTGAAAACCAACTCGAGGTTGATCTGCCAGACATTCCGGCCCTAAAAAAACGTTAGAATAATGTTGCCCTAGAAAAATGTTAATTCTAGCACTGATCTAACATGAACACACACACCCATAATATAATGTACTTACATACTACACCACGAGTGCCTGTAATGAAAACGAACTTAGTTCTCTTTGGAGCATCATCTGTATATGAATTTAACCCATCAAGTCTTCAGGTTTTATGTGGATAGCACATAGTTTCGACGAATTATCGTGTTTTTTCGTCTCTTAACATCTTTGAGAAATACATGGGTCCCCGTATTTTTCCAGCCAACAGCTGCGCAACGGGGCATATTAACTCATGTGTATAAGAAGTCGCTTGTTTACCAAAAATATATGGATAATGACAGTGAGCAAGTGGCATGGATAATGACAGTGAGCAAGTGGCAGTTATTAACCTTATTGCTTCAGCTTTGTTGTTTAACAAATACTGCCTAACCAAATGTGCCGACCCGAACCAGCGTGTAGCATACCTAAGGGTGATTAACATTTATCCAATATTTCAATCCAGCGCTGGAATCTAGTAACACTGGAACAATATTGGTAAACATTTTTCAATACAGTCCAAACTCTGGTATTGATTTGAATAGAGCAGTGCTGCAGAAGTATACTTCTATAAACTAATCACGGTTTAAAAATGAATATATAATAATATCAGCCTGTATTGTCCCATTGCAGAGCAAAGACCTCCCTTTCCTTTTTCTACTCATCTCGATCCTGAGAAAAATAAAGCTAGCATGCCTTTACTAACATTGGCAAAATATTTCTAACACAAAACATCTGTTTTCGAAGGTTATGGACATGCATGACAGTTGCTATGCAAAATATTTTGTGAACGACAAAGTTAACTTATGAAATAAACAGCCTAATGAGAACAACACAACTTATTAGTTTGTCATCAAAAACTTATTACTAAGAAACAACCGACTTCAAAAAAAGTAAAAACCTAAAAAAACGACTACTCAGTCAAAAATAATTTCATTAATATTGACGAACTGGATTATATTCTATCCTATTATTGAAGCTAACTCAAACATTTCTCAAGCAAAGTTAATAAATTTAAATGAGACCACCACCACGCGGGCTTCTACCAAATGAAACAATAATCACGCAAATCAGCCTAGTTATCGATATACAAAAAACAAACGAGTTTATGAAAAAACACTAGTCGAATACATCGCTGTCCCCGGCGAATAAAATCGTAATCGTAAAACTAAATTTTACAGGAAAAATAAAAAACAGTTTTTTGTCAATATCTTATTAACTAATTAATATACATAGCGGAATTGTTCAAATACCAAAAGAAAAGTGATTTTTTACATTCATTATCATTACAATACACCTTAAAATCTCGTAACTTATGAAATAACCGTAGGAAATGAATGAAAAAAAATTGACGTGTAATCGGACCTCTAAATATCGAATATGCAATAAAGTTAAAACTATCGTAATAGCACATTACCATTTTATTCGCCGGGGACAGCGACATAACATAAGTTTATTATATTTAACGAAAGACGTAGGAAATGCATTCTTTTTTTATCGCCAATAAAATATTCATGTCAATTTAAACACTTTATTGTTTTTTTTTCAAACTACTCATTTTGTAGGGTGAACTTGGAGCATAACATAGGTGATATTTTATTGTTTAAGATGAAACATGATACTTATTTTAGTTAATATGTGTTATATAACCGCCTGTGGTCAATGAAGGATTACAGTCCACCTTTATTGAACTAGGTGCTATACAGCCAGCCAGAAGAGCATTTCGCAATTTCTACATCAATAAAATACCCATCAGTTTAGACGCTATTTGCAGAAAATAAATAACTAGTAAACTATAAGTGTAAATTAATGCTGATGATTCTGTTTCCTCTTTATATCTGAGGAGATTAGCCGTAATCGACGAGCGTGCGTGCGCGACCAGCACTGAACTGCACATCCTTATTAGCACTGCAATGTATCGCCCCTGTCATCATTTGAAAAGAGTGACGTCCTACACCGTACATAAAAAATAAAAAGCCCAATAAAAACAAGCTCACTTTTCGAGGAGTATATTATGCAGTTCGTGGCCAGTGATGTTAGTTAAATCTCAGATCTGATGCCAAAGGTTTTATTTAAAAGATCGATTGTAGCAATAAGACCGTCCATTGTGTCCCTCTATGTACAATTTCTACATTTATATTTGTAATTCATAATGAAGAGTATTCTAGTTTATTCTATTTGTTTTTTTTTTTGTTTATATATTTTTCTATTTTCGTTTTATTTTGAACCATTTAGTTTTTTTTATTTTTATGTATGGCATCTCGTAGTTGACCTCTGCGATCATGACTACTTAACTGGGCTTTCCTGTGGGTGCCTTAAGCTACTACACTTAAAACCTCCAGCCAGGGGTTATTCAACTATGCTAATTAAAACTAGGTGAACGCTCGCTAAGGGCACCCCCTGTGGGGTTCGAACCTCGGCTTTGGACGTCAACCGGAGGGAGGACATCAAGGATGGGACGGGCTGGAACCATTTAGTGTGTATACATTTCCCCATAGAATTATATTGCAATATGGTTTTCCAATTTATATTGGTTAGAAAGAACCCTTTATAATAAAATGGCTTAAGGCCATTATTATTAAGACAAGATATTTTCAATTTTATGATATTATTGATAATAAGAAATAGGGGAGTTTCAAACTACATCTTGTAAACTTCTTCTGCAGAACATAAACTAGTAATGCGACATGGAGAACTTTTACATGCTGTAATAAATACTTAGAACAGATGAATAATAAACTTACCGTTCAAATAGTCTGTACAAGGTGTGCACTGCCCATTTCTTGCATTTCCACCATGGCAACTCCATACGTTCGTCTTCGTCCACTTGCAGAGTGGTTTCTGGCACAGGTGCTTCCATCACCCTGCGCAACACCTCCATCCATTTTGTAAAAATGTCTTTCGTAATCAGGTCTAACGGTAAAATGTACTGAAACAAAGGTATTATGTTTAGACTTCCTGTTAATTAAGTCACTATAACAGAGGTCATAAATAAAAACAAATAGATTATTACCTTGATGAGGCCATAAAAACACTTCAATATTTGCTTTTGAATCAGAACAGATTCCACAGATGGATCAGCATGGAGATTCACGATCAAATTGTACATCATTGGAAGAAGCATGTTCATAGCTTCTATTAACGGCACTCTCTTCTCGGCAATGTGGTATTCATAGTTCTTTATCAACTGATAGAGACACAGAAGAGCACCCATCCAACTATTAGGCTCAGGGTTTTGGAGGTATATGTGGATCTTATCCACGATTTGTGTCCAACGTGTTGGGAAGTCATGTTTGATTATGGTTTTCAAACAAACACACAACTGTACTCTTATTATATCAGGTGCCTGCACAACAGCTTCTACAATGATATCCCTGATCATAGCACGATCTTGTTCATGAATGCTGAAGGGGATGGGCTCTCCCTCTTCAGGCTCCTTCTCTTGCCATCCGGAAGTAACAAGGTTCTTGAGGTACACTGCACCCGCTTGTCGCACTGGTATGGGAACATCATTTAGCATAACCACTTGAAGCAGTGATGGTGCAAAACCGATGATTTTGTGAATCTGAAACATTACATTCTTTTATGCATCTAAAAGCAAAGGAAACTATATTCCATGTCCTAAGTAGTACCAAATTGATCATTTTTGGAAGAATGATCAATTTGGTTCAATCGAAGTAGATTCAACATGAGCACCCATAAATGTATAAAAACAAAAAAAAGTCGTTTGGATAGAATAAAAGAATACTTAATTTATGAATAATCAATTTTGTTTATGCACAGTTAGAGACTGTCAAAAGCTAAGGAATTAAAAGTCGAACCATACAATTGTTACAGAATGGGAATGGGCCATTTAGTTATATTTTAGGTAGAAAGTTACTATTTGTTTGCTTATTTTTTTTCTGATTTAATTAAAATACCAGTTCAGATCTAGATACACATCAAGCTCTACCTTGCATTGTTAGATTCAATAGAATACATGCTTTAATGTATGCCATTTTATATAACAACTGGACATGGGATGAGCGTACACACGGCTACACATCAAGCTATTATTTCCAGTATAAGCTGACCTCGCATTGTACGGAAATCCTATGCAATGCGAGATCAACATAAACTGGAAATGTATACTTAGCTTGATATGTAGCCGTGTGTACAATGACCACCTTGTTGGATAGAGCTAACTAACATCACATTCCTACTGAAGATAAACATACCTATTGATAAAATATTACTATTGAAACTGGCTAGTAAGCAGTGCTTGAGAGGCCTGCGAACACGACTCGCAACTACAAATCGAGATGTTTGCAAAATTCAATTCCAAGCACGTTGCGCTAGTGTGAGTGCCTGTCGGAGCGATATACACCTACAGTGAGCAATACTACCACGCACACATTGACAATTATTGCTTGACACGATAGCACTACTGGCTTTCGAAAATTTATGATAAATTTGGATGTGTTTCATAATACCAAAAATGATGAATGATAACTCAATATATTTTTTTTTTTTCTATGTTAAGTATTCTATGGCAAGCAACATGTTTACAATAACTTGATAATATAAGTTATGCTTCAGCAGAAACAATATTATAAATACTGTTGTTTATATACAGAAAAAACAATATGAAGACGTCATTTACGCTCTAAAAATGTACAAAATTAAATTAGTTTAAACTTCATTTTAGAAAAGTTTTTTGGAAAAAAAAGATGTAGGATAAACACTGTCTAAATCCGAATAACAACATAATATGGTGGAAATATGCACAAATTGCAAATGATTTAGGTATTACGTTTGTATGGACAATTCATACGTCGCCGCGTTCTTTAACTGTGATAATAATTACAATTTCATTTTTCTATTGTCTGTTTATGGGCACTCAGTGAAAGTTTATGTTTTTCTGTTATATACTCTTGCATTTATTTTAATAGGAAATAGAAGTATAAGTTTTATTTCGTGAAATTAGCACGAAAATTAGTCGAGACTTGGAATTTTCTGAAATCATTTTACCACTTCATCCAATGTTTTAAACATGTTTAGTCTAAGTACCATTTTGTCGTCAATTATACACTATCAAGAAAAGCTTGTTTAGTAACGCATGTCTTAGTCTTACTGTACTGTTGTGGAATACATATACTGTAGATAAACAAACCTATTGATAAAATATGACAAATAAACTTGCTAGTAAGCAGTGCTTATAGTAGGGGAGGTGCTGCTCGATTTTAGCGACCAATTTTATACCGAATAAGTGACTTTTCACGTAATTGTTTAGTGTATATTAGTCAGTCACCGCCCCCACGGGGAAATCCATCACTACAGCTAGTCAATAAAACTTACATAAAAAGTAATTTCATACCACACAAAAACGTCTGGGAAGCTTTTTTTTCATAATTTTATTTTGTACTTACATTATGAACTTTATGCAGCTTAATAATCATACCTTTGTAATAATAAAATCATAATTAGCTACATATCTAACAGTAGAATGACTGTCCGCTAGTGTTATGAATACGTTATACAATTAGAGCGTCTCAGTATTGCAGTCTCATTGAGAAGACCCAATAGGACCGCAATACTGAAAAATAACCGGCATTTGAAAGATCAAATGCCGGTTATTTCGACCCACCATGGCAAGCAACATGTTTACAATAATAAAAATCGCTGCTATCACATAATGTTCCTGGATATAAAGATTATCAGTTCATTTGTCAGAGAGACTTACAACATGTTTATGATGCTAGTGGACATTCTTTCCTCGATAAATATGCTCGATATGCTCACTATGTTTTTTATTATTAGAAAGATATGATTATTCAGCTGCATAAGGATGATAATGCATAAAATTACTTTATTCAAATAAAAATATTACATGTTAATTTCTGATATGATTATAGTCCCTTTAGTTCCGTCCCCTTGTTTTTTTTACAATGTTGACATGATGTAAATTTGGATTCCCCCACTTCTGGACCAGCTGAGCTCAGATCTTTAATGAGCTATGGGAAAACCATTACTGTTACGATTTTCAGCCAGTATGATATGACTTCTTCAAACTAATGCCATACTACTAATCCATGTTAATAATCAAAAAATTTGAGAAATAAAGTTTTGTGTGTGTCTGTTAGTGGGTACTCAGAGAAAGTTTCTTTTTCTGTAATATACTCTTGCATTATTCTAAAAAGAAATAGAAGTATCTTCTATTTGGTGAAAAACAGCGGGAAAACTAGTCTAGACTTGGAATGTTCTTCACCCATTTTACTATTGCATCCAATAAAGTATTAGATTTGTTTAGTCTAGCTTCTTTTATTAATTATTACCCTCACTAGGAAAATTTGTTCACGAGAGAATCTGAAAATACGAGCAAAACGCGCAAAAACTATCGAATACTTAAATTGTAAGGGATCTATTTATAGTAACTAATGACTTTACATGAGCTGGTCAAGTTTGGTTAGAACTTCTTGTCGAATTATACATATCGCATTTAGTTAGACAGCGTCCAAATACATTGTCTAGATAAAGATAGACCTATACTGACACATGCCGAGAATTTTCAACAAATAAAACCAAATAATCCAAGTGTTCAGTTAAAACATGGTGCTCCCATATCATACCAGCGCGGCATGTCATTAGACGACTAAATTGAAAAGCCTCTCACACAATGGAGCCGCATAACCTTATCAGAGCTATGCAATTTGGTCGCGTTATAAAATTCCCGAGCATGTGGTTGATGGATGCGAATCTATAACTCACCTGTGCAAGCTGTTCTTCAGCCGCCTGCCTCTGGTTTACATCGATGGTTCCGCGTAGAATTTCCGTCAGCTTCCTTGTGTCCATTTTGAAGTAATTATCAGTAAAATAAAATATATTTATATTAGAAAATAAATAATTTTCGCCAGGACACAAGCTGCCGCCGGGCGTGGAAGCAGTGTTGCCAGATCCAATTTCTAAAAATCCGTAAGTCAACCGACTCTGAAAAATATGTCCGTAAAAATCCGTATGTCTACGGACATTTTTTTAGAGCCTGATTCAAGGGACTCTATAATATATAATTAACTATTTAGAGTTAGACTGGCCTTAAAACTAATTTCTGACAGCGATGCGGTCGAGTACTACGACGCCGAAGTGTCCTGTTTTTTTGTATTTTTTTGTATAGTTAGTCATAAATTATCTTGAGTAATGATTGTATATGGATTACCAATTACTGTTATTACACAACCACCTAAATATTAATTATTGCATTATGTTTATTTAGAAAAATCTGAAATACACATTCTAACAGTAAAATATTTATGTATACGCAGGTAGGTAAACGAAAAAAAGAGATGAGCGCATTCATTGGGCATAAAAAATTCGTCTGCATTGCTGTCAGTGTGAAAAGTGCCCAAAAGGCTTGCAGCGTTGTCACATTGGATGGCAATGCTGATTCTTTGGCCATAAAATAGGCCAGCCCTCTGGTCACGTAAAAAGTCGGCCAACCGATTGGTAATATCCCGAAATACTCGTAACTACTCGTAAGTAATCGGACCCCACGACCCTACTGTTTCAACCCCAAACAGCTCAAACATAAACCTCCAATTTTATCGTATAAAGAAATGTTATTCTTTAGCTATAAATAAATTAAATTAAGTACGTTTGTAATTTATAAAGAAAATGAAAACCTAATAATTTTGGGGAAATATATGTCCAAGAAAGTAAAAAAAAAGTATCATTAGTTGTAAATTTTTGCGAATGGATTTAGTACCTATGATGGCGATGGGATCAAATCACGGAATCAAATCACACTTTCGCTTACTTGTGTGGTTTGGTTAGGTGTAAGATAGGCACATCGCTAATTAATGTTTTTTACAGTAGTGTTGCGAGTTGTTTTACAAAAAACGAGAATGCTCATCAAGTATGAAAAAAAAAACCATAGCAAACAGATACAGGTATAGCTCAGCATTTTAGTAATATTTAGTGAAATTATTGGCTTGTGGCTAAGTAATAACAGCCGCACGGATCAATCAAATTCAAACTCAAAATATTTTATTCCAAATAAACCTACATGGGCACTCATGAAACGTCAGAAGCTAGGTGCACAGTTCCAATTGGTCGTTTCTTATGGATAAGAGCCGGCAAGAAACTCCATGGTTACTCTTTTAAAAATAATTGGCTTTTACAATACTTTCAAATAACGGTGTTACTAGGTATGTGAGGATAGTGTAGGTCTTTCAATAATTACCAGGTACTTAACAAAATAGAAAATGGTCAACAGATCTAATCTACGTAGGTTAAGCTACGCTTGCAGGGGTAGGTCGGTGGATGGGTGACCATCTTTACATACCAAGACTCCTCCATGCCTCGGAAAGCACGTTAAGCCGTTGATCCCGGCTTTCATTCGTCAATCTTTGACAGTTGCTACGGGTCGTCAGAAGCCCGAAAGTCTGACAACCAGTCTTACCAAGGAGTTTTGTATTACCCAGTTACTGGGTTGTGGAGGTCAGTTAGGCAGTCGCTCCATGTAAAATACTGGTATTCAGCTGCATCCGGTTAGACTGGAAGCAGACCCCAATAGATTGATTTGTTACAACCGATGATATAAATACATACATATATAAATTCTTAGACCCATAATCCCATAGGAGTAGAAAGACTGCAGATTATCAAAATCAACTATCCACAGCCCACTTTTCGCCGCTTTTCTGTTGTATCTAATTATGTTTATATGTAATATTCAACATAAGAAAAAAAAATTGTATTATATTTTTAAATTACATGGTAGGTGTATTTACTAGGTTTTTTTTACCGCAACCGGGTAATTCTTGGCCTGTATCTCACCTGATATGGTAAGTGATGATCAGGCCGAAGGTGGAAGCGAGCTTCACCTGGAATCCTCAACTATAGAGGAACTGGTTATCGTACCTCTAACTGCCGAAACAACAATGCTGTTGTTAACATTGTTGTTATGGCGACTGATTTTTTTTGATAAGATGATGGTAGCTAGCCAGGTGGACTTAGAATAAGCCCTACCACCATTCAAATCGAGCTGAAAATGTGTGAATCGAACCCGGGACCTCTGGGTCTGAGACAGTTGGTCTAACCACTAGACCACAGAGGTGGTTAAAGTAAAGTGTTTTTGTCTGTTTTTTACATGCAATGAGTATGCTATTTTTCAGTATTGTTGTTGTCATTATTGTTTTGATATTTTTACCTAATGGCCATGGAAGTGTAATAACACTATTGAATAATGTATTTATATCGTTTATGTATTTATTTATTTAAGCCATCGGTTACGAATAGCACCAACGCTTTCTTCTCGGGGTGTCGTAAAAGTCGACTAAGAGACTTAGATGAGACTTAACATTCAAACGGTGGCGATAGAGTTCGCCACTCATCACTCTGAGTCTAACAGAAAAGTGGCGAAATGTGGGCTGTATAGGTATGTATATAATTATATCGTCGGATATACCCAAATCTAAGATATGATAAAGAAAAAAATCACTCCTGATGAAAAACAAATAGCAATATCACAAATTTTGCCATCGAATCTTATCACTAAATATCACTAAAATTCTGAGCTACATCCTGTATCTGTTCGCTCTGGGTTTTTTTTTAGCTTCTTTGATTAATAAATACAATCCCTTTGTTTAGTCGGATGGACCGAAAATCTGTAGTTTAGCGATTCATGTCAACAGAACATTTATATACTCTACGAGTTCATGTCCGTGTCGTCGGTGAGTTCAAAAATCCGTAGATCTACAAACATATCCGTAGGTCTGGCAACGCTAAGTGGAACCATAAAAGACAATTTGTCTATGACGGAAACGGGAAAAGTCACGTGACTCATAAAGATCCCATTCACTTGACAGCTTCTGATTTCTAAAATTTGCTGTACATGCGTTAGTATTGTGAAAGCTAATGTGAGCAAAATTAATTTATTTATTCAACTAGCACTTCGCCCGCGACTAATTTGTCCCCTTGGTTTTCGTATTTTCCCCTAAAAAATTAAACACCCCCTCCAACCCATATCAAAACCATGTTTCGAGTCGATCTGATCGCGCGTTGAGATTTTTCCCCGTTTTGGCGAAAAAAACACTTTCCAGTGGCATATGTTTTTTCTGAAAGGAATTAAAAGTTCTCATGGGATGAACTTGGCGCATTATTCAATATATACTTTAACACCACAGACATATAAAGAGTAGCAGACCAAACATTAATCCATAGTTATATAAAGACATGATTCTATATCCTTTTTTTGCTAAGCGACAAGTCGTAAATTGTATCTCGTTCTGTCACCTGTTGTCACACTGACTCACACATAGACAAAATTTGACGCGTAGCTTGTCTAGGCCGCGCCGCCATATTGATAAGCAACATCATTTGCATCGCGTTCTATGTTTCAACCGCGTTATTTAGTCAGGGACAGATTTGGGAACAAAGACGAAATTTTTAGTAAAATATTTACCATTGAATTATCAATCAGAGCCTCGGTTTAATCTACGATTTTTTATATTACCCTGTATCTGTGTGATGGATAACATGAACATAGGCATAGGTAAGTATACTTACATAAATAGGCTACTCACATAACTTTGAAATTTCATTCGGCAAGTAATAATTGATTGATTGACTTTATTGTTAAGTAATCTACACTTCTTATACTCAGAGAATATCGATTTCTGCGGATTTTCAGTAAGTACCTATAATGGTTGTTTCAATATCGTTAGATAATACCGGCAACCCGCCCTAGTCTGGCCCTGTATTGACAACATTTCCTATGTGTGCGTAATGGCTAAGCAATTTTTTGCGAATGTTTGGTCAGCTACTCTTTAAACGTCTGTGATGAATGTTCAGAAAAAAATACGGGCGGTCACATGCCTAAAAGTACTCTGTGCACATGCCCATGGGCGACATTGTATACAGGGTCAAAGTCAAACTAAATCAGTTAGCGAAACTGCGCTATAAAAAGATATTTTTTTGGGTCAACGACCCCTTTTATTGAAAGTTTAAGTTGAGAAAATCAGTTTTTTAAAACGATTACTATTACTCGGTGAAATTTACACAAAAAATCTTTTTAACACATATATTCAAAAAGAGCTAGTTTAGTCCTCGTAAACAGGGACTAAAATAGCTTTTTAATAGGGATAGGGATTAAAAGTGATTTGAATTTGGAATGTGGATATTGTTAGTAAAAGTTCCAATCACCAAAGAGATCAAACACAAACATTGTATGAACAAGTAACAGGCTGGCAAGAGAGAAATAAAGTGTGAATTTGGTCAAAATGAAAATCCAAGATGGCGGCTGCGAAAATTTTAAAACTTTTCGCCATTGGTGTCGTTTTCATAGTTTCTGAGTGTGATAAAGCCGATAGTGAGGTCAAAATGAAAATCCAAGATGGCGGCTGCGGAAATATCCATTTTTTTTTGTCATGGGTGTCGTTTTCATAGTTTTTGAGGGTGCTAAAATCGATAGTGAGGTTAAAATGTAAATCCAAGATGGCAGCTCTGAAAATTTTCAAATTTTTCGTCATGGGTGTCGTTTTCATAGTTTTCGAAGGTGCTAAAGTCGATAGTGAGGTTAAAATGTAAATCTACGATGGCGGCTACGAAAATTTTGTTTTTAAATCATACGCGAGAAGGAACTTCATTCCTGAGAGAGGTCGGATCACACACGTTTGTTTTTCTCATAAAGGGTGATAAAAAGTAGAGTGTTGTAGAGTGTAAAAAGTACACTCTCGCCTTAAAAATAGTTAATTGCTCCCTTGGCAAACAATCTACTATTTTGACACACTACAATCATAATCTATTTAGATATTGATACCTATCTTGGCTGCGAAGTTTCACTAGTTAATTAATTTGACCCTGCATCAAAAAACCCAGATTTCTATACACATATTTTTTAGGTTCCGTAACTCAAAAGGAAAAAACGGAACCCATATAGGATCACTTCGTTATCCGTCTGTCTGTCTGTCTGTCAAGAACCTTTTTCTCAAGAACACGTGGAGGTATCAAGTTGAAATTAAATCAAACACGAACGTCTACGTTCCCATGGAGCTATAAAAAAAATCAAGCATCTAAGTCAAAGTCAACACAACAATAAAATACGGGCATTTTTGCACCATATTTTGATACTCGTAAATAAATCAAAACCAGGTACTAGGGTACTTCCCGTTGACTTGGAATCATGAAATTTGCCAAGAAGCAAGGTTTCACAGAATAAATAAAGGAAAACATCCGAAAATCCATATCCCACCCGTCCCATCTTTGATGTCCTCCCTCCGGATAACGCCCTAAGCCGAGGCCCGCATCCCGCAGGGGGTGCCCTTAGCGAGCGTTCATCCTAAGCTTTTAGCTTAGTTTATATGTGTGCCCTGGCTGGAGGCAATAAGTGTAGTAGCTTAATACATCCACAGGATTGCCCGGTTCAATAGTCGGTAGAGACCAGCTATGAGATGCCCAATCGAAAAACAAAAAAAAAAACATAATTTGTAGTTAATCACATAAAATATTATTTTTTTGCGGTTACAAACTTACATTTGCAGTTGGAGAATTAACCGTGACATATACCATTGTATGGAAGAACTTGTTTTTCAACTACAATGTTAGTTTGGTTTGGGATAAATTATTCATCCCAACTAGTCAAACACGCACTTGGCAGACGGTTCTTATTTTTTATACATACAAGCAAGTCTGTGGATTTCCAACTTACAGACCTTCAAGGATCTTTTGCCAGTCGAATGAAGTCGGCAGAGAGACGCGGCTGGTTTTGAAAAACATGATGCGGCGTTAGTTCAGATTATGACCACGTGCCAAAAGCACACAGCTTGATTTGTGAATACAAATCTTGTTTCCTAGAAAAATGCTGACCGCACTTGATGGCTGCAATGACGGCTGTAATAAAACTGATGACAGCAGCAAAGATTTAAATCGTTAGATTCGCCCTACCACGTCGAAAGATAGTCGCGTTTCTGTTTCGTTTTGACACGTCTGACACACAGTAACGCAGTGCCTAGACTTGTTTGTCATGGAAACGCTATTTAATCATGTGTGAGCTCACTCTTCTCAGTATGGACACTTTTTCTTGTGACTGAGTTCGGTGAGGGCAAATCTAGCGATTTAAATCTATGAGGGGCAGGGTTTTACATTATGGCGTCAACAACGCTCTCTAGGAAACCACACCAACTTACTTTCATAATCAACGTTTCGGTGACGTCATTTGCCGTAAATTGCGGACGCTAAGTGAGCGGTCGCCGCTTTTCTAGGAAACCGTAGCATTACTAAAGCTACGGTGTCTTAGAAATAGCGGTGACCGCACATAATCGGTGGCAGTGACGGCTGTCATAAAAATGATCAAAATTGTAAAGAAACAGGTGACAGCCACTGGCCGGCTCGACACCGTGCTGCTGGGGTTAACTGAATATCTTCTCTATCTCGTAAATGAAAGAGTACGTTTTTTTCATTTTTGAGACGTTCTGGCAAATATATATCATTGCGTTCTGGCGTACTATAGTATCTCACTTTATCTATAAGTAGTCTGTGGTTATGAGTTTTGTTATCTGTATCTTGGAACACTTCGTAGTTCGAAAGTTACATGCTCTGTGGTAGTTCGTACTACTTAGTCTGTGGTAGTTTGTAAAGTCAAATCAGGGGCAAAAATTTTAGTAACTCGCAGTAACTCGACAAAAAGATATAATAATAAAAAAATGAAATAACAAAATGCCGTAAAATTCTCCGTACACATTCCTGCCTAACATCAGTTGCCGCTAGGGTCTTCACTTCGGTGTAGAGGAATCTAAAACCTGTATTCACTGTACCATCTTGCATTGTTAGTTATTTTGAAAAACTACACGCTTACGTTTAGAATGATATTTTTGTACTAATTTCATAAATATGAGATATAATAAACAAGAATTGGCTGCATTAGCTTCTCAGTCGTCGCAGAATTTCGATCGGGAAGGTGTGTTGGTTCTCAAAGAGAGGCAGGATGGCTTCTTCAGGAGAGCTGAAGGTGAGATAAGTTGCATTTTTTTAACTGCAAATGTATTTATTGACATTAGTAGTGAAAACTACTTACATTCTGATATGATAAAGTACACAACATGATCTTCAGAACGGTGTTTGAAAAAACAAAAAACAGGTATGTATATTGTGTGTTTTAAAACATTGGTCAGAGGACAAACATCTGATATCCTTTTAAAATAGTAATAAAATGTATTTCTTATGTTCATTATTTAAATTTTAGATATTTTTCTTTCCATATTGAATTCACAATAATAGAAAGAGGGATGAGAAATTCTAATATTGAAAGGGACTAGGTGCACAGTGTTGTCTGAAGTTTCGTTAAGAATCTATTGTTTGGAATTAACTTGTTTCTGTCATCATTTACATGTCATGTTATTGTGACTGTTTATTATAATTTGTGGAATTATCATAATGCATTTGTGTTTATTTAATAATTAACGACCCTGCTCTGACTTCACACAGGTGCAATTTACATGTGAAGATGGTATTCTGTTCACGACACGTTGTGCACAAGTTCTGAGCAGTAACCTATCAAAAAGTACTAGACTTGCATGAATTCAACATAGAATTGAATTAGTATTAATAATAAGTACTTCTTTTTGTACCTATTTATTGACAAAATATTATGTAGTCTTATGTCCATCTGGAATAATGCATCTTACAAATGGTGCAAGATTTTTTTAAATAGTAGCTGTGGTTCGAAGATTACCCTCTACTTATACACAAACTCACAAAATTCACATTATCTTGTTTCATACTTTTTAGAAGTTTTCAGGTTCGCTTCGCTCGCCTTCTACATTCTCTTAATTCTTGAGCTTCTCTTCATAAGTCAACAAAGCAACTAATTCCTAGTTCTTTTGGAATGATCAAAAGAAAATCTAACCTATCCGAGTGTGTGCAAAATTTTCGAATTGCATTCTGCATTCAGTAAGAGTTCTTATGATTGAAAATATCAAACAAAACCTAACTTATCCAGGGCGGGTTGTTCGCTCGCTCTTCATAAAATCTACTGTTCTAATACCTACTATCTATTAAAAAGTGCCGCGACTGCGACCAATTTGCCCGCAAGTACACACCCCACCCTCTGCCACATGTAAAAGATTCGTCCCTGAATAGCATAACTAATGGTTGGTCTAGTGGTCGCAAGCGCTGTTCGCGTGCTCTTTTGGGAGGTACCTCCCTAAAACTATTCCTCGGCGGCACCGTTGGTGACCCTCCCCAAAATCTTGGGCTGCGACCGCGCCTGGTTCAGTTACAGTGTTTTAAATATTAAATAGCATTTCATAATCAATATTTTAGTTCACTAGTTAGCTATATTTCATATTTCCATACAGTAATATTGCCAAATTAATCAAAACAGACAGCGAAATATTTGACATTTATTTGGGAATTAGAGCAAATCTAAAATATTCCTTTATTAAGAAATTTTTTAATAACTTCCTTACATATTATAAAACAAAGTCCCCCGCCGCGTCTGTCTGTCTGTCTGAACGCGATAAACTCAAAAACTACCGAACAGATTTTCAAACGGTTTTCATCAATGGACGGAGTGATTCATGCGAAAGGTTTTAGTGTATAATTCATTATGGTTTTGTGTAAATTGGCTGAAATATGGCGATTATTGTTGAAGAAGTCGGAAAAAATCATGCCGACTGGGAGCTTTACTGGCGTGCGCTGCGTTAACCGGAAAAGATACGTCAAATTTATGTTCTACGGTATTGTTCATCTTAAAAAGTTCAACAAAAAAGTCCGCGCTGGCAATGTCTATCTTCTAAGGATGACCCACAATAACCATTTTTATCTTTCAGAATTTGATAAACATTTAATTTTTATTTCCGAAGCTTTTTTAACCGGCACAGTATTAACCCTTATCCAAAAAAATATGTTATTTAAATTAGGCATTTAATTTAGATTAAAATATGCCTTTAAATCATACAATTTAAATAAATAGTTTAAAAGATATCACAGTTTCAAAATTACGCGGAGCAACGCGGGCGCAGCGGTAGGAGTCAATGGCGTTTTCCTCTGTTATTAGGTATGAAATCTGTTCCCCTGGGATATTTTCCGACATCCACGCGGGCTAAGCCGCGGGCAAAAGCTAGTAATACATAAAGTTATGTCTAACGCGGAAAAAAACGGAGAATCACGCAAAATCTATCAAGCAAATTTTTTTTTCTGAAACCTTTTTAAAGATAATTTAATTATTATTGATCTTTTAGGATACGTGTTTTATTAAAATAACTGTTGTTTTATGTATAATAAATTAATAATGTGTCTAATTTGAGACAGCGCTCCTTTATGGTCCTATTCCTGGCTGGACGTAGGACGCGTTGCGTGAGCTCAGTACAGAACACGCAAGCTAACCACTCAAGGCCACTGGAATAAATCTGTGTTTTAAATTGCTTAACAATTTAATTACCCTGAGTGTACAATGTGAAACAACAAAGACATGCCTCACAATATTCCACTAAACTCAGTAGTGGAGGTTTAAACCTATTTATTGTATTCAAGGCCTGAATTCAGCATCTGTTTTATTTCTGCTGCATAAACAATTTTTTTTTGACATCCACAGATGTGTTACATGTAAGGTGTGTTAGTGTATGTTTTACTCTTAAACAAATTGGGCCAAATTGATAAGATTCGGTAGCACTGTGTAATAAATAAATCTCTTAAAAACCATTCATGATATGAAGGTTTTATGTTAAAACTTTCAACATATTCTTTGTTAGCAATTGTTTTATTATCTTTATAAAACAATATCCTTTCCCGGAATAACTCAATATGTATAGTCTTGAAATTTTAAACTAAGTTACCCTTCCATTTTGCAAACCAAAATAGGCACACTTCGCCTCAATACATATAACATGAGGTTATAAATATTTACTTCAGCGCGATAGACCAACAACAGCCGGCGTCCTTGACCACAGCAGGCACGTTTTAAAACTCGTTTTAGTATTTAAATCTTTTATTTATCAACAGCAGCATGGATTTGTTGAAGAAACTAAAAACAGTAGTTTCCCTTTCGTAAATGTATCAGTACAACAAATCATTGTTGTAAACAATGGAAGTGTTTGGTTTAACAATCATACAAGACAACATGAGTATTGAGTAGGTACTTCGTAATTATTTACGTAGGCCTCTCTATCTTTACGTCATTTAACATAAATACCCGCATTTATAATAAGTATTAATAGAAATTCTATATGTGAGTTGGTATTGGCAGATAATACCGTTCCATAACGAAAAGTTCTTTACTATGAAAGGGTCAGCTCGATTCTTTATGCCTCGAACTAGGTCAATCTAAGAATATCAGAGTATTTATAACTGAATGATTCTGGGGGCGAGTGTAAGTACAGTCAAGGAATAAAAATGTCAATCACCTAAGGTTAATTTTTACTTGCATTTATTATTTTTCCAACTATGTCTTTGTCAGCATTTTAAATGAAAATTACGGTTTTACAAGGTGACATAGGTACGCCCTCTGTGTGGGAAAGTAATTATCGGTCCATGGGGTTCTATGGTTCATACATAGCTTAAGTTGCAAGGATTCTGCCGTCTAGCCAGCCTGCGGTACATCACTATAGTCTATACAAGTTACAAATCACGAGCGTGATCTTGTAACTTTTATGAACATGATCATAAGGTTTAAATTACAACGATCTTGAAAAGCTTGAAAATTATACCTGTGATGATAACACATCGTATTTTCTGCGTCAAAGTATTTTTCGCATAAAAATTACACAGATGGCGAGGGTCGAGGCATGTCTCGCAGCACCTTGTTGTTAAAGGCGACCTATACAAGACCACCCGCTGTACCTCTATTGTGTTGTTAAGAGAATAAAGTTATGTCATTAATTAGTCACTAGCCCTTTAATTAAATGTTATTGATAACAACTACTTAATTAGTACGGGTGATAAATGAGAGTAGGTATTGTGACTTTCTATTTCCATGAGTTATAATGAAGCTTCGTGCACAGAGGAAAACGGAAAACAATTTTATTAATTATTGAGATAGAGTATAAGTAACGGTTTATCCTGTTACGAACGGTACAATCGTTTTATTATTAATTAGATTTTTGTCTAAGAGGACAATTAATAAGTACTCGTTACTTCGAAACTCGGTTACTACACGTTTCAAACATAGTAAAGATATACATAAAGAATGGAAGCGCGTTGTTTGTACTCTTTAGAACAAGTTCTTCAAGGCGAAACTACCGCGAGCCTACGCCAACGAGAGATCGAGTGTCTAAAAAAAAATCCATTGAGAGCCTATCACGAAAAAATTCTAGGTGTAGACTCACCTTAAGATTGATATTTCCAAAATAAATAATAAGACGGTGAAGGAAACATCGTGTCGAATCGTAGATCCAAAAAACTCGGAAGACATGTGACATGCACCAACTCGCATGGTGGATTGTAATCCACTCCCTCTCACGCGACGAGCGAAGAGGCCTGTGTCCCAGCAGTAACATTATAGGCTGATTATGCTATATTTGCCCACGGTTTTGCCTACGTGGAAGTTGGAAATTATCCCACGGGAACACAAAACCGGGGTAAAAAGTATGTCTCAACCAAGGTCATGGTCTGAAAAGGGGACAGACGGACAGAGTTACTTTCGTATTTATAACTACCTTTTGCCCGCGGCTTCGCCCGCATTAAAAGTACCTATGTGTTAATCCAGGTTATAAATATGTTCTAAATTTCATCCAAATCCGATCAGCCGTTTTTGCGCCAATCCGGAACTCCCATCCAGACTAAAAGACGAATGGACAAAAAATTCTAAAGCTATTTTCGGCATCTGACTTTTTCCTACACCTCGTAGCAATTACTTAATTTTTTAAATATTCAATGCACAGTTTTGACTTCGTTACTATTTTACTATATTATGTATAGATACAAATATATTAATTTTAATATTGGTGCAATCCATTTAAAATTATCTAAGGGGCCTTGCGAGTTGCCTACGACCCCTCGTATGCCTTCCAAAGGACCGGGTCCCGAGATAGGTGAAGAAAAATTAATAAAATAAAAATATATATAATAATATGTATGGATTGGAATCCGCGTTGCCAAAGGATGGCATAGGTTGTCTACACTCGAAAGCGAGATTCACACAAAAAATTCACATTAAATTCTATTTCAGGCTGCTCTGTTCGGTGGTTTCGTCTCCGAGGTAACCTGCTGTTTTACTTGAAAGGACCAGAGCCATGGTACGAGCCGATGGGAGTCATAGTATTAGGACATCATCAGATAAAAGTACAACCTCAAGACGAGAATGGACACTGGCCTTTTCAAATAAGTAAGTTGATCTTTTTATTAGTTTATGTCCAGGGTATGAAAGAGATCGTATTATGAAATTAGCTCTTGCTGTCTATAGTGTGTGAGGGCCGCTTAAGGCTGCCTGTCCACTGGAGTGGAGCGAGGCAGCGTAGCGAAGAAATGTGCCAATATTAACCAATAGGAGCGGAGCTCTGAAGCTGAGTTTAGATTCTATTGGTTAATATTGGCACATTTCTCCGCTCCGTTGCCTTGCTCCGCTCCAGTGGACAGGCAGCCTTAACATGGCTTCATCGCCACGCAACTTTAAAGCAACGTTCACGATTTCATGAAACAAATAACAGCTGCTATTAAAATTTCTGCATACTCAAATGCAAATAAATAGATCTTGTAGTAACCTAAAAATTGGGTAGCCTGTTACAACATTGTAAACAGACTAATATTTTGTAAATCGCTTTGGTATACTTACCAAAGCGATTTACAAAATATTAGTCTGTTTACAATGTACGACAACTAGGAGTCTAGGATTTAGTTTCAACACAGTAGTGTTGAAACTAAATCCTAGACTCCTAGTTACTAATAGTGAAAATTTATGTTACAATTCTGTATTTTATTCTAGCTTGGGAGAACGGAGTTTGTTACAAAATGGCTACGTTCCACGAGTCGGAACGGACACTGTGGTTGAAAGCCATCGAGTTGGCGCCGTACGACAACATACAGGCGCAGGCGGCCGCGCTGAAGGAAAGACTGAACAAAATCAGGCCCAATCTAGATATAGCTACTTATAGACTGCAGAAAGGAATTGTGACTGGTAAGTTTTGTAGCGTATATTGTTTAGTCGGTACTACTATGCTATGTCCCGAGGGACATAGTTGGGACATGTTCCCAAGTCAAGTAGGATCGCCCGCGTGGAGGTCAAAATTATACCGGGATAAGTATCCAATGTCCTAACTCAGGTCATGTCTACCCTAGTGCCAAGTTTCATCAAAATCCGTTCAGCTGTTAAGGTGTGAAAAGGTGACAGACATAGAGTTACTTTCGAATTTATAATATGTATTAGTATGCATGGATACCTCATTTTTATCGAGTGGCGCTGATGAGAAAATAAGCTACTCAGCAGGAACCTAGGAGCCCACGGGTGTCGGACGTACACACGGCTACACATCAAGCCAAGTTTATGCTGATCTCGCATTGTATAGGAATTCCGTATAATTCGAGGTCAGCTAATACTGGAAATGTGTATAGCTTGTTGTGTAGCCGTGTGTACCTCAGTCTCGTCTTTCGTAGAAAAAATCGCTTACAGTTCCTTATTACAGCATTATCATTTCGCAGATATGAACGAAGTGCCGCTATGCGAGTTAGCGCTGTCCTGCGACAATCTTCTTTGTGACACACACGGCAGGCCTCCGTCGCCTCTCATTGTCATCTACGTCAAATACGATAAAGGACTTTGCGTTAGATACGGTGCTACTGAAATTGTTGAGGTGAGGTTATTGTATGGCTTACTTGTTATTGTCAAAAAATATTTTGCCTCCTGCTACTTATGGGTTTGTAGATTAATGAAATAATACCCCGATTTTTAAAAGCTTGTATATGTAGAAATAGGAAATAATGTAACCACTGCTGGGACACAGACCTCTCTGTGAGATGGATCCGGGTCCAATGCGGGTTTCACAAAAGGCTAGGGATAAATCTTAGCGGTCAAACACGGTGCAGCGCTCGCTTCTCTTTGTAGTTTATGTTCCGGAAGAACTCTACTATTATCTGTACTATTATCTTTGCGAAAACGCCTCGAGCAGCGACATTTAGCATGCGAAGTTTCGCTGTGTCAAAGAAGAGAAAGATTTTCAAGCCCCAGCTAATAGTTATACATGGAGAATGGCTGCCTGTCCAACCTTTTCCCAACTATGTTGGGGTCGGCTTCCATGCTAACCGGATGTAGCTCAATACCAGTATTTTACATAGACCATCTGCCTATTTGACCTCATATCGTGTTTACCAGTAACTGGGTTGTGGAGGTCAGATAGGCAATCGATCCATGTAAAATACTGGTATTCAGCTGCATCCGGTTAGGCTGGAAGCCGACTCCAACATAGTTCTCCACAATTATAAATTATTGTTCCACAGACATGCAGTAACCCGTGCTTTTCGAAGACCATACTGTTCCGCGCCAGTGACGGTCTCACAGGGTCTGCGTTGGTGCGTATCGTGGTTTACGACGTTAAGGAGCGGGTCTCCGAGACCACCGTGCCCATGGGATACACGTCGATGCTGCTCAGCACTATACAGGTGATTTTAGTATGAAATTTATGATAATTTAATACGTAGAAACTGACGGTCTCACGGGGTCCGCGTTGGTGCGAATCGTGAATACGACGTTCAGCAGCGGGTCTCCAAGACCACCGTGCCCATGGGTTACACCATGCTTCTCAGCAGTACAGTAACGACCATAAATATATTAATATGGACTCGGCACTCATATCTGATTTCATGATTCATCCATTAATACAACATGTAAAAAAAAAACAGTGGCACTCCGGGAGTGCCGACAGAAGTGAAAACTTGAACAAGATCGCCTTGGTGGAAGAAAAATACTTGTATAGGACATTGGTCCGTAACCGTATCTAAATAAAGAGCACAATCGCGTTTACAAAAAAAGTACTTCCAAAATGTTTAAAGTAAAAATACTTTCATAGAACATTGATCCGTAAACTAATATAAATAAAGATCACAATCGCGTTTACAAAAATGAGATGTCGCTAACGGAGTCGCGAGTTCAATAGTTTTTTCCCATCTTAAAAATGGCCAACGCGCCTAAAGATCCGATTCATGAGGGTGTGGTTAGGTATCGTACTGAGAGTGTATTTTTGTGGTAATAACGAGGAAAATCTAAAAAAAAAATTGCCAATTTTATTTTTAAATTAGGTGTTTTACCGGTTTATTATAGGGGCGCGGGCAGCTGTCGTTTAGCTGGTGCGGATTTAGTCATAACTTTGACCCCTGTTGAAAAGGAGAAAATTCATTTTGGGCTAAATTATGAAAGTGCCGGCCAAACAATAAAAAAGTTATATTCCGTTAGAACATGTAATTCTCTTCACTTTTCACTATTGGATCGAATCTGTAGGGCCATTCCCTGCGCTGTTATATAAGTTTGAAAAATACTGTTTTCAGTATGTTTTAGAGAGAATAACAGTAATCTAATTATAGTAATAGCTTTTATGCCAGTAAACATTACAGTTATCATCTTTTACTGTGAAACTAGGCTCTAGGGTTATTCTCCACATAACTACAGTATGCGAAATAAAGTTATTTTTTTTCACTAGTACTAGTATTAGCTTATTGAAATAGGTACGTTCACATTTAGCCCAAAAATGTATGGACGGTGAATGTTCTCCTTTGATAATGTTTAATGAATTTGGGGTAATTTTGGTACTAAAAATGTGATTTTTAAATAGCAATGACTTTTTATTTTCAGTAATAATTAGACTTTTTATTACTTTTAAGTAATGTTATTACAGTACCTATGAGCCCGTTTCGGATTGGACAGGGTTTTTTACATATTGTATATGACGACAAATATATGTGATTTTTTGTGGAAGGCATAATACAAGTGGCAGCACAAATATGTGTAATATCCATTTATTTGTAAGAATATTGTTAAAGAGTTGTTACATAGTTATAAAGTTCATAATATTATGACGGTTCCGGCGTACAAATGCATTTTCACAGTTTTGGTTAGTTTGTTAGATATAACGTTGAATTAAATCAATTAGGCTAACATTCAAATTGCAAATTAGTTAAATATTAGGCTTAGAAATACATTTATTTATTTTCTCATCACAAATGCAAATTTGTACAGCACAAATATCAGATAGATTAAATTAAGATAAAGAGTCCCGTCTCTATCTTGCGCGTGTAGATTGACAGTTGCTGGATTAAGCTTAATGCTACGGCTACATTGTCACGATAAAGCGAACTTCACTTTGCGCGCTCTCTTTTACTCAGCAAGACGTCGACGGTATGCGAGAGAGAACGCGCTATGTGTAGTTCGCCTTATCGCGACAATGTGGCTCCAGCTTTAACCAAAGCAAGCGCATTATAAGGTTTTTTAATCTCGGACTAAAATGACGACTGTTGAAATATGTAAGGAAGAACTAAGGAGCTTATTTATTCCGAAAAGCGTGATGGGTTCATGTGTCCTATTTTGTAAGGATTTTTATGACATTATTAGCTGCGCCCCGCGGTTTCACCCGCATAAGTATCGATCCCGTGGGAATATCGGGATAAAAAGTATCCTACGTCCTAATCCAGGTCATGGTCTACCCATGTGCAAAATTTCATCCAAATCTGTTAAGCCATTTTAGCGTGAAAGCGTAACAAACAAACTCACTTTCGCATCGATAGTATTAGTTAGGATTATGCGAAATGATCTTTACGCAGTGGTGCGGTTTCTATTAGAGACGTCTGTGATAACCACAATTCTTTATCTAGGGAATAGCAGATTTAACTGCTATTTAAAAGCTATTTTAGATATGATTTCGTAATTTACTGACGAACTTTTAAACTTTTTACCCACAGGAAGCACAAAGGATGCGTGTAGCACTCGTAACTCGGGACCAGAAGACAGTTGGCTTCGTCACTATAAACGGGTGGAGTCTTGAACCTTCTTACATCGGAACGAGTCCTAGCCATACGAACGACAGAAACAGTATAGATATACCACAAAAAGTTCTGTGTCACCGTCGTTCACAGTCGTTACCCCCTCGACTAGGGTTGAAGCTAAAGTTTCCGTCCTACGGAAGTCTTTTGAAGCAGAATTTCGTGAACAGTCATCAAGTGACGTATAGGTTCCATTCGGGACTCGGCGGTGATATCACTGTACATGAAATTATGGCGGAACCGAAACTATGCTTCACAATGCCTGTACAATTGTTGTGAGTATTTGTTTAGCAATTTATCTTGAGCTTAGAGCTAGTGCGTAAGCGCAACGACATAGAGTTATTTTGGTTATGTTTATATCTCTAATAGTGGCAACCGTACACGTCAGGATTTCTTTGTGCAATTTCACTAAAGCCCCATTTACACAATGCTAGTTTTTTGCTTGTAGCATACAATAAAATTGAAGCAACAAATAAATGCCTTTCATCGTCTGAACTGTTTAGAAGGTGAAACTTTTATTGTTGCTTTAACTTACGGTATGGTACTGTTGATATGCCACAGGCAATTAACTCGCAACGTGTAAATGTGGCTTATGTGACGGGTTATAGCTTGCGCAGACTGGCGGACGGGACGGTAGAGGATTTTAAATTTATCAATTGAATTTAATACTTATACTATCGAAATAAGGTATATATTTCAATGCTCGGTGATCGACGGAAAACTGTGCTGCGATGCTCCAAGCTCGTCCGCCAGTCTGCGCAGGTATTTAGTGATCACAATCGGTTCAAATACGTTTTAGTTCATTCCACATCAAACCACATACTTGAACAAGTCGTTTGCGCAAACGATTTGTAATTACCAATCTTGAATATTTTACACATTTTCCAGAGACATCTACATCCAGAGAGAAAAAGAGTTATTAGAAGAACTTCTGTCAGTGGGCGAGATATGTGGCCAATGGCAGTCCCGGCAGCTGGAACTGGTCAGCACACACGTGTCCTTACTCAAACACTACTGTCACTCGCGGCGATGTATGATCAATATGGACAACCAACACTTCAAAGCAAGCAGTCGGAAGGGTAAGACGTTTTTTTTGTCAAGGGGATATCCTATATGCTATGTCTTGTCTGGCAGATTTGTATCGGGATTAATAATGATCTAGAAATTCAAGAATTAGGAATGAAACTAAAATATTTTTGATATGTGTCTATCCCAAAAGTGCAGAAAAAAATCCCACTTATAAGCAGTAGCGTTGTTACATACCTGCAGACAGCAAAAGGTATAAAGCATTGAGGTGCTGTTTTATTGCTGCGTAGGAGTAAGGAGGAGCAGCACTACCACGAAATGCTAAGATGTAGATGTAATTGTTTCGAAATAATCACAGTGACTGCCTCGAAGCAAGATCTTTATGTCATAGTCGCAGATGGATTGCCGAATCTGACGTTTTACAAAACCGTTAGTTGTTTTACAAACCAGCTCCAAAAAAGAAATTCAAAATTCAAAAGTCATTTATTCAAACTAAGCTGAGAATCAGCACTTTTCGAACGTCAAAATTACATATGACAGTCCCCCAAAACGCCCACCCTTCACCACTTCCTAGTGCCTTTCGCTGGGAAGAAGTGGCGCAACAAACTCCCCAGCAGCACAGCTGTCTGTTCAAGTTAGAAAAAAATGATTCTATACAATAGTATGCAAAATAATTTACATTACGCAACACAAAACATAATTTAAATGATAAATTATTGGCCATAATATGTCAGCTAGCACACGCCAATATACCAACCAAAAACATCGAGAACAATACTCAAGCAGAAATAAAAACTAAACGTAAACAGAACTAAATATCTAAATAAAAGCCTCCAGGTATAAAGGGCGTGCCCGCTTACATAAAGCTATTTAAAGCTGTAATTGGAAGTTATAAATGATGAACTAGGACCTTCGAGGTAAAATAAATAAACAGTTAATTACTAGTTACAATAACAAAACCGTGATCAGCAAGACGACCAGTTACCACAAGCAGCACCCGTTCACGAGCATAACGCAAAGATCAGCCATTACCCCCTTCGCCATATTTGAGGGAAGGAGGCAACCCGACCCCGGACGCTACCGCAAACAGTGACATCTAAGGGAGCATGACGAACTTGCTGCCGGTTGCTCAGGCAAAAAATTAATATGATCAATTGTCGAGGTCGCTAGCTAACCACAAATTGCAATACAACTCATAACAAAAACATTGTATTGAGTAGATTTATTTATTTATTTAATACTTTAAGCACATACTCGTACATGTACAGAGGCGGACTTAATGCCATAGGCATTTTCTACCAGTCAACCTTTGGGTGATGCAGAGACAAACAGTGGTAGGTGCAATATTGAAAATTGTGGAATAAATATTTATTTAAATATAAGGATATATATATATACCTATCAAAACAAAATATATGATATAACTATATATATAAATATAAGAACAAATAAATACACATAAATACACGAATATGTTTATAAAACAAATAAGACAAACAATGGGAAAACATTACCGCTGTGATGATACTGCCAGCTTCTTACGAATATGCTCGCGAACTTATGTCAACAATAAAATAAGATAAAAATAAATTGACTTATAAATTCAAATAAACTAAACAATTATACAGTATGTTAAATAACAGAGGGCGTTCCCTTAAACTCGTTAATCTATATCATTAATAGATTTAAATAAAAATATCAGCATAGAAAAATAAGTATAAAAAAATCCGAATTAAGCCGTGCGCACTGCAAGCTCGCAGATTTCTGCAATGCGATGCGAATTCGCAGTTTTGTGTACAAGCCCTAAGCCACGTTTCAATAATATCAAAATACAGGGTACAGAGAATTATTCTGCACGGCCGCTACGTCGTCATCGGCGTCCGTCGTCGCGAGCTCGCGGCCACAAAATAAACAGATACGAGTACAGAAGGTCCACTCACGGAACTAGTACACAAGACACGGTGGTACAGACTTACAGTGTTAATAAGATAAAATAGGATAAAATAAATTTGTATCTAAAAAATAACGTACCTACGCTAATAAATAGTGGGCGGTTAAGTTTAGAGAAAGTTTCATTTAATTATTTAAATCAAAGTTTAGGCTAGCTTTTAAATCATAATGATGGTATTGCACGTTAGTAAGTGAATGTTTACTGCAATGTCATGGAAATTTAAAAAATAACTTTATGCAGTTGCATTCGTAATAAGTAGTACTTGCGTTTATTCATTGCAATAGTAACAACACAGTAGTAACACTCTTGTCGAACGGGGTACTCCCTGAGCGAGTGTAAAAGCAATTTAACAAAGAGTGGGCCTTCTGAACTTATTTATTTTGTGACACAGTCGTTTAGTGTCTTTTAGGTATTATGATGTTTAAAAACTTACCTAGATTTTGAACTGCAATATGCTGACCTCCTCTCTCTACACATTGTTGCAATCGCGGACGGTTATTTTGGTGCACTCGTCGCAATAAAAGCGGGTCCTCGCGTATGCGATGATGGCATACACGCCGATACCACATGCGCGTAAATAGGCTTTTCTTCTGACCAAATGATGTTTTCGATGAAGTGGGTGTCCTCCGCGCTTCACTGCAGTGCTCGCTGGCAATACCTACGTTAACCGGCGCGCGAAATCAGCTGGACCAAGCAGCGCTTGCACTTTTTGAAGTGAGTACACAGCGACAGCAACAGGCGGCCGGCCCTTCTAGTGCTTGAACCGAGCTCCTCCTCAAAATGCCTTAGCACGTTTTCTTCCTGCCGCACAGAGATCACGGGTCGGGGGCCACCAGAACCACGCGGCACTACTGGTTCATTGTTACGGAGACGCACCAGGGCACTCAGGGAATTCCGCGGTTGATTTGCATTGGGGTACCTCTCAGCATACCTCCTCAGAGCACATGCACCATCATAATTACACTCAGCATAAATGAGCACTATGAAAACATACTCCTGAGCACTGTACTGATAACGCGGCATTTTTCATACACGAATGACGAAAGAACACATGTTGCATTGCGAAAATAAATGCACATCCGGCCAGCGCGCGAGATTAGTTCCGAATAAAATTAGATGGACATTCGGGGGGCAGGGGGCGGGGCTAGGTGCATCAAATAGATCGCCGCACAGCGCACGACGGCCCTTCATTCATAAGTAGGTAATTTGCGACATTGCCGTTCTTACACTTTTGAATGACATGTACGCGTGTACAGAGTGTTTCTTTTAAGTATCAATTTAATATTTTTTGTGAATATTTTATTATAAAAAATAAAAAAGCATTTTGTTTTTGAATGGTAATATTTTTTTTAGCATGTATGGATGCTATACTATTGCGGGTTAACGGGAACGCCTTTCGTTAGTTAACATACTGTATAAACTGTCAGTAGGTAAACAAATTCTGGAGAAAGAACATAAGTATTGTCTTGAGTTAATCACAGCGACCAACTATTCTTATCATTTATGTAGTCGTTGATACAATAGTATACCTTTGAACAAAGGTTGGATTTTACTTTAGTTTTAAACGCATTAAAAGGCGAATCTAGCAAAGAAGAGGGTAGCTTGTTATAAAAGTCCGTTATGTAAAACAGCTGAATATGTTGAGCTGGATAGCCATTGCGCTACGTTTAACAAAACCGCTAACCAAGTTTAGACGTAATGCAGAATGACTTATCTGCAGTCACAATAAGCGTTTGGTGTGGCCTATAATGCCGAATTGGTCGCAGTAAGTAAGCTAAGGCGTCCTGAACAATTGGAACTAAAATCTATTTCATTTTACGCTGTTTTACATAACCTCTAATCGTTGACCCGCTGCATAAATGCAAAACGTTTAAACAATTCTACGTGTTAAAGTTCAGTAATTATAAAAAAACCGCTAAATTTCGTTCAGCTCTTTTACATATCGAAGCTATTTTGTAAAATAGCGGTTATGTAAAACAGCTAATTAATCAATCCATTTGCGACATCATCATCATCAGCCTAGCGTTTTTACAACAATGTTGGAGTCGCCTTCCAGTCTAACTAAGTATTAGCATAAATCGACTGCTTATCTGACCTCCAAAACTCACTCATGGGTAACACGATACCCCCTTAGTAAGACTGGCAAGCAAAACCTTTATGTAAACACCTCTATTTCTGCACATTACAGATGACGCAAGCCTAGAATTTGCTCCGATAAACCTACACCTGCAACGCATGTGGGTACACAATGATACGCTGAACAAGACCGGCTTCCACGATATTGTGACTGCTGGCGCGTTCGCTGCGCACACTCATAAGGCCGAGCGCACTGGAGGCTTGATCAGGTAGACTTGATACAGAGACTTGACCAGCACAAGATAGACAAGTGGCAATCTCTTTTAATCCGTTTTGTATTCGCAATGACTTTTAACAGGATTAACATGAACTTTTCGGCTTTTTTTGCACATTGCATTTTTAACCGACTTCAAAAAAAGGAGGAGGTTCTCAGTTCTTCGGGATATATTATATATTTTTTTTATGTTTGTTCCCCGATTACTCGAAGACGGCTGGACCGATTTGAAAAATTATTTTTTGTTTGAAAGGGTATACTTTCAAGTTGGTCCCATTGTCATTTGGTCACGATCTGATGATGGGATCTTGGAGAAATCTAGGGAACTCTTCAAATTTTATAGGCACATCTATAGCAATTTGGGTATTTTTGATGAGCAGTTGACATTAGGCATTGTAACTTAGATAAATTACAAACCAAACCCAATAAAAAGAAAAACAACTTAAAAAACTTTAAAACTTAAATTTCGGAAGGATCAAGAAACTAAAATACTGATCCAAAGACACCGACTTACGACACCGATTAAAATGATTTTTCACTTTGTAGTTTGGAAGTCGGTTGTATTTTTTGTAAAAAAGTTTTTACTTTTCCTTCATAGTTATCGCTTATACTATTTTATTTCGTCTAGGTGAGGTCCCTTTAGGGGGCTTGATAAACTAAAGTTCATTTGAAATAAGATTAGACATTTAAATAAATCTTTCATACAGTTCGTTCTGTTTTGACTTCTATTGCGTTGGTGGTATGACAAATGGCAGCTGCAGTAAACAGTTGGTTTAGTAACCACTTTTTTGCTCTTAATACCATCCTTATGCCTACGGCATATAAGTCAAAATCGGTTGAATGGACTGTAAAAAAGGTTTGTTTAAATGTCTAATCTTATTTCAAATGGAGTATAGTACTAGTAAAAGTAACAGCATCCCCAACTACGAAGATAGTGTTAGCGACGAAAACATCTAGGGTAATCGATTCGTTCTAAATTACAGCATGCTTGAAATCACTTGTAAACATACACACGTCTATAGAGCTATTTTTAGATGGCAACAAAAAACAATAAAGATCTTACGCACACAGATTACCATAACATTCGCGTTAGAGTAATTTGTATTCGCGTTTTATGCTTTGCGGTAAAAATGAATGGGCTATTGTTTGCACCATTCAAATTTGTGACAAATAAGGTTTCTACAATAGATTGGTTGTGCAACGGTCTGTTCCGATATTGACGCAATCATTCTTTAGTAAGATTAAATGTAAGCTTCTACCACAGAACAGCGGATATTGATGTGTTTTTCAGCATTTTGAACCAACAATTCGAATCTAACATCCACCAATCCGCACTGCACCCGCGTGGTGATGGTTTTGGCCTTTCCCTCTCACAAACAGCAGGCCTGTGTCCCAGCAATGGAACCATTAAAGGCTGATTATGTACCATCGCGAAAGCCCATAACTAACCAATTTGAAAACAAAATCCCGTGCACACGATGACCACGTCTGTTACCGTTCCGGTTCAGCGGTCGAGTGCTGCAAGCAAGAATAGTCCTTACGGTGGTTAGTTATGGCTTTCCGCGATGGTATGTTATAACAAACTTGGCGAATATTGGGGGTATCTACTAAACATCTCTTGCTACTCGTTTGGGGAATCATCGTCATCTGTCTAGCGTTTTCCCAACCACGCTGGGTTCGGCTTCATTTCTAACCAGATGCTGCTGCATACGAGTACTTTACAAGGAGTGACAGCCTATCTGACCAAAAACCGGTACTGAGTAACACGATCCCCCTTCACAAGAATAGTTGTTAGTTTTTCGGGCTTCTGACGGCCTGTAACGACTGTCAAAGACGCTCGAATGACGGCCGCGCCAACGGTAGGTTGTAGCGTGTGAAGAATACCTACAGGCTAATGCTATGAAATGAAATGAAATTGTTTATTCTGTAAATAGGATATCGGAATCACTTTTACACCTCATATAAAAAATATTAAAAATAAGCTAGATGAGTTCGGCGTTTCCTATCTGACTACTCTGAGAAGAAAGGCCGAAACAAACTCAGAGGTCGCAGTCTCTTTTAAAGTCCAGACATAATCTTGGTCAGGCCATATGAGGGCCATGTAGATTAGTGTCTGAAAAGGTCTTTTGAGGAAATAACCACACAGATCAGAGTGAAGCTGTCCAGTCAGTACATTTGTCAGTAATCGTGGAGCTCAACTCAGAAGTCAGAACTTAAGGAGCTCAACTCGACGAATAATACCAAAGAAAGGACATTTGGGTAGGCCGCATAAACTACTCAAACTGCCAGACCATTACTAAAACTAAACTGTTATGTATGGTATTATTATAAGATTCTACAGTAACCAATTTACCTATTCCAGGCTAGTCCAGCAAGTGAAAGACATAAACAGCACTAAAGCCGAGTTGAACTCTATAACAAACAAGATACAAACAGAGTATGATAACTTAGTGGCAGTTAGGAGGCTGCGAGAAGAAGTCTCTGAGGATATGGAGAACATTGTCATGTTGATGCAGGCTAAGCAGTATGGAGGGGTCGCTGCAGTTGTTGAAGGTCAGTTTGAATCATGATTAAAAGTAATTATCAGTGATCGGATTGTGGGTTGCAATTCCTGATGTTATCAGAATATGGACACACTTTCTATCACAGCAAGTATTAGTTTCGCGGTCAACAGCAAGTAGCCTATAATACAGTAGTTGCTTAGGTAAGAAAAAAAAAAACTGTTTAGTCGGTCTTTCAGATACTAAAAAAATATTAGACACGTATTTTTTGCTTTATCATATTAATCAAAAATAACTTAGAAAACATGCATTAAGGTTGGGGAGTGGGGGTTCGCTAAGTCACAACGTCGTATTAAATCTAGCAAGGCGTGACGTCATGCCACATTTTAACTCAATGTATCGCCGTAATCTTTTGATTACGACAAAAAAGAAAAAATACGTGTTCAATATTTTTTAATAAACTACAAGACGGACAAAAAAAAAATTGGACACAGGCCACCCATTCATGATTCTTGGCAATGGCTAATGTAGACACATTTGTCACCCATTTCAGTAATAAATACAATATTTTTTTAATTATGAGATCAGTATTCTAACTACTATTCATGTCTATTTCAGGAATTAAAAGTAAAGTGAAGAGCATACTCGCACAATGGGAACCGGCTGTGGTTGAAGAGTCGTTGTCTTTCATCGGCTGGCCGAAGAATAACTGCAGCGAAGAAACTGATCAACAGGTATGTGGGCATAAACAGCTGTATTTAATAATAATAATATAAGATAATTACATAAAAAATATACTTTTTCAGACGATGACCACAATAATGCGGCTAACAGAACAACTGAGTATGTTCGAGACGAATTCCGACTGCGATACTTTGGACGCGTCTTCAAGTTCCAGTTCAAAAGAGACGTCACCCACTGGAGACACACCTACCCTCTCTTCGAGCGTCCCCAACATATCCGACTACCCACGAAAGAAGGTTCTAGAAACTGAATTACAATTCCACAACGATTACTTCAAGAACGAGATAGAAGATAGAGATCGGGGAGGGTTGAATCATTCGTTCCGGTCTGTGAGGTTGTCGAAGCCGAAAATGGAGGGACAAAGCCTTTCGTTTGACTACAGCAAGAGACATGGAAGCTTGAGGCATGATTTTAAGAGTTCTGCGTCTTTGGAGCAAGTTTCATATCGATGTTTGGTCGATGGATTAAGGAATGATAAGAGAAAGGTGGGTTGATACTGTTACTTCTTATATTGTTGTGCCCGATGGGGATTCTCATCGGATTTTTTTTTTCGATTTTACATACAAACTTTCATCCCCTATTCTCTATTCCCCTATTCTAACCCAATCACGAGATTTATTTTGAAAAATCCTTTCTTATTATTCACCTTCGTTATATATGGAACTCTTGTGTTAAGGCTGTGCGTTGTCTGTCAGTGAATAAATATTAAGTAGATTGCGACTGTCTGTTGTTTATTTGCTATGCGCTGCTGCATTATGTTTGGGTCGGCCGGAATGTTTGTTTTAACCAGGGTCCGTATTATGACGTAATAGGCCGGCCCAATACATACGGAATTCCGAAACGTCCCGAATAGGAGAAAACGAACCGAGAACGTGTGTGATAGATCCTTGATTTTGTATCGATTTCCTACATTCGAAATTCCGAATCGATATTTCGATATTCCGTATGTATGTGGCCGGCCTTAATGCCACTATTTGTCCAGTGTGATAGAGAGACGGAGCTATACAAGACCGATAGCACCATCCTTTTTTCGCAGTGGAATTATGATGGCATTAATACTTCATAATACGGCCCCAGGTGATACAGATAATGCAATTCATGTGCGCGCGTCTTGTACCTGTTATGTCATTGTAATAAGGTTTAAATTGGAATGATTGCTGCGCGTTCGTGAAATGCAACATCTGTACAGAATGTTTAACTAAAGATGCAACATCTGTACAGAATGTTTAACTAAAGGTTGACCTGTGTTATTGTGGTTGTGTGTGTATTCGTTCACTACTATCTTTGTTGTTGTTGCCTTTAATGTTTTATTTAAAAAAATACACGTATAGATGTTATGATAGTAATTATCATGTTATGCTCGTAACAATAGCAAAATGACGCAGCTTGGCGATTTTGTTTGCATTTCTGCCAATGTTTGATTCAATATAATATAGTAAATATGTCCTGCATATCTATTTATAAATATTAAATGTTCAAGTGGCTTTTCGTGGCTATCTGTATATAACCGCGATGTTCTTCTAAACTATGCAACGAATTACCATACATTAGAGAATTTATTCCGGAAGGTTTTATGTGTATAATACATTAAAATTAAACTTACAAATAATAAAGAAAACTCGCAGTTTTGGCAAGTCGTAAGAACGTTGAGAAGCAAGGGTGGGTTGCTAGTCAGGTATAAATTGGAATTTGGAATGATTGACGCGCGTTCGTAAAACACAACATATGTACAGGCCTTTAGCCTGTGTTACACCTAGGCAGAGGTCCGTGATCCCAATTCTGTTTTATTTGTCAAAAATACGCTTAAGATGTTATGGTAGAATATTATTACTCTATGCTAGTAACAATAGCAAATAGACGCAGCCTATGCGATAGTGCTAAAATAGATTTTGCAATTTCTGTACCAATCGCATTCCATGTTCGCCCGGAATTTTGCATTCGCTGCCATTGTTTGTTTTAGTCCTAAATGTAGTAAATGTTGCATGAATTATAGATAATAACTGAATTTTTTTGAACGACTTTTTCTAAAAATTAAACCTAGTTAGATCGATTTATTGCCCCCGAAACCCCTGCATACTAAATTTCATGAAAATCGTTGGAGCCGTTTCCGAGATTCAGGTTATATATTTATATAGATATATACAAGAATTTCTGGTTTAAAGGTATTAGATAATAAAATAGTAAGTTGTCTGTTTGTCTGGATGTTCCGGATTTGTGTATAAACGGGTGAACGGATTTGGATAAAATTTTACACACATAGTTTATAACCTGGTTCTAGATTGGATTAAAAAATTGAAAGGGTTTTTTTATATCTTCATGTACAGTAGTAATGCATAGGCGGACAACTCCAGGCATTCTTTACGGGTAACCTTTTAACTCGACCTGAGCTGTGCGAGGAAGTGGACTGCTGATCGATGAAAATATAACCAACATAATTAATTCATAATTCTCTTGGTGGTTTATGCATCACTGACCGCTCCGCTTTCACACTTGTCTGTTTCAAAATCAAAAGTCATTTATTCAAACTGTGAGAATCAGCGCTTTTTGAACGTCAAAATTACATAAGACAGTTCCCCAAAACGACCGCCCTTCACCAGTTCCTTGTGCTTTAGCTGTGCTACATAAAGATTTGTAGATATGCGAAAGTAAAGGCTCTTATTAATCTTTATAGCATAATCAGCCTATAATGTTCCCACTGCTGGGACACAGGCCTCGTCTTGGTGAGAGGAAGTGGGCCGTAATCCACCACGCGGGCCCAGTGCGGGTTGGCTTGGTAGATGTCACAAGTCTTCGAATTTTTTGGTTTTAAGACATGCCGGTTTCCTCACGATGTTTACAGTGGTGATGAAATAATTTACACAAGGTAAAGCATTCGTCTTGGAGCTTGTGCTTAGAGTTTCCCTACGTGATCGAATCAGAAATGAAGAGATCCGCAGGAGAACTAAGGTAACCGACATAGCCCGAAGAATTGCCAAACTTAAGTGGCAATGAGCAGGGCACATTGCACGTAGAACGGATGGCCTATGGGGCCGAAAGGTTCTGGAGTGGCGACCGCGTACCGGAAGACGTAGCGTTGGGAGGCCTCCCACAAGATGGACAGATGACCTTGTGAAGGCCGCAGGAATCCGCTGGATGCGAAAAGCACAGAATCGGTCGAAGTGGCGGTGCTTGGGGGAGGCCTATGTCCAGCAGTGGACGTCTTTCGGCTGAAATGATGATGATGAGAGCGTTTGTCTGTCAGGGTTCAAACCTACGACCTAAAACTCGTAAGTCACGGCCGTTACCACTGGGCCACCATTGCGCTCTAAATATCAAAAATCTCTAAATATATAAAATCTATACAATGAAAATTAAATGCTGTTCATTGGTAAGCGCATCGCTTGAGAACGGCAGAACCGATTTGGCCATATTTTGTTTTAAAATGTTCGTAATAATCAGGATCGTACGGACAGAAAAATTTGAAAAGTTGCCGAGAAAATTCGGAAAACTTAAAGTACTTTTTTGTATGGACTATTGAAATTTGGACAGGACATCCGTCGGGTCAGGTAGTAGAAAATAAATTGCTCTGAACTAACAAGAGAATAGGGTAGTTGCCTAGGTAAAAAAAAAACTATTTAGTCCGTCTTTCAGATAATAAAAAAAATATTAGACGTATTTTTTGCTTTATCATACCTATTAATCAAAAATAACTTAGAAAACACGCATTAAAGTTGGGAGTGGGGGCTCACTACGTCACAACGCATTAAATCTAGCAAGGCATGACGTCATGACACATTTTAACTCAATGTATCGCCGTAATCTTTTGATTACGCCAAAAAATAAATAATACGTGTTCAATATATTTTAATAATTAACAAGACGGACAAAAAAAAAAATTGGACACAGGCCTATTTAGAACCTGGCTAAGTCTGACACAGGAGCGTGGAGAGAGAGAGAGAAGGCATGTAAAGGAGGGACTATTCCCAACAGTGGGTGAAGGCTGACTATGAATGATGATAAATTAAATGTCCTTCTTCGTGTAGTTAGTGATTAACCAGGTGTCAGAGTTTTTGTGCCCCCCATGGGCCTCTGACTTGGCTTTACATGCCGTCGAGAAATATCTCTCAAGCATGCCGGTTTCCTCACGATGTTTTCCTTCACCATTTTTGAAGCAAGTGATAATTATACAATACGCACATGAATCCGAAAAGTCAGAGGTGCGTGCCTTGGGTTTGAACTCAAGGGTCACACCACTAGGCTATCACTGCTTATAAATTAAATAATATCTACCGTTTCCTGGCATTTGTTTTACACTAGAAATCTGTATCTTTTTATTACAACATTGTACGCTTCAAATATAGTTTATGCTTTGTTCTGAGTATTTCAAGTAATACGGCGTATTCTATAAAGTTATAGTTAGCTAAACATAATGATTAGTCGATAAAATAATAACTTTATAACGCTGTGGCTTACCCCCGAGCGATTAATACTTTTGATAATTTATTATTTGCCCTGCATTTGTCCCAACATGTGCTATTTTAAATAAAATAAGATACATTAAATTAATAATCTAGATATATGTATAGACTGCCTCGTTGGTCTAGTGGTCGCAAGCGCTATTGCTGAGCAAGAGGTCGGGTCGGGCAAAATGTTATTGGTTTTTTTTCTATCTAGATTTTTTCAGTAGCAGACTAGCAGCCAGTAGTGTAGTTTTGTGCCCGGTTGATGGCAATAGGCTCGCCTCCTATTACATGGGACTTAAACATAACTGGCGAAATGTGGGTGTACTATAGGTACACCTTTGCCTAACTCTTTGGGGAATACAGGCTTTATGTTATGTTAAATAAATAATTGATGGCATAAAATTGCGATTGTGAATATGCCCAGAGATCAGCCATAGCCATTATCATATAAAAGATAAATCTATCCATATTATACTTTAATTTCGTGTCTGTGTTAAGAGAATTGTTTTGAGAATTTATTCCGGAAGGTTTATGAGTATAATTCATTAATATTTAACTAAGCACAAAAATATCGATGTTTCGACATGTCGCCCCTGCAACCCGTGCAAAGCAGGGGCAGGACGCTAGCGAGGAAAATAGAATACAAACTTTTAATAAGATTTAAGCCACAGTTGTTATTTTATTGCCTAGCCTTATAGTTGTAAGATTTCGCAAAAAATGCACTGGCCTAAGCTTTATTTGCTGATGCGTAGTTTTATAGTTTGTCCGAGACCGTTATACCACACCTTAAGAATGCGTGGCGAGGTGGAAGCGTTGACGAATGACCGGTGGGACGCCGTGAGCGTCGACGAATGAGCGGCCTGCGCTGCGCCCTTGTCTCGCCGCGCACTTACCTAAGGCGCGGTACAGCGGTTCTGGTCAAACTATAGTATTCTCTAGAGTGAATTTAACTTTATTACTTCATTGTTTATTTTCAAGCGTTCTTTATTCTTATAACGGTTAACTATGCCGCTATAATGCGTTTATGGTACTGTAACTGGTGTTGAATTAAATAGCTGCGATTGCATGTCCATGTAAGCTATAAATAGCCTCAGAAATTACCAACATGCACGGCAAGATTCTTATATTTGGAACCTTTGTGCCATTGCGAAATATCGCGAAGTTACCCTCTAACGCTAATCAAGCGTTTGTTACGGCCCGGCCACGCTTGTCTTAGCGAAATAAGCGCCACGCAGAGTGTTACCCATGCCAATTGCCACTCAAAATATTGTGTTTCTGCGGCGAGCTTCCGCCGCGGTTTGCTCAGCAAAATTCGCGCGTGTTACGCTATGCGCGGTTCCTCGTGGCATGCTTTATATATTTTGGTACATTTCTTTTTATCGCTCGCCGCTCAGAGTTTAGATTTCGCTCAAAGCGGTAATGTCGTGGCCAGGTTGTTAAAGACTAAACTCATTCAGGAAGAACTAGCAGTGATTAACCCTTTAGCGATCAGACTACCATTTCTGCCATTCTATTGTTTGTTGTATCCTATTTTTCGTCCTTTCAGTGGACAATGAATATTATCTATCTATCCCTCAAAATATTCCGTGCCTGTTGTAGCTAGACTTGAGTAACTCCGGAGCGATTCGTTCCGATGAACTACTCAAACACAGTGAACGAACTGAACTCGTTCAGTACTGTGCGGAATTATCGTTCCACAGTTCACCGGCTCATTATAATCCCGCGTCTTTAGCCTAAGCCCGCGTCAGTGTGTGTAGGTAGGAACGAGAGCCCTTTGTTGTATACGTCACCAACTCAACTCACCACATAGTTCACAGTTTATGAACGAATAGCTAAACAAGTTCCAAATCCGGACTCTGTCGAAAACATGTCTATGCCACAGTTCATTTCGCTATCTGAATCAGTCTATACAACCTACCAAGTCAAGGAGCGAAATGAACTGTGGAACGAGTTAGCGGAACGAGTTCACTTCACGGAACGAGATTTGATGAACTAGATCCATTAAGTGAACGACAATGCCCAAGGCTAGTTGTAGCAATAAGGCAATATTGTGTAGCTGTTGTGGTACAGGCACAGATGAATACAGATGGGACACTCCGCATTTTAGGTATGTAGCTACAAGTAGGTACGCGGCGGCCTCGACTTGTCAAATTCTGTGGGCGTAACGTAGTCAGAAGATATAAGAGTTAAGAGAGACACTTCTAGGTAAATTTTACTGTAGGTAATTAGCGCTGCGCGACCTGAATTGCACTTTATAGTGTCGTAGCAAGAGGCGCTTTTTATTTAAATGATTTTGCGTAGTGTCCCGTTTGTACTAATCTGTGGTACAGGGCTTATCCCTGGTTCCTGAAAGTTTGATCCATTTTCAAATCTTATAAGATTGACTGTTGTCGTTTAGGCCAACTAATGACAACAGATAAGATGGGAATTAAGAGATGTTAATTAATGCCATCATGATTCCATTGCGAAAAGGGGATATTGCTGTCTGTCCTGGACAGCTTCGCCTCTCCCTGCTTTAGAATTTTTCTGGCAATAATACTTACGAGTAGCTTAGATTTTTATGAGTTCCGTGTATTGCGATTCAATTAATAATTATTGTTTGGGTCTCTCTGTCTTATTCAGAGTTATTAGTTATTTTTGGATTGTATCAAGCACAAAGAAATACTCTAACCATATAAATCATTGGTTTTAGGCATTAGAGTCCAGGCGGGAATCGACCACGTTGCCCGCTGTTGGTCAACTGGACCAAGCGACGAGGGAGACTAACCTGATCTTCCTAAGAAACGTTGGAATTGTAGTTGAAGACTCACTCACATCTCTTGTTGAAGAACTGAATAAGATTGTAGCGAATAATGGTGAGTTATCACTTTATTTTTTTTGCATATGAATGAGAAAGGTGTGAATGTGACGGTTTACAGGGGAGAATGGAAAGAGAAAACGTGGTGCGCCAACCCCACGTACCATGGGACAAGGGCAGGGAGATGATGATGAACCCTTTATTTCTGTTTCATGTTTGTTGTATAGAATGTGACACAGAGTTAACCTCAACTAAACAATTGGTATTTAACGGGGGAATTATTAGAACAATAAATTTAATCGTCGTATTTGTTTTACTACCCTAAGGTTGAATATCACTGGCATGTCATAAAATAACAAGGTCTATTTAAAGACTTGGTATTGTTGGCAAAAGTGAAAGATAAGGAGAAGCCACATGTCTTCTTTCGAAAAAGAATATGATTTTGAGAACATTTTGTGAGACTTATAAATTGACAGTTGCAAGAACTGTGATATAATATCTTGCTTAATTTGTAAAATCTACTGTTAGTGCCTGTTTTTGATCTAATATTTTTCCACGTCGTTCCGTAAGCCAGTACTCTTAGTAATTCCATAAACGAAAAAATATTTCCAGCTTCATCAGACGAAGACTTAGATACAATAAAAGGTCTCATGGGCGGCGTAAGGTCGAGTGCAGACGATGCGGCGAGATGGATGCGTGTGTCGCACGCAGCGTTGCGACTTCGATGCGAGTCGCCGCACTGGGCTCGCGAGCACGCTGCTTTACAGACGAGGAGGGACACTTGCTTCTCTCAAGCGGTACGTAGATTAGGAACAACAGAATACTACATTCAAATTATGCCTGCGGCAGTGCCGCAGGCCTGTGACAGCTTACAAATTATAAAAATATAGCTTATCCATTCGATAAATTATAGTTCTAGCGGTAAATGCTTCTAACCTCTTGGTCTGGCTCCTCACCCTGGACCTGTTTCGGCAAAGTAAACTACCGGCACAGACCCAGAGTTTAGGGGCGTGGAAGCCCCACCACGACGTCAACGTAGAGATACCGCGGTGGGGTTTATTATTATTATGAATGATCCAACACACACGCCACCATCAGAGAGACATTTGAGTGAGCATGTCATACTGTCAGTCGCCAGGGCACATTCTAGTTAATGAAAGACATAACCAGAAAATGGTAGCTGTATTGTAGGTGCATAGTACTCACACATGTGCTATTGTTGCCAGAGCCAAGGTTGCCTGGAAAAGATCCTAGAAATATGGTCATCCATTGCATATTTAGTAATGTTTGATTTATTTTTTGTTATGTATTTTTGTGGTATACAATAAAGAACATATTAATAATATAAGAACTTGCAAATGGTCTCAGGCCACCATATAGTACCACCATTGTAGTAATTTTAATGTAGAAAATCTGCACTTTAAAAAAACAGTTTCCGAAACAAACTCCGTTTCCCAGTGTTCTCAAAGGTCATCGTAAATGGTATCAGAAGGGAAGTAACTATTTATCACGATGAGACCTTTACCCTGTATAGTGGCGATTATAGACCAAACTCAGGAGTTTATGCGCCGAACGTGTTAATATCTAGTCGTTAACGTTTGGATTAAAACGCGAGGCTACATTTTTGCAATTACACATCGTTTTAGCTTTAAACGCGTCGAGTTAGCTTGTATAAAAACGGCTTGTGCATAGCATCTAGCCCCGTATTCACACCCATATTATTATAACAGTTGCGATACTTAGCCGATGTCCCAAATGATTATGAGAATCTCGCCATTCAACTTGTTTTAGGTGTAAACTATAAACGAAATTAGTAGACAAAGTATTTAGAATACATGTTATTGTGTTTGAAATGCATAAATTACGTTAGGCTAAGTGAAGCTCGTATTCCTCCTTTTTATAACCAATTATTTTCTTACAGTTATCAACAGTAACAGCCGGCTTACTATGCTGGCTATGTTCGATGCCAGGTGACATAGTCGCCAAGTTACTAAGCTCCGGTTTAGGACCTCTGTGTGGGTTCGAAGGCTTGCTGAGTCTGTACTCCACTGAGAAGGCCATGTGGGGAGACATGGTGGTCGCCGTCGAAGATCTACAGACCGTTGTGTTTACGCTGACCAAAGTTGGACATAGGTAAGTTTGTGATGACGTAAGAGAGAGTTTCAGGTGTATCAACTGATAATAGAGTCTGGCCACGCTAAGTTTGCTATGAAATAAATGGGTAAACCCAAAAAGTTTTATACAGGGTAAGTTTTTAACCAGTGGGTAAACTTAAACACGTCACTTTACTCATCATTATGAACAACTTTTACAATGGGACCAAACCAGAAATCGCGAAAATAATTTTTTGACGAGTTATGCGAACATAAATGTAGGGAACAGCAGATTAAAAAACACAAATATCCTATTAAGGGTATACCCTTAACAGGATATTTTTTTTAAATCTGCTTTTACATCAGTCAGTTATGTCAGTTTCGGGGTTGTAAGTAGATCTAATGATTTTGATATTTTGCCTAATAGATTATGTGTAATAGACTATCTCGTACCTATACTCTACCTCCATACTATGACAAAACTGTATCAAATCCACAATCGTGCTAAAGTGACTATGCTTTACTAGGAATAAATCAGAATTTAAACAAAATAACCTATAAAAGACAAACGAAAGTATCAAATTATTTTTTTGGAGTACACCGTTTTTCTACTTATGTAGATTTAGCGTGGCCAGACTCTAATATACAGAGTGTATAGTTGAAGCGGGCCCTCGAGGAGAAGTTACTCTATATTACCTAATAATGATATCACCAATATTTAATTAAAGAAACCATTTTTTCTTTCGAAAGTTTATAAAACTGCATTTAATATTTTTTTTAAGTCGCTTGACAGGTCCAGGAGATAAAGCGAAAAAATATCACCTTTAATAATATGGCTTCAATCCATAGGGTCAATCATAAGGATGAAATGTCTCGAATAACTAGCATTAACAGTTCATCAGTTCAGTCAACAAAAACTGCTAAATCATTGTTGTTGTTGACTTTGAAATGTCAAGCAATATAAATTCATTTTATTCGTGTAGTAATCCGATTGTTCATATACCGTATCCATACATGAAACACCAAATACGAATACATTTGATCAAAATTTTCAGCAATACGACAGTACCACACGTGTCGGGAACTCGCGGAGCGCTCACCGTCTACATTCCTATTTCCGATTCACTTTACACGAAGTTTACGTCTAAAGAAGTAAGTTTTATTGTTGTTCATTTGTTTATACAATTTTGACCATTGATGATGCTTGAAAGAATAGATGCAGCGAAGACTTTCTATGAAAATCTATTGCCGTCGTTGTGTCGGCCAGTTTAGAATTTTTTAGAGGAGGTATAAAAAATTAATTAGTAAAAATTCATTATTTAGTTCGTCTAGTCGCGTTCCGACCAAAAATCCGTACTGAACCCACGTATACCTCAGTGGTAATGAGAACATTAAAGGCTGATTATGTTACTGCCCCATAAAGGAAAGGCCAACACTCAAAACGGTGAAGGAAAACGTCGTGAGGTATACTGCCGTCATATGGTGAACGGCCGTAACTACTTCAAAGATTTTGAGTAAAACACAGTTTTGTTTTCAAGCTCAATCGATAGTCTAACTTTAACAGTATGTATCTGCGGCTAAGAATTAAAAGCAGTTTGAAGTATCACCTTATAGACAGAAATATAGAGAGCTGATTGCTGTATCCAGCCCTATACTTGTTTAACAAATTTTTGATAAGAAAGTTAGTTACGGCCTTTCACTGTATGACGGCAGTATAGTTTGACCGCTGTTCTGCGCCTTAGGTAAGGTCCGGTCAAACTATAGCAGGCATGTCCTAGAAAGAAAAATTGGAAGACATGTGACATCTACCAATCCGCACTGGGCCCGCGCGGTGGATTACGTCCCGCTCCCTATCACAGAGAGGTCTGTTTCTTAGTAGTGGAAAAGTTATTCGCTGATAATGCAATGCTATATGTTACTAAAACTTACCACGTTGTTTGTACCTTGTTTCCAGCATCTATCGTTCACAATAACGGCAGTGTTCTTCAACATTGGCGTCAACGAAAAGGCGACGCTAGCCGAAGCGTTGGGCGAAACGACGCCACAGTACCATTCCAACAGTGACAACTTGGACCGTCTTAACAAGTACTACCACAAGTATAGCAAGATATTTCCTACGGACCACATGGCGGCTAGCAGAGGTAGTAGTGTCTTTTTAGTATTACCATTGTGAAAGATGGTTGTTTGATTTGTATATTCAATCTGCCTAGCCTTTTCCCAACTACGTTGACTTCCAGTACAACCGGATACAGCCGAATACTAGTATTTTACATATAGTGACTGCCTATCTGACCTCCACAACCCAGTAACTGGGTATTACGATAACCCTTGGTAAGACTGGTTCTGACGACCCGTAAAGACAGTTAAAGATCCAAGAATGACAGGCGAAACCAACGGCTTAACGTGCTTTTCGAGGCAGGGAGGAGTCTCGGTATGTAAAGATGGTCACCCATCCGCGGACCAACCCCGGCAAGCGCAGCTTAACGTGATGGATCGACTCGTCCGGTTGTAATTACTTAGCCACGAGCGAGTAGACCTCGTAATTGCTTTACTTTACAAACACTCTCAGTAAATTCAAACTGCACTAGCATTGAAACTATCTAACACTTTGGTCTTCCAAACAAAAATAGACCGTGTCTTTTTATGACGTGCAAGTGACATTCAACCTTAAAGACCATAGATGTATGATCGATTTTACATTCGCGGGATGTACAGCTGTATACTGCCACTTCACCCAGGCGGAGATAAGGAATGAGCGGAGAAGAGCCGTTTAATATAAAGGCCTCAGTGGAGTGTTAGCTTTAGCACCATATCACACCAAATATTGACCATAGTTAGGACTTAATTATAGTTCTTACCGATACGAAAGAAGAAGCTACTTGGAGCATATCATTAATAATAATTCCGTCCTTGTCAAACTTATTGTACAGTATTTCTATTTTTTTAATGTCCCTCGGGTATCATCGGATTTCCGAATACAAACGAATGCTAATTTCCATGTCCTTCAATTATTTGATTTCTCGTGTATAATAATTTGAAATCAGAACTAAGTACTTTATAGTTTTGATTTCCGTGTGAACTATTGAGCTGCAAAACTGTTTTCCTTTCTGTTTTGCCTGCGACTTTAGCGGCTTTCCTCCCAATTTTTAAATAAATTGCAATAAGTTATAAGAGTATTAACAACTCTATATACTTCGAAATCGATTGAGAGCGTCCGGTCTGCAACAAGTGCAAAGGGCAACTGATATAAATCCGACGACTGACGAAACATGAGTTTTGCCGAGGGACATTAAGAACATTGTTTGTCTGTACCTAGATTATAATTGAATGATGTGTTCTTGTACACTTGCATGTAATTTTGAAGCCTCTGTTGGAGATCTAATAAATAAATATCTGATTTAAATTCCAGCATCATCAAGAACTAAGCCTCTCGAGGAAGTGATGGAGACCCTGAGGATATGCGTGCACAAGAAAGTTCCTAAAAACGTTGAAGTACTACATTTAGCCTCACTCGCAACCAGACTTATGAATGGTAAGATTTTTTTACATTTACTGTCTCATTACAAAACGAGTACTAACTTTAGTCCAAGCCCAAACCTTCGCTGACGTACAAAAAGTGAATTTCTAAATACTGGCTGTAATAACGTGTCGGATCAAGTAGAGAAGTGTCGAAAAGTGTTGCTAATTATAATGGCGAAACAATACAGACGTATAACAAAACAATAGCGGCGTGCAAATTAACGATTTCCGGATCTGGCAGCGACAAACTGGCAACCTGATAAGGGATTCGGTGCTACCAAGGTGGAAAAACAAAAGAAACCATAGATCGTTTTTTTTTGGGGATACCTGCCTAAGGTTTGTGTTGCCAGCAAAAATAAGAATCACCCAAATAGTAGAAATTGAAATCTAACGAGTCATGGAAAATCAACTGGAAAACTTAATAAAATATACGAGCAAATGATCACCAAACTAAATGAAGTAAAATACGACTTTAATAAGAAAACGAACGTCCTGGCTGAAACTTTTAGTAAAATCATAGCTGTCACCAAAGAGTTAAAAAAAAACCTTAGTGCAGAAAAACGTAAAGCTAAATAACGAAATAAAGACATTGAAGAACAAGGTCTATGGTCTAGAGTGGGAGACGAGGAAGAACAACATTTTGCTTCATGGAGTTAGAGAAGACGAGAAGAGTAGCAACGACCTCTGGATATGGTGTTAGAGACGCTAAACAACACAGGAAAAGTAGGTGGACTAGAACTAGACTTGGACAAATGGGAAATAAGAAAAGCATTCAGGATTGGAAAAAGGCCCACTCGTAAAATTCACACTTAAATGGAGAAAAATGGAAACTGAGATATAATTACAATTTCTCTATTTACACCTATGCAACAGAAGACTTTCCCAAGGACATTTTAGAAATCAGGAAGGAACTAAAAGTCCAACAACTAGAAGAAACTAAAAAGGGGAATCTAGCGATCATCCGCTACGACAAACTCGTTGTTAAAGGAAGAATTCGCCAAGATGAAAGCAAGGACAAAAGAAAGCGTTCACCTTCACCATCTAAAATTCCAATTTACCCGGCTAGTGACGATGAAGAGGGACCAGGAATAAGAGCCCCAAGTAATTAAAACGAATAAATTTGAATACATGACCTGTCCTAGACCAAACTTCCAGGAACGACCAAACAATAGCAACTAGCACCTATCAGCCTCCGGAAGGCAATAGGAAAACAAAAACTAGAACTAACAAAAACAGACTTCTCCAAGCCGGTTAGCGGTCGCCGTGGGGCATTATGACCCCAACCCTCTAACAGATAACCCCAAACATATCACAAACTAGTAATCAAGAGAGCAACAAGATGTAGTACTAAAACCGAGGAGATTAAAATGGAGATGTGTCGGTCGCTCTGTCGGGGGGGGGGGGGGGGGGAGAATAGAAATGGAACATAAAAGTGACCTTAAGGTACCCTTGAAAAGATGGGAGGATGGGATGACTTGGTGAAGACGGCTGAAAAAACCTGGACTGGACAAGCAAGGACCAGGGAGAGTTGGAAGGGGTTGGAGGAGGCCTTTGCCAAAGGGCACACAGAGACTCATCTGAAATTTAACGCGTTTTGAACTACAACTATGACTTTTAGAGTGATTGTTGTAGCTGTATAAGGCTATAAAAAATAAAGGTGCTTTCTAAGAATATCTCGCACATTACTGTCATCGGTGGCGGAAAAACATCGTGAGGAAACCTGGACTTATAGTAGTTAATATAAGTCTGAAATACAACACGTCTCGAGCAAGCGTGGTGATTAATGCTCGTGCTTTCTCCTGTATCAGAAGAGGCGTTTGTCCTGCTATGGGGCAATAAGGCTAAGCGTATGCTGAGACGCAGGTGACGCAGCACAGCACAGTACAGATTTTGCAGGGTAGAGCAGGCAAGACAGACATAGGCCGCGAGCGCATGCTACGTGTGCGTCCACACTGAATGCGCGGTTACTGGGGCATGAGGCGGGCGCGGCGAGCGGGGGCGTGCGGTGGCCACAGTGACGCGCCAGCTCTTGTAGCGGTTCGACGTATATCGGGGGTTGCAAACTATAGAAGAGGATTTGATATTTTTACTAGACAGTCCGATGCTGAGATGGGAGGTGTTGAACACTAGAGATGGTGTGCACGAAGGAAATTGTTCTTTTATTTCACTCCATAACTTTCTTGTAATTGTGCGATTACTGTGGTGTGGATGTTTGAATCGCACTTATAAACAATTCAGTATTCACCGCCATTTCACGAAAAACAGTATCAGATGCGCATACGCCGAGCGGCAAGACCGAACTGGTTTGTTACCCGCGCCTTAGATCGCTTGCTGACTAGGTCCGTAGAGCGGCCAGAACGCGCGGATAGGAACGTTTGAAAATTACGCACGTTGTGTCGCTCAGTCCCGTCGTGCTAGGCTTCCGCTTTAGTCACTACACTATGGACGCAAAGGCGCGTTTCAAATGTTTGAAATTTCGCGCCCTCCGTCGTAACCGCGCTAGGCTCGCAATGTGGACGCACACTATGACGCAGCTACACAGACACATTCGCGTCCTAGCTAGTACAAACAATCTGTCATTAAAACACAAAATTATGAATCAGTGGTAAAAAAACAAGTGACGATCTGCACGCGTCGAGCAGAAATCTGTGCCGACTCTACAACGAGACGCAGAGCAGGTCAGACACATGTCTGAGTCGCACGTGCCTGCGCTGCAGCGTACGCATCTGTCAGTACTTTCATGCATTACAAAATCTGCTCTTCCCTGCGCTGCGTAAACTAACAAAAAAGCTGTGTTATAGGCCGATAAAATAACGTAACAAAATAAAAACCCAATCATATTTTTTCGTGGTAATATCTAAATCCTCTTACTAATGTTAAATTGTTTGCCCATTGTCTTTTTAAAGCTAAATTAAATAAACAAGAGTCTTAAATTCCAGGTGTTAGATTCACATCATGTAAAAGCGCCAAGGATAGAACGGGAATGTCGGTGACGTTAGAACAATGTTCTATACTCGCTTCCGAGTACCACCTAGCTGAACATGAGATGAAGAAAGCACTCAGTATTATGAGAAGGTAAGATATTATCTGATGTTTTTATCCAAATGAGTCATCATTCTTTTGCGCTTATCCTAATTTATTTCTTCCATACTTTTCTCTCAGTCGTCGTCTCAACAGTCACCCCCTTTTTAGCCATATCATCTTCCACACAGACCATCCATCGTTTCTTTGGTCTTCCCCTACTCTTAAAGCCATCTACATTCATACTCCAAACTTTCCACACATTTTCCTCATTCCTTTGCATTACATGCCCAAACCATGACAACAGATTTCCGTACAACTTTTCAGTCCCCTTTTTCTAGCATGTGAGGCACCTATTGGTGCCTCGCAACAAGCGTTAGTCCAGTGTATTTATTCTTCGACTCCATTTGACGAATCCTACCTATAATAATTATTATAAATGCGAAAGTGACTTTGTTTGTTTATTAATTACGCTTTCACGCTAAAAACGGCTGAACGGATTTGGATGAAATTTGGCACATGGGTAGACCATGACCTGGAGAAGGACATAGGATTCCTTTTATCCCGATATTCCCAAGGTATCGAGACTTATGCGGGTAAATCCGCGGGGCTCAGCAAGTCCTTTTATAAAGTGTCTGATGGATATTTCAAAGAAAAGCTAGCGATTTAGACACAAAAGTGCATTTCCTGAGAAACTATTCTCTAATACACTAGATAATAGTTTCTCAAGAAATGCACTTTTGTGTCTAAATCGCTAGCTTTTAGCACTTTTTAGCACACATGGCAGTACGGATGCCATGGCAAAAGTCAAAAGTCAAATCATTTATTTCAAATAGGCCCATGTATGGCACTTTTGAACGTCGAAATTTACAAAATATTAAAAATGATTCTAGTCGCCCCTTCCAAAAGGTAGTTTTCGTATGGAGAAGAATGGGCAAGAAACTCCACCGTTACTCTTTTAAAATGTTTTACAATAGTTTGTATAGGTACGTACATTAGTTAAATAATTATATGTGAAGACGATGCACCTAGAATAAAATTACTATACCACAATAGGTAAAAAGAATTAAAAATGAAGCAACGACAGATAATTTAATATGTGATAGATACATGGTGCTCACATATTTACAAACATTGTAAAAGTAGACGATTTTCCTAAAATTTTGTAATTAATAAGTCAGTGTGTGAGAAAGTAATCACAGAATGTTAAATCAATGTCATAAAACACAAAATAATCAATTTTACAATTAAATTAGCAACCAGTTTGATTTTGTCTTGATTCTAAATTGTCCTATGGAGCAGGACCAGCATGTTTCCAAGCACTCTTATCCTGGATATAATCCTCTAATTTGTAATATGCTTGTTTACAAAGTGCACTTTTGATATGAGTTTTAAATTTTCTTTCATTTAATTGCAATGGCACTTCTGTATAGCGTTGCCAACTTATTAAACAAAAGACTAATATAAAATACTGTATTTCTATTTTCTTAATGACCCTCGGCAAACTTCGTGTTTCGTCAGTTGTCGGATTTCTATCAGTTGTCTTTTGCACTTGGTGCAGACCGGAAGCTCTCAATTAGGGTTTGGGAATTCCCGACAATTTCAAAGTCCCGGGACACGAGACAGCCTACAGTCAAAGTCCCGGGAATTCCCGGGACTTCGAGACTTCTAAGATTTTTTTTTTAAGATGGTAGGCTTTTTTTGAAGAATTTTAATTAATTTCTGGTGAAACGTATTAAAAAAGGTTTTTTTTTTTGTAAAAATCAACATTTGTTCAAAGTCAAATCATTTATTTCAAAATAGGCCAACGTATTATGGCACTTTGACGTCAAAATTTAAAAAATAATAAAATTGATTCTAGTCGCCCCTTTCAAAAGGTGGTTTTCGTATGGAGAAGAATGGGCAAGAAACTCCACCGTTACTCTTTTAAAATGTTTTACAATAGTTTGTATAGGTACGTACATTAGTTAAATAATTTTATTATATGTGAAGACGCATCGTCTTCACATATAATAAAATTATTTAACCTAGAATAAAATTACTATTGTAGTGACACAGTACAAGCGTTAAAATTACTATTTTACTAGATAACGGCCCACTCCTTCTCACAGAGAGGAGGCCTGTGTCCCAGCAGTGGGAACATTATAGGCTGATTATGATTATGATGACGTACTATTTTATTATAATAAGTTTAGTAATATTATTTAACTTATCATTAATTTCAGTCTTAATAATTGCTTTGTTTATTTCTTTTAATCACACACATATTCATTTAAGCAGTTAAATCTTATAGTTATAAAACGAACTTAGTTAAAAATCGTACTGATTCTTAATAACTTTACTATTAGCTAGTATCTAATCATTGGTCATAATTACAACATTGTTAGTTCTCATAATCATAGATTTGTTTCTTATTTAAATAATATCAATAATAAAACGATGATTACATAACAATTTCGACAATCTTGTCTCGTCTCGAGCTCGACCCGAAAGTCCCGGGACTCGAGACAGCTAAAATTACGAAAAGTCCTGGGACTCGAGACAGCTAAAATTACGAAAAGTCCCGGGACTTCGAGACACGAGACGTCCCGGGACTCAAACCCTACTCTCAATCGACTTGGAAGTATATGAGTTGTTAATGCTCTTTTAACTAAATGTAATTTATTAAAAAAATGGGAGGAAAGCCGCTAAAGTCGCAGGCACGACAGATAGAAAAATAGTTTTACAGCTATAGAGCTGTAAAATTATTTTAATTTTATTTTTTGTTTTGTTTTGATTTCCGTGTAACTATATAGATAGTTACACGGAAATCAAAACAATAATAAAGTACTTAGTTCTGAATTCAAATTATTTTACACGATAAATCTAATAAAATCGATGGACATGGAAATTAGCATTCGTTTGTATTCGGAAATGCGATTATACCCGAAGGACATTAAGAAAATATAAATTCTGTATTGCATTACTTTTACGTCTTATAACAGAGTCTTAAGACATAAAATTACGTCTGTCTAAAATAAATACGTAATATAGAGGTATTATTTTCAGTGAGGGCTGTCGCCGAGAAAATACTCACAAGAACATAGGAATAAGGAAGTATGCGTTCACGAAGAAACAAGTGATGGCCCTACCCGCAGACTACAGACCACCGGCAGGTACTTATGGATCTACTCAAACGTAAAGGAACATCCCAACCATAAACAAAAAAATAAAATACATTCTAAACTAAATAAATCTTTTCACGGTCGTGACAATCTAATGTTCCTCATATCATTTGGTTTTTTATTAGTCTAAATTTATTGTGAATTCTGATAAAACATCTTCAGATTTAGAATAAGAAGAATAATTAACCTAAGCAACTTTGGCGGGAGAAGCATTCAAAATTTATTTCTGTCTGCAACTTTGGTACCAAAATCTTTGTTGTATTGAAACGATATCTGAAGTGATTATACAGTGATATTAAAATAAAAACACCGAGTAGATTTAACATTTGTATTCAAAGATTGTATTTACTAGTATTGTGCAATAGCCATTCTAAATGCAGGTTGTTATAGAATTCTAAAAATGAAATCTAGTTAAGAAACGTTTATCATCAAAACATATGCTATGAACCAATTCAAAGAAAGGATGTGTGGTTTTAATGCATAAGAAAATATTTAATATCGATTACAAATTCGACGATTAATCGATTATGCTCTGGTAAATTAGAATAGAATAGTCTTCCAGGCAAATGTAGGTCTGGGACCATTGCACATTATAATATTGTTAATTTCTAAAAATCGACTCTTTTATTGTCGATTTGACTTAAATCCTAGTCAACATCGATTTTGATCGAAATTGCAACTTTATGGATTGATTTTTTTGTACTTTTAGAACATTTTACTTATTTAGTTTTATTTATTAAGTTTTAGAGGGAATTATTATAAATATTTCTGGAATTAAATCTCATTTATTCGTTTTGATTTATACAAAATAATGTGCAAACTAGTGCCAGAGAATATTTAAGATTCTTGTTTCACATTGATAAAAATCGATTATGATAGAATGTCGCTAGAATACTTTGTTTATGAAGAATAGATTATATAATAATTATTACTTTCTGAACGAATTTTTATTTTATCGCAAAGTAGTTTTTAATAATTTTCTGAAATGCTAGAGATGTTTTTAATGTAAAAGACGTTTGTTTAGAAACGCAAATTTGAGTTCCGTTTCCTAGTACATAATACATATGAATATATTGACAAAAATTATGCAACGAAACTGTACTCGAATAGAAATTACCGTAAATTGTTGTTTATTACGATAACTTAGACCAAAATCTTCCAATGTAGTTGCCAACATGTTTATTAAGTACTTAAAATGTTAACTAAAGACTATGTATCATAATTATACACAACTACAGAGACATATGTGTCACGAGTAATATATAGATTTTTTCTTGGATTATATTAGCTTTTGTTTGTAAGTTGAGACTTTGGTGACTAGGAGAATACTAGGTATCGCAACGTCATACATGTTGTGTATAAATTAAAAATAAAGCCATAACGCGTTGGTTCCTGAAATCTCACTGGGCGTGGCTTGATTTCTTCATTGTCTTGATTAACTAGCCTTGTAGTGACCAAAGCTCAATCATGCAATAATACTGCAATAATCATAAATTATAATACATAGTTACGAATAGAGGCTTCAAAGTCACTACATTTGCAATAAATTTGTCTCGGGGTTCTTACTCTCGCTTTGGACGATAATCAGCTCTATCGAGCACAGAAAAGAGTTCAAAGAGCAATTATTTATTCTTTCATAACAATGCAAGAAAAAGAGAAGAGTAGAAGCTCAGAGTAAGCGCCTCGACCCCGTAAGTTTAAAGATTATTATGACTCCCGAGCCTAAATTAGTATTACAAAACCAGTATTCAGCATCAATTTAATCTTCCATAAATATAGTGCCAAAATATACATATTAGAATTACAATATTATCCATAGACATATACAATTTAACAAAGTAATAATAGTATTTTCCACTTAATAGTAATTTATCCGGTGAATAGTATTTGGACCGGAGTTTGTATGAAATTGTGATGAAAACAAGTATTTTAACCCCTTTATTGATAAATGCGGAGTAAAGTTGGTTATTAAGACCATAAAAATAGGACATCTTCGATGGGCAGGACATGTTGTAAGAATGGACAAGACTAGAGCACCCAAACGTTTAAAATAATATATGTTTTATTCCCGAAATTTGGGACATTGTTAACGGGAAGTATTAGGACCAAAAAAAAATTAAAAGTTGTCCCGCAGTGCGGTGTGCCTCTTGGCATAGACCTCGTTCGGCTCTTCATTATGCTTTGTCTTCTGTAACTGTGGTCCAGTGTGGCCCTAAGGATAGACAGATATCATCTTCTCATCTTGTTTTTGGACGCTTCTGTATTCCAGTCCCGTCTTTTGGGTCACACGTCGTCGCCCTCCCCGCTAGCTGTGGTAACTAGCAATTGATATTTTTCCAGGGCAACAGTTTTTCGGTCGGGCGCTACAATCGTGTTAATATAGTTGCGTTAGCTGTGGCTTTATTAATGAATTAATCATTTTTTATAAATAGCTCTTGACTTAATCTTTAACTCACTAACTGTAGATGTGTGCATATACGACAGGTGGTGAGAATATTTTTTCCCTCAAACAAAACTCAATATCACGCAGAACAAAATACGTGATTATCTTCTAAAGTTCTAAATGGTAAACGACACAGACACGACGATTAGAGAGAACTTTTTCGAAATAAAGTTCTGAACACGTAGGTAATGTCAGTGCAGATACGACAGTTAGCGGGGGGGGGAATGTTTGTTCATTGGTTTGTTATACATCGCATCACGTGTCCTGTCCAGCGTCACTTCAAATGGTCTATATATTATTCATAAAAGTTTCGGCGCCATCCAAACATTTACTTGATTGTAATGGCTGGCCTAGACCATGATTTAAGAACTGCTAGAGTGAGAAAAGGGAGAGAAAAAGCCGGAAATAGGTCGCAATGGAGAAATATACTCGACCAGGCTAAGGTTCACTCGCGGCTGTACAGCCTCAAATTACGATGAAAGTTACTGTTAACTTCAGGTTATTTATACATTTAGAGGTTTTACTTTACGACACGTTTATTAATAAGGAGGTAAATCATTCCTAAATTGCAAGAGAAGCGAGTTGGTTTAGCATAGTGTCATTCTAAAGTGGATGAGAATGTCAATTATATTATTTATTACCGGTTTTTTAATCGGTTGAAGAACATTGAACGAGACACAAAATAAGTTTTATTGTTATTATGTTTTAGTGTCCGACAATGCAATAATTATCGTGGTTTGGACTTTTTGGAACGAACTTCTTTATCGCACATTATACCACAGATTACCAGATAAATCACTTCATACAATTTTTTTAATACCTACTGCTATAATAGCCTACATTTTCGAGTCACTAGATGCTGCGAACGAAAATGTACCTAACCTTACAAGCGTAAAGTGAGTTTTGCTTTGTAGCTGCGCGCCGCTTCGTGGTTATTGTGAATTGCCAGGGCTGCATCTTTCGATAAAGATGTCAGTAGGTATTTGTATTACACTTTATGAAATAAAATAAAATGACACTTGCACGCCTTTAAATAAACAATACCTAATCATATGAAAATAACAAACAACATAAGAACGATAATAAATATTATTGACAATTAATTTGCATAAAGTACATTTTTGGTAAACGTAATTTTCAAATGACAGTTGACAAATTGAGGTCATTGACCTTTCTATTCTTATCTCAGACGCATAGTAGAAGCACAGATTACGTGGTAGAAGTAATTACGTATCTACCAATAAAATAAAAAACACGAAACATGCAAGTTTAATCAATTTACCTATTTATAAAACGATAGTAAAACAAATTTAGATAGGTACTCTCATTTCTGTAGCAGCAGGTAAACTGGAAAAAGATAAGTTTTTATCTCTTCTCTTGCTGGATCTACATCCATCAACTGCACATAATACACCAGAACCAGCCATATCATAAGAATTTGAAACTAAGTACGTCAGGTCGACTGAAATATATGCGTACGTACGCGCCTCGCGGCTGTCGGTAACCCACTGAGGAATGGGCCGTGTAAGGCCGGTAGGTAGTGCGCGTAAGTACATGGAGTGATTTATCTGGTAATCTGTGGTTATACTCTGCACCGACAAAGTGTAACATTTTTACCATTTAACGTAACAAAAGTGTCGTGACGAAGTGTCTTGTAAAAGCGAAAGGAACTTCGGTCCAACCGGTTGTTCCGCGATACCTCTCGTTTTTTTAAGAATTATCTTTTAATTCGACCTCTGTAATCAATGTAAGTAACTGTTACACGTCTTTTTTTACCCATATACGTGCTTTCATTCCTGAGTCTGATTTTGATCGTAAAGTATCATATGAATTCCATGCACTAGATTTCCTTTCTTGTAATCAAAATTTCTTATAAAACAGTCTTCCTTCTCTCGTAATATTTATTTTCGTTTATGTAATTCCGCTGGGGACAGCAATTGAACGATAGAAATGGAACGATAGATACAATGTAGGTATGTGCTTCTAGATTGTCGGTACTCTCTTAATATCATTGCCAGCGGTACTCGCCCTGTGATAACTCGAACTAGCCAAATTAAAAGGTTAAATCAGATATTTTTATATGAAGTGTTAATGTCGTTGTTGTTTTTATACACATGAGCTGAAGCTTGAATTGCGAAAAATATGTGACAATAAGATTTGCCTTCGAAAATGTAATGCGTATTGAAAATGTTCGCAATATTTAAACGCAGACAACGTACAAAGTTAGTAAACAAAGCAATATAATTACAGTTTTTTACAGTTAATCTAACCTTTGCAGTTCTGACGGTATATTGTGTTGATTTCGAGTAAAAAGAGTTAACTTTGAGAAATCGATTAACCCTCAAAAGTGCAAAGAAATCGTCATGAATGCGCGTCGTGTGAGTTTTACGATAGCTAAAAACTACAGTCGATCTCATAATTGCTTTACCACCCTATACAGGTTTGAGGAGCAGGTTGTAAAGTTCACTCATCCTTTATAGAAAAGGGAGAATCCTCCGACCAGAAGGGTGTCGTGTCTGGTGGGCAACTGCCCAACGATTGATGTCGGAAAGTTATAATATATGTTGACCGCGCTGGTAAACTCTGCGTGCGCGATGCAGGATTTGTGTGACGTCAGGTATTTGATGCGTAGTTCGCATGTGGCGTTGTAGATGCCGCCACAACCCTACGGTTGAAATTCACTTGCACGTTTAAAAAAGTCAAGGTCTCTTTTTGCTTGAGACCAATGTTACAGTTGGATAGTTTCAACCTAGGAGTTGTTCTTCTTCGTCGTACCGAAAATCAGTTTTGTCAAAAAGTGATAAAGCAAGTACGAGGTCAACTATATATCACTTATATATATTATTCGTTTTCACGACAAAGCGATTAAAGCGTAGCTCACTCGTATCGCAAACGGTTTCACTTAGCCAATTCAACAATATTACAATGTCACTAATTATTATGAATAATGTATGCAAAAATACTCGCAGGAATAGCAGAGTAACCAGAGAAAAAGTGCTTTTTGCTTTAGGTCGATTTGTTTGCCCCAGCGGAATGAAATAAAAGAAATAGATGCCAAACATTGACTGTGTCGAATGATATTGAACTGTTGTTGGTATATTTCAATGAATGAATGCCTACCCAGCAATAATTAGAAAATATTTACCCATTTGGAAAGTCGTAAGAATAAAATATATTGTGATAATAATTGTCATTTTCTTGAAACTGCTGTCTAAGCACGAATTTTTGTAATCTATTATCTCTAAGTTAGATTTGTTCTCAAATGTCATAATTTCATGAAAAAGTCTTTCAATGGAACAAATCTAACTTTGAGAGATGTATTATTGATTATAATTATGTAAATACATATTTTTTATGGTCGCGAATCATATTTTAATCAATATACAACGGGACATTGACCAACAGATTGAAAAAATTTCGCGGGCTATCTTTGATCAACCTTAACTGAGACAGCCTGAGGTAGTGGCGCGGTGCCGCAGGGTGTGGTGACGTGTCGCGAGAGCTCAGTCATTCGCCCAGCGTTGTTATTGATACGGCAATCCACGATATATTTTCGGAAAATACGGCATACGGCAGGCCTCTCATTGCCGTATCACAAAATACGGCAATTGACTAGAGGTTATACGAAACGTTTTTTCACTAGCTTAATGAATTAAACGAAAATGAAACTCAAAGTTCTGTCACCTGAAAAGGCTGTGCGCTACAATAATAGAGAAAAAAATCGTCAATGTTGCCACTAACCCAGAAACTACCACGAATTGTCAAAATAGAAAATGACCTTAAAAAAATCGATGACAACTGATTCAAAATCAAGGCAAAATCAAGGATACTGTTCCAAGTGCGCGACATGTGCGAGAAGCAAAGAGAAGTACACTCTAGATAAACATGAATCTAAAGTAATATAAACGATAAGAAACCTTTATGGAGAAGAAACAAATGAGGTACAGATTTTTTTAAATAAATACTGCAATTTAGTATTTTTTACCTTAAAATACGGCAATCCAGACTGTGAAATACGGCAGCTCAGATTTTTACGATAACAACACTGCATTCGCCCGATGACGGGCGTCAACACCCTTTCCACACCGCGAAACTATCTCAGTCACCGTCTTAGTGAAACAGTAGGCCTGTGATCAAAGATTTAATCGAAATCTTGTATCACTCTCTTATCCTTAGATTCTAATAGTTTTTTCCATCTTTAAGAATTCTCTCAGAAAACTGCGTAGTCAGTTTGAATAAAAAGGTACGTACATAATACCCATCAGTGATGACGATTGTAATATTAATTACTATGAGAAACTTTGTGTATCTCATAGCAAGTATTAGTGGAGATACTGAAATATATTATATTTACCAATACATAGTTATAAGTCACTTACGCTAGAGTTAGATAATATATTTGTGTATATAGAGCGTTGTTTTGTCATAGTAACATTATATTATTATTACGTCGTATGGGATATACTGACTATTTATAAAAATGTTTGCAATCGTTTTGCTAAGCAAAGAAGACTGGGTAAATTTTTTAAGGAATTTGACTATGGACCAATAGCGATACGCTTTTGGTATTTGTGTTGGGATTTAGATTCACAAATATCAAAACCGTATATCTCTCTCTATTAGTCTATAAAAACTTTTGCCCAGTCTCCTTAATTATTTTCAAAAATATTTACGCTTCTTAGCCAACAGAGCGATAGGAAACAGTAAACAAATATTAAAATAAACTAATTTAAGATACCTAGGTATTTGTTGCTGTTTCAGTAATTTTATTATATTTTTACATTAGCTTCTTTTCACTGATTAAAAAAATAATACTCTTTCATAAATTTGCTCCCATATGGTTAGTTTATAGAATAGATTCAATTAAAAAAAAAAATACTTTAAGACCTGAGCGATATTATCAGTAGGGTTAATATTTAATAACATCGGAAATTCAAAAAATATCCAGCTAGCGAGGCGCTAGCGAGATTTACATAATTAGTACCTCGTCCACGAGAGAACAATAGAATGTGAGGGAGAAAACGAATAGTGGTAGAGAACTGGGACATTCTAAAATAGATAGTCGATGAACGAAATTGATGACCTATAGCTGATTTTGCTAGGTAGCCGTGCTAAATGATTCGAGCATGAAATAAGTCTTCCGTGGATCACGCGCTTTGCACAGCACACTCTATTTCTGAAACGATGACAATACATCGAGGAATGTACAAACTAATATATCTTTATTATATTCTTAAATTCAGCGTATTATGATTAACTTTACAGTAGCTTTTAATGTGTATAACATAATTGTTTCAATGACAAAACAACGCAATAACAATATATAATTTATTTAAGAAAAAGTGTTACCCTACAGCTACACAGTATTACATTTTCTTTGCAAACTCTTAGAGCATTCATTTCACAAGTTACAATATTATTAAAAGTTGATTATATTACGATACAATGACAGTAATTTAGTACTTAATATTGTGTGTATATGTTAGATACGTTATTAATGCTTCTATATGTTGTTCGTAATATTGATTGGTGTGTATGTAGTATTACTAGTATTTGAGTAGCGCTCCGAAATATGTCCAGTGCAACTTTGTTATAACTTTGAAGATGATTAAATATTTGTAAACATTCATTTTATCTTTGAACCAGCGTGATTGTATTTAGCGTCAACCAACCAATCACATGAATCGGTAAAAAAATATGGATTTATGGAAATTAATCTGATGAAGACATTTTCATTAAGGAGAAGCGCCATATTAAAATGTATTGTACTTACTTTATTTTCATTCTCATTTTTTTTTTATTAGAAGTCATATTTTTGAGTAGGATAGACCATAAGGGTAACAATATTACGTTATTCCAGTCATAATTGAAAATTTTCTTCTTTCGACTCTGTATAAAATGTGATTTTCTTAAATTATTATATAATTTCAGATTGTACTTAATTAATTAGTGCTTAAAAGTGTTTTTGTATAAATTGGGTTATATTATGTGCCATTCGGAGTTCTGAGATTTTTTTGGTACAAATTGTTTTTATTTACTGTTTAATTATTAGACGTTTACTTTATAAATAAAGAGACTTTAGTAAATAGGATTACAAGGCCAAAATAATAAAGAATGATCGTAATGGAGAAAAGTGGAAAGCTTTTTTATTGAAACGAATGGCCTTGAAATCTCATTTAAAAAAAATGTCTTGTATATTTTATCTTTTGGCGGTTGATAGCTGGGATAAAAAGTTTTTGAAACTTGCAAACAGAATCGATATGAAAGTTTGGAATAAAATTGTTACTGCTGTACTTCTTGGATTATTTATTAGGCCGGGGATTTGGTATTTAAAAGGCAGGTATAATATTTTATCTGTTTCATCCTGGCTATCAACTCTCAATACTATAGTTAAGTTATATTCGTACTGGAGTATGTCTTCCCATTTAAATGGCTTTATTTAATTTGTTTAAAGTATACATAATATTATTTAAGAAGTGTTGTAATATGTACGTCACTTAAACGCGCGAACTTTACTTATTCATAGTAAGACCCCATTCACACTGGCGCAGAGTTGGCGATGGGTCGTCGCGGATCGTAGTGGTGAAAACGATGTGTCAAAAAATTCACGCTTCAGACGCCAATTTTGTTAATCCGATTATTACTTTCGAGGAGCGAGCGTGCGTCTTTATATTAACTGAACACAAAGTACTTACTTAATGGATATAGAGTTCAATATACTTTAATGTGTAAATCATGTCGCAACGCTTCGCTTTGATAAGGCCAATGTGAATTTTGCCTAAGGCGCCATCTCCACGGGCGAGAAAATCGCGGCGATAGGCATACGGTGCCATCAAATTATCGCCGCGATGACATCGCCGTGTGGAGATCGATTCATAGAATTTGATGGCACGGCGAGAATACCGCTACGCTTCTCTCGCTCGTAGAAAAGGCGCTTAAGAGGTTTCTGAAAGCTTATTCTGTTGAGCCTATTGTCAAATCTTATACTTGGTGACGAATAATTCAACATAATATGTATTATGTAACCGAAGAGCTCGTAGCTAAGTAATAACAGCCGTACGGGTCGATCCATCAGGTTAAGCTACGCTTGCCGGGGTTGGTCTGTGGATGGGTGACCATCTTTACATACCGAGACTCCTCCGTGCCTCGGAAAGCACGTTAAGCCGTTGGACTCGTCATTCGTGGATCTTTGACAGTAGTTACGGGTCGTCAGAAGCCCGAAAATATGACAACCAGTCTTACCAAGGGATATCGTATTACCCAGATACTGGGTTGTGGAGGTCAGATAGGCAGTCGCTCCATGTAAAATACTGATATTCAGCTGCAACCCGTTTAGACTGGAAGCCGACCCTAACATAGTTGGGAAAAGGCTAGGCAGATATATGTGTATTATGGAACCCGTTTAACACTTGATGATATAAACTTTTTATCTGCTACAATTTAGCACCCCAAATATACTCTGGACGCAAGTCCATAGTTGTCGAGAGTTACTCACACTATCATTTCCGTTTGTCATTGTTCCAAATTTGAAATAGGAATACAAAAAAGAAAAACAGTGAAATTGCAATAATTCGTCTTTTTGCGTTTCTCAGGGGCAAATTAGCGTGGAATTTTTGAAGAAAACAACGATTTACATGAGAAAACTAACTTAAAAGTAACTTGTGTTACCTCCAAGAGCATTTACGATGGCCGACTTGCGGTTCGGCATGGAATTAATTCATGCCACTATGAAGTGTTGTGGAATGTCCTTCCATGCTTCCAAGATGGCAGTTTTCAGTTCCTGCAAAGTTCCTGGAGCTGGTTGGTTAGCTCAAACACGCCTCTTCGGCTTATCCTATAAGTGCTCTATTGGATTAAATCAGGACTTCTTGCTGGCCATTCCATTACTGCGATACCAACGTCATGCAGGTATTCTCGAACAATTCTTGCAGTGTGCGTTTTTGTATTATCATTCATAAAAATGAAATCGTGGCCCACAAACTCAGCATATGGCATCACATTAGCCCCTAGGCATTAACGAATTTAGCAGACGCTATTTTGTGGTGGCAACCGTGGTCCCATCACGACCTTAAGGCCAGTTTTTTCTTCGGTGGAAATTCCGCCTCAGACTGTCCATGACCTACCGTCATAACTCACCTCTTCAATGCAACATTGCTGAAAACTTTTTCCGTCTTCAGTAGAATTTCCTGCGTCCTTCATTACTACACGGTTTCATCAGTAAAAAGAACCTGACTCCATTGACGTTAAGTCCAATGCAACTTCGCGTGCAAACTGTAGGCGCGCCATTCTGTGAGCTCGTGTCACTTGTAAGACCATTGGCTGGCAAATGAGCTTTCAGGCCACGTTCTTTGAGTCTCCTAACAGTTCGAGCGCAGTCAGCCTATGAAAGTCTCGAAGCTGTTCTTGCACTTGTACCTGAGGTCAGGTGACGATTACGCAGGCTGGTGGTAAAGTTAAACCGATCTATCCGTGCTGTAGTGACCCGGTTTCGTGGGCCTCCTGGAGCACGAAGCTGCCAGTCTCCAGGTGTCGATGGTAAATTCTTTGAACGGCAGAACGGCTAACATAAAGTTGATTCATGTCTTGAGATTATGTCAACTTTTCCGAAAACTACATGTAGGTACTCTCTTTAAACGTTTAAAAGCATGAACATTTATATTTGTCTCTAAAATTGTCTTTTATGAAACAATTGGTGGAAATTTTCATGATTGTGATAGGTAATAGAAATCTTCCCTTTCTCAAATTTGGAACAATGGTGATACCGAAACGACGGTCAGCATCAAAACTGCAAAACAAAAACTGACTTATGTTTTAGACTATAAACATAAAATGCAAGGTGGCTCGATTTAGGAGTCCGGGAATGTATCTATGTTACGCTGTTTATAGTACCTACATGTAAAGTTCGCGCCACAGTTTGCAAGAGATCTGTCGTTTGTTGTTCGTTCTTATTTCTGGAATAGGCTGTGAATCTGTCAAGTGATTAATAATAAATTATTATGTTGCTTTCTTCGTGTTTTATTTTTTGCGTCAACCCCTTTTACAAATAGTCCAGTAGACATACAATATTTTATTCTCGCTGAGTGGATAGCTTTAGTTAATTTATTGCTATGCACAAAAATGCTAACAGATTAGAGTTATGCAATATGTATAAAGTAGGTATTTCCTATTTTTCCGTGTTACAACAATCGTAAAAAAATATAGTTAAAATACTTACTTCAAACTATTCTAAATTAAAATTAAGCGAGTGCTCGCTAAGGGCACCCCCTGTGGGGTACGAACCTCAGCTTAGGGCATCGCTGGGGGGAGGACGCAAAAAGGGACATTGCGCCTACATATTCGTAATAATATACTCTGCTACCATACAAAAGTTTAGAAATAATAACAATAACCCCACCGCCGTATCTCTACGTTGACGTCGTGGTGGGGCTTACGCGCTCCGAACTCTAGGTCTGTGCCGGTAAAGTTTACTTTGCCGGAACAGGTCTGGGATGAGGAGCCAGACCAAGAGAGATACAAAAACCCGTAGGGCAGCATGTGGCGAGCAGTAGCGACCCCACGGACCCTATCTCCCGGGAGAAGTCTTATTCCTCACCTTTGGCTTGCCTTTATTGGCCGGCTGGAGTGAACACTGACGAGGAACAGAGCTCCCACCTCATTCTTGCCTTAATTGGTCGGCTTGAGTGGAGATTCGCAAGAGCAAACGTGCTCGGAGGAAGGAAGTATTCCAGTAAGATGCTGGTAGGGATCTTGACCGTACTTCCGGGATTGTCCTGATAGCCGTGGAATACCTCTCCACTCCTCATGAGCACCTCAGGACATGTTGCCCCCTTGTCGCTACGACACTTTGTGCTAGCGACCGTTTTCGGGGCCCATTATTGAGTGTGCAAGTCACCCTCTGCCATTTTTCTGTGTATTTTATATAAAATATTGGTCCGGCAGGGGCCATAGTCTTTCCATAGTTCCAGGTAACCAATCCATTATAGCCACCTAAATCCATAGCCCAATATGTTTTGTTTCCATGTTCTGCAATAGTCCTACACCAACCGGGGGTTGTCCTTGGGTGCACTTGTATAGTGCATACAGGGATAATCGTCGGTTGGTGCCTCAACAATTAAAAATGTCTAAGGGGCCTCTGCGAGTTGGCTTCGGCCCCTCGTACGCCAAAGGACCGGTGCCTAATTTATTCAAAAATTACAAGGCATAAAAATTTGTACAGATTTGCTTAAATGTAAATTATATTCCTAAGACTTACGTGCCTGAACTAGGTAATCCTGTGTTTCAGGCGAGAAGAGCTAAAATAGACTTGTAGAAATTGGTCGAGTTGACTAATTCTACTTGAGTCGGGAATCGAACCCGGTATCTAATTTCTGTTAGATTAGATGAAGCGAGCGAAAGGATGAGTGAACGAGAAAATGTCAGAAAGTCACTGGAACCGCCTTACGCTGGACCCTACAAAGTCTACTCTCGACTAGCTACCATACCTATCGGGTCGCGACGCGCTTTGTATTTTATTTAGTTTGCTATTGTAATCGCTTTGTGTTGTTTGTAATTGATCTAATAATATAATTTAATAATCATAATAATAATCTGTGGCCCGACTGTCAATCCAACTGACATGAATTTTTTTCCTCCGTATTTTATATTTTAGTATTTTTACCGATTCCTTTGATTTTTACTAATTGAATATGACACAAAGCTGTGAAATGTGCCCCCAAAGAAACTAAAATGGACAACAATCTCAAGCAAAAACCTTTTTGATGTAAGGACAAAAAGTATAGACGGAGACATACAATGCTGACGCGAAGTCGGGCACGATTGATACAAAACACACACCCAACAGCTTCGGGTTCGTCGCTCAGCTCCGCCTCGCAGTTGCCGGATCCTGCTCCAGACGTGAGTCCAGTGATACCGGCCGCTGCAGTTGCGTCGAGCTCGAGCGACGAATACTTCTCACCGCCGACGACACCACCACCAGTACGTCGGCGCGGAAGAGGCCGACCACCGGCCAGCTTAGGACTCCGAGGCCCACTGGCCTCTGATAGGGTCCCCGCTCCCGGTGGAAGTGTGCAGCGCATGAAGTGGACACAAACTGTCAATGAAAATGTCATGCGCGCATACTTTGGGGCTACAGAGGGGGGAACTAACCTGACTGCGTACCGTGGTCGGATGCTCTCTCTGTTTCAGGTGCTTGAACCAGCTGTCAACGTGTCGGCGCAACGACTGTCGGATCAGGTGCGGGTCATCCAGCGTAACCATATGCTGGATGACGCCGTACTTGATCGACTACGCCTCGAATCACGGAACAACCATATTACACCTGCTTCGCCACTGGTCGCGGTGCAATTGCAAAATTTACCCAGTTCTTCACCGCGACCCGACCGCGTTGGTGAAGAGGATGATGACGGGGTTATATCCGTGAGTTCCCAATGCAATGCACGATTGAGGAGCGCTTTGGAGGATGCTTTTCGGGAGTACCGTTCTATTCCGCCTGGACTTAGACCACAATTACCTCGTTTGCCCATGCACAAGAAAAACAAGGCGCTGGTGTGTACTCTAGACTCGCTTCTGTCAAACTGTTTTGACGGCAGCAAAGACCTCGCCGATACCCACTCGATCTTGTACTGTGCAGCTGTGGCGGCATGTCGTGTAGCTCAAGTTAAATTTGCCAACAGTGACAGAGCTCCACGACCAAAACCAGCTGTACCAGCTTGGCAGTGCAGGATTGAGCGTCGTATTGGTGAGGCTAGAGTACTCATCGGCAAGCTAATCTGCTTCAGGGAGGGCAATACTCGCCCTAGAGTGATGCGCTTTGTGAAGCGGGCGTTCTCGGGAACTGAAATTAGTTCTCGAGATTATTTGACCCGCGTCACAGAGCGTATCGACTTCCTGAAGCAGAAGATCTGTGCATGGGCAAATCGCATTCGACGGTACAGGCGGAGAGTGGAGCGGTACACTCAGAATCGCATATTCCAGAGCGATGAAAGGTGGGTTTACAGGGCTTGGGAGCGACCAGACAAAAGTGTGATTGACACGCGCCTACCGGATGATGACGCCATGTGCTCGTTCTGGCGAAGCATCTGGTCGGCGCCTGTCAATCACACCGAAGGAGACTGGACTAGGAAGATCGAACGAGCGTGCGAACAAATACCAGAAATGGGGGTACTCACCATCAGCCCCCAAGATGTAGCTCGTGCAGTCCGTCCGTTACCTAACTGGAAATCACCAGGACCGGACGGGCTGCACAATTTTTGGATAAAATGGTTACAAAGGTCGCACGCCCGTTTGGCATCCCAGTTCCAGTCAGCTTTAGAGTCAGGGTCGCTGCCCCAGTTCTTAACGACAGGAATAACCCACCTGCTCCATAAATCAGGTAGTACTGCGGAACCCAAAAATTATAGACCCATCACTTGTCTACCGACGGTCTATAAAGTTTTTACATCCATTTTGAGAGCTAAAATTAACAAACATATAGACACCAACTCCATCATGTCTGCCTCTCAAAATGGATGTAGGAACGGGTCCCGCGGTACTAAGGAGCTACTCCTCATCGATATGGCCATTAGCCAGCAGGTTCGGCGTTCCCGAAGGGATCTGTCAACATGTTGGATAGATTATAAGAAGGCCTACGACTCGGTGCCACATACATGGCTCATGAGGGTGCTGGAGTTGTATAAAGTAGATGCAACTCTACGCACCTTCCTGATGTCATGTATGGGGCAATGGAGGACGGTGCTTCGCTATCCAGGATGTCGACATATCCTGAGGAATAGCGAACCGATAAGGATCGAGCGAGGTATATTCCAGGGTGACAGTTTGAGTCCACTTTGGTTCTGCCTAGCCTTGAATCCTCTAAGCACACTGCTGGAGGATTCAGGGCTGGGTTATCGATTGAGAAGAGGTGGTCAGGTTATATCTCACCTCCTTTACATGGATGACTTGAAACTCTTTGCCCCCAACAATTTTCAACTGCTGGAGCTACTGAAGGTAACCGAAACTTTCAGTAGTGCCATCAGGATGGAATTTGGTGTGGACAAATGTGCGGTCATGCATGTAAAACGAGGGGAGATTGTGGAATCCGTGGGAACCCACCTCTCGGATTCCATACACCTAAGATCCCTCTCCTCAATCGAAACCTACAAGTATTTGGGTATGTCGGAAGCGTTAGGTATCAACGCTGCTGACATGAAGCAATCGCTGAAGGAGCGCTTCTTTAACCGCCTGAATAAAGTATTAAATAGTCTTTTATCAGGCGGAAACAAGGTGCGCGCCTTCAACGGTTGGGTCATGCCAGTTTTGATGTACTCTTTCGGCATACTCAAATGGACTCAGACGGAACTTGACGCCCTGGATAGGAGGGTCCGCACACTGCTGACCGCAAATCGGATGCATCACCCACGTTCATCGGTGATGAGACTGTATATCCCGCGGAAGTGCGGAGGTCGAGGTTTCTTAAATGCTAAGACTCTGCACAACCGTGAGGTATGCAGTCTCAGGGAATACTTCCTAGAAACCGACGTGGGGATGCACCGAGATGTAGTTTCAGTGGACAAGGGCCTCACCCCGCTATCCTTGGCTAACGAGAACTGGCGCAAACCTATAGTATTAGATACTAATGACCGCAGGGAGGTATGGCAGAGCAAAGAGCTTCACGGGCGCTTTTACCGGGCCTTACATGGGCCCGATGTAGACCTGTTAGCGTCCGTATCCTGGTTGCGATTCGGTGACCTCTTTGGGGAAACCGAAGGTTTTGTCTTTGCGATTATGGACGAAGTTATGATGACGAACAACTACCGGAAATATATTGTGAAGGACGGCACGGTTGACATCTGTCGGGCATGCCACCGTCCCGGAGAATCAATCCGACACATTATTTCTGGCTGTTCTCGTCTGGCTAACGGAGACTACTTGCATAGGCACAACCTTGTAGCCAGGATTATCCACCAGCAACTTGCTCTGAAATACAGTCTTGTGGAATCGGAAGTACCGTACTATAGATATGTGCCCGACCCAGTCCTCGAAAATGGCAATATCACGTTGTATTGGGATCGATCTATCATCACTGACAGGACTATTGTTGCCAATAAGCCCGACATAGTGGTGATAGATCGATTAGAGCGTCGCACAATGATTATTGATATAGCGGTCCCGCATGACGAGAACCTCGTGAAAGCTGAAAAAGATAAACAGATTAAGTATCTTGACCTGGCTCACGAGGTTGTCGACTTGTGGGATGTGGATACAGCAATCATTGTGCCGATAGTCGTGACGGCCAATGGCATAATAGCCAAGAGCCTCGACCAACACCTGAGGAGGCTCTCGTTAGGCAGCTGGATCAAGGGCTTGATCCAGAAAGCGGTACTCCTGGACACGGCGCGTATTGTTAGGAGGTTCCTCTCTCAGGAGCCCTGACCACCGGTGGCTTGGACCCTGTTCCCGACACCGGTGGGCTACTATTTTTTATATTTTAAATGTTTTTTTTAATCATTTTATAAGAATATTTAAAAATGTAAATTATATGTTTGTAAATGAAATAAAGGAAATAATAATATTCTTCATTTATTCTCTTCGCTATACTGATTTTCTGACTTATGAATAAATAAATAATCTGCAGGTGGACAAGTCAATAGATCACTAATTATATGTTGAGTAGCTTAAATCTTAGTTTCTAAATTTGATAAAATAAGTACTTAACGTAGGTGAAAGTACATATATTCACTTTAATACAGTTAGTAAATTCTCTGTATCTTCGTAAGACATAGGTACTTTGGAGAGCGTCCTTGAGAATTCTCTTACAATTTGTGTAGTTCAGGGAATATTTGCTTTCGAGTTCAGTCTATTATAGAGAAGAGGACCGAGGTACAGTCAGCGTCAAATAGTTAGTGACACTCAGGGTATTCAAATAAATAGACGCAACCAAAAAGTCAATAATATCGGTACAAACTAAGTTGTCTTATTGTTGTCAACAATATAGTCGCTCAAAAGGTCGAGACGTTTAAAACGTCATATAGATCGGTTCAGTCAAACCGCCATAAATATGGTTACAGTCATCCCGCCAATGGTATCCAAGCATTATAAGTATTCAAAAATATGGAACACATTAGAAAAATAAACTTTACAGCTTTATATATTAAATATTATTTCTCACGTCAACATTTCACAAAATCAAATGGATAGAAACTTCTGCTGTCCTTTTCATTTTAAGCATGACGTCTATGACGCAATTTCTATGTAGCGGTGCACACATTCAGTTCGCTCGAGTACAGTTTTGTCTCCAGAGTCCAGAAGTCCAGTTAGCCATCGTGCGGTGCGGAAGAACGTGGTGCTGATTAATTGTCGAAAAGTATCCCGTATGTTTATGGAACATACGTCATGACCACTTAAACGATAGAATTGACTTCGTACAATCTCTGCATATACCCAATAGCATCGCTTTCTTTTCTTTCATTCTTTTGACAAAAGAATTGCTAATAGAAATTCGTCATCTCCATTCTTTTTTAAAATATTTTTAATTTCATAAGCGTTCTTCGATACAATCGCCACAAGCTCTGGCACACGACTGGAGAGCGTAGAAACCGAATACAATCAATCGCCTGTATGCGGCACTCGTCCGATCGGGTTTCCGAATTGGAGAATCGGATCAGGTACCTGACATGTGCAAACAAATTAGAAAAATAAACTGGCATGTAAGGGTGGCCCCTTACATGCTAGTTTATTTTTCTAATTTGTTCCATATTTTTGAACACTTATAATGCTTGGATACCATTGGTGGGATGACTGTAACCATATTTATGGCGGTTTGACTGAACCGATCTATATGACATTTTAAACGTCTCGACCTTTTGAGCAAATACATTGTTGACAACAATAAGGAAACTTTGTTTGTACCGATATTATTGACTTTTTGGTTGCGTCTATTTATTTGAATACCCTGAGTGTCACTAATTATTTGACGCTGACTGTACAGGTAAAATTTGGATACAAAAGCATGTTTTGATGTATTTATTTTATTTATTTATTAGGGACAAAAAACAGTTACATGTAGGTACAAATTAAAGAGAAATAAACTAAGATTTAACAGACATGTAACCCACACCATTGTCCACGTTTTAACAAAAGGTTAAAAGAAGAACTGAAGACAAGTGATAATTTATTTATATTTTGTGGATAAACTATATCTTTACGTCTTTTATTTGTGTATGCAGTGCTCTAAGGTAGAGCTGTGTGTTGTTTTAATACAATACCCATATAAATAGTTGTCGAACTGTTAAACTTCACAAGATTTGTATAGGAGGTTAGTAGGAAAAAGGAAAGGGCGGAAAGAGAATCGCCCTTTGATCTCTAACCCGCTCCACCCCATGTGGTAATACAGTAAGTTAATATTGATTGACACAAAGTAGAGCAAACTTGTTTAACGATTTTTGGGTCAGCAATATAGCGTAACTTTTTTTAAACAAATATCAACTTGCGTATTCTATTATTTAAAGCTTGTATGTTGTTTGAACGAAAGTGTTTCATCTATTATAACACCAAGGTATTTTGTTGTATTTGTCATTTTAATGTTGGGACAAACACATTGGTTATCTGTAGGAATTGTGCAATAATGAGCATATAATGTCGAGGTAGTGCTGGTTGGTGTTGTTGATGTTAGCTTACGCATCGAAAACTTAATGTAATTTGTCTTGTCTGCATTTAGTGTTAGTGAATTATGTTGAAGCCATTTATTAACAATATTGAATCCATGTTGCGCATGCTTGTAGACTTTTTTAGAAGGGCAGTGTCGTCAGCATAAGAAAAAATTTGGCCGTGATCTAGATTTAGGTTACCAAGATCGTTTATATAGGGTGGCAGGGACATCGACGCGAAAACTGTTACCATGGATTCAGTAGGTACATGATTATGAAACCCCCTGATATTTTTCGTCGGTTATTTTGAATAAAATCTGCTATTTCATAGAAAAGTGCAATACCTACGCGGTCAAAATGTATGGAACAGCTGATTTTTAGTGTAGGCCCTAAATTACTTCCTTGGGGAACTCCGAAGGACGTGTTTTTTACTATCGCTGAGAATATTACCAACCCTTACATATTAGTTTAAGCGTTTGGTCGCTATTTAATGTAGAGTGTATTAGGGTACTCTTACTGTCGTAAATAAAACTAGGTACTCAGACTATAGGTAGTGAACAGCGAAATCGAATAGACTGAATTTTATTTCCCAAAACACCTTATTTATACATACAGATACACTGGTGCCGATTCTCTTGTACACCGAACTAAACTAACTAAACTATCACTAAAATTCCTTACTTTGGACTATGAGAATCTCAAAGCTATTCTGCAAAATAAATTCTCTAAATTTAAAAATTATTTTGACGTGTCTAAATCGAATTTGACAATCGCAACACGTGATACCTAACCACGTGAATCTTTTTAGAGCCGGAGGCGCGCAGGGGGGCAGCCTCGACGTGTTTTTTATGGATTTTTTTTTACTTTTTGTATGAAAAATAAGAAAAAAATATTACCTACATGTAGAGAGTTAGGGGTTTAAGGGTTTTATAAAGGGTGTCGAAATTTTCATTATTTTTGCGATTGGACACACCGTTTTCGAGATATAAGCAAAAGAAAAAAAAAATATTCAGTACTGTTTTAGCATCTGAAGTCGAGGTGTTGGTTGGAATTTAAAGTTCATGACAACCAATTTTATTCCACACGTTCTTAGTCGCGATTAAAAATAGTCAGATTTAGTTAGAAAATCTAAATTTTAGGTGAAAAACGTCAAATTCAGAATAGCAAAATTGCCATTTTTACTAAACTAATATCTCAGTACCATCTTAGTGCTGCCAAACTAAAATATAGTTAAGTTGTGTCATTTTAGTCTATTTCAGAATGGGAAATCGTCGTTTGACAGGATTAAACTAAATTTTGGTGATTTTTAGTCTAGTTTAGAGGCATTTGTGACAAGAGAATCGACACCAATAGCATATTACTTAAAATTAATCGACCAATAGTGACGCGCCGTAGGGAGCGCCGTGCGGGGGGCGCGGGGCGTTGCGTTCAGAGTTACCAGATTGGGTATTTTTTTTCGCAATTTTGGGTAAAAATTTGGCTCCTGGAGAAATTTTGGAGAAATGAAATATTTGGAGAAAAGAAAAACTTCATGGAGAATTTTGGGGCTTTTATTTTTATAGTTTACTACGGGATGTATCATATTTTCCGAACACACCCGATAAAACAGTACGCTCACAGATCTTGAAATCTGAGTACGCTAGTTTTTTAGTTCGTATGCGTATCTCTTAATAGTCTATGGTTTGGTTCATTCTACTTACACAATATTTTACATATTGCATATTGTTCATTCGTTTCATTCACTCATGATTGTTGTGTTGTTATTGTTTCGCACTTTCGAAGAGATAAGTTTTATTTCGATCTATCAAAACTATCTTCAAAGTTCAAAGATAAAATGTCTTTCTGTTGAGTTAAGTGTTACGTACTATTTATTTAAATCATGTCAAAATCAAGACGATACAGACTAGCTTCGGAAGCTGAACCGCAGATTTCTGGTAAATAATATTTTTAAATTTACTTCATTTGCCAAACAGAACGCGGGTTTTATTACTTCTATGTTTTTAACCAGCTTCCAAAAAGGACGAGGGAGGGAGGGTCATATATTATGTTCGTAGCGTATTATGTTTGTCCACTGATTTCTCCGTCAATTTAAGACCGATTTTGAAAATTCTTTTTTTGTTTGAAAGGGTATGCTCTCTAGGTGGTCCCATATAAATATTATAAAAATTGAAACATAAAAACTTTTAGAAAAAAAAACAACCGTCTTCCAAAAAAAAAAACACTACATAGTGAAAAATAACTTTAATTTTGGAAGTCGGTGGCAAAAAACGAAAATTTAAAACCAAAGACACCGACTTCCGAAATTAAAGTAATTTTTCACTTTGTAGTGTTTTTTTGGAAGTCGGTTGTTTTTTTTGTAATTTTTTTTTATTATTAGGTACAATTTTTATACTAAAAATTTTTGCCTTTGGGTAAAACTTAGAAAAATGGTATCATTTTGGAGAAAAATGATTTCAAATTTGGGGAGAAATAAAAAAATCACATCTGGCAACCCTGCATTGAGATGGGATGGCTGTGTCGCTCGCTACTCCGCTCCAGCCATCGTCCGACTATGCGCATACGTATGTGTTAGTGCGAATGTATACGAACTTATTGTATTAATGTGCGTTTATAGACTAGCTCGCTGCAGAGAGCCAAATCGATTGTGCGCGTAGGCGCTTTAGTGTTCATAATACTTTTAGGTTACATGTTCGTCGCGTATGTTTGTTATTTTTTTTTTTATGTATGTCCACGGGTTTCTCCGTCAATTGTGAACCGATTTTGAAAATTCTTTTTTTGTTTGAAAGGGTATGCTCTCGAGGTGGTCCCATATAAATTTTATTAACTTTGCTTCGATACTTTTGAGTTAGCTTCAATAATACGTACTTTTTCCCACTTAGTATGTGGATGATATGATAAGTTCCTGTCACTGTTATTTACATAGCAGATAGTGGTTTTAGAATTTGTGTGGGGTAGGTACCTCAACTAAAAAGTGAAAATTTCGGAAGTCGGTGACAAAAAACGAAAATTCAAAACGCACAGATACAAAATGTAACCGTTAATGTAATTGTACTGTGGTGAAGAATAGAAAAATACAAGTTTATTTATTGATGTGTTACGCGTTTTATTCCTGGCCAAAAGAAGGATTGTGTTTGCTTTCGTCTCAAGATGGTTGCGACTAGAGTCTGTCTAATGAGAGTTCGAGTGATTTTTTCACGTTTTCGTAAATTGACAACACTGCTACATGTGTCACTTGTTGTCAGTTGTTGTATTACTTTCCTCTATGGTTGTTGTTTTTTTAACATCTTACGAAAACAAATTTGTATACATTTTGTCGTATTTCAAGTAAAACAATGCCTAAAACTTTAAGAAGCGGTGCGAGAAAGTTGTTATACACTATGATAAATAATTACAGCCGAGTGAAAAGCGAACGCGAGGATGCATGTAACGAAAAAATAATTTCGAAAATTAGGTACAGACGCCAGCACATCAAGCTACCCGAAACTGTCAAATATTCCCAATCAACTTTGAACCTTATTCTTCAGCGATAAAGTTGAAAATCTATTAAATAAATTTTACAGATTGTTGTAGCTTGATGTGCTGGCGTCTGTACCTACTGGTAAACTATTTTTTTTTACTTCTAATTTAGAATAAATAAGTAAAATTCAAATTGCCTTTATTAGCAATCTTAAAAAACTATTTTTACAGTTTATTCATATAAATTAAAGGTTAAGTTAGACATCAGAATTCTCCAGACTGCTTTGCTCTTTAGCATAGGCCTCGCTCAGGCTTTTCCATAACTCACGATCGTTAGTTTTTCTCCTCTCTGTCCCTCCCGCAGTATTTCTCAAATCGTCTTCCCATCTTTGAAATGGTCTTCCTCTTTTCCTCTTTCCTTCTCTGGGATACCTAAGTAATATACACAGACATATTTACAACTACTATTCCGGGACATCGCCAAGTGGTTGGTCGACTCTTTACGTGACCAGAGGGCTGGCCAATTCCTAGGCCAAAGAATCAGCATTGGCATCCAACGTGGCAAAGCTGCCAGCCTTTTGGGCACTTTTCCCGCTGACAGCGATGCGGACGAATTTTTTGACGCCCAATGAGCTCTTCTCTGTATTTTTAACTTTTTCCTTTACATACTTGTAACATAATATAAATAATAGTTAGTTGTAAATATGTCTGTGTATATTAAATATTCTCACTTGCCGGTAAACTATTGAATTCGTTTTGATATTAAGTAAACAGGATTTATATTTATTAGACCTGGTCCATCAATATAACAGTTTTAAATGTGGAATCATAATTGAATATAGCGACGAGAAATCGCGTGACATCAATATACAAATCTGTGTTATTATTTATGTAATTCAGTTTAACATCCTAGGATTTCTGCTATGGAACCTAAATTGCCAAATTTGAGTGGCCAGCAAAAATTCCAGACTTGAATCCAATAGAACATGGGACATGCTTAAAAAGCGGTAAAGTCTCAACCCTTCTTAGACCCTCCATGATTTGAAAACCGCTCTGGTGTATAGATGTAAAACAACCGATTTAAAACGTTTTAAATAAAATGTTGCCGTTTTAAACCCCAAATAAATGGTTTTAAACGGTTGAAAACTAGGTAGCCTACAAAAATAAAACTACGTGCGTGACCGGCGCTGCGGCCGGGCGCGGCAGTTTATTATGTAGGCACATGTGTGTGCTGTGTAGGGTAGGCGAGCTCGAGTCGAGTCACGATCACGAGTGACAACGTCAACGAGAGTGCGAGAGTGTGAGTTTGGTTTTAAACCGAATCAAATTGATTATTTATATCATTTGAAAACAATGAAAAAAATAATTATTTACCAACACAGTTTTAGGTACTGCGTTATATCCCTATCTCGGTAAAATCAAGAAAATGTAGTTATAATTAAGAAAAACATAGTCATCAACACCAACCATTTTAAATCGAAAAAAATGGTTTATTTCGGTTTTAAACGGTTTTTTTCGTTTTTAATGGATTGGTTTAATTGGTTACCGGCCTTACATCTATACTCTGGTGGTTGCCTGGCACGAAATTCCCCAAGTAAACATTAAAAACATCATCCAGAGCATGCCTGATCGCATGCAGCCGGTGATCAGAGCCAGAGGTGGAAATACACGTTATTCATTTTTAGTAAAATGTCCTTATTTTGTGTTTTTTGTAACAAAAACTTTATTTAGTTATACCATTTTTAGGGTTCCGTAGCCAAATGGCAAAAAACGGAACCCTTATGGATTCGTCATGTCTGTCTGTCTGTCCGTCCGTCTGTCCGTCCGTATGTCACAGCCACTTTTTTCCGAAACTATAAGAACTATGCTGTTGAAACTTGATAAGTAGATGTATTCTGTGAACCGCATTAAGATTTTCACACGAAAATAGAAAAAAAACCATAAATTTTGGGCGTTCCCCATACAACTGAAACTCAAAAAATTTTTTTCATCAAACCCATACGTGTGGGGTATCTATGGATAGGTCTTCAAAAATGATATTGAGCTACTATCATTTTTTTCTAAACTGAATAGTTTGCGCGAGAGACACTTCCAAAGTGGTAAAATGTGCCCCCCCCCTGTAACTTCTAAAATAAGAGAATGATAAAACTAAAAAAAATATATGATGTACATTACCATGTAAACTTCCACCGAAAATAGGTTTGAACGAGATCTAGTTAGTAGATAATGGTACGGAACCCTTCGTGCGCGAGTCCGACTCGCACTTGGCCGGTTTTTTTGTAATTTAATTAAGGTTTAATAAAGTTTTCTATATTTTCTCTGGAATTTGTGATTTAAATTTAGGTATCGGACCATCCTCTAAGTTTTATAAAATAACAAATATGGCTTGGGCCAAATTTCGTGCCGCTGAGTGTACATAGAATCAGGATAACTAATCAAATATTTAAAAAAATATGACTTTCTTTCCATGGGTGTTGTAAAAGGCGACTAAGGGACTTACTAGAGAATGGGCAGCAACGTTCTCTATGCATTTTTACACCATACTGCGAACGCCAACCCGCCTGCCAAGCGTGGCGATTATGGCATACCCCCAAAAATGACAAGCATCAAAAAGAAATGGCCCCTAGTGCCCGGCAGCCCACCTACCCTTGGCTACGGTAGCGGTCAAAGTCACGATGAGGCAAGGGGTGCGAAGAATCCCCGGAAGAGATCCGGCTAACACAATCACCGGAAACTGGACCTGGCAACATACAACTTGCGTACACTCCGGACCGACGAGAAGATGATCGAACTCGAAGAAGAATTGAGCAGGTTACGATGGTGTATACCTAGTGGTGGGGTGTAGGGTTATCTGAAGTCTGAAGGGAGGGGAGGACTCGATAATCTTCAAATCCGGGAACTTGCTCTATATCCGGGAGGACGACTAGCAGTCCCAAAGTGGTATCGGGTATATCGTCCATAAGTCCCCTATGAGCAAAGAGAATTAGTCATTGCTTATGCGTAACGTGGTGAAGATCGAGAGTGTTTTGACCAGGGTGGCGTACCTTATATTCGGAATGTCCACAAGGTGGACCGATGACCTTGTGTAGGCCGCATGAATCCGCTGGATGCGGGAAGCACAGAATTAGTCGAAGTGGCGCTGCTTGGGGGAGGCCTATGTCCAGCAGTGGACGTCTTTCGGCTGAAAAGATGATGATGATGATGTGACTTACAACCTTATTATCGTAAAAGCTTATTTACAATGTTTTTTGCAAAAATATTCAAGTATCAAATACGTTTTTCTATAGTTGATCCGGAGGCAACGACGTATTTTTTAAAATTTGCCGCTCTTTTTCACTTTTAGCTTTCATTAGACAGACTAACTTAATTTTTTTACATGTTACCTTTTTACTGATAAGTTACTGTCATCATAGTGGCTTTATTTAACGTGACCAGGATCATTAGTCTGAGTGACGTACACTGAAAATGACACAATGCACAATCGGCAGAATAGATTACAACATAAAAAACATTTAAAGCAATAGTAATTTATCCAACATAATTTTCAGTGCGTGATCCACAAAATGCCAATTTTTGCAATCCCCAAATTCAAAAGGGTTTTCAGAATCATTAAACAAAACGGTGGATTACTTAAATCTAGCTATAAATTCTGGAGACAAGACTCTGTGAAAGTAAGTCTTTGTAAAATATAAATAGGAACATAATCTAAGGCGCCTGTCCCACCTGCTTGTAGGTGGGACAGGGGGCCTACCACCAGCTCGCAAGCAGTATTATTTTAATATTACTTCAGTGGGAGAAAGAGATGGAGCAATACGTCCTGTAGAGCTTCATCTCTTTCCTAAACTGAAGCAATATTAAAATAATACTGCTTTTTGAGCTGGTGGTAGACCCCCAGGTGCCTTATCGACATTCGACTATTTTTTCGCTTAAGAAACGTACAATAGATGTAGGCCCCGTGTCAGTAAAAGAGATATATTTAATTTTATATTAATAGTTGATCGCTGAGTGTTCACGTTGCTGGCGAGGTCTCTAGCGAGGTCTAGCCATAAAAAAAAATACACACTCAGCGACGCTTGGGTACCGGGCAGAACTCGCGCACTTGCTCAATCGCTTCGCCTCAGCGACAAAACTATACGAAATTTACTCTCACTGCTCGTTGCTCGCCAAATCGTTTCTCGCCAAATCGTTTCTATTATCGTCCGGATTTGTCCGGACATGTCCGGCTTTTTGGCCCCCAGTCCGGACTATGTCCGGCCTTCTCATTTGTCCGGACTTTTCGATTTAAGGGGATGTTCTTTAAAAAAAGGTAAATGATTACTAAGATTAAAAAGTTAAATATCCGGACTTTTTTGCAAATAAGTATCAGACTTTTTGTCAGGACTTTTCAAAATTTCTAAATGGTAACCCTAGTCGTGGGATAGGTGCCTTACGCCTCTTTCCCAAGGGTGAAGCACTAAGTACTTCGCACTACGATGTGATTCTTACTAGATAAGAGAACCCTACTATACCGCCCCCCCCCTGCCCCTATTATTCCTACTATTATCTATACTTCTTTTGCTCCACATTCCCCTGAAATGTTTTTAAGGGTTCCAACACTTGTGCTGGTTGTAAAATCTAAGCTAATGTTTATCCCTCTATTGAACAAAGCGCACTCTTGTACACACGGCTACACATCAAGTTTATGCTGATCTTGCATTGTAAAGGATTTCCGTACAATGCGAGGTCAGCTTATACTGGAAATGTATAGCTTGATGTGTAGCCGTGCGTACCTTTCCTCTTTTACTTATTATTCTTTGTCGTATCAGTAGCAAGAAAGAAAGAAAATACGTTTATTTGCGGTAAACATGATGAAAAGGAAAATACAGAAAACACGTTATTAACAAATTGGGGGAAAATATGCGTCACATCTACGCAAAACGGCCATCGCTCAGCATAAATGCTGCAACCCCATGAGACAGAGCCCCAGCGCTGGTTTTCAGCGATAGCCGGCGCTGACGTGATGACGTCAACCGGTGCAGCATATAGTGAAATAACGTTCCCAGTGCTGGAACACAGCACAGGGGTCCCCTCTGGGAGAGGTAGTAAGCTTTAACCCTTCGTATGCGAATGTGGATCTACGCGAGACACAATAGCGTTTTAATTGTTTCTGTAATTACGGCATTCGGGAGGTTAATCCACCACGCGGGTTGGTACCAAGAAATCCCTTAGATATCTTAAAATATTCATTATCACAGGAAGGCAAATATGTCGGTCGTGATGCCCACGATAACAAATACTATATGAACAATAACTACATGATAGGCCGCAGCCGTTGGGTCGAGTACAATATTAATTACAGATGGGATTATGAAGGAAGTCAAGTAAGTTATAGACAAATATTTTTTATTGATTAAATTTTTATACGTAGTTAAATACTTAATTGTACACCACAAAAAACCAAAGGAAAAACTATTTAAAACTAGTGTACAGACGCCAGCACATCAAGCTACCCGAAACTGTCAAATTTTCCCAATCAACTTTGAACCTTTTTTTTCAGCGATAAAGTTGAAAATCTATTAAATACATTTGACAGATTGTAGTAGCTTGATGTGCTGGCGTCTGTACAATGCACAAGGCGTTCACTTACAAACAACCTTTGGATGGACTCAAAGAAAGGAGTAGAAGTACAAAAATAACAAACCTAATAGCCTAATAGGTACTTACTACAAAATAAGTAGATATTAAAAAAATTACATTATCCTACTTTAATTATTATCCTTACATATTATAAAACAAAGTCCCCCGGCACGTCTGTCTGTCTGAACGCGGTAAACTCAAAAACTACCGAACGGATTTTCAAACGACACCAATGGACGGAGTGATTCATGAGGAAGGTTTTGGTGTATATTTCACTAAGGTTTTGTGTAAATTGGCTGAAATATGACAATTATTGTTAAATATGTCGGAAAAAATTATGCCGACTGGGATCTTTACAGGCGTGCGCCGCGTAAACCTTGAGAGAGAAATAAAATTTAAGTTCTACAGGATTGTACATCGTAAAAAGTTCAACAAAAAAGTTCGCGATGGCTCGATATGTCTATCTTCTAAGGATGACCCACATTACCATTTTTATCTTTCAGAATTTGATAAAAAATTATTTGTTATTTCCGAAGTTATTTTGACCGGTATTACATTAATCCTTATCCAATAAACTATGTTACATAAAATTAGCATTTCATTTCGATTAAAATATGCCATTACATTTAAATGAATGGTATAAAATATATCACAGATTCAAAATTATGCGTTACAAAAAGTTATGGTTGTCGGCTACGCAGGCGCAGCGGTAGGTGACAAGAACGTATATTTTCCGACATCCACGCGGGCGAAGCCGCGGGCAAAAGCTATTTACTAAATATTATATTATTATTAAAAATGTCTTTTACGTATCTCGGGACCCTGGGGTCGCGGACCTTTGTAAGGCGTACGAGGGGCCGAAGCCAACTCGCAGAGCCCCGTTAGACGTTTTTAATGAAGCACTATGCAAGTGCAGCCAAGGACAATCCCCGTTGATGTAAAACTATAGCAGGATATGGATACAAAGATATTGGATTACCTATCGGTTTGGGTGGCTAAGTGAACTGGTTATCTAGAACTATGGAAGGCCTATGTCCGCTTCCTGATCAATGTTATAGTACCTATACACGGATAAAATGGCACACAATAATGGTCCCCGAAAACAGTCGCTAGCTCATAGTGACAAGGGGGCAACATTTCTTGAGGTGCTTGAGGAGTGGAGAGGTATTCCACAGTAGAGATGGACATTTAAAATATACATCGATGTTTTTTCCGATGTAATGCATCGATCGGTTGCATCGATGTTAATACAATGTATTGAGAAAAACATGCATCGATGTTTCTAAAACATCGATTGTTTTCGTAATGACATGTTTAGACAGATCGATTTTTTTTTTAAGTCTCACAATGCATACACTCGTCTCGTAACAAAAACGCAATAGACATTTACACAGCAGAAACTCGGTCGGCCATATTGTTGTTTTGGTTTTAATTTTGTTATGCCGGCTCCGCAGCAAAGGAAACCTAACCTATTCTGCCAAACCGATAAATGATAGGCGTGTTATATTCGCAGAACTGATTATAACGTTCCGTTTCACGAGACGTCGTGAAAGTTACTGCAGTCGTCAGTCAGTGTTGGTCATACTCTTAGTAGGTACAGACGCCAGCACATCAAGCTACCCGAAACTGTTAAATTTTTTCAATCAACTTTGAACCTTAACGTTCAGAGATAAAGTTGAAAATCTATTAAATAAATTTGACAGATTGTAGTAGCTTGATGTGCTGGCGTCTGTACATTCATCTCATAATTTGCGTATTCGATGCATCGAATGAAAAATATCGATACATATTCGATGCTGAAGTATTAACAATACATCGGTTCAATACGATGCATCGTTACTATAGGTACATCGACTGTTTAAAATACATCGATGTACCTACTCGTATATCGTCCATCCCTATTCCACAGCTATCAGAACAATCAGCTTGGAAGATGGTCAAGATCCCTTAAGTTACCACCACTTAAGTACTGGAATACTTCCTTTTTCCGAGCACGTTTGCTGTTGCGAATTTCCACTGAAACCGGTCAATAAAGGCAAGCCAGAGATAAGGAACAAGACTTCTCCCGAGAGATAAGAGTCTGTGGGGTCGCTGCTGCCCAACAGCTCGCCACATGCTGCCCTGCGGGTTTCTGTGTCTCTCTTGCTCTGGCTCCTCATCCTAGCTGTTCCGGTAAAGTAAACTACCTGCACAGACCTAGAGAGTGGAGCGCGCAAGCCCCACCACGACGTCAACGTAGAGAAACGGCGCACAGTGGGCTGAAAATCGATCTTCATAGACTTAGGGATCAACTTAGTATTTTTTCTTTTTTCGGCAAAAATGGGCTTAGGCATCGTATATTGATCAATTTAATGTTATTTCAGTTTTTCAATAAACGTTTTTCTTTAGCACGTGGTTGAAAAAAATGTTTGGAGAAATATTTAAAAAAAGAATAATTTCGACCTTGGTACAAGTGCGACTACTTTCCTGTGGAACAATTATACCCCTTATTTTTCTGCACTTTTTGATTATTATCGCGCAATGCGCGGATGCGCTAGATTTTGGGAGAAAAAAAATAAAATGTGTTTTTAGAATAGATAAAACAAGGTTTTTATCTGTTTATAATTGACATTAGGTACTAAATGATTATAAAAGGATTATAAAAAAATTATATGAACACAAATGGAATAGCAATTGATTCAACATAACAACTATTTTCGAGGCACATGGTAATTATCCAAAGATTTTTGTAAGTTAGTGAAAGTAGTTAGATAATGAGATCTAATACCCTAAAGTATCTAATATTACTCCCTATATTGATACCCCTCCCTGCATTGTTTTATAAAACATGCATTAATTAAACTATTCATTTAAATGAAATGATCTAAAGGCATATTTTAATCTAAATTAAATACCCATTTTAAATAACATATTTTTTTGGATAAGGATTAATACTGTACCGGTCAAAAAAGCTTCGGAAATAACAATTACATTTTTATCAAATTCTGAAAGACAAAAATGGTAAATTGGGTCATCCTTAGAAAGTCCGCGATGGCATATGTCTATCTTCTAAGGATGACCCACATCCTTAGAAGATAGACATATGCCATCGCGGACTTTTTTACAATACCGTAGAACATAAATTTGACGTATCTTTTCCGGTTAACGCAGCGCACGCCAGTAAAGCTCCCAGTCGGCATGATTTTTTCCGACTTCTTCAACAATAATCGTCAGCCAATTTATACAAAACCATAATTAATTATACACTAAAACCTTCCGCATGAATCACTCCGTACATTGGTGAAAACCGTTTGAAAATCCGTTCGGTAGTTTTTGAGTTTATCTCGTTCAGACAGACAGACAGACACGGCGGGGGACTTTGTTTTATAATATGTAAGGATGTAAGGATATTGTTATAATGCGAAAGTTGGTAAGGATGGATGGATGGATGTTTGTTACTCTTTTACGCAAAAACCACTGAACGGATTAGGTTGAAATTTGACACATGGGTAGTTTAGAACCTGGATTAACAATAGGATTTTTATACCGATATTCCCACGGGATCGAGACTCCGCAACGCATCGTGTGCACTGGCTCTTAGAACCTGTGCACACGATGCGTTGCGGCGCCGGAGAGCGGTATCACTGCGGCGTTCTACTTACATGCAAATATTCATGGTATGCCACACGGTGCGTTCCTGCGTCGCACCTCACGTACATCGGACTTGCAGCCCGCGGTACGAGGCGGGGAGCCCGTACGCGTTGCGACACCGGAGCGCGGCACCACTCAGTTGTTTGTGCGTTGTCAAAAAGACAGATGTTTGATAGATGACAATTTATGCTGCGGCGGCGGCGTAACTACGTTACGTCGCCGCAGCGCACGTGTGACCGCAAATGCGGCGGAATCTTTGCGGTGCATTGCCGCAACGCATCGTGTGCACAGGCTTTTGCGGGTAAAACCGCGGGGCGCTGCTAGTCTATCTATATAAATAAAAATTAAATGCTGTTCGTTGGTAAATGCGATCACTTGAAAACGGCTATACCGATTTTGTTACTTTTTGTTTTAAAATGTTCGTCATATTCCGAATTAGGTTTATATATGGAAAGAAAAATTGGTTAAAAAATCCGGGAAACATTTCCAATTTTTTAAGTTCGGTACTATACTAACTCAATGTCCTTTTTTTACTGGATTTTTGTATGAAGTTTAGGACAGGACAACTTCTGTTCAGCTAGAAGTATATAAATATATATTTTGGACTATGTATACAAGGTAGTCGGTACCTATGTTAAGGTCAAAGGCCTTCGTACCTACTTAAGTAAGGCATCTCAAATATTGAATACCTACGGTTTAAAGGCCACCTCACCTACCGACAATTAAGTTCAAATAAAACAACACGCTTCTCTTTTAAGATCTACCAATGAAAATTAAAAGAATCGCGGCAAGGGTGTGGTCGGTGGCCCCCAGAATAAAATAAAATAAAATTAAATGTGCCAAATATTAATGATCCATTAGCAATTAAGTCTGCCTTGCACCATGTCAAATACACACATTAATGTGGAATAACACGCTCAGATTCATAAAATTTCGATATCTAAAAGCTGCTTCATTACAGTAACATTCATTACCTACATGTTATCCATAGTTGAAAAGTCTGACACACACAAACAAAACAAAGTACCTATGTTATCAAATGACATTTGCACCCTTTTCGCTCGCCACCCCACATCACAGAGTAGTTCGTATCCGCCCCTCAATATGAACAATCCACCCGCCACGCTACGAGAAATATCGACTTCCTGAACTGCTATGAACACCTAGTACCAAAACCTAGTCAAAACGCCCTTGCTCCTAAAGTGATAAAGTCAAACGGTTTCCGTTTGAAATGCGGTTGACTGTCCTGTTAAACATTACCGTAACGAGGCCCGCAGTTCGTTCCAAAAATTTGGAAAAGCTCCATCTATGTTTGCATAATTATGAAAAGTACCTACGAAGCCCGCTTGCTACGCACCATGGATGTAGTTTTTTCTGTGAACGGCCGCGACACGGCCATCGTGCAAGCATAGATGGCGGTAAATCAAGAAATAGTAGCGACATCTATGCTCACGGTGCAGCAGTCAGCACGCAAACTACCAAGATCTTAACTGCTGAAAAGTGATCTTATGGCATTTGCAAGACGCAATAAATAGATGGCGAAAGTGTTGTTTAATGTGTAGGAAAAGTAATTCTTCAGAAAGCAGGTACCTACACACAATAATGCTGTCGGACCAATAGAAAATTCCCTAAATAACAATAAGAATGAGATACGGACACACTTATTACATCCAGTAAGAGTAAACGAGACAAATATATTACATACCTATCTCTTTCGCATCTATAATATTATGCAAACTTTTTGCTTGGATTGGACCCAGCAGTCGTAAGGTAACGACATAGGTAGGTACGTACACAAAAAATCGCATAACAATATCGCCATGTCGAGGAAATAACTGGGGCGAGAAATCCTCGCGTCAGTCTACTTTTGAGATCGAAATTAATTTGGTTATTATATCATTTGTACGTTATATCTAAATATTTGTAAGTACCCAGGTGGGATTCATCATTTTGAGGTGTGAAGTTCTTTCTATCCATTTTTCATCCACATACTTACTTTTTTACTAAATAAATTGCGAAAGTAATTCGTCTGTCTGTCTTGAATAGACAATGACCTGGGTTAGGACATAGGATACTTTTATCCCGATAGTAGGTACGGTCCCGTGGGATAATTTCCGACATCCACAGGGGCGAAACCGTGAGCAAATGTTAGTTTCTTATAAACCAAAGCTGCTCAAACCTTTGAAGTCCTCGGCTGTAGGCGGTTACTCCTCGTTTTGCATCGCTTCGGGTTTCGACCTTGAAGTGCTGCAGCGGGAGCAGGTTTGATTTAGTGTTCAATTTTGACAATAGGATTTTCGCTGTAGGAATTAGTCATTGGAATGATTTTGTATACAGAATTGCTCTGAGATTTTTTTTTATTTAAGGGCTTTAGCACAACAGTCAACTTTCGAAGGCCATATCCATCATCAGATTAAACAAACAATTTGTAAATAGTTAAATGAAGCGCAACTAATGTAGTAGGAGAACACTAAATGTTGACACATGTGCTGTAGGTATGGACAAATGCTTATTCTTAGGTTAGGTGCTCCATTGGGATGAATGCACTAACGACTACCGCCTCACCAGGCCAATAGAGGTGTGACGTGTCATTTTAGTCAGTAACAGAATTTATTAAAGTGTGTAGTTACAATAATCAATGCCAAAAATTTCAGGTTACTGCCGAGTGGTTTGGTTGGCTCCACTACAAGACAGATAAACTGCCGAGCGAAGATAGCGCAAAACGCGATCTCCAGTGCTCTGAAACTACGCTAAAATGGCTCCAACCATATGTCGAAAATAGGACTGCGACGGTGGAAGCCTTCTACCCCTACAGTACCACCAGACCTAAAATCAACATTTGGGACGGTAAAACCTTCTTAATTCAATGGTTCCTAATTAGAAACGAAACACTTCGCAAGCAATAGGAAATTGTGACTGAACACTGTGGAGGACAAGGCTCGACCTCAGGACAAGCTGCTTCTCACACCGATAACTGTACGTCGCTTGCTGAGCGTCACCAGTCCTGAAGGCCAATTCTCGTACTTTAAAAAATGTTCACATTCAAGTCGCAATCTGTCAAATTTATCAAAATTTTTGGTAAATTTGTTGAATTTTTGACAGACTCCGAATGCGAACGTTCTTAAAAATTACGGGAATTGCCCCTCAGGTCTGTGTATATTTTGACTGCTGAGACCAAAGCTACAAACTTGGGAAGTTTTATAAAAAATAACATACACCCACATTTCGTCAGTTATGTTTAAGTCCCATGCAATAGGGGACGAGCCTATTGATATCAACCGGGCACAAATCTAACCGACTAGACTCTGGGCTGCTACTGAGAAAATCCTAATGGAAAAATCCAATAACACTGCTCGACCTGGGAATCGAGCCCAGGACTCTAGCGGTTGCAAGCACTACTGTTGAGCATGAGTCCTGGGCTCGATTCCCAGGTCGAGCAGTGTTATTGGATTTTTCCATTAGGATTTTCTCAGTAGCAGCCCAGAGTCTAGTCGGTTAGATTTGTGCCCGGTTGATATCAATAGGCTCGTCCCCTATTGCATGGGACTTAAACATAGACTAACGAGGCAGTCACTTGTAAGGTTAGGTTAGGTTGGGTTAGTTAGCATATTGCAGTTTATAATTGCCTACCTACCTAGTTTATGAATTCGACTAGGTATGCAGAAATAATAACTTTTTACTACCTACATTTCTAGCTTGAAAGGGAACAGGAGGGCCAGCCTTTGTCCTGCTGTGGGATACAGACTTATTAAGCACAGGCCACACTGGGAACAAAGCCAAGGTATGATTCCGAATAACGCTGCACGCGGCAGTGGCAATGCCGCGGCAGTGCTGGCGGCAGTGCTGTGCATGCCGCGTGATGGGTTTACTTCTCAACAGTTGTCAACATTCGCATGTTATCGCTGTGATGAACGTCGCACTACTGGTCTGCCGCGGCGGGAGGGCGACACTGCAATGCAGCAGTGCCGTCGTCGCAGCAATGTCGCGTAGCATTGCTGCTGTGCTCGGAATTTAAACTCATATAAACCTATAGAAAATGTATGGGGACCAGAAGTGACGCGGTAGCACTGCCGCGTGCAGCTTTATCGGAATCATACCTTTGGAGATTGATTAGAGATTTCAAGCAGGATCCATCATATTACATAATATTTAAAAAAATACGTCTGTTTTCACATTATTGACCTGAAGCACGTTTGCGAACGTTTGTATATTTCTTAGAAACCATGCTACTCGCGATAATGTAGTAATAATGCAATTAACGAATAAATAATTTTCAATCTGCAATAATTTAGGGCTCTTCTATGTACGTGGGGCACTCAGAAAGATTTGCGATATTAGAAAAAAATATACTACAGGTTTTATATTTTTTTATTATATTATATTAGGTATTATTTTTATTTATATTATTATTTTTATTATATTATATAATTTTTTATTATATTATATTAGGTATTATTTTTATTTATATTATTATTTTTATTATATTATATATTTTTTTTATTATATTATATTATTATTTTTATTTATATTATTATTTTTATTACATTATATAATTTTTTTATTATATTATATTATTATTTTAAACGTCTTTGACATTTCTCGGGACCCAGGGGTCCCGGACCTTTGGAAGGCGTACGAGGGGCCGAAGCCAACTCGCAGAGGCCCCTTAGACGTTTTTCCTCCTATTCCTCATTTATATAAATGAACTACCCAAAACCATAGATGGGCCATGTGTACTATTCGCGGATGATATTTCACTCCTCACCTCATGCCAAACAAATGCTAATTTAAATGAAAAACTTTCTACCATTCTCAATAAAACAATACATTGGATGAATGAGCATAATCTCGAAATTAACTTCACCAAAACAAAATTAATAACTTTTCATCCTCGACAGAAAAGCCGAATAAATATAAACTTCACATTTAATCAACATAATTTAGAAACAGTTAATGATTTCACTCTCCTAGGTTTGACGATAGACACACATATAAACTGGAAGGCACACATACAGAAGGTTATTTCAAAAATTTCAAAATTTTCATACGCCCTACGCGAGATTAAAAAAACTACCAACTTACAAACCGCAATAGTCACATACTACGCGTATGCCCATGCTTGGTTCAGCTATGGCATCATACTTTGGGGAAATAGCACAGACGCTCCCTCCCTATTCACCCTACAAAAAAAACTGATGCGAATAATTATAAACTTAGAGCAAACAGATAGTTGTAAACCTTACTTCCAGAAACACAAAATTCTCACCTTAATTGGTATTTATATTTTGGAATTATGCAAATTAGTACGTACGCAAACACCCAGAATCTTACAATACACGGGAAGACATACAAACAAAATATTCTTTGCGCCATAAAAACAGATTAAATTTGCCTCCCTCCCGCCTTAAACTGCACTCTTCTAGTCCATATGCGATGTCAATAAAAATATACAATAAATTACCGGAAATCATAAAACAGGAAAACAAAACCAATTTATTTTTAAATAAATTAAAACAATTCCTAATTAATAAAAGTTATTACACAATAGACGAATATCTAACGGATAATTTCAATGACAAAAAGACATAATTAAAAAATAATAAGTTAAAAACTAAAAATAATAATAATAGACGGATAAGACATAATTTAAATATTTAGTAATAAGCTTCCTCTCTCCTACTTATTTAAAATGTTGCTGTGCCCGACAGGGTCCATAATTGTTTCAATTTATTTTTCCCTACCACATGTATGTGTACATTATGGATTGCAATAAAGATAAAGATAAGATAATGAAATGATGTACCAACCGACGATTATCCCTGTTCGCACTATGCAAGGACAGCCAAGGACAACCCCCGGTTGGTGTAGGACTATTGTAAGATATGGAAACAAAGATATCGGACTATGGGTTTGGGTTGCTAAAGTGGACTGGTCACCTGGAACTATGGAAGGACTATGGCCCCTGCTTGATCTATGTTTTATATGCACACGGATAAAATGGCAGGGGGTGACTTGCACACTCAATAATGGGCCCCCGAAAACGGTCGCTAGCACATAGTGTCGTAGCGACAAGGGAGCAACACGTCCTGACTCTGAGGTGCTTATGAGGAGTGGAGAGGTATTCCACGGCTATCCAGTAGAGCCCACGGAGGCCAGTGTTCGGTCATTTACTGCTTGCAGCAGTAAAAACTTCTGGCAAACATTTGGTAACATACCATTCAGCATTGATGCTCCTTTGATCTCGTAAGGGTACTGACACTAGATAACCCGTCAAAGAAAAAAAACTTGCGGTCAAAATTTTGCCTGCACTTCTGGTTCGCTTCACTTTGGTAGGCGTTGGTTAATTTTGAAACATCCACACGGTCGAATGACGCTTGGTTTCTGGATCATACTGATAAATAAAAGATTTATCACCCGTAATGATATCTTAAACGCGTCGAGACGAACCAGCTTCAAATTTTGTTATCATGTCTCGGCACCATTCTACCCGAACCACCTGAGCCTGCGTTAGATTTTGCGGTACCACTGTGAAACTATCTTCCTTACCCGAAGATGCCCGTGTAGAATTTCATTCGTCCGCCAAAGTTACTCGACCACGCTTAAATTCGTTGAACCAGCAAAACAAAATTTGAAGCAGGTTCTGCTTCAAATTTTGTTATCATGTCTCGGCACCATTCTACCCGAACCACCTGAGCCTGCGTTAGATTTTGCGGTACCACCGTGAAACTATCTTCCTTACCCGAAGATGCCCGTGTAGAATTTCATTCGTCCGCCAAAGTTACTCGACCACGCTTAAATTCGTTGAACCAGCGCGGCGGAAAACGACTGTTTTAAAAGCCCTTCTAAAGCGACTGCTTTAGAAGGGCTTTTGTCTATTAACACCTTTCGTAGTCTTTCAAATGGTTCTTATGATTTTAGTCGACATTTAAAATCGTACAAAATCATTGCACGAAAATGTTATCGTTGTAAATCCATTTTTCAGTGAGACAGAGTATACAGGGTGTCAGGGTCATCGACGCGAGAACTGAAACCATGGATTCAGTACATGATTCTGAACCTGCTGTTGAAAAAATCTGCTGTTTCATAAAAAAGTGCAATACCTACGCGGTCAAAATGTATGGAACAACAGATTTTTTTTAATAATTAACCGACGAAAAAATCCGATCAAAATAGCCCCCCGACCTTAGATAAAACGACGCTTCAATCAGTTTAAAAGTATTTACTGTGCTGGTTTTACGAGGGCGGCACAGCATTCGCCCCCTGTCTGTATGCGCTGTCCCGTCATTGCACGAAAACATTTCGGAACCGCGAGTTCCTGGAAGTTTGCACCAGGAATGCTTAAAGGCGTACTTTTAACCATTTCATTCGGTATTCATACATCGGATACGTTCCATTCGGATACGTTTTTGATAAGGCTTAATCAAACTAGTTACTTTTTAACATGCTGGATTCATGCTGGATTATATTTGAACGCAATGTGAATTGTTACGGAATAAATAAATGAAATTGAATTGAACACGCTTGCAATTAGGTCAACCAGTACCCTAATTGTGTAACTTATTTTCGTAAACAATTATGCCTAATTTGTTTCATTTTGACAGTTCAACAACGTTCATTGCGTTATTTGCGTTGTTGAGCAGATTTTTTTTTCCAACTTACGAAGCAATGGATTAGCAATCTGTTTCAAATCGAAACAGATTGTGATTGTGTTGTATTACGCAATAAGGGTACTGAATGTGTGTTGTTGTAAGAAAATCTAGGAATCCGAATATCAACCATTTCTAGTGGTCATTTGAAACTTTGCAAATGTAAGTTGTATGTAAGTAATTTAATTTTGCTGACGACATAACAATATCGTTAATGATGAAGCTGGGAGGTGGCTGACAGAACCCTTAGCTACTAGTAAACCTATTTCAGCTTGGACTCATTAGATTTTTCTAAAGGAGTCTTGTTTGTTAGTGCACTTAAAAAAATTGAGGCGTGTTTCTAAAGTTTTTCAAACTATTTTTAATCCCAGATACTAATTTGTCATTTCAAATGATTGTTGTTAGTTTTTTCAATTTGGAGTTTGATATTTGCACCTGTCAAATTAGTATCTGGGATTAAAAACATCTGACATCTCACCTTGGTGACAACATTAAGGTAACAAGCAACATTAAAGGGGCGCTGCTTCGTCAAAATGGTTTCCGACGGTCAACTCTAGCACCGCGCGCGCTCATTGGTCAAATCAAAAAGCGCGCGCTTCTCCGGTTTCCTGTGGCACACTTCCCTCCCTTTTCACGAAATCACTCCCACAGATTTGTTTATTTAGATTTTGATTGCAGGAAAGCGAGAGGTAAGATGTTACACATCAAAAACGAACTATAGAAAAATTACTATCTCGAAAAACTACTTTTAACTACTTTCTCATTGTTATTGTTTTTGACCTGCACGCGTAGCATGACCACCGTAGAAACGAGTTTTGTCGACGGAAGAATAGACAAAAATGACGGTCCGTGTAGACAGGACGACAGGAAAGTACCTAGAAAGACTCAACTGCACTTTTTACGAAATGCACTTTTTTCATAATTCGACTCAGAATTCTTTGTTTTATCATAGGATTTTTTTTTCTGTTTGATTCAAAAATTTTATTGACATTAAGGCACGTCAACTAAAAAAAAAATCTCAAAGTGTCGAAGTATAGTATTTTGGAAGAAACAATATGACCAATACTTATTGGATTTAACCATTTCCTTGGTAATGGTGCCGATTCTCTTGTACACCGAACTAAACTATCACTAAAATTCCTTACTTTTGGCTATGAGAATCTTAAAGCTATTCTGCAACAAATAATCTCTAAATTTAAATATAATTTTGACACAACTAAAATCGTATTTGACAATCGCGCGTCCACGTGGTACTTGTTTGTCCTACCCCGTGAATATTTTTTAGAGCCGGAGGCTCGGCATATTTTATATGGAATTTTTCACTTTTTGTATGGAAAATAAGAAAAAATTTTGCCTACATGTTGAGTCTTAGAGGTTTAAGCGTTATATAAAGGGGGTCGAAATTTTCATTATTTTTGCGTTTGGACACACCATTTGCGAGATTTAAGCGAAAGAAAAAATAAAGAAAAGTTTGGGATAGAAGAAAACTTTCGTATGAAATGGTCTACATGTAAAAAGACCTAGTCAAAGATCGTTAGAAACGAAAGACAAAATGACAGATTGTAGAATGATTTCTTCAGTGCGATGTCAAAAATGGAGAAACGAAATGTCACTTTGTATAGAAAGAGCTGTATCTATTCTTCGTAGAAATAGAAAGCGTGCTGCAGTAATATTTTTCATAAATTCAACCGCTACAAAATCCGTAACATACGTAGCTATAATTTATATTATAGCTTATAATGTGATGGACATCCATATACATCGCTATAGTTTACTCATAACAGGTTCGATGCTAATAAGAATTATCAATCAAATCATAACAAAATACACATAGAACAATAGGTTTACCTACAATGTACACACGGCTACACATCAAGCTATACATTTCCAGCATAAGCTGACCTCGCATTGTACGGAAATCCTATACAATGCGAGATCAGCATAAACTGGAAATGGAAAACTGGAAACATCTCTTAATATACTGGTCGGTCGTTCGGCCGCAACGTTACGTTACGATACAAGCACTCGAGATACCTACACAGGGTGAAATGGGAGTTGCGGCTGTTGTATAGCCAGCATTCGACATTTGTATTACCTACTACGTGAAATAATTCTCGGAATTGGATTCTACTGTTCCCGAAGATATTGCTGGCTGTATTCACGAACATTTTTAAAAGGCTTGTGCAGACCAGCGCGACACAAAGACACCGCTAGTCGCGCGACGAGCGGTGCCTTTGTGTCGCGTCGCGTGTCGCGCCTGTCTGAAAGAGCCTTTAACCGACTTAAAAGGAGGAGGTTCTCAATTCGAGTGTATGTTTTTTTTAAATGTTAGGTACTCCGCCAATTATGAATTGATTTTGATGATTCTTTTTTTGTTTGGTAGTTTATACTTCAGAGGTGGTCCCATTTAAATTGTATTAACTTTGCTTGGGTACTTTTTGAGTTAGCTTCAACAATACCTACTTTTCCCACTTAGTCTATATGGATGATGTAATGATGTTATAATAAGTTTTACATAGCAGGTATTTGTGTGGGGTAGGTACAACAACCAAAAAGTGAAAAATAAAAAGTCTGCGGCAAAAAACGAAAATATTAGGACCAAAAACACCGACTTCAGAATTAAAGTTATTTTTCACTTTTTTGTTTTTTTAATCCCTTTTTTGTGTTTTTATTGTGTTTTTTTTAATCGCTTTTTTGTTTATTTTAATTTATTTGCGTAGCATGTAGGTATTTACAATGAGGTGGAGATGGAAGGAGTTGTTCTCTAATCTCAGTAGCTTTAATACGTCGTGTTTTTTAAAATTATAAACCGAATCGATTGGCAAAATAAATAAGTAATCTAACAATGGTGCCGATTCCCTTGTTCACAAACTAAACTAAATTTAAGTTCAGTGCATCTTTTTCTTTCTATTTCATTAAGAAAAGGACAGAAGATAAATTTTAGTTTAGTCCTGTCAAATTAATCAGCGCCTGTCACTACTCCATACAAGTTTAGACGTGATTAAAAACTTGCCTACTAAAATTACGTCAATTTACGTCAAGCGCTGATTAATTTGACAGGACTAAACTAAAATTTATCTTCTGTCCTTTTCTTAATGAAATAGAAAGAAAAAGATGCACTGAACTTAAATTTAGTTTAGTTTGTGAACAAGGGAATCGGCACCATTGTTTATATTGTGGGAAAGGAATTTGTTTGAAAATTGCATAAGTATAATGATCACTCCTTGACCGTATCTTAGTATCAATAGGACATTACAATAATCTAAGTAGAGCAGCTACTTCTTTCTTCCTAGCGTTTTTTCCTAAATAACTAGGTATAGGTATTGAGGTCGGCTATAGCCTTACTAGATTCTAATTCACATCTTACTATAATACTTCATTTGAAATAAGATTCGACATTTTTACAGTCCGTTCAACCGATTTTTACTTCTATTGCGTTGGTAACCACTTTTTTGCTTTTTAATGTCATCCTACGGTATAGAAGTCAAAATCGGTTGAACGGACTGTACAAAGGTTTGTTTAAATGTCTAATCTTATTTCAAATGGAGTATAGATACTTTTAAGTAGAAAAATTAATTCCAAGGTAGGTATATCTGTAGAGACCATCTGGAATCTGTTCCTTACACATTTTGGTCGAGTTTGTTTTCATGTTTCTTAGTAATAAAAGGAGCCTGCAGACGACAGAACATTATTTCTATAATAGCTAATCTTGCGACAGTCAAAAAGTCCGATTTGACACCTTTAAAAATACTTCGTGTAGTGATGGGAAAAAATATCGGTTGCTTTAAAAACCGATTCTTGAGACATATCGATTTTTATCCCAGTTGGTTATTTTATTAATTTCTCTTAAGCTTTCGCTTAATGTGAATCGTCGGTGGTTGGCCGAGATAGTAAGAAGTGCAAGCGAAAAGTTGTTGTTGGGTGGAATAGACATGTTGCCGACGCGCACAGGATTTCTAGGGATACCTAAGTTTATGTTATGGTCATGCTACGGTAGGCCTACTTCTGGTCGGAAAACGGATATTTAAATCTCGGTTGAAGTGGTGCCAGAGCCAAGAGGATAAGATAAAAATGGATATCCTGGCATCAAGTCATTTGAAAAAGGACTTTCGTGGGTTTTGGAAGAACACAAACAAGCTTAATCATAAGCCTAGCGTGCCTGTGTGCGTTGACGTTGTGAGTGATGTGCAGGGAGTAGCTGAACTTTTTAAAGCTAAATTTGAGGTAAAGTCGTCGTTAGGACCGTCGCAGGCGGTGATCGATGTTGAGCCCAATGGGAAATTAGAAGTCAGGGTTACTGCCAGAGACATCGCTTCTATCATACAGTCAATGTCAAGAGGGAAGTCTCCTGGCCATGATGGGCTCAGCATCGAGCATCTTCAGTATGCGGGCCCTCATTTGACGCATGTGTTGAAACAATCTTTGCCTGAGTCATGCGTATATACCCTCGGATATATTGAGAACAGTTGTAGTGCCCATAGCTAAAAATAAAACTGGACTATTGACTGATAGGAATAACTATACTTAGACCTATTTCAATGGCTACGGTTGTGTCTAAGGTATTGGACAGCGTGCTTAATGCTCAATTGAATTAACATGTTCAATTACATGACAACCAGTTTGGGTTTCGACCAGGGTTGTCTACCGATAGTGCTATATTGGGCTTTAAGCATACTGTGGAGTACTACACACGCCGCAGCACTCCGGTTTACGCTTGTTTCTTCGACCTGTCGAGTGCTTTTGATCTGGTTTCGTATGACACTCTCTGGAAAAAGCTTAATGATGGGAAGCTACCATCTGAAATAATAAATATTTTTAAGTTTTGGTACGGGAACCAGGTCAATAGTGTTAGGTGGGACGGGGCCTACTCGAGTATATGGTCTTGAGTCGGATGTGAGGCAGGGGGTCTCAGTTCTCCTACGCTCTTCAACCTGTACATGGACCAGTTGATTGGGGAGCTAAGTAGCACCAGAGTCAGATGTTATATTGATGGCATATGTGTGAACAACATTAGCTATGCAGATGACATGGTGCTGCTCAGTGTCTCAGTCTGTGGCCTGAGGAAACTGGTGAGTGTGTGTGAGAGGTACGCCAGTGCTCATGGCCTGCTGTATAATGTGAAAAAGAGTGTCGTGATGGTGTTTGGGGCTGGTGGAAAATGTCCAGAAACGGTACCTCCGGTAATGATGAATGGTATACCGTTATCGAGAGTACACTCATTCAAGTACCTTGGGCATGTTTTGTCCACTAGCCTTAAGGACGATGACGATATTGAGAGAGCAGAGGGTGCTGTCGGTCAGAGCGAATAAGATTGCTCGCAGGTTTAAGCGTGCTTCTACGGAGGTTAAAAAAACACTTTTTAGAGCCTTCTGTTCCTCGTTTTACACCTGTGGCCTGTGGGTAAATTTTACGCAAGGATCGTACAGCGCCCTTCGCGTGCAGTACAATAATGCTTTCAGGGTGTTGATGGGTGGGCACGCCACAATTGCGGCGATAAGACCCCTCTTTGAAGAGAGGGGTCTTATCGCCACAATTGCGGCGATAAGACCCCTCTTTGAAGAGAGGGGTCTTATCGCCGCAATTGTGGCGTGCCCACCCATCAACACCCTGAAAGCATTATTGTATTGCACGCGAAGGGCGCTGTGAGGCGCCACGGCGTCCTCACCTTCCGCCTGACGCAGGTCCTCACTGGACACGGCTGCTTCGGGAGGTTCCTGTTCAGGATAAGGCGGAAGGAAACGCCCAGGTGACAACCATTGTGTGGATCGCCCGGAGGATACGGTGGAGTATACGGTGGTGGTCTGCCCGGATTGGGCGGAGCATCGACGTGTCCTCGTGGAGGCGATCGGCGGCTGTGATCTCTCGCGTTCGGCCCTGGTTCAGGCCATGGTACGGAGCGAGAGGAAATGGCAGGCCGTCACCTCCTTCTGCGAACCGGTAATGCTCGCGAAGGAGGAGGCGGAACGCGTGAGGGAGAGGCAAATTTAGCGCCCTCACGCCCCTAACCGCCGCAGGAGGAGACGCCCTGGGCGGGAATCGTGAGCCGATTTCCGGCCACCGTAGGCGCAGGCTTGCGGACGGTGAGCAATGGGTAGCTCGCCGTCCGATAAGGACCAGGCCCGGGTCAACGGCGCGTTGTGTTCCACGCGCGCCTCAAAGAGATGTCAGCAGAATTGACGGGGTCCGCGCCAATGCCTGCCGGGGCTGCGAATAAGGGCCGAAAGGGACATCGTGGCCCCCGGTCAGAGTCTGACTTTGATAATTTCCCACAAAAAAAAAAAAAAAGGTGTTGATGAGGCTGCCTCGCTTCTGTAGCGCATCAGGGATGTTTGCGGAATTGCGTGTTGATTGCTTTTATGCATTAATGCGTAAAAGATGTGCGTCCTTGGTGCGCAGGGTGCGAGGCAGTTCTAACAGCATCCTGAGAGTTATTGCTGACAGGCTGGACTGCTGTATTGTAAGTCGTTGCTCCAGTATCTTAACTGGAATACTGAAGCAGTGACTTGTGTACTTTGTTGAGTGTGTTTGTGTAGATCATTTTTGTTGTAATTGTATCACTAACATAGTTGTAAGTTTATTTTATTGTTACTAACATTGTATGAGTCTCATAGTTACCTACTCGTAATAAAGAATTTAATTTAATTTTAAGAATGATATACTTTTTAGTATTATGTCATACCTTTCCATCATAGTTTTCTGTTTTCAGTTTGTTTGTTAGTATCTAAACCCAAAGTACTTTTCAGAATTGTTTTTAAAGATGTTGCACTGTCATAATAAAAGTTTGTAAATTTAAAGGACACATGTAATTTACTCACGGTGGGGTATCGTTAAGCATCGATTTTTCAGAACATCGATTTTATTCGATCAAAAATGGCTTAAAACGGTCACAGCCGTAGGGCAACGAACCCAAAGACATGACATTGCAGTAAAGTTCTGTCAGAATATTAATCAACGATTAATTCGTGATTTTGAGTGCATTTTTCCAATATAAAGTGAAACTTGGTGCTTACGAATGATATTCATTGTTATAGTGTAGGTATGGATAAAATAGTAATTAATTAGGATTATGAATTTGATTTTTCGATTTCATACGTAGACGTTCATACAAAGTTGTCGCGGCATGTATAATGAGAAACGTTAAATAGGGCTTCGAGATTGTCACGAGACTAACCGAACCCAAAAACTAAGTATTTTCAGTAAAAAAGATCGCTATTGATGGTAGACAGTATAATTTTTCTGTCATTGAATGTCGTCCCACAATTCCGTAAGATTCATTATTCTCTGACAGATTATTGGACATTAAAACCATGAATAGCCCCTTTCATCTCCAGTATGCCAAAACTGGTGATTGATAGGTTATTTATTGGTTTGGTTTTTCCCGCTAAAGGTTTAATCAAGGTTTTCTTCGATGCCTTGTTTTAAGGCTTGTGCAGACCAGCGCAACACGCGACGCGACACAAAGGCACCGCTCGTCGCGCGACGGGTGGTGCCTTTGTGTCGCGTCGCGTGTCGCGCTTGTTTGTAAGAGCCTTTATGAGGTGAGCGTCTTGTGATGATTTGAGACAACAACTAACAGACTAACACCCTTTCATGAGCTAGATATATTTATTTTTATTTCAGACCAAATCACAAGATCCATAACAAACAACTAACAACTTAATAACCTAATGTTAGCTAACATTAGGTAAAGACCTTTACTAACAACTTATGGATCTTGTAATTTGGTCTGAAATAAAAATAAATATATACAGCTCATGAAAGGGTGTTAGTTGTTGTCTCAAATCACAGATGGCGCTGCATGGACTTGTAACAGGTATTATCTACTATTGTGGACGTCAACACAAACACAATGTAATAAACAAAAAAATTATAATAATATAATTATTTCTTCTTTCAGGTTGTTCGGTGCAGAGTCGAGCCATAGATAAATAGTATATTTTTGCGATAATTATGGATGCCTTGTAACTTTACTATAAACATAGTTTAACTACTTATAACTCTAAATTACGTTACCGAAAATATGTTATACTTATGTTATGTTAGCGAGGAGCTCTCCTTAAATAAGTAGGTAGGTACTACCTAAGTTTTGTTTTTTCAATAAAAATTCATTGTGCGTTTTTTTGAACTTGGGTTTTTAATTTGCAGTTTCACAAAACATTCCCCGAAGGGTTAGGCAGAGGTGCGGCTATACTGCCCTGCTAAGCCGAAAGGCGCTATCTCTGAGATACGCCCTTTTATTTTTTTTATACCTACTATTCAATAGCTATAACAATTTCGCATCTAATGGTATAAGCTAAATAGCGCTATCTAACTTTAAACATTTAAAAGAACCATTAAAAAGTGCGCTGTCTAACTTAAAACATTTAAAAGAACCACTAAAAAGTTTTTCATTTCTCAGTTTTTCCTTAAATTACAATTTAAAAAGTAAATTTTCTCAAAATTTACTCCGATTGTGATAGCGCCTTTCGGCTTAGCAGGGCAGTATAGTACCTACACCCACATTTCGCCAGCTATATTTATTGTTTACTTACAGTTTCACTTTTAAAAGTAAAAGCCTACTAACTATGAACTCTGAAAACGTTTTCAAAGACTAATATTTTGACGTCAATTTACCAACTTATTATTTTTTAACAAATTATTATTTCCAACACTGTTGATTGATATCAACTTTTTGGCAATAAAAGTCATGGACCGATTTTCAAACATAAAATTATAACGTACGACACAAAAAAAAAATCTAGCTACTGTAGAGAGTCTTATTCACGTTACAGCACTTAAGATAAAAATATCTAATGAATTTAAAAAATAAAGCATCTAATCATCGCTCATAAAACTATCTAAACAATATGATAATTTTATTATATCAACGTAGCTATACATTTTTTCGGTACAAATGACCGAATGAAAAAAAATGCAAGCATTTATTGCGCCGAAATGCTTAAAACGGCAGAAAAAAATTCGTAAACAGATTTGGAAAAAAAGTTAATCTTGGTGGGGAGGGGCGTTGCTTTGGGCGGTGATCGGCCCACCTTCACTGGTGGGGCAAATTGCTTGAGTTAGTTGCGCATCGGCAGCGACCAAGATCGCACGCATGTATCGCGAGTGAGTGCTGCAGTGTTGTGGGGCAGAGGCCCATACATTCGAAAATAGCAAACGAAAAAATTGAACCCCAGATGGGAGTATACGAGGAGAGGGGAACGATGCACTGGGTACGACACTCACTTTTTAGTAACTTTTTTTTTCCATGTTTTGTCTATTACTTAAAAGTTTTTGGTTTTTTTTTACTTTAATTCATTCTGTTTTAGGTTCCATAAGTTATATGAATGAGTTTACATATGTTATTCACGCTATACAACTTTATGCCATTGCTTTTTAAAATAAATGGCTTTTCCAATTTGAAGAAACTACACAGAATGTTTCGGAGATGTTTAATTACAAACATTCATTTAAAGAAAGTCTGCAAGCGTTGACTGAAACTTGTTACAACTAACTGTTAGGACTATGTTAATTAGATTTCATGAAGTATATTTTCTTTCTGTATTTATAATTATTATTGGTTAATTTATTTAAATAAAATGAATATCTTACACCTACTTTCATCTCCAACGTTTACTTTTAAGAATATTCAAAATTCTCTAAATATTCAATACGGTGAATATTACAGAAAACTGATAATAAAATCGCATCTTTTCTATGGATGTTTTCATAACTGTAGAATATATAACAGGTACCTATATAAATAAGTAAGTATAATATTATATTATCTTTAGGATTTTGCATACGAACGGATCTTACAATGTAGACTGACACGACAGTTCAACGGATATTGCAAAATCTATACATATACATTAGGTACCTATATATTATAATAAACATGAAAATGTATCTAAATTGTATAGGCAACTGCCTATAATTAACATACTCGTACATACAAACTCAGTCAAATGTCTATTAGAAAGGTCTTATATTATTAACGAAAATACCGGCTATATATAATTCAGAAATAGTTATATATTTTTGTCTTGTTGGCCTACTCGTGTCTATTAAAACAATCTTCCTTTATTCCAAGTATGTACCATGTATTATAAATAAACTATGTATAATATATTATTTGTAGTTAGTAATATTATATATTTTTGCACAAACAATGGCGGGATTATGATCGCTTGGTCTTTAATAGGTGTTATAAGTGTATATGCGCAAGCGCAGATCTTCCTTATACCTACATTGCGCTGCATGTTGTAGATACTCTGCACATAATGTATGTAGAATATTATGTAGATAACTCACATGTACGACTTTGAGCAGGTAGGTATAGGATTCTGTACAGTTTGGAACTATTTCTCAAAACAATCTAATTAAAAAAAAATCCTAAGAAAGCGGACGTCCTATCATATATAACCGCCGGGTAATATGATGGTCATACATTTATAGAGAGCATTTTTTACACCGTCAAGTCAAACATCAACCGACAGCCGTCATTTTGTGCCCACTATATGACGGTACTGAATTCTGCGGCGGCAGATAAATAATAATAAATAAATAGTAAAATTATTGTTTGTTTATCAAAATAATACACAGACACAGTTCAAAACAAAGTAGTAGAAATACAATAGCATAAAAATGTAGCTTTTGCACAGAAGATTTAGGTCTACCAAAAAAAAAGTCCATGCATACAAAAAATTGTGAACCCTGTCCCTTAAACTAGGAGACCTGTATCTTAAAAGACAATTCACTATGTTCTGTAATAACATAACAGAGTAAGTACATAAAGCTTTGTATAAAAATTATCTGAAATGTGCGCGTACGCAGGCTTACTGTATGATGCATAAAACCATGTCATAACCCTAGTTATGATGTTCTTTAATTAAACCTAGCTTACTTTTTTATTTTATCAATTGATAATGAACAGCTTCATTATATAGCACATAAAACATTGTTATTAAGAAGCAATCTAGCAGCCTACTTTATTATCCATACATTAAACTTACTAGATTTTAATCAGTGGCTGCCATTAGAATACTAGATTAGCAATAGAACTTCATCATCATCATAATCATCATTAATAGCAGCCTTGTTCCACTCACTGCCAAGTCCCTATCGTATCCTATATTATTAGCATTATTTGTATATGTATATTGTAATCACGTTCTCGAAAACGGCTCTAACGATTTCGATGAAAGTTGCAATAAAGGGGTTTACCGGCGAAAAATCGATTTAGTTAGGTCTCAAATCTGGGAAAAAATCTTTTTCTCTATTTTCACCCGAGTAAAGCTCGGTCGCCCAGATACTAGTATATAATAGAGCTTATGTAGGCAGTATCTGTGTATTCATTACGTTGTCATATAAGTTTGAAAAAAAAAAAACGTTCCTATAACGGGCCTAAAATGGCCGCTTTGGCAGAATCATAATATGATAATCATATTAAAACTCACAAACTGACAATTCATAATATTATCTGCGTTCAATTCATATTACGCAATTTGACAGTTTTGTATTATAATGAAATAACATTTAAACTGTAGAAATAAAAATAAAAAAATAATTTGATTAATAAAAACTGTTAAGAAAAATTTACCGATAAAATTACGATCTTCATTTTTTTATGCGGCAATATTTACACCAATTGTGATTCTGATAGGAATTGAATTGAATATGATTCAGCTAATATGTGTCACCATAGAGGAATTGCTAATGATCTGCGGGTCTAAAACGGCCACATTAGCAATTCCTCTAAAAGCAATTCATTTTCTGAATCCCCAGCAATTCCTCTATGGTGACACAAATATTTTAGCTGAATTATATTTAATTCAATTCATATCAGAATCATATTTGGTGTAAATATTGCCGCATGAAAAAATGAAGACCGTAATTTTACCGGATAATTTTTCTTTACAGTTTTTATTAATCAAATGAGATTTTTATTTTTTATTTCTGTGGTTTAAATGTTATTTCATTAAATCATAAAACTGTCAAATAGATGAATTGTGTAATATGAATTGAACGCAGATAATATTATGAATTGTCAGTTTCTGACAGTTTGTGTGATTCATAATATTTTCATAATATGATTCTGCAAAAGCGGCCGTTTTAGGCCCCTGGGAATTCAGAAAATGAATTGGTTTTAGAGGAATTGCTTAATGTGGCGGTTTTAGGCCCACGGTTTCATGTCAAGTTGTGTCTACAAGTCTATATAGATGACAGGTTCTATTTTATTATTAGGTATATTTTGTATTGATTGATACAACTAATACATACTTACCTAAATATTTCAAAAAATTCTTCAAAACGATTAAAAAAAATAAAGAAAAATTGTTAATTCTGCGCAAATAAGACGCATATACCTACTCGTATTAACATCAATATCTGTTATTAAATATAATATGCCTATAGCTTGTTAACAATGTTTTGTGATATTGCTATTAGAATTTAGGTCAATTTAAGGAAACAAATCATTTAAAAGGTGCCCGAGTTACATTACATCCAGTAATATTAACCCGGAAAACTTTTAGTTATTCCCGGTAAAAAGGTATTTCCCACAGTGTATACTCGCTTTATTGAGATTTGGTTACTACCATACAACCATTTGTATGGTTACCCGATAGATTTTAATTAATTAAAAGTTTTGGTTACTATGCTACTTTCAGTAACTTCATAATATTTAAACACTTTGACCGCAGAAACACCATATTGTCGACCGTAGGTTCAATTGAGGTAAGGGACAAAATACCCAAAAAGAGTTGAGTATACAGTTTTGTTCAGAATTTTTCGCTCTATCGAATGGTGAATATGAAAAAATTCTAACGTAAGAAAAACAGACCCGAAAAAGGTTAATAAGAAAAAAGTTATGGGCGATTTAGTCCAAAACAAAAACTTCGTCAGCCTCTCCTGAAAAATCGTATTTTGTCCCTTACCTCAATTGAACCTACGGTCGACGATATATATCTTACTATAATAATATTATTAATGTGAAAGTTAGTGAGTATGGATGGATGGATGTTTGTTACTCTTTCACGCGAAAACGACTGAACGGATTTAGATGAAAGGAGATAATTCATTTTGGGCTAAATAATGAAAGAAAAAAAAACTGTCAATATATGACTATTCTCTTCACTTTTCACTATGGGACCAAATCTGTAGGGCCATTCCCTGCGCTGTTATACGAGTTTCACATTTAGCCCAAAAATGTATGGACACATGTAACACAGGATAATTTTTATCCCGATATTCCCACGGGATCGAGACTTATGCGGGTGAATCCGCGGGGCGCTGCTAGTACATAATATATAAATAATACTAATTAATATAATATTATAATAAATGTGAACGTTTGTGAGGATGAATGGAGATGGATGTTTGTTACTCTTTTACGCAAAAACTACTGAACGGATTTGGATAAAAATAGGGACACTGATAGTTTATAACCTGGATTAACACATAGGATACTTTTATCCCGATATTCCCAACGAATCTAGACTTATGCGAGTGAAACCGCGGAGCGCTGCTAGTACATTTATAAATGACAATACAAATAAATAAACGAAGAATTTATTATTTTGAAACTTATCTCTAAAACTTTTACGTTTAATGTAGAGACGGAAAAGTAAACATTCATAATATCACGACAAAACAACAGAGAAATCTTCTCTTTGTATATAGCGTTAAGGTGTACTCTGTTCCAGTAGAACCTTCTATAATTCAACATCAATGACGTAACCAATATTTAGTAAAATATAATTTAAAAGAGTGTCCGTGGAGTTTCTTGCCCTTTCTTCCCCATAGGAACCTACTACGCTTTGGAACGTGCAACTAGCTTCATCTTTCTGACTGACCGATTCCTTTAACAATTTAAAAGAAAATGGTTTATTTAGGTAATTGAAATAAATGGTTTGAAGTTGAGTTTAAATAATATTTATAAAAAAATTAAAAAATGTGATAAAAGTGTTGTGTGTGACTAGTAAATATTTAAAGTCAAAACTAAAAGTTGAGCGTCCAACCAAACGGCCTGCGCCGGCGCACGTTTGCTTGCACAGTTGCGCCGGATTAAAGAGAAGTCCAATATAATTACTTATAGCCACTGTTTGTATGTTGTAGCTGTAGTAAATTTTTGATATAAGAATATTTTCTTTAATTAAAACATTTTTTTTCCACCCTACTGCTAGGCAAAGGTCTCTCCCATATTTCTGCATTGCCTTTCAGCCAATCTGATAAATACAAATCCCAAGATTGAACTCAATAACTCGCTAACATTGTAATTCCGAACCATCATTACTTGCTTGCGCCTGTAATAAAATATTTTAGTTTTAGTTTATTTTTAGGCACTATAATTGTTTGAGAAATGTTACTGTTGACTACTTTTTGTAAAAGTTTTATTCAATAAAATATTATTAAAAAAATATATAATTTTAGAAAGTAAATATTAGTGAAAGATTTGTCTGAACTATTAGTTCAGACAAATCTTTTACTGACCTGGATCGAAAAATTTTTTTTTTTGACCCATGTCAGTGAAAGATTTCTCAATAAATGAAGGCAGTGCCAAAATAATTCAGATCTTCGCACCTTATGCCTAATCTACATCCCATTACTGTATGATCTAGATATCTGTATCAAAGCCAAATGACCTATTTGCAAGTCCAAGTTTTGTACCAAGTTTATAGATCGGGAGGGTCAAAGCCACTCAAAGGTGAGATATCGAGTTCATCGCTTTCCTGCCATAATACGTTACTGTCAATTGAATATTCCAAGTCTACTAGTGCGTCTATGTGTGTATCTATATATATCTATGTAGATAACTAAATAAATTTAGGTCTGATAGATTAGTGGGACTATATTTGTAGAAGTGGTATATAGTGTTACTTTAAAATAACTGATAGGTAGGTTAAACTGAAGTAAGTTTTTATTCGTTTTTATACTTAACTTTATATAATTATACTTTAGTTAAGTAATTATTTCCAAACTTTAAATTAATTAAATCATAGTTGAAATGGAGCTCTTTGCCAAAAGCTAACTACTTCTAGTGAAACATAGATAATGCTAGTGCCACTATGGTGACATGGTGACTATACAGGGAAACGACCGCATAGTTATTGCTATATCATTGGACAAGACGAAATAAGTAAACAAGACAGAAAGAATGTGCAAGATCGAAGAAATGGACGAGATCGGAGAACTGGACAAGACTGCAGAGCTGGATAAAACCATGGAAGTGAACCAAACCGCAAAACTGACAAGATTGTAGAAGTGGACGCGACTGAAAAATTGGGCAGATCAGTTTGTAACATGCCCGAACATGCAGAAAGTTTTGAGTCTTGAGAACACCGCAGTGTTGAATCTATGGAGTCGAAGTGGAGGCAAATGATGATGATATTCCCAGTGGAAGTGTAGAAGTACAAACACGTACCCAAGTTGCCACCATTACCCTGTTCGATAACTGCTTTATTAATAAAACTCGACTTTTAGACACGTTCTATTATTACTACTTCTTGTTATTTTCATATTCATAAAGTGAGACATCATACCTAAGATGATAAGATGTCAGAAACACTACTGTCTTGGAAACACTGGAAAACTCGAAAGAGATCAATAAGAGTATTCAAAGAAAGTTAAAATATTTCAGTCAACAGTCTATACAAACGCTTGTAATCAACTAATCATACACTTGAAATTAAAAGGCAGAAGAAGGTCATCCGCGAGAGGATTATGGCTCGGCTACCAATGTGTGGTGAACTGTTGATCCTTGCTACAGCATCTAAAGTGAAGCGTCAAGACAGCCAACAAAAAGAAGAGGAATGCAGAGGGCAATGGACTACAACACTATTTAAGTATGAACATTAGTGGCAAATTGGCGATATATAAATGAAAGTCTTGCGATTCCTGGACAGTTAGCCCCAATGCCAAATTCTCTGGGTTACTATTTACTACGGCATAAGCTTGCCCCATATCATTCTATCTTTGTGCCAATATGAGAAAGTAAAGGGTTAAGAATCCAAGACTGCAATCCCACAATAATATAACACAGGTTTTTCCTAGCATAGGGGTCATCGTTCAATATTTTATATCAAGCTATTTCCACGTGTAATTAAGTGTCAACCTGTATCTGTGTACTTTTTTATGTCAAATAAACAAATAAAAATAAATAAACAAATAATAAATAAATAATATTTAATTAGTGGCTACCGACTGCATAAAAAACGCAATTATATTGGTTTAAAACCGTAACCCGCTGAATGTTTAAATTACAAAGATTACCTATTATTACGGTTAATTACTGGTGGGGTTAGTTACGTTAGTATATTAAGTTGTTGTAATCGATTTGAACAAGTATTATTAAAATTATGATACTTTTATTACCATCCCATAGACGTGGTTAAAGATTGTTATAAAATGACTCCATCTTGCCAAACGGATTTATGCTTGGAGATTGTGGTTGTAGTGCGCAGGAGGATTCAGTGATGTTTAGGGGATACATTTTGTTGCTGTGTTTTGCTCTTTATGTGCCTTGCGTTTCAAGATTGGCATGGCCCTTGTAAAAGTAAGACCACAATATGTATATAGTACCGATGTGGCGAAAAGGCCTACTTAAGTGGTGCAATAATATAATAAGTATCATGTAATACAGGACTAGGTATTTGAATTCGTTTTTACTCTAGCCATAACGCCTAGACAATTTCTTTGCCTTGGTTGTGTTTGTATGCTGTCGCTGACTGATCATCATTTTAAAACTAACTTTAAGCTTTTGTGGCTTGAAAAATAAAGACTGAAATTATATTGAAGTTCATTATAAATCTACTACTCTTAGCAAGTGAATGATTTTTCTCTGTTGATGGACGGTTTAGAGGTGAGTCAGTTGACACAATCCTCTCTTTATCTATTTTGTTGGAAGATGAAACGGTGATGGCCTATTCCTGAAGAGATCTACATGTATATCATTGTGAGTACTATGTAGGTACAACCAAGCATTGAACTAAAATAAAATAATGAAACTTCCTTTCCGAAAAGAAATAATTAATGTTAAATACTCCCATTTACACTTTCATTTCAAAATTAAATACTCGTACATAAATTTATTAAATATTTTATAAAGGTTTTATTGTTCCATTTTAAACTGAAGCTTATCATTATTTCTCCTAGATTATGAAACTGAAAACTTTCAGCTGTTTTTCACAATCATTTTGATAAAATGATTGTGGAAATGTAGTTATTACGTTATTATTTTTTTAAAGGGAAATAAATACCTTCGGATGAAATTTGTGTAAACAAAATTGCGTAGATTAGATACCACACCATTATAACCAGTAGGTGCAACATTATTGGAATTTGTATGCTGGTATAATTAGCGGCCTTATAACTAATGAGAAGGAATAGACTTGTGGTGCACCAGCACCATCTATTAGGTACTGCATAGCCGAAATTATTACCAAATTGATTATTAGCGAACACTTTAACGCTGAAGCCTGCCATGTTTAGTGAAACATTTTGCGGTAAATTACTAATATCGGTTTATGACAAAATGTTACTTACTGCAGTAGGAACAAGAGGGCTTTTCCTAAATTAATTTTTCATGAATGAGAGACTATATGCCTGTGTGTATTACATAATGTAGATAATTCTGAAACATTTTAAAATACACACCTAACCCTTAACCGGGTTTTTGAGAGTACAGGCGTTAGGTAATGTTATTTTTATCCTTTATTAATAAGAACAATCAGGTTCTTATTTTAATTAATTAAAATCTAGCCTATAAGCAATTTTAATCTAACTAAATTTTTGACTTAAAAATTAGAATAGTGAGTAACAACGTGTGTGTTATACGTAAAAGTATTATGATCTGACAAGTTTTTAGTGAGAGTTTCTTTAATCTTAAAGTGTATTTTTTTTTGTTTTGAGAGACATCGTTTTCCGTCGGAACTTTTCGACCAGACTCGGGCCATATAGGCGTAGGGGCGAAATATAATTTTATAAATAAATTGATTACAAAGTTTGCAAGGTTCAGTTCAGTTATATAGCAGTGATAGCCTAGTGGTGTGACCGTCGGACTGCCAAGTCATAGGTCTGAGTTCGAACCCAAGGCACGGGCCTCTGACTTTTCGGTTTCATATGCGTATTGTTTATCACTTGCTTAAAAAACGGTGAAGGAAAACATCGTGAGGAAACCGGCATGCCTGAGCATTTCTCGACGGCATGTGAAGCCAAGTCAGAGGCCCATGGGCGGCTTTAAAATTCTGACACCAGGTCAGTCACTGACCACACGAAAAGAAGAAGTGCAGTCACAAATTATCAGATTTGAAAAATCTGCCCTCAGTAACATTGTTTTTTTCCACAATGTGAACAAAATATTGATAGAACTTCTTATCGGCAGGATGTACCTACCATTATTACTATTTCGACTAGTAAAATCGAATGAGGAAAAAGATTTGTGAGTTTTATATTACCCAATATGAGCCAAACATGGAAACAAGAATTATCCTCTGATGTGGATTGAAATTTAATAAATAATGGAGAATTTTCTATGATACGGAATCAGGAGGAAAAAACTAAGTACCTGGGTACGAGTACTTTAATTCGTAGGTACATCCTACCTACTTACACTTAGATACCTAGTTAAATGGCCGATTTCTTGAATACTAAATACATAAATGCCAGTTTGGTACGTTTATTCCCCATGTCCAAACGAAGTTATGCCCCTAACTACAAAATAATGAACCCTTGGACATTATAAGACCTTAGGTTTATAAGGATTGCAGAATCGGCGAAAATAAAAATAATAAATGCAACTTAATTTCGTCTAAAAGTGTACTTTTACATTTCATTGAACAACGTTATTAGATTCATGGCTTGTCTTTCCCTATGCAAGTAAAGCAAAAACAAAATCTGATAGCAAATTATAAATTATCATAATTCTATTCAGCAAATAAACTAAACTAGTTAATAGGTAAATAATATCACGGTTCGACGATCATTTCCACATTTTTTTGTTAACACAGCAACAGTTCTAAACTAATATTTATATAACTAATCTTCTTGCTAAATAAACTGTTCGAATAAATTACTTTTAAACTATAAATAATAATTAATTTTTCACCGACTTTAGTAAGGAGGAGTGCGACTGAGTTTTTTAAATTTATATTGTTGTAGAACTAGTTTTGCAGCAAACCGGTTTCAGCTGGGTTGTATTGGATTTTTGTAAAGATTGGCTGTGTGACAAACTTATAACAAGCTTTTATTTTGCTGCACCTTTTTCGATAGTATTTTCACTTTTAGTCCTAACTACTAAGTGTCCTACTAAGTACCTGGTACTTCTTGATAGGCCTCCTCCCATACCTATTAACACTGTAATTTGAAAACATTGTAGAAACAGTTTATTTTGAAAAGAGTAACCGTGGAGTTTCTTGCCGGCTCTTCTCCATAGGAAGCGACCGATTGGAACCGTGCACCTAGCTTCTGACGTTTCATAAGTGCCCTTGTAGGTTTATGTGAAATATATATTTTTTTTTTTTTTGAGTTCTTCTTTTTGTAATAGGAATAAAAGTAAAAAATATACTATACTAATTTTACTTCTGTCTACAACCTAACAATCTTGTTGGCACAGGCGCAATGGGAAAGGTTGCAAAATTGACAACAACAAAAAACAAATTGTGTTACGTGTTTGTCCGTCTGTCAAGACCATTTTTCTCAGGAACGGATAATGTTATCGAGTTGAAATTGATATCAAATATTATATTTGTAGACTACGCTTTCAAAAGATACGACCATTCATGACAGATTTTTGGCCGGTTTTTCTTTAATCGTTTGGTATCCGACCAGCAGAAGCATCGTTTAAATATTTCCAATAAAAAGGACTGAGCGAATTGAAAACCAAATGAGATGGTTCATGAGGGGTTTGCTCATCACAATAATATAATATATGTAATAACATAAGTAAGATCTACGCAGTACATAATATTAATTAACATTTACGTAACATAACGCCGGCAGACAATACCGGCCTAGCTCTAAATCTTAGTGATAACTGTGATAAGACAAGCGATGACCTCACCTCACTGAACCCACTGACCCGCAGATAACACTCGTCTAGACTTGCAAAAATCATTCATGGACTACCTACCTAAATTTTTTGCGTCAGTTCGTAGAAAAACATCGAGGAACTCTTTTTGTTCCTCTTCATATTGTTGTTGTTGCAATCTTTAAGCCTGCATTAGCCTTGTGTTGAACGGACAGTGGGTGTTAAGAGCGGACAACCCGTCATACTTTTCATACAAACGCTCGTACGTGATTATGGCGTCGTAATACATCTTTCTTTAAAATTTTTAAACTAGTAGGTATCTTGTGCACTATTTCTAGGTTTCTATGAAACCAAAAAAATAAAATTTCGAGAAATAAATTCAGTACAAGCCTCCGAAAATCTGCATTTTTGCACAATTTTTATCTGAACTTTGGCTGTTCATAATGTACTCATAAATAGTAAAAGTAAAGAAAACATCTGCATAGAAACCTTGCACATGTAATGGAGATTCTAAATGACAAACATATATTTCACAAACTAGTAAAGCTTACTCAAAAACACGTATTTCCTGAAACGAGTTTTATGAAATTTCGGCACACTATTTTTCGTACAATGTTATCGCGTTCTCCCTTGCTTGCTAGTAGTTCTCACTTGCGCTAGATGAAACAACATGCTTTTCGATCAAGCTTGCGTTGACTATAGACGGATCGGGAAGGGCCCTCTTAAAATATGGTTTTCGGGTTAGGTCAAACGTATGGTCAGCTGCGATCTTTCTGTCTGCTAATATAGCATATTCAGCCTATAATGTTCCCACTGCTGGGACACAGGCCTCCTCTCTGCGAGAGGGAGTGGGCCGTAATCCACCACGCGGGCCCAGTGCGGGTTGGTAGATGTCACATGTATTCGAATTTTTGGTTCTAGGACATGCCGGTTTCCTCACGATGTTTTCCTTCACCGTTTTGAGTTTTGTCTGATAATAAAGTGATAGTAAAAATCCAAATGATGAAACAGGCTCTTATGGTGCTGCTGATTACTATGAAAAATAATTAGCACTGTTTTATAATCAAGTTGTTCAAGTCTCTAATGAAAGCAGGTAATGGTTTGTAAAACTAAATGTAAATCGCAGAGCTGACTTTTCGCATTAGTGAAGCTATTAGGTTGTATAATTTTTAAACGTTTAAAATTAAGTACTTGGGCGACCGAGTTCTGCTCTGATGAAAATATAGAATGCCCATTTAATGGTACAGGAAAGTTCCATGCATAGTACCTACTTATTCCATGCTGCCATGGTTAGTAAGTACTTACTAATTCCATGCTGCAATGTCATTATTCATTATCTTGTTCTAAACTTTGGGCGACCGAGCTCTGCTCGGGTGAAAATACGGAGAAAACTAACTTTCCCATATATGAGACCTAGCTAGAGCCGATTTCGAGAACGTGAGTACAAATAAATATATATACAAACAAATATATACAAATATTCCTCGTGTAATAGTATAGGATATAATTATATAAGTATTAAAGCTTGTCAAAATGTCTGCGGAAATCGTGTCAATACTAACTTGACACGGTACTAAGCCGATATCTTTGTTTTCGTAAATATCAGCGAGCAATTGAAAATCCAGATTCTAAAGACTAGCTATAATGGGTATCTAACTGAAATCTACACATAAATATGAGTGGATTAAGGTAAAACCTCCACTGTTAGACATAACAAAGCGGAGCGCTTTCTTATTCCAACTCCACGGCAAATGCAGTAAAACTATAGCACCTGAGTATCGAACCGAACGTCTAAAGCCGTATTTATACGATGCAAGTTTGTTACCCGTGGTAAACAATAAAATTGAAGCAACAAATGAATTGCATCGTCTAAACACTGATTAGACAACGCTCTAATATTTTAGCTTCCACTTATGGTATTCCACAAGTAATTAAATCAAATCGTGTAAGTTAGGCTTCATGGAGGAGGAGTGAGGAGTGCCTCCTTTCTTGCACTTCACTACCTCAAATAAGTTTTAGCCGCCACATGGTTCAACTCTGTTAACTGACTTTCTGACATTAGCAACGGATTATAAACACTGCTTTGAAACTAACAATCTACAAAATAAAATGATATTTTCCGTGGAAACTATTTCTGGATTCTGTTCTATCTATATAATTGTATTGCATTCATGTATGTTTGTTTCCCCAATCAAGTATACATTTAGCTCAGTAATGTAACTGATATACTCCAATGTCGTGTGCAGCTACTGCAGTTTTGCTTTAGTTGCTCAAAGTTTCTCACTACAATTATGCTTTTATTCCTTTGTCCTCTTCGACTTTGTATCTGCCACGATTTCGGTGATTAACCCGTTCGTGCATTAAAACCGCAGGTTAGCGAAACCACTTGAAATGTTTGTAATCGCTATTACAAACTACGCTAACGAGAACTTCAGTGAGTTTGTTCCTATTATAAATGTGAAATATATTATGACATTTATAACTCGGTTAATTACACTTCTTGGTGCGAACTTACAGGCGAGGGTGTAACCTCTATCGGGCGTAAAAGTGGAGGTAAGGATCAGATTTCTAGGCCAACAACCTTTAGTTCAAGGGCTCCAACGTAACTTAAACAATACCCACTTTACCTATATTTTTAAAACAGCTGTTCTTGGTCGAACAGCAAAAAGCACTAATTTATTCATTGCTACTTAGTGCTCAATCTCGTATCTTGAACATGAATAGAATTAAAACAGTACATAAAAGTGTGTCTAGTTCAAATTTTAGAATTATGCTCGAACATAACTGCATGTTTAATATATGGACACAATTATAGCAACTGTTATGTGTATAATTCGCCATTTACATGAATTAGTCGTATGGAAACTGTTTTGATGACTTTTTGCTTCTTTTTGCCGTCTGGATGCACAGTTGCTATAAGACCGATATTGATGAAAGTTACTTAGCAGTCTTAGCACTTGCCTAAGCGTTATTCCTATCACTTTCACACAATTGTCAAACTACAAGTGCAAGACAGAAACGGGCAAAATATCAATCTTGGCCAAGACTTTACGATAGCATGCACTTTCGTGCGGGTTCCGCATGCCGTTAAAAATCCCATCAGCTGCGGAATTTGTACAGGAAAGAGCTTCACGTTGAGATCTGAGCCTCTAAATTCTGATCAGCAATAAAAAAAACCTATTATAGAAAATAAGATGGCGGACTTATGCGTGTGGATTGAATGTTTGCTATTGCTTGCACCTAAAAATCATCTCATTGTGTGCTTTAAATTTCAACTTATGCAACGATCTCTTTCAAAATGATTCATTTGACAATTTTTAATTTTACAGCCTCAATTTTCGTCGATTAATTTTAATTACAATTTAACAATGTTATTCAAACAATAATTTTTGGTGAGATATAAACGTGAACCCTTCTGAATACATACATGAATGTATTACTAATTCCCATTGAGTGATTGCGTAAGAATTCAACCTGAACATGGTTTGTTTACACTTCATCACCTATTTTTGGAACATACTATACGGTTCAAAACTACAGTTTCTCGTGTCGGATCTGAATAAATACCTTATTATAAATTATTGTTATTACTAGATGGTATGATAAAACATGTAGGTATTCAGATATCTGTTAATCTGTTTAATATTTATGTTTGAACCTACATTTATCATGGACCTTGCATTTCTAGCTCTAAGCTTGTAGGCGATGTCGATACCAACTTATATACGCACCTACATACTTATTATATATATTATATCATCATCTGCCTTTCCCAACTATATTGGGGTCGGCTTCCAGTCTAACCGGTTGCAGCTGAATACTAGTATTTTACATGGAGCGACTGCCTATCTGACCTCCACAACCCAGTAACTGGGTAATACGATAAGACTGGTAAGACTGGTTGTCAGACTTTCGGGCTTCTGACGACCCGTAACGACTGTCAAAGATCCACGAATAACAGCCGGGACCAACGGCGTAACGTGCTTTCCGAGGCACGGAGGAGTCTCGGTATGTAAATATGGTCACCCATCCACGGACCAACCCCGGCAAGCGTAGCTTAACGTGGTGGATCGACCCGTGCGGCTGTTATTACTTAGCCATATGTATTATAATATATTGTTTATCTAAATGAGCAGAATCTGCTGGATGCAAGAACCACAGGATTGGTTCATGTGTTGAAGTTTGGGGGAGGCCTATGTCCAGCAGTGGGCATCTTCCAGCTAAAACGATGATTATGATATGACTGTGTAGAATTTTGATATTCGGTTAAACTTACTTCGTAAACAAACCGATGGACCTATCGTTAATACTCTAAAAGAATAGGTAGTAAAAATTATTGAATGCAGATTTGTTCATGATAGAATATTAGACAAAGTATTATTATTAACTTAGGTATTATTATACATAAGAGTGTAAATAAATATAAGAATTAATTTACTCGTTAAAACAAGGCGATGAGGCCTTTTTAATTTTGTACCAGAGACCACAACTTTCCATCCGGGTTTTTCCATCTGGAATTTCTCAGTAGCAGCCCGGAGTCTGGATTTATGTCCGGTTGATGGCAATAGGCTCGCCCCCTATTACGTGGGACTTAAACATAACTGGCGAAATGTGGGTGTACTATAGGTTCACCTCTGACTAACCCTTCGGGGATTACAGGCGTGATGTTATGTTATGTGTACCATAACTTAAAAAAAAGTACGTCGATTTCGCGTTTACGAGTTGTTTTCCATGATCACATGGGTGAAGATAAAAATAAAACATAAATCTATTTTCAGTCATCAAGCATTTTCGTTCCGATTGTTTTAAATACCTTTTATTACATGAACTGGCTACAGCCTTGTGAAAACTAATAAAGCTTACTACATTTTATAGCCCCGAAAATTGTATTTGTAAGGAAAAAGCTAATGAGTTGTGTTTTGCTAGAAGGAAAACATAATCCCGTCTTGAAATACAAACTAGGTTAAGTTGGATTCAGACATTGCTGCAGGCCAGTTACAGACACTTTCTTTAAGATCATTCTTTTGGATTTGTACTTGAACACTTATTTCTTTTGTGAGTGTCTACTTTCTACGGAACAATCGTTTCAGGAATGCCTAGTATTTTATAATAAAAATAAGAATGCGACTCATGTAGCCTCGAACAAAACCATATCGATTTGCCAATTTCTATGCGTTATATGGCCCTTCAGTTTTAAGAGTGCTTAAGTATACGTCTTACGATGAAAATAAATGTTTAGAAAAATTATAATTAATTCTACGATCAAACCTACAAGAAAATCTTAGGTAGCGTTTTGAATAGCTTTGAAACTTCTAAACGTTCATTGAGATCGTCACTGTCTTGGCCATCTTGTACCTCAAAACGGATTCCACCCAACTAATACTTGAAATGTCCGGACTCCTTTTCATAAGAATTCTTGTTTCAGCAACAAAGCGAGAGATACCTAACATCGGCGTACGAGGGGGGCGGCGACTTGTCCCCTGTCGCACCCGCGGCCTCCCCTGGTTCGCCACGCGACTGCACCTCGTGTCGGAAACGGGAGCCCCCGGACGAAACGCCCCAACCTCCCCCTGAAGACGCTTGTGCCGGCTGTGGCGGCCGGATCACTGACAGATACTACCTTTTGGCTCTAGAACGCCGCTGGCATACCCCATGCCTAAAATGCTGCGAGTGCAAGATGCCCCTCGATTCGGAACAACGGTGCTACGCTAGGGACAGCAATATATTCTGCAAGAATGATTATTTCAGGTTAGTCTTAACAATAAAATTTTATACATTAATTACCACCCCCTTGACAAAGTCACTGTCTCCAGTCGAAAACGCCTGTTTGAAAATCACAGGTCTTCATTAGCGTCACCGATCAGGTACAGTAACTTTGTCCGAGTCTCAAATAAAAGCTTTGGGTCAACGTCAAAATCACGTAAAGGTATTTCTGAAAACAGGACTTGCAGTTGACGACAATTGCCAACCCTTTTACTATTTATCTCTACGACTGCTTTAATTAATTTCCTCACTCTATTTATAAATACTTGTTTAAGCATCAGCAGTTTTGAGTTATAAAATTAAACTTCTCTTAAAGACATTTTAAAAACCTCGAGGGCAATTTCGCTCACATAAAATCTCAAATAAACCGTACCAATGTTCTGAAGTTATGATCAAAAGAAACATTTATGAAAACAACACATGTAACTGTCACTTGTATAAAATTTACGAGCGTTACGTTAATTTAGTGTGCATTGCCAGTGCGACAAGAACAGGGCTCCCTCTCCTTGTTATTGAGACAGCAATGCATCTCGTGCGTAACGATAATTATGGTCGCCATAATTATATCAACACTGCAAATTATGAGTGGTCGCAACGCGAGCGGTATTCCATTTTAATATGAATGGGATTTTAGTTGCAGTCTTGAGGATCCGTATTCTTAAAATTTGTTTATTTTTGGACTTATTGAAAAGAATTGATATGCTTAATCTTGTAGGCCTGACAAAGAAAATCAGCTCATTACACAAATCGTTATTCCGGAAAAAAATCTGCCACTTCACCCCGTTTACTAGTGATTAATTAAGACAGACTTCGTGTTAATTATTAACCCGCTCTTAACATTTGTTTAACTATATCGCTAATCTAACGTCTTACTAAACAGACTAATACCTATGACTAAGGTCCAACCACTTAGTCGAAGTCAACACACAAAGTCAACTGCCCCAAGTTAGCTACAATATCTACAGGGAAATACGAACTGTGCTCAGAACGGTATTTGCTTTGAAATCTGCGGGGTAATCGCGTATAAAATGACAATTGATCGCATTTCATTGCGTTATTTACGTTGTTGAGCAGACCAATTTATTAAACATATGAAGCAATGGATTAGAAAATATATCCTTCAGTCTCGGATTGTAATTGACACTGTGTTACGCATTTAGAGTGCCGATCTTGCATCGTTTAATTAAATCACGTAGAGTAGTGAGAAATTCTCAGTTGAATGTACGACTACGTGGAAATTCATGCGAAATTCTAGCAATTCTGATCAGGGAACCCTGGAAACATTGATTGTGGAACACATGACATCGTGTCAGGATCAGCGATTTTAAAAGCGTAATTAAAAGCGAAAATGCTTTAGTTTTGTTAAGCAATTTTAATTATAACAATTTTTGCGCCAATTTATTGCATCCATGATTACGTTTCAAGTTGCATAGTTTAGTGGTAAGTAATGTTTGTGTTTCTGAAGAAGGTGGGGTTACTGTGTGAGCGATATAATAATTATGTATTACTAAATACATAATTATTATATCACTCTAAGGATATCAAGGTATGATTTAAAAATAAACAGAAGAAGAAGTGGCGCTAAAGATTTGCGCCACTAATATCTCAACACTCAGGTTCATTTTGAGTGTATATCATTTTGTGATAGCGATTTTTCCATTTCATTTTAAATGACGTAACCAGACCTTGGCAACATGAAATCGGAAAGAGATCTCTCCATTCGCACGTCATTTAATTCCATCCTTGGCCACTCTTACAGCTGTTATCATCCACCATGTGAAGATCGTCGCTTCACCTGGAACAAGGGCGCTCTTTTGTTGTTTATTTTTCGTATGTAAATCCCCTTGGCCCCTCGTCCAAAAGAAGGAGGGCTATGTGTGGCAGACTTGCGTCGATTTTTTTAAACCACTCTGTGCCAATTTTTGGCATATGCGAAGGGTCTCCTGTCCGGAGGAACGCTTTGGTACAGCCGATCTCCACTCAGGAACCCCAACGGATATGTATTCTTCAGATAAAACAACCGGTCTATCAGCTTGCTGATTCTGTAGGTTATGTTGCTGTCAAAACACCTTGTTCAGAGACGATCCCAAAAATAGCGATTTCAATTGCTCGATAAGTGACTATGAATTTTGTGGACGAGGGTGGCTAAAATAAAAATTAAAGGAAAGTGTAGGAACACACTGAATAGGAAATTAATAAGAGATTATTTTACAAGTAAAAATATAAGCTGACGACGTGTTCATTCCTCCGCCTCTGCCTGCTTCACTGAAACCCGACCCTTATCGTAATATTTATAGAATACAGCATAAGTTACCCGAATCGATTCCGGTAGGTGTCAAAATGCGTTATGTATTTTAATTATTTCTCTGACAAAATTTATTATTAATTGAACTAAGCCTACGATAGGTGATAAAATAGTTAACACTGACTTACTGTCTGAAGGTTAGTTAACCTATTTATACTCCGCCATTGTAATTTTAGAACAGTGTATATTAGCACAAGTTACATTATCATTTTGTTAATATTAATAAACGTATGAAGAAATTAAATTCTAATTGAAGTTTTAAGATAATTTTCTGCTCTAAAGGTTTAGATCGCTATCAGCGGATTAAGAAAGAGTTTTAAATGTTGCTGCCGAATATTAAGTATAATTTGTGGCAGTTTACATAATCAGAAGCCGTTTAGTTTTAGGGTTCCGTAGACAACAAGGAACCTTTATAGTTTCGCTATGTCCGTCTGTCGTCACGGCTTGGCTCAGAGACTCTTAGTACCTACTAGAAAGTTGTGATTTGACAATGGTCATATTAATCACGCCGACAAAGTAGTACAATCAAATCAACTACAGTGTTAAGTTTGTTCTTGGGATAAATTCATCCCAACTATGGAACCCTTCATTATGCGTGGTCCGACACCAACTTGACCGGCTTTTTTTAACTTATTTTAATTATAACATTAGTTTAAGTAGGTGCCCTTGAACTTGGGTAAAGAGCCAAGAATCGGGAAAATTACTAATTCGTAATAGCTTCAGCCATTTCTTAAGTAATGTCGAATTTGCTTTCTACTGCATTCAGAATAATCTAGCCATAAGTAGTTGTTGACTTGCATGGTTCAGTGGTGAGGCATCTTCAAGCCCTATTTGGCACATTTGTATGGACACTCGAAGTCAGGATGCTCGTGATTTGTGTAACTATGTAACTGAATCCAAAAGACCTTATTTTCTGTGGGATTGTAAGGGCATCCTTTATTTACTACTAGATTTCGCCCGCGTGAAATTGGAAGTTATCCCACGAGAACATACTACCGGGATAAAAATATCCTATGTATTTATCCAGGTTATAAACTATCTGTATGCCAAATTTCATCCTAATTAGTTTAACCGTTTTTGCGTGATTGAGTAACAAACATACAATCTTTCACATTTATAATATTACTAGCGGACCCGCGCCACCTACCGGGTCCAATTGTATTTTCAAACCATTCAGGGACCTACTCAAATATACACACAAAATTTCATCCAAATCGGTCCAGCTGTTTAGGAGGAGTTAGGTGACAAACACATTTACAGAAGTATTATATACTAGGCCTGATCAAAAAGTAATGATAATCAGTTATTTATCGCCTATGGGTCCTAGTGTGATGTTAAATAGCCTGTAGCCTTCCTCAAGAATTGGGATATCAAGTGCAAAAAGATGTTTTCAGTTCCAGAGTTTAATACGTTCAAACATACAAAAAAACTCTTCAGCTTTATTATTAGTATAGAAAATACAATAATAAAAAAATAAATTATTACCGTTCAGTTGTACAAAAACACAAACTAAAAAAAAACAATCGACGGCAAAAAACGAAAACACAAAACCCAAGACACCGACTTCCGAAATTAAAGTTATTTTTCACTTTGTAGTGTTTTTTTTTTGGAAGTCGGTTGTTTTTTTTTATAAAAGTTTTTATTTTTCACTTTTTAGTTTTGGTACCTACCCCACACACATTCGAATACCACTACCTGCTACCAGTTACAGGAACTTATCATATCATCTACATACTAAGTGGGAAAAAAATACGTATTTTGTAGCTAACTCAAAAACTACCCTAGCAAAGTTAATAAAATTTATATGGGACCAATTTGGGAGCATACCCTTTCAAACAAAAAAATAATTTTAAAAATCGGTCCACAAATGATGGAGAAATCGGTGGACATACATAAAAAAAAAAAAAAAACAAACAAACATACGCGACGAACATATAACCTCCTCCTTTTTGGAAGTCGGTTAAAAACTATGCAGCGTTAAAACTAAAGGAAAGAGTGTTTAGATGAACTCTGGCACCCGAAGTAAGATTTAACTTGTGTTTAGGGTGCCAGCGTCCTCGCCTATAATATGAACATATATCAGTATTTAGAACGAGCACAGTATATTATTCTATTATTCAGACAACTACTCACTAGTAGATGCATAAATATATGATGTGGCGCATTAATGTAGGTACCTACGTGGGGGTATGTGTATGTATTAAAAAAAGAGAAAAATATGGTGAAAACTAGTGTTTATGTCAGTCTGTGTAAATATAATTATAAATATATGACTCTATTAACTACATTAGGTTAAGCGATTTATACATGTAGTAAATCTTCAGTCTTATCGTAACTCAGTGACAATAGCCACTGTGTGACCCTGGTCTTACATCCATTTAGGCACATGGGACCAATGGTGCATAGCTTATTTATTTTATTATATAAATGGTTGGATAGAATATAATAATGACGCTGAGAAAAAGCTGTACTGTAATATGAACCGATTATCATTACATTTTGATCAGCCTAGTATATAAAGAAGATAATAATATATAGGATATATTAAGTAAGATATATTATTCTTTGTAAGGTAAGAATGCCTACACATAATAATATAGTTCTCTCCTACTTAGTGTCTATATACCAGGCACTGAACATATTGACGGGGTCCGCTAGGGCCAATGCCTGCCGGGGGTTCGAAGAAAACCGATAGGGAAATCGTGGCCCCCGGCAACAGGGCAACCGAAGGAACACGGGTGGGTTTTAGTCAGTAAAAGTCTGACGCGCCCTCCCGCTCCACCCAGAGCGGGAGAAGTTATTTGATAATTACCCACACAAAAAAAAGGCGCTGAACATATTCCAAATACAGTGGGGTCTTTCTTATTGTCATGTGTTGCCTAAAAGCGCGTTATCGGAATACCAAACCATGTATACTCACAACTAAAGCTCAAGCCAGTTTTGTTTTAAAAAGCATTCAGGACAATTTCACGAAAGCTTTCACCTTCACTGACAATCCAGTAAAGCATATTTAGCGGGACTGAGGTGCCGTATAAAGCGCTATAGCCTAAAAGCCTAAAGGCATGCCATTCATCGGTTTCCAATGAACTATGCGACTCATAAATTTGAGCACACTATTCATGATAACACCATTAAAATATGCGTCTAGTGTGGGCCGCGATGTGTTGAGATTGTGCGTCTTTGATGCTTTTTTTTTTTTTGTGAATTTTTTCATTTGAATTAAAAGTCCTAGGTTTTGTCAGTTACTCAAGTGTGTTTAAATAATTATGTCAACATTTTCTTTGTGTAATATGTCATAACATTTTGAACTTTTAGGTACCTATTTTATGTATTTTAAAGCAACTTTTCCCAGGTTTCGACACTAACTATAATGAGAATAGTTCATTTGAAAAGCATCCCATTTTAGTTACCCTTAAGGAATGTTTCTATAGAATGCTTTATGCACATGGTCGTTTCTACCTTCAGTACCAAAATCCGTAACTGTTTCTGACTGTTACGGCCTCAAGATTTACGCTTCTTAAGACAGCCGGAGCGATTACTACTTGAATCAAATCGTTAAAACTAAACAGTCTCATCGCTTAGAGTAAGTGCATCTGGCCAGAACAAAAGGGCGCAGGTTCGACTGTTCAGATTGATTCCTCTATTATTATTATATTTTAGTCTGTATTTTCCCACTGTGGGAAATTTTGCATGTTTCTCTTTGTTAAAGGCTTCTTAAGACCAGTCTTTATCAAAGGAGTCCAGCTCACCTCGCCATCTCAGTCTGGGCATGTACTCTTTTATTCATAGTAAGTGCCGTGGTTATAAACGTTACTTAGCACGTGCTCTGACTTAGACATGTTTCCATTTCTAGAGTCTGGTCACAAAAAAAACGGTGGAATTTGAAAATCTATAGACGGCAACACCATCCTGTTCTACGAAAAAAGAATTTGATACTTTGTGTGTCTTTTTGGTTATTTTGTTTATATTCTGATTTATTCCTGGTAAAATATAGTCACTTTAGCACGATGCAATGTGGATTTGGTACAGTTTTGTCATCTTATGGAGGTTGAGCATAGGTACGACATAGTCAAAAAATTAAAAGGCAAAATATAAAAATCATCAGATCTACTTACAACCCCGAAACTGATATAACTGACTGATTTAAAAGTATACCATCTAAAAATCTTTTTGAGGTTGCCCATTTATTCCATTGCATCTGACACTTGTAGGTAGACAGTTGTGTGACAGTGACTGGCATAACGCTTAGCCAAAGTACGTGATATAACGTTTATAGATCTCGGCGTAAGTCCTCAACGCGTACTCCAATTACAATTCATGTTTTTAATTACTCAAAGACTATAAGTAGGATTATTTCATTGAGCACCTTTAAGGAATGGAATTCTCTATTGTATTAATTATAAATACGAAGGCATTTTCAAGGCCTTCGTGATTTAATATGTATTATTTCGCTCTCATCAAGACTGTAACCAAAAGTTACGAAAGTTGTTCAGTTTTGTAACAACTTTCAATGTAACAATTGATAAGGTAACAATTGATCAAATACAAGGGTAAGTAGGAAGAAGATCGCTTTAGAAGATCATCCCCAATTGAAGAGCTTATAAAGTTGTTTGGTTGGAGTTACTATATAGACACTAGTGGACACTCTTCGGACTCCACTGCAACCATCAAACCACTACATGCTAAGTTTAAAAAGTTATAACGTAAGTAACAAATTGTCAAGTCCCTTGAAACTAGGAAACCATTCCTACTTTCCACATTTTCGAAATACCTTACCATTCGTCGTCACCCAGTGAGTCACCGGTCGGTAGCGTTAACGGCCCGTCACGTGTACATCACCTACGAGTCGTTCTATCAGATGTACGTTTTACATCCTACGTCCTACGGGCAGCGGGCTGGGCTCCACAAGTCACCTTGCGTTATCTGGCCATTTACTTAGAACACGTACCGTCTATCTCGACGGGATGTCGGTGTGGGGCAAGTGACGGCGGGTAGCAGGTTAGGGAGAGCGTGAAGTTGCTAGACCGCCGCCGCTGAATATATGGAAGAAGAATCGGGATGAAACTGATTAGGTCATGAGTTTTTAGTAAGCTTTGTTGGGTAGGTAAGACCGACATCTATTAACGTTACTAAGGTTTGGCTAATACATGTTCCTGTCTCTATCTTGCAGTTATAGTTTGACAGTTGTGCGATAGTGACAAGAATAACGCTTAGCCAAAGTAAGTGCGTACTGTACCTACTTATACGTGTATTTACTTATTCTGCTTATGTGCATGAGCAATTCTGGTGTTTTTCTATGGCCTAGTATACTCTATCAAGTATTACTGGTGGATACTGATAATTGAAAGGGTGCAGATACATAGGTAAACAATTTATAGTCTGCACTTAAAAGTTAACGCTTGGGTGTGGACTTATTTATGACTTAGACTTGCTTCATCAAAAATAAACTGAGTTGATCTTGATTTTATCGTTGGCATATACGGTTTTAAAAAAATCGTTCTGATAGCCCTTGGCTTAGTATTACAGTCGTATTAACTTGTGTGGGACTATAATGTAGTTTCCAAATCGGTATGGGAAACTGCTTCGTTTCTCACGGCTCATTGTGATATATTTCATGTACTGTATCTATTTGTGCCTAATAATATCTTTGTCAGAATTTACAATTATTTACACTAACACATCGTCTTTCTGAAAATGTTTATAGTTTTATAGAAGCTTAGAGACGCTACCAATTTTTTTGCTACATGCACTATTTCTTAAGCTGTGTTGTATTTAAGTTAGGTTCAAATGCATAGTATTCAGCGCTTTTATCGCTACTCGCTCTTCGCTTATCGTTTTCACCGCTTCTACTCCCGATATTAGCCAAGTTTCTTTTTTATATTCCTAATATATTCACTTTTTACTGTTAAAATTATCGACGATAATTCACGACAACGCTGACGTCATTGTACACGTCATAAAGTATGAGAATTATTATGATGTTCCGCTTTGTAACTGATACTCTGATACTTTCAACGATGACTAGATTATGACATATTACGATATAATAAAGTTATTCTATCTGATAGTGGACATTTACATAAATAAACTATTGAGGAAGAACATAAATTTTTATGTTGTAATGTTCAAGCCTTCGAGGCTTCTGTTTTTGTTTGTTCAAGGATTTGGGACTACTGCCTGTCATTATGTAAGAACTTATTAGATAGGGACATAGATCAAGTTCTACTGCAATACTTATAGAACAAGTATCTGCTCTGCAAGTTGAGTTATACACTGGTGACAAATCAAGGAATGAATTTTGCGATTCCAAAATGGTCTCGATGTTATTACGTTCCGCAGCAAGCTAAAGATTGTCGATGACTCCGGCCACAAGAATTCCAAACTCAAAACACGAGAACGGAGTGAGGTGCCAAAACCATAACCTTATTGATTTCAAATCGATTAAATGTTCGATGACAGATTTGATTGCGTGCATCGATATAAACTATAATCGGTATTGACATCAACCGCTCGTCGCCTTCAATACGAACCGACAAGCTCGTTGATATGTTTTCATTCCGTCATGACAGTTTTGATTAGGTTGGACGCGTTGACCGACCGCGGCTAAAAGAGTATTCGTGTTGTCAAAAATCTGTGATATTGATTTCGTTAATATGATTTTTTTGCTGGTTAAAGAGCGAAGACTCTTAGCACATCACGAACAAAGGATATCACACATACATCATATATACCGACATTCAAATAATGGACCTGTTTAGTGATAGCATTGAAACCACACAAAGGTTTCAACGTTTAACACAAAAAGGAGTGTTGTGACTTCATTAAGTTTGTCCAGCTTCCAGATACTGTAATGTAATGGGTGATATGCCAAAACCATTTGAACTAAGAGTGTACCTTGATCTTTGTAAGCAAAGAGTATAAATAGCTTCCTGTACACAGGAGTATAAATATGTTCCTGTAGCACCTATTAATAACAGTGCGGCATCTAGATCATGATAGAGATTAGTACAAAAATTAAAGGTATGATTCCGATCCGCGACAATGCTGCCGCAGCAGTTTTACCGCGTATTCTATAAGTCTATAGGTTTCTATGAGATTACATTCCAAGTATGGCAGCAATGTCGCGGCTATAAATGTATGAATACGAACTCCACTGTAGCACTGCCGCATGTAGCGGGGATCGGAATCATACTTTAGCATGATGTGTCTGTCTTCCCCTCTTTGAGCCACAGCAGTCGTTCAAAAGCTGTCCAAAACCACCACAAATTCCGATCAACATTGAAATCTAAAATAACATATCGGCACCCAAACTTGATATACAAGAAACAATAAACGTAAAACGTGCGTTATGTGTACATAAATCAAAACGTGGTTCGTCCACGACACTTGTTAAATTGCTAATAAAAGTCTTCAACGCGACGCGTACGCATATATTAGAGTGGTTTTATTGCGCCCGAGTGCATCGGCGCTTTTGATTGGCCCGCTGTCGGCGGCGATCGGGTGAAGTCGCCTGTTCGAATTTCAAACTGACTGCGAAGTTAAATGTCTGTGAGTTTGTTTTACCCTCTTTACATGTAACCGCCGTGCTTTAAGTCATCCTTCTGTACCAGCCATCGGAGGCTATAACTGCAGTATACACCAATAAAAAACATTGAATACACCTATCGTTCAATCTTTTTTTTTTTACGCAAATCGATTGAGTACTAAATTAACGGACTCTAGTCTGATTTTGTGATTACAAATATCTTTTATTGCATTAAAACTACAACTCCAGTATAATTGCTAATTAAGTTAGAGAGGTTAAAATTGAGTAAATTGCACTTAAGTTAGTCTTGTAAATAATGGCAAGTCAAGGTGTTTGAAGCCGATTTAATTGTTATTGTTGAGTTATAAAGTGCCAGCCACTTTGTGGCATCGTAGAGGAGCTTAGTCTAGGAACAGTTTATATTATTAATGAAAACAGTAAATACATAAATAATTACGTTCTGCCTACATCAAAATAATTTATCATTGAGGCAATAAACATTCTTCAGAAATAAAAAGCATATCTGCTGCTTCTTCTTCTTTTCGTGTGGTTAGTGACTAACCTGGTGTCAGAGTTTTAAAGCCACCCAAGGGCCTCTGACTTGGCTTCATATGCCGTCGAAAAATGTCTCTCAGGCATGGTTCAGCATATTTTTTTTATTTTTTTAAAAATAATTTTTGTTATATTGATTATAACAAAAATTATTTCTACTAAACAAACTCAATAAAACGTTGTTTCAACGACAACACTCAAAACAAATACGTCCCAAGTTAGAACACATCACATAATATGAAAGTCAATGAAATAAATTATTTTTTACTTAAGTGCCCACCGGTCGGCCTTGATCGCTCATACATCGGTGGAGGCGCCCACATATGCCCCGACTTAGTACCGTTAAAAAAAACTAGTACAGTTACTAACTAAACTGGATTGCGTACATTTTTTTTAATAAAACGTATAATGTTTAATATAATCTCGGATGAATGTGGGAATTTTGCGTCCATTGTTTAGAAGCTACGTTCGTCTTAACGCTGAAGATTCGATGCTGTTGCATTTTTTACTGCCGGTCTTATTATACATTTTCGTAGTTGTATAACACTTCACTGGGTCGTGGTGAAGAACACCTTGACTGTATAATCTCATATCTATAATGAACACGCTGTCAGTAAGTGCCTACCTCATCATCTGCCCAGCCTTTTCCCAACTATGTTGGGGTCAGCTTCCAGTCTAACCGGATGCAGCTGAATACCAGTATTTTACATAGAGTGACTGTTTATCTGACCTCCACAACCCAGTAACTAGGTAACACGCTACCCCTTGGTAAGACTGGTTGTCAGACTTTCGGGCTTTTGTCGACCTGTAACAATTGTCAAAGATCTACAAATGACAGCCGGGACCAACGGCTTAACGTGCTTTTAGAGGCACGGAGGGGTCTTGGTATGTAAAGATTCACGGACCAACCCCGGCAAGCGTAGCTGAACCTGATCGATTGACCCGTGCGGCTGTTATTACCACAAGCTGGTAAGTGCCTACCTATGGTGATCCAAGTTCAGTTCATAAAAGAATGGGAGCTGGCGTTTATCAAGTGATACAGGGTTGTTTTAGTTGTTAGTATCAGCCATTTCGTACGTAAATAGTGGCCAATATTACAATTATTTTTAACGTTACGCACGAGGCATGTGTCTTCTTTAAGTGCCAAAAATCCAACATCTCCGCAACATTGTAACGACTTGCCCTGTCCACGCAGGACCTAAATGTACTTTCATGTTTTGGGCAAAATCATTTATGCTCCTAACGCAGTAAAATACCTGAATTCTCGTTCGTGTATTCACAAGCTCATAACACGTCTGCATTTATAATTGGTGGCTAATCCCTCTCTATTCACACCGAACTTCATTCATCCTATTATTTCGATTCTGGTTAAACGGAGATAGTTCTGCTGCTAGAAGTGTTAATACAATTTCAGTACATTTGTATCTATTCAATATCAAGTTTCGCATGCAGTTTACATTTAGAACTAGTGTACGGCTCGTACAAATATGTCACTAAAGGGTATACTGCATTTGTTATTTCAACTATAGTCTCATTAAGTTTTTCTAGTAATTAATTAATAATAATGATTTCCGAGTAACTTCCCCATTGTGTATAAACTGACATTAAAAAAATATTGTCGAGCAAAAATTTTACCTTTAAGCTAAGCTTTGGTCACTTTGGGTGATGTTTAGACAGACAGATAAATATATATTTTTTATCGATCATAGAACATAATTTAAGGATTAAAAATTAAAAAAACAAAAATGCGACACAGAATGAGAAAACATAAAAATTTTAAGTGAGAATTTTCCGAAAAAAATTTAAAGCCCTAAAAAAAAAAAAACTATCTCCTAAACTATATAATTATAATCGCAGAACATACATGGGGGTGTTTCAGGAAGCCCCTGGAGTTTCTAAAGAAGGCTTCATTTTTTTTCTTTGAACTTTTTTTCTTGGCCCACCCTGTATGTGTGTGTGGACTGCGTCTCCACCCGGTGTTCTTACACGTCAATACGACTAAGCGTATGCTGAGACGCAGTTGACGCAAGTCCACGCAGCGCAGGGCAGAGCAGATTTTGTAATGCATGAACGTACTGAGAGGTGCGTATGCTGCGGCGCAGGCACGTGCCACGCAGGCATGTGTCTGTCCTGCTCTGCGTCTCGTTGTAGTGCCGGCACAGATTTCTGCGCGACGCGTGCAGGTCGTCACTTGTTTTTTACCACACGTCTATTGCTTAAACTAGCTAGGACGCAAATGTATTGAATCTTATTAAACGCCATTTTGATCACTATAAAGTTTCAGGGACTTTTTCACGTGGATAAGTTCTTGTTTTTTTCAAATTCTTATGTTGGCTTTCGTCGTTGTCAGTCTTCGATATATCGAAGACTGACAACGACGAAAATAGATATATATATCTGCCGATTTTTCAGTTTGTAGATCTATACGTAGTTCCAAAGATGACCTGAGGAATCTCTCAGAAGCTCTTCGATTATATAAGACGTATACTATATATTCATAATTATACCGATAGCTAATTATTCTGTAACTGATACTGTCACTGGTAGCGATTGTATCACTGATTTGCATATCTCATCTTGTATCTTGTAAATTGATAGTTTTTCGACGTAACGTGATTTTTTCACGCTTGTGGTAAGGAAATTGATAAAAGAGACATTGGTAGTCTGCCACTCGGTGTTTGAATTGAGAATTTATCAAACTAAACTTTAGCATTACTTAAGGAGATTCCTTCCATTTAGCCCGCGATATTCAAAATTTCTTACTTTTTTTTAAATACTTTTAGATTTTCGTAGGGCCTTAAGTAATGCTAAAGTATAAATAAGTTCTCAACTTCAAATTCTTTATTGAGAATTCGTTTGTAAATGTATATGTGGTAAATTACAGCTGTTAATAAAATAAACATGTTCTAGCTAAAGGGTATCTATAAATTATTTTATTATTTCATTTTGAAGTAACGCAATTAGAGTTCCGCGTATAAAAGGTGGATATTTTGAAATAGATTTTTTTTTCTTTTAGGTAGTTGTGTTTTAGTTTCCATGTAGTAAGGGACTGGTACCTACTGAGAATTTACCAGCCCGTCCCATCTTTGATGTCCTCCTTCCGGTTGACCACCTAAGCCGAGGTTCGTACCCCACAGGGGGTGCCCTTAGCGAGCGTTCACCTAGTTTTAATTAGCATAGTTGAATAACCCCTGGCTGGAGGTTTTAAGTGTAGTAGCTTAAGGCATCCACAGGAAAGCCCGGTAAAGTAGTCATGATCTCAGAGGTAAAAAAAAAACGGAAAATTTATTGATAAAAATACCTTATTAAAAAGTAAATAAATCCTTATTAAATAATATAATTGTCACAGTATTAACCTTAGTGGAATAATTACATTCTGTTCTATTGTATTCTTTTAACACTGCCCAACCTGACAACCGAAGTCAGTAGGTAAGTACCCTACCTACATTTAACAGTTGCGCTTCGCAGTGTGGTTCCACGAGCCTCGTGAACTAGAGGCACACGAACGCGCGACTACGTAAAGTATATTCGAACTTTTTTTAATTGAAAATGTCTACCTATCCTATAACATTTTTCACCCCTAGATATGAACAAAGACTTAAAATTAAGTTAGTAGTTCGAAACGAGTATTTTCAATTTTATTATCGTTCGAATTTACGTTCGGTTACTAACCACGCACCCACCGCGTGTTAGTTGTAAGAGGTGACCTTGGCGGTTTACAACCGTGTAGAGGGTGGTTTACGCCCAAATTTTAAACAGCTCTGCCTGTCGCCAACCAAGGTTACCTCTGTTGGGGACGCGGTTGGCAGCCGTGTAGCCCTTTAGGACCACAGGCCTAACACTAACACGCGGAGTATTTTAGGATATATTTTTAAGATTTCTAACACATTCTAATCAAAATACAACTTTGAGAGGTTGTTTTAAAGGTCGTTCAAGCCAGTGCAGTGTAGAGCGGTCCCGCCTACATTGTTACTTAGTTCCTCTGTTTATGAGATACTCGTACGAACGTTATGCAATCCCACTGAATACCTGATTATTCTCATATCATGAATAGCATAGCATTATGCTATGCTGCTGTGTGCTTTAACTGGTTGACGTGGATAGGCTTGTATTGTTGTTTTTAATGGGGCAGCAGCAATTATTGCTATTGTGGAGGAAATTTTACTTAATGCTGTTGCACTTCCTGCTTCCTCTCAGGAATGTGTCTTTTCCGAATTATTGTTCTTGTATGACGTTCTTTAATAATGACAATAATACCTTATTATTGTAATATTGTTATCCCACTGCAGCCTCTTCCAGTACAGAGAAGGCACGTGCATGGAATCTGCCTAGCCTTTCCCAACTATGTTAGGGTCGGCTTCCAGTCTAACCGTATGCAGCTGAACATCAGTGTTTTACATGGAGCGTGCCTATCTGACCTCCACGACCCAGTTACTGGGTAACATGATATGCATTGGCACGACTGGTTGTCAGACTTTCGAGATGTCAAAGATCTACGAATAATAATCGGGACCAACCGCCGTACTTTTCCGAGGCACGGAGGGGTTTCGGTATGAAAAGATGGTCACCCATCCACGGACTGACCTCGGCAAGCGTTGCTTAACCTAGAAGATTGACCCACACGGCTGTTGTTATTTAGCCACGAGCCCCTCCACCACGGCACGCGTGCATAACCACGCTCGCTTTAAAGTCTGAAATCAGTAACAAGCATTGTCGCTTCAGTCTATTATTTCTAATATTACTATACCTACTATTAAACGAGCAATATTTGTATTTAATATTTGTCCTCACGTTCTCGAAATCGGCTGTAACGTTGTCGATGAAAGTTGCAATATAAGGGGTTTACGGTGGCAAAAAATCGATCTAGCTGGGTCTCATATCTGGGAGAATTCGTTTTCTCCTCCAAATTTTGGGCGACCGAGCTCTGCTCGGGTGAAAATATCACCCGAGCAGAGCTCGGTCGCCCAAAATTTAGAACAAGATAATGAATAATGACATGAAAAGTACCTACTATCATGGCAGTATAGAATAAGTAGGTACTATACATGGATTAGTATGAACTTTCCTATACTATTAAATGAGTATTCTTTATTTTACCAGAGCAGAGCTCGGTCGCCCAGGTACTCTGGGATGAAATAAGGAGGTTCTTTTCAAAACTAGATTTTTTCACTTTAATTTTTTTTTCAGAATTTGGGTAAATAGGTTTTTGACGACTGAATTTCGAACTGGATTAAACTACTTTTCGTTTTTTTCTGCTGTATCTATCACCTTGTGACAAACTTTTGTTTTCGCTGCAAGTAAATTTCAATTTTACCAACCAATAAAATAAAAATGTTTTCTGTCGAAAGTGGAATAATCAAGTTTTGAAAAGAATCTCCTCAAATACCACTATGGTTTCGCTAAACAGTCTGGCTAGTATCGCTAGGTCAGTGTCTGTACCCATAATAACATCTTATTTTGCTTCCTTAGGATTTAAAAGGACATACGTTTCTTTAACGACCGTAAGCCATGTGGCTGACACTGTATGGAATGGAAAACTTGGAATATGATGTTTGATTATCTCTTTGTAAAACTGACTGTGTTCTGTTGTAGTCTGTAGCGGCATATCGTTGAAAGAGTTCCAGTTGAAAACTTGCAAGTTCTGCTCTTTCAGCAAAACAAACTTACAAAATTCAAGTTGTTCCTTCGTTGGATCGGGTAACAAACATTGATTTGGAATATCTTTATCAAAAAGATAACGGTCAATAATAATCTTTGCCTTTTATGGATAATGACCGGCTCCCATGGTGTTTTATCACCAAAATCTTCGTGTTTATGAAATTTAGATAAATTTTTATGGTATTTCGGCTATCCATGGGAAAATACAGTGGCTTCATCAAGTTGATATTATACGCACTGGTGTTTGTTGAGGTGTAGAGGAATTTCAACTTAGTGTAGTTGAGATACAGTTTATTTTTGTAGGAATTGTTTCGAAAAGTTATAGCTGTAATACGAAGAAGTATGTTTTATATTTTTTTAACATGCTGTGTTTGGAATGAAAAAGAAATAAACTCAAATACTTATCGAATTAGCTGCTTATTAGTCAACTTGGGGACTGACGATGTATATAAGGTCATCAACTTAGCATTACATAATATTTTTCCATAAAAGAAGCCCTAGACACTCATTAGCACAGATAAGTATGTACGTCGTACGGCCGACGGATCTACAGGAGATAAGTAAGTTGAATTAAATTTTTACCAGCCATTACGTTATCGAGAACAAATATAAACAATGTTGCTACATTGTATGTTTGAGATATGAACACTATTTAGGAACGTGACGAAGACTTCCATCTTTATGTCGTAAGTTTTAAGTTGACATTTGGAATGATTTGTAATTGAGTCATTTAGGTAAGTATAGCTGTTGGTTGCAATAATGGTAGGTATAGCAGGCTTTTAATGTAATAGTGATTTTTGATACTGGTTTCCGGTATTTATTTTTAGGTTGTCCTCCGTGAATGTTTTGTCGGACCAAGAGCGTATCGATTCGGGGCGATACAATTTCAGCGCACTAGTGAAAGAAAGAAAAAAAGAAAGAAAAATAAGTTTAATTGTCACAGAAACACGTGCATAAAAGAAAAGAATAATAAAATAAAACAATAGACTTAAATATTATCACGAGCACAAAACAGAAATATGCGGCAGCTGCTGGCACGTCATGACTGTGACAAGAAGGCTTCCACTCAGCATGATGCTGTGCTATGGGGACCCACAGCACAGCGCTGATTTTCAGTGCGCAAAAGGATAGTTCATAAATTAAAATACATGCTCAGTTTTTTTTAATTACTTTAATTTTTCATTACTATGTAAAGTGAAGTAATATACACTTACCGTCACGTTAGAATGAAAGAATAGGTGTAATGTGCACCCAGTGTTACGTCATTTATAATCCTAATCTTGGCCCGGTCAGTATTTCATTAGACTTTTCAACGACCACGTTGAAGGGTGTAATTACTCCCCCACGTATCTATGGCGTTCCCACCCTTGGACATCGGGAAAAAAATCAATTACTGTTCGCGTGTTCCAAAGGAGTTTGATCGCGCTAATCCGCCGACCAGCGCGTGCGCACACCGTGACGTCACGCGAGCTTCCGGCGGGAAAATCATTTTAATTCTTTTAATACATCCCAACAACTACTTGCTGCCCCATTTTCAACTTTATTCTCAAAGTCGTAAAGTCCTTTGCTCGTTATTTTGGGTGCAAATATATTTGTCAAGTTTATGAAGATACGGTCTGATAAAGAAGTGATTTTAGACATCCAGGTCCAAGAGTTATGTCTGTAAGTTTGTGCATCCTACTTATTTATGGTATTCGGTAATACGTTGACTGTGTGGTATGTCTATGCCTATTATAATAGCTTTTTTGTGAGTTTCCAAGTTGAAGGTAATGGGGGAAACGGATTATTATAAGTAATGGTCTAGTGAGAAGACGCTGGCTTTGTTATTGTAATTATCTCCATGGTGGATCCTCAAAGAAAGCCCGCGAAACTCAATTTTTATTACGTTTTTTTACAATTTGCAGGTCAGTGTCAAGTTGTATCTTCATCAAAATATGATTCGCAATGCATTGAATGACTTTTTCATGAATACATCACATTTGAGAACAAATCTAACTTAGAGAGATGTGTTAGTGATTATAATTAAATAAATGCATATTTGTAAAGGTCGCGAATCATATTTTGATCAAGATACAACTTGGCTACCTTTGTAGAGCCAAACCAACTGACGCATTCCAATAGTTTTCATGGTTTTCCTCTTATTTCTACATTGCAAACCAAACCTATACCGGAATCTCATTAAGGTAACTGTTGAGAAAACCATTTGATTTATTACGGTTTTTATTAACTACGGTTGTATCCACCTTTGTTAATGGTAAATAACTGCACACTTGCAATTTTGAAGCAAGAATAATTAAGCTAGTCATAGTAGAAACAAAAATTAAGTTAGGTCACATAAAACTGCACTGATTATTTGGGATGTTGTTAGGATAGTACCAATAGTATAAAACTAAGTTTGCAGCTTTGTGCTAACTGCGTAGTGCTCGAAAAACCTATTTTTTTTGGATTTCTTTCTGTTTCTGACTTAAACTTCTAAAAGGTGTACCTACGTCACATGTAAGTCAGCCATTATATTTTTTTAATAGTATACAAAATTTGCTACTATTTGAGAGCAGTGCAGGTAAATTTAGGTCAAGTTGTCTAATTCAGATCTAATAATCCAGATTTATCATTTCACCTTTATCTGTGCATTAGGCTTTTTTAAATGCAAATCTCTGAATCTCAGATTTAAACCACTTAGTACCAACGCGTGAATTACTTGGCGCGAAGTATTAGCCTTTTATCTAGCTAACGCTAAACTTAATCCATTTCTAAAGCGCGGCATCAAGAATCGCTCCACTGGGTTTATTCACGATTGCTATCGTATGGGAGCGAGGCAGCATTGTGTTTCAGTTCACACAGCGGCGCTTGCGACGGTCCGACGTTATGCTGTGGTGTACTGAAAGCGGAAGTGATGCTATACGAATGTTGCGTTGCTCAAGATATTATGTGTCTTTAAGTTAAAAAATCTTCTGAGACAAGTTTACAATTGTAATGATTGTATCCAGTATTTCATCTCTGTATATAGGTATCTTGGTTTTTCGTGTTCAATACTTACATCATTTAACATTATTTTTATCAAGTTTGCCCAACGAGTGTAAGAGCAAAGAATTTGTAGAAAATGGAAGCCTTTAGTTGAAAAGTTCTGCCAGACCAGACACACTGTTATTATTGTAATTATCATTCTAAGATAACGTTCGACAACATTTTCATTTTCCACCTCCATTAAAGCAAGACGTCATGTGAAGAAACCTGTCTGCCATTGCAAAACGAATATGTTTTAAACCAGTGATATTTACTAAGTAATACTCGACACTATTAACGCTCTCAGTAATAAACTCGTAAGCGAAGTGATAATCGGCCTTTTCGAGTCATTATAATCGCATGTAAGACTTATCTTTACGCGGCATTTCAGATCAGTAATTATAAAGTAATTTCTTATTTATAATAATATTTGTTTAGACCTGAAACTTGCGATTAAGAGCTGGAGCATTTTATGATTCTGTTAAAGATTAAAGACACCTTATGTATACTTAAACCTGTTTCTCGAGGTCTTGGTCTGAATCGAAACTTTATATCTATCCGTCAAAATAAGCATATTATACTTGTGCATGTGGACACCTGTATAGCTTTTGAGCACACATAGCTTAGTCCTCAACAGCTCTCAGTGGGGAACAAGCATAGAACTGCATGCTCGGTCGTCTCAGTATAACGGAATATGAAATGCTTTGTTTTCGGCAAGTGATATGTAAAGGGGATATGAAATACATTGATGTTTCATAACTCTGTTACATGCCGATGTTTCGGCCAAAACAACAATAAGTTTTCTTTCCGGTCGGTTTCTGACACATGGACTAGAATAAAACAAGAAAAATACAAGAGTAAATACAGAGAAATAATACAAGTGAATTGGCTAATAAAGTGGTATGTATAGATACGTATAGTGGTTTGTAGACTTTCATTCTTGCTATTTGAGGTTTTTGTATGAGGATGTGGAGGCTAAGCACCCCAGGTATAAGATAGAGATCTATTTTGAACAAGGGTGTCAGTTAACTCAGAAAAAAACAGTCCCAAGGGAATAAAACTGCGTTAGATAAAGCGAAATAAAAATAAAGTATCCCAGGATCATGTGTGACTGTCTTAGAATTTAACTCAAGTAATTAAATGCATCTAAATATTTATAATTATTTAATTCTTTAACACTAATCATGAATCATGCATGCATCGAAGACATTAACTCACAACCCCAAAGAACAGAAAACTCGTAAAAATACCTATAAACTTGACAGCAGTTACCTACTACCGTGATTACTGGTTCATCGGTTCACAGTTCCTCAACGGCCTCGGTGCAAAGGTCACCCGCTTTATGGGAACCGCAATCAGACCCCAATAAATTCCTCCTGCATTTGCAATCTGCATAAGTAGTATGCAGTTTTATTTGCAGTTATTTATAACTCCAATATTCTGTTGCATAAATAAAAGAAATGTTAATTTATTTTATAGAAAGCTATATTTTATGTTAAAAGAATGTTAGGGCCTGGAGATGTTGCATGCCTTAAAGATTGGATAATGAGTATGCACTGCTATACGGCTACCACAGTGTACTTATCGTTGGAGGAGGCCTATACTCAGCAATGTGAGGAACAAGTCTGGCAATGTTGATGATGATGATGAATTAGTCAAACGGAGGGATCGACCGAAATAGTCATTGGGTTAGAGCAGGATGATGACAGAGAGAACAGATTTACCAATCGTTTAGAATAAACTGCGACAACAGTAGATGGTACTGGTGTTACAGTTCTAAATGCGCATTCGCAGAACGAAATAAAGCAATGAAAACCTTTCTATTGGTCAAAAACAAGCGTTTCAATGCAGAATAAGTTTGGAACACACCAGTAGATAGAATGTAAACAGAGTTCACCTTTATTCTCATCGATACACGTGTAACATTAGACCTCAATGAACCGTGCATAGTACAATTAATAAGATTAGGCACAATAATGCATCTAAGACAAGAAGTATTAAGAAAATCTAGATACAGTATCTTTACATGTTAAACTGCACATTTCGACTGAATTAAGATATTCGAAGAATTGAAGTTTTCGAAGGAAAAATTAGATATAATGTTAAAATTCACCGATATCCATAGTTGTCACAGATACACGTTCGACTCTGGACTTGAATGAATGACAGCGGCGGAATTAAAACTTAATACGATTAGGTACAGTAAGTCGTCCCAGATGAAAGGTAATATGAAGATGCACACGCTCGCGTGCCACCCATCACAATATCCGGAATCGGGCACGAGCGTAGCAGTAAACATAAACAGTGTTTTCACGCGCCGCGCAGACGAAGTTATCGTTCGCGTCCGGGTCAGCGGGCCTCGAGCACTTATCGGTCGGATAGGCGATGTGCACACTGCTAGTACTGGGGGCCGATAGAGCGCGACTGCGATCTACCACAAATGTGTTTGCCGACGTTGATGCGATCGGTGCCTAAACGAGCATCAAACTGTAATTGCTGTATTTGGTACAGTGCTTCTAGTTAATGTTATCTGGTAATATTGTTAGGCAGAAGTAGTTGTTAATAAGTGACAGTGAATTGAACAAAGTTGAGTGAACAGAGGCTGAGTAATATGATGAAACTTATCCCAGTTTCTCATCATCTTTCTGTAGAGCTGCGGCCTTGATCTGTTTTCTGTCTGAAACTATTATTGCACTTATTATAATCACAATATAACCCCATATTCATCCACCAGCATAATGATGGCTGCCTAATACTTAAGAACCTTTAAATAAGTTGCAATTCGACGTGCGAAAAGCACGGATTGAACTGTGATCACAGCCTAACATTTGTACTCGCATCAATAATTCGACTAAAGTTTAGTAGATAAGGTTTTGCACACTACTTAAGCAGACATATTATGTGAAAAGGAGCAGACTGCAATAGACCACAGGGCTGACTATTTTGGCGATCTGCAAAGTTCAACGACGATAACTTGATAGGTTAACTATTTTAAGATCGGTTATCATGAAGCTCTATTTTCTCAATGGGCGACATTCCTCTGCCAAATATAGAATGTATATCAGCTGCTTATCACTTTGGGCATGACTTGTAGACGTGTGAGAGTAGGCAGAAAGGTCCCTAGTAGGTACAATCAATATTTATATAAACATTGGTAAAATCAATACCAACTGCGCGTGATTTGGAGTCTTTGGACATAAGACTTTGATAAGAGTTAATATTATTGATGACAGATCAATCAACACCTTGTAGGGGTGTAAAATTACCAAAAAGTTCTGAAGAATGTATTAAATGTAGTACATTTTCTGCCGGATTTCCTCAGGAATGTTCTGAAAAGAAAATTAATATATTACAAATCAAACAGATATTTTATAATTTGGAATTACTTTATTCTGGGACCGTTCTTATATTTTATTTATTAATCTTTTTCATCACAGTGATTTCTTGTAGCGTTTAGGCAGCGGTAACTATGATCAATCAGTAAGTTTCCAAACTGTGCCGAATATGGAATGGCCAGCACATTGCACAAAACGCGTTGCCTGACAGATCTCTCCAATTTTAAGCCAAAAGAGTATGTAGTAATAAAAGGTTATAAGTGAACAGGTGGATGCTCCTATCTCGTCAAGATCTCAGTTCCTAAACGACACCCACTGGAAGATATGACATATTTGTCATTCATAAATGTTAATTTCGGCAGTTTAAATTCTATGTTCGTAAATATTCGCTTATCGAGGAGTAAAATCTTAATCTTTTTATCCACTTGTGACCCCCCGGCACTTCGTTCTGTGAATGCTGGGTACTCTATGACATACTAACTACTAATTTCTATCTGATTGGAATGTCTAAGTAACGAGATAATGTCTGAAGGTTGCAGCATCTTCCTGGCATAACAACACAGAATACAATAAAATGTTCTACGTATCTGCATTACCGAAAACTGCCTCTAGTGGTGAAGACCAAGAGATTTGCAATTTCCCTTCGTTTGTGAAGTATGGTGCTGTAGCTTTGATGTGATGCCTAAGGGGATATTAAACTATCATATTACTAGCTGCGCCCCGCGGTTTCACCCGCATAAGTCTCTATCTTGTGGGAATATCGCGGTAAAAAGTATCCTATGTCCTAATCCAGGTCATGGTCTATCCATGTGCAAAATTTCATCACAATCTGTTCAGCCGTTTTAGCGTGAAAGCGTAACAAACAAACAAACTCACTTTCGCATTTATAATATTAGTTAAGATTTTAATAATTATTAAGAATTATATAGGATCATATCTCTTAACCTACATGAAATATATATTTTTCAGAAGCTCACAAATGAATCATAAATTTGTTTATTTATTTATTTATAGTTAATTAAAACGGTACAACACCAATTACATTAATTAACATAGAAACTTAAAAGATTAATATTGACAATTTTGTTGTGCATAATTTAATTAAAATTAACATAGAACAGTGGACTTCCTTGCATACTTTTTCTCACAGAACACCAGACATATACGCATAATTTTATTCCATTCATCCGCAAATACATCACATTCAGGGTTGGCAGTCAGAAGGGCGTTGAGCATCTTCAAAGTACGACACACTGGGGATTCAGCTCTGGCGACAGTTTTGGATGACGGTTGCGCAAACAGATTGTGCCGGCGGCTCGGACGGTGTCCGATGTACTTGTCGGGCACAAATAGTCGGCAGAAAAGGCCATGGAGGTCTGGGCAGTCTATACGTCCCCGTAAGGTTTTACAGGCTACCGTGAGCCTATACAACATTGTCATAATATATCTACAATCATAGAAATAAGATAGTGTAATGTCCCCCTATTGCACAAGGCTTGCAGAGAATCTAAATGCTGAGCAAACTTGCTTATTTGTAATTTGAAAAAAAGTGGAGAATTAAATGGAAAATGGAAGTAGTTTAATTGAAATAAATGCTTTGAGATTGAGTTTGAAAGGTTCTAAGCTATATTTGCTAACGCCTAAAATGTAACCATAAATGTTAATCTTTTTTAATATGTACTAGGTAGGTAGGTACAACAATCTTAGAACATTACCGCTGTCTTAAACCAAGGCCTTATCAACAAAATAATTAAATATCATCTCTTATTTTGAGTGGTCATCCGAGTAATGAGTAATGTTCAAGTTATTAAAGTCAGCGCAGTTTTGTGAACAAGATTATCTACATTTAGCTTATGTCAAAATAAAAGCTTTTTACTAGATGCATATGAAAGTCAAATAACGAAAAAACTTTTGTTTATCTGTCTGTCTGTTTGTTCCGGCTAATCTCCGAAACGGCTGGACCGATTTTAATGGGACTTTCACTGGCAGACGTTATATGGAGTAACTTGGCCACTTTTATTTTAGAAAAAAAAATTAGAGTCTACGCGGGCGAAGCTTCGGGCAGCAGCTAATCTGATATAATTTATTTTAAAACGTAGGTAATAGACAGAATCAATTTACCCCATTATTCATAAACGTTGATTAAAGTAAAGTAATGATTAGCGACTGTTTAACCATACATTTTCATGTTTAAACGTCTCTTAACTTTAATCATCGCTTATGGTTTTAAATCATTTGTTTAGTGAGGGCACCTTGTGGTTCCTTCTCTTCAAGGCTTTTCTAAAACGTGTCAGTATTCACAAATAGAACCATGATAGTAGTTGTAGTAAATAGATTGATTGACTAGAACGTATGTAGGTATTTACCTAACCGTTATGTAGGGGCAACCTCTCGCGATAAGTTATCGGTCAAAGTGCGCAGACTTTGTGTGGCTCGCATTACTTGTGTACGTGAGATGGACCAAGATGTATTACACTGGATATGGCCGCGGTCAACTGTGGTTTCTCGCGCCAAAATTCACACTTTCTTCTCGTATTCGCACGTCCCTTTATAAGAAAACCGGTCAATGAAGGGTTAATATTTCGAAAACGGATTCCTGAATCCAAAAATGGTTTTCACTAACTCAATATTTGCGCACTCCCCGTATATTCCAAACACGGCGCAATTATTTCGAGGAATATGACAAAAAGCATTTGGTACAAGATTTCGTTTATACAAACGTAGTGCTTTGAAATTGATTTAATTGAAAGGAAGTTGGAATATCCAAGCGACAGGTAAGTTACCAGTCATAAATAGCTCCCGTTTCCGACTTGCTGATTGTTTTTTGTTTGGCGTTTAATATTCTCCCAGCAAGTCTTTAAGCTCTCAGGAGTACGTTTGCAGTGAGCGCTAAGAGCATTGAATTCGTCAGCCAGATGCTTCCAACCACTTGCTTTTTCGGCATTTGTTGTAAGCTCCAATTTTTTATTTTCTATCAAGTCTCTGTACTTTATTACGAGTTCCGTAAGTACTGATTTCTCGACACTGGTGAAATTTACCGTACGTTTGCGTTTATCTTCCATATTAACTGATAATATTTAAAAAAAAAAACTAACACGACACGACATAAAAATATTATGAATAGTTCGATCACAGAGTTTGACAATGACAATATTGATTGACGTTGACATTCAAAATTCACAAAATAAAGAAATAACATTCGGTCATTCAGTCATTTACGACTCATTCAAAAACGCTTGGTTATTTAACCGTTGGTTATAAATTAAAATGGTGAACTCGAAAAAAACGCGGTTTGTTTAAACAACTGTTTAATGCTAACAGAACAGTTACGTAATCAATGGTTATGTTGTAGTTAGTGAACTCTGGCCTAAGGCAGCCACAGGAAACCCCGGTTAAACAGCCATGACCTTAGTGGTCAACTGCGAGATGTCATAATAAAAAATAAAATAAAACTTATGCATCTCTTACCCAAAAAGCATAATATAGGTACAGGGTGTACCGATGAACAGAAAATAAGAAGTGGAGGATATTATAATTAAATTTTTTGAGATTGGAATAGCAGTGAACTCTACTCAAGCTTTAAGGCCTAGCCCGAACTGCGATAAAAAATCGCGCGAAAACTTTATCGCAATTCTGTAACACATGGTATCTTAAACACGCACTGGCGATTTAAAATTCGCGCTCGTTGCAATGACGTTCAAAAATTCGCAGTGTAGGTAGGCCTTGGTTGGCCTTCGAGACTTTGAGTTTCTTGTCCGTTTCATACATAAGTACAGTTCGTGCCATTAAAGATGAGATTTGACACACCGCGTGGTTTGACTTGTGCAGTAGACGATTTATGGGTCTCTTTAGCGGTATGAGGTCTGCGTCGGGGCGTCTTCGGGGCGGTAGAAAGAGCGGCGGGAGGCGCGGTCAAGTCTCATCTTTCGTGGCAAGTATTGTACATGAAGATTACTTTTAGTACACTTTACAACACAATAATGCTGACGTAGTAATAAATTATATAACGTCTCAATATTACCTTTAGCAGTGGTCTTTTAACTGCTAAAGGTAATATTGAGACGTTATATAATTTATTACTTTGTAGTTCCCCGTGACGTGGGAAAAATACTAAGAACCGTTTTTGTCACAGAATTTCAAGACTGCATTTCTATTAATACAAATTGTCCTGTACCTACCTATGTTTGGATTAATACATTTAAATGCCTTTTATATTGTTCCTGTAATGTTACTTTTGATAATAACCACAAGTTTTTCACACAACAATGATAGGAAAATGAATAATATATAGAGCGGCAATGTTTGTGTTTTCCCTTATCAAAAAAGCTTCGTGAAAAAAGAAATGATGTTAGTACTTACTTAATATTTTGTATGGTGTAATAATAACTGAACTAAAGCTTTTGAAGAGAGAACTTTATTGTTGTCATGTTTCGAGTAGAAAATCATTTTAAATTAAATAAGTAACAAGACTTTCTTCTGACGAAGGATTTTTTTTATAAACTCTCTTGACAATCCGTAATCTTTTATGTTCAAAGATAACTTTAAAAAACTAAATTTATATCTATACCATAGATATCCGCATACTAATAAAATAAAGCTGAAGAGTTTGTCAAACAAACTCTACGCGCTAATTTCTGGAACTATTAGTCGGATTTGAAAAATCCAGAGAAAACTTTAGGCTATCAGGTTAGGACACTTAGGGAGTCACACAAAAAGAAAAAAGTCATAAAGAACGCTAAGCAAAAACGAACTAAGCCAACGTACGCACGGACGTAATAAAATCACGGTGATTTTTTTTCGTGCACTGGATTTTCAACGCTATGCTTAGCGCCGAGAGTTGAAAATCCAACAGTGTGGTTTATCAACGCGCTGGGACGAGAGCGTCCCAGAGCGGGCTTAACACCTAGAGTTGAAAACCCAGTGCGCGATAAAATCTCGCCGCGATTTTGTTACGTCCATGCGAACGTCGGCTAACAGCGCGGACAGGCGATGCGATGCGACGGGGAACAAGAAATTTCTCGCTGACAAAGTCACGGGCACAAGCTAGTTAACAATAAGACAAACAAACAATAATCAGTTAATCCCGAACCAATCAATCTGCCTAGCCTTTTCCCAACTATGTTGGGGTCGGCTTCTAGTCTAACCGGATGCAGCTGAATATTATTTTACATGGATCGACTGCCTATCTGACCTCCACAACCCAGTAACTGGGTAATACGATACCCCTAGGTAAGACTGGTTGTCAGACTTTCGGGCTTCTGACGACCCGTAACAACTGTCAAAGATTCACGAATGACAGCCGGGACCAACGGCTTAACGTGCTTTCCGAGGCACAGAGGAGTCTCGGTATGTAAAGATGGTCACCCATCCACGGACCAACCCTTGTAAGCGTAGCTTAACCTGATGGTTTGATCCGTGCGGCTGTTATTACTTAGCCACAAGCTACTCCCGAACAATCCCGAACCATACACTGTTAATGGACGGACCCGCCTTAATACACTATTTATTCAAACGTAAACTTTACGGGATTTTTACATGTTTCGACGATTCAACCTTATAATTGGTGGACATTGAATTATTTGCGACACTGCGTAAAACCTGGTGTCGATTGTCAGAATTTTTTCAATTATATCTCCAAAATTTGTGCCCGGTTGATGGCAATACTCCCCCTATTACATGGGACTTAAACATAACTGGCGAAATGTGAGTACCTGCTACAGAGACGCCTCTGCCCAACCCTTCAGGGAAACAAGGCGTGATGTTATGTTATGTTATATCTCCAAGTCTATGAGCCAACTGGCGGGCCCGGTTAGGTGCAAATTATGACGCTCTAGTGACAAAATGGACATTCGCGGAAAAGGACGAGTACCTATTCCGAGTGGCAATTTTAATCGAATGAATTATGTCTGTGAATAAAGTGTTGCTGATGTATTGTTTCTCTAATAGAGTTGCATGCAGTGAATGCAGACATAAGCAATTCTGTTTGTACAGTGGTTGAATGTAGAAATTCAACTTGAAAATATATTTTTTGCAAAATTTATTAAAAAAAGAAAAAAATATATATATATATTTATCTCCACAAATTACATTATTAAATTCATATAGATAATAAGTTGACAGATATTTTGACAAAATTTTATAATTTGTGGGAGATCTGAAGTCTAAACTAAGCCTAGGCTAGCCTGGGATTTTAATTCGCGCGAAATTAAGCTCCACTTTATGGCCCGCGCGTGAGAAGTTTCCAATTTGGACTTCGGACACCTCAACACGGACAGGTTAGACTCGTATTAGGTTTCTTTAAACCCTGCAGACCGAAATAGGAGTCCCGCCAAGCGGGGCTCCGTCGACTACGCCTTATTATTATTGCTTGAAAACAAAAGACCCGCCACGTGAGCATAGTCCGACTATCCTGCTAATAGGAGAGCTCGGCGATTTTTTCTCGGCACCAATGGGTTTGCTGGCTCTGGGGTTTTCAAAAATACACTTAAATTGGTAGCTATATTCTACCCAAATAAAAATAGCTATAATAAAAAACCCTGGGCCATGAAGTACAGTGCTTCCAGAAAATATTGAAAAATTCTGTTAATTACAACCTCCTTATCACATGTTATCATCAATACTAACATCACTAACTCTAATTCTGTCACCAACCTTCAAACCCCTTGTGTAACCACATTCAGTTCCCACGTACTCGTACACATACATACATTCACCTCAAGATACACCCACTGGCACATCAATTCGCCCTAGCTCTGCGTCTTTATCGGCCAAACATCAGAAACAGCCGCGTTAGTCACCTCTCCGTGATAAACCCTGAGGCCGTTACACGTAAAACAATGCCACTTTATCATCACGTTTATCAAGCAGTTATCACTATGCGCCATTCGCATCAAACCGCTTACTTCTTCACTAAGAACGTGTCTAAGGTACTGTTGGGTGCTGTGGTACAGTTCTAGAAGGGTGATTCATTTGTTTATTGCTTTCATCTTGAACCCTGCTCCGCTGCAACATTTTTTTCTGAGATTTGTCGATATTGATGTATAATTAATTCATACCAGTGACAGTAATCAGTTATGGCCGATTCGTTTAATTGATGGACCGTTTTTGGTTATAATTAAGACTCTTGGATCTTTACCAATAATGAAGCAAAGACCAGCTTTGCGTAGTAGACCCTCCCATAAGGAAGTAGCTATCACAGGTGAAATTAGCTTATTGATCTATTTAGGGATCGTCCATTAATCTCGTGAGGGTCAAAAGGGGGGGTTAGAAAAAAAATCACGAAATATCACAAGGGGGTGTAGTGAGATATTACGTGTAAATATTTATTCGTTGAACGCGCGATTTTTAAAATATTCCGATATATATAAGGTACTTTCCAAAAAAATCACGTGATTTTGGGAAGTGCAGTGGAGTTTAGTCTAAAACTTCACCACTTCTTCGGGGAGGGGGGGGGGGGGGGGGGTTAAAAGGTTTAAAAACATACAAAACAACAGCAAAACGATTTGTTTGTTTTTACAGGAACTGAGTAGGTATTAGTAACTTTCCAGATAATGCAAGTTTTACTTGTTTTTCGTATGAATTAGTCCTAAACTGAGTTACTCTCATCGGGCATTAAAGTATCATCACTTGTGGAGGCTAATAAAGACAATCACATTGTCATAATAATGTTGTTTACATCTTATAAACGAAAAAATAATACGTATACGTATGAAACGATAAAATAAAACGTGGATCCACGCGATTCATTATTACTTATCATTAATTAAATTAATAAATTCTGTGAAAATAAAAATTGCGTTTGTGAAGTTTCCCGATTTTACTGCCTGCCCAAATAAATGAAATTCTGAAATAAGTTGAGTGTGTCATGTTCCATTCCCAATTAACGTTAATGAAAGACAATTGAATTGACCTTTATATTATATTATTGAAATGAAAACAAAAGAAATAATTTACAAAATTAATTTACATTTAAGTAATTAATATAATTGATTTGAAGTCCAAGACTAAATCTATTCAACCATGTTGGACTTATTAGTTCTAACTTACGTCAGAGCTAACAAATTGACTAAATTGGCAGTAGATGATACACCTCTATCGCATAAACAAACAACAGCTAGCAACTTTGTCTATGTTGTTATTGTGAATAGAGGTGTTCTACAAATGACCCATATTTGGATTACGTCACGATGCAAAAGCTATGCAAGAAGCTGAATAAGAAACGCGTCTTTAGAAACTCGGAAACCGTAAACTACACGATAGAGCCCGAACAATCCCTGTTTACGAAAGCATTTGACCTATAAACGTATTGTTGTGGCAGATGCCACAAGCGGAAGCTGTTTTTTCTATGATTGCCATAAGTCAGTTCTATGGCCTTGTAATAAGGTCGGTTGCATCCCCGCATTGTAGGGATGTTGACAAATGAATGATGACAATTATATTGTGTGCTTGCCTTTGTGGTGGTGACGACTATATTATACTGTGGTGAGACCGTTGGATGTCGAATTGTTCCGTGTGCATGTTTTGGTAAATTATTATTCACTGTAGCTAATTGTTTTGTAAGACTTTTGTTTGAGTATTTCTGGGTACTTAGTTGGCAATGTGCAATAATTAAATTATTCTATTGGAATGATATTTATTTCGAAATTAAGTTGTACGAATCATGTAACGGGCCGATATAATCTAAAACAATTTCGAGGAACTCCATTTCTGGACTCTGATAACGCCAATTAGGTTACAATAAGTTGCCGTGTTTAGAGTGTTTCATGGAAATGTATTTTTTTATTATTTTTCTACATAGTAGGTCTTATTAAAAAAAGCATAGTGTCTCTCGAATCTTCTATCTAACATGCATCTCGAAACACTTCCGCGTAGGACGCCGACTTTCGTTCTTTCCTTAGGTTTTAAAATATGTAATAAACAAAACAACTGCACTAGACCGTTTGCATCCAGCGGCACCCCAACACGTTTTTTATTCAAATAAAAATTATAAATTCCCCACAAGCACACCACAGTCCTGACAATGTGCACACGAAACTAGCAAAATAATGCGATTTCGCGCATCGAGACACACTAATATCGACTAAGCTTAACAATCGACTATTCAGTGTACCGTGTCCCATCACTATTGTGCACAACTTTTGTTTAGTCGAATTGTTATAATCGCTTGAATAGAGTTGTCATACACTTGAAGATGTTTTTTCATTAAATTTTTTTGTATTAACTTATAAAGGGTAGGTCCCTGACTTTTGTATAAATAAACACGAGTGTTTTATTCCGATTATTTCGAGTGGGCGAATGAAATGTCGATGTCGAGTTGTTGTTTCAGTCAATGAGTGTTGTTTTGTTATTCTATTATTGTTTATTTTTAGTATACTAACCTTTTGTTTTTTTTTTTGTTTTGTTCATCTATTTTTATGTTTCATTCATCTAATATTCTGTCTTTGGTAGTCGGGCAAATAAATGTTATGACTTTAATTAATTCGTTTAAAGCCCTGTAACCTAATTGCGTAACTTATTTTCGTAAACAATTTTGCCTAATTTGTTTCATTTTGACAGTTCAACAACATTCGTTGCGTTATTTACGTTGTTGAGCAGATTTTTTTTCCAACTTATGAAGCAATGATTACCATTGCTTCATAAGTTGGAAAAAAAATATTAAAAAAAAACTACGCTGTTGTATGTTGTAGTATGTACTGGCTGTAGTTTGTAGTAGAGAGTAAGTAGGAGTTGGGTTACTTCTACTCTAATTAAACAAGTACCTACAATTAATTAAGTAGGGCTTGGATTGCATGTGTTACCTTGTATGTATCTCTTAATATTTACAATATTCTAATTCTATACTATTAAATGAGTAATATTTGTATATATATATTTGTAATCACGTTCTCGAAAACGGCTCTAACGATTTCGATAAAAGTTACATTATATGGGTTTACGGGGGTGAAAAACCGATCTAGCTAGGTCTCATATCTGGGAAAATTAGTTTTCTCTTTTTTGACAGCCTCGGGAATGTGATACAACGTTGATATATTTTCACCCGATCAGAGTTCGGTCGACCACTAATTTATAGGTAAGAGAAACTTTGGTAACTTATGTATTGTCGTGGAAAGAGAAAAATACACCTAAATAGGATACCCAATGTCTCCAATAAGGTGTCCTACATTTTGACGTCAATGGAATATAGAATCCTAGAAACTTATAATATTATGTTTAAAACATAAGGAAACAAAACAATTATAGATAAATACATCCCGGATATTAGTACGCTACTTTTGCTCACACGTTGTAGTTTATTTTTTTTATATATCTGTAATATTCATATCTGACACGATAATTACTACACAAACTTACCTTTCGTCCCTCGGATATCACAGTCGAAAAAAATATTTATTTCCTATTTCACATGAGAAATCGCGGCGTGCGCGACACGTAGCCGGCAACCCGCTGGTTGGTATTGTGCAACCGGGGTTGCCCAACCTTTGTCCACTCGCCGCGGGGACCGGCCGGGTGTTTATTTGCAAACAAACACGACACACCGCCCGCTGCGCCCCGCACTACGCCGATTTGTTACGATTTCTGTAATACGATAGTTTTGAATTTTAGTCGATTCTCGTCTCTGAAGTAAGGGTGTGTAAACCGCGTGTGTAAGCTACCCCTTTTAACATCGCGCTGCAGCAGGCATGGATTTGGATATGTAGTCAAATGTTTACAGACCGTGTACTGAGTCCGACCCTGTAAACTTTTTATGAATGAGTATTTTATGCAGGTAGGTACCTATGTAATTACAGTTTTAGGCAAGTTGATGAAAAATTATCATCTTGGGTTTCTTTCGTAAAAATATAAATACATATCATGTAATTAATTGTAATGAGTGTTTATATAATCTAATTATCTCGAGATTCAACATAGCTTGTTAAAACTGCTTAAAATCCTGCTTGAAGGAAACGGAGCATGACGACGCATCCACGATACAGTTACTTAAATAAACAAATAAAACATTGATTTTATTGACTTACAACATAATATATCTATCAAATAACGTTACTATAATATAATGCCATTAAAACTCTAAAACTCGGACAATCCACTCCGACATGTCACCGTTTGATTTATTATAATTTTTTGTCGAAATCAAATAAAATCTCGTTCCATTAGTTAGGTTCTAAAATCGTTATTAGGTATATACTTAATAAAATTCCCACGGAGCTTTTATCGTGCAATAAACTCGAAAACGGTAGGCAACCGACCGACGAATAAAAACCGATATATAGATAATTTTAATAGACACTGTAAAATCGAAATGACAAATCCGAATCGAACATCGAATTGTATCGATACGTTTTATAACGATATCTTAGTCGATATTATAAAATTTGTTTTTCGAATGTTGATTGACATTGGTATGTTTTAGTGATTTGAAGAAAGTTTTTAATATGTCTTTTAATGTCTGGGGTAAGTGTGCTACCGAAAAATGTGAGAATGTGTTGCTTTAAGTACCAAGTAAATATTGATGACAATATCTAAAGTACGTAGTTAATCTAAACTGACCACATTTTAGTTAGTCGTGGTTGGCTAAAAGTGTTGTGAACTTGCTTGGAGCTTAGTCTTACATAATTCTAGACCCTGACTTTTATCATGAATGAATGATTTTAATTTCTGTAAGTAGGTTATACAACTTTTACACGACAGTTATCTAATACCTTGAAACAAGCAATTTTTGTATATTTGTATGTATATATATAATCTGAATCTCGGAAACGGCTCCAACGATTTTCATGAAATTTCGTATGCAGGGGGTTTCGGGGGCGATAAATCGATCTAGTTAGGTTTCATTTTTAGAAAACTACCAAAAAAAAAACAGCAAAGCTCGGTCATCCAGATATTATTTTAAAAACTAGATGAGGTCGGTCGGTCTCTTTTAGAGTCCAGACATAATCTTGGTCAGATCATGTGAAGACCATGTAGATTGGTGTCTGAAATGGTCTTCTCAGTCAAGTCCTGTACGTTTATTTTCGCACGTGACACAGACTTAATTTAGAATACCAATTTGCAATACATTTTCACTTACCATCAGGTGCGATGCAGGCCAAGAGCTTCCCCGTGGGGATTTAAAAAAATAAAAAATAATCCGTGCTTTAAACAAATTCCAATTTTAATCATAAAACCAAAGTCTATGCAACGGCTATTATCACAGTTAAAGTAAGTCGAAACCCTCTCTACGATAACAAGATCGGCTAAAGCCACACTTAAAAGTTTCTTGTTTATTACTTTTATTGGTGGGCGAAGTAAACAAATTAAACTCGAGTGTATTTTATATTCGTGTTAATTGAAAACATTTCGGTGACGGCCATCAAGAAGTTTATAAAATTTTATGTTATTATCAAATAGTTTAGAGGAGGTTTTGTCATTCCGCCGCGGTGTACCTATAGAAGAGCTTTCCGTCACTTTTATTATTTGTTTGGAAGCTGTTGCCCCCGAAACTACTTAATGTACCGAGAAAAGAAGTATCTATGTGCTAGTCCAGCACCATAAAAAACCCAAAAAAAAACTTTGAAGAATACATTTCCAGTTTAAGCTGATCTTGTATTGGGCGGAAACTTATATAATGCGAGATCAGCATAAACTGGAAATGTATAGCTTGATGTGTAGCCGTGTGTGCGTATTACAGTCGAGATCTTCATCACATTGACATTTTTCGATAGTTCGCCATTAAACATTTTATAAACTTATTAGGTAACGATTAGGTAGGGATGTAGCTTGTTTTATCAGGCTAGCTCGCTTTTCTGCATAGCAATTCACAACCATTCGACAGTGTTCCGAATCGAAAATAACATTTTTTCGGTTACCTGATTTTCCTAGTCCGCGACAGCAAATATCCTTTTTTTTTAAATGTCATCTCGCAAATCAACCTAGGAGGTTATCGGCTGCTTAACCGGACTTTCCTGTGGCTGCCACAATAAATTAAAGCCTCCAGCCAGGGCATAAAACTTAGAAACTAAGCGACTACACGCTAAGGGCACCCCCTGTGGGGTACGGACCTCGGTTTAGGGCGTTGCTGGGGGAGGACAGCAAGGAACAGGCTGGATCGGTATAATAACAACAAATAGCCGTCGGAAAAATAGCGGTCCTCTATTTGCTGACACGGGTTTTAGATTTGTGAACAGAGCGTTTAGACTTTCGATAACATTGATTGATGTTCGATTCGGCACGGAAAAGTTTCAAATGTTTGTAAATAGTTATGCAGATGCGGATTTTCTGAATGGGTTCTTCATTTGTAACTGTATGTAATTTAAAGTGGTATAGAATCATAATAAAAAATTGATCTATTTGTTATGTCACAAAATTCAAAATTCAAAAGTCATTTATTCAAACTAGGCTGAGAATCAGCACTTTTCGAACGTCAAAATTACATAAGATAGTCCCCCAAAAACGCCCACTCTTCACCACTTCCTAGTGCCTTTAGCTGGGAAGAAGAAGTGGCGCAACAAACTCCCCAGCAGCACAGCTGTCTGTTCAAGTTAGAGAATGATTCTATACAATAGTATTCAAAAAAACAAACAAGTATTAATTTTGTATAAATTGAATGCCGACCTAAATACTTCTTTATATATATATACCAAGATCGCTCGTTATTCGTTGAGTTTGGTCTACACGTGTTCAAATTTTATCCGAACGAGGAAAGTAAAATATTATTCCGTATAAGGTAAAGTTTACGGAAATACTAATCCAGAATTAAAACAAAACTGTGTCGTAATAATATGAACATGATAAATCAATGTGGAGCGAGTGTCAAGCAATATTCTATTCACGTCAGAGCAGTTTCAGCTTATATCCGCCATATTTGGATCTCTAATCGTCCCAACTCACACGAAGCTTGACATCTCGAGATAAATTTTAGACAAGCGATAGTCGCGCGCCCGTCCCGAGATTGTTTCAAGACGCTCGATCATTCCGTGTGAAAATACTAGAGATGTGACATTATACATATTACAATTTTTATCTCAACTTAGAATTATTCCAGCGATGAACCGAGTGCGACTACAAAAAACACAACTTTTTTAGCTTTTAACGTGATTTAATCGAGAAAAGGTTTTCTGATATAGTTATGCTCTAACAGACCGTTACTAGTGCATGTAATTTGCATTCTTTTTTGCGAGTAAAGTGCAAGGTAACGACACTAAGTTCGTTGACACTATTCAGAGCCACTTAGAGAGGTTTGCTTTTTGAATTCCTGTGATTGAATAAAATTTCTCTAAAGCTCGTACGTTTATTGTATTCAGCAAAAACTGACTACAGCCGCAATAACAGTTGTTACATTTGAAATGCATCATAAAATAGATTTTCCGAATCATTTGCTGACATCACACGGAAAAAGCTACCACGTGCGTGCAAAAAAACTGTACACATTACAAACGGCTATTATGTAAACTGTCCGAGTGTGTAAACGGGTGTGCTGTTAAATTGCAATGCAGTGTACGCTGTGGTGATGATAGTTTAATTGTAAGTGCGCGGGTAGTTTTTAGATTGACTGGTTTTGGTTGTTGTTCGGTTCGGTTTGATGTGGAGATTAATGGTTGAGGGTTAGCGCGTGCTTCAAGTAACAATTTATCGTGGTACCTAGTATATTTGTTGTAGTTAACCTTGGAGAAGTTCTTTCATAATTTACCATCGCTGCTTTTTAGATGTTTCAACATAGATGAACGGATTCACGCGACCTATGAACATAAAGCGTGTGTCACAGCCAGCAGCGGATAGGTCCATATCCCGTTATTTTAAGAAGGAAAAAAGAGTAAATATTATAGAAACTTGTTAAACCATATTACGTAGGTTCTCCCAGTTCCCTGTTACGAAATACTTTGGGAAACAGGAAACATAATCCAGTTACCGTGATCGATGTGTTCGAATACAATTAATTATAATATTATTCAAAATATATTGTGTTTTATGTTAATTTTATGTTTTCTACCAACCAACGTGGCATTAGGAAATAATTTGTGTAAATATATTGTTCTAATTTTGATTAATTAATATATCTACCCCACGGCTTTTTCTGTGCAACTTAGTGCCTATCTATGATAACAAATTGTACTAAGATTATAAATGAATATATTTAATTTAAACTATAATATTAATTGGTTTGCAAGATTTGAACTTATCACTAATTGAATACTAACAAGTAAAGCTAAATAAAAGCTTGTTCTCAAGTTTTAAGGGTTGAGTTGAATCTAAACATTTCAAGATTTAAAGCTGTAGTATCCTTTTCCCAATGTTAAATTGTTTATAAAAACCGGCCAAGTGCATGTCGGACCATGCACAATGTAGGGTTCCGTAGTTGGGATGAATTTATCCCAAGAACAAACAACTTTGTAGTTGAAAAAAAATCTTTCTTACAGAATATATGGGAGAACATGTTTTTACAATCGCAAATTTAAGTTGGTCGACTATTACTCGTTAACTTGTAAAGCCTACTCAGCTGTGATAGTTTTCCTTTTAAATTCGTTATATAAGCTACTACCATGAATTTTTTCACATATCTAAAACCAACCATTTAGCTGGCAGGGGGGGGGGGACACTTGACTCTAACAAAAATTTGCACTTTAAAGCTTAATATTTCGCAAATGGATCTCTCAATTCAAAAATGAAATTAACACACTCACAATTTTTTTAAAAGACCTTTCCAACGGTACCCCACACTAAGGGAAAAAAAAAAACATCCCCACTTTACGTGTAGGGGAGGTACCCTAAAAAAAATATTGTTCATAATTTTATTTTACCACTTTGTCGGCATGATTAATATGTATATCCATACCAAATTACAACTTTCTAGTAATAACAGTCTTGGTGCTAGACCGCGGACAGACAGACAGACAGACAGACGGACATGACGAAACTATAAGGGTTCCTTGTTTACTACGGAACCCTAAAAATGCAGGTGAATAGGTATCAGAATATTCCACCAAGCACTATAATTATTATCTCGCCTCTGCAACCCAGTTGGCAGTTAGGTACCTATAGATTATCTTTTTAGGGTTCCGTAGTAAACAAGGAACCCTTATAGTTTCGTCATGTCCGTCTGTCTGTCTGTCTGTCTGTCCGCGGTCTAGCTCCGAGACCCCTAATACTAGAAATATGTAATTTAGCAAAGGTATACATATTAATTACGCCGACAAAGTGGTAAAACAAAATTATGAAAATAGTTTTTTTTAGGGTACCTCTTCTACACGTAATTTTTTTTTTAACCCCATTTTGAGGGGCCTAATTGGAAAGGTCCTTCAAAAAAATTTTGAGTTTGCGAATACCATTTTTGGATTCAGGGATCCGTTTGCGAAATATCAAGCTTTAAAGTGCTAATTTTTGTTAAGAGTCAAGTCCCCCACCCAACCGCCAGCTAAATGATTGATTTTAGGTGTGTGAAAAAATCACAGCAGTAGTTTATATAACGAATTAAAACGAAAACTATCACAGCTAAGTAGGCTTTACAAGTTAACGAGTAATAATCGACCAACTTAACTTTGCAGTTGCAAAAACATGTTTTCCCATACATTCCGTATGGGAGAACATATTTTTCAACTACAAAGTTAAGTTTGTTTTTGGGATAAATTCATCTCAACTACGGAACCCTTAATTGTGCGTGGTCCGACACGCACTTTTCCGGTTTTTTATTCTTATCTAGATTATAATTCGGATATTTGATACAATCATCTAAAAAGTGTCTAGGTACCCTACCTAGACACTTTTTAGATGATTCAAAAGAGTATTCTTTTGAACAATTTATCCTGTCTCTAAAAATGTTCTAGCAACTGCCGAAAATTCCACAAAAATTAATTAATTACCTATATATAACTTGTTAAAAATTGCGGAAAATAATTTTCTTTAGATCTTCAAATCTCTGTAGAGTTTGAAAATTTCAACACAACATAATGACAAATAGAATAATTATAAAAGGATACACTGACGACTTTCTTTTAAAACTCAATAAAAACAAACTAACCACAAAATGTCTTTATTTTTGTGCATCACATTTTTACACATAATGATCGTTTGTGTTCGTATGATGTGTCTTTAAAATAAATAGAGGGTAACAGACAAGCATCTCGGTACGTGTTGCGATAACTTTTGACATTTGCACGGACACAGTAATACGAGACTTATTAGATGTAATTCGTATGCAATGACTTGAGACATTGTGTTGCGAAAGTGCGACTATTTTGACCCATACTTCGTGCTTGCCGTCTTTAAAACTCAAACTCAAAGCATTCGTTTTAATTGAACCAATAACAGGCAGTTTTGTTTTGTCAAGGAGTCCGTCAGTCGAAAGTATGAACCTAGTTGCCCTTTCCAAAGCGTATGTTTCTATGGAGAAGAATGGGCAAGTGACCCCATAGACACTCTTTTAAATCAAAAGATATAATAAAAATTATGTCGCTTTCGTATTTGCGACTGGGTGGATTGCATAACAGATTTCACTGGTTTTTTCATTGTTTTCTTTCATTTAAATAATACCAAATCCAAGACAAAATTTTCTTTCAACTGTATTGGGTACCTCCGAACAATTTTATTGTGACCAACTGTTTTGTCTATCCTAGTTATCCGTAGTTTTCAAATAATCGATCGAGTTCTTATACAATTTAACATTTGTTAAATAAATTCTCAGAAGCAAGGGATGTCTGCTAGACTCAGGTAAATCTGTGTGCCATCAATCCCTTCTAATTTAGCTATACGCGTCTAAAGTTATGAGCTTAAAAATAAATCCGTCGGCTGACGCCCTTACTATAAGATCTCGAAATGAAATGTTATAAAAAGATTACATGTTTTTTTTTAGTTTAGCGTTGTTAGTGTATCATATGTTTTATAACAAGTATTAAAAAAAGCGTAAAATACTTCAAGGCGTCAAGTGTAGATTTTGATGTGACAAAGGCTTTTTCTTAAAGACTGGGCAAATCATCACATCCTATAACTATTAAATGAGCAATATTTGTATATACATACTTATTTGTAATCACGTTCTCAAAAACAGCTCTAACAATTTCGATGAAATTGCAATCTAGGGGTTTTCGGGGCGGAAAATGTATCTAGCTAGGTCTCATATATGGGAAAATTTGTTTTGTCTACTTTCACAACCTCGGGAATGTGATACAACGTTGGTATACCTGGACGATATGTTTATCTATTTTCACTCGAGCAGAACTCGATCGATTAGGTACTATTTAGTAATGACCCAAAATTTTTAAGGATAAGGCAAAAAAACATTGATTATTTAGCGGCAGACCTCCACCACATTTCTCCAGACGCTCGCAGGCAGCTTCTAACCAATTGAACTCAGATTCAAACATCAAGCGCCATCCCAACTAGTTCAATGAGCCGTTAAAATTTTTCCAAGTCAAGCGATGAACCGAGTTCCAGCGGTAGGGTCGCGTCGCCGTCGCGGGCGATTGACGCGCGACACCGCAACGGCTGCTGCGCGACCGACGCCCGGGGCTAATTAACGACACCGCCATCTATCGGCGACGCCCTATCAATCTCGAAGCGACAGTTTTGTTGCACATTTGTCGCCGCGGTATTTGGGACGAGTGCTTGTGTATTTATTTAGTGTGTGTAGAAGTTCAAGTGGCACATCACTGGCTGAGGTTGGGAGTCAAACGGTGGTTAATTCTTTTGTTGGTTTGCTATCATGTAATGATGTTATTCAGTGCAATCGGTATGAATGTGACGGGCAAAATGTAGTTTCTTTTGTATTCAAAATATTTCTTTATTTGGTTGTCCGTCCGTGTTACTTCTATTCCCAATGTTCGACTAATGCTCAGTAACTATAAACAAAAAATAATCGTTTTACTTACCAATGATAACTTATTTTAATTCCCTAACTGGGCATTTAAATAGATTTTTAAGCAAATTTTACCTGTGATAGTTACTTCCATATGGGAGGGTCTATTAAGCAAAGCTATGAGGTCTTTGCTTCATTATTGGTAAAGATATAAAATTCTTAATTTTAATCCGTAAATTATACAAATCGGCCATAAGCCTTCGTTTTGAAAAACCCTAGCTAGATGGCGTTTTGTCCAATTTTTTACTAAAGTAATTTTGTCAGGGCGTCTCTTTAGTTATTTTTGAAGATTTACTAATTAATAAAAGCAATGAACATGGACCACACGACGATGACGATAGCCACGATAGTAAAAAAATCTTGAACTAAAAAAAATACAAAAACGCTTCGCCACTGTCATCCTCTCACCCAGAGCTTTGAACTCTGCTCACCCTTCTTTGAAATTACCGTGATGGTTCTTAACGACGGTTACAAATGTTGATCACATATCATATTTTATGTCTTGGATAGTCAAATTGCGTGCCTTTACGGACGTCCGCTGGCATTTTAAGGTATGTCATAAGTTGACAGGTGTTGAAAACTGGACTTACACTTAAAATTAAAGGGACGGTCGAATTCGTAATGAGAAACTATCTTCTTACTACAGTTTCTAAGGGAGCTAGAGGTAGGTTTATTGTGACTTCGTTTGTCTGAAATAAGCTTTATTTTACCTAGAGATACTATGCGTACTAGGGATACTATGCGTACTAGGGATACTATGCGTACTAGGGATACTATGCGTACTAGGGATACTATGCGTACTAGGGATACTATGCGTACTAGGGATACTATGCGTACTAGGGATACTATGCGTACTAGGGATACTATGCGTACTAGGGATACTATGCGTACTAGGGATACTATGCGTACTAGGGATACTATGCGTACTATGCTAAGCTTAATTTGTTATGGAAGTTTCTTATTTCATGACGTCAAACCATTATCATCCTCATCCTTCTGATACGTTTAGTTTTTATTTCTGCTTGAGTATAGTTCTCGATGTTTTTGGTTGGTATATTGGCGTGTGCTAGCTGACATATGGCCAATAATTTATCATTTAAATTATGTTTTGTGTTGCGTAATGTAAATTATTTTGCATACTATTGTATAGAATTATTTTTTTCTAACTTGAACAGACAGCTGTGCTGCTGGGGAGTTTGTTGCGCCACTTCTTCTTCCCAGCGAAAGGCACTAGGAAGTGGTGAAGGGTGGGCGTTTTTGGGGGACTGTCTTATGTAATTTTGACGTTCGAAAAGTGCTGATTCTCAGCCTAATTTGAATAAATGACTTTTGAATTTGAATTTGAATACATACCTTTATTTTATTTTGATTACTTAAGAAAGTTGTATAAAAATATAGTCTTATAAGAAATATTTATTTAATATAAATTTATGTTTATTATTTATTTCCTTTTTAGGGGTTAAAAAGGAAATAAATAATAAACATAAATTTATATTAAATAAATATTTCGTTGTCAACGAGTAATGAAGTTTTAATAAAGTCTGCAAGTTTTTCGGTATTTTTTCACCTCGTTACGTAAAAAAACGATGCTCTCTAGATGTTGTCATTAATTGATGTTGCGAAGACAAGTCTTTTGAACATAACAAATGAGTAGGTATTTCTGATTAGTAATACCTACTCATTTGCTAAGTTAAAAAAATGATGATATGATATTCTATGTTGTTAAATTACTAATTTATTAATTCTTAAAATAAATTAGTAAAATATTTCTAATTATAAGTAGTTTAATAATTTAGTAATTTATTTCTTTAATCCCATTTCAATTATCGACATTGACAGTTATACTAAACCATTTAACATACACTTTTGAGATATCTAGGGGTCGGTCTGTCAGAAAAATGAAGCTAGTTCCTCATTCCAAAGCCCAGTAGTTTCTTATGGAGAAGAACGAGCAAGAAACTCATTCATTCATTCTCATTCTGTTAAATCAAAATATTGACAGTTACATTGCATCCCTGAAGCCCCGAGGGCCTGAGATGCGATGTTAAACCGCATCTCAGGCCCTCGGGGCTTCCATATCACAATGAACCATAGTACAATGAAGTCACCCGTTATGTATATGAAATGACTAACATGATGACCTTTAACATTAAATATTTGCTAGAGAAGCCTGCGTCTACTCATCCATACTAATACCAAAGAAAGTTGTAGTAGTAATTAGTAGTAGTTGTAGTAGTAATACTAGTTACTACTACAACTACTACTAGGTACTACATAGTAGTAGTTGTAGTAGTAACTAGTAGTACATAGTAGTCCTTGTAGTAGTAACTAGTAGTACCTAGTAGTAGTTGTAGTAGTAACTAGTAGTACATAGTAGTCCTTGTAGTAGTACCTAGTAGTAGTACCTAGTAGTAGTAGTAGTACCTAGTAGTAGTTGTAGTAGTAACTAGTTGTACATAGTAGTCCTTGTAGTAGTACCTAGTAGTAGTTGTAGTAGTAACTAGTTGTACATAGTAGTCCTTGTAGTAGTACCTAGTAGTAGTTGTAGTAGTACCTAGTAATAATTGTAGTAGTAACTAGTAGCAGTTGTAGTAGTACATAGTAGTCATTGTAGTAGTACCTAGTAGTAGTAACTAGTAGTAGTTGTAGCATTGTAGTAGTACATAGTAGTCATTGTAGTAGTACCTAGTAGTAGTAGTAACTAGTAGTCGTTGTAGTAGTACATAGTAGTCATTGTAGTAGTACCTAGTAGTAGTAACTAGTAGTAGTAGTAACTAGTAGTAGTTGTAGTAGTACCTAGTAGTAGATGTAGTGGGAGTAGTATATTCGAAATTTACTATGTCTATCTGTTTGTTACCTTATCACACCTTAACGGCTGAATGGAGTTGGATGAAATTTGAAATAGACAATGACCTGGCTATGACTTACTGCCGGGGTTTAACAGTAGGTGGCCTATCATATAAGCTACCTACTGTTAAACCCCGGTAGTAAGTTCCCGTGAGATAATTTCGCGAAACCGCGAGTAAAAGCTAGTTCCCTAATAAATGCGTTACCTCAAAGACCCACGAAGTAACCACATTTAGAGTTCACACCAAAATATCGTATTTCTGCTTATGATCCAGATGTGACAACTGACGCGTAACGGATGGGTTTCGGCATACTGCCAAAGACTCAAAGGAAACTATCAATATTATACCGTTTTTAAAACATCTTTGTATTAATAATAGGTAGGTGTATACTCTCTTAAACACCATAGATGTGTAGCGGTTACACCGCCACATACGAACTACGCATCAAAGAAGGCATGACGTCACACAAATCCTGCATCGCGTAATTAGAGTTTACCGCGCGAACGATATATATAAGACTATCTGACATCAGCCGTCGGGCAGTTGCCCGCCAGATAGGACACCCTCCCCTCACGGTCGGAGGATCCTCCCTCTTCCCGATAGAGAATGAGCAAACTTTACACCCTGTTCCTCATACCTCTAAATTGGTGACCCCGACGTGATCGTCAACGCAGCCTTCGTGCATTTATTTCAGCGTGACGTCATCATCATCATCACTCCTGCAAGCTTTCGTGATGCGAGTCACACAGCCAGCCAATACCCACGGCTTCACCGGGTATCCTGACCACCAGCATGCAGCGAAAGCGTATTCATGGTCATCACCAGGAATTCGCTTTTGGCGACACTCATCCTCATCACCCCGACTCACTGGGGAATCACCGCAATCACCTCAATCACCGCAATCACCGCAATCACCTCAATCACCGCAATCACCGCAATCGCCGCAATCACCACTGAAAGTTCCGACCCACCGCGAACTATGTGGCACTCGGTTCCGACTGACTGGAACCCGCATTCTAGAACAATAATAATATTAAACAATTTATTTCAAGTGACAAATACATATTAATAACAGGTGGGGCATAACTTATCAAAACTTTGGAAGATGCTCTCATTTTTGAAAATGGAATGTTTAGTCATTGCAACTTTGACCTTTGTACACAAATGTAAAATACACATTGTAAAATCATGGTAGCGCACCATGATTTTACAATGTGTATTTTACATATACTCCTACAAGAACGCGGAATAATTGTCTCATTGTTTTTTAACCAATAATTCCCAACCGTTTAATCTCGATTTGCAGTGGCCCGCAAGATCGCCCTATTTGACAACTGTAGATTTTTTTATGGGTTTTCTGAAGTCACGCGTTTTTGCGAACAAGCCATTTATACCTTGGCTGCCTTAAAAGAGAACATCGTAGAAGAAGTAGCGAATCTATCGCCAGATGTACTAAGAAAAGAAATGCCAAAATCCTCTAAAACGCGCCCAAATTAATGAGCGTGAATTCTGGCGGCGACGGCGGCAACTTAACAGTTATTTTTTTTGACTACAGAACAAAATTATAAGTCCAATATCAACAATAACCAGAACGTTTTTTTTTATTCACAAAGAAGTTATAGCCATAGGAAATCGGGTGATTACTTATGTGCCACTTAGTAAATAGCGCAAAAGTTGCGTAAATAACGCAACGAATATTGTTGAATTGTCCGTATGAATGGCATAGGGGTTGTAACTGTGTTAAACAATTGCGCCGCTGTTTGTTAACTTTTAACATATATGTTGTTGTTCAAATAACACGGCTGCCCCATTTCAAAAAATTGTAAGAGACACTTTTTACAAAAATCGTTTTATTGCATAATCTTGTTAATCTAATAAGTCCCCACCAAATACAAAAACACCAGCGTTGAAAACTCACTTATAAGCAGATATATTTAAATATTGAAACCTAGTAAGTGCCCCATTCACTGCCCCGTGACCACTTTAAAACCTAGTAAGTTACTTTAACCATTTCAAAACCTGGACTTTTCAAACGCTGACCTTATTTACGTTTTTGCGCTCTCCTGTAAAATTTCGTTTGAAGTCCTTACTAGGTTTTGAAATGGGGCAGCCGACACTTTGTTAGTGCACTATTAATCTTGTGAAGAACACTTTGTCTTATGTTCGAAACATAATATATGTTTCTTGGTTCAGTGGTTTCGACTGTGAGTTGTCAGTCAGTCAGTCAAGGAACTGTTCTTATGCAGAGAAGAGGATAGAAATATACAGTACTCATCAACTCAGTTTGCACATTTGCTTTATTTATCTCCCAACTCTCCGAACAAACACCTACGCGTCAATGCCAATGTATTGCCATAAAACAAATTGTGCTCACTTAGTAAATGTTTAAAAGACTGTCTCATTGGTCTAGTGGTCGCAAGCGTTACTTCTGAGCATGAGGTCCTGGGTTCGATTCCCAAATCGTGCAAAATGTTATTGGGTTTTTTCTTCAGGAATTTCTCAGTAGCAGCCCGGAGTCTGGATTTGTGCCCGGTTGATGGCAATAGGCTCGCCCCCTATTACAAGGGACTTAAACATAACTGGTGAAATGTGGGTGTACTATAGGTGTACCTCTGCCTAACCCTTCGGGGATTCGAGGCGTGATGTTATGTTTATTACAAAGAAAAATTACTCGTTCTTTCCTTTGATATTCCGAATAATACGCAAATTCATTTATTTACATATTCATTAATTTTACGCATACCATCATAAAAAAGCTTCATAAGAAATTTTTACAATATTTATTTATTATTTTAATAGAAACAACTCCTCCATTTTATCTAATCCATGTCCAATGTGTATTAGAAGATCGTTGTTGAAAAAGCTCTTCATTGTCTAGATGTAGCACGTAACAATAGGACCCTCTCACAAAGCCATTTCCAGGAAATAATAATTTATTAGTGCATGGTACGCAATATCGGTGTACAATTTAATTTACCTGTGTAGCCTCGATATGGACAACATAGAGTTCTATCAAGTCAGTGTCGTCCCGCCGCTCCTGTCGTGCGGTTCAGTGCATGGAGCGTTCCTGAATTTTCAGGATGGTCGACAACTAATTATATCAAGTGTATAGTCGCTATCTATCACAATGTCGGACTTGCGTGAGATCGAGATGCCGGATGAGTCGTTGAGAGACCCCCAAGAACTTAATCCAAACTTTGCAGGAATAGTTTCTGAGCCAAGAGAACTTGGTGAAATATTCACACCAGAATTGAAAAATTTGAATCCAAATGAAGTACAAGAACAAAATAAGTAAGTATATAAGTAAGTCATATAGGGAACTGCCACTCAATCGTTTTAAAACAGCGTTATTCAAATGGCTCATAGAAAAATCTTTCTATTCTGTGAAAGAGTAAAATGTCAGTGTTAATTTTAAAGATTTACACTGACATTTTTACTATTATAATTTGACAAATGATTGACATTTTTATTCTTAATTTAATAACTTATGATGTACGTTCCAATTTTATTAGCTTCTTATTTTATTTATGTAGTTTTGCATGCTAGTTTTAGCGAATTGTTTTAGAACTTGTTCAAAAACCCGACCAACTGTAATGTACTACAATTCTTGCAAATAAAATTTCATTTCATTTCATTTCAAGTAAACACCAAAATAATATTAACACGGATTTACACGAAAAAGAATTGACTGCTCGCTGAACTCGCGGTAACTGCCTTGCGTTCGATCCATTCTCGCATTCCTTTTTCTATTGACATTATCGTCGAGCGAATTGCCGTGTCATATTCGTTTGGCGTAGCATATTATTCACAAATAAAGCTTGCCGCGGTCCATTGTTGTTCACGGCGTGAAGAATCGGCTCGTTTCTAGCGTGCCGAGGACCGGCCAAGTGCCGATAAAGGGTTTCGGATACCAAAATATTTAATGCGATGCTTGTTAGGCTAACGCGGCGACCGAAACGGGGGTATTGTGTTGAGGCTCTGTATTCTTTTTGTGCAAGTATTTTGTGAGTTCGTAAGGTTGTGGACAAGTAATTCTGGGTCGTAAGCTTTTGTTTCAGCATAACCGTGCACAATACAAATGAAAATTGTTACACGATAACCGATAAAAAATTGAAAGTGCTCTTAGTAACGGGAGTTACATGAGAATTACAGATTTTGATTTATGTCTTTTTATTTAGAAATTCTATGATAGAAAAAAAACTATTCAAACAGATTATTTTATTTCATTATCGCGATATTGGTTTTAGTCTTGTTTTAATTAGTACGAGTAGTTATTTGCTTTTTATGTCTACATTCTTAATCAGAAAATTGCGGAGACGATGAACATTAATTTCCACGAAAGCCGTATGTGGTTAAAAAAAATAACGCGAATCAATAAGTTCTTTGAGAATTCTAGCGGTTTCTTGTTTGCCCGCCGCTTGCGTTTTCAGTACTTCATTATCTAATGGAACGGTTTGAACAGCTTTTAATAAAGCTATATCGTAATATTAGTTGTGTACTTCCTGAGTTACATCGTGACCTCGCTCAATTATATAAAGTAGAGGTCGTGATTGGTTGGTTGTTAAGAAGTGAAAAGTTTGAGCGATTTTTGGCAGGGAAAAATCTTATGTGTTTGCGTTACCGACATGCTAATGTTAACAGTATACTTATTTGTAGTTATGAGTATGACGTGTTGCGCTTGGCCAGCAGATAGAGTTTTAAGTTTTTGAAGTGAAAACTTCTTTAGGCGCGTTGGGCATTTTTGAGATGGGAAAAAACAATTGAACTCGCAACACCGTTATTGACACCTCATTTTTGTAAACGTAATTGTGCTTTTTATTTATATTACGTTACGGATCAATGTTCTATGCAAAGGTATTGGAAGTATTTTTTTTGTAAACGCGATTGTGCTCTTTATTTAGATAAGGTTACGGACCAATGTTCTATACAAGTATTTTTCTTCCACCAAAGCGATCTTGTTCAAGTTTTTCACTTCTGTCGGCACTCCCGGAGTGCCACTGTTTTTTTACTTCGGTCGGCAGTCCCTGTCTTTTTATTTCAAAATCCTGACTTGACTTGACTGGAATACGTGAATAGTGATAGTGTTTTATTTTGACTGTTTTTTATTTTTTGATAGGTACTCTTTATTAGATGGTATATTCTGAATATTGGTTAAATATTTAGGGTAGCGTTGGTATTTTTTAATTACGAGGTAATTTTTTTAATGCAATATTATGAATTTAATGCAATTTAATATTATGATTGCATGCAGTATTTATGTAATATTTTGTAATTCAAACAGCAAGAAATAAAAGGCTATTTTATTTTTATTTTGGTAGTGAAAATCGGTCACGGCGGGTAATTGTGGTCATCTTTAGTATAGTAATTAGTTAATAGTGTCGTATTCAAGTGTCATATTCGACAATTACGACTATTCCAAATTTAAACCTAATTATCAGAAATTTGGACATAGCTCGGTTAAAGTGGTGATCTTTTGCTTCTTGTTCTTAGGTAACACTTTAGATATCATTCTATCATTGAGAAGGGTCGAAGATTAATGTTCATTTTCACTAACACTTACTTTTCACGCTGTTGGATTTTTGACTTTAGGCGCTGAGCCGAGCGATGAAAATCCAACAGCTCGTTTCTAGTTAGGCCTTCATTTAGGTGTCGCTTCTGCTGTTAGAGATTTTCTTATGGGATATCAGTAAGGGTGCATAACTGAAGTCAGTTTATGACATCCTGACGTATTTTAAGACTAATTCTAAAAATAAATGTGGTGAAACCTTTTGATCGACTGTCGTTAGTGGTAGTTTTCATAGAAATTGTCGCGCCGTCGTCACGCACCTGTCTGCGGGTGCCTTTATTTTATCGAGAAACAGAGTCGTGGGCACAACCCTAGTGTAATAATATTCAAGTATTTTTGATAAACTTTAAAGATTTACTTCGTACTACATAATATCACAGTCGATGCAGAATTATACTTTGATGAAATATCTCGTAATTATTAATTAATTAATAACTGGGTTGCAATGCAAAGGGTAAATTCAAGTGAATTAAAGCGGCTGGTTTCAGGAAAATAAGGTATATCATTAGATGTTTTCTTCGATGAACTTTGATCATAGTGGGTGTGCTAGTATGGCGCTCTTTGATAAGATATTAATATATATTAAGTAAAGAGAGGTTTACGTCGTTTAGGCTTACGTCATACGTACTACATGAATTCCACAGGTACATGTTCCTATGAATTGGTTCGCATCTTATTTTTTTCTTGTAATCTTTTAGTAGAAGTTTGTTTGAACTTATAACCTGTTCCAAATGAAGTTTGTAATATTACAAATTATTTTTAATTTTATCTTACAATTTTCAACTGGTCTTTTTAATCGATCTGCGACATTTTAATTTTATCTTGCTATCAGCGAAATATGGATTTGCTAACTGTCCTACTTCTAACCGAAATAAAAGCTAAAAAGTCCGCTAGCTAAACCTAACAAGGTGAATACACTGCGAGCTAATACAAACACTTAGTAATTTGTTTAATTTAGCTAATTTACAAGAGAACAAGGCTTACAGTTCACGGTGGTGCACGATTCAACGATAACCGTTACGGTGACGGCTCGGCACCGTGTTACTATGAATTAAATACTTGGCTTTAGTCATTTTCACTGCTATCTAGTAAACTCGACTAGATAAAACAGACAGCAAAACATACCGTCACACGTAGAGTAAGTACCATCCGTTCGGACTTTTCCCGGCATGTCCGGCTTGTTGGCCCCCTCGTACGGACTTTGTCCGGCCATCTAACTCATCCAGACTTTTCGACTGTGAGCCGGTAAAATAGGAATTGTTCGCCTCGGCTTGAGTCCTGAAAAAAGAAATATTAAAAAGTTACATCGCTTTCCCCAGCAAATAAAATGGTAATGTGCTATTACAATAGTTTTAACTTTATTGCATATTCGATATTTAGAGGTCCGATTACACTCTGTCAATTTTTTTCATTAATTTCCTACGGTTTTTTCATAAGTTACGAGATTTTAAGGTGTATTGTAATGAATGTAAAAAAATCACTTTTCTTTTGGTATTTGAACAATTCCGCTATGTATAAATATTATTTAATAAGATATTCACAAAAAACTGTTTTTTATTTTTCCTGTAAAATTTGGTTTTTACGATTACGATTTTATTCGCCGGGGATAGCGACATATCCGGACTTATTTGCAAATTTCTAACTTTTTTTTTGTACTTTTCAAATTTCGAAATAGGTAACCAACAACAACAAATCATAAGTATGGTAAATGGTACCTATAGTTTCATTTAATAGAAGTTCATCTGACTGTGCCTGTTTCACCACCTCTGATTAGGTTCTCGTTAACTTACTTGGCAGATAATATCCTACAAATTCTGTTCCATTTTTGAATTTATTCGGTAAGTAGTGGCTATTCGGACATCGTGAAATAGGCCCTTAGGGCCTATTTCACGATGTCCGAATAGCCATATAACACTACCGTTTTCCTTGACGAGGTGGGCAGAATTTACACCTCTTCTCTCAAACAAATCTGGCGAAACGTTGGTGTGGTCGCGGATTTGGATTCAGAACAGAACCGCTCTAAGTTGTTGCGGGACTTGTAATTTTCTAAGAAAGGCTTGAGGCAGCTTGCTGCTTTAGGCGAAACAGCCACGGTATTAGTAGTAGAGAGATGTATTAATGATTATACATAGTTCTGTGTGATTGTGAGATTCAACACTAGGAAGTGGTGAAGGGTGGGCGTTATGGGGACTGTCTTATGTAATTTTGACGTTCTAAAAGTGTGACGTTCGTTTTTCAGCCTAGTTTGAATACATGACTTTTGAATTTGAATTCTGTAAGTACATTTTGATCGACGTACAACCTGAAACTGATCAGCAAATTCAAACTGTCTCACGTTTTTTGTATAGGTAGTTAAATGTAAAGAGATGTTGATACCATTTTTTTTTGTTGTTTCGGAAATCTATGTTTCTAGTGTTCCGTACCTCAAAAGGAAAAAAAAACGGAACTCTTATAGGATCAGTCGTGTGTCTGTCTATCTACTTATCTGTCACAGCCAATTTGCTCCGAATCTAATGGACCGATTAAGTTGAAATTTGATACTCATAATGTATTTCTGTGACCCAAACACGGACGTATAACGTAAATAAATGAATTTTAAAAGATTTTTTTTTTTTTAGTAATAGGTCCTTCTTTTAAAGATACATATTTTTGAAACTTGATGAAACTTGAACATTCCCCTCCTTATTTCCGATTACAGGAAAACCTATAAGAAGTCTATGGTCTTAAAATAACATGGTAAATCTCTCAATATTGTGCGTACAAACTTACATTTGCAGTTGGAATGTATAGGAGAACATGTTTTTCAACTACAATGTTAAGTTTGTTCTTGGAATTGTAGCGATTACACCGCCACATACGAACTACGTATCAAAAGACACAAATCCTGCATCGCGCAATTAGAGTTTACCGCGCGATCGACATTTATACAAGATTCCGACTTCAACCGTCGGGCAGTTGCCCGCCAGACACAACACCCGTCTGATCGGAGGATCCTCCCTTTTCTATGTGGATGAGTGAACTTGTTCCCTGTTCCTCATACCAAAGGATAAATTCATCCCAACTACGGAACCCTTCATTAAAAGTGGTCCGACATGCACGGGGCCGGTTTTTTTTTTCATCAATTTTTCGTATAACGGCACTGATCCCACAGAGGCATACCAAACGCTCCTGAGCGAGTTTGATTAGATCGTTGCTCTGGATTTTGAATTTTTGAACGAGACACTAGAAACTCCTAGCTGGAGCATCGAAAAAAATCCTACAAATAAATCAAAGGCGCAACCAAAGACACAAATGCAAAGAGTCATTCACAAACGCTATACCTAGATTTATTTCTATAATACACGCACTGGCCAATCAATCTCTCTACCAGTGGAGAATATGGTATCGATACGCACGGCCATCGCCGCGCAGTAAATGTATCGATATCTGAATAGTATCGATATTTCTGCTGCTTCACCGAATTTGGCTGCCTTCACAGTGTCCGGCGTTTGAAATAGTATCTAGACACTGTGTACCAAGTAAATTAAAATATTTGCACTTAATTGAATTATTATGATATTAAATACCAAATAAGTTGACTGTTGCTTATCAAGAAGTGGTGAAACAGGCCGATTTTGTTTGCGATATTTTTCAATTGATACCTGCAGGAGTGGTATCGATTTTTTACCCAAATTGTAGGAGTGATTAGGTATCTGCATTGGAAATAAGACTTATTATAATAACTGCTTGGTTGAGCTTTTTCAGTGCTTCGTAAAAAGTATCGATACTACTCTAGTACCGATATTTTTCCGGTACCGAGATTGCGGGACGCACACCTCCCGATAAAATCGCGTTTCTGAATCGCTCGGTGATTTTGAAACGTATGATTGTGTATAACTCACATGCGAATGATTTATATATGGCATGTGTATTTAGATTTTTTTTAATCAATCGAGTTGTGAACATGCTTCTACAGTTGTAAATTTCTTTTAATAGTGATGGATGATGAATAGGGATTGCCGTCTTTTTTATTTGAGTGATATTTTGTGAGTTTTATAACATAACATAACATCACGCCTTGTTTCCCCGAAGGGTTGGGCAGAGGTGTCCCTGTAGCAGGTACACCCACATTTCGCCAAGTTTGTGAGTTTTATTCTTCGGAAATAAGTAATAATAATTAAGTATTTATTTATAAATAAATATTTTATTTGATAAAAAAAACCGAAATCTCTTCCATAATAAGTAGGTATAATGATGTCACAAATTAATGAAACACGAATAAAAATATATTTGATTGCCCGTCTTTTTCAAGTATTTTTAATGAAAGAGATATTTTTAGCATGTAGGTAAATTACCATAGTTGTAGGTAGTCAGTGTAATAAAATTAAAAAGTTACGAGAAAACCTGCGAAAACCTTCGAACGATTCGGTGTCAATTTCCCGAGAGGCAATCGAAAATTTAATGAAAACGAAAACAAAGCTTTTAATTATTGCGTACTAATTCTCCACTTTCCCTACGTTATGTTTTACTCTCTAAGAAATATTCAGTACGTAAAACAATAGTTTCGCAGCCCGGGACTTAAGGTCCGTGGTCCGGGACCTGTGTGGTCAAGATAGGATCGCTCGTGACTCACACCCACGAACCTTCGATAACTTCATTTCAATGCTGAGTAAGGTATGGTGCTAGTCGCCGCGGTGGGCACCCCACCGAATGATGTTCTTTTTGAGCTGATGCTAATGTTTAGTTGACATTATTTTGGTGTATCGAAAACTGATGTTTCTGCAGTTCTTTTTATGAGCCTTGTATATTAGGTACGAAGCTTCATATAATTTAAAGTAATACATTTAAGTCAGTTAGTAAGATGAAGCTAGTTGTGGTTTGTTAGGAATACCAGGGTGTTGCTGTATCCAAAATGTGCGATACCGAACGTTGGAATTTAATAAAGGGGATTCCTATTGAAGCGCGGTTTTGTCACTGGTTCTGGAGGTAGTCTGCTTAATTTAATTTGGCCAGAAGGGTAAGAAGTATTAATTTACGTCACGTTTGAGCTGTGTAGCTTAGACGGGACGTAAATCTATCTAACTCGAAATCTACTGATATTTAACTTTTTTTGGAACGAAGTTCTTTAACGTGCTTTGCGGTAGGAGTAAACTGGTAGAAATCGTCGCGTAACGAAAAAGGAAGTTCGAATTTGGTCAAAATGAAAATCCAAGGTGGCGGCTGCGAAATTTTTCAAATTTTTCGTCGTTGTTGTCGTTTTCAAGTTTCCGAGGGTGCTAAACTCGATGAGTGAGCTCAAAATGTAATTTTGTTTTTGTTTTAAATCAAACGTGAGAAGGAACTTCGTTCCTGAAGGGGGTCCCCCGAC